>JAYWIR010000049.1:0-1301513 GCA_036172245.1 Raillietiella orientalis | reverse complement strand
TCATCTCTGTCCAGAAAAGCCTCCCGCCCATGCGTCACGTGCATCCTTGCCAGTCTCCGCCTTCCAGGTCCCTCGCAGCAACCTGCAATTCCGGCGAGGCGCTTACGGGCGGGACTGGTGGCTCCGCGATTCCTATCCGGCGTGCAGGAGAAGACGGGAATTCCGAGAAACGTCCAAATCCGCTCCCTGGTCGTCCACGCCTTGGGACTGCGAAGGCGTCAACAGGCGGAAAAGTTCATTTTTGCCTCCGGTGAACGTCCCTCCTGAGCAGTGGAGCGCATTGATTCTCTCTCTCTCTCTGTCGTGCTGCCGGCGAGAAGAAGAAATAAAATATAGTAAAATAAAATAAAAATGGGAACCTCTGGCATGCGATCCCGGCGCGTCGAAAACGCGATTCCGGAGCGTAACGGAATTCTCATTGTGACGTTAGGAAACCTCGGCGAAGGAAGCGCCGCGCTGCAATTTTTCCTCTTTTTTTTGTGTGTGTGTGTGTGTGTGTTTTTTGTTTGTGTTACGCTTCACGCGCAGATTTCGGGTTACGTTCGTACGTCGGGCGAAGAGCCGAGCCCGTTCTCTCGGGCGAGCGTGCCGGAGTGGGGCTGCGGCCCGCCGAAGTCGGCGGGCTCCGTCTTTCTCCAGACCGAGAAAGAGCACTGCTTGCCCATTTTTCTCTTTTGCGAACGCAGACGCATGAGGATGGAGCAACGGCAATAAATCAAGAAAGTGGGACGAAAGCTGATTGGAGAGAACGTCGCTTGCCGTGCCCGACTTCCAGCTCCGGCGCGCGCTCCGTGCAGATTAGACGGAGGTCTCCACACGGCTCGTAGTCTGATGCCCTGGAGATTCCGCGAGAGATGCCTGCGCATCTCTCCTCCTCGTCTTTTTCGCCTCCCGCGTCCCGCAGCGAACTCGGAATGCCCCGCGCAGCTTCCCGACCAGATCCCGCACGGATGAGACGAGGCATCCCCGCGTCATTCCGGGCTCCGATGTTCTACTAACGGGACGTGATTGGTTTTGGGCTCCGGTGGTGTTTCGCCCGTCAGGCAACCGCCAGCAACGTCTAAAATTACCAATTCCATTATGCACGCCCGCCGCTGCGGCGACGGACGGCAGCGTGAATGAAGGCCGGCCGCAAAGGAGGGAGCCAGGACGTCGGCCAATTACGCAAATCGGGAGCATTCAGTTGTACGAACGCATTTCCGCCTCCGATTCCGTGCCTTCGACAGAATCCCGCCGGGGCGTTCCCGCGTTTTCGTGGGTCCCCCGCGTCACCGGGACGCATTCAGCGCCCGGTCGACTTCACCGGAGTCACACCGAACCTCCCAAAAAACCAGCGCGCCCTCTGCCGCCTCTGAGGAGGGAAACCGCAGGCTGCAGCCCGCATCTCTGCGGCCGTGCGACGAGCACGCGCCGACAGGCACGCGGTGAGAGAAGGATGGGGAGAGAGAGAGAAGGGGCAACCAACCAACGGGACTTGCCGCGTTCCCTCCCCACTAGGAAGAGGGATGAGGACCCGGTCCGTGGGCCGGGGAGGGGTCAGGCAGCAAGTGTCGGAAACGACAACTCCCGAAGGAGCGTTCCCTTGGGATGGGTATCCCTCCGCGCCCCTGGAACGCGCCTATCCGTCTGGAACAGCGCTCACGCGGTACGTGAGGCACACGTACCGCGTGAGCGTGCGAGCCCGGGCGAGAGCGGGGGCGCCTTGCGTCCCGCCAGCCCGCCTGCTCCGCAGCGGCGGAGGTTCGCCCGCGGACTAACGGCGCGCTCCCCACCGGCGTTTCGCATGCGCTCGGAGGAGGCATCTTGTTCTCGCGTGGGTGGTTCACGCTGCACACAGATCCCTCTTTCCCCGAGTGTTTCTCCTCGCAGCCTCTCCACTCCCGGCGCAGCTTCCCAGACCGGCTGAATCTGCAAGCGAAAAAAATAAAATAAAATAAACAGATAAATAAAATAGAATAAAAATGGAAAGAAGAAGGAGGGGGGGAGGGAGGGAAGGGAAAACACGGGCGCATGTGCGTGCTTGCGAGAAAGCGCGCTCGCGCGCGTGCGCTCGTGAACCTTTCCTCATAATCGGAAAAGCTCGGAAGCTCGTGCCGGCTGACGTCATCAGACATGGCTGCTCTGCAATCCACAGGTAGAAGAATGTCATCTGCGCAGGTAAGTCAGAGCATATTTAATGTCGGCAGGAGGTGCCGCTCTTGCAAGTGAGCGCCGCGTGCCTCCGTGTTCGGAAGAGTCCGCGTTGCCCCGGTGCGTGCGTGCCTTGGGATATCTCGATTCGCCGCCGCCTTCGTCGTCGCAATCACGGATGCCTCCTCCTCTGTTCCTCCTCCTCCGCCCTCCCTCCTCCTCTTTCTCCTCCCCCCGGTTCTCCCGCTCCTCCGCTTTCCTCCCTGCATCCTCTCCCTCCTCCTCGTCCTCCTCTTCTCCGTCCTCTCGATCGACCCCTCCCCTCCCCGTCCCGAACGAATCCCGCCTTCGTGTTTTCGACTGGTGGCCGAGCCGCCGCTGCTCCCGACTTTGATGCTGTTTTCTTCTGGCTTGTTTGTTTACCTGAGCACCGGTCGGCCAGCTTAACAGTGGGGACTCGTCATCTCGTGCTCCTCTCGGAGACCAACCTCTGGACCGAAAGTGACTGGTCACGCAAAATGACTTCACCATGTGGGGAAGACGCGTCCAAGTCACCATTGGAATGGTCGTCCTTTCCGTCATAGGGGTAGGATTGGGACTGGTCCCCGTGGTCAGCAGCCACTGGGGGAAATTCAGCAACTACAAAGGTCATACCTTTTGCTGTTATTTGTGTGTGTGTGTGTGTGTATGTGTGTGGGTGGGTGTGTATGTGTGTCTGTGCCGTTTGTTTGTTTGTTTTTTTTTGTTCCCCGTCTTCCCCCTTGCCGCGCCGCCGCATCTCGTCCGGGAAGGGAGGCGGTTCGCGGTTTGGGGGGTCTCCGCAGCCGCCGAGAATGGTAGCGCGAGGCGCGGCGGCTGCTCACGGTGCCTGCTGGCTGCCACCGCGAGGAGGAGCGCGCGGGGGAGAAACCCGCCCGCTTCGCGAACCCCGGGAACAGGTGTTTTAACCGGGAACCCTGGGCGGGTGCGCGGAACGGTTCCCGCGTGGCGCGACCTCCCGGGATTCGTTTCGCGTCCGGAGAACCGGGACGAAACGAAGGGACTCGGCAGGTGGGCCATGCTCTAAGCGAAAAAGCGAGCGAGACGGCCTCTCGCCCCGTCGCGAGAAGGATGGAGGAGGGATGGAGTGCCCTCCATCCCTCTTCCGTGTAATCGCCCGCTGCCTCCTATTCTCTTCCCCCACCTCCCCAGCGACTATCCTCCTTGCCAGAGACGAGACTGCGCGCATTTGTCTTACGAAAAGAACAGCTGCAGTGCGTTTTATGGAGGATCATAGCATCTCGAGAAAGATGGATGCTGTGGTACCAAGTCTCATCGGGCTGCTGTGGAATATGCTTCCCCCCGCCTCCTCCTCTTTTCCTCTTCATCCCCGTGCTGCGCCGGTTGGGGACGGACGGCAACAGAGCCGTGCGGTTTCTGCACCTGTTCGGGGCTGCGACATGCATCGGCGCTTGGCCACCCCTCGCTCCGTCCTAGGAGACCCGCTCCTCCCCCCGGGGCCGAAGGGTCTCCGCTGCTGAGACCTTTCTCGAAGCCCGCGGGCACCCTCTGCTTCTTCTCCTTTCATGGAGGCCGCCCCGCCCTCGTCTTCTTTCCTCGCGAAAGCGGGGAGGCGGAGGAGCTGGCGGGCGGCTGAGGCTGGCGTGTGCGCACCCGTGCAACTGCGCAAGGACCCCGATGTCCTCTGCTTCCTCCTCCTTCCCGATCCTCCTCCACTCCACTCTCCCCCCCTTCGTGCCTCTTCGGTGCCACCGAGCCGCTTCGATCCCTATACCTCCCCATACTCTCCGGACGGAGTCTCCCTCCAGAGGATCGCCGTCACGGACGATCATGCTACCCCCCATTCTCCCTCGGCCGCGCACATCTCCCATGTACGATCAATTACGCGGAATCCTCGACCACTTTTCAGACGAGACCGTTGACGCTCTCTTCGGTTTGTTTACTGTTGCCACGGAAACCAAAACAAGCATCTCGAGCGGCTGGATTCGGCTAGTGCGCGCACGCAGACGTTCGTTTGTTTACGTTGCGTTTCTCTCCCCCTTCCCCCCCTCTCTCATCTTTCCCTCTCGCGCTCACAATTCGCGTTTTGTTTGCCTCCTTTTCTGCACAGACGCCCCCGTTCCTCGCAGAGCCAGCGGTTGAAGCTGCTGCTGATGGCGGTGGTGGTGGTTGGGGCAAGCCCTCTTTGCATGCCGCGGACGTTTGGCATCTCTCCCTTCTCCTCCGGGGAGCCACCCGCCGCACCCACCCGGGAGCGAGGGTTTACCGCAAGCTTCAGCGGAGTCCCGGGACGGACTTGGAGAAGGGAGGCGCCCTCAGAGATCCTCTCGTTGTGCCTTCCTCCCATCTCTTTCGGAAGACGGAAGGGGAAGGAAAGGGGGTTTTCTTCCTAGCCTCCCCCTCTTTGGTCCAGCCTCTCGGACGTCACTGGTGGGAAGTGACCTCGTCCCCTTTCTGGAAAAGGGGAAGGGAGAGGTGAAGAAGGACCCTAGAGAGCGAGTCGTTGATGTGGAAGCATCTCGGAGGCTGAGAAAGGGGTGGGGGAGAAGTAGGAGAGACCCGCGCTTGCCGATGGCGGCACCAACTGTCAGTCTGGTCCCGCACCCCTCTGACGGCGCCCCCAAAACAAGCAAGACGAGGACTGTAGCCCCTCACCTCGTCCCCGTCCGAGGGAGGAGGCGTCTCTCGAGGCTCGCGGATGCTCCCACGCGTGTGCGGTCCGCGAGCGGAGGAGAGAGACTGCGCTCTAGTCGTCCTCAAGCCTCATGTCCATCGGTGAACCCCGCTAGCGCTGGCGCGACAGCGGTGGCCGCCATTGCTACCGCAGAAGGTGCTGGCGAACGCGGAGAGGGTTCGCCCTTTCCCGTGCCTGGAAGCGACGGGTCTCCTGCGGAACTCGCCTGGGCTGGTTCGAGAATCGGGCTGAGCCGTGTGTTCCTCAACGACGTCCAGTCATGGGCGGCGTCCGACTGGCTGACGGCTGGTTCTGTTGACTTCTCGGCTCCTCACGTCACGGGCCAATCGAGGAATGGTTTCACTCACTGCCGCCCCCTATGGCACTCGACTCTGCCTCTGTCCGATGGGGTCGTACAGGAGACCAGACGACGACGATCAGTGAGGGAGAGCGCCCACTCTCTCGTACTTTTCCCGCGGGAGATGTGGACTCCCTGGTCCCCCAAGCGCCGACGTGCCGTGGAGGACGAGCGACCTCTGCCACGCCTAGCTGGAGAGGCGACTAGCATCTTCTTGCACTCGAGACGTGGAGAGACAACGACCCGCAAGCTGCGCGCGCTTGTCGGAGGAGCGCGGGAGGAGGGGACAACAGGAATAAGCGAAGCACCACGTGGTCGTTGCGCATTCACCGCGTGGAGAGGCTTGCACGGCACGCTCGCCCTGCCACTCGGTTCTCAGCCACGCGTTCCCCCCACTGCCCAGCCCCGACAATGGGCGGCACACTGGACGCAAGATAACTGCGCAGCGATTTCCAAGGCAACTGATGGAGCAGGGCTGATCCTTTTTGCCTTTTTTTGGGGGGGGGGGGGGGCGCTTGCCTGCGCGTGGTCCCTATTTTGCAGAGGGCCGGAAATGCGTCTGCCAACCCATGCGTCGCCAAAGAACGCATTCTGACGAGGGTCCAGAGAAGCGGTCAAAGAACGGATTGAACTGCTGGGTACGACCACTGGAACATCAGGGAGAGAGTTCCCTGCCCAGGGGCGCCCTCTTCTCGGTTCAGATGCAGGAGGTCGCGAGGCCACACGCGGGGATACCAGAAAAGGCTCTTCCGGCCTCTGTCGTGACTTCCGGTCTCGAAATTCCGCTTCCGCTCCAGCCGTCGTGGGCGCACCTCCCGGTGGGGCCAAAGGGACGCTTAGCTCGCGAAAAAAGGTCCGCGCACTCCACCACCCTGAAACGGTGAGAATGCGCGCCTGATCAAGAAAGGGGAGAAGAGGGAGGAAAAAAGCAAGATGACCGGAAGCGCATGAAGGAGCCATCGCTGTCGGGGCTCGCCGGACGACTCGATGGACCTCCGGACCCCTTTCGACTTCCAGGAGGAACAACGAGCGGAATAGCATGACCTTAAGTTGTGCGCGCGAAGGGGAAACCGAAAGAGGCGGGCGAAAGAGGCAGCAGCCTCCCTTCCGGGCAACCGCCAGGCAGTCAAGGAAGCATTCCCCCTCCCCCCTCACGTTCTCCATGGACGCAGGCGTGCTTTCAGGAACCAGGGAATAGTCATGGGAGCAGACGATAGGTTTTGGAATCGATCTCGGAAAAGGGCGGAGCGGAACGCGTGCCAAGGGTGGGCAAAAAGCTCTCTTCCCGTTCCCCTCTCCTACGTGGGATTTCTTGAGCCGACGCCGAGCTCTGCAAGGGCCACGCGCGCATCTCTCGAGAAAGGGTGGCGGTTTCGGGAACTCTCGGGACGAGAAGAGCCCGAAAGCCAGGAGAGCGAGATCCGGACGGCCGTCGGAGCTTCCGGAGAGAGGATGCGAGCGAGCCACTCCTGGAACGGAAGTAGAGGGAAGTAGCTCTCTGAAGGAGGGCACTGAAGAGGGGGTCTTCCCGGAGGTAGGCGCCAGTCCCGAAAGCTGTTTTCCGGAAGTTCCCAAGGCCGAACCTGCGAGGTCGCATTCCTGCTGGTAGTCCAAGATGGGCTCCAGCACGAGATGCAGCAGGAGGCAGGATGTTGTGTTTCGTGCTGCTGCCTCGCCCCGTGAAGAGCAGGCTCGGAGAAAGGTCGTCCTCAGCCCTTTTCAGATTCGGATCGAGGGATGCGATCCCTCGACGGACGCACCCGCCCGCCTGGCCCACCGGATTCCCCCATGGACAACCGCATCCTCGGAATGGACCGCGCTCGTCTTTTATTTTTTTTCTCCTCTCGCTTGCGTCTCGCCTTTTCGAGCTGGTGCCGGAAGCGTCACCTGGCCCGTCCTGGAAAGGGACCGTTCGCGGATTTCGCAATCCCGTCCCTTTGAGGGAACCGCTCAGATTTTTCCCGAAGGAGAAAGAAAGAGGGGAGGGGGAGGTTGCGTATCTCCAGAGATCGTGGGGACGCGAGAGAGCGCTCTCCGGATCGGCTGCTTCCTCTTCACGCGGGAACCGCCGAGATCTCGACTTTCTGATTGCAAAATGCAGATAGAGTAAGAGAGAGAGAGAGAGGTCGCCATTCCCTCCCGCAGCATCAGCAGCAGCCGTTTCCTGCGTTTCCCTTCCTCTCCAGCCGTAATGGACCTCGTTGTGAAACCGGGTTCCTCTCGCCGGAAATCGCCCGGTGGCGCGCGCGCCGCTGGCGATTCCGAAGCGCCTCGCCGCCACCAATGCTCTGGAGACAAAAGCAGCAGCAGCAGCGGCGGTGGCCGCAGCCCATTGTTCCTGAGGAAGTTGCGTCCGAGAACGCGGGAGGAGATGGAAGAGAGCGATTAGCAAAGTGGTGGCGGCAGCCGATCCCGGCAAAGCCCTCCGTGGGCGGCTGTTTGCTAGGAGACTGAAGAATTTTGATGAGGAGACCTCCTCCCCTCTTCCGACAAGACGCTCGCTCGGCTCCTCAGCTGTAGCGCAGCGTCGCGCGCTCCCTCATTGCAATTCCGCCGGTGGGCGTGTCTCCCCTCGGAGCGCGTGCCCGGCTTCCTTCCCGCCACGTTTTCCTCCTCCCTCCCCGAGCTTCCGAAATCCGAAGCCACCGAACTTTTTCTCGCTTGGGGGGGAGCCACTACCGCCCTCCCAAATCTCCGAGATCCAAGTCTTCCGGCGTTCGGTCTCCTCCCGATCGGTGCGTCAACTCCAGGACGATGCTTCCAGCTGGTGAAACCGCATCCCGGCTCTTCTCATTTTCCCGTGCCAAGAGGGTGGCTGGAGGTGGAGGAGAGGGAATGGGAAGCGCAGTCCTTTCCATGTTGGTCGTGGTGAACCACAGCCCCCGGCGACTCGTCTCTTCAAGAGGTCGACCTGGTCACCTTTCCTCGTTTCTCCTCCTCCTCCACCTGCGTCATTTTTCGCAGCGCACTGGCAGGACCACAGCAGCTTTGAGAGCACCCCGGCGGCGCGTCCGAACGCCCGGACTCCGCTCTGTCTCTCTCCCGTGGTCCTACCGCTCCCTCTACCCGCCGCATGCGGCTGTCTGCGGACGTCCCGCGGTTTCACAGGTTCGTCCATCCGCACGGGCGCCTCTGCAGGAGCTCCCTATCCTGTGGGCGCCCGATACCTCGCGGCGGCGCGGATCCTCTCGCGGGAGGAGGCACGCCAGGCGAGGAGGAGGGGGGGGGATGGGAATACTCGGGGATGCGCAGCCGGCCGGCTGCGAGCGTATCCTCACCGATTAAATTCCTGGAAGGCGGAACGAACACACCACGTGTCTGCTTGCACGGTCTCGTGCCGATAGGGGAGGGGGGAGAAAAGAGAGGAGGATAAAAGCGCGCACGGAGACGGATGAGATCATCGGCAGAGCGGTTGCCCGGGACACGCGGTCCTTGCTGCGAGACGCGTTTGCCTGAGCGGGGGCCATAAGTTCGGTCTCGGAAGGAAGGATGCCGGGCGTCGTCACGAAATGGGTCGAGGAACCGTTCGGTCGGCGACACGCGCGGCCTTCAGCCGAAGTGCGTGCGAAGCAAGTGCGCGTGCGCGTGTTCTCACGCCCAGGCGCAGCTCCACTGTGGCTGATAACGAAAGTAGCTGCGCCCGCGCCGCGACTGCGGCAGCGGTGGCGGCGGCCGTGTGAGCAAACACTCGGGAGTCACTGGCGTGCGTCATCTTCGTAGGCGAACCACCGCTCCTCTTCCCGCCCCTCGGTTTCGGAGCGCCCCTGCAGCACTAGGAATCGTGGGCCGCCACGAGGTAGGCGCACGCAAGATCCTGCCGAAAAAAATAAAATCAAAGGAAAGGAAAGGAAAATCTTCGCGATGGCTTTGCGAACGCCACCGTCAGCAACCACTCAAGTGGTCCGCCCCGTCTGCCACTGCGCGGTCGTACGCAATAATCCACCGTTAGGGTCATGGAAAAAAAAAATCGCAAAATATTCAGGACCAAAAAAAAAAAGGCGGAGAAGGAGGGATGAAAGCTGCCGCCAGAATGCGCACGTCTCCGTAAGATGCTGCTGCACAGCAGCAGAACTGGGGAGGCGCTCCCTACGGTTACCAAAGCGCAAACGGCGAAGATCGATCATTTTTTCAACGAGAGAACCGAAGAACGATGCCATCTCCAGGCGCGCGAGTGAGCTTCGAAAGATGCGCGGAGCAGCTGCAGCAACACGCGGAGCAATGTCCCAGAGAAGAGACAGCAAGCCACCCGGAAGGTGTCAACCAAGGGTGCGCCCTTCTCTAGCCGCGGAAGCGACTTGACCTGAGGACACGCTTTGGTTAGCAGACAGCCACCAGCCCATGATCCCACACGGGGCGGCTGGCAAACAGCGTCGGTGATCCTTCTTATGGGGGCCGGGAAAGGAATTCTGCGAATCCACCTCTCCCGCGTGATGACTGCCGACTCCTGCGGAACTCGCGACTGGGATCTCCGCGGGCTCATCGCGCGGAATCGGCTAAATGAGGTCGCGGAACCACAGACGCGTTGCTGACGAAGGGCACGGGCACTTTGCATGCTGTAGTTCTCTTAGCGACCGCGAGAACGTAAGGAGCGCAGGTGGCACACGCCTCGACTGTGCTGGCGTCTTCCCTTCAACGAACAAACGCGGATCAGCGGGAACGCTCCGGGAGAATCACGGGCAAGTCCGCGAAGAAGAGTACGAAAACCAGGTTCGGCGAGACTTGGTAGCCCAGTAAACGCCCACGGAAACATCCCGCGAGTTGAGGAAGAATCGAAATGGAAGGATGGATCTTTCTCGCCTCCGAACGCCGGGAGTATCTGTACCGTCCGAATGCCAAGTGCTTGCGCCACCCCCATCTGCCCCGTCTCCATGCAGGAAGACCCCTGGCTACCGACAAAAATCGATGGAAGCCTCTCATGGGGAGTTCGCAGGGGATGGACCTTCCGCGAGATTGACGCGCAGAAAAGCGTCCACTGCCCAGGCATCGTCAACAGGGGAACAACAGGGAAATTTTTGCTCGCGCATGCTCCCCGCTTCCAAGGATTGAGGCATGAACTCTTCTAGAAAATTCCGAGGTTCACAACTTGGACCTCCAAAGACGCTCCAACCTCTACCGATCCACGCGCTCCATAATCTGTGCACCTTCTGGCCGAGAGCTCCTTGGAAACTCCACGGGCATACAAAGTTGCTTTTCGAAGGCGCAGGTGCAACCAAGCAGTCCGCTGCGAGGCAGCACATGCGTATCCATGATACGGCAGCATAACTGGGATGCGGCGGCATCGGCAGGAGTCATGGAGCAAAAACGATTAGCGCGTCTCTGAGGCGGAAAGTTTGAGAAGCTGGGATGAATTTCCGAGGAGTCGGAGAGGAACGGGGACGTAGGATCAGGAAAGAAAGCAAGGGAGAGGACCCAGGCTCACGAGACCACCCGACACAGAGGGTCGGCCAAAGAGGAAAAGGCACGAAAACGTTTCTTTCTAAGGGACGCTTGTTTCCAGAAGCGCTGTCCTCCGACATCCGTCCATGGAAAGGAACGGACGGACCTCCAGCGCACCGCGGCCAACGGGAACGAATCGGCCTCCACGGAGTTCGCCCGGGAAGCTTACCTGGCACCTCTGAACACTAGCAGTTTCGAACGAAGTGCACTCTTTCAGGAGTTGACCCTCTCGAAGCGCACTCGTCCTCCCCACCGCACGCTCGAAGCCCTCTCTCGCCCTTGCGTGCCGCCCACGCTGTGCGACTCGCGTGCACCTTCAGATCTCGTGACTGGGACCAATCGTCCCCTAATTAGGTTCGGTTCCGTCCAGGGTTAGGTTTAAGAGCTCCCTCTTTTTTTCCTGTTCCCGCAGCACTCGAAAAGAAACCTCACCTGTAATCCCTTCCTCATGCGTCCACAAAAAGGCAGCTCCCCCCGTCCACGCTTCGGATGCGCTCTCACGGAAGTCTCAACTGAGGACGGCTTCCTGGCGAGAGCCCGGTTTCGTTGCGCCCCTTCGCTGCTCAGGTGCCCCTCACGTCGTAACCCCGGTGCACGCGCCCCCGCAAAGAAATGCCACCATCGGCACGAGTTCGTTTGCTCCCTCGGTTCAGACTTTCGTTTCATCGGAATTCGCTTACGTGTCTGAGAGAGGATCCACTTCCTCCGTGCTTGCTGCGTATCTCTGCGCACCCGATGCTCCCTTCGCCCTTCACCTGCATTCAAGCTCTGCACTGCCACCACCCCTCCCCACCTGATCTCTTCCGTCCTCACAAAGCAGCTTCCGCTGGGCTTCCTCTTCCCGCGCGTGCTGCAGGTCGCAGGGTCTGTGTCAGCCATTACTGATCGCGTCTTCCTTGCTGTGGCTTCTTGGCTGCCGGCATCCATCCCATCACCCCCAGCGGTCTCGAAAATCGCCTGCTTCTTCGGCCTCCGCGAAGAGACTCGGGCTCTTCGTCAGGTAGATGTGTGTTGCTGCGGCTGCTGCCTAACCTGGCCTTTTGCGGCGCTCTGCTTCCTGTTCTGCACAGGAGATCCGCACTTCCGCCGCCGCCGCATGGACCTCGTCCTTGGATCTCGCAAATCGGGTGGGGTTCGAAGATGCCGGCTTCATCTGCCCCATTCCGATCGGGTTGCTTTCCGAAAAGGACGCGGAAGGAACCTCCTGGCGAAAGGAGAGGTGCTCATTCTCTCGCAGTGTTGTCAGAGGGTAGGAAAGCTCTCAGAATTCCCTAGACAGGTGGGATGCTTGAGTGGGATGCCGAGTCTGACCGAGACTCCGATCACTCTCGCCGACGTCCTGGTAAAATACTGCTCGTTGATGGGGACGGACCGGGGAAACGGAGATTTGACTTTTCCTCTGGATCTGCTTAACCTTTTCTCTGCTCCGACTGCCCCTGGAACGTCGTCTTCTGCAAGCTGTCCGGGAGGCAGCTTGCCAGAGGGCAGATTGCGAGTTCCTTTCCGTAGCGCTGCAAGAAGCAGCAGGTCTGTAAATCGCCATCACGGCGCGGTCTTTCCGTAGTGTTTGGACGTGTCTTCTATCATCACTATTCATCTCTCGTTTATTCTTGCACCCACAAATACTCTTCCGCTCTTCCGTCCTCTTCCTCTAACGTGATGAGAAATTTAAAAAAGATGATACCCAGCCGATGGCCATCAGAATCAGCATCGTACCTTTTTTTTTTTTTTTTTTTGGGGGGGGGGTCTCTTGCTCTTTTCTACCTGTCATGGACGCCCAGGACCCAGTAATGACTTCAAGGTTTCTTGAGTTTCCGATTTTCCGCGGCCCCGGAGCGATCCCAGTATGCGCTCGCGAAGTCACGTGGCAACTACCCGAACGTGACGTCAGGGATGCTCGACCGAACACCAGAACCGCATGTGGCCTTCTCCTTCTCAAGCAGCCACGCAGCATTCCTTCGACCGGTTCTCGCGAGTGAAAGAACACCCATTCACCTCCCCCCTCTGCCCGCATCCTTCAGCCTCTGCCCGGATCTGCGCCTAGCAGCCTCTCTTTTCAAAGCCTTAGCTGTATCTTTCGGAGCACTCTAGCCGAACGCGCAGCTGTACATACCCGTCAGCTGTGCATCTCCGGTAGAAGAGTCCGGAGGCGCCCTTGACCAAGAGAGCGTTCCGTGGACGCGGACGATCTCCACGGCCGGCACCGGGCGTGGAATCGTGAAAAACCATTCAGTGGGAGGGAGGGACGCCTCGCGTATCCTCCCTGGCGATCCCGGCATGTGGAAGAGCGCGTTCGTAATGGCCGTACCGTGCTTCCTCCTCCCCCATCTTCCACGTTTGGTGGGGAAAAAAGGAGGCGCTCCGCCTCCTGCGCAGACGCCTTCCAAGGACTACCCCGTGACCCGGTGGCCTCGTCTGATTGCCTGTCAGTTGTCCCAACTCGCCGAAGAGGAAGCAGTTGCTTCCAATCCGTCGTCGTGTTTTCGCAGATGTGGCGCCTCTCGGGAAGAGCGGGAATGCGGGTCTTCCACTGCACGAAAGAGCAACCGCGAGCGATCTACATAGACGGAGGAAGCCAAACCGAGAACCCCACCTTTCCCCTTTTTCCTATCCCTTTTTTATTTTATTCTTTCTTTTTATTTTTTTCACGAAACGCTGTCTATAAATTACGAATGGACCGAATGGACCTCTTGCATCAGTTTGCTTGAGGACTCTAGCAACAGAATCAACGCGAAGTCAGTTCGAACGCCGTGGAAGTGATGCCGGTGTGAGTCTCTCTCCCCCACGATGGATGCTAAACAGGGAAGGAGTAGGGTCGCTACGCCGATCCAAAGGTACTTTCCAAGAAAAAGTTCTCAACCGTTCGCGTCGGAAGTTTGAAAATGCCCCGTTCATCCCCAAGAAGCACTTGGTCTCTCCGACAACGCATCCGAAAATGAGGATCCTTGAACGCCAGGGGAAGGAACCGGTTGACCGGTGACCCTACTTCTTCCAGGTGACCCGGTGACCTACTACAGCTTCCCGGTGACCCTGCTTCTACCCGATCGAACTTCTGAAACGGCTAACTCACAGGTTCCCGAGGAGGAAACTGGAGGAAACTGACGCCATTTCTCTCGGCAGCCTCGTGTGGCAGGCCGGTTGCTCGGGCGCCCAGGGGTGGGACGGTCTCGAGTCGATTGCTCCGGGCACGCCGTTGGGCGCCGAATCGCCAAACGAGGGGGTCAAGTTCCAGACGAACTTACATCCGCGTGCTGAATCGGTGCGCGCCTCTTACGCTTTAGAATGGATACATTCTATTTTTAGATTAACCCATCAGGCAAGCACGTGCCCAGCTTTACCTGTAGATGCGAGTCCTCCTCATCTTGATTTTTCTCGCGTTAGTTTCCCATTGGGATGGGCAGAGAGCACCTCTGCTTTGTCGAGCGCATGCCCTTTCAAGATGGCATCGAACCATGAGGAATTGAATGGGATTGAGGAAGAACTTCGGAAGGGATGGAGAAATCTCGGTCGTAGTTGTTCGCTGCGTCCTCCACCCAACGAACGATCTGCTCGACCGGCACCGAAGATCACTGCAGTGCGTGGTCGCCAGACCTCTTCCAGGCCTTGCCATTGGGTTGCTGGAGCAGAGCAGGCTGTGTCATGTGTTCCGCATCCGTCTGCGTTTGTCGTCGAATGTTCTCAACAGTTGACCACCCCATCTCCAATCCTCCTTCACCCACCCCGATCGAGGTTCGATTCTGCGGTGGTGCCTGGCAGTCTCCTCTCCCGACCCTCGAAGACAAGGAAACCAGGAGCTGGGAGAGGGACTCAGGCGAACCCTTCGGATCCGCTGGAGGCTGCCGAACAACCCTTGGTCCCTTCGTCGTAGCAGCCGGGTCCTTATTCCGAGTGCGGATCCATCCTTGTAGGAGCCACCGAGCAGCCATCGGAGCAGGCGATCCGATGACTGACGTCGGATCGCCTGCTCCTGGGAGGCGCGTCTATCCCCTGCAAAAGCGCTGCTGCAGACGATGCTTATCTCTTTCTGCAAACATCGGGAACCTGCCACCGTTTGCCTTCCGTCGGGGCAACGCTTCCTGTCTCTCCAGGGAATGCGGAAACGCCATGCGCAAGCGCCTCCTTGTTTTTCGGGAACGCGAAAAAGGTCGCACGGGAGTTCCCGAAATCCCTCTCCGGTTGGGCTCCGGACCGAGGCGGTGGCCTTCCTTCCACGCATTCGTTTGGCAAGCCGATCCAAGCTGAGATGGCAGCATCCTCTCTAGTAGGGCAGCTGTGGTCGCCGCCTTTGTGGAGGCATCTCGCGACGCTCCGGCAAAGGCGCTCCAGCTGGGGTCCCCCTGTTTCTCCCGCCTCCTCCCTTTTTCTCGTTCCTACGAGAGATTCACTGATCCTCCCTGTGAGGGAAAATTGGGAGCGTCCTGGCAGGGAAGGTCGCCTCCATCTCCACGTTCACCCTCGCGTCATCATCGGTCACCAAAGCTGCGTCCATCTGCCTGCTCAGAGCCTCCACCTGCTTCCTCGGAAGTTCACTTTCGGACCGGCCTTCTGATTCCTCAGTACACGCCTTCCTGCTGCTTTCACCTCCTTGGAGCGCGTGACCGGAAAAAGTTCCCCGAACCGGGAACTCCGCAAGAAAGGGAATCGCAGGCTCGGTTCGCGGCGCATTCGTTCCACAGAGTCTGGAAGCGCTTCCGGCCATCCTCCATCGCCACTCAGAAAATTTCTCCAGAAACTTTCTTTGCCCCATCTTGCAAGGGTGCCCGTAAGGCGGGAAGAACTAGCCGCGCATCGCTCCATCACGTCCCCGACAATCATGTGATCATGAGCAGCCTCCCCACGCGGCCGCGGGAGTTGCCTCCAGAAATGCTCCGGATCTCCAGCTGCTCCTTTCGCTCGCGCGAGAGGTGCAGAGAGAGAAGGGTGTCTACCTTTGTTCTGCCTCTGTAGAAACGACGCAGCTCGTTTCCAAGGAGCCCCTCCTCCTTTCTTCGGGAAGGGGACTTCGGCTCACGTGCTCTCTGTCTTCCTGCGACCCGCTTCCGGTCCTCTGCTTCCGCGGAACGCAGCAGCTACGTGAGCGGACGCACAAGGGGTCCTTGAGAAGAAACTGCGTCGCTCCCTGATTCTCCGCGGTGGACAGAGATCCCCTGGATCCTCAGAAGTGAGCACGAAGGCGGTGCCCGGGGGAGACGTGGGCCGCGCGAGATCAGCGTGGCGAACTTCTCTCTGGGAAGAGATAGGGGTGAGGTCTTCGACGCCTACAGAGATGGACAGCGAGGACAGTCAGAGCCGACCCCGAAGACATGAAGAGGTCCTCCAGACCTCAGGTTCCGGTCTCCCTCGCACCGAGGGGTGGGCATCGGCGTCCATCGAAGTGCTTTCAAAGGGGCGTGTGCATGCATTCCTCCGGACGGCTTCTGAGAGTGCGCGGGAGGAGTGGTCTGTGTGGAGTAGGGAGCATGTAGGGGTGGTGAAGGCAGCAGGAGGTGCGTCTGCTCCTCCTCTTTTGGGATGCGACTCCATCTGGCTTTCCGACAACGTTCGACCCCACTGTGCGAGCGAGAGTGCGGGCATAGAAGCTGCCAAGGTCGCTTCGAGAATGGCGGGCTCTGTCCATCCAGCTAGCACCTCCCGAAATCCCGTGAGCCCTAGGTAGCGCCTGTGGGACTCCGCGAAAGCTAAGCAGCACCACTTCCCCACCGTTGCCTGGTTGCCTCGCAACTTTCCACCAGAGGATTGGGTTCTTTGGAGTTGGATTCTTTCATCATCGTCTGTTGCAAAGCCAGTGCCGATTCGTTCTCTTCCTCCACCCTCTCCGTCATTAACCGCTGTTTTCATGGTGGTGCATTCGCCGAGCGCGAGATCTTCCTCCTCGCAAGCCTTACTCCCTGACACTTGGAGCAGTGAAGTCTCCACCCACCGCGTCCTTACTGCTCGTGCGACCGCGGAAACGGGCAGAGCGAGCCGACGCCTCCACCCTGCCAACTGGAGCAGCGGGCGACGTCCCCTGCTGCTCCAGTTGGCAGGGTGGAAAGAAGCCGCCGCCGTTGGCTCGTTCATCTGAAAGAAAGAGCGACCTCCTTACGCAAGAATCTCCAGCTCTCTGTCTTCGCTCCCGCTTGGCCTAGCCTGATCTGCACGCCACCCGCCCGCGCCTGACGGCCCTGCGTTCGACCTCCTTGCAAGTCTTTTCGTCATCGCAAGCCGCCCAGCCGGGGTTTTCCTGGCCCTGGACGAGGCCTGCCTCGACCCCTTTCCGTGAGCTCTTCGGGCAGCATCGAGGTCCTACGTTGCCACCGAACAGCTTCGTGTTCGGTCCCCCCCCCCCCCTCCTCTCCCCTTCTCTTGCGGTCTCGGTGGTTTAGCGGTTGTTTTTGGCAACGGCGACATACCGGCGGTGGCTCCGTAGAACCTTCCTCCGGAGGAATGGCAGCCGAGGCGTTCTTAGTTTCTCGTCTTTGCTGAGACGGCCGCAACGGAGCCCCTTTCATTCGCCACACCGTTTCCTATTCCCTGGCACGGGGATGAGCGCCACATTCATTTCCTGTCGCCCAACCGTGTGCTCCCCCTCCTTCCTTTATCGTCTTAAGAACCTTCCGCTCTGTTCTGGGACAGCTCAGGTTTCCAGGTACGCTTGCTGTTTCCTGTGCCCACCGTCCCTGCACCTGGTTGCCAAGGGTTTCCATTAATCGCTTGCACCTCCTTGCATCTGAAACATCAGACGCAACTCTTGTTCTCAAAGGTCGAATGCTGAACAAGACTCCACGTTTTCTCTCGCTGGCATCATTTGCGGTACTAATTACTAATGCATCAGGTGGTCGAAACTCTCCAGGAATGACGATGACGTTTCCAGGGAACATTAAAATTTAAGTACGCGGACTGTAACAGAGCATTCAGATGTTTATGTATGCCATTCATGTACAGATGATTTGCTCAGAACCTACAAGAGGGCGCAATGCGTAAACAAGAAACGAATAAAATCGTCAGCAAGAAACCCTAAGGAGGAATGTAAAGTTTGGAAATGATCCTCTGCGTCGTTGCGAGGGAGCCACGACGCTATGACGCCGTCCTAAGACATCATGTCGTTGCAATTTTTTCGCTTCATAATTGATGGTAATTGGCGTTTCCATCGGAACCAAAGGGCTAGTGTTTTAACTTAATTTGCTAAACACCGTTTAAAGCTCATGGGTGGGTCCTTGTCCTCCCCCTCCTTCCCCTTCCTTTCCATTCCTTTTCTTTTCTGGGTGTGCTTTCCTGATAAAATCTTTTCCTGCGACGAAATGGTTTCGGGCTCCCATTCAAGTCGGTCCAGAAACCTCGATATGAAATCGGAATCTCGTGGGTTTCAGTCTTCATGTTCATTAATTAACCACCGGCTAATCCCCAGCATCTTCGTAGAAGAAACGAGAACGAGTTGCCGAGCGTCCTGGTACGAACGCGCGCATCTTCGCGGAGTTTTTTTTTGAGGGGATTGAAGGGATCTTGTTTTTTGTATGTGTGTTTTGTTTTAATCTTCCCTACAAGAAAGGTCCGTTAACCCCTAACTTCCAAGATTTTTCCTCTCTCTATTAACCTTCGAGCAGAGCCTATCCGGAGCTTTGCTCTTTTTGTTTTTTGTCTCTTTTGCCGAGGAAAAGGGAGGTCTTGAATTCTTGCTGATGAAAAATGGATGTCACTGATATTATTCTCGGATATGGGCAGTGCTCCTCCCGATATTTCAGCAGATTACAAAGAGGATGGTTTTCCTCCGGTGAAACCGGATAAGATGCGTGCATTCCATCACTGCGTCCAACCTCCTGGCTGACTCTGGTCGGCGATGCAGATGTCACGAGATTAAACTCTGAGACTCCGCTCCCACGTAGGGCTCGAAAGCCTGTTTCGAATGCTTACGAGGCTGGATCGCTTTCCTGAAAAGGAAAGAAAAGGATCGGGTACACTGGGCAGCTACGCTCTCTCCCGGATCGCGAACGAAAATCTTACGAGACCAACCCACTAGGCATGTGCTCGCACAGCATCCGTTTCGCGGCGAGGCTCAGCCGCCCGGGAGAGAATCTTCCCGGACAGCAGCAGTAGCCTTGAATTTGCGTTTTCCCGGGACCGCGTGGTGAGAGATTGAACCTCTCTTGAGTCCCAGCAGTGAGCGGTTGCTCTCGTGGTGGCTCGCTGCCGTCCCTCACCGTCTAGACCAAAAAGTTACGCTCCTGAAAAGGACTTCGTTAGGGAGCGGTTGCTGCCTAGTCCAGTTGCGCAGGCTGAAGCGACCCGTTTATAAGAACATCGCGCCATCCTGTCAGGTCGCCGCTGAGCAACGGCGCAACCATGGTGACCGCACACGGCTACGGGGATCCTCTCCGGGAAACTTGGAGAAAAAGTCGAGCACGTCCGGAAACTTCGAACTGAGCTTCCTCAGATCCTCGAAATCTCCGGGAAGATTTTCCCGCACTCGACGGGAAACCTTTCTCATCCAAACTCCCGCCTCCCAAGTCAGGAGCGGAGGAATCCTTCCTAGGAACGCTGCGAATCCTTGGGGAATTTCCTGACTGCCCTCTGCGGCCAGGAGCGGAACTCGACGCGTGAGAGCGCCCCTGCCCGCCGGAGGAAGAACACCGCGGAAGAGCTCTTCCCGAGGGGGAATGGAGCTCTGTCCCCCTGAACCGCCAAGGGGTGGATTGCCTCTGCGATGGGGCACTCGGGAGCGAACGGCTGTTCCTGAGATGGGGGACCTTGCATGCCGAAATGTCGTTGCCTGTTAGAAGCCGACGGCATCCTGAGTCGCTTCTGGAAACAGGAGGGAGCATCTGGCAAAAAGAGAGAAGAAGGAAATCTCTTTTGTTTAATAATCTGTCGGTCGGCTGGTCGGTGCTCGCAGGGCAAGTGGGAAATGGGCAGCGGAAGAAGATCTCTCAGATCCGAGCGCGCGCATTCGCTCTGGGTGGTGAGAAGGCACCACCCAGAGCGGATGCGCGTGGTGAGAAGGTGCAGCCACGGTCATCTAGGCGGGTCCGTCGATCCGGACTCCGGACCAGCCGGAGAACCGGGAGCGAAGGCGCGAGCGTCTCTCCTTGGTCGGATTTAGTTCCTATCGTTCGTCCCAGTGGAAAGGCAGTGGAGAACGCAACGATCGCAGCGCCGCCGCACCGGTACTCCGAAACCGGAATAGGCCTCGGCGAGCTTCATGATCGCCTCTACAGCCCCTCCTCCCCTCTCACGTCCTTCGTTCCCTCCGGGACGTTCCCGGCGTCGTAGCCTCTGGGAGAGATAACTTCCATCGCGAGACGCAGCTCACTTATCTTCTCCCCGCTCAAGGATCAAGAGAAGGTGAGCGTCGTGTCTCTCCTCCAGCATCCGCAGTCCTCTCGCGCGCACTTCCGTCGTCCGAGAGCGATTCGCCTGCTCCCCCGAAACGGTTGCGTTTACGCTCGGCTCGCTCGTCGCGACCGCCGGCTTCCTTCCGCTTCCTCTGCCCCTAATGAGATGTGAAACGGCTCGTTACCAGGGAGCACGCCGCCGCCGCCGTATCATTGTTGTCAGGGGACGGGGACACCCGTCGAGAGGGCCTGCTGGGTAGGAGAAGAGGTGGATGAAGGGAAGGATATGAGGACATCATCTCAGAGGGGCAGGAGGGTTGTCCAGGATCGGCCTTGCGGAAGAGCTAGGACGAAGCCTCGGAGGCCGCCGTCACCCCCGGGCGCGCCCCGCGCGTGCGCGTGCTCGCGTCCCGGAACGATTTCCGGAGGGACGCTGGCGCGCGCGGCTGCCGATCAGGGGAGCGCGCGTCGCCCGGAACCAGGAGAGGGCGGGTCTCGGGGAAGCCGCCGCCCGCTTCCGGTGGCCGCGACGTGCCCCTGCGTCCTGAGGACAAAGGGCATCCGGGGAGGCGCGCGCGGCGCAGGGCGGCATCTGCCGAGCAAGCGGGCGCGGGTCCGTGCGCAACCCCGGAAGCATAGGAGAGCAATGGGGAAACGCGGGGGTGAGGATCGAGAGGGACCGGAGTGGGGCGCCGCCTCCCACCCCTCGGCCTCCCGGACGGACGACAATGCTCTAGAGCGGTCGGGGTGCGTCCCACTCCCGCCGCCGGGTGCATTTCCGCTTCCGGGACAAAAAGGGGAGGAGGAGGCGAGCGCACCAACTCTTGCGCCACTGACAGCCATCTCCTCCACAGCTCTGGCGCAAGGCTACTTCGGCCCCTGGAAGCTGTGCATCTACGAGAACTACAGGAGATCCCTCTGCGGTCACCAGCACTCCCGTTTCCGCCCACGAGGTAAGAGGGTGTGCGCCCAGCACGGACGCAAGAGATGGGGGGAGGAGGAGAGAGCGGGGCGACGAACCCCTGCCCCCTCTTGCAGCGTACGTGTTCGCCTCCGGCGTTGCAGCAGCCCTGGGGCTTTCGTTCGCAGGGGTCACCACCCTCCTGCTGGTAACCGTCGTGTTCATGATGCACACGAGGGCGCCGGTAGCCTGCGGCTACCGGACGAGCGTCTGGTGCCAGGTCGGCAGCTCCGTCTTCGCCTGTGAGTCTCAGCGGCGGCGCCACTGACCCCAGCTCTTGAGCAGAGGGCAGGAGGAAACGTAACTTGCTTTCCAGGTTTCTTCTCCGCCCTTGCCGGAGTCCTGTTCAGCCTGCAGGGCGATGCGCCCTCCCTCGGGTTTGCCGTCAGCCGCGACTGGGCGTTCTACATCCAGGTGAGTTCGCAGAACACGACTGCGTCAGACCCCGCACGGAATGAGAGGGAGGAGGGGGAAGACGCGAGAAAGGACTTTGAGGGAGGCGATCACGCCCAGAACTTTGCTCTCCCTGTCCCCCCTTTTCCACCCCTGCCGTCTTCTCCCTCCCTCCCACCCCCCGCGATCCTCGGGAGGCTGCGCTCTCTGGATCTTTACCCCCCGACCTTTTGTCGGGGAAAGGCCAGCCGCAGCCCCCGGGAGGGAGCAACCCGCGATCCACTGCGGACCGAAGCTGCCGGTCGCGTAGATAAGGCGCTCTCCAATAAGGCATTTGAGTCACGCGGCGGCGGCCGTCCCCATGGATACCGAGCAGGGACACTGCGGCAGTGATCGGGCGATAACGGGAAGAAAGGATTCCAAGGACGAGGCACCTGCGCGCGGTGCGGGCCCATCGCCACTGCAGCCGCCACCTCCGGCCCCAGGCATACTTAAGCGAGAGGATGCGGCCAAGCGCGACCGGCGCTGTCGCTATCCGCGCGGCGAGCCCCGACCACCATCACCCGTGCCGCCGCCGCCGCTTCCACCATGGACGCCGACCACCTCTTCCAGATCGTCGTCATCGTCATCTACTTCGCTGTCGCTATCTGCTGCGGCTTCATCCTGCGCTGGTTCCGGGAGCTCGGAGGCGACCCGACCCTCTACTCGAGGGACCCCGAAGGCTGCCTAGCCAAGACCGTGCGCAACCCCTCCTTCCGGGACGCCTCCGGAGGCTTCCGCAGGCAGGCTAACGGCCACGTGGTGCTGTGCGACCTGACAGACATCGGCGTCAAGGCGCCGCAACCGGTCATCCTCTCGAACGGTGCCCCCCTGAAGTCCAGCCTGAAGAAGAAGACCCACCCAGCCGGCCCCAACGGTTTCACCCTGGAGAACCCTGGCTTCAGCGCTCAGTCCCCGAACCTGAGCAGGAGCGCGAGTGCCAAAAAGGTCAGGATACAGACGCAGATAACTGAGGTGTGACCTCGAGCACCGCGCCCTGGAAAAGGGGGGAGGGAGGGAGGGAGGGAGGAGGAAGGCGAGGCGCACGCGAAGGAAAAGGAGCCTCCCGTCTTCCGCCCCTCCGCCCTCCTCTCGCTCCTTGCTGCTCTCCTCCTGAGACGGGAGGGGACGCCAAGGGACGCTCTGGAATCCACAAAGCTCGGCGACTTCCAGCGTCCCCTCCCCCTCGCCTCCTCCTACCCTCTTTTCGCTCCCTTCACCCCCCCCCCCCATTCGTCTGTGATAGCAAGTGACTCGTGGTTCGCACAAGAGCTCTCCTGTTCCTGTGCCCATGGGCAAAGAGGAGGAGGACCTAAAGGAGACGACCCGGAAGCTGCACACCGGACCCCGTCGTTCCCCGCTCCATCCCTTCCCGGGGCTCCTCCCTCCCTCCTTCGGTTCACCCCATCCCATCCCCAGGAGCGCCTCCCGCCTCCGAAGGTGAACTGTGCCGCCGTTCCTTCCCTCGCTCACATCAAGGAGACAACCCCGTGTTCAGCAGCCTCCTCAGCAGCAACAGCGGAGCAAACCTAGCTCGAGCTCCGTTTGCTGCCCAGAAGATACTCCTCTCGGCGTTGCGTGGCGTTGTCATTGCAATACAGTCTTCCTTTGCTGGGAAAAAAAAAGGGGGGCTGGGGAGGTGGGGTGCAGACGCACGCACACGAAAAGGGTCAGCACCCAGGTCAGAGTCTCGAACTGAGTCTTCCTGGCGTGCCACACCCGGCACTGCTAGCTTGGTTCGCTTCTGACCTCAAGGAACAACAAAGCAGGACGAGGAAATCTGCCATCTTCCCCTCCTCCTCCTTAAGGATCCTGCCATACTCCTACTCACCCAGTTGCCCTCCTTCTAGGTGTCCTTCCGGGATTAGAGGGACGCCTAGTACGTCGATATTCCGAAATACCGAAGGATGCTCCCTACCTCCTGCTGCCCTCCCGTTCGGCGTGCGTTTCCTCCTTTTCTCCTTTTCCCCTTGGTGGCCTGCCTCCGACCGCACCCTCCGCGGCTCCTCAAGAGCGCAGGAAGGGGAGGGGGAGGACCTGCTAGATAGTGCTCTCGGGTTGTCTCACAGACGCGCCAGATGACAGCTCCCGAGCAACAGAAGACTTGTGCGGATGAAAGCTGCCGGCTGGATCCCATCGCTGCGACCATTTTGGGGGGTGATTAGACCTCCTTTAGATGCTGGGAATTCAGAGGAAGAAAAAAACAGCATTTCGCTATCCGGGACTTTTCCCTCCGCTTCCACGAACTCTTCCTTGTTCTCCCCTCGTTCGGGAAGCGATGCGTTCTCATTTCCTACTAAGTGCCGGGAGAGAAGAAGGGTTGCGTGCCTGGGACGCTTTCTGGACCCCCAATCGCATCCCTTCTCTAGAGTCAGGCACTAATGCTGGGAGGCTGGAGCTGTCATTGGAGAATCCCCTAGGACAGGAATCTTCAGTGGGATGCACCCTGGGCGACATCTATGCAGCAAACGAGACACTAAAAAAGATCTCCTCACCCTCGGCGTGCAAGCCGGAAAAAGGGAAGCGACTGCTCCAAAGCAGGCTCCCTCGAAGAGACTGAGGCTCTGTGGTGACCGGCCCTGGAGACGAGCAGGACACATCCATGAATGTCCTGCGTAACCTGAAGTGAGAAGAGACCAGGAGGCTCGCTGATGCCCCTCTTTCCTCCTTCGTGTCTAAAAAGAAAGGATGGACGACAGAGGAGAAGGAAGCAGCCAAGTCCTTTATCCACCCATCGGGGATCTGGAATCCCATCGTTCTTGAGATGTTGGACCCTTTTATCTCCTCCTTCCTTTCCTTCCTCCTCCTTCTCTTCCTTCCCCGAAGAGAGAGGACGCACAAGGGGAGCGCAAGCTTCTGCAGACTCTCCATATGCTGGTAGTCTCGCCATTCACGCATCTAGGAGAAAGAGCTGGCACTGACGCACACCGCTACACATGTGCCAGTCGTGCTCTGTTCGGATCATCATCTCCGCCGCTGCAGCACGCAACTGTGCCCTCTCTGCCCGATAAAGGCGTCTCCGGGAAGGAGAGCGCTCTCTGGACGCACTTAAGAATCGCTCCCGAATGCACGCGCCGAAGGCGATCTGTGGAAGGAGCCTTAGAGCCCATCAGCCATCTTGAACCCGCCCATGCCTCATCGCGAGCTCTACGCTGATAAGAATGGAATGCAGGATTTCAAAAGAGACTGGGGGGAGGGGGCCAAAAAAGATTAAAGGAAGTGGAGTGGGCTCTTTGAACGTTATCGGACGAGCAGCAGCAGACGATGAGTCAGATCAGAAGGAGCTGGCGCATGAGATGGCCCCACGAACGACGCTCTCCAAATGAACTTCATCTGTCCCGGCCAGACCATGTTGCTAAAGTCATCACAAGCCTACCGCGCCGACCGGAACTCTCCAAGAGGAAGAGGGGGGGGGGAGAAGAGACACCTCTGAGAACAGACGAACGGAGGAATGACGGAGTCAGAGCGGCTGTGGTCTGGCAGCCATCTTCCCTCGGGTGTCGAACCCCCGCAACGAAAGTCGGCTGTTTCCGTCGAGAGAAACTCCGCCGCCGCTTTTTCAAGAAATCACGCATTGCCCCCGCTCCGCCTCCCCGCGTGCTGACAACCCGCATCCGCCGCTGGACTTTCCTCGCAACCACTCGCTGACCCGTGTGCCCGGATCGTGAAAGAATCCTTCTATGCTGCTCCTTCCTCCTGCGCCCCTTCTTGTTTCCCGGTTTGCTCCAGCTCCCTCAGTCCCTCTGATGCTCCGGTGCTCCACGGGCCTCGAAGCTCCTCGCCACCGATCGGTCCCCACTCTGACTGACGCACCGAGGCGGTGCTATGCAACCACCCTTGGTTAAGGGAAGTTCCAGCATGTCGGCGCTTCGATGCTCCCGTTGAAGAGCTTTCGCTGCCACATCCTCCTGCAATTGCACAAACGCGCGCTCACAGTGCAGTGAATCCTTTCTTCCCTCTTTTCATTTTCCACTTTTAAACCCGACCTGTGGAGGTTCCACTCGTTGACCCTTAAGATGTGTTCCAGGACTCAAAATGTCGTCCCAAATTCAGCTCCCCACCTCAGTGAAGATTCACGCATCCGCGATAATCGATCGCGCTTGTCCGTGACTTCATTCCATTGCGAGCTTTGACACTTCTACTCCGGCCAAAAATATCTTAATCTTATCGCTCCCCCCGGAGGAATCATTGCGTTGCACCACTGTTGTCCGTTGTTCGCATGCTTTCAATTAGAGGATTTCTGCGAATGATAGTGTGGGTTCCCAGCTTCCCGACTCTGCTACATCCATTCCACTTTGAACAGCTCCTGGCAAGTTTCGGCGATGTCGCGGTCGTAGGCTGGAGGAAACTCTGAATTTGGTCCCTGTGACAGAGTAGCTCGATAGAGCATGCCTTTTATCGCTTTTGCTTCGTTTCTGTCTGGAACTCCTATCTCGTCCATTACCATATCTTTCTGGGTAGATACTACCCTTTGATCTTAGCCAAACGACCGAGAACCAATGTCTTTCTGGGTAGACATTTCGCGCAACCTGGAGCTGCTTATTCATTTTTGTCTCTCCTCCTTACATTACTTTCATGTGCTGCAATCTATTTCAGCATCATCCTGGTTTCTCCTTATGGTTTCAAGGGAACCCCTTCTGATCCCCACTTGTTGCCCCCGTACCGCCTTATGGTGGAAAGTGTCTTCTTGAAAACCTTTCACAGTTCTCAGTCGACGACAACCAAATGAGCTTTATATTTGGTTCTCCCAGATTCTTTTATCCAATCTTCAGCTCAGAATCACGAAGACTTTCAGGTCACAGACATTTCATTCCATTATGATCTTATGAAACAGAATTTCTCATCGTCCTCCTTTCCGAATGAACGAATTTATCTAGATTTCCCTCTGGGCGCGTTGAGTATTGCAGCTCTTTCGTCTCAGGGAAATCATCGGATCCATTTTTTGTTGTCCGATGCGGGGAATTTCATCGGTATAAAACCAGGCTTTTTATTATAATCAGAAAAAGGTAAAAATCCAAAATGAACCAAATCATTGAGATACATAAGCAAATAAATGGATCTTCGAATAAAAATATCAGGAAAAATTCAAAATTAGAATACCTGGAAAGAAATATTACCTGAAAATGCAATTGCTCGAAGCTATCTAAAGCCTTCCACATATTTCTGTGATGTATCTCGCAAAGCACTTATGTGCATTTCAATGGAATTTGCCACTCTTTATTTTTCATAGTACAAAAATATAGGTTTCCTTTATGCTCACTATTTGTGGATTTTTTGGGGGGAGGGGTTAACTCCCATAATGTGTTTAATAATGCATGATAAAGCAGTGAATTCCGATTCATATGCGTATTACATCCTTGAGGAGGCACGGCAACTAAAACTGAAAAATCCTTCCAGCATCCTTGTGGACGACATACGGAAGTTGCATGTTTACGTTTGAAAACAAGAGTTCGAGTCTGTTTACCTGTTGTCATATTGCTGAAAGTATCTTTAGGATTGAACGGTGTGGTTAGTATAAAGTCTTCACTTTATCCTAAATCACAAGCAATGAGTTTTTCAGCTTGCATACTCAACGACTCTCGTGATCTCATATGAGAACATTATAATTATAGCATTCAAAACTGAGAAACTAAAACCTGATCTCGCACATATTACTTGCACTTATAAATACAGTGTTGCAATTTGCATGTAAGACTGTGTCTTTTGTCAAAAGCAGCACGCACATACTGATTGTTCTTGTTTGTTCAATAAAAGCAGTGGGGTATGAAAAGAGCCTTCGATACTCTGGAACTAAAGATGAGGATATTCCAGTTGTTTGCAGATATCTCAAACTTTATTTCCTGGAAACAAATAGCAAATTTATCTCGTGTAGATTACTATATGAAAACTGCTGAAGGTTATGGAGTTCATTGCAGCAAAAGTTACATTACCTTTTGCAAGAAAAATTAAGGAATTCAAGAAACCAGGAATTAGTAATTTCTAGATGCTGTCGTGACAAGGGTGATGTAGAAGTGACTGAATTTTTTCGAGAGCTGTGCAAATCCGTTTTCGCTTTTTTTTTGGTTGCTTCGTTGCAATCGTTTGTTACGTAGTTCAGGAAAGTCATATCTCTTCAAGTCCTTTTTCCAAGAAAGAGCATTTTCAGAAATAATATCCTGAGACTAATAATATCCTGACTAATATCCTGACTTATGCTGACACTGCTGGTTGCAATTAACCGAACTCCATAGGAATAAAAATATAAGTTATAAAAAATCCACCCAGAATTGAAACTGCTCCAGCTAGTTAATTAAATGCTATATTCATTATTTCAGACTGAAGAAAAATGCAAAAATTATTCCAGATTCTTTCGAAAACCTTGAGGATTTACATGCACAATCCACATAATGAGACCACAATGATTTCCTCGAACAAAATTATGGAACCGATTATGATTCCAAATTAAACACTAATTATTCTATATCTTTGTATTATCAAGTAATATGCTAAAATTTGATGATTTTAGTGAGACACTTCAAAATGAATCGAGTCGGCTTTAAACTTTTGCATTTGTCTATCACCTTTACATTTTTCATACAGTTCCAAAACTGACTTTCAATGCAAATGCATTGAAAAAGTGGACATCTTATCTCTGCTGCTATGGAATGTGGAAACACTTCACCGTATAAATAGATGCACATAATAAAACTGCTTCACGTATATAGCATGCAGTAAATAATTCTGTGAAGGAAGAATTTGAAAAGGCTCTTGAAACAATGGAAGACCATATTGAAATGCAAAAGCAATTATTTCGGCATCCGAAAAACTAATTATTCATACTCTTCTCAAAGTACTAGTTACTAAATGCAAGGACTTTTGTGAAAACGGCAATATTATAATTATAAATTCAAGTAATATGCATGAGATCAAGCTTTTGTTACTCTATTTCAAGTTCCCACATGAAATTACGAGTGTTGTTTCGGGATATCAGGATGTGAATGTGAATGTGATCAATGAATATCATTTGCATCTCTTAAAAAGCTCAAAATGACATTTATCACTCTGATTCATTATCAACACTAATGAATGTATTGAATTACAATTTTTCCACATTGCATAGAAGATGAAATACAGATAATGATCATGGAAATTACTTGGTATGCATGTATACGTGTATGTAAATAAATCGTTTGTCGGAGTACTCAGAATTTTGTAAAGCAAGTTTCTGCGTCAAAATTGTTGTGTACATCAGTTTGTAATTTTTTTCTTGGATCAGAAAGAATTAGACTTCTGAGTGTTTAGTTTCACACGTGTTCCTAATGTGAGTATCGTTTGTACCCAAATGTGTAGCAGTCAGTTTCTACTCCTTACCCTTCGAATCGCCTTGTGACTTTTCGATATGTAATTATTTAGCTTCCAGCCTTGCAGTTTGAGCCAAGCATTTGAATTCACCTCTTTCGTTTCCGTAAATGTCAATGTTTGCACTTTTCATTTGCCACTCTTCTACAACAGAAAAAACATCTTTTCTTGTACATATTGATCAGCCTACATAACTTTTAGGATGAAGATGAATCCCTAAATACGAAGTAATTATCAATGATTAGACATACGAACAATGCTTCTTCATCAGATGAGTCGAATAATATTGAATCAACTTATGAGTTTGTAGGAAACAAAACTGATTTACTCAATGAGAACCTGGATCCAACAAAGGAAAGTATTGAAGGTGAATCGTTTAAATTTTCAGAATTCCTACATTTGCGTGTTAGTATTATTTATGTGGTTAGCTTGCGCAGCATTTGCCCGAAATATGAGCATATTCATTTTATTTTGAAGTGGTAACAAACTGGATAGCAAGGATCTTCGTATAGCATTTGAATGCTAGCAGGAGCCCATTTAAAATTCTTTGTCTTTTAAAAAAAACGAAAAATAAAATTACTTTGACTAATCATTGTAAAGCAACCGAAAGTTTGAATTCTCAAAATGTTCAGGGATTTTCTTGTGCTTGTAGTTTTAATGTGTTGAGGTTTAAATGAATCTAATGATTGCAATATAATGTCAATCAAATTATTTTTCTGGATAATGCTTAGCAATAAAATAAATTTATCAAAATTTAAAAAACTTTAAGTTGTTGCATCAGTTTCTGTATATTTTGCATAATCTCATTTGTGATGTTTTAAAAGTTATCTTAATATTGAAAATATTATTGACACTCTTAGTGAAATGCCTATATTGCAATCATGCTTTTTTCCGAAGAGCATAACTGTGAAAAAAATATGATTTTGGAATCATATAGTTGTTTAAAAAGTGTGATTGCAAAATTGTAGATCAAGAATATCCAGATTTAATAATGTAAAGTGAAACTAATATTGATGTTTCATTTAGAAATAGCTCTTACATTGCAAAAGACAGAATTTAAATCAAAGAAATTTCATTCCTTAAGTGTGTAATGACAATATTTCATTTCAGCTATTTCTGGATGTCATAAAATATTTTTATTACCACTTAAAATGTACTATAGATGATTTAATTGTTGTAAAACAAAATGATTGATGAATGCAAAATGAACATGTACTTGCATGATTTCTTGAGCTTTCTCTGTGACTGTCTAATTCAGTGTTATGTTCTTTAAATATATTCAAATGAAAAAGCATTCATTTCTGTTGTGTTCTTTCCATTTGAATCCAATTTTTTGAATGCTATGTATCAATTCCTCTAATTGAAAACAGCATTCAATCCTATTGCAGCTGGAATTTAATATTGAAATTATTGTTACAAAGTGATGTACATTAAATGGTTAGTTGCTGTGGGTAATGTGTTTGCATCTACTTAGAGCCAGGGTCCATGATGTTAGGTGTTTTTACAACAGACAGTCGGGTCCAGTTTCTCCTAACTGCAAATTTGTTAGCACAGTCTTCTTCAGTCTAAAGCTTATGTTTTTAGAATTTATATCCTCTATAAAAAAAATGGAGATTGCACTGATTTTTAACACGATCATTTTTTTCTTTATGAATGGTATTCTAGCAACTAGTAGCTAACATTTGCGTTTCAAGATTCAACTTTCCTTTTTCTCAAAATACATCCATATAAGTGATTGAAAAAGAGGCAGTCTTATGTAAAGTTATTATGCTGCATCCAGAAGTTCAAATACCTTGTAGTGGAAATGGAGATATGTACACATTGTGTTCGTTGTTTTGAATTATTTTTTATGTTTACTACCCATTAATTTATGTATTTCTTTGATAAGACTGATGTGATTCTGGTCAAATTTGTAAATTAGGTGCAGCAAGATGGTGATTTGTTTATGTAATGCAACAGTTAAGTAGGTATATCAATTTTCAATTTTTATGTTTCTACCATAGTTTAATTAATGAATACTTTATTAAGCAGCCTCCTTTGAAAAAAACAAACGTTGCTTTTCCATACAAACTGCTATTGAGACAAAGTGATCCAGAAAGATCTTCACCTTGTTTAGAATGCACAAATGTACATTCTAAACAAGGTGAGGATTTTTGTCTTCACATAAAAGATGAAAGAAAGATGAAAGGAAAGATGCAATTTGATAAAATCAGGTGGATCACATATTTAGTTTATGATTCACACAAGAGAATAAGAAATTGCCAAAGGACTTCATTGTCTCATTGGAAATTATTGAAGCTCATTATTCTCATATTTACTCCTTATCAGTATGTTGTAGTCTTCAAAAAATAGATGTAATGAAAAATGTTTGCCAAATCAGGAGTAAACATTTAGAGCAGTTGTCAGCAAATGGAGTCTTGAAGCACTCATGAAAATATCTTAAGGACTTCACCCGACCTTTTCCTTTATCAATCTTTATTTTGTCCAGTTTTATTCCAATTTTTTTTTCTTTTTGTAATTTTAAATTAAAAAGCCTGACACAGATTTAGGCAGAAGCTTATTTACTTTTCCTTTTCTTCAAAAGGGTTGTTTGCTTACATTATAGTTGTATTATTCATTATGCAATGAGTATCACTACATAAAAGCAAGTTTAGCTTAGTATCTTGTGTGCATTCATTTTTAGTTTTCTTTCACAAGGTTACCATCATGCGTAAACTAATCCCCCAAAACTGATATGAAACTACAACCGTGAATTCTGAATTCCTTAGGAGTTTCCTATTCTAGTTGAAATATTTTTGAGATTGGAAAAATTAGTAAGACTCAAGCATGTTGTCTGTTTAGTAAAGCTTAATAACAATTAATGAACTACGATTCCACCATGTAAATGAAAGAATGAAATCCCATACACAAACAAATTGTGCATATACATTTTAGAACTGTATATTTTAAATAATGATTACTTGCATTTTACTCAGAATTACTTTCCTTGTTTTCCAAAAATTGCTCTGAACTGAGATTATGTTTAATATACAGTTATCAGTAAATTGCCTAGTTTACATCAGCCTATTATATTAAAGATCCATCTGCAAGCAGACAGCCTCAGTTTGCCATGACTTCACCTTTATCTACAGTTCCCCCTGCTATTCCTTTATATAGCAGTCAACAGTTTAATGCACCAATTAATCAGTGGACTTACAATGAGTCCTATCAGACTGATAAAGGGCCAAATGAAGAGTTAAGTACAAGAGAATTATATCTGATTTAGATTTTCATTTTAGCATAAATCAGAAATCGTCATTTTCACAGCACACACGCCATCACAGTTTTCCCTTTAGTCCTCATGCCTTAATTTACCCAGTTTCTACAAGTTCTCCTCCAGAATCTATTGAAAATCAAGAACCTTCAAGATCCTTTCCTGCAGAAATTCTGCAAATTGGAAGCTCCACATTCCATATGTTAAAGAGTGCTGTAACAGAAGTAGGAAGTCGTGTCATACCAAACTCTTCGACTCAGTTACCTTTTTATGCTGACCATGGTGATTCTAATGACACTAATGTTAAGAACCAACAGAATCAGAATTGGCTGGGTTGGATACAAGGCAGTCAGATATTAAATAGAGTGGCACGGACAGCGAAACACTCTGTGGACACTGTTATTAGCACACTGGATCCACAAATGCGTGATTATCTTGATAAAGAGTTACCTCCATCTTCTTTTGTGAACCTGAAATTGGTTGTTCTCACTCAAGATGCAGATGTTGCTTCCTGCATTCAGGATGCATTTACTTCTGTTTTTGGTAAAACTAGCATCAGGTATGTTGGCACTACAGTTGGATACCAACTGCAAATTGATAGGGCTTGTTGGCCACCAGCGGCAAATACAGCTGTGCAGCCAGTAGGCCATCTTCAAGCACTAAAAGGTGCTGAAGAGCGTATTGCTCAAATAAGAAAAGGAAGACATGCAGACTCAAATGAAGTGATAATTGCCATAGAGAGTACAATTGCTGAACTGACCCCAGACAGGTAAAATGTGGTTCAGAAACATCAGATAAAATGTTTCATAGATGGTATGGCTTGGATTGCTTGCTACTTGATTCCAATGGCAACAACTTTCAATTGTATGGTCCTGCAGTGCCTTTACCAGGAAACATTGTGCAGCAATGTGAGAAAGAAACTCCAGCAAACTACCCATTGCAGTGGTCAGGACTTAGTGTGTGTGTTGCAGATGTGCTTGCTCGTCAGTTGCAGGTTTGTAACAAAAATCCAACGGGTTACGATTTATTTAATTGTAGATAGACCCTCTTAATTGGCATTTACAGTTGTGTGGAACCTCCAGACGAGAACTTTTGTTTCCAGTTGTTAAAACACTTGCTGTTCTTTTCAAATCCCATTTTAACATCAGTGCTTAATCATGTATTTTTCAATAAAAGAATGTGGGGATCATTTGTGCTTAGGTTTTACTGCACAGAGATGAATAAATACCATGCTAATCCCTAAAGCAGAATAGGTTGAACATAGCATTAATGGAATGAAGGGATATGATGAACCCCAAGGTAACTGTGAATGCAGGATCTCTTGATATATCCATGTAGGAATCAGGCAAAACAGATAAAGTAGCTGGATTCGATTCAACTTGAAATTCGTTCCATGTACATAAACATACAACTCGTACACAAGCAAAGCTTGCATCAAAGGCAACAACAATCTTAAGAGAAATTCAAAGTTCCCTTGCAGAAGTGGAGTGAGTGAAAAGCATCCAGTTGTAGAAAGCATAAAATGTAGAGATGCTATTTTGGGATCCACAATTCCTAGGAGACTGCAAAAGATTTCTACCAAAATTCTTAACAACTTACCCAAGAGGCAAAGTGACCAGCAATATAGCTTTCTCATGAACATGCCAACCCAACATGAACACAGACATTCCACACAAACAGAGACTATGTAGAAACTGTAAGGGTGTTGGATCATACCACAAATAAATTAATGCTGGCTGCAAAAGAAAATGCATACATACAAATATTATAAGTCATACTAACCATCATTGCTAATACACTTAAGGACATGGAAATCTCAGGTGTGATGGAAGGAAGTATAACATTTGAATACTGCTGGACCAAACCTTTGGTCATTGTAGTTCCATTGACCGAGTAGCCCAACAATTTCACTTCAACACGCAACTGTTTAAGATCACATTTTAGAATTATTTTTTACCTGCTTGCAACAGAGCAAGGTCCCCTGAGTTATATAATGCCCAGAAATTAGGTGCCCAATATGCATGAGTAAGACCTCTTTTGAAAGGGAAAAGCCGAATCAACAACTGTTTCAGTTGGCCTGCATGAATGAAAGGGCCAAGTGATAATGCAAAAACTAAAACACTTATTAACAGTAACTGAGTAAAGTATAAGAACCCAGCTATTGTTGATTGCTGTGACTTGGCCACACACTGAAGAAACATGTACAGTCCAAATACTGGTGCCACATATAAAAAAATTTGCTTCAAGTTTAGAAGCAAGGAAAACCAGAACACACCCATCAACATGTGTCCCTGCTTCACTGATTATCAAAAAATACATCACCATCACCTACCTCTATAATATTTGCAATAGATAAGAAAAGAAAACCAAACAAAAAGCCATTATACTGAAAATGAATGTGATCCACAAGAAGTAATCCTGCTTCACACAGTGCGAGATATAATGCTGTATGTAGCAATACCATTCTCCGACTTCCACTTAATGGCAAACAATTCATAATAGCTTTAGAACTCCTATAAAATTCCTTAGAACCATCTCATTATTTCATGGCTTACCTATAAACACCATAAGTATACATAACATCAGCAACTATAACTGACCATCGCTGAAAAATGAGAGCTGCTGTTGACACATAGGGAGAACTTCTTATTTCTAACATTTGAGGATCTACATTTTTTGCTACGTGTGCTAACAGGAATTCACACCATGCAAAGAGAGGTGGATAATCTAAAGTCCACTCAGACGTGCTTTCTTCATACCACTTACGATATGGTAAGCTATATGTTATTGCCAACCAGTTTCTGTGTACTTCAAAATCTGTTGATTTGCTTGGAAATACCAGTTTATGCAATCGGAAAATTGTTACTTACTATGAATATAAAAACAGAAGCTTCACACAGCATAAACACCCAAATAGGCTAAGAATATGTTCTTTGAATGAATTATCCTTTGATATAGACTTGGAGAAATGATGAAAGTTGTTTAACGGCGGGCTTGCTCGATTTCTGATTTGCATCTTTCGAGTTTCGGTGTCTTTCCTTTCGAATGTTTATGTTTTAAAGACTACATCAAAATACGGAATTGCATATTTCGCCACACTGAATAATGGAATGCTTTGGCAATGACCCAATATGAATGTACTATTCATTGCACCATGTGAAATCTTTAAGGAAAATACTGGAAAAAACTGCACTAACCCTACCATGTTTGCCAGTTTTGGACACCAAAATCATGGAAAGTACTTCCCTCTGATCAGTCTGCTATGAATATTTAACTCATGATTTGGGAGTAACTACAGTCCGACCCGGTCTTCCATAAATCATGAAATAACACGGGCGCAACGCTTGGCGAGGGAATTTCCGTGGGAGCTCCAACTTTCCAACCACCATGCAATGGAATTCTTTTATCATGCAATGGTATATACAATATCATAGGAACGATCTTAGATATGTACTGTACTGCACACTTCTGGTTGATGGGGCTCAGCTACAGAAACGGCAGAATGTGCAGATGACTTCAGTTTTTTTTTTATTGCTCCGAATTGACTAGCAAGACAAACTTAGACCGGCATATAGTGACGACGGTCTTCGGGTATTTTTCCAGTTTTTGACGGAACAGCTCTCAGGGACCTGCGTGAAACACCGTTATGGAGAGTTCTTTCACGAAATCACACTCTTGCAAAACTCCCATCTCGCCATTGCTACAAAAAGATGGAGCACGGAAAGATGAAATGAATGCAATGAGAATCGTAGCATCGGCTTGCCTTCTCCAAATGTGAATCTGTATTATTCCGTCCAAATAATCCTCTCTATTGTATAACTTCATGAAGGAATGGCCGCGTTTTCGAGCTCAATGCACGGAAAAACGAACCAGGTTACCGAATTGGGCATGAAAATTTGCTACTCGTGCTTGTTCACATGCACATATCTAAGGCTCTCTACAAGATTACATAAAATAGTAATTTTTTTTGCCCTCAAACATGGAAGACGCCCTCTTATTAGCTACTTGCATCCCATATCAGATAATAGCTGTAGAGTGTTAACAGTCTCATCTGTTGGTTTCCTCTTACAGAAGACTCTTCAAGGCATCCAATTATGCTTGCTTGACAACAAGAGCACTCAATTTTCTACCTCAGATCTTTATTTTCGGCTGTTTCAGAAGGTGCATGATAAGCACAGCATAACTTGGCAACAGGATTTACTTATATTGGGTTGTACATTTATTGATAGTATTTAACAGAAGCAATTATAAATTAGCTGATGTGGTGAACAGATAAAAATGTGGATTTTCTATCCTATGTTGTTCTTCTAGCATCCTTTGGAAATTTTTTTGTCAAAGGGCACTTTCCATTTTTCTACATTTCTCAGGTTTTCTAAAAAAAAAATTGAGTATTGGATGCAAGCAGAAAAGGATAGGATTCTCGAATTTGCTAAAACATCAATGAAGTTAAGGCGCTGCAGAAAATCAAACAAAATCCCCTTCTCAAAGCTCGCAGGCATCCCTCTCAAAGTTAAGTGAAACTTCCAGTCTCCTAGGAACACTTCAAGCAATCTACATTTCTGGCATCCCTTATTTGAGTCTTCGCCGGCAGTGCAAGAGGGGAAGAGAAGCGACTCATTTTATACTTTGAGGTCCCGAACGACGTGTGAGCCAGGCACAGGCCCTCCTCCATGTCTTCCTGAGAAAAAGGACCCTTCCCCTTCCAGAAGACAGTCCTTGGCAGTCAACTTCTGACATGTTAAAAGTGACTCCGAGTTTTATCCTAAATGTTTTGGATAACCAATCCGTGCTTAGGATGGTAATTTTTAACTTCTTCCTTCACCTAGGTCCAAGTTTGATATCTTTTTTTTATCGCTTCCCTTCAGATCTCCGTTCGAGTTTTCCTTCACACAAATTAAGGAATCTCTAAGAACTAGATATTGAAATTCTAGATCCTACACAATCTCAGTGTTAGTGTGTGTTGATGTAGTTATACTTTCTGTTTCCGTAATTACTTTAGTGATCTCTAATCATATATATTACAAGTCTCTTGTGAGCATTGGAACCGGCTTCAATAACATTGAAAAACTCTGCTTTCCGATTAGTTTCTCTTTTTTAATAATCACGAATCTACAAGTTTTCTAAGTTTTTGATGATATTCAAGACATCTAAGTAATCATCGTTTAGGAAAGTTTCTGTTTTCCCCAAGTCCTACAAGGGGTGGGGTAAATATATCCTCTTTTTATCATTCACACTACATACTCATTCATTCAATCTTCATTTCACTAGCACTTATGTTTTCCTTAATGTTCGCTAGCTAGGAGTCACAACACAGATGTTCTGCATTAGGATGGGCTGGGCGTTGGTTGGGTCTGGGCAATATCTTCGATCCTTTTCAGGATGTACCGATAAGTCCAGGCCGCCACTTTGCTACGGTTTCTTATGCCGATCTCCTTCTGGATAACCCCTTTCAGGATTTCCATAGGAGATGCGGCCGTCTTGGCTTTCCTCCATCTTATGAGGATGGCGGTGATGAATAGGGCAACGGTCATCATAACCATGGGGTTGTAACAGGGGACGTTTCCACTTCCCTGGAACATCTTGGCTAGGACTTTCGTTGGCGAGTAGTTTTGCAGCCCTATGACCCTTTTCAGGGTCTGCTATCTTGATGGATTTGGGGGCAGGTCAAGACCTAAAGTCTGATGTCCACATCCCATCTTGTCTTGCTCCTGCAAAACACTTCACTCTGGAGCCGCTCAGGATGCCTCCTTGATAAAACATCGGGAGGTTATCCTGGGTGTCCGGCAGTAGGTCACTCCTCCAGATTGTGGTTCCGACCGCCAGGGGATTGACAATGGCAGCCCCCTGGAAAGTTTCTATGCAGTCCGACCCAACGCCCGAAACTGCTTCTTCCTAGCTCACAACTTTGCTTTGCTTGTAAGAAAATACCATTGAGATATAGCATGAGTAATGCGAACATTAATGAATCCGACGCTTCATTTTTGACAAAATATGAAATCTTGTCTTCTAATTGTGCTGCCATGACGGGATAATTTTAACTAGAAATCCAGAGCCACCGATTTATTTTATTGTAATATGAACTCAAATTTCCTTATTCTTGCCTTCAGAGGCCCAGATAATCGAGTGCTCTGCTGTCTTTTCCCAGTCAGGTTGCAAATTTTGCCTTTGACGTGCAGCCCTCCGTTTTGTACACGTAAAACATACCTTCCGTACTCCAGTTCATGATTCCATACAAACTAATAGGGATTCCTGCCTTACGTCTTTTGTCTGTTAATTAGGTAACAAGAGAGCGGCTTATTTTCTTTTGATGTTTCGCTATGGTTTCTACGATCTTCTAGAGATTCAGGAGCATTCATTTGAATTCGGATGCAAGACGAATTAACTTTGTGTTGGTAAATGAGATTGTTCCCGATTATAATTGTGGCAAATACTGATGATAGAACTTATGTGTGATAGAACTTTTGTGTTAATTCGAAGAAAACATGAGATGGATGAATCGGAGGAGTCTAAAGGAATCGACAGTCGACCAAGCTTAAGGCAACTTAATGAAATCAATAAAAATGTATAACTTTGGTAGAATGTTATCGTACATTTCAAACTGAAAGTAAACGCAGAAACGCGTCGTTGCAGTTTCAAATGCTCTGGATCAAAAAACGAATTTGCACATTCTCATAGTTTGCAAGCTAAAATAGCGGTTGGTGGCACATTTCTTGGCGTGAGTTGCTGAAACTGCTCAAAGGATCGTGTTTAATAGTCAACTGTCAATGTGCTCTTCGCAGATCTTATTGATAAGAATGAAACGATGTGATTCTTGTAGCCATAGGGTGCAGAATCGGGAAGAACTCCTAGATTACAAAGCAACTAAGTTGTGCTCAACATATCTCCAATGATATGTCTCATTAACACGAAAGATATCTTTCTTTTTAAAGACAAAACGAAGATTTTTTTTTTTTTATTTCTTGCGGCATGCATAATTGCTCTATGCGATCACATTTATTGAGAAGATCTGCAGCTCCATTTTACAAAGAAGCTGCATAAAGAATTTTCGAACTGAAGATTCAGCGCACAGCTCTTAGCGATCGACATGGCAACGCTCTCTTTAAGGACTGATTCCCATCTCATCTCTTCCCTCAGTATGGTTAGAAATTTCATGATGTTTCATAAGCAGCCGATAATACTGCTTTCTATTCTTTCTTCCTCTCATTCTGCAAAGACTTCTGACTTCTCTTGAGACTTGCTTATGCCCATCATTTAAGAAACGTTTCTGAAGACTGCCTTTAGACTCATTGAAAGCAAATCAAGATGTATCGTGGTTTCTTGTTCATGGTGAACACATGAAGCCATCACCCGGGTTTCAGAAATGTGATGGCAAGCAGCACCTACGTGGATTCGAATGCTAATGAGAATTCTGATTAGAGCTGTCTGGTCGATAGCATGGTGCATGAGACTCGCATTAAACTTCCCTACCTTGTAAATGCGATGGAGATACAGTGAAGAAACTCGTATTTATGCATCTTCGTATTTATACAATTACGTTGGCCTGGGCAACTGAAATCGCTGAAGCGAAAGGCCTCCATGGTGACTGGAGTAGTATCGGGGAGAAGCAGTTAAAAGGAAAAGCGTCACCACGGTGAAATGGTGCAATACAATAGGAGATTAGTGAAACCAGGCTACTTGAAAATTTTCATAAATTGGTTGGAGTTAAAAAACAAAAGAGGGGGAGGGAAGTTTGCCCAGTCAGCCGGTGAAAATTCGGCAGTTTGGGGAAAGCAACTTTTAGAAGGACATACAAAAAAAAGTGGCTGGACGATAACAAGTCTGGGTGGGATTAATGGATTTGCAAGTGGTCACAAGAGATTTGGATGAAGCTTTACTGCGCATGGGCAGCAGCAGCCTTTTCATACCTGGGAAACGAAGTGCGCTAAAAACGCTTCCGTGAGAAGATCGAAATTGCACTTTCACTGCGGTACGATGCAATAAAGGAAACAGTTGATAGCAAGGAAGGAACTTTCTTGAACAAAGACGTGGCATTCCTGCCTTCCAATGCACACAACATTCGACGATCGAGTCCTCCCACGTTCAGTATGGGAAAAGAAGAACCATAAGATGATGTAAATCCTTGAGTCCTTCTGTTTTCGCTGCTTTCCTTCCAGATTTTGCTTCTTTTTTTTTTTTTTTTTTTTGTGGTTTGCTAAATACTAAAGAACCGTTCGTCTCCTTGGGGGGAAGGGGAAAAGGAGAGTTTACAAAGCTCTTTAACATTGTCCACGCCACCCGAGGGTGCGTGTTGCTTTTGAAGTGAGAAGGTAACCCAGGAGGGGTCATTCTATGAATCCAGGAAGGCTCCGAAGGAAGCCTCCATTTGATAGGGAACCTTCACCCTGGTCGTCTCCGATGGGAACCCTGATGGAAGGAACCTCGTCCTCATTCTCTTTGCAGGGAACTCCCGGATGGGGAGCCGCTCCTCGTTTCTTCTCCGGAGGATATCCGCAAGGGAACCGCTCCTTGTTTACTCCTCTGAAGAGGATCCCGAAGGGACGCTTCTCAATTTCCCTGAAGGACGCTCTCCGAAGGGAACAGCGAGCTTCCAACACTCTAGAGAGGCAACTAACCCCCGAAGGAGTGCCAACCTCTATGGTACACGATGGTGGGTCCCTCCCTCCGAGGGTGAACCTAACTCCATTCTCTCAGCCAGTGGGGAACGGCTCCTTGATTTCTGGAAGGACCCCGGAGAGTCAACTTCCAATCCCGGCCACCAGAATCGCCCTGAGGGGGGTGGGGGCTCGGAACTCACCATGTCCTCACCCCATTATCGGCGTCCATCCCCCACGTGAGGATTCGAGCCTGCAGCGCTTGGTGCCACCTGCGGAGACAGCAGCCACGCGGCCGCGTACAACTCAGCCGATTTTCTTTGATTGAAGGATCTAGGGATTAGCGCTTCGTGATTATTTGAAGACAGAAGACGAAGATACTCCTCCCAATTCTTGCATGGAAAGGTACCTCTCCTTCCAATTTACGAAGCTCAGCAAGGTAAAGGGCATTTTCGTGGTACTAAAGATTGAAAGAAGTCGTACGGGTGAAAAGTTTCTAGAAAAAAAAGTGCCTTTTTTCTTCCTTCCTGCTTCCCTTCTTGACTGCTAAAAGAACTTTGAGTCAGCGAGAGAATACGGCAGTGTTAACAATCCATGAAGGAAGAGAGACGTGAGGTATAAATGAAAGCAAAAGAGAAGGCGTCTCATAGCAAATGGGACATGTGTTCAAGTAAGAAATGAATATGAACCAAAGAACAGGTCCCATGGCTAAGTGGGAAGATGGAGCAGGGTGGAACTTGGTGCCTATCGATCCATGGGGTGAGAAAGCAGAACGACTTGGATATAGGATGATGAACATGAAGCAAACAGTAAAGTAACTCAACAGCAGAATGGAAGATTCTGGAATCACAGTGAATGCTAGTTGACCACAGTTACTATAAATAAAGCGGTGTAAGCCTGGTTTCCCGCACTCTGTACCCACGTTTGTCAAAAAAGTACTACGTTTTCATTTTCCCCTCCTTTGATGTTATGTCTTCACGTCTATGCTTGCAATTTCAGTGTCTTCGGCATCAGCAGTTACGCGCATACCTCGAAAGATCCGCAAGCGCTTATGTGAACCGGGAAGATTTACGATTCAATCCTCGACCAATGAGGCAGCTGCTGCTGGCACATCTGATGAACATGCAGCGCTCAGCAGGAAACATACCGGGAGACCATTCCTGATTTCCACCGAGCACAGTCTCTGATCTTGCGAAGTTTTTTCTTTTATTCCCACTTTCTGAACGGTCCGTTTCCATCATCGGTTCCTTGCAACCAATACGCACTCCTGCTTTGGCCGGCGCTTTTTTCTTCGCCTCTTCTTCATACTTCCCTGCAGGGATAACAGCTTGTTTTTCGCGAAGCAGCTCGACTTGCTGCCGTCTTGCCGAGCCTCCCTCCACTCTTCGGGAGTCCGTGAGCTTGTGCGTCACCAGGAATGTACGAAAAAACATCCTTCCGAATTTCCATCGCAGCCACGGCGTTCGAGTCAAAACGCGCAGCCTCCGTACCCAGCAGCCTCGTTCTCCATGAATGCGTAACGAGCACGGTCCTCATGTGTCGATGGCGCGCAGGGAGCTGCTGGTTCTTCCGCAAGGGTCCTCTCCTGAGCAGCTGTCCTCAGGATGTACGGGAGTTGACAGCGACGGAGCGGCAAGCACGCTATCCCCTTCCGCTCCTGCAGAAGGATGGAGTCAACCCCCTGTTCTACGCGTTCCTCTTCCCGGGACGGCGGTTCCAAGCCTTTGGGCAGGTCAGCTTGCTCCGACACCCATGCAAAGAAGGAATTGACGTCGACTCGCCCTCCGAACTGTTCCTTTGTGCCTTGCCCTGGAAACCAAGAACCACCATACAGCGACCTCTGCTTTTTGCAAACTTCTCCGGGAAAGCATCTTCCTGTTTCTTTGCGAACCCTCCGGAAATTCTCCTTTTGTTTTCAACTCCCTCCGGCTTTGCCTTCGATGACTGACGCGACCGAATCCTGTTTATCAGCCCGAATTCAGAATGGAACGCAGCTGACGGAAAACGCACCGGCATAGCCGCCGGCGGTATGCGGTTTCGCCCCCCGAGATGATATGCAGTGTGCACGTCCGTGCAAACCGCATTTCAGGAGTGGAGCGGATAGAGCCACAGCTCCAATTCAGAAGGCTCACACTTACGGTCATGTACTGGGACACCACTGATGCCTCCCGGCTCATCTCCTCAGACGAGTGGTCGGCTGCGAAGGGCGGGCAATTCCGCTTTCGTGTTGCCACTGAACTCCAGCTCATCACGGCTTCACGCTTCCGCAGATGACCACCTCAATGGAAGAGCAGCCGTGGATACCCTGCTGGTGCCCTAAGAACTCTCTTGCTTGGCGGCAATCGGTGATCACGGATTCACGCTAGCCCAGACTCTGTGCGAAGTAGAGGAAGCACCCGCATGCTTCGTAATGCCAAAGGAACAATGAGGAAGTGGGCAGCGAACCACGAAGACTGGTCTGCTCCACAGTCACCCCCTCTGCCACAGAGGTTCTCCGTTTTCGAGGTTCATGAAACTGCGAAAATCTGCGAAATCTCTGGATGCAGGAAACCCCTCTGTGGCTGCCCGGCGCGTCAGTTTGTTGAAGCGATACCCAAAGGACTGCCCCTCTGTGGATGACAGCCTGAGAATTCCTCTGGAAAACCGGAAAATGCCTGAGGTTATGAAGGGCAGCTCTTCGTTCCTTCCCACGAAGTGACAGCAGTCAACGCTGCTGGGTTGCATCGGGGCCTGCCGGACAAAGCTCGTGCCAGCATCACTAGCTCAGGGGAAGTATTTGCCCGAACTGGGCCAGAAGCAAGAAAGAGGAATCCTTCCCGCACCTACTATTAGATTGTGTTGCCCTTCGGACAGTGTGAGAACATTTTTCCACTGCCCGTCAACTCCCGTTGGACAACTCTAGGGACGCTTCGAAGCCCCTCTTTACTCGGAGTGCCTACGCACAGAGGAGATCGCAGCTTGCTGCTGCCCGCGCGGCATCCTTGTGGCCAGGGGCGAAACCGAAAGAAGACGAAAGGACAGGCGGTCATCCAGTTCGCCATCCTCTTTCTGAGGAGAGAGAGACGCTATGGTTCCACCCGGGAAGCAATAAGAAGACAACTGACAATATTCTGCACAGGATGCAGAAACCCAGGAACCACGGACAGTGATTCCTTTCTTCTCCCTCCCCCCTTCCTTCACATCTTACAAACAATTTGTCGTTCTCTTTCTTGATATTTGTTTCTTTTTGTTTCCCCTTTCCCCTCCGTTTCCCTTGAGGACCTCTCCGGCACCTCCCAAGAATGCCGAAATCGGTAGGACGTGCAGTCTTACAGTCTTTCTTTGTACGTTTCCTGATTGGTTTCAATAAACACCCTGGAGTGACCGGGTGAAAACACACCGGTCCAAGGATATGGTCCTTAGGAGCCGCTCTCATTCTCCTCCGTTTTGGGGAGGATGAGGTTGGGAGCCCACGTGTTCCCTTTGTGCTGCCAAATGATCGCGAATGACTACTCCGCACTCCTCCTGCCTACGCCGCCGCGTTGGTTCTCTCCTTTCTAGGTCGACTCCATCCCTGTTTTCTACGCACAAAAAAAATCCGAATACTTGGGATGGCCTCGTCCTTTTTGCCAGGAATCTTCCCGATTTCCCCTTCAAGCCCCGTTTTCTCAGTTGGATTTCATTCCTTGCTGGTTTGATCTAGAAGGATCGTAGGTGTTCTCGGGAAGCTCCGGTCCACGTGTTAGAAGTTGACAAGTTTGAGTGGTGCGCATTATGGAAAAGATGTCTCGGAATGGCTCCCTCGCACCACTTTTTCAACGCTTCCATCTAGCGCAGTGCTTCCCAAAGTGGGCGATACCGCCCCCTGGTGGCCGCTGGAATGTATCAGGGGGGGGGGGGGACTACAGTAGCCTCAAGTGCAATTGGGGGCGTTGAATAGAAATAGGGAGGGACGGTGAAAGAATAAAGAAAGAGGAGAAGATGAGGAAATTTTCAAAAACCGTCCGTACAAGTTCCATCTGTTGTGCACCATGGGAAGTCGTAGTTAGGTTAGGTACTTTATTTCCCAAATAAACACACAAAATGCAAGTTGTAATGGATTGGTGGTCAAGTCTGCAGACTGGTCTTGTCCATCAAGTGTTGACGGAAGAGCGTGTCGGGCGTTGTCGGCAAATCCATCATGCATCTGCAGGAACATGTGTGTGTCATTACTTGCTTACAACACGATACCATTAATAGGCGAAATGATGAATTCAAATTTAAAGGGTTTCTGAACTGCGAGAAGTAGTTGAAAGGAGTGTAAGTGCATTAATTTTTGAAATACTTTTGATAAAACAGCAAGTTACATGTGAGTATATATATATCAATGCTTCCCAAAGTGGGCGATACCGACCCCTGGTGAGTGCTGGAACGATTCGGAGGGGAGGGACGCTGATTAATTTTTTAACTGAAAAAGGCGTGGTAGGCCAAATAAGTTTGGGAAGCACACCGATCTAGCATGTCAGCGAAGCCCTTGAAAAAACGAATCGCTTCGAATCCGTGCCTTCCCCCGTCGCACGCACTCCCGGTTCTGCCCTCTGTGGGCTACACGTCCATTCTTGCGTAAGGTGCTGTTGCGCAGAGCTCCCCGTTCTCCGAATCCATGGCAAAGTGCTTCCGTGTGACTGCTGCAGAGTTCCGTACTCACCGCACACTTCATGTTTCTAATGGAAAAAGAGGAAATAAAATAAATAAATATTTTTCTGTTTTTTAGAAAAAAAAACACTCGTCTGAAGCTGCTAATGCAAAGCGTATCAAAGCAGATCTGAGAGATAACAAAGAAAGGCAGCAGTCACCTCTGCAACACCCCAGCGATCCGTGATTGGATCTTTTGCCTATTCAAGAGCTGCATCGCATCTTTGATGAAGGATAGCCAGACGACTGCAAAAGGGCCAGAAAATGGTGCATCGGTGGGAAGTTTCAGGAAATGCCGACGTTCCTCGCTTAGGGTCAGTTTCGTCCCCGCTAGAGCAGGTGACGCGAAAAGTGGTCCGTTCCCTCAGTACCCAAACGTTGTCACGCAATAGTTCCCGGAATGCTTGATGCGGTCAGAGGACTACGTTTGCCCCGCATATCCTTTTTGACCCCTCTTTGGATGTCATCCCAACGTCGTTCATATGATCAGTTGAGTTTCCTTTCGTGCGAAATATTTTAAGGCTTCCACCCCATTAACGCTACTACAACAGAGTTGGTCTTCATCCATGCCTTTTGGTCCCGGATAAGTTATCTAGAAAGCAGAGGAATATGGATTTTCGTCATGCGTACGTTGCGAGTGGTGGAAGCGCGATCGCCAAGGCCTACCTGGAGTCCAGAGTGGAGGCGAATAAAGCGAGCGAACTACAGAAGAGGCTCTGTGCGCCATCATACGTTCGCGAGCAACAAGAAAGCTCTTCTGGCTGTGATGCACGGAAGGAATGGTTGCCTGCGCGAACCCCAGCCCATATCGAAGTAGCGTTCCATCTTCCTCAGACAGAAGAGCTCGCGTTGGCGGCCTTGTTGTGGCTGGCACCAAGAGCTGCTGGTTCGAATCCTCACGTGGGAGATCGACGTCGAGAACGGAAGGAAAGGGGGAGGGGGGGTCGTGGGTCTCGAGTTCCTCCCTCCACCCTGCAGGACGACTCTGTTTGGCTTGTAGGCTTCAGATGCGGCACTGGTCGGAGTCTCCGTTAGTGGCTGGGATCGGAAGTTGACTCTCCGGAGTCCTTCCGGGAATCAAGGAGCCGTTCCCCACTGGTTGAGAGAATGGAGTTAGCCTCACCCTCGGAGGGAGAGATCCTCCATCGTGTACCATAGAGGTTGGCACTCCTTCGGGAATTGGTTGCCTCTCTAAAATGTGGAAGCGCGCTGCTCCCTTCGGGGAGAGCCCTTCAGGGAAATTGGAAAGCGTCCCGTCGGGATCCTCTTCAGAGGAGTAAACAAGGAGCGGATCCTTTCTCGGAGGAGAAATGAGAAATAACTCCGTCCTGAGGATCCCTCCTGAAAGAATAAGGAAGGACTTCCCTTCGGGGTTCTTTGCCAAGCGTAAGCTAGCTCCGGAACCTTCCTGGATTCATAGAATTACCCTCCTGGATTACCTTCTAACTTCAAAAGCAACACGCACCCTTGGGTGGTGTGGACAATGTTAAAGAGCTTCGTAACCTTTCCTTCTCCCCTTCCCCCCAAGGAGGCGAACTGTTCTTCAGTACTTAGCGAACCAAAAAAGAAAAATCCGAAAAATAATCTGAAAGGAAAGCAGCGAAAACAGAAGGAAGAGCACCAGAGCACCAAGAGATCTCGATCCCAACACTTCGGAAGAAAAGCTCGAGAGTAGAACACAGTCCCTGCCATGGTCACCTGTCCACGAGAAAAGCTCCTCGCTTTGCATGACTCTCCTAGGTCATTCATTTTCTGTCCCCAGAAGATCTGGAGATTCAAGAGGTCAGGTCAGATACAATCGGGTCCTCCGGAGCTGATAGTATGGACAGCATCTCTTGAACTCCGAGTCCGCAGTGCTTTCCAAGAGAACTCGTCAGAAAGCTTGGCAGCAAAAGGAGTTGCCTTGGCAAGAGCCGGGAGTCCCCGGAAGAAGGATCGTGGAGCATTCTGGAGGTTGCTCTCCCACACACTTGCCGGAGGAACTATCGAGAAAGACGCTATCAAGTCCCAGTCGGTTTCCAGCGGCGCAGAGAAGGCGGCATGCGTGCATCTTGAAGATGAGATTCGGTATACTCGGAAACGGTGCAACCGTTTTTCATGAGGGTTTTTCCCGTATCGGAGAGAGCTGGCAACCCTGCGAACGGGACACTACCTTCGGGAGATTTCGTGCATTGGAGAAGGATAGGAAAAGTTTTCTCTTGAAAAGAACTTCAGGCTGCACCTATCAGCAGCTTCTCTGATTGAGGACAAATGGCCGCAGCTCCCTCTTTACCCTTGCCCGGTCCTTTGCTTGATTCCCTCTTTCACTTCGAGAGGATGTTGCTATCACTGCCATCCATTTTCCAGTCCGGCGTTTCCCAGAAGCTTCGATCGCTAATACACTCGTGAAGGCTGGGAACCTTGCTGAGTAATCTGTTTTCCATTTCAGGGTCCCCGGGTTTCTTCTTCCGGAAGGTGGAATTCCCTCCCGAAACGCATCCGCAGTTCTCATCTCCCAAGGAGCTTTTGGGAAGAACCCTTCAGTGTCACGTTCGGGTCTTTCCGTTGCGAATCGCGCTCACCTAAGGTGAGCTCACTCAATCACTCACTCAACCTGTGGGGGGGGGGGGGCTCCACGTTCGCCTTCACTGTTGAAGGACAGGGCTTTCTGAATGCGCTGAGACGGAGCATCTCGTTCGTTGGGTGAACTACAGGTCTCCTGTACCAAGAAGTGGGCAGCTCACTGAAGAGCAGTATCTTCCCCTGTTGTCGAGTCTCGCTCCCGAAATGGACCACTGATCCTCCTGGTGAGCCCCTGAGCGTTTTCCTCTCTAAACGTTGCTGGAAGGGGAATGGCACATTTCCTGGTCCGTCGTCACTTCCCACAATTATCCATAACATCCTTCCTGATGGCATTCTTATGTATGTGCGTTTCCTGTCCAACATCCAGAAGCAAACGCGACTCTGGCACGAAGAAGTCTTCGTCGTGCCACATGGGAAAAAGGAAGTGATTCGCCTCCGGACCTTTTCGCCGGAAGCATCATCGTTTCTTTCCCAGATGGTGGGGAGGAGGGGAATTAAGGGACAGGGCAACGCTACGACACACGAACAGCTACTCCAGGCTCGTTTCGCATTCCCAGTTCGCAAAACGTGAACCTCCCGAACATCCATCTCCAGCGCCTCTAGCTTGGATCATTTCGTGAGTTTCCTGGAGGACCCAGCAGCGTTCTTGGAGGTTGCAGCGATGCAGCCGCTGCCGTGCATGCACTGCCCTCCTGAGGCGTCGATGACATCCTTCAGGTCCACCGAAACTACGATCTGAGATGTGCAACCCTGGTGGTTTCCCGTGTGGTCTTATGCTTCCCTCTCCTTGCGTCGAGGGAGGCGTGGGGTTCTTAGCGACCGTATCCTCTCCAAAGACTCTCTCTCCTCTGCTCCGTTGTTCCTCCGGGAGCTGCATGATTTTCAAAGGCCTTCGCAGTCGCCTCCTGTGCCTTCGGTCGGGAGCAGAACTTCTTCCAGAGCGTCTCCCCATTAGATTCGGGGTCAGCCTCGCCATGGTCCCTTGCAGGAGTGTACAGAATGTTTCCTTGTATCTGAGACGGAACGAAAATGCGCCGATGCTCCTACGCCAAAATGACCTCCGAGGTCACTCATATGAGCCAACCCTGACACGGAAGGCAGTTTCGACTTGCAAAACGGTCCAGAGACGCCCACACGCTTAAGGGGCAGAAGGGGGGGAAGGGTAGTAAAGCTCTGTCGCATGCCCCTCATCCCTCCCTCCAAAAGTTGCAAAGTGGATGACGATGACCCAGACTGAGAAGCACCGATCTACCTTGAAGCACTGGGATCTGATAACCAGACCATCCGAGGAACAGACTCAAAGTTGCAACCAGATCTGTGCTCCAGGGCGAAGGGTAGGTGGTCACGCTGGACGCCTCTTGCCCTTACGAGTTTGCATCAGCAGCGACGGAAGAGGCAAGACAGAATAAGCATCAAGGACTGGTCCTCAACTTCTCCCCAAAGGAGTGCCGGCCACAGTCACTGCAGTTTCTGTAGAATCCCCGGGATCTTGGGATGGCATGTTGAGGGAGCAGAAAATTCCCGAAAAACAGGCATGGGACAACAGAAAAGGGATGGCGTGCTCGAACATACAGCGCTTTCAGGATGTGTACTGGGTCACCATGAGTAGCGGAAGAAGCTAGGAAAAACCTCAGGTGGAGTTGAAAAGAGAAGGGGGAAGATGTTGGGAGCCAACATCGAGTTTCGAGTGCAACTTCTCCCTTCATTTGTTTCCACCCTCTTTTGACGTCACCTCATGAGCAAAGATTTGAATACGAGCTACTCTATGAGACCCAAGCCGCATTCTGCATGGGAGGAAAGGGAGGAGACGGATTCTGCTGGATTGAGTCAACACGCCCAGAACCAGCAGATTTTCGGAAAACAGGAACGTGCAGATTTCATTGGGGTTAGCACGGCAGTCTGAAGGGCGAAGCAACAAAAAAGGAAAATGGAGTTTCTCAAACGACGCACAATCTTTTGGTCTTTATGCATTGTCTTGACCTCTCTCGAGAATGCTGATGCAGACGTGCAAAATAATGAGCCTTGGTCTACTTGAAGTGAAACCATCGTGACTGCTGAGGTCGCTGTCACCATGCTGTTCGTACAAAAACGGCCACAGTGATGAAATGTGTACCATTACAGCAAAACGATGGTAATAATATAGTTTAATGGTGGATTTTCTCGTAATGATTATGTAAGAATCAGTTCTTTAGCCACCTCTCTCGATTTGCCTCCTTACCGATCGACGTGCGAGTGGTGCTGCACGTCCGAAATTCACCTCTTCCAGAGAAACAACTCGAGGTGCAACCCTGCATGCTATTTTGCGTACCACGTGAGAGTGTTTGCTACTCCTTTCGTTTCACTTTATTAAAAACATGCAGCAGAACGGAAGCTCTTGAGCAGCTTTGGTGCAGTGTGTTTCCGTAGCGGAGTTCTACCATGGCTGTCCTTTTCACTCCAATGACCACGCCTATTAAAAAAGAAGCGAAATGAACCTTTCAGTAATCTTTAAGGTACGATTCAGATGTCATTTTCAAAAAGAAAAAAAAAAAAGGATAGAATAAAAACAAATATGAAACATGAAAATTGGTAAGTGTCAATGCATGTGAGCTATCATTTTTTTTCTTTGCATTAACGAGTTTTTTGATTCTCCCGTTGCAGTTTTTAAGCTCTAAGATCTAAAAGCAAGCGACAGAACGAAACTGCGACGGTGGTGAGCGTTCAGGGTGAAGGATGAAAAAAAGTATTTACGCCACGACTTCCCAAAACATGCCGCAAACAGCTTTCAAACAGCTGCCCTCAAGGGAACAAGCAAGCTGTAATGAAAATACTTCAAATCCAGAGGCGATACGAAAACTACAGTTTTACGTCCTACGTAACGTTCTTTCATTGAGCTCGCAGGACACGAGCAAATCAATACAGGAAAAAAAACAAAAAGAGCACTCTGCAAAGTTCAGCTCAGCTCACGAATTCAGTCCAGCAATGATCCCGTCTGAGCTCACCTTGCCTGAACATCCATCGAATTCGTATCGAGAGCTTCGATCTTTCGAGAACAGAAATCAATGGACTGTGGTACGCCTGCTGCGAAGCAAAATAGCGCCCGTCTCCAGCGGCGAGCGCAGCGAACGCGGCCGCGCTCACCGCCCGTTGCGTAGCAGCAGCAGCAGCAGCAGCAGGGCTGCCGTCGTCGAATCGCAATCCTTCTGCGGGAAGCGATCGCGCGAAAATGGTCGTCGGGCAGGGCAGACGGGGCCGAGCTGCCCGTCCGCCCCGCCGCATTCAGGAGGCATGGCGTGCTTGCAGTGTGTTCTTGCGCAAGGGTATGCCGCCGCGTGCAGCGATGGAATGCGGCGAGAGGCAGTTTAATAATTACACACACCTGTCAGGTTCCCTTCTTCTGGACACTGGAGTTCTCCCATACGTTCGCTGGCATCTGATTCGGGTCACAAATACGCCGACCTTGAACTGCGGTTGCTGCAATCGAACCGCTCTCCTCTGTGTTCCATCGATTTCGTCGCCTATTGCGAAGTGTCCTTAAGGCATCTAATTCGAAACGTTCGGCCTTCAGGAAGCTCTTCGGCTAAAGGTAATAAATAACCGCAGTGTTTCCGTCGCTGACTTTTGCAAAAGGTGATTGGATTTTGTGGCGAGCGATTTTCAATCGTCTTTTATTGTGATGAAGTGTGCGTAAGGTAAGAGGTGAGTGCTGCTTGCTTCCCTTCGGCCTTTAGAAAGCGGCCCTCGCAGATCCAACGCGTGCTCGAGTGGTGTGTGCTCTTTCATTCCGTGCCGCCGTCACTCCGTGGTGGCACCTTCCGTGTAGTTGGTGTGCCCTGAGCTCAGTGCATTCACGATCCGTGGTCCCCAGAGTCAGTCAGTGGACATTGTGTTCCGTCTCCGTCGGTGCTTCGTCGTTTTTTGAAATTCGATTTTTTTTTTTTTTTGTTTCCTACTGTTTAGCTTAAGGATCGCGTGACCTTTTAAATGATACCGAATATTCCAAGACGGCCGACAGGCGCATCCACGCAGCCCTTTGTGCGGTCATTTTTATGATTGTAACGAAAGGTATGCCCTTTTTTTCCTTTTTAAAATTGTGGCCTTAGTGATTAGGAGCAAGAGCACTGGGGGAGGGAGGGGGGGGGGTTCTACTTGAGTTTTGGGTTTGCGCGTGAGCTTTATGTGCTTCTCATGCATGTAAATCTGGACACCGTGTTTCACTGCCAACTCGGAAAGAGTTGACTGGGAATGCGGTATCCTTTCTACGCATCCCAAAATCTCCTTGCGTGTCCTTCTTCTTACCCTTCCAAGGAGACAGCAGTTCATTTTCATCTGCGAGGCTTTGAAAATCCTTTTAGATTAGGTGTGCTTAATTTTGCATGAGAAGCTTCCTTCTTATAAGAAATAAAAACGTGTTTCTGCGGTTGGTGGGATCTTAGAGCATCTTTAGCAAGTAAGGTTCCTCGTCTATCTGTTAAAATGACAAGAAAATAAGCAGGAAAAGAGATGTGTGCTGGATTTTAATACGTATTGTGAGGATGCGTTTGACGGGCATTTCGTTGTGCTATTTAAGACAGCCGGTGCGTGCCCTCTCTTTCGCTTCATTCCCTCTGGCTTTGTAAGACATTTTCCTCAGGGAACGTTTCTATTTTTCAACGCAGTTTTGACTGATTCCGTGAGCTGAGCTAATAAATGAATTCACCAAGTAATGAATCGGTTCGCGCTACCATTTCGAGTGCAATTGCAACGATTGCTTCGCTCATTTCGCCAAACAACACTCGGATACCATCATCACATTAGCTTATCCATTCATAGAGACATCCCTCACATCCAAGTTACAACACCTGCTATGGCTTCCAGGAATAATTTCCCAGGAAACTTAATGCTCCAGTTGCAATGCTTCTCAAATATGGTGGGCATCAGGAGCATCTGAACATATGTTTCCGTGTTGCCAGGAGCAACTCAGCAGAAAGAGACATCTACTAAGGTTTTCTGAGACCTTTCCCCCTCCCCCCTCCCCTCGTTGGTTATCCCTTTATCTTCTCTCTGTGAAATTTGGGGAGAGGGAACGGGGGGAGGTATCGCCAGCCCTCTTTTTCTCTTTGAAATGGGATCATCCGTTTTGGAAAACACAGAGTACTGAAGTGGCTCTCCATCCACCTCGACTTCACCACCTCCACTAATACTACCTCCAGCTGCAAACAGCAGTAATAACCCTGGGATCAGATGGCGTTTTCCGTTAGTTCGCATCTCATTAATTCGAATTCATCCTACTCGACTTGGGGCGCCCTCAGATGTTTCCGTAGATTCTCGGAATTCGGACGCCAAAAATGGGGAGGTTCTCAGGAAGTTGAATGTTACAGTCTTTTCTTGTAAATTTGCATTGCATTCCGATTCCAGGGAAGCTTTTATCCTGCAAGTCATGTGAAAATGAATACGTGCAAGACGCTTTTACATGGAACTTCATGAGGGATGTCTTCTTCCGCTTCCCGTCACACTGCAACAGAAGCCATTAAGACAATCTGATTTCGAAAAGTGTACTTTGAAGAGATGACTTTTACCACCTCCAGCGTAGGCGTTCCGTTTATTTATATATTCAGTATCCAAAAAGCGCATGCCATTTGTACGTTATTTAGTTATTACCCCGTTATCGACTCTTTTAATAGCGCAAGGCAGCCGTTTCCTTTCGATTTCTATTCGATGCTTCAGTCAGTAAAGGTATGGGTCACCTACGCTTCCCTGATTCTTGACCTTAGTTTGTACGTGGCGATAGAATTTTCCTTTTGACTAAGGTCACCAACGCTCTGAGAGCGCTCACGTTTCCTATTTGTAAGTTCATCGCATCACAGGACGATGAGTATAAGTCAATGTAGCTTTTTTTTCTAATTGTAGGCATCTTTCAGCGATGACGGCCGATTCGACTTGATCAAGTACGGAGTTTGACCGTGATACTGAGATAAACAGATGTCGGTTCTCTGAGCTCTGCTTTCAGCATGTGTTCCTTCTTAGACGTTTGTTCCGAATCAATTGTGACGTATGTTCCGTGGACCAAGGCGCCTCCCAAGCGACCCGTAAATCAAAGCACGAGCAATCGCAGGACTCGGCGAAGTTCTTTGCGCCTGCAAAATTCCAACTCTGACGTTCGCTTCTGTCCCAGGATGGAGCAGTGTCTGCTCTTTCAACTGCATGCAACAAGTGCGGTGCGGTGCGGCCGAAGGGGGGGGGGGGGGGGGGTGCTCCTTTGGGGATGCGTTCCTGTTTCGTTCCCATACCTTTTGAACGTCTTCCACATTGCCCCTTCTCGGTGTGCCTGAACACACATCAAAGTGGTCCACGGACAAACCAACGACCCAAACAGAATTCAATTTGGTGCCCTCACGGTCGTGAGAATCCCATTTCGCGAGGCTTTCTGGGTTCCCGGGGTCAAATTAGCGCACTTCTAAAAAAAAAAGGAAAAAGAAATTTCCTAAGCGCTGCACTCGGTTCCGCCAATTGTCCCATCCATTATGTATAAAGAATTACCCGGAGCTACGAGAGAGTGCGGCCATTGGCCGCCTCTTTTTGCAGCAGCGTCTGTGCCTCACCACACATGAATGGACGAGTTCGTCGCCGCACTGTGAAGAGCGAGCACGAACTGCACTGTGATGCGTTCCGGACACGGCAGCACAGCAAAGGCGTGTTCGGACTCCCGGCATCCGAGCAGCTCACATGCCATCGGATGGGGCCGTTCGTCCAGCATCTCCCAGTATGTGGAAACACGTACGGTTCCGGTGTGCAGCCAAATGCGCTGCTGGCAGCGACGAGTGTCTTCTCTTGCACTCCTTCCGTGTATTCTTGCGGTCTTATCTAGCTGCACGGGATTCCTGAAAGAGCAGCCGTTTCTTTAACATCCGTGGATCCGGAGCTGCTCCTCGATTCTGCCACGAAGTCTCTTCTCCTGGCGCTTCACATCCACCGAGTCCCTTGCGAGAAAGGTGCAAAGAAGAGAAAAGATTGCTCCTATAGATGTCGAGGTTTTTGAAGCAACAGTAGCTGGAGGATGCTAACGATTGGAAAAATCCTGAGACTCTCTTTTCCTCCCTCTCCCCCTCTCTCCCTTCCTGCCCATGGCTCATGCTTTCGAGGCAGGATCAAGCGAGTCTCTGTTCAGTGACCTCGATCTTACGTGGCACTGAGATGCATTCAGCATTGCTGCTTGCCATTTCGGTAAACTGGTTTCCTTCCGAGCCGAGCTATGAGACCCTCTTCAAGTGGATTTCCGAATTGGAGGAAGCTTTCCCCCCATCCTTCCGAGGTGGGTCATCTCCCATGATCCCTTCTGTTTGCTCCTCTCTCTTACAAGCAGGATGTTTCTCTCGTGAATCAGTTTGAGGCCTTCACTGGCAGGCATCACGTTGGCTTGCATGCCAACAGCCAATGGTTGCAGAAGGTCTTCACTGTCTTCATTTGTTTGACGCTGTGTGTTTCTCCGGGGCGACTCCCACGCAGCTGGAGTGCCAAGAGGCCTTTCCGTGTTCCCATGGCACGCTCATGGCACTCTTCGGCTGCTGAGGAAATGCTCCTCTGCTTGCTCGCTGGGAGTATGTGCTTAATCTCGGATCGGGACGGATCTTATCCGGGAAGCTGCCGGAGCAAAAAATCGGGAAAGAGAAAAAAAAAAACGGCTCCAAGGAGGTGCACACAAGAGCAGCCCCTTCGTACGGATGGGTGGTTTTTTTTTTTTTTTTTTTTTTTTTTTTTTGCAACCTACCGACACGTACGAAGAAGCATTTCGGCACCAAGGCCTTCCTTTCGATCCACGAAGCGTCCCGAGCTTTAGTCGTGTTCTGGCCGAGCATTGCGAAATTCAGCATCGAAAATCCCGAACCTCCGGATAAATCTCTGCTTGAGTGTCAGGCAGGAGGATGAATCAGGTGTGCAGATTGCGTAGAGCCAGTTTCCCCGTAGCTCGCCTCCATGTTCAGACTTGCGCAGGCACGCAGTGGACGCACAGCTCTTCCCGTGTCCATCAGCGTGGTGCATGCGAAAGCCGAAAAAGTAGAGTCTCGAATTTTTGAAGTTATTTCGTATTCAAGCCCCGATCAGTAATTGGGTCATCAATACTGATTTTCGATTCGCGGGGATAAAAAGTATGCAGACTCGTCATATGTAGTCCCCCCCCCCTTCTCTTTCCCCCCGATATTTTTTATTTTGCAAACAATAGCATCATTTCTGTTCGCAATAGCTGATGCTAAATTGAAGTGCGCACACGAACAGGGCAGGGCAATCGATGTTGGGGGGGGGGGGCGCATAAATATGTAATGCAGGTGACTCGGTCAGCTATTCCAGTGGTCCGAAAATGCAGGGCAGCTCATGCATCAGACATGGTTTCATAGCAGAGAGGGAACCATTCTATTGCCATGCATATGTTACATATATAGTGTGTGTGTGTGTGTAGATTGGGGGGAAGGGGAGGACAAACATATCTGTCCCCAGTTTCGGCAGCTGGCTCGAAGCATGCAAGCTCAGAATCTCACAGTCTTTGCCAAATGTCGAGAATTTGGAAACGCATTCTGATCTAGACATTCCGTTGTCGTTCCCTAATAACGGTCTTCCGTATGACACGCTTGAAGGAACTACAGCTCCAGATACCGCTGCTGGCGTAAGAATGAATAGGCGAGGATCTAAATCAATCTTTGAAGAGCGGACTTGGACGCTGGAGAATCGGCGCTTTCTCCTTTGTTTTCTCAAGATTCGGAAATCTCGGGAGATCTCAAACCCGGTGGCCAAAATGCCCGAGGCGATGCGAAGTCTTCCTCCCTTTCGACTCGGTCGGCTTGTTCGTTGTCTTCATGGGAAAGCGAACCACCAGGCACGTTTCCTCCAATGGGATCGCACTGTTCCGGCTTTCCGAGTTTCTGTCTCCGCAAAATGTGTCTCGTGAAAGTCCAAACTATGTCGCACAGCTCGGGGAGAAGAAAAGAACCGCTGCCTCCGCTTGCTCTGCTCACCGTAGCATTCTTTCGCATCAAAGTGAATGAGTCACGTTGCATTCTTAAGAGGAAAATGCTGGTCGGAGGCACCAGCGTGTTCGTCCATTATGGATCGAGATCGTTGCGAACAAAGTCTCGAAGGATTTTACGCAAAGCACCGTACGAACGTTGGGCCTTGCGGCATGAACATGCGAAACTGTCGCTTGGAGAACGGTTGGGATTGGTTGCTCGGCAACGCGCCATTTCCCGTTCGCTTCTCGAAGAGCAATCTGTAACCGAAGTAAGCTTAGATTGTTATCTCTTCCGGGCCTGGGAATCGCGTGACTCGGCATTTGGTTTGAGTCGTCAACATTCCTCCCTCGGTGGGAAACAGAAATTTCTTCATACCGCGCGACTCCGCAGACTGAGGTCGTGGAGTTTTCCCTTAGCCCTGTGTTTGCGGTGTGTTCCGATCCTGTAGTTCTCGTCACATTGAGGCATTCTTCTTCGTTTCAGCTGAACGACCCTTGAGCTGAGCTGAGTCCTATTGAGATGCAAAGTTCAGCTTGGGGGTCCAAGGTGCCAGCACCCTCGCGTCGAAAACATTCGGACCTGTTTTCGTGCTCCAATTCTTCGCGCGCTTTCGATCCCGGAGATCCTTCTTCTCCCAAGCCTGATTTTAGGCTGAGCTTTGATCCCTTTCAATCTCGAAACAACACTTCGATGATCTTCAGAAGGCTTTCTTTTTCAATTTATTCCTCCTGCTCCCGAGTTGCCATTTCCCCTCTGCAGTTGTTTGTCTCACGACTTCCAGTTAAATGCTCTAGAAATCGGATTCATCCGAAGCATCTGAGACATCTTTTTCATCTTCACCTGCGCTGTTTCACATTTTCTTGCTGCTTCTACATTCGCTTGCTTCGCTCTGTACTGGTTCCATCTGAAATCATCTGGTCCCGCTTCAGTTCGTCTGGACAAAGTTGCTGTAGACAGCCTGCCTTCTTCGGGCTTCTTGTCGAAAGCGAATGACGTTATGTCTTTTCGTGCTAAGCCAAAGCCAAGACCCAGGAAGCTGCCTCCCATCTCTGAGGGATGGACCCGGGTGGACTTATGCGATCCGGAAAGTGTCCGTAGTTGCTCCGGAAACGGAACCCATAAATTGGCTATCTGAGGTCTTGCAAATGCTTTCCGCCATTGCTCAAAAAGGCTTCGAGCTTTTCGACGATTGGCCAGGGTCTTATCTGGATTTGCCGGTTCGTGTCGGGATTTTGCAGGCGTTCCAAGTTTCGCTCCCTCCTCAACTCTGCAGCAGAATTCGGGTCCAGCAGTGGTTTCCTTTTGGTATTCTCCTTGAAGAACTTGTGATTTTCATGATCTCTAAGCCACGTACCCCCTTGTTTTAACTTGCATCTGTATACAACATAAGTGTATTTACCGCCTTTGCTGAGGGTGTAGAAGAATACCGAGCAATATGCTGCCGCTGAGATCTGTTAAGGCAGTGGAAAGAGAAAAGATAACCGTTATCTCTCGGTTGATGAGCTGAATAACTCTTCCGGTCAGTTTCGTTTTCTTGAATTCGAAACCTCGAGCTGCCCGACCTGCCTGATGAGTGGTTGTCGCAAGCTCTGATGAGCTGCTGGTCACTTCACGTCCTTGTTCTTTACTTGCTGCAATGCCACCAACCAAGTAAAAGAGTGGCTTGCTTACGCTTCTGCAGTCACTTTCTGCGACTGCGGGAAGCAGAATCCGTCGGGCTTGAAGAGGCTCAGTGATTCCTTTGGCACGGATGAATGTGATCGTCCAAACCACACAAGTTGGCTGGACAGGAGCAGCTGCAGACTCTTTCCGCATTCTGAGCATCGGAGATGGTTTCCTTGGGCTGTCGAAGGAACGGTTCCAGAACTCGTTCTGTTGGAACGTAGCAGCAGAACGTCTTCCTTTTGTCAGAGGGACAGTTCGCTAGAGACTTGCCTCAGTGCCTCAAAGGTCGTCTTCCACGAGCGGGCGGAGAGATGCGAAAATGATGCAGGGGGTATACCCATAGAGAAGATTCCATGAGGGGTGGGGATCCAAAGGGGAAACCCTAGCTAGGCTTCAAGCCATGGATTCTGAACGATACGTGCGATAACGGCATGGCAGGCACCCAGCTTATGATGCTTCAGCATATTTTCCTCTCATTTTTTTTTTTGCATTTGTCGCAATCAGGTCATCTCGCAAGAATTCAGTAGGAGGGAAAGCATGCTTTCAAAAGAGGTCTAACATGCAAGGAAGGGCGTGGTCGTCAGTCAGTTCTCAATAGTACGCCGTCCATTCTTGGATACCTTCATCTTCATTGGTACCCATTTACTTTTGTCGGTCTCCCAAAAATTCGGCGATTCCGTCGTGCCTTTTTTCCCTGACCATCCAAATGGCAAAGCGAGAGAATCGAAATTGCAAAATTAATGATTCATATGCTCTGGGTGCGTGTACTGGAACCAACCAGCTCGTGAAGATCTTTCCGTGGTTTCAGAATTTATTCATGCGCCATCATCAGTGGGGTTTTGGGTTATGAGGCTTCCCGGTCCCAGCCGTGGGCTACACTTAGAAGCTGAGTTTCTCACGATGCCACTGATGAATTCATTTCAAGTCTCATTTCGGCATCGCTGGAGAAGTTTAGTAAAGAGCTTGAAAATTGGCCTAGCAAGGTGTTATCATTATGAGTTTAGGATCAGATGAGCGGGAAGGTGAGCTAAAGCAAAATGCATTTCAAGGAGCCACCATTTAGGATGATGTGAAAGTATTGTGTCAGGTTTGTCGACAGTTTTCGGATAGTTTTGCATTTTCTGGTTTCCTGGTTGACCAACAAGGTGCGGTGAAAGGGCCCTTCCACTGCCGACATCAGAATCAGGAAATCACATCGACTGACAAGGACTCTCTGGGATTTTCAGTACAGAACTCGGTTTCGTGAAGCAGAGAATCCGGGGCAAGTCGATGCGTGTCACATGAATCTCTGCGTCTCTTCTGCAAGTAATCTCACGAGAAGTGCTCAGCTCTCTCATAAGTAGATTTAATTTGTATGGAAAAGTCTTCAGGCCGTAGATAAGCTGATTCCATGTCCATCTACGTTTAAAGCCGTCTTCGTTTTTTTTTTTTTTTTCATTCCTACCTCTCATGAGGTAGACTGTGCACGCACAGGCTGTGCACGAAAGGCATTGGTTTGTCTTAGTCAGCCGCAAATCTGTCGCCAAAAAAAACTGAATGACGTTTGCTGTTCTTGTCTCAATTGAACCGCCTAAACGAACTTTTGAATGATGTTTCATCCTGTGAACATCCACCGCATTTACAAGGCCTGAAGTGTGCAGTCTGTTTCTTTATTAGTAGACCTCAATGAAGGAATGTCCGATTGCGACCCAAAGCTAGCAAATGTCAACTCGAGGAGTCGAAAATGGCTCGTGAAACAGCAGCTTTGAGTGAATGTTCATGGCGCAGGACCATCAGAGAAACTTCCGTGCTAATTGGCAGTCAGTTTTCCTGGTCGCGTCGTTGTCGTCCCGCAGGGCGTTTCACTGTAAAACACGAGGGAATGTGCAGAAAGCGTGGTCCCTCAGTCTTCATCTGTTCATTACGTACAAGAAAGTAAAACTGAATAAAGCACAATGTAAATGAGAAACTTTTCAAATCGAAGGAAAACCACCCTCAGAAACTGTAGAACTGTACAGCACGGAACCCTTTGAAATCTTCATCCCAAAGCTCCCTGAAATACCCGGTTCGCTGTTTATCGGACGTTCGTAGAAGCATTGAATTTACATTCATTGCATTGACTGCGTGAAACAACGTTTAGCACCATTATATGTATACATATTTCTGATTCACTTATTCTTTTCAGTTCAACGATGTAGCAACATATAATGCCACATAATGCCTTTCTAAAAACACATGCACCTATCATCTGGGAAATCAGAGCACAGTATCAGTAGATTCCAGGAATTTCTCCACATCTTCGGTAAGCTTTTCCCGGATAGGTGCTGGGAAGTTTGGAATACGAAACACTTGGGATATGACGCGTTTTTCATGCAAATTAGGCTACAGAAACTAAATATCACAGTGATCTGTCTATCAATCAGTCACTCTCATTGAGCCGCTCTTGCAAACAGTGCTTTCTTTTGCTTTTCTCTAAACCTGCGAGAAAATTTAGGTGACCAAAAAATGACTATTGTTTGTTCCATTCGTCTACAAAACGGCCAAATCTGACCATTTGCGATGAGTATTCGCAGACCATCCATGAATTGAGGTTCTCTGATGTCTCCATCCTTGTCTGTGATTCAGGATTTGGGAATGGCGTCTGAAAGCAAAATCATTTGTTCTTTTAATCCAGCCCCAATAGATCTTGGATTCCCTGATGTTCTCGTTCCAGGTCATGTTTCGTATTTTCAATATTGAAAGCAAAAATTAGGAGCAAGGTTGTTTCAAGGATACTCGGCACGCATCGCTTGCTCTTTGTGCTCCTTGCTTGTTTCTCTCGAACAACGGCGCAGGTGTGCGTAATGCCATTGCATTCACTCAACCCTTTGATGAGAGACTGATTCCGTTCCATGTCGAGTGAGATTTTGGTGATAGTCATGATTTCGTGCTTCCAACGTGCAGCAGAATCAGTCAGTAGCTCTGTATCCTTTCGCGACTTTTGGTTTCACTGAATTCACAGAGATCTCACCCATGCTAGTCGGAGACTCTGAGGTCTCTTCAGTTTCGTAAAAAGTCCTGATTTGTGGTAAGATGTGGCTTCAAAAGCAAACAACGGAGATTTGTGCTTTCATTGATTGCAAACCCAGTTCGGGGCTGTTGCGTGACTAACTGGGATGTCGAGCTCCTAGTTCTTAGTACAATGTGGCGATTCCTAGCAATCTCATAAGTTGGTCGGCTCGTTGGTTATTCGTTGAGTTTTTTCCTTCTTCTGCAAGGAAGATGCAAAAAAGACAACCATAGCAAAAAAAAAAAAAAAAAGGAACGTCTCCCTGCATAGTGCACATGCGGAGCGTGTAGCTCATGGCTGTGATATTCACGAATGTTTTCTTGGCCATCTGCATGGAGTTTTCGTTTAATTGGCTATATTTTTAAAGTACCAGAGGTGAAGTTCTTGGCATGTTTTGAAATATTCAACTCTTATCGAACCTTATTGTCGTTAAAAAATCAAGAAAAAACACGATCGATGTTGGCAATTGAAGATGTATGGCGCATAACACGGAAACAAGAAAGATGTTAGTTTGTGGTTTGCGGGATTCGCAAAACAACGTGTGACACCACGGAGAAGAATCAAAGAAAGCAAACTGCATCTGCAAGCCGTTTATCGGATGTGACGAGTGGACTTAGGCGTGTGCAAACCTGCAAACACTTTACTATGTAAGGAATGAGACAAAGAGATGAGACCACCCTCGAAATGTAGTATACTGAGACACTGAATACCAGAGTCCTTAGAAAATTCATGTGCCACTGACTAGAGATACTCAAATAGCCGGAGCGAATTTTCGAAATCGTAGATGTTCAAGATGAATGGTCAAATGAGGATGATGCGAATCTACCAGCGAATTTCATAGCTGCTTTTCAAGAATCTGCCAAAGAAAATCTGCGTTCGAGAAAAGGTGTCAGTTTGTTACTTAGGTAATGAGTTGTGCCGGAAGCACCATCCAACAGGTTTACTAGCTCTTCATAGATAACTGGTGCCGTGAGCAAATAGAACTGCCTTGACATGCTGGACGAATGAGATTTATGCACCACCCAGTTAAATCCGGTTTAGTGGGGTAAAAACCGCTGCAGTCAGATGGAGATGTTTTGCAATTTCATTCATATTCAATGTGGCTGCTACCTTCCAAAGTGGCAGCGTTAGTTCATCCAATAAATCAGTAATATTGGTCATGGTTAACAGACTCGTAGGGTTTCTCAAGAACGTGCTCAAACAAGCACGCATCTCTCAAGTCGGAGAGGGTCTATGCCTTTAGGAGTTTCGGGGCATTCCAAAAATGCTGTGTACGAAGTGTTAAAGGATCAAAAACACGATAAAGCCGGTTATTGCTCAGCAACATCAAAGAGGGTTCTCTAGGAAAAAGGAGGGTTTCGATCCTTGATAATTACATTTCAGTAGAGATTATCCAGTTTGAGATCTCAAGCTGCTATGAAAAGCATTAAACAGGGGGTTCGAAATTAGGAGCTCTGAACCAGATTGTGATATCAAGCAATAAACTGCTCTGAGCCTTACAATTCGACTATGATGCCAGACTTTTAATGGATCATCATCTAAATCAAAATGCATGTTCTCGCTGACATTTGACACGAGCTTTGAGCCATCATGAGGAAAAAAATATATGTGGGTAGCTGAAACAAAAGTCAATAAAATATCGCTTTTTGTATGTGCCTTTTTGCCCCAGCTTTGTTTGCACGTAACTTTTGTGTTTCACTGCAAGTGCCAAAAGCATACACATATCTTTGTGTTATCTGTTACCCACCTTTTGTTTGCCACCCTTCCTGATACCTCCTGACGATAATGCAAGTTACCAAGTCGAATATAAATGGAAAGCTTGGACCTTATTATAACTTTATTACTAGTAGATATCAAAGATCACACAAAACCGGCGTGGTTTACTCAAGAAGTTAATTTATTACGCGTATGCTGAAGTTATGAATAGTTTAATCTCTTCTATTCTCACACAAATTTCGTGTAATTAAAGTATAAAAACAAAGAAACAATTACAGAGATTTTTTTAAGTAAAACATAATGTTCTAGTCCCGTAGATTGAAATTGTTCCGTTGGCAACACTAAGCATTGTGGAAAAATCACGTTCGCAATGATCTTGCCTTTAGAAGTTTGTTTACATCATTTTGTTTGTATCTCCGAGACTTTGTTTACCATCCGCATATGATTGACCTCTGATGCGATCAGAATGTAAGCGCGTTGTAATGGTAAAGTGTTTCAGCAATTATGGCTCTGAAGTTATTTGAATCATTATTTTTGCTCTGTACATGCAGCATGCAATCTGGAAGCTAGAACTGGAGCATGCATATTAATTATACAACAAAAAAGTGAAAGTTGCAAGCATCTTAAATTCCCTGATGGAATCAGAAGCTCCTAATGTATCGATCCGTAGGAAGGACTGAGCGTTTAAAAACTTTTAAAATGATAAGGAATTTGTTTAAAATGTCTCTTAAAGACATTTTCTCTAACAGCATCCCCGTGAGCACCAAAACTCCTGTTTCAATGAACGCAAGAATGGGTGTTTAAGGTGCCATGCAGAATTCCCATATTTTGATGAAGCACGTATCATATCACATAAATTATGATAGTCCATTAAGGGATAAAGTTATTCAAAAAGTCTTTCCTTCGATTTTATTTCTCCCGAACAAAACTGGCGTTGCCAACAGAAATTTGGTAAGCACCCATAGGGCGAAGTACTTTTATACAGACATGGTTTTATTGCTTCCCTTCTTCTTCTCGGGATCACCGAATTATAGGCCAGATGAACTTTTTTTAAAAAAAAAAAAAACTAACATCCTCATTTACAAAAACACTGCATATGCTGAAACATATAGGAGTGTGGCACCATTTACTGAAATTAAAGAGGTGCTTCTGGTTGCTAATGAGTCTTTACAGATAAAAATTAATGCACATTCTTGATTTGAAAGCATGGACGAACACATGGAGACATGATATTGGCATAAGCAGTCGATTAAAACCACTCACATGACCCTCAAGGAGCTTTCAAGTTACAGCTTTGCAGAAAGTAATGAAAACCTCAGTTAAAATTGAAACATTCTTTCCAAATCTCATCTTTCGAGGTGCCCACACTTAAATTTGTCTTCTCTTCCAGCATTACGGCTTCCAGTCTGCAACATTGTGTGCCAAATTTTGAATTTTGAATCAGTATCAATATTAACAGTATTAATCTTTTGGATCAATGTAAAAAATTCGTTTGATTTCAACAATAATTGAATGTGTTTTTAGGTGGTTTGAATTATGTTTACATTGTTCTAAGGAATTATGATGGAAGGATGTGGCAAATGTATGAAGTACAGTCTTTTTTTAGCCAATCTTCTGATTTTGGTTAGTTGAGTGGTCAAAAAACCAAATTATTTCATTCCATAATCAATTGTAGGTTGGAGGCATTGTTGTGCTAGGAGTTGGCTTATGGACATTGGTAGACAAGACATTCATGACCAATGTTCTAGGCAATAATCTGTATTTGAATGCAACATACATTCTCATTGGAACAGGGACTCTCGTGATTCTGCTGTCCTTTTTGGGATGTGTGGGTGCCATCCGAGAAGTAAAATGCCTACTATTAACATATGCTCTGTTCTTACTTCTTCTGTTTATTATACTTCTGATTGGTGGTATTCTAAGTTATGTATTCCGGAACAAAGTGGAAGAGAGTCTCAAATATGAAATGTATGGAAGCATAATGTTTTATGGACCAGCTCATCCAAGAGTTACAGAATCCTGGGATACCATCCAAAGTCAAGTGAGAAACTGATGATTTTTGGAATATCATTATCTTTTGATTAGTTTCAGTGCTGTGGAGTTGAAGGAGAATTGGGTTACAATGATTGGTCTGGAACAACTGGAAATACAATCTTCATAAAAGGACCAGAGAAAGTGCCAAGTAGTTGCTGTAAACACAAAGAAGATGGCATACTGGCTAATTGTACTCGCAACCCCCAAGATCCCACTACTACTAATCACATTGGCTGTTTACCTGCCACCATGAATTTTGCAAAACAGCATGCTGGTATCTTAGGTGGAGTTGGTATTGGGGTGGCCTTTCTTATGCTCCTTGGCATTGGCTTCTCCTTTGCTCTTTTTAAATTAATTGAATGACAATAAAACATTAGTCAATAGGTTCTACTTAAGGAAAACTTTGGAATCTTTTGGTGGCAAGAATACATTCTAATGACCATATTGATACTTTCATGTATTTTCATCTGGATGCATCACACTCGTATGGCATCTACACTGCATGTCTTCCTCAATTTTACAATCTACAACACTCAGTGCTATACCACACTGGGCTGCATAATAAGTACCCATAATTCCTATCTGCAGGACAAAGAAACGATCTCTTTCAAAACATGGAATTAAAAAGGGCACCTGATTGTACTTTAGTGATGATGTAAACATTGCTACTCCTAATAATGCATCAGATATTCCAAACAGAATCCCTCCGGCGCATGAACAAAGTTTGGTCCAGGTCCACAGGTCCTTCATAGGTTTTAAATCAGTTTAAGAAACAAAAGAACTGACTTCAAAGAATTGGACACGAGCTACAGCTCTCCATACCATGGTGGCCATTAACAATAAATAGAATAGAACAGCTATAGATAGAGGGCCGGCTACTTCGAAAACACTATATACTAAAAAGCAAAGTATTCTTTTAAACAGTTTACAATAATCGATAATACCTGATACTGCTACCGCGTAAAGAATAAACCCTACTGAAAGGTTAATTGGTCTGAACCCAAAGGCACTAATATACATGATTTGGGCTAAACTGAAGGCCAAAATTCCTAGTTCAAAGCATGGACGAAACACTAGGAGCGCATCACCAATACACGAAAACAGAAGTCCACAAAGTACACGTCGAGAATAAGTATACCTTAGAGAACTTGGATGGGTACATTCGTAATTAGGAATACTCACTCTTCTCCTAAGCTTATTCCGTGCAACAAGACAAAAAAAACTAACGATAATATGGGAGCACACTTCAGAAGAACTGCAAACCATGAGGGGCTGTCCGATGGGATTAGCAACACAAAGTATATGGCAACCGTCTTGAAAAATGGAACGAGTTTTGGCCCTATGCTTTTCAGCTGAAAAGATCATACAATTCGAATGGCTATGTAGGTACTGAATAACACATCTTCATTTAAAAACGAACCTACCACTACTCGAGGGCTTGTCCACACTTTCTGCTTATCCCAGAAACGAGAATTGCATGCCGCACACAAATGCATGGTCAAAATTCCTGAAGCCCCCAAAAATCGTGCTGCAAGATGTGATTAACAGAATGATTTCCGTGTTGTCTTCAGAGAGTTCCCGAAACAACGGCTGATCAGTCAGGATTTGTGCCACGGCAAATAAGTGCACCCTACAAAACTTTCTCGAGTTTTTTTTTCCTTTCTTCTTCTTGAATGGTCGATCTCTGCTTTAGCAGCACGCATCAAGTGTGCTGAGGTGTGTGCAGAGAACAGTACTTCCAGTGCTCCATTATCGTGAAAGAAGGGAGCAGGTCGGCTGGGCTGTTATCGAAACTTGGCCACGAATCGACATTCCACATCATTCGGAGATAACTCTGCCATTCCCCCAATTCTTCCTGCAATCTAAGTGCCGATAACACGTTGCATAACTGTTTCCAAGTAGGGCGAGTTCGACGACGGCCGTCAGCCATCCTTACACGCCTCAAGCAACGTCGCTTGGAACTCTTACTGCAGCTTCGTTGTTGTTGCTGACCTCCACGACTCGGACTTGTGAAGAAGGGTGGGGACACCCCCCACAACCGAAGAAGACAAGGTGCCGCGACGACGATCGCATCGGCCATCGGCCCCCTCTCCCGGATCGAACGCTTGTTCAGGTCACTAATGTGTCTCCAAGGTTCTTCAAGGGAAGCAGCAGGATCTTTGACCTTTGCTACTCTTCTTATCGAAGTTTCTGTTTCATGAAGAGGAAAAATTCCAAAACTGACGTTCTTTTGAGATTTTCGTGCAGCAAAATGATGGGTGTGAAATGCGTATGCATTCGAAGTAAATTTTACTTAATAAGTACATTCGTTTACTTGTTGGGTTATTTTTTTGAAAAAAAAAAATTTTTTTTTTTTTTTTTAATTTTCAGGATTTGTCAATGAGTAGAGACATATCAGAGACAATATCAGAGACATACTACTAACACATATTAAATAAATGTGCATGGATTAAAATGAAAATGCGTTTTTGAATGTGGCTATTGCTGAATGATCAGTTGTTTTCTTGGTGGATTTTACAAATGGAACACAAGTGCCTGAAACAAATCACAGAAATAAATATTTCATGCATGCTGTTTAGTAGCTCTCAGTAATCATGTATACGCAATTGTCTTTTACAGAAACAACGGATCGACTCATATTGGAATAGTCATAAAGCTGTGTTCACAGAAAATAAGGAATTTGCTCAGCATGTGCCTGCAGCACATGTGTACTCGCCATGATCCCTGATGTATCGTCAACATGTTTGCACACAGTAGATGCTTCCCGTCAATATCCTTTGCTACATCCCACGTACAGACAAACATGTCATTTCCAGTTTCCCCTTTAGCTAATAAACAGTATCCATGTTCAGAAAAAATGAAGGCTCTTCTCAGAGCTTGAAACGTCACGCTACGCTGGGAATCGTTTGGATTCACTTACATCAGAATCAGTATCATTTAAATCAGATGTGCTTTTCGTCTTTCTTCATGAAGCAAATGATCACACGCAATTTCGGACTTTACTCAACCAATTTCTTGAAGAAATGATGTGAAAGTAAACACAACAGAGTCACTCAATAGAGCAAATAGAGTAAGCTTAACTCGCTGTCGGACAAAGACAGTCAATAGAGTAAAAACACTCATGAGACGGAAATGATAGCTAATCTCATCATTCTTGGGATTCCCAGTTTGCCTATACTTGACATGGGCATGCTGAGTTTACAAAATTCCTGAAACGAAATGAATCTGATAATAAAATGTGAAATAATAGGTATGAAACAAGCTCCCTAGGAAACATTTTCGTGAGAAACCCAATGTTGACTCCTTTGATTGTGACCATTATTCCAGATCGCGCTGTCTCTTGGTCATTTCATCACAGAATGGTCCAAGGTGTGATGTTTTTTCCAGGATTAAACATTGCCCCTTATTCCTTTACATCGGATTCACTTCTTGTAAATCTTGTAAAGCTTAAAAACTCCAGGAGACTTCAAGTAGAAACGCGAACGTTTTTAATTTAAATCAGTGCTCTCTTTACAGGCAAAAAGAAAAAAAAAACAAAAATTGAATTCGGATCTGAATCTAAAAATGAGAAATTGCTCTTAAAAAATCGAAGGACACCACATCATATGCTTCTATTTGTAGACACATCGACTATTTCATGTAGAGAATGTGTCTCTGGCCCTGAAGACGTAGGATCTGCATTTAGTTGCTGTCGTAACATTCAAGTGCGTTTAGTCATACCACATACATATAAGACAGGTTTGAGGCAAATTGGTGATGACAATGACAGAACACTTATAAATGATTGAGAAAGTATGATATGACGATGGAGATAAAATAAATTCTCAAAGCATACTAGCATGGGATACTGGAAAACTTTAGGTTTTATTGAGTTAGTAAATAGCCGTTAAGCGGCATGATTTGTAACCACTCCATCTACAAAGCAAGCTTTCAGTTCTGCATGTAATCGCCAATGCTTCATAGTTCTGTTACACTTAAATTCTTTTAGAATCATTCTTAATCTTTAATGATGAACTGTGTTTTACGCATACTGAAGCGAAATGCTTTTTCTTTCACACGTTTGTTTCTTGAGATAAACAGTCATAAGGTTTTTGAATAAAATGGAAGGCAGCGATGTCTGAGACTTGTGCTGCAGAATTGGTAATCGTGTTAGAGTGAAAGATGATAATCTATTGTCATAGATTATCAACCTAATCGCTTCCATCGGAAGCCTACCATCTGGAGGTTAAATCAAGTTCATGATTGCAGTTGTTGCACAGAAAAACAAAAGATATTTTTTTAAAGAAACTTTAGGGCATTGCATGTCTTGAAAGCATTCGTGGCGATAGAACTGCACACTATACATAACCAAGTGATATAGACATACATTGTTCTATGGCCAGGATTTAGTTTTCAGTTGCATCCTTAGAACAAACTGAATGACAACATGAAATGATACTTTTCATCTGCTGACACTCTTCAGAAGGAGAGCCATAGTCTCAGGTATTTTGTTTAATAGATTTTGCGTATGCACTTCACGGAAGCATGGAGTCATTTAGTAGCAATACATGAAGTTCATTTCTTACCCTAAAGATAGCAGGGAAGATAATACTACAGAGCAGAAGTTTAACCCCAAATGCGTTTTTACATTTGAACTTGCTTTGCAAAATAGTTGTGCAGCTAGGAAAAGTTCTATCGGGTGTTGCCTCTATGATTAGACCAACTTCATCTACTGAGATTTGAGCTTTTTCGATAGCATTTTCTGCTGCACTGACAGCTAGATCTGAGAGTCCATTCTCCTTCGTCTGCTATATGCCTTTGAGTTATTCCTGTTCTCTGTCTAATCCACTCAGCACTTGTCTCAACCATTAATGCAATTTCGTTATTACTCAATGTTTTTTTTGGCAAGTAAGATCCAGTGCTTAATATAAAACTTTTATTCAACCTGACTTACCTCATTAATTATCTTTTGGTTTAAATTTTTACTAATGGCATTTACTGCAAATTTTATAGCATGAGCAAAAGAAATAGCATCAGAATTTCCATGACTTTTAATGACGATACCATTTAGCCCTAAAAACATAGCTCCGTCAATTTTAACATATTTCGTAAATGACCAAGATGCAATGGCGACTCTCACACCATAAGAACTTCCTTCTTTCTTTTAGCATTACATCTGCAGCTCTCGTTAACAGGTTGGAAGTGACGCCTGAAGCAATTTCAGACACTGTTCTCATAGAACATGGAGCGATAATCATCCCTAAGTTTCAAATGAGCCACTTGCTATTTTTTTCTCCTATTTTTTCTTCAGAGGAGTAAAAATCTGCAAGTGATATCTTCAAGTCTTTCTGCAACTTCATGAGCCAGAGTGGTTTTTCCAGTACGACTTATCACTAAATGAGTTTCATAACCAAATGGGCAGACAATAATAAAAAATAAAGCAGTAATGAATACTCAAACTTCGTAGCCAGAGTTTGGTTTGTCCTGGGTCTCAAGCGACGCTCCTCGAATAGGGGTACGGCTTAACCCCCTTTACATATGTCTTCATGGTGTCTCATAGTTTATAAAATTGCATACCAGATTCATCACAATTCCCTTATCCATCTTAGGGATTTCCTTGTTGGAAATCCTGAAAGCGTTGTGCTGAATCCTTGTCTAAGCTATTGGACCATACAATGAACATTATTAAATGAAAATGATCTATTTCCTCTTTCTCGGCTATTCTTCTCACAAACACTCCTAAACAGGCATTTGGAAATCTGAGTTTACCGCACATCTTACAATGGTTTTTGTTTGAGCTAACTGAGGCAAAGATACTTCCATGATTCACTTGGTATTTCCCCCCCCAGTTGCATTTGTAGTATATAGAGAGTGCCAATCAGGTTCACCTGTGAAGGCCAACGTGCCTTTTGTTAAAGAATAAAGCATTTAATGGAATTTTCTCGGCAGGATAAATACAAGGGAGAAACTGAAAGATTCTCGCAGTTTTCCTGATAATGACCGCGGTAGAGGCTCGAAAACAGTCTCGCTCTTCCTCAAACTGAACATCAGCTTTCAACTTGAGCATTCATCTCTGTTACTAGCGAAAGGCGTGTTAAAGGTTCATGAGAACTCGCACGTGGCCAACAAACTTGCTGGTGCTCACGAAGCGCTCCATCTATCGCGATCTTCAGCACCGGCTACCACACAGAATGCTCCAGCGGAGAAGACCACCACCGTCCCCGCATGATGAGGAGGGAGCAGGTGGAAGGGTGCTCCCAGCCAGTAGACTCCCATCGCTGGACAGCGCACTTGCTTGCACACGAGGGGGGTGGGATGTCCAGGAAACAGCCTCGCTCCCTTCACGAAAGGCAATCAGCCATCAGTGGCTCCTGAGCAAGCCAAATCTCCACGGCGGATCACGGCGGAGTTCGGAAGCTCACGCGCATTGCTTGAAGATGCATCTGCACGCTCTTTTCCTCCTGTATCCTCAGCAAAAACTTTTTTTTCCTGTTCTTTAGACTACGGATGAAGGTTCCCGCTGAGAACAGAAGGGAACACAGTCAGTGAAACGAGGCTTCCGACCGCAAGCGTCTCGTCCACTTGAATGAACCATCACGTGAAATTTCTTCATGCGTGGAAACTCGGATGCCATGCAACTGACTCCGCATAATGTTTCACCTGTCTCATCTTCCTTCCATTAAACAAAAGATTAAGGTTAGGCGATTTTGACTTTGCAACATACCAGCAACCAGCGTGCAAATTCGAGACTTTTTTTTTTTTGGTTGAATTCGTTGTCTCCTGTTATAGGGACTTTTAGCCGTCTCAATTCCTTCCCAGCAACGGAAGGGACCTTTGCAGAACAAACACGCAGCAGCAACGCGTCGACTTTCAGCATGTGTTTCCCGTTTTCGAGGCTCCCTGCGGAAAAAAGCCAAATGCCTGAGTAGCTACCATTCCCTGTTACGAGATGGCGCCACGAGAAGAAGGCTCCATAACGCCGGAGATCAGAAGGCGCCCTAGCAGGAAAACGGACGGGGACGAATGCTGCAGTCCACACGCGCCAAGCAACTTCCCGCAGTGAGGATTACATCCTCGACGCAGATCCCCCTTTCTCCCCTTCTCAGCACTGCGGCAGCTCCCACGTATCGCGGATGGTTGATGTCACTCGGCGTTCGCCTGACCCGAGAAGGTTCCGTTTGCTCCCCAGCCACGCTCCTTTGCCTGGACATTCCCACCAAAGTGCTGACGTATGAAATAAGGTCTGCCTGTGTGACCCCCAAAGGGGAACAGCTCCTCGTTTCTTCTCCGAAGCGAACCTCGAGAGGATGATTTTTTTTTATCCGAAGGAGCCCCACGGAAAAGATGCGCTCCTTGTTACTCCACCGTAGAGAGAACCGAAAGGACGCCTACACGTTCCTCTGAAAAAGGCTTCCTAAAGGAAGCAGCGCTCTTCTTGCACTCTGGAAACAAACCACCGAAGAAGGTCGAGAGCCAACTCCATTGCACAATATAAAGGCTCCCCTCGAGCAGGGGCAAGGCTCCATTTTCACAACCAGAGTGGAATTCCGATGGGGACCAGTTCCTTGGTTCCTGGAAAGAACCCGGAGGGCCAAGTTCCGAACCGAGCCAGTCATCAAAGTTCCGGCTGTAAACCGTGCCGCAACCTAATAAGCAAACCAGAGTCATCCTGAGGGGGAGACTCGAAACCCACGAAGCACCCATTTCTGGGGGTCGAATTCTTCCCTGGTGGGATTCGAATGTACGTGAGCACATGCAGAAAAAGGGGGCAAAAAAAATTTCAGTCCTTTGCAACATCATCCGAATTTCAGTCCTTTGCTTTCCTGCATGAATTTGGGGATTTCCATGACTACCTCCCTCCTTCCCTTGTGTAACCCCGAAAAAAAAAAAAGCACTTTCCGCTCCAGCTGAATGTTTCTATCTCCTTCAATATTCTACCTCAGCATCGATCCATCAATACGTGATCTCTTCATGTTCCCCATTCTTCGAATTCCGTTTTTTCAAAAACTTGCTCAACATTTAAGCGTGTAGTCGGAACGGCAGCTACAATTCATGCAAATTGCATCCGGAAGCATTGACGAGCCAATTCACAGTTGTGCAATCCCACGTGACAGGTCAGCTGTCAACGTGAACACACGTGCCAGTGAAAGTCTTCCAGTCGTGTCAATTCGCACACTTCGATTGTAGGTATGACTCAAAACCTATGCGAAATGGTAGTTTTGCCTGCTCCATCGAATCCTCCCATGAAAATGCTCCTCTCCCTACTTCTGCAGATGAGCTCGGCATGTCTGCTTCCTATTCGACAACACATGGACTGCAGGTAGCGGAACGGATTTTTGCATGTGAGGCGGTTGGCCGCCGTTCTTTTCGTTGCGGTTCGACCTGGCAGAACTCTCCCCGATGGGGTTCCGGCCGGAGGCGATGAATGAGTCACCTTGTTGTTCCTTTGGTCGAAAGACTCACGCTCCCCGTTCGGAGTGCGGAAAGAGCGTTGCGCGAGCCATATAAGGGGGCGCGCACGCTAGTTGTAAGTACACATTGACGGTGGTGGTTTGGCTCGTGCACGCGACGCGGAAATCGTGGGTGCGGGTTCAAACCTCACCACCCTTTTGCTTCAGCTTGCGTTGGCGGCGGTGTGGCTGCAGCCTGCGCGCGTCGCACCACACTTTTGCAGGTGCGAAGGAACGGAAACGACCGACGCCAAGCAACGGGTGGCCCCCTGCGGGCAGTCTCTCCGGGGAGAGTAAGGAATGAGTTCCCTTCGCAGACAGGCAGAGAGAGGGAGGGGTTAGCCACCCGGGTACGCCCAGGGCGCAGGGAGAGGGAGGGCCAGGGCCCGTTTCGACGCGGGCTGCCAAGCGTAGGCATACACACTTCCAGACGGTTCGTCCGTGCTCACTTCCAGGAAGGAAAGAAAAAGAGACGCGGATAGCGTGTACGTGCAAGGCGTTCCGGGCATTACGGAAGATGGTGGGGAACCACCTCGGACGCTTCCGTCTCCGAAGGTAACAGGCAGGAGAATTGCATCCGTTTGCGTTGCATCCGGTCGAAACAGGGTTCACACTCGTTGCTTGCTGCGACTCCGGCAACCGGGAAACCAAATGCCACCGCATCACATCCAGGAACGAAGCGGGAAGAATGATGGGGAAAATTCTACTCGAGTACTCGAGTACTTGTTTTTCTACGTATTTTTAATCCCATTTTTCACCTGTTCTCAGCATGCATGGCTGCAATCTGCAAATTGGTTAGTGACGAGAAAAAAGGAAATATTTGCGAGTTCTTACACAATTTGTGCGTAGCCAAATTGTCGCTTTCAGCTCCTATGGAGGAAAAAAAGGAGTGGCATGCTGTACCATTTCTCAGTCAATGGAGGAAAAGACCGAGTGTCGGTATTGCAAAAACACAATCAGCGTGACCGGAGGTGGCATTGGGGATTTGTCGCCACGCCTGGAAAGGGGGCACACGGCGGTTCCCTCGATCAGAATAACATCACTCGGAAAAATGGCTCCGTCATCCATTCCAAGAACACCCTGTGTTCTTTTCCCGCCCCATCCGGTTCGGAACTTTCTACTGTTCTCTCAACACTGGACTCGCAGAATGGACCGGATGAAAACTTTCTAGCTGAGACTCCTTCTACCTCCAGTTCCCTTCAGACAGAGCTCAACAGGGCAATCACCTAGAACATCTTCCATAAACATTGTAGAGCCTGTCTCCATTAGAAAAATAATGAAAACGTGTAAAAATGATTTATAAGTAATCTCGTCCATTTTCCTTGGTAGAAGGTGTTGAATTTAAAACCTCTGTCTATTTGCTCAACCCTGGATATCAGCTGTCATCACGAAAAACTATTTCAAACAGTCGCATTCCCAGTTTGCACAAAGAAACAAAAATTCAATTCCGCTTGTGCTATTTGCCTCACCGCCACTGGATGGACCTCTCTATGCAACACAACTTTTCTGGTACTCACTACTCATGATTTGCTTGTCATTCCAGTTATGTTTTCAATCTTCTCGCCTGAGCTGTCGAGAATTTGCTGAAAAGTATACAACTGAAAATATTTCTGATTGGATTTTGAACACCGCCACAGAATGGGGTATCATCAGAAATAGAATTGCCACAGTTGTAACTGAAAATTATATTACACTGACAAAAGCATGGAAAGATGAAAAAGAGAAGCAAATTATGCAAAGATTTGACATGTGAGGATTTTTTTTTTTTTTTTTTTTCCAAAGTTGAAGCAAACACCGAGTTTTTGCTTTAGGAAAAGATCTCACACAAATCAAGAGACGAACTACGCTAACCAAGTGCTGCTTACTAATTAAGTGCACTCAAATTATTGACCAGATTTGAAATCGTCACTTGACTCGGTCGGAAACTGCCACAGCGTTGCCATGCAACGAAGTTCTCTGGAATCCTGAAATCTTAATTGGAAACGGACAAACTAGGTGACTGCGTAATCCAACGTCGAGCACCACAATAGCACAGTGTAGTTGGTGTTTATTATCCAGCGAGCATGTGATTCGACACGAAACTGAGCTACGGCCAACTTTGCAATCAATCCTCTATGAGGTGAACACGAAATGCAACCCATCCCTGACTTGATGAAAAACAACTCTGTAGATTTTGAATGCGCTCCATCCTCTCCACATATACCGAGTTTGATTTCGTTTCGTTTTCTTTTTTTGCCTCCTTCAATAGGTATCTTGATTTACTCTTCTACTCATGCAATGTCTAGTGCTTCCGATGGGTCATTTTCGAAACATTGTTTGCCTTGTAGGCATCCAGTAATGTTTTGCTGTTGTCTCTGTAATTTACGTCATGGGAAAAATGCTTGGATGTGAGCGGAAAAAGGGTTCTACAGGTTTTAACGCCATGAATTTCCTATCCACAATGTGCCAAAAGTTTCCATTCCCTGTTTCCCGTTCCCTTCGTCTTCCTGTCGAATAAGACGGTGGTCAGGTGAGGGAAGGCGGAAGGCCCGTAAACTGAAGTTGGAGGAATTCCGATGTTACTTCAAGTTTGGGCAGATATTTCTGCCCCCGTTACTATGCGAACCATTTACTGAAATCATAAGATCAGCTCTGCATTCCAATTACTGCTTGAAGTTTTGAACTTTCCTGAAGAAATGTAAAGGTGCGAACTTCTCTTCAGTGTTTAATTTTGTGAGATGGTTTCCCATGCAGTGGAATTTCGGTCCTTTGAATCATCCAAATTTTTTGCTAAACACGAGCAGAGCTTTTATCATTTCTTCAGATGAAAGGTTCAGAGAGTATCTAAAAAGTCTATTTGGTCACGTGATCATCCCCCAAAGATAGGACTCTAAAAACGACATACTTGGAAATGTACTCAACACAAATTCATTAACTGATAGCAGCTACGTATGTTTATCGTTACAAGAGAATGGATTTCTGCAAATAAAAAAATAAAAAAAAAAGACACGTGGGAATATCATATTGTTTTTGTGCTTTTTCACAATCTTAGTATTTGATAGAATTTCAGGTTGTTCAATCCGATAGACCATTCCCTATTTAGCAACTGTGTCTACATTCTCTCAAAACCACTGTTCGGTCTTTGCGGTTGTATCCATATTTTATATATTTCGATAATTCTGTATTTTGCCAAAACGTCCCGAATTTCATCATACTGTCAAAATGTGTCTGGAAGGAGATTTTGGACACGTTTCGGCAATATTATGGAAGCTAAATGAAATACTTGCACAGACGATTCGGAGCGTAATCAAAATCGTAACCCCTTTTTCTTTACACTTTAATTTTTCTCCTCTTTCACGCATTCAATATAATACGGTGTTCGAATAAATCTGAGAATGCAAACTTTGGAACGAAAGTTATGATCGTTTTGGCGTGTACCAAACTGCTGTACAGGACCTGCTTAGAATACATTCTGCAGTTTGTGTTGGGCGAATCCGTTCGGCTACTTCTGGGGTTATCTTTTCAGAAAGAGAAGACACCATTGCTTAAGAAGTGCGAATCGAGAAAACATCATCATGTATGAATTTCCTTCACCGAGGAACGACAAATGTAAACATTCTTCCTTTTATATAAGCAAATGGGCAGTTTTAGAAAGAACAAACAGATTTAAGGAAAGCGAATTCATTAAATTTCAAGCACATGAGCTAGATATGATTGTGTATAGAAGACAGGCACCTTTCAGAATCTTTCATGGATCGGATTAGTAAGATATGGGCATAAACTAGCCAGAAAAAGGAAAAAAATGGAACTCGAATTTCTCTGGTGACTGATGCATAAGAAAAGCAAAGGCTTCCCGTTTCTTCCCTAATGGTACACAAATTGATGCATTTATATCATTCCGTTAAATGGGCATAAGCCATAACTATTTTAATCACAGAAAAAAAGGAACAATCTGAAACGTGCAGAAGCTGGAAATGAACAGAACGAGCCGATTTTGGAAGATTTCAGTATGGTTCGTTTCCATGGGTTTCAGGCTGGACTCTTTCGAATGTGGGTAGGACTAATATCACCATGGTACCGCGATTCTGTGCTGCAGTTTGCAAGATCGACCGGAGGAAGTTCGTCTGCAGCATCAAATTGTGATTGCATTCGTAATTTGATGATTCATTCCACTGCGAAAGCACATAATCTGAATTTGCAAATGCTGAATGTATATATATATATATATTCGGAATTATTACTGTGAATTCAAAGATTGCAAACCGAGACGTTCGCGTCAGTTACAAAGGGGTAGGCCGATGGTCAAGTTGAAAGTTTTCTCCGACAAAGTTACGTAAAGTATAGTGCCAAAACCATATAAGTTCTTTCAGCGTATTAGCCAAAAACTTTGAATACATTTATCGTATTGTACCAAAGGGAAGATGTGAAAGGTACATAAGATACGATTGACCTTTGGCCATGAGCACTTTTTACATTATCTCGTAAACATCAGGTTTCAAAGCATCGTTTTCTCTTCGGTTTTTTAGACGCAAATTGAATGCAGGATATTAGGAATCGCCGCATTTTATAGAATAATTTCTCTTTTATTGTGTGTAATATGGCTTCTTTTTTTATTAATAATGTTCAGGACCATAAGTCATTTTGTACCTATAATACCAAGTTCTCGAAAGTGATATGTGCTAATTCGTTTGGTTTGTGTGTGTGGATGTCAATGATCTTGACTTTCATGTTTGCTTAAGAAAGTAAGATAAATGTTCGAGAAAGATTCACCACATTTCAAAGAATTAAGGTTCAAATGATGCATAATAAAACCGAAAGCATTTTAAAACTTCCATTTATTAAAGGAAAAAAAAACCACGGGAGTGGAAGGAATTAAAAAAACATTATGCATTTATGGATGATAGTTTTGGGCGGTTTTAATTCATGTTGTTTACGCTGACCATGTTTTTATATGATTTTTCAGGCCAAAGATAAAATCATTCTTTGTGATTCCAGCTTTGTGGGAGGACCAACGTCACCCAATTGAAATGTTGCAAGTTGTAAAGACTAGTTTATATTTGATTAGCTGTTGACAAACCAAGGTTTTTGCTTATGTTACAAAGAAGTTTATAAATGGAATCCATAAAATATTTTTACCAATAAAATTTTTCAATTTTTGGAGCTTTGTTCATTGTCACTATGTACTCTGAATGGGCGGTGTTGCATTACAATGATTTGAATAATTCTTCTGAAAGTGTTTTGAACATTTTTAAATCTGGAGATCAAGCTTCAAATGCAAAGCATGACCCTTCAGATATTGGAAGAAAAGTATGTGAAGCAATTATTAAGCCACTGGCTCAATCCATTGGTATTCCAATGTCAACAAATCAGCAACCAATTTTGACAACACTGAAAGAAGTGAAATGGTATATGGAGGTACACTTTCAAAGCATTATAGCATGACTATGGAATAATTTTTTAGTTTTAATTCCTTTCCATCTCATCTGAACTGTTTCTGATAGCTTGTTTTGAACTGCTTGTTCATTTTGTTTTTAAATCTTTTGCTTGAATTAAAAACAAATTGCTATAAATCATTTCTGTTTTCATTGACATTACTTATAGCTCTGATTATGACTGAAGTAGCACTGAAGCAGTAAGAAAAGCAGTTTTTTAATCAAAGTATTATTTCAAGATAGTTATTTTGTGCATTGAAGATTTGTGCTTCATGATGTTTTTTACACGATCATTTTTTACGAGAATAGGAAAGTTATGCAATTTAACAATAAGTAGCATCTTGAAAAATTATGGATGTCGTATGCACCGCAATCTATGATGAAATAAGACTTAAGAATATTGTAAAATATACCTTCCAACATCAGTATAACAATAAAAGAGACAAACAAAGCAACAAAAATAGGCCAAAAATAATATACTTAGTAATAAGCTTAGTTTTGTAAAAATTGTTTATAACAAATCTGAATGCCCATAAAGACATTAGAAGGAATTCTAATAATAAATGTTACAACTCAAATTGAAGCAATTACTAAGTTGATTAAGAATGTTTAGAATGTTACTGAAACTTGAAATCAGATTGTCTGAATATCTGATGCCTGATTATAGCCATATGCTTAATAATCATAATGTCATATGTATGACATAGCGTTATTATACTATTCTTGTGTATTCTCATACTAAAACTCAGCTTGTAAATCATGGCATCAGCCAGTAAACTATGGTTTGATTATTTCTGGAATAGGGGATGTATTCCAATCAAATATGTATTTTATTATAAAAAACATTTATATTCCAATCTAAACACATAATATTATTATCCTAATCAAAAAAGGTTTCTTTAATTGACCTCAGTACACAAAGATCAAGTCATTTTAAATGATTTATGTACATTAAGAACAAATTTCATTACTGTGAAATACAAAATATTTTGTATTTCTTGAGCAAATTATTTGTCAAAAGACAAATGTTATTGAGTCATTTGACTTTTTTTGAATGATTGCAGAGTAAGTTGAATTAGAACTTGAGATCAAATTGAGAGTATTTCTTATTTTATCACATCATTCTAGAACTATTTCTGATACCATGCCTTAATGTATGCAACAATCTCATCATTTGTAATTGGATTAAAGTTCAAAAGTACATGTTCATTCAATTTCATGCTTGCATCATAGAATGGTCATTAAACGACTAGTAATTAGAACTTTAGTAATTCCATGTGTTTTCTTTTATTTTGCTTATTGTTTTCATATTCTAATTTGGCTATATATTTGCTTCCAGTGTCTGGTGGACTTGCAGTTAGTTTGCAAGTTTATGTTGTAATTTTTCTAGGTCATATGCTATGGATTGACTCTTCCTATCTCTGAACATGACATTATAAGAGACTGTGTCAACATTTATTGTGAATGGTTTTCTGCCTTGTTATCCACACCAAAAACATGTGTACCTCTCCCAATTGTTAAAGATCCAAATTATTTTTGTCCAGTGATGTTAGATCATTTATACAATATGTTTGTTCCTAGGAATAAGGAAGGTGAGATAATTTGCGATTTATTATATTTGTGAAGTATGCAAAATCAGTCATCAGAGGATATCTCAATCAACCAAAATTGAAACCCATGATGGTGTAACAGATACACATGTTAAGGAAAGATTATATTGCTATAAACCATTTGTTTTTGAAAAATTATTGAATAAGAGCTGCAATGATTTTGTACCGTATTTTACTTGACATGTCCAAAATATCCTGCACTGATATTGTTTGCTTCAGAATTGCTGTTGTTTTTTTCAGTTTTTGTTTGGATTGTTTGATTGAGCATGTGACCTATATTGAACAGTAGTGGTTAGTGCTCGTTGTGATTTCATAACCTTGTATCAATAAGTAATATCAAAAAAAGATCCTAAATATTTTAATCGGATTTAAGTAAGATTCGAAATTAAAATGTTTGCAAACTAGGAATGTTTCACTGTCTTGATATCATTCGATTGTAACGCCATTTTTCAGGAGACCAAATGAGCAAACAAGCTATGTTATGCCATCGCATTCTTAGGACTATTCAAGAAATGGTATCTTGGACCCAATTCATTGGGAGAGATATGTGGGAGAAAATATTGCTCTTCTTGATAGCCGTGAATGATGTACTACTGACAAGCAGAACCAAAGGTTGATTCTTCTTTAGTTGACTGTAGCTTCATAGCATTTCAGATGATCATGGCAATTTGTTATGTGAACGTGTACTCAGTGTATTGTTTGAAGTTTGGATTATTGCTTCACATCATTGTTTTCCTTCTCCCTCTCTATGGAAAACTCTGCAAGCAAAGTGTATGAATTGGAGAAGCCATAGTGCTTTAATTGATCAGTGGAATCGAGTTAATGTAGTGCTGACTGCTCGGTTACTTCATTTTCTATATGGACCATCGTATGCAGATATTAAGTTAGGTAATTGAAATGCACTCAAATGCATTATATGGGTTTACCTATGTTATTGACAGATAATGAAGACAGTAAGATAATCTCATCAGAAATGAATGACGAAACTGTTGCACAAACATGGTACCGAATGTTGAACACCATTGGTAATCCTGTGGAATTAAGTGATCCCAATGTTATTATGGTTTCTGCATGTAAAACGCACCATCAGCGTGAAGCAGGAGAATTTCCCAATCAAATATCAATGGATAGTTTGCCTCAGAATTTTGTGAAAGCTATGAAAGGATTGGCTTTCCTATGTGATGCCTTTTTAGGTGGTTATTTTGTACTATTTGTGTTGAATGTTAATTATTTTGTTAGGTTTGAATCAGTCATGCAAGCTTTGGCCAAAAATCCGATTTCCAGAAAACGATGCTGTTGAATCAGAGACAGAGGTCACAACTCCTCTTTTTCCAAGAAAAGGACGAACATCTTCTGATGGATCTAAACACAAAGGTAAGCAGTGTGCAAACATGCGAGGGGATGAATAGTATCGAATGTGTATGTGCAATGACTTCACAATGGTTTCTCTTTACTAGTATCCTTGAAGTACATCAACCATACACGTGTGTTCCAGAGTCTAAATCTTTCAAGTCAGTCAACATCTCTCTCAACTCCAGGTTTGAGAAGCCTTAAGAGAAAGTATCTGTATAAAAAAGTAGGAACAGATTTTAAAAAACTGGGCTACACCACATCGTTACCTCTGGAACCCAAATGTTTGCTAAATGAAAGGAGACCTTGTTGTAATAGTGTTTTAAATCTATTTGGTGACTGGTTGTTTGAAGCTTCCATGTTAGGTGATGATTCTGTGCTTAAGAAGAAAAGTGAGAACGCACTGCTGAAATTTAATGAATTTTGTTTTGTCATGCAGAGCATTGTGAGTCCATTAACTTGTGGTGTGAGGATAACAGTAATTGGAGAACAGGCCCAGAGAGTGAATCACAAGACTCCATAAGGATAGAAAAATTCAATTTGGGAAAAGCTGAATCCCTTGGAGCACTGTGTCGAATATTTTGTTCAAAAAAAACCGGTGAACAAATCAATGCAGTCTATCTTGCACGATTTTATTATTCCATTGTGCAAGCATTGCGCCTATGCCAGGTACTAGGGCAATATAACAGCTTTTTCATGTTCATTAAGGGAAAAAAATCTGGTGATGTCTTAGTGAGTATCCTGCTAAACAGCACAGACCTTTTTAAAGTGGATTTGGATGGCATTAATGTGCTTCTTCCATTCCTATTATGGGCTCTGGAAGTTGTGATCACAGAAGCTGATATTTGCACCCTTAGCAAATACAACCCTGTTGCGTTGCGCCGTTCTTCCATTCAGATACTTTTTTCTATTATTTGTTTGCCCCAGCATTTCAATAAGCAGTTTGTCCGACAGCTAGTTAAGCTTAAAGATGGTCAAAGTAACGTGAAAACTTTTGCAAGCTTCCATCCTAAACTTGTGAGTCTGTTATTAACGGCTACGCAAATGGAGACAGAATCTATCAACATGCAGCTGTTACTCGGTATAATATGACTGTTTGGAATAGTAATCTGAACAGTGGCCTGTATAGGTGGTTTATTAGTTTTAGTCCAGGATTTAGCTGACTTTGAGAAATCGCATGTTGTTTCTGAAGAAAGAAATTCAGGTGACTTTCAGATAGATCCAGGATTGCCTTCAGAATGTCTGGAACCTCTGGTCAATTGGGTTCACACGGCTTATCACCTGTGGGTGCAGTCTGTCCATGTCACTTGCCATCGATTAAATTCATCATGGTTGACAGATCACAATGTGTCCTTTACAGCTTTAGAATTGCTAACTTGTTTGGCATCTGTGCAGTTACATCCAACAGATGATGAATGTAATACTCTTAAGTGACGTTTTCAATTATGCCTTCATAGATTTGCAGGAATGTGCTCATGCTGTACGTTGGATTTGTGATTATATTATGCATCAGTGCTCTCGGCCCCCACAGCAACATATAAAAGAATTACATTCCGTGATTGTGCTGGCTTTTCAGTGTCTTATGCAATGGCTGTTGCATCATCCACTTCTTTTGCAAGAAAGAAGTTGTTTGGACACAGTTTTGCAAACAGTGGAGTTGGGACTCTCTGGCTGCAAATCTCAGGTGAATTCTTTAAGTTCATTGAAAGTGATCTGAATTTTTTATTTAGGCTTATCCAGATGGTGTGCCTATAGCAAAAGATAAGAAAGAGCTAAAGCCTGTGTCAATTCGTGTTCGTGATCAAGCAGAATCTTTGCTAATAGTCATTATGAATCAAGTTGGCTATTTCCCTTCTCCAAGTGGTCCTGCCTCATTATCTTCTCTCTTAGAAGAATTATCTTTATTGAAACATTGTACTAACAATGCTACAGTGAATCGACATAAGGCCATTCAGCAATTTAAGTATTTTGTTTTTGACAACAGTATTTTGTTTGCTTTGCTGGAGCAGTCACCAGGAAATGTGCAAGGTGATACAGGGATGTGACTTTGAGAAAAAACTGATAAATTGATCAGATCCACAACCCACTGTCACAGTAATAATGAGAGGTCCTTTTGGGCGTCATGCATGGACTATGCAGCTACGTCAAGTTCCTCGGCACCTGTGCGGCAATAAATTAGGGAATAACAATCCTGGCCGCCCTGTTCCTCTTAGTGATGTCAAAATACAGAAACCCAAAATTCCCAAAATTGCTCCTGATTTTGTGGATAAGATTCCAACTTGCAAAATGTATGCATTATGCTTTTGCATTGTTACTCAACATTTTTACTGCTAGGGATACATCAATTCCATCTTTGGAGTCTGTAATTGCAGAATGTGGATTGCAGCAAGAACACAGCCAGCTAAGCCGTCTTATTACTCAGCAGTTACTTTTTGAGGAAGCTGTCTCTCGAACACTGGGTCCAGATCATCAGGCTTATCCTAATCCTGAAACTGAATGTCGCCCTCCTGCCATGTGTCAAGAATATCAAACAGCAAGACTTTTCCTATCCCATTTTGGATTTTTAACACCAGAAAATTTGCAGGTAAAGATGCTTAGTGAAATTCAGTGCCACTACATTAAGCATCATTAAGCGTCAAGGATTTCCATTTCCTTCCCTAGTAGCATTGGACTCTAAAGCACCAGGGTTTGCAGAAGATCTAGCTGAGCTTGATGAATTGGCTGGACGCACTTTTGACACTGTTTTTGTGTTTTACGTTAGTGCTGGACAAACAACAGTTCAAGATATCCTTGGGAACATTACTTCTAGCAACACTTCCAAGAGTTTCCAAATGTTCTTCCATTCACTTGGCTGGCCCATTAATGTCTTTCAACATCCAGGATGGACAGGACACATAACAACTGCTTGGAAAATTCTTGAATCTCAAGATGCATGTGCATCTTGTTACTGTGGCGACCAATTTGCCCTTTACTGGGCAGATGCTTTATCTGAAGTTGTGTTCCTTACCCCTAGTTTAAGACCTAGTCCTTGTCACATGACAGTCAATAGACACACAACTACTAAGAGTAGCCCTCTTCATTGCTCAACAGAACAAACACGAGCATTGTCTCTAGATCTAGGAAAATTGGTTATTGAACAGAGTGAAAGACAAGGAACATCCCATATTCATTTGCGACTTCTCGTAGTTTGGTTGGAACAGTTTGAAGACTGTTTGACATTCCCAGTTGAGAAACTATTACAGTATACCAGCACTGGTTTGGAAACCAAATGCCCATCAGAAAAAGAAACCTGTGTGTTGTACTTACACTTACTTGAAAGTGGTATGCTGAGAGTTATTTATAATTCACAAATTAGGTGAGGACTTGTTTGAAATCTATACATATAATTTTAAGATTTTATTAAATTAGTAAAAATAGTCTGATTGCACCTTTAATGGATGGAATGGTGATCCGGCAGCAAGTGGCTGGTAATCTAGTTCGACAAACAATGCTAAATGTCAGTCGTAGAAAGAGGCTGGAAGCTGAAAAAATTGATGCAGGGTAAGCAAAGGAGCATTTGAAATTAATTCTGACTCCAGCAAATTTTTATAGAAACCTAGCTCCACAAGCTTTGAGACGTGCAAAGGTGCAAGAAATTATGAAGAATTACCAGCTGCCTCTCAATGAACATGATTTCAAGACTTCCTTGTTTGTTAGCTGAAGGTCAACAGAATTGAGTGCAATTACTTTATGAAAGTAATTGCAATCAATTACGAAAATGCATTCAGAAAACTTACATCTGAAGCTCTGAATCAATAATATAAACTAATGGCAGTCATGCATCTTTTAAGACATGCTGAGAAAACAAAACATGCAGAGAAGCAGTAGTATTGTAGCAAGTGGTTAGCTTTTTTGGCTCGAGAACTATCAGGAACTAACATGTTAATACAGCAGAAATACAAAAACATGTGAAAAGGACTAACATGTCTTATTCAAATACTTTGCATATTTAAGCAGTGATTGATTTTAATAAATGTTACTAATCTTGGTTAGGATGTTGTCAGTGATAGTTTTGTACATCACATCAAAGGACTACTCCAAAAAATTACACATTAATAGTAAGAGTTTCCAGATTAATCACCAGATTCTGTTTTCTTCTGATTCAAGCAAATAACATGTAGCTTTTATATAATAACCTGAAACAATTTAAACAACGCACATTTCCAATTATATATTTCCATGAAGGAATAAAAACTGAAGCAATCATTTTCCAAAAATTGGGGATTGTTTTATGAAATTATCTACTTGCTCAGCAAACAACAGACTCCTGATAGGTTTTCCTTGTTCACAAAGCGGATTTTTCACAACATACTCCACATATACCTAAAACAAAAACTAATACATGCAATCTGTACATTTAATTAAATGTATTATTTGATATGCATTAAGTTTTGTTTTCACCAAATCATTTCCACTTTCATGTGACTTAATAATACACAATACACTCACACTTTGGTCAACAGTTGGTTCTTCAAAGAAAGACATCTAGCAACCCTCAAAAATAAAACATGCATCCTATGAATACGTACTTTATCCTATGTACTTTATAAAGGCTGTTGAGATTTCATCGAACTTTTTTCACGGAACAAATTTGTAGCTGGAATGCTTATTGCTTAAAACCTGGCAATAAGTTTTATGCATTTGTTTGTGCCTAATTCTGCATTCTAATTGGATCTGAGACTTTAATTAATTAAAAAGCACTAAGAATGTGCAATGCAATTCATATCTATATTTCTACGAGTTTATGATTCCACATGATCATCAAAACAATCTGACAAATTTCAAACTAATTTGGTTTCTAAAGTTTCCTATATTCAAAATAAAATTATTCCATGTACCAATTTTTTTGTACAAACTTTCATTAAAGTTTCTGAATTAATTTTATAACATGAAAATATGATACATTTACAATTCGTTTTTACCAGAGGATAGTTAAAAATCTAAAACTTTTTTAATGACCCTTCTCCTACTCAAAAGTGGATTCATTTCTTCCCATTACAACTAGTCGAATTTAGACACTGTTTGATGGAATCAAGCTTTTTTGTTTCACCTGATTTCCGAGGTTGAGGTTTCGATAAGGCTTTCAATAAGAATGTGCAACTTTGTTTAAAATTCTTGTGTTCCCTAATTCCAGTTTCCTTTGCTTCCAGCAGTTTATCTCAAACTGTACTCTCAATCTGGGAATTGACCTTAATCATCAAACAAATTAACCAAATTGTTTAATTTTTACTTTACTATTACTTTCATGCTCAATACCACAATACTTTTGAGTTATTTTATTCATGTTCCCTGTTCCTAAATTTTCCTTCATGACTACAGTTTTGCTACCCATGCATGTATTCAGCAAAGTTTGTCTTGTTAAACAGAAACCAGTTCTGATTCTTTGTTTTTAAGCAAAAAAAGTGGCAACGTTTGTACATCTAAACTTGAATAATTACGGTAAAATAATGCAGATCTATAATGTTATGGATCTACATGTTTCATTACAGATGTAACAAAAGCAACAATATTGTTTCAAAAGTTGGTAATGATAGAAATGCTGTAATACCGTGACTGCTTTGTAACTTCGTAAAACAGGTAATACCATTTATAAAGCTTATAAATACGCATTTGCTAATGTGTATACAGATAAGTTGAAACAGCAATGCAAGCTTTGCATTTAAATGCTTGCTTTGTAGAGCAATCCCTTTACAACAATACAAACTAAGGATCAAAATCTGTCATTACTGAAAACATGAAATTACCTGTGAATATAGCTGTTGCAAAGTTGAATGAACATTTAATGCAAATATATCTGTATTGATTACAAATTTTAATCCTGTGGCTGTTTCAAAATAATGCAATTTGTACTTGTTTGTTCTGAATGAAGTAAGCCCATCAGTAACATCAAGTGGAGATATTTTGCTTGTAAATGATTTCAAAGAGTAGAGACAACCATACAACAATTTTTCTTCCTTAAATTAATGAATTGAATTAACAATCTGTTTCAGGCGAAACATTATTGACAGTAAATTAAGACAGATTTTCCTTTCAAATGTTTCATGACTTAAATTAACAATATCACTTTTTTCCCCACCATCCATTATTTTAATTTAAACACAAGAATTAATGAGCATTACATACGCAATGCTTAATAAATCTTTCCTAAAAAATGAGTGGCATCAACAAAAACCAAGATGCATTTGAACATTCATGCATTCTTTGTTGAATTGGTTAACATCTTGTAACCTTGTTAATTGCATCTTTTTGATTTATTTTGCAGCTGTATAGGATAAATCACAGGCAATATAATTTTACGAATCATCCTTAGTTGTTAAATTAAATTCATGCCTGTATTTGCAAATTATTTGTCATGATTTTGCTTGAGCAACAATCCAGATATTAATGCAAAAAGTATGTCCTAAACGTGATACCAAAAAAATCTAATTCAAATAAATTGGAAATTTCTGACATTAAAAGTTCAATATCATAAGTGCCTTACATTACAGATAACTTTATTCCGGAAAACATTGGAATTCAATTTCCTCTCATACAAATGTGCTTTCTGAAACTTTCCTATTTTCCATAATCAGCAAGTTTGTATGAAATTTTTTCGTAAATTATTTCAACAAAGAATGGGCATTATTCATTTGCACTAAACATAAACTGATATCACTTCAAAAATTAAAGAATAATATGAATTTCAATGAACAACATTGAACCATACTTCTTATAACATAAAAACAAACTCAATCTACTGCTAAAAGCATATTGTGACGCGCTTTGGATCTATTAGAAATTAATTACTGAGTAAACTGATAAGTACCTCTTCTTTGGGAATTCCTGAAAACTTTGTTCTACGCCATTCATGATAATATAGAAGAGTACCTTTCTTATCATAGATATATAAATTATAAACAGTCATTGGAAAAACGAATTTGTATTTAGGATGGTACGGTTGATTGAAAAAATTAAGTTCTAAATAATCCTAAATATTAGTCTGCCATGCACCCAAAACTCAAAACCAGAACAACTATAGTCACCATCTTTTTAAGAAAGGAACTGTTGATCTCTTTAAGTTGATCAAAAACTAAAATTAAATACTGCTATGTGACTTAGAGTTAGAAAACATAACCGATAAGAAACACAAAAGTTGGTTAAAATTTAATAAAAGTTTATCATTTAATAAGAATTAAAAAAATAATTTTCAACATCTAAAATAAATTGAAGTATGTAATTCCTTTCCATAGTTGTAAAATTCATTGCACTTGGCAACATGCTACACCAGGATGTTCACGAAGAAACACTAAAATCAAAATAAAAAGATATATTACAACACTGAGTTTATATCACTTTGAGTTTACATTCTGATTTACAACTATATTTAGTACATTTGATTACTTTTGAAGTCTCATGCTTAGAAAACAATTTTAGAAATATTAACTAAAACCATCATTTTAATCTCATCACAACTGAAATAAAAAAATATTTGCGGTCGTTAATGGTAACTAATGAATCAAGTTTACTTTCAAATTCAATAAACTACTGCCTGAATTCTAGACGTCCATATCTAATGGCTGAAAGAAGTGAATTATCATGGGTAGCGGCGTTTCAATTAATTAAAACTTCAAGTTCAAGTATTATAAAAAGTAGATGACCAGTTTTTCATGTGACTCTTAACATATAAATAAAAAGGTCATGCAGTTTATGTTCTCAAGCATCCAGGCCCCAACAACGAATAGAGGAAAACATAAACACACTGACAACAAATCAGAGAAATGTATTTTTTGAAATTTCGTATACTACACGTGTGGTTGAGTCATTTAACTCCCACAGCACACTTCTACCAACACATACTTCCCCAGAAGCTGCAACCATCGATGCAGAACCAGCCGAGCCCTCGCTAGACTGGACGATGGACAGCTGCTTTTGGTAGCCCGCCCCGGAGGCCTTGTGGTTATGGTGGTCTCCGCGCGTGGCACCACCAAGCGTCACGGGTTCGAATACCCCGAACCGAATCAACGCAGTGCCTCGTGGGTCCCGAGTTCACCCCACAAGATGACGCTGGTCGGCCTACATTCATCCGGGTGCGGCACTGGTAGCGGTTGAAACCGGATGCCCCCCGATGAGGGCCGGGACAAACGGGAGTCGATCTCCTTGTCCTTCTAGGAATCACGGAGTGGGAGCTCCCCTCCGGTTGTGAAGGAGCGGACCCCCCATTCCGGGGGGGGACCCTCCAAGTGGTACTGATGGAGTAGGCGTGTCGCCACCACCTCTCCAGAAAGTGTGCAGAGAAGCGAGCCGATCCCTTCAGGGAAGCTGTGTCCTTCTGAATTTCGGAAGCGTCCCTTCTGGGCTCTCTTCAGAGGATCAAAAACAGGAGCGGATCCCTTGCGGGGTATCCCCTCCGAAGAAGAAAATCCAGGAGCGGATCTTTTCCGGGTTCCCTTCAGAGAAGAAAGAATGGAGCGGACCCTCCCGGCGATCCTCCGGAGAGAATAAGGAAGGATATTCCCTTCCGGATTCCACTTCGGAGACCAGCAGGGTGGAGGTGATCATTTCCGGGGATCACTCCCCAGGCGTGAGAGGAACGGATTCCGAGTCCTTCCTGGATTCATAGGGCGGAGCCTCACCCCCCCCCCTCCCCCCCATCTTGAAGAAATTACCCACCTTCGGTTGGCGTGGAACCGTGCCAAAGAACGGAGAAGACAGAAAAGAAAGGGTTTCCATAGACAAGTGCTTTTGGTAGCTCCTTGTGAAACTGTCCAGTCAGTATGGGTTCCTGTTTTCTGCCATTTGGGGAATGAATGTCTGTCGTTGGTGATTACGAGAGCGAGGCACCTCGAAAGGGTAGACAAAGGGAGTGGAATCATACATTTCGCAGATGATGGACGCTTGATCCTTACGAGAAACCAACTTCTCAGAGCTTCAAGCTTTAATAGAGCTAGCAAACGGATGCCAAATAGGAATTCAAGCATGAAATCTAGTCGTGATCTATACGCACAAGCTATGCTCCCGAGCTCGGTTGCTTAAACGTGGTCACAAGCACGGACCCGTTCCTTGTTTTGTTTACAAAAGCATGCTAGTTAGGAGATCCGTTTTCAATTGTCCGGCTTTATTTCCAAGTTCTTCCATTTATGCAACGATTGCTATTTTGGTCTATGATCGCCTCAATCATAGAAACGTAGCACGCCTTTGAGAGACGAAAAGTTCCAATGAGTTCAGCAGATCCTTGAGAACATTTTTTCCCACAGCTGACACCGCAGAACTGCATCTTCCCTTCCTTAGCGGAAGCTTAGATCGTTTCTTTGCACTAGTTTCCTTGTAACGTTTACAAACAACAGAGTTCGTGGAAGAGATCCACCCAGAGAATTCGTCAAGACTCGTGTGGCAGAAACATTCCACAGCGTATCCTACATGGATCTGGAAGCTGCGTATTTGGGAGGAACTGGATCTGAACACATGAATCTCGGCAAGTAATGGTGGTACTCCAGTACTCCTGGCGTACAGGGGGGAAAAAAGGTGTTGTTCTTTGAAACGAGATGCTGGGTGAGGAAAGCACCGCAACGTCGCCTTCGCCTCGAATCAGCTCCGTCAACCGAAGCACCGGTGGGGGAGGGGGTCAGTTCTGCCGCGAAGCATTGAGAAAATTCCCCGGGCAGGCCGTCCTCCCCTGGCGCCTTCCTCCGACCGCGGTGAGAATTTCAGTCAACAAACCGAGGATGGAAGCGAACTGGATTTGGATCACTTTCGCAAATTTTCGACCGTCACAGATCATCTCGTCTCAACATAAGGACTTCTTCACAGAGGCCGATCTGAAACGCCCCTGGAAGGGATCCCAACAACATCATCGGAAAAGGTGCTCTCGCATTGTTTTCTTCAGTGGGCTAGCCATGTTTCATGAGGAATAGAGGAAAAGCACGAGCATTTTGCACGGATATACCAGATGATAGAAATGAGGTCATCTGACACTTATGGAGGTAATCTAACGTTGAAAAAGTGTGTACGGGCGGCTTCCAGGAGCACGCTGTTCAAGCACCGACCCACATACTCTCTGCAAGGAATTCACCAATTCAACAAATACGTTCGCTTGCCTTCCATCGTTTCTAAGAAATCACCATTGAATTTGCCAACTATTTTTATTTAGTTATGCCTGTGTTCAAATCCCTGCTTTATAAAATGTCTTCGAAACCAAACCACCTAGTTCATGAGTAGAGAGATAAAAAATGAAACCGCGTTCGGATGAGCAATTCCTAAAACGTTCTCATGCTGCACCTGTAACTTGGAACTTACCATCAGCCTCCATTCTAAGCATCGCATTCTATGCTTTGCTCAATCAATCATCATAATGTATCAGATCAGTATCCATATAGCTTTTAGGATTTTAGAGAGGGAATGTAACACACTTCGTTGAGAGTAAAGAGTAACGCACGAACATCTATCTTCAGCATATAGAATGCTCTGTTGGATTCTTCAATCCTTTGGTTTCATTTCGGAGTCTTTTTTTCATGGTGTGTACTGAAAATTTACGTGTCCGAATTCCTCCATGCGAACTGTTTGTTTTTCCATTATAATCGCGAAAAAATAGCAAATCGACCTACTTGAGCACTCACCCACCCCCGTGTAATTCCTGAATCTTTGTATAAATGAACAAAATCTACATTTGGTGACCAGGAGACTGCACCCCTGACTTCTTTGGCGGCTTTTTTTCGTCTCTTTTCAAACAAAATGCTGAGAATACGAACTTTGGGAGGACGTTACCATAGAAGACAAATGATCTCGAAGTCAGAAGATTCCGATGCTAACTGTCAATGAGTGATAAATAAGAAAGTTTTCAGTTTCATATATATTGAGTTTGTGGAGTTTACATCCACTCTTTCACATTCAAGAGTTTTCACGTGTTGAAATCTTACATCCAGTTTTTCATATATTTACTGCATTTTTACAGTTCCCTTATGGATGCTGTCTTTTGTGTGATAACCAAACTTCATTCATAAAGCACCTTGAGCAATTCTTTTGATAAGATTTCTCACAGATCACAAAGTGTCACAACGACGACACATTAACAGGGATCTAACTGAGCCATGAAGAACATAATTCGAGTAGAACTCAAGATCTTTGATGATTTCGTGGAAAACACAAATACCGTCTTCCATTTCTCAGTTTTCTACTTTTCGTGTTCCTGTGTTCAAACGTGGCTATCAAAACGGTTTCATCAGCGTGTTTGACGGTGTTTCCTCTGCTGCTCCCTTTAAAAAATTATAACGTTCGTCTTGAGTTCTCTTCGGCATTCATCCCTTGGATGAAAAACATATCTGTCTGTGGAGATTAGCAAAATCATTCCAGTCGGTTTGAGAGAATGGGAACAGATGTGGATAAACAGGTGGGATCCGAAGAACAATCTCTCGGGGATTTTTTTCATCTGGGATTCCATACGCCGAAGGCTAGGAAGTCGAGAGGACTACAGGGACAGGAGGCGGTCGAAATCAAAAATCCTCGTAAAAAGTGCTCGTGGGGAAAAATGGAGGGCCGCCGGGCAGCAAAACTCCAGCCAGTGGACTCGAGAACTGCCTGCCACTGAGCTTTGCATACGGAGGTGTTCTTTATCATAAGCATGAAGGCAAACCTCGGAATCTCTGAAAAATTTATCAAGATACATCATTTTTTACATGAGACAGTCATCCATCGATTTTAAACTCACATATGCTTGTATTCCATCTTGCCTTTCACGAAAAGATCAAAGATGAGTCATCCGAGAGATACAGGCTTCCCCTAACTCGGTCTTCATTTACGTGGTCACCATCGGTTTTGCAGTAATTTTGCTGTTATGAGAAGGGCAACTCATAAAAAGGACACTTTCGATATTTTGAATCGTCAACTTAGCTACAGACAGGGATTCCTCAGTAGTGTTCTTCATAGCTACGGTGATGGAAGCACATTTATGTCTTGCTTAATGCACTTCCACAAGGATTAAACAAGACACAGATAAGACACCTCAAGCAAGTAAACCCTAGTAATGGATTTTCGGTGAGACTACTAGTGCAAAAACCTTGAAATTAATTGCTCGGAATTCATACCATCCTCATAAGTTTTATGATTGCTAATGACCACCTAAATGCACTGAAAAGAATAATAATAACTCGTGCTGTTTTACAATCTTGCGATATATCAGTCAGACGCAATTAAAAACGTAAAATTTGAATCTGTGTGGAATTATAGAATGAATTTTGTTCACTGAAGAGAACCGAACTACGCAAACTACTCGTAAATGATTGAACAGGCACTCCGGTCATTTCTCGAAAATGGAGTCGAGAGCATTAGAGGCATCTTGTTAGACTGTGTTTAAGGGAAGATGAATCTTTTGTGGAATGCTGGAGAAATTGGCTTCTGTGGGGACCATTGAAGGACTGAACCGAATAGGAATTAAGGCTGCATTTTTGAATGACTGCCTTATTCGTGGAAAGCACAATCCGTATTCAGGTTGAGTCAGAGATCAAAAGTTCACCAGAAGCAATCATGGAAGGGTGCTTTCGAATGAGTAGGGCGTTCCAACAGTTTGGAGAACCGAGGTTTTTTCCGATTCCCCAAAATGAGAGAGTCAGTCCCCTCGATTTTCATTTTTATTTTTTTTAATTTAGAGGGATATACAGCAAGGAATTTTCAAAAAGCACAGTAAAAAGAATATTTCCTGAAAAAAAAAAATTGGGAGAAAAACGACTTTTATGCAAAACACATACATGCATTTCTAATGCATGACTTTGTTTTTGAATTCTAGGCTGCTAAGGTGTAGTTTTGACTTCATTCCTTTGTATCAGCCCTCAACAAAAATACCAGTAGATCATAAAAGCAGTACATTTGCAGGTATGTTCTTTACCAAGTGCCTCCTTCAAAAATATTCCATATGATTTTTGGATTTTGCAATTAAGAAATAAATGCTGGATAAGGTGAATACGATTTTTTCGGAAACAGTAAATTGAAGGCATAATGCATACCGAATCATACTGGCGAAATAATTAATCAAAAGAGAAAATGAATTCTCGAAATAAAGAAAATGAAAATAATCTGCTGAACAGGAAAGCAAAGGAAAACTGTCTCCTTCCAAGAAACTTCAGCTGTAGATTAATCAAAGATTGAGATGGTTCAGTTCATGCAAGCAAGTTTACAGCGCTACAGAACTAAACATGAAAAATGAAACGGAAAAAGTGCTTTAAAAGGATAAACTTCTAAACCCTGGTTTGGATGGAGGATTCGACTTCGATCTGGGACTTGAAATTTCAAGGCCTTGAGATTTTCTAACATGCAATGCTTTCAATAAGATGCCTCACTAGGAATATGAGGAGGCAGGAAGGTACAGACCGTACATGGTATGCCCTTATCTGATTTCCTCTCCACACTCTTTTCGGCTTTCTTTATCCGTTGCTTTTGATTTTAACAGATTTTATATAGCATCAAAGCAGTTCAGAAATCTCATTCTGTGACTGCGCTTTAAGCTTACGATACTAATGAATGCCCCAGCGGTTTCTTTTGGTTGAAAACATCATTAGTTCCAATTTTGGAGGGGGAAGCTGGCATCCTGACCAGCACTTTTTAACTTTCATTAAATTCGTCAACGAGATTGTTTGCTCAATTATTTCATTGCATGTGATGTTGTGGATGTTCTCATCACCAAGCTTTTTTCTTTTGGGTTGCCAAATTGTTTTAGCAAAATGCATTTAATACTTAAAACATGACTTTCCAAAAAAACAAATATTTCACGTGTCATGATTGTTGTTTATCTTGCACAGACAACAACATCCAAAATATTCCAAATCTTCTATTTAGAAATGCAAGGAAGAGGAAACGAAGTGTGATAGAAATATTTATGTCGATACATCATCCCTTATATCATTCATAACCAATCGAGTACATTTAAACATTAAAGATATTTGCTGGTTTTTTTTCTCTTCTGTACTCATTTCTTTCAATTCATTTATCATCGATCCTTATTTAGTAGAACTAATTAAGCAAAGATATTTTTAATAAAGCTTGATGAGAAAGTAGCAATGTAGGCGCAGTGAAGTTGCGATAGATAAAATTCAAAACTTATGGTTGAATTCACTGGATGCATAGATGCCATTTAATTATTTTCAACAGCCTAATCTCTAAACGATTTTCTTGTTCCAAAAAAAAAGCTCGGCTGATTTGTTTTTTTTCAAGCATAGGAACATCAAGAATCCTTGAAATGGGATACAGATTAGGGACTTGAGGTTTTTTACAAGAAATCATAACTTCAAGTTCAAAGTAACCAATAACTGTTAAGGATGTTTAGATGTTGCTATGCATGATAAAGTATAGTTGAATTTTATTTGGAGGTGATATGCTGACAAATTAACATTTCCAATTATCAATAGGTAATGGAGCAGGGATGAGCTTGTTTTTTTTTTGTAAATGTAAGATAATAATGATAAGTTATGGGCTTAGAGGTAGCTATTATAGGGTTTTAATACTAAGTTAATATTGATTTTTAAAATATTAAATAAATGAAATGTAATTAATAATAATTTATGTGAAATAATGTTTTAATTAGTAAGAATGTTGAATAAGATTAAGTGGTGAAGTAAGGATATTATAAGGAATTTGTCAAAAATTTGTTCAAAATGTTTCCTAAAAACATTTTCTTATGAATGATATAAGGTAGGGTCTGCTCGGTGACTTCCTCTATGAACGATCTAATCTGTGATGAATCGTAAACAAATTTCAGTTTTTTTGTTTATAGAGAAATATGAATCGAGAAAATGAAAGGATGGAGGATAGAAAGGTTTTCTTCCATTTGTATTGTAAGTGAACCAAAACTTTATTAAACTTTAAAGATAGGATATTCTGAATCTTATGAAATGCCTACAATTTTTATCAAGAACCTTTTCTTACGGATTCACTGTCAAAAATTAAGAATGCAATGAGACTGCTTTACACATTTTTCATATCATTTAACCATTACTATTCTGAGCATCCCAGCCATGTATGTGCCCTAAATAACAAACTGATCAAAGCAAAATTGGTTCCAAATTGAGTGACTGCTTCAGTTCAACATATTACTGCTGTTACTTAATTTATATACATATGTATTCTAAATCGAATTGCCAGATTTTCCATTATATTTTAACAAATATTATTGAGAAATAATGAAACTGAATGTTAATACTGGGAATGTTCCAGGCAGATGAGGTGTAGATGAATCACATTTTGCAAAGTTGCTTGAAAACTGGCATTACTTCAAAGTTTGTTCTGTTAATTAACTCCAAGTGTGTCTGTTAAATGCTTAGTCTGAGATTTGCATCAACCTAGTTAACAGCATCCTCACGAAATCCGCGTGTTTCAATCCATAGAAAACACACGTTAGCTTGGTGCAACCAATCTTTAACAATAGCTACCTGATGAGGCTGCAAGTTCATGATGAGCCGTTCGTGAAGTAAACAAAGACAAAGGATTGATCAGGAGATGTCAGGGATGTCAGGAGATGCTTTTGAAACACTTTCCTAACGATCAAAGTGTAATTTTAATCCGAACCCGTGAATATTTGTTTTTTGAAATTAAGCTTGCTTTTCTTCGTTTATTCGAAATATTTTTATAGGATTTATACTGTAAACAGTTGTTCGATTTGCAAGTAAGCGTGAGTTCACGAGAAATTTTAAAATCACTTAACTTTGAGACAGTTATTACACTGCCTTCAAATATCTATAGCACGATTCCTGTGTGTCATTCGAGCAGGTTTGTGTAAATTACAGAAAAAAGCATCTGCATGTAAAATCGATTTGTTTGGATTAATTCACTATTCTAAACCACCGTAAGAACCAATACAATGGTAAGAAAACAATGGTCACAATTTCATTACTGATCAATAGACAACAATAACGATAAGCATTGTGTAGCATAATTATAAAAGGACTCATGCAGGTTTCCTCGGAACGTATGCTGGAGATATGTTGAGTCCAGAATGACAAGCCATGTAAACACTTTGTAAACGACTACACTCTCTTATTTATTGTGCTTGCACTAATATACATGTTTAAGCACACAAATAATACTACTCTATGTATTTATATATCATTTATTCTTACTCTTAATTTTAATTCTATCCTTTCTCAGTATACTATGTTTTTATTTTCTCATTGTGCTTGCAATGAATTCACAGATAAAAAATGGAAATTCATGAATTTTTTGTAAATTCTGAATGCAAATGAGGAGAATGCATTTTTATAACTTCACAAATGATTGAGAAGTAAACCCACAACGTTGATACGTTTTCAAATCAATTTTCTTAAAAATGCTACATGAAGATTTCATATTTTTTGAAATAAAACGTATACTTGAAAAAAAATAATCATCCATTTAATACATGTTTAGGATAAATAAAAGCTAGAATTTTTGTCTTTGAATTGCTAAGAATCGTTTACGTGCATGTTTTTTTTCTTGGTCTCAATTCAATTTGACTGGTAAATCTGAAGGGGCGCCAATATTATTTGAAATGTGCAACTTTTCGCATTGTTTTATGTAGCGTTTGTGCATATTCGCAAAATTAAAGGTTGCTTTGAAATAATATGGTGAAGATGAACTTTTCTGAGGAACTGATCTTTAGATAGGCAAGACTGCAATCAGTAAACGAAATATGAACATTGTGTTATGATGGCCTGCTTAATCTACTTGACATTTTTGATTGATTCGAACACTTGAAAAGAGGTTTACTTGTAATGAAGATGAGTCAAGAATTGTAACGTTTCAAGCTGATCTCAAAGAGTATCTTTAAAAACAAATTATGTACGTAAAATCTATGGTAGTTGATGGATTTAAATCTTATGGTCAAAGAACAGAGATCAGTGGTTTTGACCCTCAGTTTAACGCAATTACTGGTTTGAACGGTAGCGGTAAATCTAATATTTTAGATGCCATTTGTTTCCTTCTTGGAATAACTAACCTGAGTCAGGTATGTAAGTTGTCACTAGATTTTTTTTTTTATGATGTTAATTAGGTTCGAGCAAATAGTTTGCAAGAACTGATTTTTAAAAATGGTCAGGCAGGTATTACAAAAGCTACAGTCTCAATCACTTTTGATAATAGAGACAAGAAAAGATGCCCATTTGGATACGAAAATTATGATGAAATTACTGTAACAAGACAGGTGAGGGGAAGGGAAAGGTGGAATGATGTAATCTTTATGTAAAGTATTGGCCATCAATAAAGAATATATTTTCTTCTTCATATATCCCATAGTATGATAAGAGAAGGATTTCCAAGTTTGTTAATTTCTATGTTCTGAAATAATTTGTACACTGAAAAGTGCCTTTTGTAATATATTAAAAACATAAAAACTTCATTGATACCCTGGTGTTGATGAATCAATAAATGTCATTGCAAACTAATTTAAAATCTTCATTTCAGGTGTGACTATGATATAAATAATCATATAATATTGTTATGGTTTAATTTTATTCCACATTTGTCACACCGTGTACAACTCTTGTGAAATAAAAATATTCTACCAATAAAGACAGAATATATGATTTAAAACTTTCAGTTTGTTATATTTGATTGGAGTGTGGCTTTACTTTGATCGTTTTCCCCAAAAGATTTAATTTTCAGATTAGAGCATTTCATAAGAATTCTATATTGCAAAAAAAAAAACTGGTTTCTTGCCATCATTCACATTTCATGAAACTGCTTTCATAATTTTGAATTTTAGGTTGTTACAGGAGGTAAAAATAAATACCTAATTAATGGAACTAATGCACAGAACAATAAAGTAGCAGATTTATTTCGTACTGTACAGTTAAATGTTAATAATCCACATTTCCTAATAATGCAAGGGCGTATTACCAAAGTTCTAAATATGAAACCCCAAGAGGTTAGAAATCAAATTAATGACCTAGCATTGTCATTAGCACATTGCAGATCCTGAGTATGATTGAAGAAGCAGCAGGAACCCGTATGTATGAAGGCAAAAAACAGCATGCCCTGAAAACCATTGATAAAAAAAATGCAAAGCTCCAAGAAATTGATGAGGTAGTAGTATTGATTTTATTACAAATAGCAATTGCTCATAGATTCTGAAAGAGACAATAACACCAGCAATTGTTCATCTTAAGGAAGAACGAACTCTATATTTAGAATTTCAAAATGTCAAAAGAGAGCTGGAACATTTGCTGAAAGTTTTTACAGCATATGAGTTTGTTCAAGCAAAAGTAAGCATATTCACTGTGTATTTTAATTTGTTTTGATCTACATTGATTTCAAATTTTCCGATGTATTATCTAAAGGCTGCTTTCCATTTTGAAAAGTGCATGTGAATTATTGATGGCAGCACCCACATTAGTATAAGTTTTTTTTTCATGTGCTTGGGTTGTAAACAAAATGTGTATGGTCATCTGTTGTCTTGAAGTTACAGATGCTTATATGGAATTTTTTTGTGTGCCATTTGATCATGAAGAATTTCCTGTATTGGATGTCAATATGATTGTTAACCAATTATCCATTTGTAGGACTCTTCTGAAAAGTTAAGAGCGGAGCACAGTAAATTAAATGAGCAATATATTCATCAAAGTGATGAAGTTTCAATGATTACGCAGAAAATTCAGGAATTCGATCAACAAATTACTGAACTGGAAAAACAGCGTAATCATGAATCTCACAAGAAGCTTCATGAACTAGAGGAACTGTTATCAAGCAAAAAATTATCGGAAGTCGTAATTGTCGCCAAACTTAAATCACTTAAAGATGATATTCGTAGTTCCGAGAAGAATTTAATGCAGCTGCAAAAAAGTCTTACTGATGTAAGCTTGAAAACCTGTATTTCCGATTTTTATTTCCAGTTTAGGACAGAGGAAGCTTGGAAAAAAAAAAATTGGAAGAAGAAAAATGGAAGGATTCATTTATAACGTTAAAATCGGAATATGAGCAGAATGAACAGGCACTGCTAACTGCTCAAAAGCGTTTTCAGGCCATTACTTCAGGTTTGTATGTATCTGAAAATGGAGAAGAGAAAACATTACAGGAGTTATTAATTGGTACTTATCTTGATTGTAATCCTGAGTTTGGAATGGAATAAATTTACAGCAAAAAAGCAGGAGATGTCAGAAAAAGAGACTTACATTCATTTACTGGAAATGAAGCTAAAACCTGCCAAGGATGAAGCAACCAAAAAACAGAAAGAAATCAAAGAAATTGAAGCATTGTACCAAGAAGACATACTACATTTGAAAAATTTGGAGGAAACCTTGAAACTGCTCCAGCAAGAAGAGAAGTCTTTGGGATATAATGTTGGTAGTTTAGAGAGACTAGAGGAGCAGATGAATGGACTGAAACAGGATATTAAGTATTTGATGCAAAAAAGTGATTCTTTGGAGACGAGGTAAGAATACTGATGTATAATTCTGGTATGTATTAAGACGAGATTGAAGCATTCCTTGGGTGATATTTAACTACCAGTTCCCTGAAGCAAACTTTGATCCATGCAGAGTCAAAGGAGTACTTTGTCGTTTGTTCAGGCTTAAAGATCCTAAGTATGCTACAGCTTTGGAAGTAGTAGCTGGTTCTAAAGTACAGTACAGGATTTTGCATGCCATGAGAATAATTGGATTTTAGCTGTTCCATGTTGTAGTGGATACTGAAGTCACTAGCAAATTGATTATTCAAAAAGGCCAACTAACACATCGTGTGACCATGATTCCTCTGAATAAAATAAGGGGAAAATCGATCAGTGAAAGTGTTGTTTTGGAGGCGCAGAAACTGGTATCTAATACTATTTGGTATTATTTGACATTCTTTATTTCTCTAGGTAGGAAAGGATAAAGTCCAATCTGCATTATCATTGATTGAGTATGGTCATGAGCTACATCCAGCGATGCAATGGGTATTTGGTCATGCATTTGTTTGTTCAGATATGGAAACAGCCAAGAAGATCACTTTTAATGAGAGGATTGGCCTCAAATGCGTCACATTAGATGGAGATGTGTGTGATCCTGCAGGGACCTTAACAGGAGGTTTAGTTAGAATAACTATAGCTCAACTATGTAAATGACAAAAAGTTCTTTTGAAGGTTTTAGAGGTCACAGTAATTCGATTCTGCTTCAGACAGAAAAATTACATGCTTTCCATGAAGAACTCAAAAATAAAAAACAAAAATTATCTTCATTTCATCAAGAGTTTGCAACTTTGGGGAAAATAGCTGAACAATTTGAGACTATTCATAAGCAAATCGAACTGAAAGAACATCAATTACATCTCTTCCAAAATAAAATTAATAACAGTCCTTATACTATTTTACAGCAAGAACTAGAGGCTCTTTATCAAAGCATTGGTATGAATAAGGCATGTAGAATAAATTTAATTTCATCTGTAGAAGAGCAACAGAAAGATATTAAAGAAACTAGGGAATCAGTTCATGAGAAGAATAAAACAGTTTTGGAATTAGAACGGAAGCTTGAGAATGGTAAAACCTTCAAAGAGGAAGAGATGAAAGTAGCTGAAAAAGAATTAAAGCAGTGTCGTATGCAGGCAGATATTTCACGAAAAAAATGGAAAGAGAAGGCACAGGTATGATAATCCCCCCTGTTCTAAATATTGAAAAAATGAATGAATTTGGAATCGAAAGCAAGCACTATTTGGGCTCTTTTATGTGTTGTGGAGTTGCTTAAAGGAGTTTAACTGTATTTAACTCTTAAAATACATGTTTCTAACATGAAGTTATACAAAATAAAGGCTAGCAGTCATATTTCTTCAGGTATAGGTACTTGATGACTGATGTAAATGTGAATCATCTCAAATAAGTATTTTTGAAGGGAAACTATGACTTATGCAAAAGTGATGCATGTGAATGAAAGTAACGTTTTTTGTAAATGCATACCTTTGGGGAGCATGTATTCTTTTCTGGAGTAAATTCCCTTAACATTTATTTTATTATGTAAGTGCTTTATTATCTTGCTTACCTAATAGAATAGATGTTGAGATTCGCAGTTTTTTATTTCTTCAAGTAAAATTGATTTGTACTTCAAAATTGCTAGATTGCCCTCAAAATAAATATTTCTTCAAACTGCACTGAGAATTAGCTCATTTTCAATTCTTCCATATCCAATTGTAAACAATGAAAGTTCCGTTCACGATGCATTCTGCATTAATTCTGGAACTTGCCCTCACTAGATATGTGTGTATACTTTTGTGCGTTTTTATAAGAACTACATTTCTAATATATTTCCACCTTTAAAGTAACCATGCAGTCATTTTCAAGGAAGTATGGTAAATAGAGAAAATTATGTGTTGTGATATAGATAGATGAGAATTCATTGTGCTTAATTCATTTAATTTTATGTAAATTTTGTTATTGCCAAAACATTGCCAAAATTTTTCCTAATTATTAATTTTAGTGCTTTGCAAATTATTTTTGGAAATTTTTTTGTTTACAATTCAGCACTTCAATTGTTTTTCTCCACTTACATTATTGGCCGAAATTTATATTGTCTAGTTGCTTTAGAGAGAATTGTATATTGGAGATCCCCTCAGAGATAATGTCCAAGAACCATGGAGAGGCCTATTCATTAGAGGAAAGGAAATTGCACAATGAATCTATTAATGTTTTAGAATCTTTGAAAATTAGGTAAAATGCAACTGAAATCCTTGATTTTGGAAACAGGATAACAAAGTCCAAGTTAAAGAAACAATTTGGAATGTAGTTTTTCTTGTCAAGGAAGTACCTCTTGATAAGATCGAAATGTATGGCCTAATGTGGAGAAAGTTTTATTTATATAACGAAATTAGCATTCTGGTTTTATTGTATAGCAGTTCTTCTGTCCAATAGCTAATTGATTTTGTATAAGGCTTGCTTGCTCTAAGTTTTTTCATGCAACATTAGTATTCCAATCAAAGTATGATGACAGCAGGTGTCCACCTCACAAGTACTTATTCATGCATTTGTAATGACTTGAAAAATGGGTTTCATATGTGTGTGCGTGTTTTTTTAAAAGAATATCATCATATCATTATTTTAAATGTAATAGAAAATTTAGGATAATCATATCTGATATTCTATCCTGCATGTATCCTAAGGAGTAGCTTTTCAGAAAGCAGAAACTTTGAAGTTAGAATGTGAAGATTTGGATCAAGCCATCCAAAAGGTCCAAGAGAGCATTTCAGTAGCTGAGCAAGAGTTCCTAATGTTAAAAGAAAAAGAAGCACAGTTAGAAACTGAAGTGAATCAAGCCAGTGTGAGCACCTTATTATTTAATATATTCCATTGTGATCGCATTTATATGAAGTACTCACACATTTGTCTTTAGCAAGAACTGGATAAAATCAGCGAGGAAGTTAAAGCACATAAAAAAATTTTATCTCAACAGAACCGTGAGATTGATGCTATAATTCTCCAAAAACAAACTCACACCAACAACCTGAATGCTCTTCAGCTGGAAATGAAGAAATTAAATCATCATGTGCAACAAGCTGAAGAAAAACTGCATGATGCAGAGCAGAGAGTACAAGCATTACTCCATAAACATGAATGGATATCTCAAGAAATGCAATATTTTGGCCAGTCCAACACAATGTATAATTTCAGCTCCTTAGATCCTAAAAGAATGGCTCATCGTATCCAAGATTTGGAAGAAACAAAAACCAAACTGAGTAGAAATGTCAACATGAGAGCTATGAATCTTCTTACTGAAGCAGAAGATCAGGTAGGATGCATGTTCAGTGGGTTGTAACTTAAAATTCATTTTCAAATAAATATCTCTGTACTTTTTTTTAGTACAATGATTTGATCAAACGTAAGAAAATTGTTGAGAATGATAAAGCAAAAATAGAACAGTTCATACTGAAAATTGATGACAAAAAAAATGAAGTGCTTAAACAAGCCTGCCATCAAGTAAATAAAGATTTTGGTTCAATTTTTACTGCATTATTGCCTGGAACCCAGGCAAGACTCCAACCACCTACAGGAGGAAATGTGCTTGATGGACTTGAGGTACTGAAAACACACAAAACTAAATTTTTACAGTGATTTGCAGGTCAAAATTGCATTTGGGAATAAATGGAAAGATTCACTTACTGAATTAAGTGGAGGTCAGCGATCACTAGTTGCACTATCTTTAATTTTGGCCATGCTACTTTTCAAGCCAGCACCTATCTATATTTTGGATGAAGTAGATGCAGCATTGGATCTCAGTCACACACAGAACATTGGAACTATCATCAAGACTCATTTTCGGCATTCTCAGGTACACTAAAATTCCTGTTCATACTAGTCTCATTTCTTATATCCAGTTCATTATTGTATCATTGAAAGAAGGAATGTTTAACAATGCCAATGTGCTGTTTCGGACCAAATTTGTTGATGGTATGTCTACAGTTACACGAAGTATTGGGAAGAAAATAAACTAAAGGACTGAAATGAGATGAGAGAGTGATGGATTGAAAGTTTTCAGTGATCACATTTATGAGTATCTTTTAATGGAAGAAATCAGTAGTTGAAAAATTTTTGGTGCTTCAGTTGACATTCTCAGTCAGTATTTTAGCAGCAGTTAGTATGAAAGTAATGTTAAAAAACCGTAAATGTACAACAGCAAAGCATTAGTGCGTGGTTTATTAGTAATGATCCAGTGCATTAATGTGGTCATATCACAAAGCATTTTTGAACCTGGAACAAAAAATCAATATAAAAAAAAAAATGGATACTGCTAATGGGTACAAGCAATGGTATTTATACACTGTTTGTTGGTGGCGCTAACATTAATTCATATACATGTTACTAGCAAAAAGTGTGTGTTCATTCTCCGTACTCATCAATACATTGGTGTATCAATACATAGGCTACGATTATGTTCATTGCTGATGCCTCTTTCCATCATTCACCTTCTAGTACACTAACTGTTGTTCAGTGAGAAGCTAGTAACGGGCATATGTATTCAGTTTTAAAAAACACGGAGAATCCTGGCTGTCATTTCAGGCTGAAAGCTTTCTGAGCGCCAGAATGGCATGAGAGTTTTGAACTGCGATAAAAATGCAACAAAAGACATACTCCCTTGTGTTCTCCCGGAACTCATACAAGTTTAACACTTCCCGTTCAAAGGGAATGCCGACAGCTGTTCAAAATGAAAATTTTCCTTTCCCGTTGCACATGTCGATTCCTTCGGCATTCCACGTGAAACGTCAACGAACAGTTTCCATTCCCAGAAAATGCAAACTTTCCAGGCTCTATGGATGGGAGAGTGACGATTACGAGCTTTTCCTGCTATCTAAAAATCCCATCTCGTGTTCTTTACGTGAAAGTCACTTCTACCCGTTATCTAGACAATTCGGTTCTCCTGACGTCAACTGCGTCAGTTTGCACGAATTGTTCAGCGCAGCAGAGGTCCGCATCTCCATTCCAGGCGTGGGTCCTAAAAGAAAATGGGCTGAGGTTCACAATTTCGGAAACAGCACAAGGCCGATTTCTCAAAATTGAGAACAGATCGTCGTGGACCCTCTTTCCATGTTGCGTTCCACGTTGCTCAAATGTTTCTTACCCGGTTGCGCCGGAACGCCTATTAGAAATGGAATCATCTGGAAATATAGTCCCCAGGCAAAGGGAGCAGAAGTTCAACGGGAGGGCTCCCCGACATGCAGGTCGGGCATACTGAGAGTCAGGAACGGGAGGAAGGGGACAATAAATAAATACAATGAGATATGGGGAGGAGGGGGGTAGGGGACAGGGGTCTTTGGCTTCAGCCGTTCTTTGTTCCCAGAACCAGCGCACAATGCCGGAGATCCTCCACCTGCCTTCTTCGCTCATGTGAGGCCACCTGGCAGCCGTCCTCATGTTGGAGACTGCAATCGTGGTGACCTCTGTTTGGGCCGCTCGCGACTCTCGCGTGGCGGGCCATGACGATGGCGCGGATGCAAGATGGTTGCGATGACCGCACCTAGCGAGAGGCCGTGAAGAAGCGGGGCATTACGTCCATTGCGGTGTCCCCCGGATGCAGGAGCGCTGAAGACTGCCTCCGCCACAGTCCTCGAAGGGCACCGCAGTCAAACAGCAGGTGCGGGAACTATTCCGTTGCTCCGTACCTTCTACAGTTCGGGGACGCAACTGCCCCGGAAACTAGGTTTGCGTGCTGATTGCAATGGAAACCCCAATGTAACCGCAGAAAAGCGTCCGGTTTCCATCGAAGTGGGAACACAGTCGTGTCCACGCACGAAGGAGGGACCACTAGTTCTTCGGTGGGCACACTCTGGAGCTCTCTCCACCGAAGGGTCCCTTCGCACAACTACGAGTGTCGGTGTCTGCCAGCTCGCTCACCATCCAGCCGCCCATGGGTGGAGTTTCTCCTGCGATCGTGCAGGCGACCTACCACCGCGCCAGTAGGCTACTGTCATCTCTTGCCCTTAGGTCAGACAGAGCTGCGGCAAGGGGCGTGGCAGCCCCTTGCCCCTTGCCAGGCGAGCCCACTTGTTCGCCCTAGTCCTCCAACACATCCTCTATCGGACAGTAAGGGGAGAGATTCACGCAACGAAGCTCCACAAAGGGTACTTCCTGATGCGTTGCCCAGGACGATACCGTCTCCTGCCGCCACGCTTTAAAGTTCGTCGGGTGGCAGGAGATCCACGAATGCGCTTCCAGGAGCGAGGCGGGCTCCTTCAGCGTGAAGCCGAACTCTCTCTTGGCGCACTGGGAGTGAGGCAGCAGCGAGAGCAGTCCATCGCTGCCAGTGCGGCACCGCAGCAGCAGGCCCGCGGGAGCAAACCACGGAGTAGTCCAAAGCTTGCGGAACAAAGTGCCAGCATGCGGAACTGCACTTGCAGCCCGATCCTATCCAGCATCAGGATACCCAAGCCGGCACCCCGACCGCGGAGCCGCCAAGTCTTTGAGGCGGATCCTGAGTTGCTCAAATGTCGTCCAAGTCCACCAGCCCAACGCTTCGGCCGGTTATCTTCCGCGAGTCACCAGCTTTGGGAATGGGCCCAAAAGAAAATGGATAGAAGAGAAGGAAAAAATGTTTCTCTTCTCATGAAAAAGTCTCGGTTATCCTTTTGACACTCATCAACCGGTACGCCAACCCCAAACCAAAGTGATACAAAGCTCCATTTCTGCTCAATTCGTGTTCGTTACACATGACTAGAAAGCTTGGCATTACTCGCTCTCGTGCAAGCTTCTTCATTTCGAATTTGTCGATCGCTCAGCGTTCGAAGGAAGATGCAAGCAGATTGCAAAGGGTGGGAGCGCCCACCATCTTCTGTCTCTGCCGCTCATCCCATGAATTCGAAAGTTCCTCCGTTTCGTCCGGTGTTTGGAAGTCAGCGGTTACTGCATGCTCGAGCACACCCCTCCTTTCGGTTTCGTTTGTGCTCCTCCTGCCTCTTGGAAATTCTCGATTGTCTCGCTGCTGCACTGTTTCTTCGGTCCCGAAATTCCAGGCACCATACAGGAGTTGCCCCTACTGCAGCGAACATTCCTCGAAAGCGAGGTGGAGAGCCAGTTTTTGGTGATTGCCTCCCTTCTCCTGGCTTTTTCCTTCAAGCGTTGTTGATGAAAATTCACTTGGGAATTCGACTTTTAGTGCGACCAATTCCCCCTGAAGCACTTGAGCAAATTTTGTTTCAAGCGCGTTACCGGAAAAGTCTCTTCCGCTGCTGCCAATCACCAATCATTCACAGTAGCCTTCCTGGTTTCCAGGTCACCACTGCATCACCCTGGTCTCTCTTTAACCCTCATCTGAATTGTTCACGCAGCGTGAAACGTCTTTCGCTCATAGATTCTTCTCATCTTGCTCATCTTCTGCACAAGTGACTCGTGCCGAGGAGTTCAGATCGATAGGGACACCATCCATTTTTCTGCCCTCTTCATGAGGATAGCGTCAAGATGTCCCCATCTGGGAACCATTAAACAGGAATTTGCTGGCATCCTTACAAAGGTGCAGAGGACCACTCTCCAGCACACAGTGATCCCTTCCCGAACCCCCATTTTTCGACTGCATGTTTTTCGTTTTATTTTTTTCTTTTTATTTATCTCTCCTTCCCCTGTGCTGCCGAGGCGAGCCTTGCCGGCCTGAGCGCCGGCAAGGCTCGCCTCTTTTGTAGCTCGACAGGATCACGCATCTTGCCACTGACGTCCAAGTTTTATTTTTAATAAAGAAGCGCCCGGCGTGACCGGGTGTCAACACAAGTGCTCATTTTGCGATCCAATCCTCTGTTCGATGCTCGCTGCTAAGTTGTTTCGGTGATCTGGTCAGCCCAAAGAGATGACGACCAGAGCTCCTGTGCTTTTCAGAGACAGTACTCGATGAATTAGGTCGTTCTCTAGGAAGAGAGCAGTTCTTCAGGAGGAGCCAGCTTTTTCGAGCCAACAACCTCTTTGGAGATTCAGACCTGCTCTGAGGCATTCTTCAACAAACGCCCATTATGTTCAGCAATGAGCTCACCGATTGCCTAGAGGGCATCGACTCCACCCTGGTGCTCCACTAGAGGCGCTGTTGCGAACTGCCACGTCAGCTCCAGAGTTTGCTACAAACCACTCACCTTCACGTGTGCGTGGTTTGCTCCACCGCGAATGTCTTCGCGGTCTTTGTCTTTATCAACCAATTACACCACCGCATGACATTTTCTGCTGCCTCAAGCACACTCTCGGCAAACGAAGCGTCATTCTGTCCCCACGAAGGAAGCTTCGTGCACCTCAGTGGCAGGAGTAAGATTCTGGCGGTCTCTGCACAAATTTCTTCCCACCAGGGACATCTGGCATTCTGGGAAAGAATCATGCGTTCTGCAGCTCTTGGAGTTTCCCCTGAAGCAGCTAGTCTCCTTGTTGGAAACCAACGAGTAGATCTGCTCTTGGAACTTTCATGCTTGGCGGCAGGGATCCGTAGATAATTGGGTGCGGTTGGCTAGCACCAGCCCGTAAGATCTCGTGTTGCTCCAGCAGTTTGGAAGGATGCACAGGAAATTATCACAATATTGGAATGATATGTGTTCTGAAAGAGTAAAAACAAGAATGGACCTCAGTGATGCAATAGATTTGATGAAATATCATTTATCAGTTCATTCCGATCCAATAGTAGGAGTTGGCAACCCACTCGCAATTTTCGATTTTGATACTTTGCCCATTGAAGGAAAGAAAATTGGCAAAGTAAGAATGATAAAAGGAGGGGTTATTTATTTGCCTATTTATTTAAGGATGTAGATGGGCTTGCAAGACTTGATTTACCTATACTTGCTGTGTCAAGAGAGGGTAATGCCATACTTCCGGCTTTCCAAGAAGCGCTTCGCAGGGTTAACGCTCACGAACCTTTTCTTGGAGAAAGTCATATGGCAAATATGTTAATAGGGAAAATAAAAACTGAAAATACCTTAAATCTATTAAAACTTATTGATATAAGTTCTTCTTCTCCTGATTTTGGCGAAATGTATGACAAAATATATTGCGAAGGTCAGTTATTTGCATTCGATAGGAATAAAAATGTTACCATTACGAGTGATAAAAGCTGGCATTACAGAAATTATAAAGCTAATGATATTTTGGACAGTGTTAAACAACCTGCTCAAGAGTCTGTTGACCTCGCTAGAACCACTACTCCAACACCTACGAAACAGATACAACTAGTAGATAGCCTAAAAACGCCTTCAGGGAATAGAACTTTACCTCCAACAACATCTACAGGCAATGGAAATAACAATAATTTTGGCAAACAACAAAAAACAACAAGCAACTGCCTATATCCAACAAGAAAATACATAATTTCTCGCGAATACAACCTTCAGAAATTTCTTCACGAGTATGTACAATAGGCTCAGCGTTTGGTGCTGTACGAGCCACGCGAGTTGCCATAGGGATTATACCTGAGATTGCTGCTGTCGGGGTCATTGCAACTGCTGTACTGTCAGGAATTGCAGGGGTGCCGCATTAGGTGGTGCAGTGGGATATCTTACAGACATAACAGTAAACAAATATTGTAGCGGTGCATAATTGACCACTAATAGCTAACCTAAACATGCTTTTTCTGTTCTAGCCTTATGCACTGAACCTACCGTACCTCACCAAGATACACAAAAAATCTTAACGATTAACATGTTTTCCATAGTACACACCTTATCATTGTTAAATGTTAGGATGATTTACAAGAGCTTACTAATGGTTGACGATAAGATTCCTCTGAATTTGAGAATAGGAGAAGGTGAATCTATAGATCAATTAACCAATCATTTTGATGATATCGCGTATAGAGCTCACAAGCGAGAGCAAAAATCTTTTGCGTGAAAAGCTCGGCAGTTCGAATCAACTTGATAATCTAGATAACTGCTCAAATCTCGACCCTGAAAATTTTCATCTCTACTATAACAAATATGATGAGCATAATGATAATAGAAATGAGTTCTACATTAAGGGCGACAGCGGTGGATATTTAACTTCCAATCTCCCGCTTGATCGCTACGGGTTCTCAATGGAACTGTCATCTAGCAATGTGTCAAGAGCAGATTCTGGTTTTTATCCTCTATATGCCATCTATAACCCGAATTACTATGATGAAGCAAAGGAAAAAGTATTTGATGACCGTGGTGAATTATTACCAATTGTATCGAACATACTAGATAAATTGCTAAGCAACGCAAACACAAGATGTATTACAAAATGTATTCTCACAACTACAAAAGGAAGCTGATGAAGAAGCAGAAAGACAAAGGGAAGAAGAGTTAAATGGAAAGAACGAGGAATTAGAAGAACTTATAGAAAAGGATAAGATTGAAATATTTAAAGTGATAAAAGGTCATGATATAGGCAACGGACGTTCAGCAGTAATTTTACAACTTGATGAGAAAGGTAACGAGATAGTCCTTGCTTCAAACAAATACTACGAACCGAATTTTCTCGCAATCTCTGCATCTTTTGGCGTATCGGCATTTGCTCTCACTTTGATCGTTTTGATTTCATCTATCCAGCTAATTATTGTTTTGAATGCTTGTGATAACTCGGATGAAATTGTAGAAGAATGCTAAGCATAACCTCACCGGTTCCTCCATTGGTTTTCTTATAATCCCAACAACAGTTTCATCATTCAGACCAACATTTAAAATAGTAGCGAGCATGCCTGGCATTGAATTGACGCTACCAGAGCGTATTGAAGGTAGCAAAGGGTTATTATCCAAATCCCCGAACTTACAGCCAACGTCACCTCCGAGAGTTGCCGCGTATTCCTTGATTTCATCACGCAGATTGTCAGACAATCTTGCTTACAAGCAGAAGTAGAAATTGCAAAACCAGGAGGAACAGGAACACCGATATCGCACATTCCCGCTAAATTTGCCCCTTTTCCCCTTAGCAGCCTTTTCATTTCTGCGTTGCCTTCACAACTGTCCTTACCAAAGTAATATATTAATTTCTCTTCCATCGTTCTCCCCGGATCTTCATTAATAAACGCATTGTACATACAAAACATGTGAAGACTTCAAGTCTTGAGGATAATAAATTTTATAAAATCTGGCAACACGTTCCTGCGATTTACAAATCGCTACGTGTTAGCAGCTGGAATCCTTGTCGGATGTCCGCGCCAGAGTGCCCCTCGCAGTGATTGCGACTTTCCCACTTACTCTTGTCTCAGGATGCTCCCGTCGTCAGCGAGGAGGAACGCGCACGTCTGGACGAGTCCTTCACGGCGGAGGAAATTTCCTCCGCCATCGCGGGGCTCAAGAGACGAAAAGCGCCAGGCAAGGATGGGCTCCCCGCGGAGTTTTTTATCAGTGCTTCGCGGCGGAGCTCGTCTCAGACTCTTGTCGCTGATGGGGGTTTCAGGGGATGTCCCCAATTCCTTCCGCTCAGCGAGGGTGCGTCTCTTGCAGAAAGGTGGAGACGCACGCCATCTGAACAACTGGCGCCCGGTCACCTTGGTGAACTCGGGCATGAAGCTGTTCTCCAAGCTGTGTCGCGCGGCTAGGGAGGATCGCGCAGTCTGCTTGGTAAGCCCGGAGCAGACTTACGCTATTCCCGGGCGGTCCATGGACGAGAACCTCATGTTCGCCCGCTCCTGGATGCAGCTGCAGGAGCGCGTAGCGCAGCAAAGCCGGGCCGTGTCAAAGGCCGCTGCCGAAGACAGACGGTATCGGCAGAAGCGGTAGGAGGGTACGCCGGGTGCCTTGGCGGTCGCAGTCGATCTCCACAAGGCGTTCGATTGCGTAAACCAGGGACTCCTCTTGGAATGCCTCGGTCTCCCGGCGCAACTCTTGATTTACTTGCGCGCTTGCTGGCGCCACGCGCTAACCTGCGTTTCTTTTAGCGGCTGCCACGTGTACGGGCTACAGCTTAAGCCCGCTGCTTTTCAGCATCTTCGTTGAGTTGATGCTGAGGGCGTACAGGCTGACGCTGGAGTACCTGCCTAGCTCTTGCCCGGGAACGCCTGCCGTGGCTGCCTATGCAGATGACCTGCTTCTTCTGGTCCCCATGTCCACCCCGGCGTCCAGTATCGAAGATTTCTTCGACCTGATTCGTCGGGGAGCGGGAGTGAGCGTGGACAGGAAGAAGAGCGTTGGGGAGCGGTCGTTCCTGGGAGAGCGTCGTGGGAGCGGCAGTCCGAGTGGATCTGCCTGGGGATCCCCACGGGCCGGTATTTCAAATACCTTGGCGTTCCGTTGGGCGACCTCGGTGCTGCCGCTGCTTCATCAGGCAGAGTTGGCCTCCATCCCGTTCATTAATGGCAAGTTTACCTTGCCGGAACGGGCAGCTATTTGGAACACCTTCATGGTCCCCCACCTCTGACCCCTGTTTTTTGTTTTGGACCCCCCCTACGCGGCAAAAGAGCGAGCTAAACGCCTGCTAAGGAACGCTCTCTGGGGTCCGGCGCGATCCAGGATCCGCCTCAAAGACCTGACGGCTGCAGTCGGGATGCTGGACTTGGCATCCTTACGATGGAGAGAATCGGGCTGCAGGTGCAGTTCCGGATGCTCGCACTGTGTGCCGAGCTATGGACTTCTCTGCTCTGTGCGCCTGCGCGCATCCTCCTACGGGGGTGTGCTGGCAATGAAGGACTTTTTTCCTTGGTGCCGGGCAGGCGCCACAGGGGTTTGGCTATCCTTTGAGGCAACTCGCCTCACTGTTGCGAGCCAATTCTGTATTTCCTGCCGCCCAATGAACTGCAATGCTTGGCGGCAGGAATCTGTTGATTCTTGGCTGCATTCCTGAGAATGAGCCCCGAAGATCTTCGCCCCCTGCGTCAATTCCAACCTTGGCCACTCCAAGATGTGAAGCAGGACGAGGTGAAGTTTTCCTCCCTGGCCACTACGCCCCTCGCCGAAGCACTGTCTGCCCTCGAGGCTAGAGAAGACAGTAGCCAACCGGTGAGGTGGGGGTTCTCCTGCACCATCGCAGGAAGAAGAAAACTCCTTGGCGAATGGGACACGAGAGAGCTGGCGGATGCTGCCACTTCTCGTGCTACGTCAAAGATACTCTTTCGGTGGGAAGAAGCTCTTAGTGTTGCCCCCGAGGAAGTGATAGTCCCTCCCTGCTGTTTGGAGGGTTCGGTGTTTCCTCTTGCCTGGAGGCAGGACGTTTTGCTCTTCTTGCACTGGGGTTTGCACTACAATGAGCGGCGGCACCGAGTTTCCGGTGGGGTGGCTACCCCCCGGTGCTGTGCCCGGTGCGGGGCGAGGGAGTCATTCCCGCACTTTGTTTTGTACTGCGGTGCCCTCCACGAACTCTGCCGGAGGTTGGCAGCAGCACTCCTGTCACCGAGGGACACTGCTCGTGAAGTGCTGCGACGGTTCTTCCAGCCACAAGGACCTTCGACGGCAGCGATGATTGCGACCGTTGGTTGCATCCGCGCCATCGTCACGGTCCGAGACGTGCTGGAGAACACTAGGCAGCGATGTTGTGTCACCTGGAAGACAGCCGACTTTATCAGTGTGGCAGCTGGGTGGTGCCAATTAATCAAAAACGCAACGGTAAAGCTCACCGGCATCCATAGCCAGATTACCTACGGTTTGGAACGACGATCCCAGTGATCCACATTTATTCCCATTTAATTTCATTTTTGTTTTCGCGCCCTTTCTCCCATTTGCTCCGTAGTGCTTTTGGTGCTATTACTCTTTGATTTTCCCGGTGACTGCGGAGCGTCACCAAAGATCTCTGGCCCTTTCTTCCCATTTAGACTGTTCTTTTCTGTTTGTAGTCCCCTCCTCCCTCACCCGTTCCGGACCTTCCGTTTTCCTGGCCTGCGTGCCAGTGGCGCATCTCCGTTGTTGGTTTTTTGTAGTCATCGGCTGGAAACAACTGTTTCCAGCTGGTTTATGCAAATAAACGTCCCGGCATGACCGGGTAAGAAACTTCCTGTAGCGTCCGCGGCATTAGCGAAACGCGCAACTCTGGACGTTAGCAAAGAGTCAGCGAAGAAGTAGCCAACATCTTGTGGAGGCTGTAAGAGAGCACCAGCTTTCCTGGTTACCGTATCCCCTCTCCACCACCTATGTATCTGTTCGTTCCCTTCTCTCCCAAATACTGCAGACAATTGGCAAGATGGTTTTTCTGCGAGTCGGCAAGTCCTCTTGACGGAACTGTGTTTTCAATTTATTGACTTGCAAGAAACGCAGTTCTTTGGCTAAATGTAGTGTTGCTTATGGAATGAATGGTCCAGCGCAACTGGGTGAACAGCTTTTTGAAGGCAGACTGACAAAGCGTCTGCAACGCGCCCGAAAGAACGATCAAATACTTCAAGCACCTGCTCGTGGAGATCCCCAGGAGGATCAAGTATCAGACTACCTCCGATGCAACTTTGAAGTCACATCCTAATATATCGGTATCTTATTGATGTATTTGATTTCTTACCGCAAGGCGACATATACATCTTGCATAAAGTCTCCTTGGTAACCAATAGCGGTCTTGGTGACGGATATCAACTCTAACCCGAGATATCGAGGGGTAAATGCTTTTGCGAGTTGTCTGTGGATGGAAGTTGTGGGAAGCATCCTTTGCAGTTGTTATTATCTTTCGTTCTATCGGTGTTTTGATAAACGAAAAAAAGTCTACGTAATAGCTCTTGGTTTGCATATCAGTTATCTCTCACTTGTTTGCATTTTAAGAATCATTTTGTTATTTTCGCACGGTATGGCTTTGTAACTTTCAAGTCACAATGAGCTGTAATGGTGGGATTCGGTGTATCAACTCCTGTAGATAAACAGTTAGAAGAGGAGAAGGAAAGGGAAGCAAGTGCAACACTTCCAGTCGAAAACGTGAGAAAAGATGAAATAGCACATTGGCCAACCTTTTCGGATGCTAAGAGGGGACGCTGCAGAAAGCCGGGATGCAAAGGAGTTCCCAAAATAAAATGTTCGAAATGCAACGTACATCTGTGTTTAACGCCAAGTACAAACTGTTTTATGAAATTCCACACGTCAGTTTTTATGCGCACAAGTGCAAACGTTGCACGCCATTGTAACCCCAAAGTTACAAAGCATATTCGTTATAGTAAAGTCATTTAAACTACTGAATTCATCATTAATTTGTATTTAGAGGTTGATCATTTGTTAATTTCACGTTACCAAATTTTTTTTACAGCCGTAAAAAAAGATTCGGGCTATAGAGGGTCAAGAGGAGCATGGCCGGGCAGCCATGCTCTTCCCTACGGATCGACTCCCCTACTGATCGACTTGAAGAAACCTTGGAAACTGCACGCCGGGGTGAGCATGGGCAGCAGGAGAAGCAGTTCGTTCTCATAGGCGGCTACGGGAGTACGCTGACAAGAGCTGGGCAGGTTGGCCAGTGTCATCTTATATGTCTACAACACCAAGTTGAAGTAGATACTGAAGAGCATAGGGCTTAAGCTGTGCCCTGCCTCCTGTCTTTGTGCACAGCAACGCTGGACATGTAAGAGCCGCTTGGAAACAAATGGATAATCAGGTTGCGCCATGGAGAACGCAAGTGAACGAGGAGGCATGTTGGGAGTCCAAGGCGTTCCAGAAGTTTCAGAATTTATTGATTAACGCAGTCGAACGTCTTATGGAGACAGAGACAGCCCGCTCAACGTTTCCTCCGGCTTCGGAACTTGCGCATGCAGTCGACTGCAGCTTTCGTTGCCATCTGACTATCTTGAGATTAAGCTGAAACAATACGCACTTGGAAACGGGGGTAGCACTCGCAAAACTCTCGGAACGATGAAGAGATTCCAATCCTTAAGTCCATGAAGTGGCAGGACACGGCGTCGCGACTGCGGCATCGGGCTATTCCATGCAAGGCATGCCTCCACTACTGGACCGGGGCCGGTGCAAGGGAAACTTTCCCGCACCTGCTTTTCGAATGCGTTTCCCTTCAGAGTGTTTGGGAACATTGGATCCCGGGCTCACCGAGAGACACAGAAGAGTGCTGAGAGGCCTCTTCGCTCGCAGCGGAATGTCGCCTGGGGAGTCGATCGCAGCTCTGCGCTGCTTACGCGGGGTCGTGGTGGCGAAAAGCTGCGATTATGATGGAGGCCGGAAGAGCAGAGATACCTTTCCGCTGGTGATCTCCTTTTGGGGGATGACCACGAGATGGCCGCGTTTTCTCAGCAGGAGAGGACTCTCCAAAGGATGCAGAGGACGCTAAGGAGTACACCGTGTGACTTCCCCTGCCTCTCAGTATTTTGTATCTTATGTTTGTTGGACATTTATTGATTTGTTTCCCTTTCCCTTCACTTTTCCCTCTGGGAACTTTTTCCGCCAAGCTGCTCCTGAGCAGCTACTTCCATTGAGAATTGTCGAGGTAGTGGGATTGCCCTCCCGCCGAGGACAAATGGCCTTTTTTTCCACTTCGACCTTTTTATTGTAAATACTGTTTCACAATAAACACCCTGGAGTGACCGTGAAAATGCAAAGTCATTCTGTGTCCAAGATCGAGGACCAGTCGCGATCCAAATCAAGTGCATCCCAGTCTAAGTGCCAATGAGAAATGGAGCAATCTTGCATGCCCACTTCGGCACATGAACTTCGGATTTTGACTTCATAATGATGAACTTGGACCACAGTCATCACACTACAACCCACGAAAGGAGTGCTTGCGCAAAGAGCACTTCTACGATTCGTGTCAGTAGTTTGTGACGTCACTCTGCTTCCAGGGATGGGCAGCTGCTACACTAGGAGACCTGACATGCCTTGGGTACCAAGAAGCAAGTGTGGGAATTTCCTCTTTGGGAATCCATCGTTCTGCCCAAAGAGCAGAAAACCACAAGAGTTTCAAAAAATTTCCCGTCCTTGCAGGCCCTGGATTCCGGTTACTTAGCTACGAGTTTCTACTTGTACGGCTCTGGCTCATGAGGGACAACAATTTATCACATGTACTTGTTAATAGGATAGCAGAGCCACATATGTGCCCGCGATGGCTTGAAACTCGTCGGCCTAATGGATGCTTCACGTTGCTTCCGCGAAGGCGCTCCGTCTGCTTCAGAGAGCGGGGTTCGTTGGTGCCTTCTTCGAGATTCTAACTAAAACGCACGTTCCACGCAGAAGTGTCGCGAACTCCACGTGAGCAGCCGCATTGTCTCCGAATCTCACGCTTGCTCCAGAGAGGAAATCTGAGAAAAGAAGGGATGTCGGAGTCGGCTTTCCAAGGTGCAGGGAACTGCAGGGATCATGATCCCTGGGGAAAGGATGCAGATGTACCTCCTGCTTGCTGAACATGAGGGGTTAGCCGTTCTTCGGTGAAAAGTTGCAATGCTGTGATCAGAGGTTCAGGAGAAGTTGCGGGAAATCGATGGTTCGTTTCTTCCAGATGGAACCACAAGATGGAACAAGTCTTCGCAAAAGAAGGTCAGAAACTCACTTGATGACAGAGAAGTTTTCTTCAGAATTGCCAACTCTCCAGCCATAGTAGACCTTCGTTTCGTTATAACTCTTGCACTTGCTTTTTCTAGCAATGTCAGACCATTAAGAAAGCAACGTAATCATTACTGCAAATTCATCATCAGCCTTTGCTCACCTGCTTCCAATGCATGCGCACTTTAACCGCCAATTTTCTGCCGATGTGTGCATTGCTTCTGGTTCTTTGTTCCTCGAGAGCATCGAGCAGAAACCACCATCACTACGAATCATTTGTTTGCCTGCTGCTATCCGTCTTCTCCACCCGTTCATTGCTACAATCTTGCTTGCTTCGTGAGGTAGCTCGAATGCGCTTTTCAGCTGCAAGCAGCATTGGTGAGAAATCACCAATTCATATGAGAGGAGTCTCCGACTTTGAGTGCCAACGCCTTTTTACGTTCGCTTCTATGCAGCCAAGGGTTTGCGTCCCTTTTCTGACTTCATTTGGGAGAAAACAGCATCTCTTGCGATCTATGAGCTAATCGACAATGCATTCCCTGGTCGTTATTTCATATCTACCAGAGGAAGTGCGATTCCCTCCAAAGAGGAAAGGCATGTAGCCTAGAATAGAGCGACGCTCACCTGAGGTCACGGAGGCACGAACGAAGAAGCTGCATCCACCGCTTCCAAAGAGCTGAAAACATTGCTTGAGTGGGCGATGCGTTTCTTTTTCGTTAATGAGATGGCATTCAAACCGTTGTTCCCTCTGTGACCATCCAGCCATTTTAGCTATAGGCAGCGAGGACAGTGAGCGGTCAGTGGACCTGCTTCTGAGTGGAGTCTTCTCGCTCATTGACTGCAAACGTCGTCACACCGAGGGTGCAACAGCTTGTGAGGGGGCGGCATGTGAGATGTCGCGTAGAGGATCTGGAGCTGAACGGTTCGTGTGAGTCGGACAATGCATCCAAGGAAGAGAGGCTTCTTTCAGTAGTCTCTTTTTTCAGAATGTGCAAAAAGTCTTTTTGCTACTTTGGCCTCTGCTGGCACCGCAGGAAAGTGACACACCGTCGAACGGTTGGCAGAGGTTCCGAGAATCGTTCTCGGAACCTTCTCAGTGCTGCTCAGCAACTCATTATGCAGAGTTTGCTGATGGAAAAAAAAAAAAAATGCAGTATAATGAACAAAGTCTTTCCCATCCCGCAAGATGCATGGCAGCGGTTCAGACTTTCGAATGTTTGACTTCAGACATTTCACATCGGCTTGCAGCAGTTGAGCAACACTGTTGCAGAAACAGCCTCCGATTTGTGCTAATTTTTCAACGGATCGGAAATAATTTTGAGACACCAAAGCATTTTCTTGGCTTTGCACTTGCTACTGCTGGTGCTTGAAATTGCTTTGTGCTCTTTGTGGAGACGAGAGTTATGAATAGGAGGGGAGAGGGATCGTGTTCGAGAGAGTTCCGGAGAGTTCGAGAGTTGGCACTTTCCCACTACCAGACTATCTTCCCTCCCATCATTCTCAACCAATTTGCATGCAGGGACGTCAATGAGGTACAGGTTTTCCGAGACAGAGTGCCGTGTACCTGTCCTCGGGTCAGTCCACTAGGGATATAAAAATTGGAGCCGCTCGCTCTGATGCAGTGCGGTGGTCAGTTGCTCAAATCAAGGTGGAGGGTGCAGCTGCAGAATTCTTTTCCTTGTTTCCAGCTGTTTGCATCGAGTGCCAGGCTGCTGTTGGTGGCCACTCTTGAAACAGCTCGACTCCTCGCCACGCACAATTTCCAAAAAAAAAAAAATATTCCAATGTGCAGATTGAGGAGGATATACGGAATGATGCTCGCCTGGACTTCTTTTCGAGCTGAAATTTCTGTCTTTCAATCTGGAATGGGCAGCACCGAACTTTTTTCAACAGCTCTCTCTCTCTCTCTACCCTTACGAACAACTTCGAACCACCGTGTGCCTTTAATTTTAGACGAAGGCGGTTCCTTTTTTCCAATGGGAAAGTCGCATCTAAAAAATGCTAATCACATTTAACAAGGGCTACGTCGAGAAGTAGATTTTTTTTTTCCCTTTCTATGATTTTTCAGTCCTGAACGCTTACTTCGTCGATGAGCAAACAAAGATGCTTCCTCCACGTTGGCTCCGTCTGACGGTCTACTCGACTAGTCATGACCTCGTGACATTGTGAATTGTGAATACAATTTCTGTCAGTCCCTATGTGCAGTGGGCCCTTCCCAGAGAACATTCCGCTGTTTGCTGTATTGGGATATTTGCAAAGTTGCAAAGCAGCATGGACCTCCAAGGTTGCCGTTGCTCCCCTTTCACAAAGAAACCAATGAGGAGGAGAGAAAAAGGAAACAAAGGTGTTTTCGAAAAATCTCTTTTACTTGGGACCTGGTGGGGCCATCATACAGGAAAATGCCGAACGCATCTTTGGTCAGGCGTTGCATGTTGAGGAGGTTGTTATGCACCAAACAAGAATAACGCATTTCTCCAGCAACAGAATGCAACATTAGGTGGTTGATGTCCTTGAAAATGCTGCGCTCAGTATCGCATATCGCGGAAATGAGTCTGTCTTTGGCATGCCCACAGCAACTCGGAGCAATCGTAGGAGCTGCAAAGGGTGCAGACAACAGAATCACTTCACATTTCCTTGGAAGTCTCGCTGTCACAAATCACTCCTGAATGCGTATGGTGCGAGCAATGTGCAAGGACGTAGCCCCATCGAGAGAGGAATCGGATTGGTTTCCTAGACAACCGAGCTACTACCTTCCTGTTTAACTCTGAAAGCAGAACGGGCATATGCCCCTTGATTCATGGTCCAACACAGTCAGTTTTCTAACAGCTTTTCGGTGCAAATTTAGTAGGTGATCGTCTAAGAAGATTGTTTTGGTTGCAGAAGAGAGACTTTCACTTCTTGTCCATTCCACTGCCTTGACACATCCCCCACTCCTGTCAACATTTGCTTCCTTGTTCGTGACAGTTGCGGTAGTCCAAACTTTCCAAGAAAGTGATGTCAGGAGAAAGTGCGCTTTCTGCAAAGTTGAGGTTTCTATACGAGGAGTATGGAAAGCTATATAGAGACACTTGCTCGAAGAAATGGGAAAAATTGAAGGTTCTGCCAATGGATGTTGTCGTTGAGAAGCCGAGATTGTTGTAGCGAAGCAAATTATCATGCATTACTTCTTTGGACAATGAGAACAACCTCTTCTGCTATGTCCTCCTAAATGAGATCCATGATCTCATTTAACGTGCAAAGATCTCATTCTACATTGCATATAGCATTTCTCGTTCCAATTTTTCGTTGTAAGAAGACATGGATACGCACTTCTCAGTGGCGGCCATAGAGCCGATAGCTTGCTGAAAATCATGCAACTTTTCAACTTTAGCGAAAGAGTGGTCTGGAGGCAGCAGGTGGGCAAAGAGGAGAGAGTGCTCCTTCCGGAAGTATGTGCGTGCGGTCAAACAGATCTTCTTAAAAGCGGTCCATTTTTGTGAGCAGGTTCACTCTACCCACCGGAGCTTAAAACCGAAAAAGCGCTGCATAGGCGAAAGTTGCATATTCCCAGCGACAAAGGTCATGTAAGACTTATCCACAGTTATTGAAAGATCCCCAAAACTAAAGCTGTATTGAGTCATACTGCAGTTTACTGATTCATAGAAGAAACGAACAGCAAGGCCGGCATGACAACCAAGATGGTGAACTATGCCTGGCCAGCACGAAGCTAATGGGGCACCGCTTGTGGTCTGGTGGAGACCCGCAGCGCCCCCTGACGTGCAAATTGGTCGTTGGAGACCGGGCGTGGGGTCCGAAAGACGAATCGAACCATATGGTAGCTGCTGGTTCCCTCCAAGGTTTCCCTCGGGAAAGCTGGAGCTTGCTGTAGCGGAAAAAGAACGGAGTCTCATCCGGTAAAGAGAATGATCCGAGGTCTTCGGGCCGAAACGACATTAACCTATTCTCGAACTTGAAATGGGTGAGAAGTCTGGCTTGCTTGAAAGCTGAAGCTCGGACTATCGGATCCAAGGGGACCCAGTGGGTCTATTTGGGTAAGCATAACTGGCGCTGTGGAATGAACCAAACCTTGGGTTACGGTGCCTGATGCGACGCTCATCAGATCCCATGAAAGGTGTTGGCTGCTATGGATAGCAGGACGGTAACCATAGAAGTCGGAATCCGCTAAGGAGTGTGTAACGACTCACCTGTCGAAGCAACCGGTCCTGGAGATGGGTGGGGTTCTTAAGCGTCGAGCCGGGACAGAATCGTTCCTGCCTTCCGGACGGCGCCTCGGGTTCCGAGGAGGGTCGCGGCGGGCGCGCAAAAGAATTTAAGTATGAGTTTGCCTGGAGTCTCCGTCGGCGCAGATCTTGGTGCTAGTAGCAAAAACTCCAGTGAGATCCTGGAGGTCTGATGTGGAGAAGGGTTCCATGCGAACAGCTTTTGATCACGGTTCCCAGTCGATCCTGAGTCCCCGTACAAATCTACCCAAAAAGAGATAGCTAAACTTTCTGGAGTAGCTAAGAGCGGTACAAACAGGCTCAATTTGGAAGTGCTCCAAATGAGGGAAAGACCTTCAGCAAGGATCCAAAGCACACCAAAGGGGACAAGTCTCTGGTGCTTTCTGGTTCTCCGAAAGTTATCCTACAGCTCGAAGAAGTTTTCCGAAACTATTCGATGAGGTATGCTCAAGGGAGAACGCGTTGCCTTGAAGTATCTCAAGACCAACGGTTGGTCGACTTCACAAAGTCCCCCATTGTAGCTGAAGACTGCAATTACCATGGTGTGAGGGAGCAGCTGAATTCACAGCTGGTCCCCAATGCATGAACAGATTCCCATACTTAGAAATTAGTTGAGGACTCACTGCTGCATGCATTATGAGTTGGAATTAGAATCTTAAGTCAGTCCACGAATGCATGCTCGACCCATAGCCTAAGCCACGTAGTACACATTATAATAATTAGAATATGTAATAATTAGAAAATATATTTAAAGTGCTTGTTTCGATGTTCTTAGCATCACAAAACATAAGAATGAGAAAATGCGGTTTTCCACACTATGCCACAAATGCCACACTATTCTCCAAGGAATTTCTAGTAAGCCAATATTAGAATGGCGGCGTTAAGAGAGGACAAAATCTTGAAGAGTTCAAGTCTTGGCTCTACAAGAAGTTTTCTGGGTCTCCGTGAAATCCCAAGATCGAGTTTCTTCCTCGTTACTTTGTAGTTTGAACGAAGCAATCTCCAACTAAAATTACCACTCCTCGATCCATTGTCTGCTCCAAGAAGACATGTATGGAGGAAAAAAAACAAATGTGATAACAGCATATAAAATCAGCTGGCAAACTAAGTGTCCGTTGTTTGATACAGAGAAAATTTTGAAGATAAGATTTATCCTTGCTTTAGTCGTAAAACATTAAGAGAACCAATCTCCAAAAGTAGCGAAATTTATCCCAGGAATGGGAATCGATCGATGAACAGTGGACAAAAAAAGCTTCCTAATTACTCATAACGTAAAGGTGTTATCCGAAGAGTGAAAAAGCTTGGCTTAAATTGGAACTCTCACTGCATTCCTTACGATTAAAAACGGACTTTCTTCTTTATTTTTTTTTTCTCTGGGGAACAGTTCTTTCTTTAGTGAAGACGTGAAACGTCTTTTCCGCCGTAGTTGAGTAATAATTCCTTGACTGTACAGAATCCATGGCTATTGTTTCGTTTGCAATCACATATTCATCTTCTCAACTCACTCTAATACTGAATGGAATTGTTCAAGCTTTGAACCGTAGTATATGCTACAGCATCATTAACACATCATTAACCCCAATTTCTTTTTCAGCCCGGTGACGCTGGTGAGTTTGTTGTGAAAACTATTTACACTGAAATAGTTATACAAATAAAAACAAAAACTCATTCATACATAGTGCATTCTTACTCCCATTACATACTTCCGACATCCTTATGATAACGAGAAGTGTGCCCAGCAGGATTCTCTCAGGGAGAAATGTAAAGGGAATAAAAAAAATGAAAATTAACATACGAAAAAAAGTTCATTCTTACTGCACCTTTATGAAAATTAGAGATTCCTCTTGACATAACTTGGCCTTTACCAACATTCCTCTTTTTGTTTATATTATGAAGTCATAAGACAGAATTTTTCCGATTTCACATTGATATTTTTGCTTTGATATTACAATTACGTGATATAGGCATGTTCCAAAACCCTTGGTGGCGGTGGTGCTCTAGTTATATGTTGTATTTATAGACTATTCAGTCCGAAGACATACTGCTCATTTATGTGGACTTTCGCTTTTCTTTTAATGTTTAGATGCCAATTCCTACTTTGCAATCATATTCTTCAAACATATACTATGATGCGAAGTGCATCACTACAATGCGCCAAACCCTATCACTCGTGATGGGGATGGCCTCTTAAGCGACCACCTGAACTGATTACCATCTCCAAAAGGAAGACGGCAAGCATCCAAGTTAAGGACTAATTTACAGCACAGATCTACTGCACTTCTGCGACGAAATAGGGGCTCTAGAAGTTTCCAAGAGGGTTTGCTTGCATGTGAATGTCAATGCCAACCTTACAGTAATAATCTTATTTAGATTCAGGAATATTTTTGATGTTACTATATTCCGCTTTTATTTAGTTTGTTGTGAGGTGTCCACAGTTTAGTAGCATTTCATTTCGTTTGCATAGAATGAAAACATAATAACTTGAAATAACTCATAAATTTGCCACTTTTCCTATCTTCAAATCCATCAGTGAATCTACAGGGTCTTTGTGATTTCCCTCTCATCAGTCGTAACCCAAGTGATTAATCCATTTGAATGAACATCATTAAAACGATAGCTGGGATTGGATCTACTTGTGGAGATAGAAAGGTGTAATAAGTGATTCCTGGATGCTTAATAGACAAACTCGTCAGAAGAATTAATTGCTTCATTTTTTTTTGTGCCACTGCTACATTAAGAGACCATAAAAAGCGATCTTGAGTAAATGTTTGGTGCAGTTTCTACAAAGCACCGATACTTTAAGAATAGAAACCTAATAAAGTAAAGTTCTCAGTGCTTATCTTTTGCAGTTTGTGTTAAACCAAATTTCTCAAGTAGATAGGCATAGAATGTCTTTAAAAATAAATGATTGAAGACGTCCTGCAATTATCACAATGGTAAAAATAAATAAATAAATATAACAGCGTTAAGAAACAAGTAAATTCTACTATAATTTCGGATTTCGAAAAGAAAACTGATGAGTTTGATGCGTTTATTTACTGAACTTCTCTTTCAACTAATGAATGAACTCCTGAGTATCTGGTAACCAAGAAAAGAACATTTTTTTTATTGTGCCTTGTGTACACGCAATACGCATTTACGATGGGTTCAAATACGATTATCTGTCTTTATATAAATTCACATTCAGTACGATATTAGCTAATTCAATCCAATGAAAAGAATGAAAGAGGAATAGGGAGGTGTTTCAAATTCTATAGCCGACTAATAATTGTTGCTAATAGCATATATGTGCTCAAAAAATGACAACTGGTACAAATTACTGTTCAAATCAAAGTCTTCATAGATATTAAAAACTTAATAAAGTGGAGATTCTAAACGACGACTAGAGATAATCATTCAGTTTGTTAGGTATTTGAGCTTTCACATTTTAGTTTAATGAGTTTTGAATGATCAAACATTTCAAATATGCAGTGAATTTCAAATATGTAGTGAAATTTTCGAGTTAGTTGAATGCTTGCACGAATCTATATTTTATTTCAGTGATCTCTTTGCTATTATAAAATTTTGCTTGTTGGGGTTCGATTTCGTATTTTCTTTCTTGCTATCGAATAATATGAATAACTGTTTACAATATAATGCACATTTTTGGTATCATGTCAACATTATTTTTAATCTTGCATATCATAAAGATGATCTTATATGTCAGTATATATCATAATCTTGTATAACATACGAGAGTTCCCATATGTGTTCACTATGCGAGGCGGAAATAAGCTATCTAAAAATCTGATTCTCTAAACTGCAGAATTCAATAGCTATATATATTTTGTTTGCGTAACAACGATAATTTCTTACCTGATCTTTGTAAAGGTACTGTTTATATTCTGATAAATTGCATCATTTTCGATCTCTTTTTCTTGCCGTCTTCATGTAGATGTTTAAGGTACTATTGCATACATTTTCTTTTCCCTTATTATATTGTTATTTGGAATGTGTATGGTGGCACTTTTGCTTCAGTTCTGTAGAGCAGTTGAAAAGTGCAGTGGCAGTGCAACTTTTCAATATGCTACGCAAGCAATTACTACGAAACGCTTTCCTTTGATACTTAAGAGTAATTTCGTAAGAATGCACGAGCTTAGTGTGCTTTTAATATCTGTGATCTTGAAGTTAGTTAAAATATAATGTGATTTGCTGAAACATGTCTTCGCCTAACGATTTGGATGCATCGAAAGAAAGTTACCTTGTTAATCTCAATCAGGATTTCACGTAAGCAACCCAGATGTAGCCCAAACATATGTATTTGGCTTAAATATATATATCCTGAGCATTGGTGGAAGTGCTTTGCATTTGTATATCCCGCTTATAACTCTAATCACTCACAGAAATTCCATTATTTAGTGATTTGAGTATCCTTATTACCCAGTACTTTGAATTATTTTTCATATCAGATTGTCTTCATAAGCATGTAATTTAAAAAATAAAGGTTGTAAGCTTTTAATGTCATGTAATGTAATGCTTATTATTTATTTTATGTCACTACGCATTAACCATGTTATATATTGAATTTTTTGTTTTTGCATTTTTCTGATGCATATTCATGGTGAGAAAAACTGAACTAAAAACCTAGCAGTAGTATTAGTAAGCGGATCCTAACCTTTTTTTTTTTTTTTTTCATTTTAGCTCCCTAGTTATGGGAATGAAGAATGGATTTCAAATTTTTGCTCTAAATTCACTTGATAAACTGGAAAAAGTATATGAAAGTGGTAAATAGTAGTTATTGATCATGCACTTTGGAAATTTCCATTTAAAGCGACTAAATCATTAAGAAAATATCCTTTTAATTTTTTATTAGTGAATCATTTTCAACTTTTTCAAATATGGAAAATGCTTTTCTTGGTTATGTTATGTGATTGCAGTAGAAACATCATTAGTATTTTCAAGAACACCTTTGTGTATTAATTTGTCATAATGTGTTTTCATTCCCTTTGAGATATTTGGAAGCATGTTGAATTAACATGCATTTAGAGAATAGCATTAAAAAGGCTTTGTGATTCATTATACAGAATTATTCTTGTGTAACTGTGCCCAAACTGGAACAGTTTTGTTCAGATAAATTTTTTATGCAAAACTTTATGACATTTATTTTGTCCTTACAATAAAATTTGAACATTTTAAAAACAATGAAACAATTGATGCAAGCTTTCCTTGATGTTAGATTGATCTTCTTAGTTTATAAATGTATATAATAACAGATTGTGCTTGGAATTTTATTAAAAAAAATAAAAGTAAATTATAAGAAGTTCTAGCTAACTAATATGAATGTTATTCCTTGTTAGAAAGAGAAGAAGTATTGATTGTTGAAAGATTGTTTTCAAGCAGTCTTGTAGCAGTAGTTGCATTGTCATCCCCTCGAATACTAAAAATTTGTCATTTTAAAAAAGGAACAGAAATCTGCAATTATAGTTATTCAAATACCATACTTTCCGTAAAACTCAATAGAAGTGTAAGTTATTATTTATCTTTATATGAAAAATTCATGATATATTTTCTAATCTATACTTTTTTATGGAATAAACTTTGCATTTGTGTGTACATTGTTTTCAGATGGTTGTGTAGAAACATAAACGATAATTCCCTCAATATGCATTAAAGAAGAACTTGGGTAATTCAAAGAAGGACTCATTTGAGAATATGTTTGAAATTTATATCGAAGTAAATGAGTCATTTTGTAATGTAAAATTTTTGTGAAGAAGCATTAGAAGACTACAATAATTGTGTATATTAAGTTTTAAATGTATAATCATTTTGATGATTCAACATTTAAAATTATGTTAAGAAGAAATGTAATCTCAGTATTAGAGCGTTTTCTGATCTCTGTTATTTTCTCTATTAGATTTATTTAGTATCTCAAAAGTCCATGCAGCAAATTTGTACTCGAAAATAACAAATGCACAAGAGTATCTGTTCACTAAAACATTAAAATTTACTTTATTTTACTTCATTTTTTTTCTTTAAATTTTTCATAATCCATATTTTTATCCTCTTGTAGAGACTCATTGTTTGCTTGGAAGAAGCACTCTACATCCATGATATTCATAATATGAAAGTTTTGCATACAATTAAAGGCACACCTTCAAATGTATTGGGACTTTGTGCTCTTTCAAATAATGCAGATTGTTCTTTTCTGGCTTATCCTGGATCAAGTCAGATAGGAGAAATTCAGATTTTTGATGCAACAAATCTAGTAAGTGGTATTATAAATAACTATATTATAATTGAATATATCAGCCTAAAATAACATTACTATAGAAATTCTCATTGATATTTCGTATTGTTTTGTAAAACATAGTATCTATGAGAAAACTGTGTAATAAAATTTGTTTTTTGGATCTGTGTTTAATTTTTATTTTATAGGGGCATTTTTCACATTTTTAGAATGTCAAATAGGCTGTATTTTTGTTTTTTGTTTTCTGATTGTTAGACAAGGTTTTCACTTTTTTCTACAAATTTTGAAATTACGGCCAACTCTGTTGAGCATGCACTGATACTTGTGCTTTTGTCATGATCTTTTTTGATGTTTTTATGTTGTCTTCCTCACAAGTATATTTTGTCTGTGTATCATTTGGTTTATCTTTGCAAGTAAGTTCTTTTGTGACAATTGCATATATAATTATTGTATGTATGCAAAATACGGTTCATAGAAAGAAAAGTTGAAAATGCACTTCAAATACACACTTTTTTACAGTGACATATATACGTGGACACATGTTATTTGGTTATTATGTACGTGTTTAATCAGCATGTGCAGTACATGCATTGTAAATCTGTTGACCCTGAACAAATAGTTGTTTAGAGACCATGTTTGTTTGATTTTCGAGTTCTGACAAAATGAAACACAAGAAACACTATGAATATCTGTAACCCAAGGATTTATGGTTTTGATGTTAATGATTTTTCTTCATCAGGAAGTTGCTGTATTTCTGCAAAAATTGCATCCGAAAATTAAGTTTATTTTGGACTATAGCGTGTTGGTTCTCTGGTAGATCGCTTATCTTTAATATGATTGGTATCATCACTGTAAACATATTGCATCTCACATTGGATTACATTAATATATGGGATCATTTGCTAGTGCAGCAAGGAACTACCCTTTGCAAAATCATGTTTTCATTTTTTTTTTTGATAATTAATATTTTATTTACATAGATACTAAAAGTACTGTTTAATTGTCCAAGTTTGATGGTAGTTTCATGTATGTTTCAAGATGCAGTTGCATGCCATTTGTTTCCCCTGGCTTTTGTTTATGTGAATACCACAGTAATGTAATGTAATGTAACAGTGAAGTAGCCCACTGATTTTAAATACACTGTAAATAAAACAAGGCAAACATCTCACATTTTATTGTATGATTAGAGTAGAATTGAGCATTAAAGGCAATTCAGTTAAGTCATGAAATGTAATTTGGCATCTATTTAGATATCCAAAATCTTTAAACAGAAACTTAAAAAAAATGTTAAAAAGTTTTACAATTTGTAATATCTGCTATGAAGTTTAAATTGTAGGTCAATTTGAAAAGATGCTAAATGTATTGCTTCTTTACTGATGATTCTATTGGAATGGATTTAATGTTCCCTTTAAACGTATGTTTGCAAAAATCCCATAATTCTTGTTACAGTTTGAATTGAGGGTGACTTAATAGAGTTGACCATCAACCTAATAGAATTATTTTCAAGATAATACCAAGAAAATATAAATTAGGAATCAAGCCAAAAAAAGAGTAAATATATGAGTTTCAAAAATAGATGATAAAGTTTCCAAAGTATATAGTCTCGAAAATATTTGTTGTATTTTTCATTCAAAATTTTTAAATTTGATGAGTTGATAAGTTGATTTTTAAATTTGATAAGTTGTCACTTGCAGTGTAAAAATTTCAAAATTCATGCATTGTATGATGTTTTTGTTTTATTTTTTTATCTAGTTAGCAAAAACTATGATTCCTGCACATCATAGCTCCTTAGTAGCTCTCAGTTTTTCCTCATCTGGTTCACGTATAGCTTCAGCATCTGAAAAAGGAACTGTGATTCGAGTATTCAATGTTCAAGATGGATCAAAAGCATTTGAATTTCGCAGAGGAATAACACGTTGTGTTACCATTTATTCCTTAGTTTTTGGATTAGATGATCAGTATTTATGTACAAGCAGCAGTACTGAAACAGTTCATGTCTTTAAATTAGAAGAAGATAATTTGGTGTAAGATGCTTGTTCTTGCAATAGTTTAAATTCAAAATTAATTCCGCAGATTTTGCATAACTCTTAAATACACATCATAAATTGCTTAAATTACTTGTGCATAAAGTTAATGTTTTAGTTTGAGTTCTCAATCTGCAAGTTCAGAAGATGGTTGGATGTCTTACCTGAGTAAAGCAGTTTCTCTTTCAGCGAGTTATTTTTCTTCTCAAGTCACTGAAGTACTTTTCCAAGGAAGAAGTTTTGCATATGCAAAATTACCCTTCAGTGGCATAAAAAGCGTGTGTGGTATTACTATGTAAGCAAAAGTAGTTACATATTGAAATAACAGTCAAGTTACAACGAATTTAAAATTTCAGAATTGGAAAACAGAATGTGATACTAGTTGCAACTGCAAATGGTTATCTTTACATGTATAGCATGGATGCTGTTACTGGTGGAACCTGTGCATTGTTGAAACAACATAGGTGATTGTTACCTTTAAAAATCAAATGAAAAATATTCAAATCAACCAAGATAACATTTGTTTAAAACAATTCCAAATAATTTATTAAACGGATTCATAATTGCGAACGAAATTATTCTGTATTCCCATGCTGCCTCTTTTCTGTATGTGTGCAGTTATCATACCTGATGCACATAAAAAGCTCCAAGCTTATTTGGCAAAATGATGTTGGTTTTCTAACTGTATATCCAATTAGTACTACCAAAATCAATGCTTAATGTCATTGCTATATTAATAGCAAACAGTATTCAATGCTTTTTCTATACATTGAGTATTGTATTGTGTATGATAATAAAAAATGTCTATCTGAATTTGAAATTTACAGCATTCTTCAGTTGATTCAAGTTGAATTCGAGTTTATTCATTAGTCACACATATTCCCAATGTGCATTAGTAAAAAAAAATTCAATCTCAGTAAAGTCTTGTGTACTTTGAGCATTGGTCAAATCAAATTTGCATGGAAAGAAACTTGAATCTTGAATTATTTCATGAACTGTCATGGTTTGAATGCATTATTTTCCAATGCTTTTAAGTGAGTAACTTTACTGTATTTGATTAGGTTTTCAATTGATCCAAGATTATCTGGAGATACATGTTCTGGCAGACCAAAAGTAACTGATCAGGGAGCAGAAAAAGCATACAGTATGTATTATGATTGTTAGCATTTGTTATTTAGATTTTGTATTTTTTTTATTCATCATCAAATTTGCATGATATTTGAGCTGCAAAAAATAGTTGAAAGCACTGGATAACAAGAAAAAAAAAGAAAAACTCAAATTGAACATAATGTTATAAAAAGTTTGATGAGAGTTCAAAGAGATATGGATTGCATTGTCGATAACGTGCTTGGTTTCATTATTGTTTTCCTCTCACTGCTTGGTTTCATTCAGTATTTAGTTCACATGCAAAAGATTTGCAAAGATCACTTCGTTAGTATAGTCTGTATACTCACTTTCATGGCATTCAAGGTGTTTATTACCAGAGAAGTGCAACAATAATAGCTATGAAAGTACCTTTTGTTTAATTTTTTTTTTTTTTGACACATTTTCTATGGAAATAAGCCATTTCACCATATAGCATGTTGCCATTTTTCCAGAGCATCAGCATGTAGTGCACAAAAACCAGCAGCTTTTTCTTATAGAAATATGAGCATTATTGTAGAGAATAGTCATGACATTAGTGGATTGAGAGCTGTCTATAAAACCTATGTACAAGTTTGTAATATACTTATAATATGTTTTGTAATACCAGTTCCTCATTTGAAATTTGTTTGGGTCCTGGCCTGAAGTACAAAGGTTTTTGAAGAGCACTTTAATTTTGTAGCAGGATAGATTTTGTCAAACGTCTTTTATTCTCTTGGTTAAGCAAATGTCCTTTATTTTCGAGCCCTACATTAATTTTGTCGCCTTTCCAATGGGTAGCAACTTGCATTGCAACTGAGATTTAACAATTTTTTTGAACAAAAAAATGATGTTTTGTTGGAAAGCCCAATGCTTACTTAACTGGTGTTAAAACTATCCGAAAATCGTAAAAGAAACATTAGTTCAGTAGATTTCTAAATGCTTTATTAAAACTGGAGCATTTTGTAAATTGTAAATTCATGTTTGCAAAGAATTTTAATAGGCATTTCTTTTAGACAGTGAACAGAGGAATGAAACAATGGGAATTGGAGATCCACCTTCTTCCAGCAAATTCAATCTTGACGATTATAATGATTTTCCTCCTATGGGGCATCAGCTGTGATTGATTAATTTTTACTGTTATCAGTATCAGTATGGCTATATATATATATATGTATACATATATATATACACACACATATACTATGCACATTTGGAGATAAATCATCAAAACAGAGTGCTTCCTCAAGGTGCATGCAAGTAATTGATACTCATAACAAAAACTTTCTCCTGGAAGACTGCATGCTGTGACGCTGGAGGATCCATTCATAATCAGCATATTTGCTATCAAATGTCCCCTTTTGTAGATACTGAAGTTTGAGTGTAAAACGTGGACCAAGTTCTTTCAGAGACACCTTATCTCCACTTTGGAAGTTGTAGCTAAAATGTGGTATTAACAGGTTTTTCTGATGTATTCTATACCAATGATGCCGGACAAAAATGTAATCTCTCTGATTATGAATTGTGACAATCCTTTTTCCTTGAAATTCAGGATGGGTGTCAAATAATGATCCCAATAACTGTGCTATACGATTTCCCAGTAATGTGGTGAAATTAGTAATAACTGCTTCTGGACTATAAGAATTAATGTTCCGAAAGTTCTTCTGTTAAAAAAAAAAAAAATACACATATTTAAATATATTTAATTAAAACTTGAACTTAGTGATTACTTTGATATCCTTACAGCTACGAAAATTGCTCAATTTGAAGTATGCAGTTGGTCCATCAGGAAGGTGAATTAATAACAAACCATCTAAAATAATTTCAACAAACATACAAGATGCGCTGCTTTGCAAAAAGACCTGTATATGTCTGTATATATTTGTAAAGCATGTATGTACATGTACACACCAAAAAAATGGCATAAGGATCTACTAAAACTACGATTTATATCACAATAACGTAAAATATAATGTAAAAACATAATGTATTTGCTTGAAAAAATGGCCAGACTTATCTTAAAGGCCAATAACATTGATCAAAATGCAACTTTGTGGCTACAGATCGAGAATCTGAATATTTTAAGGGCACAGCAACTGATGCATGCATATATTAAAGCCAAAACTCAAACAACTCACCTGGTCTCCTCTGGTCTTCATTAATCACACAGATGTTACTAAACTCATTTTTTGCAACATCAATTAATCGCTTGATTGAGCCCTTTCTTCTAGAAATTATTTTTGATTTTGGTAAAATGCGTTGCAATTCTTTCATTAAAATCTTAGTTTTCTAAATAAAACATGTAATGAAGTTTTGGAGAGAAACAGGGTCGTACCGTATTTGGGTTTACTGAGCTTGTGATGAGAGTTTTTGCCTTATCTCCAACAAAATCTGATTTGTCAACTTCCACTTCAAATTTGATTTCATCGTCGGCATTATTCACTGTGGAAATATCAAATTCTCTCGTGTTCTCTATGGTTTTGGGAACCTGCTTGGGTTCGCCATTCCCTTTGGCATTCGAACACTTTTTCCTCCTCATTGTAGTATCTGAAATGCCCCGTTTAATTTCCCTCCATTATTTATTCCCAAAATCTATTTAGAACTATGATAAAGGAATGACATATGTTATAAACAAATAAAACGAATAGAAGAAATTAAATTTATAGTCTACGATATCTATAATGCACGAGGTTCTTTTCCTACGATTACGTTTTCAGTATAGGAACTTTCAGTATTCACAACTACAATTCACCGGTTTTGTTGAGAATTTCCTCACATCGACCCGACACAAAGAATGTCCATAAAACAAGACGTATACCACATACATAGTTATTATTATATTCCAAATAATACTCAAAGAACAAGTCGAGGAACAGTTCCGGATACTTTCCCACCTGCTAAATGCGCGGACTTCTACATAACTGTCGCCAGCACCTTGCACGTGGATGTGAAAATATTTCTGTTTAATTTCCTAATGCTTTCCTTCAGTAACGAATTTTCAAAAAAAACTTTATCTGAGCATAGTAATTTCGAAATCCTTCCAGTAATGAAAAATTATTAATGTTAAATAGTCTTGCAAACTTTTCAGGAAATTTTTATTTTTTATTTTTTGAAAATCCAACATTTTTACCGCAAAATCACGAATTATAATTAAGGTCGAAAAATTCTTAAATCAGAACAAAAATATTAACAAATGGTATGTTTTGAAGATCATTTAATCAGTGCATTATCTCATTCTACAGCTCTTGATTCTACACATCCCTGGTGCAAACGTATGCAGGATACATTTTGATGACAAAAATTCCTATTTGTATTTTCCACGACGAACTGACAAATAAAGATTGTTGAATTGCACCTCTCACATGCCTCTTTTGTTCATCAATCGCTGCAAGAATTTGCAAAAGTAACTTTACAAAATAAAATGAAACTTTTCTCCTCTTAGAATGTTCGTGAAAGTGAACATAATGTTTGGAGCATTTCGAAGAAATCAAACTTCAATGGTCTTTTTTAAAAATCTTCGAAATTCCATAAATATGCCACTAAGAGTTCCCGAGGAAGAACAAAATTATTATTTACAGAGTGTTGTTTCTTTGCTTTAGCCCCACTATGTTCTCTTTCTCTTTTTTCCGTTTTCAATTTCAGACTTTTTCATGTATATTTTTCCAAGATTTTCTACATTTTTTTTTAAAAACGAAAACCGTGTAAATTCCACAAAATCATTTTATTCGGCCATACCAACGCTACTTCTTTTGTCTAAGGCACATAACATATGAAAACACGACCTAAAGGGCATTATTTTCTTCCTCTTTATTCAGTGTACGACATTTTGATACACCACTCGCAAAAAAAAAACGAAAAGTTTGGACAAAATGTTATGGTATGATCTTAATAGAAGGGAAATTTATTGATTTAAACGTTACTGTGATATAATTGAAAGATAAAGCAGTTCCAGTTCACGTTCTAGTTAATAAAAAGAAGTCACAAAAAAATGATCATACAGTAAAACTAATATCAATCTGTTAATCTAAGTCCATTTAAATGTTAATAGTCGAATAAGTTAACATCTTCATAAATACATGACTGCATTAAACAGCTGTTGTGCATTTCTTGAGAACAGACACATAAATCTCAGTATCTCAACTCTATATTGGAATTGCTTTCCTTATCAAAGTTCAGCCAAGATAGCTTCAGTCCTGAACATGAAGAAGTTACTGGTTTAACTTTCCATTATGCGAATTCTATTCTTGAACAAATAATGAAAATGAATCTAAATAAATGAAAAATTCTTGACGTTTTTCTTAAAAGTTTCTTAACTGTATTATTAATCGGGAAGAGTCTTTGCTTCTTAACTATGCTCTGATTTCATGTTGTTTTTTAAGTCTGAAGTTTATAGCGATGCTTTTTTTCTATTGATATTCTTATATTTTGCTTATCGTGCACTTTGTTTTTATCTTTAAATATCCACCTTTCTTTTTATACATGTTTTCTCTAAGAATGCTGTTAATTTTGCTACTGGATTTCTCATTTTTGCAGTGTGAATGATTGCTTTTGGATTGTTGGCAATTTTTGTTAATAGCTATATTTTAAAAATAATAATATCCCCGAATATGTTCTTTCTAAATGAATCCTAATTCCTAAAACATGAGCCAATAACATGGATTCGTATCTAATGGCACACTTTGAAAATACAAATTAAATTCCAACTTAATTTTTAGTCCTGTTTTCTCTCTAGTCCCGTTTCTCTTTCTATATTTGTACCATAGAAAAATGGTACTGTCGATGCATTCAAATTTTTGCAAATTCCATGCTAATCTATATTTATTAGCCTGCTTATGCTTCAGCATTTGAGGGTTGCTTGGTTTCATAAAAGAATGGATTACTCAATATATTACTATCATTATTTGAGACATGAAAAACTGATTGTGTTGCGATTCATCAAATACTCATGCAATAACATAAATGCCATAATGGAAATCACATAATAATTTAAGTTTTACAGATTTGTGCAATGAGCAATCTAAAATAGTTTTCCATTTTCTTCTTTTTTTTTTTTTTTTTTCAGAGAAAGTTTCGACAGAGTATTCTGAAAGCATAAATAGCCACGAGAATAGGGCTCTTGCAGTAGAAAAGATTTATGATTTTAATTGGATTCCTTTCAGTTCGAGATCTTTGAAAAACAATGAAAAGTCTGTTGAAGGAAACTTTTCATATCGGAAAAAACACCCATTTGGGAATTATGATTATGGTTTATGTGAAGCTTTTTTGTGTAGGTTTCCTTTGTGTACACGCCCATGTGTGATTAACAAAGTGACTTAATGGATGCATAAAAAATGGTCCATCCAACAAAAAGTAATCGTTCGGAAAAAATAGGACTTCTGAATGATGAAGTTGTGGAGAACACTTTCTTCTCGGTGTGGTTGGCAGGAATGCCGTCCACGGGCTGCGCTTTTGGGTGCTCCCTAAGCGAGGTTTTGTGGTACCATCAATGTTTGCATTCGTATTCACGAAACATTAGGATAATGTACATGGTTTAATATAGGAAGTTTGCGTGTGAAAAAGCTCATTTTTTAGTTGATGAAGCATATCAAAAGGAGATGCTAAAACTATGGGTAAGCCAGCAGGATCAAAGAGAAGAAAAAGAAAAGTCTTTCTGTACCATGTAAATAGGAGAAAGCTTCACAAAAAGCAAACTAAAGTTCCAGAAATTGATTGGTATTTACTTTCTTAATAGCAATTATGAATAAGTTTTTATAATTTGCAAATCTTGCAACGTCAGTTCTGATTGTATAAATGGCAAGTGCTGCATAATATCGTTACTTTAATAATGAAACCTAAGCTCAGTGAGTTATTAGCCCCCTCTTTCCCCAGTTTTTACCATTTCTTAATGGAAAAGATCCATCGTATCATTTTTTAAATTACTCAGTAATTGCCCTCTGTAAACGAATATATGCGCGCTCTTTAGCGAAACTTGGACGATTTCATGTTTCTACAAATTCAGTAAAATTTTGAAATATAGGGTCAGTATTGTTTTTTTTTTTTTATTAAAACTAAGGCATAATCATATCACATGTATTTAACAGAGATCTCAGATTGAATGCAAAATCATTATATGATTATACTTTACATCGGACGTTTGCTAGAGACGAGTGTATTCGTGGAGATGAATACAACATGTATGTGTAAACTGAGAAATGAATAGCAGTCCATCAGAAATTAGATTTTTTTTCTTCTGAAAGGGAAACACATTACCATGTTTAGAAACTCAAACACAGAAGTTTCACTTTCTTATATTAGGTTCTGATATGCTAGAAATGCTAAAAGAAAGTGGCACAGTATGGGATGAGAAATAAAATGTAGAATGGTAGTTGTACCAAGACTGTATTCAGAAACATACTCGACTAATGTTTAAGGAAAAGTGAATACTCTGTGTTAGGATACCATTTGAGGGTTTTCTTTTGCATGCTAAACTCTAGCAATTACAGTGATGTTGGAAAGGATTTCTTATGAAAGAAGGTGTGTGTGTGTTTTTTTCATTCATATGTTTAAGCATGTTTCTAAGTAAAATGCATGAGGACAATAAGCATTCATGAAAGTCCTTTGAATCTTTTACAATAAAATTTACACATCATACATGAATTCTAGGATTCTTTATGAGCAAATTCAAGTTTTTTTACTTTATTAATGTGAAAATTCAAGTTTAGATTTGCAGTATTATATTGATTTCTTAAAATGTTTTCATTGTTTTCTTGATAATGCAAACATAATGCTGATGAAAATGCTCACAATTTAACACTGAACTTGATCAGCATTGTGATAGTGAAATTGCTGTTATGTTGGTGGGGAATTGAATGAAGAATCAATCCAGAGAAGTTTCAGTCCTTTGTATTCACTTTCTGTGTATCAGCATACTTTTGGCACATTTTAAAAATCTTTCAGTAAATTGTTTTCAATATCAGTTGAGTATGTTTGTCAGTTATCATCTAAAACAAATTAAGTACATGTACATTGCTTATTAAAAGGTAGAAATGCATAAATGATGCATAATTAAGTTTCAGAAATTGCTAATGCATTTTTTTGTTTGCTAGCACAGCATTGAAGACTACATGGGATAAACGTAAGACCTTAACTAGTAATATGCTTTCAGCAGGTTTGGCACTTGATTCAAATAAAATACTAGCAATACCATCTTTCAAAGTAAGTTTCAAAGTTATATTTAAATGCATAATAACTTTGTATTAAGGATAGATACAGCAATATGGAGACTAAAGCACTTAGTGAATCTTTTGGACTAGCACAATCAGCTGTTATAAAGAAATTTGAAGAGCAAATAAAGGTCCGAACAGGTGAACCATTACCATTACGTTTTTCTGTTGAACAAACAAAATGGATTGAGTCCATGCTAGATAAACATGGTGAAAACTATGAAGTAAGTACTTTATTTTGTTTACAATTTAAGTTCATAACTTGTATAAGGCAATATTTCGTGATCCAAATAATCAAGCACAGCTTTCTGTGAAGCAGATAAGACAGAAGATACAAAAGTTCAAGAAAACTAAAAATTTCATTAAATATTTCGAAAGAAGAAACACCAGTGAAAATATGGAATTATAGTAACCATTTTTCAAAAATGATGTCTATTTTATTTTGGCTAACTCTTTTAATGGGGTTTTTTTTTTGTTTCTAATTTTTTTATAATCATTCAGTGGGTTTGTGTGTTGCTACCTACAAATATGGTGGCCATTTGTTCAACCAGAGCCTTTAAAATTGATGTCTGATTACCCTAGAGTTCATTTATTAAGAAATGTGCATCCTTAATATAATTAACTCATTGAACATTCACCAAGTAAATGAGTTGCTGATGACTGATATGTCTTTTGAATTTATTTTAATATTCTTTGAATTTAGGTTGATTTATAATTAATAATACAGACCTAAAAAACATTCCCATGATCTTGAAAAATTTATTACTTGTGCTAATATGTTTACAATCCTGGGAAACCACAGCTGACTTGCCAAAGCTTACCTAAATGTTACATACACTTGAATTCTGGTGTTACCCCAAAAGTTAAAACCATGGTGTATCAGTGAGAATTGCATTCAAACGCAGTTTCTGTTGTAATATTTTGCTGCAGTGTCATGCACTGAAAGCAGATAATTATGGGTGCTGACAACAGGGTACACGCAGGATACTTTGCTTTGATGTGTGCCCATACTTATGGCATTCTATATGTTCTCTTAAGCATACAAAATCACCTTAAGCTTGCATATTACATGTTTATGAATCTCTCCCTTGTCCAAAGTTTTCAAGGTCTTTGGAGGCATTTGCTTGACATTCCATGATGCAGACAAGCTGCAAATTGCTCAACAGCACATTGGACATGCATTTAATGATAGTACTGTCAAGTATATAGCACCCCATCAAATAGGGATCAAATTTATAGGAGAGCAAATCATGACATGCTACATGTGATATCTTGCTGTGATTTTTTCAGACAAAATTAGCAATGGATTAAACGTACAAGAATTCTGTACTAGTTTGACGCTTTTTTTCCTTTTTTTGCTAGAGCTCTTGTACCTGCATATTTGTTGATTATCCACGCCTGCTTCAAAGTCCCCCAATACTATTTGGATTGAAATGTTCCTTATGCGGATCCCTTACATACTGTTTCCCTTTTAAGTAAGATCCGCAGCGACACGTGCAAAATGCCGAGCCAAGGAAAACCACGCTTCAAAGGGCGAAAGCACGATTTTCTATGCTGAACGATATGTACCAATTTTTCCCAAATCTCTTTTGCGTTCAACACTAGCATTTCGCAACTTTGAGTGCAAGTCCTGGGAGGAACCTGCTCTGTACCCGATTTCCCACTATTGACGCACGTTTCTACGCAAACACGTGGGTGAGATGATATCGTCTGCCGTTCCAGCTTCGGAAGTGTTCCGACGCCTGTATCTGGCGTGTGAGCATAAGCGGATCTATACAGGGGAATGAAACCTGCTTCACATTTTCGAAGTTAGTAAGATCTTAAATTCTTTAAAGTATCTAAGAAATTGCACGGTTTACTTCTCATGATTTGCAGTTGATAAATGCGTCTCTTTACAGATCTCTTTGTTTTCCTATCAAGTTACTACTTCATTCTTTTTGGTATGGTTAAATTCCATCACAACTGACCATGAATAGGATGCAGAATTGCTTGCTGAAAGTACTTTTTGTTATGTTGAAGATTCGAATGAATCGCATCTTGAATTGGGAATAGACTACTCCAGCAATACCATTTAAACGTTTCATGACTAGTCTATCACAACATAAAAAAACAAAGCTCGGTTATTTGATATAATGGTATCGCATGAATCAAGTGAGGGTCTTTTGCAGATTACTGAACCGCGATTCGGAAATCAAGCTAGCAAATTCGGTCCTAATGCACTCTTACACTGTATTAGCAAAAAAATTAGCAGTCAATAGGAATTGCATGTCAGATACAATTTACGTTTAGGCAGGCAATATTGTTTGTTTTTTTTTTTGCTCTTTTCTATGACAAATGAATTTTTCTTTACAATATTCCTTGTCTCATGTTTGGGTTAAAAAACCCACAAATCTAATATACTGATGTATATGTAACTATTGCACTGCAGGAGTGGCATATAAAAGTATCCTTGAACATCAAACAAAGTAATAATAAATAATGATAGATAGATATCAAACAAAGTAATGATTGGTAGATATTATCTATACGCAAAAAAAGAACAAATAATTGGATAAAGCTTTATCTTTTAGCAAATCTCATTATATTTTGATTAAAACTATATCAGTTATTAAAATAATGCTTTGTATATTAATATTTGGCACTTTGGGACTTCTTATAAGGAACCTGTAAAATGCAAGGATTACTTTCCATGATGCGTACTAATAAGGTGTCAATATAACATTGCAAATCTTCAATGATTTCAGCCTGTTCTGATATAAGTTTGTCTTGCTGCAAGAGTTTCTTTATAAGTCGCTATGGAAAAGAGATAGTTGCTTTAATTACCATTGATACAAAGTACAATTTACAATAACAATGAAAATATTTATAGAACCTAAAACCCAAAGTAATTATGTCACACATCCCACCTACTGAAAACAATTAAAAACAAAAATCAAGGCAACACTGCCTGGAGATCTCAAGAGATAGAAAAGAGGGAAATCTGGTGTATCAGATTGGGCACTATATTATAATATTTTACCTCATGACTGACAGAATCCAATTCTTGCCATTTTTCTACGCCTCGACTACAGTTTTGTTTTCCTTTTGGTGTATTCGATATGGGAGTTAATCTATCGAATGCTAAAAGAAAATTCACATCAAATCTTTATCTGTACATGGCACATATGAAGATTCTAACATTAATATTTAGATATTAATTAAATGAATTTCTCACAGTTATTAAGTTGGTAACTAGACTGAAATCCTCTAGAAATGTTGCTCTCACATAACTGGGTTCCTGATTGCTTCAAGAGTTTTTTCCCTTTATTTTCTCTTTGTGTGTCATCATTCTTTGTTCCTATGAAATCCAGATGTAAACCTTCATAGGAACCATCATGTTGAAAAGTTGAGCCAGATGTTGAAGAAGTTCGACTATGTGATGGATCATTCTGTGTTATGATTTCAGAAAAACTGTGTGTTGCTAAAGCAAATTACCGAACTATCTTCAGAAACTGCATCTTCATCTACACATTCTGATTGAGAAGAGTGGAGATTTGACCCAAATGTTCTTGAAATATGGAATTTAGTTTTGTGTTCTGAGGAATGCTAGCTAATCTGATATTTGACATAAAGAAACATACTTAGAGCATTTTGCATTCCCATGTTCTTCCTGTGCAGGCTCAGAAGGCTCCCTCCTAATTAAATCAACTAAAAAAAATTTCATTTCCTTCTTTCTCACCTAATGCATGTGCTGCATTTGATATGTGTTGTAATGAATTACTTTTATTTCTAATTGCATTGGACTGTACATCTGTCAGGACTTGAGATGTGAAAGAAATATGTACTTCCAATTCTCCTCTTTCTTTGCCATCATCAATGCCTCCATGACCACGTAATTGCAACCATCTGCTTTTTATTTTTTTTGCATATAATGCGGTATGTACCTGCCAACAGGCCAATCTCGGAGATCCAAATCAAAAAGGGAGATCACCACTTCTCCAAGAAAATCATCCTTGACACCATGAAACACTTCATGATATGCAGAAAGAACTAACTTTGCAGTATTTCCATGTTTGGGAATAGGGCTAAATGGAATGAATAATAGAAAGACATTCAATAACTCACTAACAGCTCTGCTTCTTCATTCCATTCTGGTTCAAGAGTTTTAGATCGAACAGAAGTTCGAAATTTTTCCTTCCCCAGACTAATGGTGACAAAGACATTATTGGTCCCTTTATAATAAAAACATAGGAATAATCACAAACATTAAACAAGAAAATATACATATGAAACAATGATGCTTCAATGAAATCAAACAAAATTTGTATTTCAACATGCAACTTCACATTCAAAGTCATATAACCAAAATACTAGTTTCATTTCTATTAGTATAGTGTAAAACTGTGATATCAATGCATGCTTTACAATGATAGTATGGTGAAAAAACACCTTTATATATATACATATATACATATATATATATATATATATATATATTAAGGTGGTTTTTCCTCGCCTTGTTTTGTGTTTCATGGTAATTAAACACCTTAAAATATATATGTAAATTTCGTCATTACTGCTGCAAAAAATTTTCAGTGTTGCCTCAAACAGTTAAAATGTGCAAAGAATTAATTACCATTCTTTCCTTTGATTCGAAGACCCCGGGCTCTGATGACTAAAAAAAAATGGCAATATCACATATTTCAATTATGACGGGACTGTTTTACAATAAAAATAAATAAAATTATCTTAAGCAATTTGCTTTTCAAAAACATATTTTGAAAGGAAAACCAAAATATAGGAGTCAAAATATGATCGGAAGAAGTATTTTTGAAAATAATGCACGTAATTTGTTTCATTAATGAACTTGACTGCAGTTAAGTATAACTGAAGGTAATGGCGTAATTCAAGAAACAGCACAATTATTTTACACAACGTTTTGAAAAGAAATAAAAAAAAAAAAAAGGCCGATGGAATTACGATTCGATTATACATCACAATACAGAACAGCAATACACCATTAAACAAAGTCTGTTCATAAAGACATAAATTCAGCAAATAGGTGGTTCGGTGATTTACAAATTTTCTGAAAGATGCACAATTTCCGCAGAAAACAAACGAATATATAGGGAGGTCCCAAGAGTAATGTCACCATTTCAATCGATGATTCTACACTCTTGCATATCAATCTAAATATACGAAATACAACACATACCTTTAACATGTATGTTCACCGGAACTCCCATCCGTCTACAGATTCGGAGATTTCACGTAAACAAAGATCTCACAACAGCTACTTTAGCATTTTCGTAAGGTTATTTACGTCTACAGCAAATGACTTTGTTTCTCAAGGATCGTAACTTACAATATTCCTTTCAATTTGACTACAGAAAAACTAGCGTGTCCAGTTTTGGCATGCGTATTATACAATTTTAATAATACAACGGCACATTTTTTAGACATTAAGAAGGCCCACATAGTACTCCACGGCAATCACGAAAAATAGAAAACACTCCCACGGAGAGCGATCCCTTCTACTATGACAGAATGACCAAGTTTCTGGATGCCAACGTTAGATTATGTAGTGTTACTTAAAATGACATGAATTTAGCACAGATTGCAATTAATAGTGATGATTATTGATAATTGAATCATCTCAAAATGTTTTTTTATTTTTAGGTTTGAAAAAAAAACAACAGAATAAAAGAATTTTTCGGTCTTATCACAACAAAATAATTGTTAACAATCTAATGTTCTTAAAATTCCGTTTAGAAAAATTCATTTTATTAACCAAAACTTTGAAAAACCGGTTTTAATATATAACTTTAAGACATGTTTCTTATTTTTGTCAACAAATTTTTCCAGCATGTAATTTATTAAAGACGACTCTGGAACTATGTTTGCATTTTACAAGCACTTAAAACTTCTTAAAACACTTCAATTTAACTTCCTAAAACAATGAACTACGACAAAATAAACGAATATTATTTATAAATGTGTCTATCAAAAAGAACAGAGTGCTAGTGTTCCTAAAACAGTAAAAAATATACATAAATAAACAAAATCAGATCTGATGATTCATTTGCAGAATGATATGCATCCTGCGTTTATAATAACTGGTTGAAACTGAGGATGATCCTAAGAATGGACCAGAGAATAGAGGGCGTACTCCACTCGGTATTGAATGGTTATTCTACAGGAAATTTAGTGGATCAACTGTAATCTGGAGAAACAATTAAGTGGTTAGCAAACCATATTTCAACATTGAAGATTGAACGTGACATCTGTAAGAAAAGCATTTAATAATTCCAAGAGACTGCTCACCTGGAATTCACAATAAGATATCAAAGGAAAGAATATCAGGAAAATCAATGATAAGTAAAGAATTAATAATAGCTTAAGGACTTATATTGAATACTTCTGTTGTGAAGAGGAGGAAGAACCAGAAAGGATTAACAGACAGAGTTGAAGTGAAAATGTTTGTAAGAATTTTAAGGGTGACTGTATTACAAATTCGTTTTACTTACCATGATTGCATTAAAGGGAAAATAAATAAAGAGCAGAAGATTGTACATAGAAAACTGAAACCGAATCCGCTGAATAATCAGAGTTGAATAATACCAGATGCAACCTAAATGTGATACGAAATTCACACGATGATCATTTCTCCGAATCACCATCATGATGTTTCTTCAAAGATTAGCAACAGGGTCTGCTTAGATAAGCAACAAAAGAGAAGAGCACATCTAATAAACACCAGTCCCAGTCGAAAGTCAAAAAACAGTATACTTGCAAATACTCTCGTTTAAAAAGACACCATCAATGAATAAAATTCAGCATATGAAGAAAGCATCATCAACAATATCTATGAACATTCTTTAAAAGACTAATGTGGATATCACTTGTCCAAATCATCAGAATGACTAGTAAGAATTCCAAAGGCAAATAAGAACACATTTATGTATATCGTGGACTTCCAAGTAATGCGGATTCGTACAACGCAGCCAAAAAAAACGGAGACAATTATCGTACAATGTGATAAATCATGCTGCAGGTAAAAATTTCACTTTGGTAATCAGTTGTCAGTTTTTTTAAAGGTATACGAGCACATGCTTTAATTAAGTGAAATTCTATTTGATTCCAACTTCCATGAATGAAACACCGCAAGAACACAGATGTTTCAACGGCGAGAGTGATAGAGCTGAAGGTACACTTGTTTATGGGGGCTGCATATCAACAAAACTCTAGAAGCCTTTTACTTTAAGTGAGATAATGAAGTTTTTATTTTTCTTCCTTTTAACAGGAACAAATAGATATTTTACTGTTTTACCGTTCAAGACACATTTTATCTGTTTTAAACATATAAAATGTATCTTGCATTGTCATGCATCACATTATCTACGTGCACAACCCATAGGGCTCTTACAACGCGAAATGTGTACCCCCCACCCCCATTTTACGGGAGCTATTGTGATTAATCAACAATAAAGACAGTAGGAAAAAGGCTTATAACACCTTTAACACAACGTTTCGAGAAGAGAGTGATTTCAGATAGAGTAGGATTTTCATCACCTATGCTATTTCCAAGTTGAATTGATCAGTATTGAATGACAATTAGCTTTCATGAAAAATGTTGATTAATTATAGCGACGATTTGATATCATGCAATAATATTAATGAACAATTTAGTACAATGAACCACGTGATTGGAACCCCTTAGCACTCTCAGGATAGTGCTTTCACTGGAAGAACATTTTCTTCTATTACTATTTCCTACTGCTGAGTAAACACGGAGGCTGTTTAGAAGATTAAAGGATGCGTGAGTTGGAAATGGGAAAAAGAAGCATCCTTCTTATAAAAATCTTCGTTTTACTAGTAAAGGTCTGGGAAACTGTAGCGGTTAGCGGAATAATGGTAATCTGGAAGTGAATAAAAACGTGGCGTACAAAGAATGCTTACGGTTGGCACGATCCGGAGGTGTTTCCAGAGAGGGAAGTTTAAAGCCTTCAAAACAGAGAAGACAGTGAAATGTCTTCGCTGATTTGCAGAATTTTGGGAACTTAAATCACACGTGCATCTCGCTATCCGTTAGAACCGAATCGACAGGTCAGATCAGGCAAACAGATCAAGGAAGTGATGTGCCATTTAAATACCTATCAGCATTTTATATTGAAAATATCCTTTTCCGAGGTGTGAGACAAAAATCAGACAAGCAAATAATTCACCTTATGAACATAACTGCGTAATATGTGGCACGTACGTAATATCACATGGATGATTGTATTTTTATTAGCACTCAGAAGCAAGGGAGAAGAAAGCATCTGTGACATGTTGTGGTTCCTATGAACCGATGTAGGAGGAGGATGAAATACGTGGGAGGAAAAGGCAAACTATCTGCTTGGCATGCAGCTAGCGGCGGAGTGCAATCCTATGCCGAAGACAGAAAACTCGACGAGGCCTGAGATTGACGCGGAAGAACGCTGCGGATCCAACTTCCAATTTTATAGCACTGTAGTACGGGTATCTAAGTGCATCTGACGTGGCCGTTCCGGATTTTGTTGCAGCCTGAGTAAGATCTTGTCATGAATGAGCTTCACTTTGGGATGAATTACTGGCATGTGCACAAAGGGTTCCGTATGGTTTGCAATACAAAAGGCAAACAAACAGCGCTCGTGGGAGCAGTATGGAGGCATTTTTTCGCCTTCTGAGAAATCCCGTCTCTTAGTTACAAGATTCTGCAGGATTGAATGACGAAGGCTAGACGAATCGAATTACAGTAGCCAGTGAGTGGCGAAATCGCATGCCTGAAAGAGCAGTTGTGGTGTCAAAATACGCGACAGCCCTGAAAAAAAAACACGAGAACACGCAAAAATTTCAGGCATTCCCGGATGAGGATTTGTGCAGAACTCTGTGGCTTTCTCGCTAAGAGTCCTTACGTGAATAAAAGGATGCTTCAGATGATCCTTGTTAAAGGTGTGGACAGAGAATCGGAAGACGCGTTCTTTGGCGCATGGAAATTCTTGTGAATATTCTTTAACTTTCAGAGATCTCGGGCGAGAATCCAAGGGAAAAAATCATGCGAAAAAATCATTTGGATGAATAGAATGATTCTGTGAGACTTGTGGGTGAAAGAAGAAAATGACAAAGCCGAAATGGCATTCTGTACGGAAACAAACTAACAGTGCCTGGAAGACAAAAGCAAAAGCAAAAACGTTTCGTGATGCAGATATAGGTATAGTAAACGAGTAAATTGATGGAGTAACAGTGAGACATCAAAAAATGGAGTAGACATCTTTTTTAAAGAAGACATCTGGAGACCAAATTGGTTACATCAGTTGAAAGGAGTTCTGGAAAAAAAAATGCAAAAGATAAAAATACAAAAACACGAAAATGCAAATGATCTCATGCGTGGAAATTTATCTCTTGCAACTTAATATCATTCCACATAAATGAAGGGAAAGGTAACCAGAAATACTCAGTGAAGATTCACTTTCGTGTCTTTTAATCAGGATGTCTGCCTCGGTCTGGTCTCCATCTAGTTTCTTTCCGTGCTTTGATGGAAAATATAAATGCGATGCAATCATCACGAAGTAATAAAATCGATAAGATCAAAGCAAGGTGGTGAGAAAAATAAAAAATAAAAATGACAAGTTCATAGAACACTCATCCTTTCTTCACCTATGCAGAGAAAGTTACATTCACATCTATCAGTGACTCAGAAACAGTTCCCACTCATTGCCACACTTTCTAGCTATGGACAAAGGCTTTGCATGAGACTCCGGATCTGAACCTCGATCCGAAGAGATGCTCGTGACATGGAGATTTTCCAGAAGTTTCGAAGATTGGCCGCTGCCTTTTATCGCTGAGAGGAACCAATCGCTATTTATTTTATTCATGTATTCAGCTGAAGGAAAACAGAACTTGGTGAAAGGTTGATTCTAGAATTCTTGAATGAGTCATACAGTACGGCTGCAGTGCACTGCAAGTACACAAGCAGCTTGAAATCGATTCGACGAACCTTTTGGATATGAGAAACGGAATGTTGTTTTTAGGTAAATTGAATTCCTTTCAAAAATAGATTTTATTCTTCAGTTGCATCTGGTATTACGTCATCGCAGTTGCCCTTGATGCTTATTTCATAACAGAAATGAAGGAAAAGATTGGGACAGATGAAAATAAGGTCTCTGACCATGGCCGCAATGATTGCTGAAAGTGGCAGAGCTAGGAGGTGTAATTTGGGATTGAGGTATTCCAATAAAACATTCTTATTCAAATGTTTTAGTTCACACAAAAAGTAAGTACATACCGACACATACCTATTCTAAGACCTGGCATTTGTAGACGTTAGTCGTGAGGCATGCCCAAATTATGTGATGATTAACTAATTAGATCCTCAAAAGAAACAAACGAACACGAGAGACTCAAGAACGCATACATTACTCTCAACAAGTTCCCCTCAATAAGTTCACGCGACAATTACTACTCAATAAGCTGACGTATTACTTTTCATGATGAATAAATACAGGTGGCTGACATAGAGTCAGGTTTGATCAAAACTCCCAGCACTTCGTTCCTCCAACGAATGCAAATTCTAACGAACCAAGTTATATGAATTGTCAGTAATCAAGAACACCCAAGGGTGTACAAACGAATTCAGTGTGTATGAATGATGGCATCAGTTCTTGTTAATTTCCAGTTATTTTTATGGCGGATGCTGGATGCCCTGTTGGTCTCAGATATAGGAACTCTACCCGCAATGACGAAAAGCTGCTGCTAAACTACGAATTTTCTTAGGGTCTCTAGATTTCGTAGGGATCAAGCTCGAACTTCCTAAACAATGAGAAAGATGGAACCGAACCCGCTCTTTCTATTGAGAAATTTTTTCCCTATTTTAATAATTTGAACAACAATTTGGGAGTACTAAATAACCTCAGTTGTTCTCTGGATTATCATATCAACTATCAATCCCTTAATATCTTCAGTGCTTCCAAATCATTCCATTCCCTTTGTTTATCCATTGCCTGCGCTAATATCTAATTCTAAATGATAGCACACGAGGGTCAAGTTAGCATTTCTGCCTTGTAAAAAAAAATTAAAAGTTTCCCATTTGGGTATCACAAGGGAATTAGTTGGTGGTAGATGGAATGCTTCATTCCATTTCATAAACAACTTGTTTCTTCGGTACATCAGTCAACATGTAAAACGTGATTTCCTTACAAATAAGAAATACCAACATTAACTCTGTTTTGATGTTTAAACGCAACTGCTGGCACATCATGAGCAAAATTTTTCAACAATCACGAATTCAAATTATTGCTGTATCCATGATCAGACACTGACAGCATCATCAGCCTGGAATTTTGTGCACATCATGTCATCCAAGCTAATGAAAAATCGAATAAAAAATTGCTACTAATAGCTTCAGTATAATTAAATTCTAAATTTAGTGCCAATATGACTTTGAGACGACTGCAGCAGAGTTAATAGCAAGGATCGATTGTTTTTGGCAAGCAAGAGAATCTGTCTGCATTCCATGGATTGGACCCTTGTTTTAGCATGTTGTCCAGTAAAGAAGCCAGGGGAAATTTCTATATCTTCAACAGGGTAGAACTCCTCAACCAGCAATGTTTAGAAGTCAATATGCGTTGGAGAAATTACATCGCACATGCGAGAAGTGTGACACTCATACGAAGGTGATAGAGAAGAGGAAATGGAAAAAGAGATCAGCAATTACGAATTCCTGGAGGTATTCTAGTGAAACACAAACATCTCAGTTTTTCTTTGGGATGAAGACACTCTTCTCGATATCAGTTAGTGATAAGTTGGTCGCGTCTGCGGAAGTCACGCCAGACTCTTGGAAGCAGTTTTTTCCGAGCCTACTATCAGAGAAATAGCCGTCAGAGGAAACTAGACTTCCTTGGAGGTGAAACTTAAATCCTTATAATCAGTACTCAACCCTTATTTTATTGTACTTTCCGTCTCAAACCAAGGGTACAGGTGCAAAAAAGACCTCACAGTAGCTTTTCTCTCGAGGTCCAGCAATGCAGTGAGGTCATATGCATCAGTGAATTTACTGTGAGCGGTGAGACCTCACAAAAATTGCAACTCAAGACGAGGATTGTTAATTATTCGAGGAACAGATGGCAAAAGTATCAAAAAGAGACAAATAAACACGAGGCAACACGAACTCCCTGACCAAACACTTTGTTTTGACTGTATGCGGTCGGCTAGCTTTCAAGCATCTCCGTATTTTCCCTATTTGAACTGAGTACTCTTAAATGTTTACTCTGTTCTCAAGTTCATATCAGCCACATGTTTGTTTTATTCTCATTGATATCACGAGTCGATATTGCGTTGAGGGAGTTCTAGCATCATCTCTGAAAACGTGAATCACTCTTGTAAGCTTTTGGTGGAATGAAATTCGCATTTTCCTTTGTGTATTTTTGCTCAGATTAAGACATGTTCCTATTTGAAATTCCTGACTCGTGCATAATTAGTTCTCCAAGTGTCGTGGTTGGGTGCAATTGAAAAATGAAAAAAAACAAAAACAAAGCACACACACACCTTCAGAAAGAAACCATATTCTGAACAGCAGTTGTCTCTCAACTTCATAGTCATGTAGAGATTGACATTTCAGCCATGTTCACATGGTTAGAATTTTGCAATCAATGAATTGAAAAAGACAGCAAATGCCAACAATGCCTTCCTTATTTTATTGGCGGTGAAGAAGTCCTCCATTCAAAAGTAAATTCACTGGAGGTAGATGCAGAAGCATTTTTGAATTTAGAACATGCTTCTTTAGTATTTTCTGATGATCAACTAGTATGCAACTTCAAATTGGACGGCATCTATAAGCTTTTGCATTTCCACATTTTTGCAAGAGACTAAAAATGAAGATTTGTTCATAGAGACAAAATTAGGAGCTATTGCAGAGCCGTTGCATTTAAGGACAGTCTTGCAATCACTTACCAAACAATTCATTTATCTAATTTGGAAGCCGGCAAAATCTGGTCATATAATTTTTATTGAAACTGATGAATGCACAAGAGAAAGGAACTTTTTGCGTACATGGCAAACAGTTATCTTTGCCTAAGAGTTCTCTTAAATGTAGAGAAAATCTTGAATCATGCAATAAAGATAAAATATGCATTGCTTCCTTTTAGGTCACTTGTTCGACGAAATGCAACGAAGACTATGTACATAATTATGTACACTTCTCCGATATGAGTCTGGAAGAATGAATTCTTCCGTTTTCTAACGCTGCTCACTCGGAAATTTATCCGGACTTGCAAAAGGAAACCTATGGATGTGTGGAACACATCGAAGAAACTACCCGAAGAGAGTTTTGGTTTATTATTCTTAAATCTCTTCCAAACTGAAACAATGGTGCTAGAAAGAATTATCTGATCTGAATTCCTTATTCAGATGTACTCCTAGACCACATAGTTTATCTGATCTGGAAAATACAATTTGATTATGAATAACTCGAAAAACTTACATTTGTTGTGGACATATCTCACACGAAAGCTTCTGAGATAACTTGGTGTCATATAAAACTAAGAATTCCGTTTGGAAAGCCACAGCAGCTTTAGTGGACTGTCATCATGGGCAATTATTCAGCATAGAACAAACCACTTTGCTATGCATATATTGAAGCTTCCAGCTCTTGCAGAGATCAGTCGAAAATCATCAGTCAATAAATATGAAGATTGATTCATGATTAAAACATAGATTTGTCTTCCTAAGAGCTGATACCCCTATGAGGTCTTTCTTGCAGCCCTTCAGAAGACAGGTTGAAACATATTTGAAATAAAAAATAAGCGTGCTTTAGAGCAAACCTTCTGAGTTGCCAAACATTTGCATTAACATGAAAAACAATAAAGTTTCACCTTATGCTTTCAGGTGAATCAATGAATTTTTCATTACTTTTCATCATTATCTTTGCATTTATGTATATACATTTATAAGCATATGATATATAAGCATAATTCGAAGCATGTGCTTCATTAAGTTTCAATGATTTGATTCCAAATTATTTGTTTAGACTGTCAGGCTAGTAGCATTCTTTTATTTCAATATTCTAGGTTTACCATTTGTGTTGACTGCGTAAGTAGAGGACTCTATGGCTATTATGAGTTGCATAGTCTTTTGGGATTATCATTTGATTATGTTGCTTCTTGGCATTTTCAAGGAGGAAATACACTATACAGGACATTCGATTTCCTATATCAAACTGAAGTCAAGTGATATTTCAAGTCCGGTCAGCATCTGTTGATTTCATGATTAAGCTTCGAAGAATAAAAAAATAATAATGATTCTATTGTCGTCATTGTATATTTTATAGTTCAATCAAAAATGAATTTCCAATGCTGTTTTTTTTTTAAAGTTTACTTTTCGATTCCATACAATTTGAAATACTTGTAGAAGTCGTTACACAGAGTCAAAAGTATCTTAATTACAAAATTAGAGAACCTGATAGTGAAATAAGAGTTTAAGGAATAAATACAGTACAGGAGAATAAAAAGCAAACGAATTTTTGATGGCTATCTCTAATAAGCAATTTTTAAAGCGTTTCCCATTTGGATTTTACATAACAGTATATGCGATAGCCCTGGCTGAAATCCAATTCTTAAATCCAGTTTTGGAAAACGTTTTGAAATGTGTCAAGATGTGAACAGTAAACGTCATTATTCGGCATGATTAAATTGTTGAACATGGAAAAAGTGTAAAATTTCATCCTTGGTATGCGTCTCAAGTGTAAATGCATAACGTGCATTTTGTGGACTAAAGGTAGAATGGTAGAGGAATTTCATAAAATGATGATTTGTGAACTCATCATGGAACACGAGATTATGTGGAAAACAAATTACCCCAACAGAGTTTATCTTTCGACTTTGTTTTCTTAAGAATCACCACATGGCATCCCTACATCAATGCAAAAATCCAGGGTTTTATGAATTTCTTATTGAAGCTGAATTGCAGCATTATTACAGTGCACTGAAAACTAAACTTAAAATTCAGAACGTTTCTCAAATGAAGTACGTAAGTGATGAGGATTTGCTCCAAATAGGAATGAGTAAACCGGAAATTAGAAGACTGAAAAATTATTACCAAAAGTATAATCCTCATAGTTACTTGAATAGAATCAAAACGGTACGTTATTTGACAATGATCTGTTATTATATTGCATCTTTCATCATTTCAGTAAGTTTGAGTTGTGCTTGTTAATGCATATTTAAAAATTAATGCAAAAGTAAATCATGCCCAGAATCCCCGTTTATATGAATATATAATATGAGTAGTAATAAGCTATGTGAAGTGAAGTTCGCTAATTAAGGAATAATATACATCTGTTTGATTTCCAGCTTATTAAACCAAAAAAACTTGCCGGCGATTCTGCGGTCATATCAGTATCCAAAGGATCACAAGCAAAAACTTCCATAAAAGTACCTAATAAACATATAATCCCATCAAGTGCAATAACAGTTAATAAAGAACTTGGTATTGGAGAGTTCGGAGTTGTACAGCAAGGCGTATGGACTAACGATGACAATGAGAGAGTATAAGAATTTTGATACATTGGAATTTTGATGTGTCAAGTTACATGTTGGCATGCATTATTTTACTTGCTTCTAAATTCTGTGAAATTATGTGGGAAAGTAATTTTGTTCTTTCTCATAGTGTATACAGAAATTTCTAGTTTATAAAAAAAAAAAATGTATGGGTAAAATAAATTAATAAGATTCATAAATTTTATGAATTTGCCAGATGTTTTGTAGCTTTTCTTTGACACTCTTTCAGTTGATCAGTGAAAATTACATGGATTTTCAGTAAAAAAAAAAATTGATTTATCATGCATGTGCCTAATGATTGTAATTAATTTTCTAATTCAGTAATCCATTTTTTATTTTTCCTGTACAAACATAAGTAAATTTTAAACTCTTGCTATTATCTCATTGATCACTTATTTTCACTAAGCACAGATGAAAATCAAGCTTTTCAATGTAGTTTTTTTCCATGAATGTTTTATTGGTAGACATACAATAGGAGTGTTTCCAGGAATGTTGAACTGCTTAGATGTTTTTACTCATTTTCAGATTCAAGTAGCTATCAAATGTCTCAGCAAAGAAAGAATGGAAAACAATCCTATGGAATTTTTGAAAGAAGCAGCTATTATGCACACCATTGATCATGAACATATTGTGAGGCTATATGGAGTTGTTTTAGAGACTAGTACTTTGATGCTTGTAAGTGTTGCTTATTACTATGCTTTGAAAACGTGATGATGAGCAGGTAACTGAGTTGGCACCTCTTCGTTCTTTGCTTGAGTGCCTCAAAGAGTCTGCATTGAGATCTAGTTTTAATGTGCTGACACTATGTGATTTTGCTATTCAGATTTGTGATGGAATGCAGTATTTGGAATCCAAACGCCTTATTCACAGGTAAGGGACTAATGCCTAGCAGCATGCTCATTGTGATATGACTAGTGATGTTAGAGAGATTATTGCAGAAATTCTTCCCCTTACCTTTATTTGTTCCTTTGGATAGTTCATGTAGATGTTTAGCTTTGATTATTACCAAATAGCATGATGAACTTGTCAAGTTGTTTATTGGAAAAAGTTACTCCAACTTTGCATTGCTTATTTTCACATGCATGTTGGTATGTTTGCTGCTGGCAAACATTGGATTTCTTTTCTTCCTGATGTGAATAATCAGGATGATTGGCAATTTTGTTGTTACTTTTGAACAACTAACATGAAGTATCTTGGTGAACTAGAGATCTAGCAGCACGGAACATTCTGGTTTTCTCCAAAAACAATGTGAAAATTTCGGATTTCGGACTCTCCAGAGCCTTAGGAGTGGGCAAAAACTATTATCAGACAAATTTCAATGTTAATTTGAAACTGCCCATTGCCTGGTGAGGGCAGCTACAGAACATATCTATATCCTGATTAGGTGTGCTCCAGAGTGTATCAATTATTTGCGATTTACCTCAGCCTCTGATATGTGGGCATATGGTGTGACTTTATGGGAAATGTTCAGCTATGGTTTTCAGCCTTGGGCTGCTTTAACAGGCCAACAAATTCTAGCAGCTATCGATAAGCCAAACTTTCAGGTAATTTGATCACTGTGTACAGTTTCGAGGATAAAGGAAAGAGTGAAAGGTGAAGGTGTATAGAAGTCTGCATGTATTGTGCTTGGACAGGTGTAGTTCGGATGGATTTAAGTTAAAAAATAAAGTGAAAACTAATAAGTAACTAATGCAATAGAAGAGAGAACTTATATAAAAGTCCATAAATATTTCTTTGTGCTCTAGCTTTTTTAAGTCTTTTAATTTTGATAATGATTGTAAAGGTGCTCTGTTAGTACATTAATATACAGGTTCTTTGATTTTAAAATATAAGTGTAGCAAAAATAGCTTATTCAGCAAGATAGTTATAATCTAAATACAGTTATTGTGATTGAGAAGGACAGGTTACTGGGAGATGTTTTATGTTCTTTTTGTCACTTAGAGGCTGGATATGCCAGAACATTGCCCCAAGGAGATCTACAGTTTGCTGCTTTGCTGCTGGCAGCATGATCCCAACAAACGCCCCACTTTTGCTGATATGATGGTTCTTTTACCAGAGGTATACTTTTGTTATTCTGTTCCTTGATGCAACAAGAATGATGTGCTTGTAGTGCCGGCCTGAACAAGTGCAGGCTATTTCGGACAGTGAACAACCTTCTCAATTAAATCATTTGACATATAAAGCGGGTGACATCATCACAGTGTTAGACAGAAGGTCCTTTTTGTATTTCCTTGCTCAAAATAATCTTTGGCTTCAGACCTATTGCAGATGCCCCTTATGTATGGAAAGGAGTACTCAACAGCAGCAGAACAGGATTGTTTAAACCTTCTTCCACTGTGTCCTACCTTGGAACTAGCATTCCTTCTGCTGGCCAGACTTTTGCTAGAGGAGGTTAGAACTCTTCTGATTGCTCATTATATCCGAATATTTTCAGAGATTCGTCTTTCTAGACGCCGTTTATGCCCAGAAATGATAAGTTCACCTCAAGGCGATGTCAAACACACTGGTCATGTGGGTCTGGATGGTGCATACTTTGGCGATATATCTTTTCTGGGCAATAAAGTAAGGGTTGGGGTGAGTGTGTATGCATGGTGAACTGTGAAATCAGTATCAACAGCTACCTAGGCAAGTAGTTACTCCTTACAAGCCTCAAGACGACCAAGATTTAAGCAATAATGTGCTAAGGCCGTCTTCAGAAGTATCAGACAAAGCACCACTCATAATGGCTGTGGGAGATCATGGGAATACTGGACCTGCTGAGGAACAACGCTGGTCCTCAATAGATAACCTCAAGGAAGAGGGCAAAGCAGAGCATGAGTATCACGAAATTTCAGATGAAGAAGTAGCCATTGAAAGTCCTCGTTTTGAAATGTTGGATCTTGGCCCTAGTCTGATGGATGAAGTTATGGGAGCTCTTTCAAGCAATACTGTCGCATTTGGATCCAATCAGGATGAAACTCATAACATGAAAAATGAAATCAAAGAATTAACAGCCAAAATGCTAAGTCGAGATAACAACAAAAAAAAACAGGCCACGGTATGGAAAGATTATGGAATTGGCAACATTTTCTAGGTGAATTACAGGTGAAGCCTATTTCAGCCACAGATCAAAAGAATTTGGATGCTGCCATTTTAATTGCCAAAGAGATAGCAAGCAAATCCATGCTTGAATTGCAGACTGACCTTGAGGCTGGTCACCCTTCAGCATATCCCCCATCACCATCAAAAAAGAAATTTTCATTCAAATTTCATGGGAATAAAGCAAATCTGAAGAGTGATAAACTTCTTCCAGAAAGCAACTCCCACGATCTACAAGTTAGTGTGCACTCATGACAGAACATAGAGATTATTCAGATTAGGACTCAATTAGTGAGGAGGCCAAAGCTGCTTATAATGCACTTATCCAGCAGCCTGTACTAAAGGCTTTTCCCAGAAGTACATCAGTTACTTATGAAGCAGCAGTCAAAGGATCCAAGGACAAACAGGAGACTCATACTAATCTTCGAAGGAATTTGTCCTACAAAAAGGAGTCAGATGTCATGCAACATGTGTATCCAGAAAGTTCCTGTAGATCCCGGATTGTTAGCAAACCCTCTCCTTTGAATATTTTGAATTCTACTCATGATTCTTTTGATAACCTATCTCCTACAAGGGAAGATATGGTTTCCTTGTTACCAAGTGTGAATCCACTTCCTTTACCTCCTCGAGATAGAAATAAGTCCTACATAGTTGATAAGCCTCGTCACCAACGGAAGCATCCACTGATTATACCTCAGTCATCACAGACATCTTTTAATTCGCTTCCCGATGTCAGTTGTGTTGGTAAGCCAGAAATGCGAGTATTGATTAATCATGCATCATCTAAGCGGAAGATGTGCAGCAAGATGGCAAACAGTTGGATGATGCAAATGCTGTAGCAGTTCCTGTGTCTGCTCCTCCCCTAATGGAGAACAGTACCCCTTCCATGCCTCGCAATTACAGGTGGGAATTAGATTTGATGCTTTAATGGTGCTTTCAGTGAGTGTTTTGAGAAGGAACATTTGGAACATTTCTCTGAGAATGGTTCTGAAGAGATGCTGATTAAGGTTATTCACAAAAACCATGACCATGTTTCTTGTGAAGACCTTTTGGAATTTGCTTGTGATCTCCCAAACACAAAACGCACACAAGGAAAAGCTCAGGGTGCTCAGTCTGATGAAGTCCGCATAATGATGAAAGTGTTATCTGGATCTGGAGTAGATGCTAATAGCTGTGTTTTGGCATTAAATCATACAGATTGGAATGTACATCATGCCATTAAACTGATACGTCTCCAGCTGCTTTTGAAAGCACAGCAGTTCACACCAGAGAATCCTTGGGAAACACTGCGACAGTGTGCTTGGGATGTGCCTCGTGCAGCCAGCCTGTTGATGGCAGCTGGCAGCGATGTCACCAATGTTTGAAGTGTAACAGACAGTGCTTTGTATTAGAGTTAGACAGGATCTGATGCAGATTAAGGGAGTTGCGTCCCTTGAACCTGGAGCAAATAAATATATGGCTTTCAGAAACATTTCCAGCTTATTTTGTTTCAGAAATAATGAATCTAGAACATCAGACTTTATATATTGCTGCTTCATGTTCCCAGGGAGCGCATACATTGGATTTCTGTTCTCCCCAGCATTTGTGTTTTTCCTCTGGTCAGGCTTTGGTAGTATGTACCATGCAGGTTAGCTGCATAATTCTAGTGCTTTAAAAGTACTTCATCAACAGGAAGACCAATATCTCAAACCAATTCAGACACTGCATGTACATCAGGATACAATTGTTGTTCTCAAATGTTGTGGGTGCTCTCAGCATCCTTTCATGTTGACAGCATCTAAAGATTGCACTACAAAGGTGTGGCAGTTCCAGGGAGCTACAGCTCAAGTAGTGCTTCTATGTACAATTCCAGGTTAGTCAATGAATTATTAGGGTATCATTTGCAGATGCGTTTTTCTATTAAGGTTCCCAGCCTTTAGATGCATGTTCTGGAATTTGTTGTCATTCATCTAAGGATTTGAGTTTATTGATTGTTACAGTCAATCAGCAATGTGAATGTCATGTTTGGAAATATGATTCAGATTCTTCTGGTATGTTAAATGGAAAAAGAAAGAACAATCTTAATTTCTGCAGATGCTTCTTTGATCCAAGTAATGCAATGGAATTCCCATCTGGTTATGGATATCCAGATGGTTTCCATTTGGGAAGGACGAATACTGCTGGCATGGACAGGAGAAGACAGCGCTGTTCATCTTTATTTGAGTGAAGAACGTAGTCATACTTTCCAAAATATTAGCAGGCTGGAAGGCCATAAGGATTGGGTGCGCTGCTTGGATTTTTGCCAAATTCAGGAAGATGCTTTCTTGCTAGCTAGTGGTGCTCAGGATGGATTAGTGCGTCTTTGGAAATTTGGGAAAGACAAACCTGGAACACAGTTGTCACTTAATCTGAAGTTAACAGTTTTGTGGACAACAACTGATGTTTCCTATGTTGTCCATCTGGAATCAGTGTTGAGTAGACATAAAAACTGGGTGTTTTCTGTGCAGTGGTGTCCATTAGTGAATTCTGAGAAATGGCCTTTATTATTAACAGCAGCTATTGATAAACTGATTATTATTTGGAAGTTTGATGATCATCATAAGTTGTGGCTTGAATCACAATGTATAGGGATTGCAGGAGGGAACATTCCAGGTTTCCATAAAGCATGTTGGAGTTGGGATGCTCACTTAATTGCTGCTTCTACATATCAAGGGGCTATATATGTGTGGCAGAAACAGGTAAGTTCAAACAATTGTGCAGTTTCTGTAGTTGACAAAAATTAGAATACAACATGGCAAGCTAAAAAAGGATGTGGTGGTCATACAAGTGAAATTACAGATTTGAGTTGGGAACAGCATGGCAAATACCTTCTGTCAACAGGATTAGATCAAACAACCCGTCTTCATGCAAGCACACATTGTCAAGTAAGCTTTTCTTCATTTAAGGATCTTTAATTTTTATTGTCAGAAAAAATAACTATTGATCATGCCTGTTTGCATGCACCCTTTTGTTGTGAAATTTCCCATGTTCAATCAGATATTTACGGACAGTTATTCTAGTTAGACAGACAGTTATTTACTTTTACAACACAGAATATTATTTAGAAATTGAAAATTCAAAGACCTTATTTGAGAACCTTAAGACCTCATTTGAGAACAATACTTTGGAAATTCATTTTATGTATCTGTCGGTAAAGGTACTTTTTTGTAGGCTTTAGCCTGGGTGTACTATGTCTCTACTTAATCAGAGTTCGAAGTTCTGTCATTGGAAGCTTCTTTTAAAGTTTGCCAACATGCAAAAAAAAAGTTTTCAGTTTACTGAGGAGTTTGTTGTTGTTTTCCAGTTAATAAACAGCTGAAACATCGTTTGCAAGCATGTGTTTTGGATGTTTTTTGAGTTTAAAACAGTACAGATATAATTTTTCATAACAGAGATATTTGCGGGAATTTAGGAGTTGCTTCTTTACCGGTTTTCAATTTCTCTTTCGAAAGTAATCCTTCCAATCAAAGTGTTTCTTTGGGATTCGTGAAATCATTCATGAAGCTGATTACCTAGTTTTCCAGTTGTGTTTAGATTCCGAACATAATCCATATCAACATTTATTTTTCTTTGTATTTAATCACTAACCCGTTTTCCACATGAACATAATGTTGAATAGGCTTCCAGAAGTCAATTCCAGGAAGCTTGTCCAGCAGATAAAGCAGTTTGTTGAAGAAAACAAGAAAAATTGCCGCTGGAAAACTGATTTGAAAAGAAATGTCCTGTGTTGAACACGTGCAGAGCTTATTTCGATGTCAGGACTATATTTAAAACAGTTATTCGAAATTCTTGGCCTTGATTTTGAAAAGTCCTTTCCATGAGTCAGATGACGGGTTTACGACGAAATAACACATCAAGGTGGCTAAAAACTACTATTCAGTAAAAATCTGGGCACAAATTGTACAAGATCAACGAAAGGTTTGGTTTGGTTGGAGATAGATGACTCTCGAAAGAGGAAAAGAAATCGGAAATAACTTCCACGAAATAATGTAAAAGAAAGGAGAGATAGTGATGATGAACTTTTTTTGTGTTTTGTGGGCACAACTATTTCAAAGGCGTAAACAAGAAAACGACTTTTGCAATGAACATTACTACAGGAACGCATAGGATGACGGGATGTTTGCAATGAACTTGAGTTACCAAATCAGACAGGGATGCCAGAAATGCAGAGGACATTCCGAATCGATATGAGATAATTGAAAACCGTGTAATCTTCTACGTGTTACTCAGTTTTTTCCTTACGTGGGCATGTTATCAAACAAATCTTTTCTTATTTAAGATGCTCAGTGGAATCAGATCAAAGAAAACTACGAAAAAAATTTGAATATTTATCCCTTGCATCTGGACAGCTTGTACATTAGTTTGAAAAGTTTTGAGAAAGTTGAGATTTTGAAAAGTTTGAGGTTTTGAAAGTGCCTGTATATTTAATACATTACAAATGCTTTTCTGCGCAGGTTGAACTGCTCAGCTTCGAATGCATCATACTGAGTTGCTCATCATATTGAGTGTTTTTTAAAGTAAATCATTTCTCGCAGTGATTTAAAGACTGTTAGTAAAAAAAAAAAAAAAAAAAAAAAACCTTTAAGAACTTTTAAGGGAAAAGCATATCAGTCTATATTAAAATAAGAGGCATTAATCTTCGGACTGAGGGATAATAGTCAAAATGAATTCGAATTTTATAAATACGTGTTGTGAACTGATCAAACTGATTTCCAGGCAAAAATGATAATATATGTTCGTAACTATATATTACTAATGCTTGTAGAGTCTCAGAGTATGGATGAAAGAAAATTATTAAAGCTTTCGGAGCCTTTGGGCATTTGGTAATGTTCGAGAATCTATCCTACACTTTCTATTTCCGGAAAATGTGATTGGTCTTGTCAGTAGAGTCTTGTTCTGGTCCAGCAGTGATGCTAACAAACCAATCAGATTTTAATTATGAATGCGCAACTATGCTTTGAATGAAGGTCTTAAATCTTTTGATTTAGTTTTTGTCTTCAAATACCTCGTATTAAAGAGGGAAAAGGATATCCCGTTGTGGACATCTCGGAATGTAATCTCTTTTTGATTATTGTACAAATGAAGAGCAATGCATACCACATTCGGTATAATTCAACCGAGATTATGTTTTCAGTTTGCGTTTAATTACCGCGACGCCTCATTATAATGACTCGGGTAATATATTAAATCTTAAGTGGTTATACAACAAGCCATATTTCGTGATTCCTACCCAAGAGAATAATTTGGCTTCTGCATCTGTCAAAACGGAAAATGCCTCACAAAGTCTGATTATGTGGAAACAAAAGGCAAATAGTTGCAATTTTTTCGTGGAATTTCCCCCAAAAAAAAAGGAAAACTACGAGGATCAGAGTTACATATGGATTTCAAGCTATTGCAAATGAGTCTTCGATCCTCAGATTCGTCATCTAGTTTGTCTCCATTCCTCCTGGTTTGTATCTTGGTGTTTATTCTTTTGGGGGGGGGGGGGACAAGGTTCCAGTAATTTGCTTTTTTAGGTACTTTCCTTCTTTTCCCTTTGTCAGTTAGAACTTTTCAAATCCTTGTTGGTAAAACAGTGGCTTCAAGTTTGTGCGAGATGGTCCTTGATTCCCATGCTCATAAAGTGATGAGGTCCTCTTCGCGTGGTTACTATCCCGAATTCTGCGATTTTCATCCAACACTTTTATGCGTGGTTATGATCTTCAAATGTATTTGGGAACGTTGGTCCCATTTTCCGCACTGTGCTCCATACGTTCTTGGATGCTTGTGTTCACATGTTTGATCTCCAGGATAGAAATCTGTCAGTTTCGTCGAGGGGGTATTGTGTTCTCGTTTTTTCCTTCCTAGTTGGAACGAAAGGAGGAATTCGAAAATAATAAGCAGACTTTCTTCTGTGGTTCTTACGTGTGAATGGTCTTCGTGTACAGTTTGCTGTGATTAGGGTGGTTACAATTCGTACGCATCAGAAAGTAATCCTTTGAAACGCGACATGATCCCTAATCACTCACAGTACTTCAAGTATAGTATGTACAGTACTGTGTATAATGTACAGGAGCGTTTGTTTGTGTGCGAGCAAGAATAGACAAGAATCGTGTGTTATCCGTTTTTTCCTGTGTGTGTGTGTGTGTGTGTGGAGGAAGCAGACGCCGTGCTATGCGATTTTTTTCTTTATTTCAAGTTTTTTTTAATGGATTTTCGTCAAGAACGGGAGTCTCAGCTGTTTTTATTTTGTTTTTAAAAGGAACAGAGCAGTTCAGTAGTTACAAGTGAAAGCAAAACAAAAACAGCCATTTTCTACAAGAAATCGCAATAGTATTGCCTGAAAGGGTGCAGATGCAGAAAGAAGTTGACTTTAGGAAGCAGATTGATTAGAGAATGCTCGTTTATTGGGACTTTAGTTGTTATATTTTGAAATGCTTTTATTTCACGCCGGAAGCTAATCTGTTATCTGTTTTACAGCTGCTTGTGTGGTTTTCGGAAACCCCACAAAGAATATATTGCGATTGGGTTGCGTGCACTTTCCCCTCTAAGAAAGAAGCTGACCCACACTGGGAAATTAGTAGCGAAAAGGTGTTCATAGCTTTCCATTAGTTCTTCCAATCGTTATTATCATCTGAAATTGGATTCTTCTAACTGTCGATGCAGCAACGGTTCTGAAAATACGAGTGACCTATGGAATTTACCTGTAGGTGTATAGTCGGATTTGGGGAATCAGGCGAAATTTTTATCCCTCAATTCAGGAGGAGTTTCAAGGATACGTGATTTCCAATCAGGCATAATTGCAAGTCCATTACTCCAGTTTTGGAAAGTTCACGTTGAAATGATCGGAGAATCGCGAGAGACGCATGTCATGTACAGTTCATCAACACATGCTAAATACGCGTTAATACATCTTATTTATTCGTAAAGCATGTTCTGAAGCATCGTTTTCGTGGAAATCTCCATGTTATGTCTTTTGCATTATTTTCGATGCACAATCAAGTAAGCATCCTTGCAGTCTAGTCGTATTATTCTGGAAGCATCATTATCTTTTCATTTCATGGCCTTATAAGTCTCGGTCTCACCTGGCATGAAAAAAACTCAGTCTGCTTATGTCTTTTCAAGTCCACCGCGGTAAATCGAAATACAGAATGTGAACGGCAAGGTATGGCTATGTACCGCTACGGTATGGCATGAAGTGCCATCCAGCTGGCGGCCGCGAAAGCGGAAACCTTTCGTTCTTATTTCTGGAAAGAGATTTCGTACAAAGTATTTTTTTGATGGCCCAGAAATTACATCAGGACAGCTCTTGAAGTGTGAATTCGTATCAGTAACATCGATCGTTGGCATATTCGTTTCACGCATGCATGCACTGCGTATTCAGTCCTCGGAAAAGTCATTCTTCTCTTTGTCCCACAGAAGCTGTGGCACGAATTGGCCCGTCCACAAATTCACGGGCATGCGATATTTTGTGTCAGCCTTATTAACGAAATGATGTTCGTATCCGGAGCAGAAGAAAAGGTTCTTCGAGTTTTTCAAGCTCCAGAAAATTTCAGAAAACATTTCAGGGAGTCCACTGGATTGTCTTTCACGGAGACTTATGCCTGTGATGGTAGGTGGCTCCTGTAGATTGTTTTGCTATTTTCATTGGTTTCTTCGTAGAAGGTGTTCCGACCAGAGCCTTTGCTCCCGCATTAGGACTTTCTAATAAGCCTGTGTATGGGGACGGTGAACTGAAACTGGGGAACGATAGGAAGCTCGGGGAAGGTGATTTAAGCTGGACCGGGCAAACGTTACCGGGATTTTTAGAAATGTCTTCTGAAGATGTTCTCAGGCACCACACTTTGTGGCCAGAAATGCATAAACTATATGGACACAGTTTCGAGGTGTATTCTCTGTGTGCCAGCTGCGGAGGCGATTTGATTGCTTCAGCTGCAAAGTCGTCTTCGGCTGTGGATGCATCAATTATAGTGTGGTGAGAACGAGTGACTTTTTTCCTTTCGCATCGTTTTCTAGGGAAACAGTAACATGGAGACAAGTTCAGGCTTTGCAGCGTCACAATCTCACAGTGACGCAGATGATGTTTTCTCCTGATGATGCATTTCTTTTGTCGGTTTCCAGGGATCGGACTTGGACACTGTTCGAAAAAACCAATTCTCTGGATGACTGGAAGACAGGCAGTAAGACTTGCTACTGTGTATGTTGTTGATCTCGGCAAAAATCGTGGATTTGGAAGTAGGTGATGTTTTCCCTTTCGAATTCAAAATTTCCGATTCACGTGGCAAAAAGATGTTCCCTGTTTTTGTGGTGTATTTTTTGTAGCTTGGTGGGGTGGGGGTGGAGGGGGGGAGAAATGGGTGCTAGCAGTGCTCACGAAGAAGTACAAACCCCTCGCGAGTATCTCCCGGTTCAATAACTGGTTTTGGTGACAACCAGCGATCCATGAAGATGCAATTTTAGAGAAGCTTGAAGGACTTGGCGTGTGTATTCGAAACATTTCGTGCGATTTCACTTTTTGGAAACTTCCTCTCTTATTTCGATATGGTTAGGTTGTTGCTCGGGCTGGCGTTCTAAGTAACCGTCCTTGTCTTATCAATGAGCAGCGTTACCAGATGCTTTTTTAATTTTTTTTTTTGATCGAGGTGGAGTTCGATTTTTTGTCCACTTTTTGTTTCGTGGTTTGCTTTGAGATTATCGATAAAGGAAAAGCGGTCATGAGGTATATGGAAACTTTTTCCATGAATTTTGATGACGAAACCTAATCAGTAGTCGTGTGTGCTGATCGTATGTTGCGTTCGTAGGAGACAGCCGCAATCTACGGGTTCTAATGGATAGGATTTCACGCTTACTGTTTCGTATTGCTAGAATGGGAAACCGGTGTTCAGGATCACGGGATCAATCCCATGAAGTACATTTATACTGCGGTTGTGCTTCAGTGTTGCAGTAAAATACACTTCGTGAAGCACTGAGCGTGGACAACGGGAAGTTACTTTGAAAGGCCATGATCAGTCTCCATCTGACAATTTTACAGTGGCTGCCTGGAGGAAGCAAACAGCTGATCCGTAGAATTGGAAATTCGCACATGCGGAAATCCCATACGCTTTTTTCCCGTCTATTTTGCTCCTTATCTTAAATGGCTTTCGAAAACATCCGTTGCACCGCTGATTTTCAGCTTCTCTTTGTGATTTCACCGCTGCTGAAGCGTAATGAGTAAAGTGATGTAAACGAGTAAAGCCTTCCGGCTCCGCTTATTTTGCGTGACCACCGGTTTTGGATTCAGTTTGTTTTTGTGTGCTATATTATCAGTCAAATCTTACAATTGTGAGATCGATTTCGTCATAAAGACTGCTCGCCGGTACCAAAAAAGTTCATTTCTTTGTTTGCATTCGGTTGGATTTTTGTATAAGTTGATGATAAGTTTGGATCAGATTATTTCAGCATACAGTCCGAGTCCTCAGGTATTCGAATCAGATAGATCATTATGTATAACCACAGGTTTACATAGATATGTTATCATCACACACGATTCTTATCATCAAAGTCATGATTTTGACACTGATGTAAGGTACCTCAGAAATACTGGCAGGCCGCGATTAGTGCGAATAATTCGTTTCGTGAAATAGCCGCAATGTTCGAACACACACACATTGTACGTGGAATATGTAATTGGTTCGAGCTTAATAGAAACCAGGCAGGCAGGGGAGAATGTCTTCGCTTTTTAAGGAAATACTGCGTGGAAAAAATAAAAAAGAATCCACTCAACGTGTGAATTTATGTTAGCAAAGTCACAGATCAGTTGTAGAGAGCAAAAGAAAAGACAAAAAAGTTCCAAGTGTTATTCGTGAAGGATGAGTTACACCGACAAAAGCATCTTCATTGCCTTTCGAAATATGTTAACAGCGTGGGCTGGACTCTCCCTTTTCCCGAAGTCTTCGTGCACACAGACTGGGCTCTCCTCCTGAAGTCTTCGTGCACGTGCCTGCAGAGGCAGAACTCCTTTGCGTGTGTCGGCGGGTTTGGTCCAGGTTGAGATCCGCATCCACAATTTCTTGCCTCAACGTCCTGAAGCTTCAGATTCCTTCATGGTGAACCTCTTCGCCTGCACATTGCCACTTTGGCATCACCGTCATCCCGGCTTCTTCAAAGGCTCTTCGTTGATCAAAAAGCAGATCATCATCAGGCGGTGTCCTCCCACGTGTGAATCCAGCAGCTCCCGAACATCTTCATCGTTGGCCTTCCTTTTCATCAAGTCCCAGTGCTCTTCCGATACTGGTTATTTCTTTTATAACAGCTTTTTCCTCGAAATCAGATTTCTGTTCTAACGTGACAACATGCCTCTTTTTTTTTTTTTTTTTTTCCTTTTTTTTGCAGTGGTAGCGCTTTTATCTGAAGAAACGATGCTCTTGTGCGTTTTCTTGGGGCGATCTTTAAGACGATAGGTTCAGATTGAAGAGGTTGCGGGCACCTGGCTATGGTAACTGCTCACCCACTAGACCCACATTAACTGAATTTCGCTTTGGATTAAACACGATCTTCATTCTTAAAGGATTCACACGAAACACTTTCCCATATCTACGCAAACTAATGATTGTGTTATGCCCTAGAGAATAACTCTCTCCGTTTACTACTCACTGATTTTTCTCGATTTTTCAGAATGTCTGTTCTGGAAATGGTTATTGGATGGATTAAATGATAAAACAGCAGATTGTCCGTTAAAATAGCTGTAAGATTACTGCCGAGTTACGAATCCTCTCTTTGCAAATCTCATTTCTAAGAAGATTTCGTATTCTTTACTTATCAGACATTTGGTATACTGAGGCATTCGAGGTCATGTTAAGGAATTTGAGGTTCTTCGGTGTGTGCAGCTCCCAATTTGATGCGGAGTGATTTCAAATGGTTGTTTCTTCATTTTCAAGGCTGCACATGTTGTGCAATTTGATTATAAGGAGAGTCTTAAATCGGGCAACAGATCAGCTGGCTGAAGATTGATTCTGGAACGGACCCATATCGAAGGGTGGCATGGTTTGAGACAAACGGAGGTTGTGCTATCTCACCTGAGTCTGTTGGGATTGATGCAAATTTGGGTTGTACTGGATGCAGCGAGCAAAGGGAAACGACAACTCTTGCGGTTTCACCTTGAGAGTTTCCACGATGGGGATCGGATTTCACAGTCTTTGTTTGTAAACGTTTCAGGATTTGCACTTTAAACTGAACGCGAAATTCTGGAAGATCGAGACAGTCTAATGAGATATCAGATTCCGATGCAGTTGCTTTGTGGAAAAGAATATGTGAATTAGGTCTCACCTTGCTGTTCCGGATGGAAAGGGGGGAGGGTGGTTAAAGAAACTGTTCTAATCAGGCCAGGTCAGGATTAGAAAGCAATCATTGCATTTTGCGTGGAATAAATTGTACAAAAACTTCCTTTTCCGTGAATGATTCCATTCATTGGAATGTTCGGCCTTTCGCTGTGCGTTTGTATTTTGACGGAGGAGTTCACTAGTTTGGTTGCCCATGGCCAGTGTTTTAGAAGAAACCTAAGAGAAGGAAAGTTAAAAAAAAAAAAAAGCAGAGGACATGTAATTGGTATGTTTTTACACACATACCAACAGATTCGATTTCATTCCATTCTTAAGCAAGAGAACCAGCCGATTAAACATCCGTAACCAATAAGTCTTTTTTTTTTGTGTGTGTGTGTGTTCATTAATGTTTTTCTTTAGCTTGCAGTGTAATTCCAGAAAAATGATGCGTACGTTTCTGATACAATAATGGTACCTTATGGCCAAATAATCGTAGGTAGGATGCCCCTCTTTCGTTAAGCGATCGAGATCCTAAGGTGGCATTCCTGCCTTCCTTACCCCCGATTTCTATCATCGGTACACATGTACAACATTTATCCATTCTGAGGAGTTGTGTCAGCTTGCTTGTTAAGAAAGCCATACATGGTGAACTATACTGGATGGCGTAGCAGCGGGAAAAATTCTTTCCAAATCATTGGAGTGGAGCCCTAGTGTACGACACGTTACCGTTAGTGTCTTTTTGCAGAAGTGGTGCGCATGGATGCTTCTGTTGCTATCCTTCCTGACAGATTTCCCGTGTCCCATTCATCTTCACGGGTTGTCCTTCTCAGCAATGGATCTGACTGTTGTAGTAGCAGTTGCAAGGACTCGGTGCATCCACAGTTTCTGGAAGAGAGGTTTCAGCAGGGAACCGTGATTTCTGTCAGGCATTCGAGAACCTGACATCAGTCAGAGATGAACCGGCGCAAGGCGAGATAACCCTTTCATCTGTTTCCAAGATCTGCCGTCGGTTTTGGTTGGCAACCAATCTTGCTCTTCTTCTGTGGTAGCAGCAACCAAGGAAGATCCTTACCTGTTGCGCTTTGGCTGACCAAATGGAAGCTTCGAAAGACTCGTCATGCGGGGGATCACTGAAACCCCTGAATTTTCATCATTGATTTTTTTCATTCGCTATGGAGCAAAACTTCATTTCGTTCGCGAAAGGAAGGATTGTGCTCTTGGGCGCCAGGGGACGGATCTCTGTCTCCCAGGCGCAGGTGTCTTCGAGTTATTCTTGCTGTGGTCTTGTTTCTTCACCTGAAGCGTTTCGAAGCTACGAAAATAATCTTTGGATCGTTTTGCCAAGAGAAAAAAACAAACAAACAAACAAGAAGAACCTAAGACGAAAATTGCGCGAATTCCATCTCGCCACCTCGATCCGTGGATTTCGTGCGAAGCCCGCGTATTCTCTGGATGTTGCCACGTGACCGTACATGCGGAACAGTTTGTCTCTCGTTGCAACCATTCACATCAGTTTATAGTAGGTCTGAGGATCCTGCTCAGCATTCTAGGAACGGCTGTCTTGGAGTTTTCCGGGGAAGAACACTTTGTAACAGGACCTCCCAAAGGTTCCAGCTGACAGGTTGGCTGTTTCAAGCGGAAATGCGAGGGGGTTGTTGTTTCTCTCACAAAAGGATGTCACCTCAGTTGTAAAGACTGACTGGCGGGCTGGATTAGGGAGCCTGGAGGCGTGCGCGCGTGTACATTGCACGTATTCGCGTACATGTACACACGCGGACGTGTGCGTTGTTTACCAGCAAGACATGAAAAAAAAAAATAAAGAAATGAAATGAAATGAATACGTTTCTTGAAGTTTAAAATTCGACAATCCAGCTCTTTTGTGATGTATTCCTGCGCAGAAAGTCACTGTAATTTTGCCACGAACCTCTTCTAGTATCATCTTGGACGTGCCCTTTTTTTTCTTCTTCTTCTTCTCTTTTCGAGATGCTTTGTAAGAGCGAGGGTGCTAGTCTGCACTCTTAGAAGGAAGTAGGCAGGATCTTTCTATCATTTGTGCACCTACGTTTTGGCCCTTCATGTTTCAGTTACCCGAATGTAAGAACCCGGTAGCTTACACAAATCTTGTGCAGATAGGTGTTCTTGCGAGGAGGTGTTCGGATGTTGATTTGCAGAGTCGAAGCTTCGGTTCGCGAAATTAGAATACGGCGGTGTATGCGTGATAAGTCAGCCACGGATATGAACTGCAGCGGCTGCTCACGCAGAAGAGAATTCGAGACAGGTTTTCCTGTTCCCGTGCCGTGAGACAAAACAGTCTTTATTCCCGCTGGCTAACCAGTTTGCTTGCCCTTCTAGGGTCTACTCTTCTATTTACGACTGCAGCGTATTCTGACAACAGCAATGGCATACACACAAGAATCATCTGGAGCTGCGACTGGTCTCACGACTGTCGCTATTTCGTTACCGGATCAAGAGACAAAAAAATAGTGCTGTGGACCAGAGCCGCATCCAGCAGCGACTCATCTCTGAGGGACTACGGGGCTGCTTGCCCATCTCTAGAACAGTCTTTTCCCGTGACTACTGTAGCCTTTTGCAAAAGGTTAATTGACGGCGAGAGCTACGGGTTGGCAGCTGGTCTGGAAAATGGACACATCGTTTTGTGGACTTGGAATCGAATTTCTGGATGTTGGCGGGAGTTGATGCTACTCGATAGTTCGTATCCTTTTGGTGTTGACCAGCAAAAGCGTCTGAGGTTTGCCTCTTATCCATTCAATGCGTTTGTGGCGTTTCATCCGCAGTTAGTCGTAGTCGTGGTACATCTCCACGTTGCCCTCTTGCATTAACAGAATGCTCAGCGTCTCGCGGAAGCTCTTTGCCCAAAGTAAAGTTTCGTCTAAGGTGTTTCTGAGGCTAATGGGGACCTCAATACGTTAGGGGAATTTGTTTTGTAAACGTTTTTTTTTTCTTTCTTTCTTTCTTTGCTCCTGCATCGTGTTCTGCTTGTTTCATGCAGACACTGTGGTGAAAAGAAACTCTGTTTTTTCATGCATGCATTCATCGTGTTGTTTCAGTTGCTGTGCCTCAGATTCGGTGCTATTGTGAATTGATCTCACAGGTGCGTGCAGCCTTTCGTGAAAGTTCCTTAACGGCTGCAGATTAGCTCACTATAAGACCGTTTCGAGATTGAAATGGCGTCCACTCTCCGAATGCAATGCCAAGCACGAGCTGACTTCCTCTTCCAAGGATGGAATTCTTAAAATACATCGGTTTCATTTTTCCGAGAAGAACGTGGTGGAACACTGGTAATTCCCTCCTCTTGATTTGTGAAGTGTGTGTGATTTGCATATTCTAGAACAAATCCCTGCACTGATGCTGGTGATGTGTAAATAAAGTCATTTTTCACTGTAGTAATTTCACTTTGATTCTTCGTTTTCTTATCTTGCTTCATATTTGTGAAAGGCAGATTTTTCGCAGAGCGGCCACTGCTTTTTTTTTTTTTTTTTTTTTTCCTCTTAAGGAAAGGGGGGGAGCAATTTGATCCAACCCCTGCCTCTGTTTAGTTGGATTAATCCACAGAAAGATTACCACAGAAAAGTTACTTACCGAGTTCGATGAATTCAAAAGTAGGATGTGAGTTGAGAGGAATGGAGGAAGGGCATTCCTTCTCTTCCGTAGTGAGAGGTCTCAATTTCTTTTCAGGCGTCCGTCGAAGATAATGCAAACGACACACTTGAAACCCTCTCGTAATAACCAATGATTTTTTTTTTTTTTTTTTACCAACACGCGGGTGTGCTTTTGAATGATGGAGGTTGATGAATTCTTCGAGCATATATGTTCCACGTCATGGGATTGTTTTATGGTCAGCTGTCGCCACTGTTCATCTCCCGATGACCATCATCAGCCTGGACAAAAAAAAAAAGAAATATACTTTTAATAATTTCTGCTAACCAGTTTTGCATTTCTACTACCCCATTAGGAAAAGTCCGTTGTCAGGACGTGTCATGGTCATTTGTAAAATATTTGTCGATGGAATCTCAGCAGTCTGCACCTTGAAAAAACTTTCGCTCATGCAAAAAATCACCTTTCGAATTACTTTGACTGAAGCAGCAATGATAGGAAACATACCGTGCCAGACTGCGAAGTCTTGAGATTAAGATTCGTGCCTTTATTTTGGGTGCAGCAGCAGCATCTTCGCGCTCCGCAGATAGGGACTTACTCGTCGACCGAAAGATTTCCTCCTCGAGAGCAATGCGTGTAGAGCAACCCCTTGCAAACTGAGCGACCAAAAGAACTTCTGCTAGCATCGACGCCATTCGTTTTTTGAATAAAAAGTGTAACCCATTCTGCAGATGTTTTCTTCTGCCATTGCTGCTGCTGATCCATTTCCTCCTGATGGGAAAGTCAAATAACTACTTAATCGGAGGTGATTGCTATTATGGAAGTCCGTTGTGCCTAGAGTGTCCATGGAGGTCCCTATCATCTCAGTGTCATGAGCGTGACCAGCTTCAGATGCTCAGCGGCGCTATAGTGATTCAAAGCACTTTAAAGTCCTATTCGGAACATCTGGACGGATGATCCGAACGCATGGAGGAAAATTCTTCCGGCCCAAAGTTGAGGGAACAACCAGGGTGCCCAAAATATTCAGTTTAATCATTATGAAGTTGGAGCTCCACACAAAAAAAAAAGAAAAGCGGTAGTTGTTCTAAGAGTATAATGATTCCGATTCTTCTGTAGACATTCTTTGTTTCAGCTTTACGTCCTTTTGAAAATAATGAGGTTTGATTATTCTGTGGTGCCGCTGATCAAACACTATCCAGATAGATGGATAGCCTTCCGTGTAACAAGAAGTAGCCTGCATCCTCTCGTGATTTGTTCTTTCTATTCCCGAATCATCCTTGAAGTTTGTTGCCAAGTCGACTTGAAGGAAAGTTCGCTGCTTCTGTCGGTCCACCCTCTTTTCATCGAGTGAAAATCTGTGGGTTCCAATCTTTGGGTTTGCGCGGTTTCCTTGGAAACAGTGCACGCGTTCGTAACGGTAGCTGCTTCTCCAAACAGAACCGTGCATGTGCCCCTTCTTGTTCATATAATCGTTCCCAGGAAATAAATCAAACTGAACGGTAATTTCATTTCAGTAGCCATAATTACAATATGTAATTACGCGTTTCGTTGTTTTCCCACTTGATAGTTAATATTTTACTAGTTTTCCTATAATATCGTCTTACCCAGGTCTTGCAACACAAAGTTTCTGGAAATTATCAGGCTTCGAACATTTGTCCTGGAAATACGTGATATTCTAGCCGGGAATTAAATTGCCACATATGCAACCAACGAGCCTTCGGAGATAATTTCGGCGTTAAAAGTCGATTACTGCATTATGGAGGACTTTTATACGGCATCAAGCAAGCAGATCCGGGATGGCTTCAGGGGAACAGCTGATCCAAACATGCGTCATTTCCGATTCGGCCCACGGATCGGTTCGCTCAAATGTGGAGTGCTGTCGACTGCCAGCTTACATGCTCTTCATGCAGTTTTTTTTTTTTTTTTCTTTTCCGAGGCAGAAAAGATTTCTGTACATTTCGTACAAATAAGTAAATTCCTGGTGGACTGCACAGCTTTGCGTATCCAAGTGCTTGAGGACGAGCTCGTGGAGGAGGAGAAGCGGTTGCCTTTCCGAAACGCTTCCACGCTGCTGATAGCAGCAGCATCGTGAACTCGACTGCTCTCCAGCCCGAAAGATCCCGAGAAAGATCCTGTACCAGGCATCGCCGCATCGATTCCCCCTCGATCGGAAAGCGAGGGGCGACGCCGAAAACCGTGCGAGGTCGCACTCCGATTTTTTGCATGCCGAAAGTCCCAGGGAGACTTTGTCTGCGCGAGAGCGGCCTTCGACGATTTCAGAACGGCTGCAGTTTCGTCTAGAGTTCCTCGTGTCCTCCGATCTGTACCTTTTTTCCGGCGCGCAGCCAGCCGGGTGGAGCTCGAAGCCTTCCGCTGTTCCTGCGACGCTGCGAAGCGACATTTCGCCCGCTCGTCAACGGGTGGGATAAAGCCCACGCACGCTCTCCTCCATGCCGAAATCTCATCCGGGATGACTAATACCAGGGCTGGAACACCCGCGTGGGAAGCGGGCATGAGCTCAGAGGTCTCTCGGTACGCCCCTCCCCCTCTTTGTTTTCCGCAACTCCCATCCGGTCAGCGGTTGCCTCGCCTCGCACGCCCGACAGCGATAAGGGCGCAGCGACGGGGTCGCTTCGCCTTGGGCAACCAAACTTATGATAAACTTTCCCTTTTTCGGAAGAAAAAAATAAATAAATAAATTCCTCTCGCCGTTCTCCCGGTGCAGCCCCTGTGCAAGCCGCGTTTCCGGCAACCGGCTGTTCTTCGGACGCCAGCATCCTTCGTTCCGGAAAGGATCGTCTGAGCTCCTTCCCCTCCATCCCGGCTGCTGCTGAAGCTCTGGGAAACACGACGGGACCGTAATTTCGGTCAGTCAAAGTTGTTTTTTTTCCTTCTTTTTCGGGCGAAATATTCTCGGGTCACCACTGGCGCCGGAGAGGACGGACAGACGCATCCGGGATCCGGGGGCGAGAGGATACCTGGTTACTCTCGTACTCAGAATAGTGAAGAGCGGCTTCATCCTGCTTCTTGTCGGTGCCTGCTCGCGAGGACCCTCCCTACTCCCGTGAAGGGGGATCTTATCTCTCGACTCTTTCTCCACTCCCCCTCCCCTCTCTCCTTCGGGACACGCCTTCCCGCTCCAACACTCGACGACCTCTCAGTCGAATCGGTTGGCAGCAGGAAGCTGGGCACTCCCGGATGGTGGGGAAAGAGGGAAGTTCCTCCTGGGAACGCGGCTTCCGACCTCATTCTCGTTCCAGAAAGCCGGGAGGATCGCTGGCGTTCCAGGAAAGATCGTTCCGCTATGAGCTGTCTGTTCTGCCGCGCGGGCTGGAAGTCCGCCGCTTACGACGTGAAGAACAAGGAGGAAGAGGAGCTCCGGGAAGCAAGGACGGCGAAGAAGGGAGCGGAGGGAAAGGCGGCAGCCTCCGTCTCACGCTTCCGGCGCCAGGATTCTTCCTCTGGCTACGAGGTGAATCGCCCAAGCGAAAGACAATGACGTCGCGGGGTCTCCAAGAGGAAGCGGAATAGGCGGTGGCGGCAGAGGACTCGGAATGAGCGTATTCGGGAGGGGAGGCAAAAAAACTCCCCCAAAAAATAAATGAAAGGAAAGGAACGGTCGGTCTTCCCTCAGTTGTCCCCCCCTTCCCCCCCTCTTTCCATGTCATCCTCCTTCTCTATGACCGTCCAGAAGATGCGCACCTTAATGGCTTCCTCCTCCCCTCCCTCCTTTGCAAAGACGAGAGAGAGAGAAGGAAGGAGAAAAGAAATGCCCCAGGCCACGAATCTCCTGCGGCTGGGAGACCAGCGCGAAGGCTGCGGAATCTCGCGGGCGCAGGAACCCGCTGGAGACGAGGAGCGGCCCGCATCCTTCCCGACGCCCTCGTTAAACGAGGCAACCTCCTCTGGTTGCGCGGGAAAGTTGCACCTACTCCCACTCTCGGCAACGTGATCCTGTCTTACGGCAAGGATGAGTTGAACCTCTGCCGAGGGAGGTTTCCATTCTCCTCCACCGTTGTCCTGAGCAGTTCGGTTGAGGGCTTCCGACGACTCTCTCGATCGGCAGGGGAGGGGGACGGGAGCATCCCTGCGGATTTCTGGGGCTTCTCGCGACTGAATCCACTTGGGAAGGGAAGAAGGGGAGAGGGAAGGTCACCGCCTGCCGAAGCTGCGGACCGAGGCGCGCGAAAACAAGGAAGGCGCCGCCACGCTTCTTCTTGTCGGGAGGCGGACGCGCGTGAGGAGAGGTAGCTGGTGTCCCGCGAGTTCAGCACTGCCTTCTTCACGCGACACTTCCATCTTCCGGGGGTCGCAGGGTGGTCGTTACTCCAAGTCCACAGGTGACGTAGGCGGCTCTTCCTCCTAGTCAGGATCCACGCTCAAGTGCTGCCTCGTCCTGTAGACGGACAATCAAGCGAGTCGGAAGGGACTGTCGGAACCGCGTTTCCTACCAGTTTCTGCGCGCGAGGTGTACCCCAAAAGGTGTGCACCCGAAGTCCGGAAGATTGCGAGTAGAAGCTCACAGTGAGCAGTCTATGGAACATCTTTCTTTTGACTGATGGAGGACAGGACGGCTGGTGGCTCCTCCACCAGCCGTCCTCCATCTACCAGCTGCTGACGGCGCTCTCGACGCCCGGCGACCGCAAGAATATCCCTTTGGCACTCGAGCAACGTCCTTTCGCTCCTCTTCTTCTGGTTGTGTCCCTAGCCGGAGTGAGTGTCCTTTGGAACGAGGCCTTAAAAGCCGTTGCGGAAGGGTGGGGAAGTTCGGGATGATGTTGCCTTCTAGGTGTTCTTTTCGGGAGGGATGCACTTCCTGCTTGGATGTTTGCCTTCTTTTTGGGGGGGTGTTCTTCGCGCGCGTTCATTTGGAGACCCCCGAAAAGCTGCGAACTTGGCTGTCCTCTCAAACCTCTTCCTCCCTTCCCCTACCCGAGGCTGTGTAAAGCGAATTTTCAACCGCCCTCGAACAAGTTTCTCCCCTTGTGAAACCCTCTCTCTCCTGGAACATACGACGACCTGGAAGACCCTTTTTTTTTTCTCGTCCTTGAAAAAAACACGAAAGAGAGGACAATTTTCACATGTAGTTCGTTCCTCTGCCGCGAGATGACAGCTCACCGAACAGGAGTTGGTGGAAAACTGGAGTTTGTCGTGCGGACGGTCACGAGGTCCACCAGAACTGGGAGATCCAGAATGCCTTCCATCTTGGGACTGCCTCCTCCCTCCTCTAACAAAAAAAAAAGAAAAAAAACACAAACACGCATCTGGGTGTGGCATCCGGCCGCCATGGAGCATCCGGGCGTCCTGTTCATGGAACTGTAAATAAGGGTCTCCGAGCAGCTTGCTCCAAGGATGGAGACCTGAGCGATAAATGGGACATTGGAGGAGAAGCAGCTCCGGACCCCCCGCAGACGGAAGGGGAGAGCGAGCATCTGAAGAACAACCTTCCCGTAGTGAAGGAAGGGGTCGGACTTTTGCGGAGGCCCCAGAGGTAGGAGGTGAGTTGTCTTCGCGGAGATCTCCAGCCTCGCTCTCGATAACCTCCCCCTCCTCTTGTTGCCTCTCACGCAGATTAGGAAGGCCCTTATCTCCGGGCATGCGCGAGAAATTCGCGTGTCCGCTCCCGCTCTCAGTGAGGCGGAACATTCGCCGCCTCCCGGAGGGCGTTGGAGCCGACTCACCTTTCCGACTGCCCATCGACTCACGTTCAGTTTCTTCGCTTTCTCCTGGAGCTGTCGGGAATCCCTGAAAAAGGTCACTGATTTTCTTTGACATGAGCCGCTTAGTTTTTTTTTCGCCAACGGACCAAGGAGACGCTGGCAGTCTACCGAATCTCGGATGCCTCCGACGAAGGAAACCCACTTAAAGCATCCCTTTAGCTTTCACTCCGTGCCCCAGCTTCCCGGGCTGAGGAGGCGCCCCTCGAATCTTCAGCTGCTCACCCTTGTTTTCAGCGCCTTGAGTTCCGCAAGTGCGGCGGACGGCGATACTTCCGCTCCCTCGTCCTCATCGGATGCATGCCGCTGCCTCCTGTCCTCACCGATGCAGCAGAGAGGGATCCAGCTTGGCCGAGGCGCCCGCTGGGCAGAGGGATCTGAGGGAGGCCAGTTATCGGGGAATGAGACGTGGGCGGGCAGGGTGAGCGATGGGAAACGCGGGCCTCCTTTCCCTATCGGAGGAAACCGCATCTTCTTGTCCCCGGTGGACGAGAGCTCTCGCATCCGCGTGTAGCAACTGAGAGCTCACCTTCAGGACACTGCTGCTCAGGACGACCTCAGTGTTAGCACCTGTGCGGGCTGCAGAAGAAGTGTTTCGGACGTTCACGAGTGTCCTCCGCAGCCTTTGCTTTGGTTCTCATCCGAAGTTCACGAGCACCACTTGGATGGTTCGCGTCCCGGTCCTTTCCCGTTCCACCGGTCGGCTATGATGCCGGGAGGAAAAACCGATTGCTCCCAGTTCTGCCTGCTATGAGTTCATCCTGGAGCCACCAGCTCCAGAAACGATGCGTTCGCGTAGCCTTGACGATGCCCTGAGTGCGGCGGGGAGAAACTGCGAGTTCTGGAACTGCCGCCGCTACTGCGGCTCGCCTTGGGGACCTCCGAGAAGAACCGTACGGATCGCCTCTGACTGGAAGGACGTGGCAGTAGCTCAGCATCCCTATTCCAAGGCGCTCAGAGAGTGTAGACCGAGACAGGAGACAAGGAAGACAAGATGATGGGAGTGCTCCCATCCTTTCCGGTGTCGCTCCATCAGAAAAGATGGACCCTATTCGGAAGTCACTCCCGGGCACGTCAAAATAGACCTCCTCCTTCTCTCCAGAATCGTGAACATTCGGCTTTGAACTACGTCTGGAGAGAGAAGGGGCGACAAGTGGAGCAGCGAACGACCACACTTTGGGAATTGGAGAGATTTGGCGAACTCTTCCAGGTACCACGACGCTGCCTGAGCCCCATAGCTAGGACAAGGCGAGGCGAAGTCTCCCTCGTGCGCTAAAATCCCAGTCTCTCTTGAGACTCCTCGCTTCTCGGCATCCGCGGTCAGCTTCACACGTCCATTCTCCCTTTCTGAGTGCAAAGGATTCTTCCTGGGTGCGCCTCTCCCAAGAGCTTTCGATTTTTCCAGAAGAGGTGGCAGCGGAGCAGCGGTTGCTCTCGTGGAGCGATGGAGGGGCCAAGGGCGAAAAGGGAGGGATGAAGCCGCGAACCTCGGTGCCTCCGAGATTCCTGTTTTAGAGACTAGGATTTTGGAGTGAGCGCTGCAGTTTTTTCCTCTGCTTCTCTCCTGTTCGTTTCTGGAGGCGAAGGGAGAGGAACTCAGAGGCGAACTGCAGTCTGGCAATGCACGAATGTTCCTTGAAGCGAGGGCTCCAGGTGTTGCTGTCGGTGATGTCTTCCTCGCCCACCGTGATGCTGCGGTCTACTGGTGGCGGCGGCACGGAAGAGGACGGCCTTGCGCACCTTCTGCCCTTCGATGAGCCGCTAGCTGGACGATGGAGGGGAGGAGGAAGAGGAGAAAGACGAAGAGCAGAGGAGGGAAGAAAGGGGAAAGAGGGTGTCGGGAGAAGAAGCCAAGTGCGCAGTGCTCCCGGAGCCGAGAGATGCACAAGAGAGTGATAGCACCCAGGACGCAGTTTTCTCGTAGCCTCGACAGCGGAACGCGGACGGAGTCTCCTAAGTTCCTGCCTTTCCAAAGTTCCCATCCAGAAAAACGTGGACAATGGCCAGTTTCCTCATATGAATCTCGAGAGACTGGTGCGAATACTCCTCCTCCAAAATACTTAAGAGAAGAGGAAGAGGGATGTCCTCTGTGTCTTCGGAAACGCAACGATTCTGGGTGGGAGCTACTGGCTGCTACCCTTGCCCCGCCGCTCCCCAAGGCAGCATTCTAACTGGATCACCATGGAAACCTTGGAAACAGAATGGCAGCTGCCTGCGAACGTTCTGTCCTCAGGCCTCTTCTAGTTGCCGCGAAGTTCTACGAAAGTTCTTGGCTGTTTGCCTTGAGGAATTTGCTCGATTGGTCCTTAGGACCCATTGCATGGGAAATGAAGGTAAGGGGACTTGTGAAAATCAGATCATCCGACCTCACCAGATCTTCCAGCTCTCTAGGATTTTCGGTGTCTTTATGGAAATGTATTTCCATAAAGACGGAACCGCCGATGGTTTTCAAATAGCTCTCGGTGGCGTTCCTGCCGCCTTGCCATCCACTTCAGCCCCTTGAATTCCTTGTGAAAATCCTCATGGACCGAAGGCTGAACCAATTGCCGGTAAGTCTGGCCAAAGAGCCTTATGGAGAGCGTGGTCTTGGTGCTTCCTGTTCTACAGCCCTTCTGGAGCCGAGAGTTTGACCGAACCTCGTTCCAGGCGACTTCCGTGCACTCCAGGTGAGTGCACAACGCGCGCGCATCATGTTGCGCGCATAGTGCTGCGCGGTGTGCATTGTTTGCACTTGCGCACGGAATCCAGCGAGGGCGGACCGTGGCCGAGCGCCGGACGTCACGTGACATCGAGTTCTCCAAGGTCCAGAAAAGAGCGGCGTATCCCTCTCCTCCGGATCTGAGAAAACCTCCAAGGGTCAGGTTTCCAAGGAGACCGAGCCGTTCCGAGCTGTGGCGGGAAGGAGGGGGGTATACGACCGTTCCCGCTTGCATGCTTGCCCTGCAAGCGGAGCGAGCTGTTAACGGCTGCGGCTGCACATGACAGAGGAGGAGGAGGAAGGGTGGAAGAGGAGGAAGGAGCCGTGCAGTTTACCACTGCTGCCGCCGTGCTCAGAAGGCGCTCGCCGGCGTCCAGCGGGGGGCATGTGCAGGCGCGCGCGCAGAGGGGAGGGGGGGGGTCTGTAGGTGGCTCCATCTGAGGGGTATTAGTGCGGGAGAGTAATGCGCCTCCGCTCCACTTGGTTCCTGCGAGCCGCCGGCAGATGGAGCTTCTGGCGAGAACCGCTTTTTTGCTGACCATCCTTGCAGGCAAGTGAGGCCCTCGGGTTGGGCGGTTGGACGCCTCCCTGAGGCAGCTGGCGTTCAGCATCTTTGTGAGCGGTTGTGGTGGGGCGGAGAGATCGCGGGCGCGCACCCCTTTCCGTCCCTCCTTCTCCCTTCCTTCTGGACGCGTTGCTGCGACCCCCGTTGTCTCCGGATCGCTGCCGCTCCATATGGGGTCTAGGAAAAGGGTGAAGAGGCGACGCTGCCGCCCTTTTCCTTTTCGCGGAGGCGCGGTGGACTGCGACCGGCGACAATGGCCGCAGGGAATGGGAGGGATGGGGAAGAAGGGAAAAATAAGGGTACGACAACGATGGTTCGCTGCAGCCTCCCCAATCACGGCATCCGTCCGTGCACTCCCCCTCCGGGCCGCCGAGCCCGTCTCGCAGCAACCAGCGGGCGCAGGCGCTCTGGCAGCTCACCGACCGCCCACCGATTCTGCCTTCCAGGGGGTGGCGGTGGAGCGCGGACGGACTTCCAGTTCGTCACCATTCCTTCGGTCTCCGTGGGCAGCAGCAACAAGTAAAATCATGGGGGGAGGGCGAGACCCGCCCACCCACCCCGCCCTTCCTCATCCTTACTCTCCCCCTCGGACCGGAAGGGCTCTTGATGTGCCCCCCCCGCCAGGAAAGGGGGGTGGGTGGGTGCGGAGGAAAAGGTAAGGTGGAGTGATAAGTCCCCTGTGAACTTCCAGGTGGCAGCAGCTGGTGGGGCTGCTGAATGACACGGTGCTACTCTTCGACTCGGTTACGGAGAACTGCACCATCCTCGCCGTGTACCAGGAGCTGCAGGTGCAGAGCGTCCACCTAAAGGCCCTCTTGGCCAACCTTGTTGAGTTCACCCTGGAAGGGAAGTTTGTCACTGCAGTCGCGGTGGCCTACTTGTGAGTGGTCCTTTCCGCGCTCCTCCCTCCCCCCTTCCTCTTTCTTTCTCTTCCGCCGCGCGTGCGCCTCGACGAGCGAGCCGCCAGAAGGCTTGCGCTTCTCTGCTGCTCCCGCGTGTCTGAACAGGAGGTGGGGGTGGGGAGGAGGGAGGTTGTTCCTGGAGAGAGGAGGAAACTGCGTGCAGGCTCAGGGTCGCTCGGTGGCTGAAAAGGAGGATGGTGGGAAGGAAGGTTCGCACCCATTTCTCCGACTGCACGCTTCTCCGCATCTTCATGTGCTCTCACCCTACCCTGGAACGCCGTCCCTCTCCAGGGGCATTCCTCAGTTTGCGCGCGCGGGTCCTCCCCGGAACTGGAGACGCTAACCAACCACCTGGAACAGGCGCAGTTGATGCAGTGGGAAACGAGGAGGCGTGCTGCTGCTTGCACGCCAAGGGATCTGTCGGGAGAGGTCGAGTAGTTATCGGTCGCTCTCCTGACGTCTCGAGAAGCGCACCCTCGCATCGTGGAGCACTGGCAGTCCCAGTGCCTCAGAACCAGGAGCAGTCGGCTCCTCGTGCAGACTGGCAGTGCGCCAGCAGTCCCGCAGCAGGAGTACCTGCTGTTCCCTCCTTCCTTACAGCAAAGCGGGAGAGATGGCAACGCTGCGTCCTTTCCAGTATTCTCTGCTTCATCCTGTGGCTGCTGTGGCTGTTTCTCCAGGCCGTCGTCTGCATGGCGCTCCAGATCTTTACTCAGGATCCTTGGAAACTCATCAACCTGTCCGCGAGTTTGCTGGAGCTGGGGAAGAGGTGGAAGAAACTGTTCTGAGTCCCTGGATTTTCTAGAACTTTCTAGCCGCCGTGAGGAAGTTCTGAAATACATGCTTGCTGGTTCCCGATGGCGCTGCTCAGTCGGTGGCGGGCGGCCTGCGGAGTTCCTGGGAAAAGGGGCAGCTAGAGCGGATCTGGGCTTCCTGGAAGCCCCGAGCCCCCGGGAGGTCACTCTTGGCTCAGCTCGTGCATCCGGAGGGGCAACGTGGTCGGGAGGGGGCAGAGACGAGGACAAAGGAAGCAGTAGCCATCTGAGCAGAAATGAGGACGCTCGTGCGTCTTGTGTAGATAGGAGCGCGAGTCCACAGCGCACTTTGACGCCATTTTGTTGGGGGACTGCCGACGGAGGGGAGGCCGTCTCCAAGTTTGCAAAATAAACACCCTTCCGCCAGTCTCCGGACCACGAGTGTTGGCTTTCCTATCGGAAAGTGAACACTCCTGGTTTGCTTCCCATCTGGCGCATTCCTTTCCACTGGATGACCAAGAAGGTAAACAGGCAAAGAAGGAGTAGAGCATTGACATGGGAAAGCCGCCTGAGGGATCGGAGCTCGTGAACCAACAGCCTGATCTTCTACCTCCAAAAGGATCCATTCATGTGGCAAAACATTAGGTTGCTTGCCCCCTAATGACCCATCTCCAAAGTTCTGCGCGCGAGGTTACCCAAGGTCCTGCTTTCATGCCAACAGCAGCCACCCGTTTCTCTCTTCGGCATAGGTCAGAGTCGGCCAACTAGGTGCTTTCCCGAGGAGCACTGATCTCAGACTCAGAGGACCCCCTTGTGGGTGCCTGCCACGGTCATGTCGCTTCCTCCTTTTCCCCTTCATCGTCTCAGCTTTTTCCTCTTCCAAAAAAAGCTGGAAGTACTTGGTTCTTTCTTCGCTTTTCTCTCCAGATCAGCGTTTGAGACTGCCGTGGGTTTTGTGGAAGGAGGGTGAGGCCTGGTATTCTTGCCCTTTCTCTGAGCCATCTTTTCTTTCCTGGAAGGTCATTGCCACCTGGGTGCAAGCCAAAATCAAGGCAGCTGCACATCGATCCGAAGGACGGGTGGGATCCCCATCCGTTTTTTCTGAATGGCTTTTCTGATAGTCAGGGAGACCGTGGCCTCGTGACTCGAGGGAGACGACGAGAGCGAGTCTTCGCTCGGAGTCCACTTCGCTTCCTGGACGAAAGCTCGACCGGAGAGGTGAAAACTTGCGGGTCTAGACCGTATCCATCAGACCAGAGGCAGCAGAAGTACACCACTCATCAGACATCGCCGAGGAGGACTCGGCAGGGCGAGTTCGCCTTCGTCTCCGTCCGTGCGCCTAGCGACGGTCCCTCAGCCCCTGGGTGCCAGGGTTCTCCGCCACTCCTCCGGACACGCTTGCTGGATTTCTGGAGATCTGGCTCTCGAGGTTGATCGTGGCCCTCTCCTGGGATCACCCCACACCAGGTAGCTCTGTGCTTGTTCATCCAGAGGGTGTCGTCCCATCTGGCTCGTCCAGTGGACTGGACGCGCTGAATGTCGGACCGCACCCTCAACTTGCTGATGTGATGGCTCGCTGACTTTCTTGGAATTTCCATCTCCTGAAGGAGGGCATCGTTATTCGTGCGACCTCGGGATCCCAATGAGCCGACGGTGGGTTTGTCAACCAGATCAGTTCCTTTGTGATAACTGGATGGTTCTTGAGATTCAAAGGGAGAGCATGGGGTCCGTTACCTCTTTTGTTCCCTTTCGTGAGCCTTCTAGAACGCCGCCTATGTGCTTTCAAATGAGCAGCATGCGACTTGCATCATGACGCGGCTTCCTTTTCCTAGGCGGGTCAAAAATGCCTTGACCCTTTCATGGGTACCCAGTTGATGCCCCTTGATCTTAATCTTGTATCTCCCATGGCACACGCCTTTTGTGGTCTACCAGGACGTAGCGATTCCTGGTCCTGAGTCGAGAGAGGAGGTCAGCTTTGGAGTGCAGCCACGATTCTTGTTTGGAAAAACCAACAAGGCAAGGAATGGAGGAGAAGGAAGCGCTCGTAAGGGTCCAAGATGTTCTGTGCCAGTACTCGATTCCCTCCTATATATTCCAGAGATGTCCCCGAGTAGAGAGAAGAGCGCCTCAAAGCGTGGGTGGCTCCGCCGGAGGGGCAGTATCTGGAAGATCAGGCGTGTGTTGCAGGTTTGCCCCACTTCCAGTGCTCTGGTCTTTTTTGGCTCTTCGTAAGACGTACCAGGAAGGTCATTGAAGGTCATTCGTGTGCTTCATGGACTTCTTTGAGTTTGCGGAGGATCGCTTGTCCCAAATTTCATTGACCTCTCTCGAGTCGAAAAACAGGGAATGCAGACGAAGGAAGAGAATGAAGCGGAGGCAGGTGATGAAAACTTCATCCGCTCCGCATGGTTCTCTTCTGAAGGCCTTCATTACCGGTGACGACCCACTCGATGTTCCGAACACGCATCCCGGGAATGCTGGCTGTTCGAGAAGGCGAAGCACACGAAGAAAGAAGGGGAAGGAAGGAAGGAGGAGGAGGAAGAAGAAGAGGAAGAGGATAGCTCTTCTGCCAACTGCGTGGCGATTCCCACTCCCTTCGAAACTTCACCGTTTCCCTGATCCCAAGATCCCCAGGGCTCCCACAGTAGCGGGCGATTCTCTGGAGGCGAACTCGAGGTCCCGTCCTGTTGGCCTCCTCCTTACTGCCGGCCCCTTCTGTTGCAATCAGCGGGAGAGGATGCAAGCACTCCACCTGCTAGTCGATCCAGTCGCCTCCCTCGGCCGACTAACGTCCAAGACCACCCCTCCTCCCCCTTTCCTCCGTCCGACGCGCTCCTCACAGCTCCCCGCATCTTGCTTTGCAAGCTCGGGTGACCTTCTCTTTCACAAGGAGATCCGGGAATGAAGAAAGAGGAGGAACAAGCGGAGGCTGGATAAGCTACTCAGCAAGACCCCATTTCTGTCCACCACTTCCACACTTCATTTGCCTCGCAACCTGCAAACGGATTTGACCCTTTGCAGTGGCTCGAGGCGACAGGAAGCATCCCAACGCTGGCCTAGGACGCCATAGGGACCGCATTCAGACGTGCCTATCAGCGCACTTTTACTTCACCAGTGCCTTGAGTCACCTCCGGTTGCTGATGGTGGTCATGGGTGAGCAACCGGCGTGTCGGGGTCGGTATCCAGCTTCTGGACTCGATATACCGGCGTTTCACCCTGAGATCGGTTTTCTGCCGAAAGGGGAGGCCGTGCTTCATAAATTGAAATGAAGATGCAATCACAGAAACTTTGTTTGGCCCTTTTTGCCACGCAACGGGGAGTGCGATCACCTTCATTTTTTCTCCGATTCTTCCCAGATACTTCCGGATCTGCGCCGGCGATTCCATCCAAGGTATTCTTAGTTTCCTGGGATTAGTTTCTCTGCAAATCCATCTGGGTCATGAGGAGACATGCGGGTGACATGTGCCTCCTCATGACCCAGAGAAGGGAGGCGGCTTCAAGAACAGCTGTGGCTAACTGGGGTGTTATCCCAGAACGCAAAGGATTTGGGGTCTCCTTTCTTTCGTCAAGATTTCAAGCCTCAGGGGAGAGAGTCTTGTGGACTCGAGGTCCTTGGTCTCTTGGAGATCGCGACATCTGCCTCTGTCGGCGTGGATTCCGTCCAGTGGCTTCACCTGGCCGATGGTACGGACGGTAGTCCGGCTCGGGACTGGGCCGCGCTTCTTGGAGCTTCACGTGGTCCTCCCACCCGTCTCTTCTCAACGTGGCCACTCCGAGGATTGATACAGCTGCATCTCTAGGCATGGACCACGTGAAACGAGCCACTCGAGGAAGCGCCTTGCTTGCAAAATAACTCCCTGGCCGCGTGACTGTCTCCTTTCACCGCCAGCTGGAGTCTCGAAATCGCCCGAAATGATGACTAGGAATGATGGAAACCCTTCGTTTCTATTTTCGCTGTTCCACGCCACTCGAGGTGTAATTATCCAAGATAGGGGGTTTCCCAAGGAGAGGACTGCCCTATGAATCCAGGAAAGGCTTGGAGTCCGTTCCTCTAACGCCTGGGAAGGGATCCCCGAAGGGGAATTCTCCACCTTGGTTGTCTACGAAGGGAACCTCGAAAGGAGTCTCCTTCCTTATTCTCTCTGGAGGGACTCCCGGAGGGTTCCGCTCCATTTTTCTTCTCTGGAGGGATCCCCCTCAAGGAAACGGCTCCTTGTTCTCTCCTCATCTGAAAAGAACTCCGGAGGGACACTTCCGAACTTTAGAAGAGCGCTGCTTCCCCGAAAGGATCGGCTTGCTTCTCTGCACTTTCTGAAGAGGTGGCGACACACCTACTCCATCAGTACGAGGCGGAGGGTCCCCATTCCGGGGACCTTTGCGTCGTTGCCTTCCTTCGCAACTGGGGAACTTCCCGCTTCTTGGTTCCTGGAAGGACCCGAAGGTCGACTCTCATTGTCTCGGCCCTCATCGGGGACATCCGGTTTTAGCAGCTACCAGTGCCGCAACCGAATGAATATAGGCCAACCAGCGTCATCTCGCAGGAGGAACTCGAACCCACGACGCACCCATTTTCTCGGCATCGATTCTTCCTGGGTGGGATTCGAACCCGCAATGCTCGGTGCCACGCGCGGCGACCGCAGTCATGTGGCCTCCGACGCGGGCGAGTCTCGAATTCTCCGCCGAAAGGTGCACACGAAACTTCAAAGAGTTTCCTCCCGACCCGCGATGGAGACGCGCGTTTCCAACATGGCAGACGGGATCCTCGCGTGGCGTGGAGGAGTGCGATGAAACTCATCCTGGAACTCTTTGGCGGATGTGAAGCACGCGTCTTTCTGCTCCGGGCGGTGAAGACGCCGCGAAGATGGCAACTCCCAAAGCTTCTGCAGTGCGCACTAGGCGGTGGCTCCGGTTTTAACGCCTCCGGCAGGATATTTTCTATGAGGAGCACGAAAAGAATGCTCACCACCGGAAGCTGCGGTGTGATCAGTGTCTCCTGGGCTCGGACTTGCTCCAAGCGTTGCCTCAAGCTTCTCTCCTTGCTCCCAGGCAACCTCTCGCACTTATGTCCTCTCCTTCCTCCCCCCCCCCACTCCTTCCTCTCCTGCTTTGGCGCCACCGCCATTCGACCACCCGCCAATGTGAAAGAGTGAGATGAGGGCCATCTGCGGTTAACACCCAGGTGGCTTCCGGACTCCGCCTCCAGGGGCTCGGAAGAGTCACGTTCACGGAAGTTGAACTGGGTCGGCGGAAAAAACACATCTTTGCCGCCGGCGTTAAAAATGATGGTCGCCTCTGCAGACGGCACTCAGGGAGGTGCCTTGCGAATCGCGGAGCGTTTAATGGCCGGTAGGTGCAGAGCGCGCTTCCAGCAATGAAACCTCAGGGAGCTCCTGTTTATTGCCCCTCCGACAGCGTTGCTTGCGTAATTGCGGGCTCGGGCCACTGCTGACGACGAACCTTTCGATGCTCTGCGGTGAAGCTGCGCTATTCTTCCTTTCCTTCTATCTTTTTTTTTTTTTAATGTTACACGATGAAATCAGCTGATGGAGAACACATTCCCGCATTCCCGATCATGTTTTTGTCAGCAGCTTCTCCTCTGGGGAGAATACTGGACCAGCTTCGCAAGAGCGATGAAAGATTGCATCATCCTGTAGGACTGAGGTGTGTAGGAAGCCAAGTCAAAATTCGCTACTGCGGAACGTACGAACGAGGCTCAAGGGGGGGGAGAAGCTCCCCATGCGAGAGCGATTCCTCAAGGAATCACCACAGTGACGGACTTCTTGTTCTCGAAGCCGAGGGGAGAAGTCAGCGGTCACTTTCCGGCCAACTAAGACGGCAGCCTTGTTCCTGAAAAATGGATGCGGGAGCGGGACAGGAAGACCATGGTCGATCACTCCAGGAAGGGGGGAGAGGGGGCATTATTCCTTGCATGCGTGAGAGCCTGGTTCCAGAGTCCCGGGAGTCCTTGGAGGGAGGAAATCGAAGCTGGCATCTCGACTGCGACGAAGACAGGAACGGAGTAGGTACTGCCCTCCTCAGAATGCAGTGGATGCGTAGGCGGCTCCGTGGGGTTGTGGCTCGGCGTTGCGTCCCCTGTGGCGACACAAGGGAGCTTCCCCGTTCCTTCCCACTAGACAGCTCTCTGGTGACGTCATCCAGGTTCAGTAGGACTGTCCGACTGCGTCGGAGGATGCTGCGGTCCGAAACAGGGGCTCTGGGTGCGCGTTGGCCCCGCGTCGTCAGCTGTGGCTCCTCTTACAGGGATTTCCTGTACGAGGAGGGCGGCGCGTTGCGTGCGCGAGGGGATGGGGTGGAGACCACGAGTTCGCCCGTGGGGATTCCTGCCAAGCAAGCCTACCTCTGGCGCCCGTCGACCAGTCACCTAGGAGTTTCTCCACTGCTGCGATTGGATGTAGGAAGGTTAGCAGCTAGGAAGGTGGAGCTGCAGTGGTGACCCTGTTAAAAGACCAGAATTATCCGAGGGAAGAAGGCGACACCTAGCTAGGAAGGGACATGGGATGCATTCCTTTTTTGACAAGTTTCAAAGAAAACTTTTCGCAGAAGAGTGATCTCAGTCGCTGAGAAGCGCCCTGTGCGTCAACTAGAAACGCCTTGTCGATTGTCCGAGTGTCTCCTAAGCTGTTTCCAGGAAGTGACCTGGCTAGAGTAAAGCATACGTTAAGAGGTGGAGGATCCATTAAGCGATAGTGTTTCTTGGAACTAGCTCATAGGGAGATGGACGGCCTTTCGGGAAGTGGTTTGTCACCGACTAGGGCTTTGACGGGCAGATTCAGGGAACGAGAAACCGGATGCATCTGCGACCTGATGGAGGTGGATGCTTTCGGGGTATCGTCTGCAAGTATGGAAGCTCTCCAAGACCTGCACAGAGTGGGAAGCCATGCTGATCGTGAGCTACGGTGAGATAATCCACAGGAGACAGATGAAACAAAGAAGGTTCCCGGGGACAACGGCAGTCTCTGGCCCGTTTTATTCAAGCAGAAATATAGAAAGACTTGAAAGCTAGAACTCCAAGAGTTCATCCAAGAGAAGCATTTCATCTTGAAAGTCAGGCAGAACAGGCATAACCATCAAGGGCTGCCGTGAGCTCGAAGGCTGGGATCTTGCACTTTGGTCCGTTTCCAGCTCCAGCCTATTCCGCACCTACTTCCCGAGCTCATTTTTCCAGCAGAGGGGACAGGCGTCATTTCTACATGGAAGAAAAACGCCTTTGAGAAAGTCTAAGGAATGCTGGAGCACTGGCGGTCTCGGTGCATCTCCAGAAGGCGTCGCGCATCCAACTCCTCCAGCTCGCATTTTTCTGGACTACCTTGGAGGCTGTCAGCCAGCCTTTTTGACGCTTACGACAAGCTCGCTTGCTGTCGATTCAGAGATCAGCGTCTGCAGCCCGCTTCAGAGCCGGGGCATCGAGGAAGGAAACAAGGAGAGCCAAACCTTCCGGCATCTTTCAAGCGTTAGTCCGTCCCAGATGGCCAACCTTCCCTCTGTCGACCCTTCCCGGAGAGATCTCGTACCGAGCGCCAATTGGCAGCCTGCCTGCCTCCTGAGAGGGCCGAGCTCTTCGAGTGGATTCTCAGGGGGAGGCGGCATCCAGATAGACGATAGGAGTAAGCTTGAACTGGAAGAGCTGTCGGGTGTGCAGGGTGGTCTTTGCGGACCGTTCTCCGTAAGCACCTCAACCCCCCCCCCTCCCCCAACGTACTTGGGATTTTCCGCGGTCTCAGCCTTGCTGAGGGACGCCTGGTGCTCTTCGTATTGGTAGACGAGTGCAGAGCTGCAGAGTGCGCCCGCCTGACCTTCTGGAACGAAGGATTCCTCCTGCGCGGAATGAATGAGGTACCCTGAGAGGCCCTGGATCGATACCTTCTCAAAACCTGAGTGGTCCTGGTGTTCTGATGCGATGATGGTTCTTGGGCGCACTCACGGGCAGTACGAAGACGTGGGAGTGGGAGGCCTGAGGCTACAAGTCCGCACTCTGATGCGAAGCGAGCCGCCTTGCCTCCGAGAGGACAAGCCGAGCTAGGAGCTGAGCAGCCTCGGGGCACGTAAGGGCCCCAGGGCGACCTGCGGTAGAGGAGCGCGAAGAAGCAGAGACGCAAAGTCTCTGCCGCGAGTTCCGCAAAGTGCCGGCGGGAGAAAGGTCCTTTTATCCACAGTGAGGCTCAGAGACATCGGTCACAGGATCACTCATCATGGAGTCTGTGACTCCGTGGGAGAATTTTCCGCCTTTTTGACTTTGCCAAAAGGTTTAAGAATATCCACGGTAGACTAACCGCGGTGCAGGTAACTGTGTGGTCGAACGGAAGTTTTCTCAGGAATCCCAAGCAAATGGAGCATCCAATGGCTGGTGGTTTGAGGAGCCATGGAAAGAGAGGACCTTCTTTGCAACCAAATGGCTGCGATCAGGCAATCTCGGGTATGTTCCTAAAGAGATAGCGGGCTGCATGGGAAGACCAAGCGGGAGATGCGTATCAAGCGGCCGCCCTCACACTTTCACGATCAAAACAACTCCTCCCTTAGGGGAAATCGCTCGGGGTAGGATAATGAGGGAGGAAACCTCTCCCTTCCGGACGCGCATAAGGAAGCGGACGAGTCGTCACCCTCGCCAACCAACGCACCGAGGATTGGGAAAATTCCGGGAGTTCTCCATTCGGCAGGACGAAACTGTTGTGCCCCACACAGACCTGGGAAAGCGTCCACGCTATCACCGTGGAGACCAGGATGTCCTGGAGACCGCAGGAAACATGGTAGAAGCGCTTTGCTGTGTGAACCAGGAGCTCCTGCTGGAGCTCTAGGAACTCCAGAGTCTTCCACACACCTTTTCTGCAGCATCTGTGCTCGTTCTGGAGTGACGGGCCACTCTACATCTGCTCCAAAGATCGCGACATACGCAACGTTCGTATGGAAAGAGCCAGGTGAGAGAACAGGCAGAACTCCACGCTGCTCCGCATCCTCTTTGAGCCAATGCTGAAGCGTATTGGAAGACGCTGGGAACTCTGCCATTGACCTCATCGCGCACGTCGTCTTTGGAGGCCTGTGCAGATGACCTTCCTCTTTTGTCCTTCTCATCCAGGAGGCGTAGCTCTTTGATCCTTCTGGCAGTGGGCTTTTCAGAGCAAACGAAATGAAGTGACGGCCGTCCCCGTGGGAGCGTCGTGGGAGGGACAGTCACGATGAATCCATCTGGAAATTCCCACGAGCGGTACTGTGAAGTACCCTGCCATGTCCGCGCGCGACTTTTGAGTAGAGGAAAAGCGAATCTGAAAGTTCCCTTCAGAGAACTGGAAAAGTACTTGTTGGAGTGAACCGCAGTGCAACACATCTTCATGCATTCCTCCCTCTGAAACCGGCGGCCCTACGAGGCGAACGTTGGACTCTCGAGGGCAGCTCTGCGAAGGCCCCGGAGATCCGTCTGAAAGGCATGGTGGCTCCACATCGAGAAGCTTGGACTTGAAGTGTGCACATCTTGGGCAGGATGGAGATGCAGCAATAGCTCCGGCAACTGAACCTTGAGATCAGACTATGAATTCAACACTGATGCCCTGGAGTAGTGAAGAAATGATGCACTTCTCTAAAAAGAGGTTTCCCTCTCCCCGAAAGAGAGTCGGGAGCGGCTGACTGGCAGAGTGGGAGGTCTCTACTTATTAAAAAAAAAAAATGATGCTCACAGATAAAAATTCCTGGGGAGAAATGTAGAATACCAGAGAAGATTATACACAATTTCCAGTTTCCCCAATCTTGCTATTGTTGGAGTGTTGTTGTGTTAGCCCAGGATGCTGCTGACCATGGATAATCCAGACGATGGTTTCAGTACATTCCGCGGGAGCGTTGTATGTGGTTGTTTCACATCTTTTCCTTCTTGATCTTGTCGTCTCCGTTTGATCTCGAGTTTTTTTCTCAAGGTCCTTGTCGTTGCCTGGGTCCCACGCACTGCAAGGACTCCTACAGCAATGGAAAAAGCCACTCTTCCTTTTCCTGGATTCTTCCAGGATCTAGAAATTGCTTTCGAAGCGGCAGGCGATGTCGAGCATAGACACTTGTTCGTCGCCTTGTTAGACAGGGTCTGGGAGGGGATGTGAAATCTTCCCCGGTAATGGATTGATCAGAAGCAATCAGCCTCCTGTGTCTTGTCCTCATTTCTTTTTTAATTTTTTTTTTATAAACGCATAGTGACGGTGCTGGAACGATGTCTCGAAAGTTTGATGTGCAGGGGTTGACAACGTGCCAAAAGGTCTGCCAAAGCGCACATCTCCTGCACGTGCAATCTACGCTGCTTCTAATGGGTGTGGCATGCACTAGCAACAAGTTCCACCAAGCCGCGTCTACGAAGCGATGATCCGCGAGCCGCTCGTGGTTCCTGTTGAAAGGGTGTTGTCTGGAATCACAGTGCTGACCAATGCAGAGCACGGCTTCATTCTGATCCCCGACGTTGTTTTTGTCGGAGATTCTCTGCACTGCCTCAAGAGGAGCGAAACTCTTGGAGGACGGAAAGCAGTCCTCCTGGCTGACTCATCCATTCCGGGAACACAGGTGCAAAGACGTCTGCCCTAGGGAAGACCTGTTAGACTCCTTCCAAAAGGACCGGACGATCCGCCTGCCTTGTGCCTGAAAAGCTTTGTGCATCCCTTCCTCCTGCAGCAGACGACAGTGCTCTTCTTGCAGTGGGCTTCTTGTTTGACACGATCACATGATGGCGTGAGGGGGAGGGGGACAGCCAAACTTCCATAAACCTCACCCAGAAACGACTTCGTGGTGATGCGATGCTTCACAGCGCGAGCGGAGGATGTTGTTGAGATCGAGCAGCCGATCGGACTCGCCTTACTCTCCCAGACTCCTGTCGAATGGAAGAGTCGTCCTCCGCTTCCCAGTTTTTTTGGGGGGGGAGGGGAAGTAGATGCGATTCCTTCCTCGTGATAATCTACCATATAACCCCCTATTTGTTCCACGATCTCGTTCAGCTTTGCAGGAACCTATCAGGGCAGACCTTCCCCTATAGCCTTTACTCCCGTTTTCCACCTTCTCTGACTCGCATTCTTCTTTCCAGCCGTCGAGAGAGACTGGGAAATGCCAATCACGCCCTGTCAATCCGATTTTTTCTTGGCTTCTGCTTTCCTCCTCGTGAGATGCGGAAAGGATTCAAAAACCCCTCGCCTGGAGGAGACGCCCACCTTTTTTTTTATTATTATTATTATTTTTAGAGGGTGGAAGAGCGTGTCATCCTTTTCCAAGCTTGCTGCGCCTCATTAAGGTAAGGGGAGAGGATCCTTGAGTTTTCAACGCGGGAAGGGAAGCAGGGCGTGGCTTTTCTTCCACGCGCGGATCGAGCCTCACGGAATCCTTCGCAAACGCTCTCCGAGCGGACTCTTTTGCACAAGCCTCCCGGTGTCTTATCTACATTCTTTCCCTTCTGAAGATGCGAGACTCCTCCTCGCCGAGAGTGGCCCGGGCCCTTTCTCGGGATTCCAGGAATGCCTGATCCTCCATGTTTCTTCGTGCAGGGATCAATTGATCGGCTGGCTTCCCGGTGCGTAGCATCCGCTGCTGGTATGGATCTCTCGCTCTGCCGGACCGCTCTGCCGCCTTGCACGGACTTTTCTCCCCTTCCACGTTACCTTTCCAGTCCTGCTGCTGCTCCCGTCAGGGAACAGCAAGGAAGGATCTCGCTACCCGAGGACAGAACGAGATGCGCTGCGGAATTCCGCCAGTGCCTCTGCAGCCTGCGGATAAGCGAGTATGACACCTCAGCATTGGAACCCTCATTAGCAGAGAAAGAAGGCCCAATTTCTACGATATCCCATTCCTCCCTCCATCTTGCATGGACTGCTCCCGAGCTGCGCCTGCAGATGCGTTCTGAGAAGAGCGGTGCGTATCAAGGACGAGGACCAAGCTGTTTGGCTTGGCCTCAGCTGAGTCAGGCAACCTCCAACCTGGACAAAGGAGCCGCGGTGCCCCACCACTTGACTAGCACTGTAGAAAGGGTTGCCCTTGTCGGGAAGTCTTCCAAGACACTCGCAACAGTGTGACTGACCCCTCGGCAAAACAGGAACCTGCAGCTGCAGCATGCAAGACTCGATATAGTGACCATCTCTTCAACAAGGTGAGGAAGAGCTGGCCGAATCGAAAGGTTCGAATGGAAGACTTTGGGGAAGGTAAATTCAAGAAGAATGGAAAGAGAAGTGATTCGATTCCCAGGATCCCCTTTCCTGTCAAGGAACAGAATTCCCACAAGAAACAGGGAAGTTTGTCTGGGAGGGAACACCGACTCGAAGTTCGGTTACATAGGTCGTTGGTACTATCGTCGGGAAAGTATCCACGCTTGACGCCCACGAGGCGCAGAAGAGGCCAGGGGCAAGTGACGATGCCGCGAACGTGGTGACCAGGGATGCTCCTGAGCGGCTGCCCAGCATCGTGACGCCCGTCTGCACCCGCGAGGAAGTGTGCATTGTAGAACACCCACCACAGGGATGTGATCAGATCGGACAGAGTCTGGTCGCCACTGACGCCAACTCTTCTTGTCCAGGAAACCTAGCACCGTCATGCGAAAACTGGGCACTACGAAGACAACCCTCTACCGGAAGACCGTCCAGGCCACATAGAAAGTCCGGAACGGGGAGGGAGGCACAATAAATAAATAGAAAAGATAGAGAGGGAAGGGACAGGGCTCTTTTGTTGGTGATGCCCCTTCGCGCCTGCGGCCTCCTCAAGATACAGGGATGAGTTGCATGGCGACTTCTTGCAGATGCCGTCATCATGAAGACGGCTGCTATGCCGGTGGTGTCCTGTTGCTGCGCCCGAAATTCCAACTCTGCTAGAGTCCCTGCAGGTATCGTCGCCCAGAAACAGACGCGAGAACGACAGGTGTTTAACATGTTCGAAACCAAGGCGTTCGGAATGGACGATAGAGCTGGCTCCGAAATGCCAGTTCAGATGGACGGAAGAGCTCGCGTCGGAGGCTTTGTGGTTAAGGCTTCCGCGCGTGGCACCATGCATCGCGTGTTCGAATACTGCGGAAGAAACTGAGCCACTGAGTCGTTGGGTTCCGAGTTTCTCTTGCAATGGCGCTGGTTGGCCTAATCATTCGGGCGTGGCACCGGCGGTGGATAAAGCCAGAGGCCCCCGATGAAGGCCGGAACAATGGGAAATTGACCTTCGGGTCTTCCCAGGAATAAAGGAGTGGGGAGTTTTCCCTCCGGTCGTACAACGGAGAGCGGACCTCCCCACCGGGGGACCCCTCCGGTTTCAAGATGGAGTAGGAGCCCTCACGGGCACCTCTCCAGTTGTTCAAAGGAGAGCTGCCCCTGTTGTGGGGGTCCCTCCGAGTCGTCGCCTCTTCACAGAGTGCAAGGAAGCAAGCAACAGAGATCACCCTGCGGGAAGCTGCAGCGCCCCTTCTGAGTTTCGGAAGCGTCCCTTCGGGGTTCTCTTCAGAGGAGTGAACAGGAGCGGCTCCCCTGCGGGTTCCCTCCGGAGAAGAAATTCTACTAGCGGATCCTTTCCGGGTTCTCTTCGGAGAAGTTGAAATGGAGAGGACAGCCCCTCCCCATCTAGGGGGTATCCCTCCGGAGAGAATGAGGAAGGAGATTCACTTCGGGGTTCCCCTTCGGAGACAACCGGGGTGGGAGGTGCGAGAAGCGTGAGAGGAACGGACTCCGAGCCCTTCCTGGATTCATAGGGTGGACCCCTTATTCCGGGGTGCCCCTTATCCTGAAGAATTACACGCCCCCCTGCGAGGTTGTCGCAGGGGAGAAGCGTGGAAACAAAACAGTGTGTTTAAAAGAGCCACGTGCGCCGCGAGGCACGCGACCGGCTCTGAGGTACTTAGCGAACCAAAAAAAAGGAAGACTCTTAAAATAAAAAAAAAAAAAGCTGGAAGGAAAACAGCGAAGACAGAAGAGCTCACTGCGGAAAAGAGATTTGCACAAGCAGCGCCTAGTACACTGCAACGAGCAAACGCAGGCTGCAAGAAATGCAGGCACAGGAAGGGTGGGAAACTAACGACGCACAAGGACCAGAGGTGAGCAATGTCTTGAGCAACTCGCAGCATTGGGAAGTCTGCAAACCAGGCAAGCATGAGAGGCGAAGGGTTCCGTTCCTGAAGACTGATTTTTGAGTTTCGGCAGCTTCAGTCACCATTTGAAAACACCACTATGCACGAAGATGCGCCATCTGGATTCCAAGATTTCAGACTATCAGCAAAAAAGGCGAAGGTCTGAAATGACTTGTGAGAGCAACTGGTAAGAATTTACTGTTTTTTGTTCTTTCCAACGTCCCCATTACATCCAGCTTGCAATTAAAAGAATGAGCCCAGACATATTCACGTTGCCGCCATCGCATTGAATTTTCCCAGAATTTTCGTGCACAATCATTTGATGAGTTTGAAAAGCCTTCGCTTCTCATTGGAACAGATTCTTCAAAGCAAAACCGAACTGCTTCTTGAAACTATCACCCCTGACTGTGCATTAATCAAAACTTCAGATATCTTCACTCACCGCAGTCCTCTTACAACTGACTCATAGTAGATCAGTTTTTCAAGCGGTCACCAGGAGTTTCGAAATATAAGACTTCTGGTCCCTACAGTTCTAACCAGTTTGGTTCTTCAGATGCGATGGACCCCACAATTCCCGAAATGTCCGGAAATTCCACCTTCGTGGGTTGGAAACTTCGGAGCCCACCTTTGATTTTGCGACCTAACTCTGCTGCTCCACTGCAAGGAGCGCGTGGTATCTGGACAAGGGATTCTCGAAATCTCATAAAAGCCAAATCACGTAATCCCTTTTCCCTCCACGTCATGAATCAGCTTTATTAATGCTGCTAGGACTTGCAACTGCAGAATCGCTAATAAAAGGATCTCCCTTTGGATTTTAAGGTTTTTAATCAAGGAGATGAGACTAAGGCACAAATGGAATAAGATGCAATAATCAAGACAGGAAAAAAAAAAAAAATAGAAAACTCTGAGTGGTCACGAGATGATTCCTCGCGTTCGCCATTTCCACTCTTTGAGCAATTCTGGGCATACGTCCTCTTTTGTATCCGCAACGACTCAACTAAAGCACTTTACACAAAAATTCGGGATCACTAAAAAGGAGTAAAAATATAAAGCCAATCCTTTTGAAGAAATATTTTGCAATGCCACTCTGCATTTTATTAGTATTTCTTTAGTGATGCTTAACACTGTTATCAGCTCTTTAAATGCATTGCGTATTTTTATTTTTACTGGTTTGCAGGCTGTCTTCTTTCACAGGTTTACACCGAGTAGCATTTAGAAATCGTAGAAGAATAAAAGCAGAGTATCTGTATAACTGAAGTACTCCGGGCTGTAATGCAAAATGTTGGAAATAACGTCTAAAAGTAACGTCTAAACCATGCATCACAATAAACTATGCATCATTTGATTCATACCTGGAATGTTATATCTGAATACGGGATAATCAGTACCGAATGTTGATTATAGGAAGAAAAGGTTCTGAGGGCAACCATCTTACTGCATCTTACTGCATGATTCTCGAACAAAATGGAGCGTTTCTGGAGTTGTCAGAAAGCACTTTGACGACTCGAGCAATATTACAATAGGAAATAAAAATGTGATCTGAATTAGAGTATCACATAGGACGACACATCCATTTTCATGAAATGAAGGAATTAATGGCTCCAATATCATTAATAACTGCTACCAGTAATGAATAACGATAATTATAGTAATGACAATTGCACAAGAGAACTCCTGAAATTATATATTTTTTAATTGGTGTAGAACGTTCACGTGATTGAGCTTGCTTGTTTCAAAAATTACAAAACAATGGAAATCAAGATAAAAAAAGCAAATTAAGCTTAATTTTTGTACCACCAAGAGTCATAATATCAATTAAGAAAACGGAACAAGTCTGATGCTTCAACTCAACTAGCTGCAGTTTCCTTGCATATGTGTAGCTTAGATGGCAGTGCAAACCTGTCGAGGGAAAATTGTCTTCTTTTTGGAAAAAAAAAAAAAAGCGACAATTGGGGTGTTTTTTTTTTTCATTTTTCGTTTATGGCAAGTACCATTTTTCGTGAAGGAAGGATTATTTTGAGTCTGTAGAAGGCGATGGCGAATGCATAATATAAGGGTGAATGCGTGGGTTGATAAGCGGAAATGGATTCTCACTGAACAGAGATTCTTATCTCATCCAGGATGCTAGTTTAAAAATTGCTTCCTTTAACGCAGACTTAAGCTATGAAATGGATTTTCGATAATTGGATGATTTACGGTTTCGTCTTCCTTGATGAGGATGTTTCCAACTTGAAGTATAGCATTATGGATTTAATAATGGTTATCCAAATTTTAGTTTTGAAAACTTAAAATGTACCAGAAGAAAGACCCTGAATGCATCAAATTCATATTTCTTTACTCTGAAAGAACGCGTATAACAAAACTTAAAATATACATTTTCATGATAAATACTGTTATCTCATATGAGTTTATCGAAGTTGCTGTTGGTATATTCATATATATACGGTTACAAAGTAATAAAACTTGTCTCCAGCATGGACCAACGTCTGTGTTGGACATGTGTGGAAAATGTGTGGAAAAGTATAGCTCAGTGCTACATGATGTTGTAGAATGGGATGAAGGGGCAATTAATGAGCTAATTCTCTCCTAATTTGCAAATATTTAGCGAATGCCGTTACTAGAAGTTATAAGCAAAGTTTTAAAAAGAAATAGAATCTGAAAGCTGACGAAGGAATGAATAATGAAAAGCTTAGCAAAATGCACCAAATGACTACACAGTGAATTAAAAACAAACAAACAAACCTACGAACTGAATTTAAAAAAAAAGGGTCATGAGTTTTCTGTAGTAACAAAAAATGTGAACTATAAATATGGAAAATACATCTTCATGAGCAGCAACTGTGCGTGTATATGCTTACACACGCTTATAATGTAAGACTTACAAACACCATTAAGAAAGCAAGAAATTCATACAAATATTATAACATGCTAACGCGAAATGTAACAGAGAAATCCTAAACACGAGATTAAAATAATGCTAGAAAAAAACTAATGGATAATTATTAAGATATGCAAATTTTTTTTGAAAAGCAGATAGAAGAAAACGGTTAAGTAACTCTTGGATTGAAATTTGTAACTCATTTTGTCTGGATAAATCGTTTTTGATTCTTGTTGCAAATAAAGATTCATAAAAAAGAAACAGAATACTTCAGTGAGCTATTCGATTACTTCACACTGTGACAAACATATTTTAAAACCGTCCACTGCCAAATCGTCGATACTTCCTTAACATCAGACCTCTGTCATAAAATGTTTCTGTTTTCCAGTATTTTCAAAACTACAATACTCTCCCAAAAGTTCATGGCAATGACTTTTTTTTTTAAAACGTATACATATTTCGGAGTAAGTCAATTTCTTGCGTTTTTGATTTTTCAAAAACGAAGTATAAGAAATTTTGTGGAAAACAATGTGCAAATCCACGCACTTTCATCCGTGTTTTTTTTTTTTTTTTGAGGAAATTAACCAAGAATCTAGAAACACGAAATATATGTTTGCAGCTGTCTTTATTGAAATCCTCGGAATCCTTAGGTGGATACAAAAAATGCTGCCTCCAAGCAGACTCAAACGAAATTTAACCAAACCAACCACTGGCAATTGCTGCTTCTTCCGTCGCACCAAAAAGTGTTGTGGTCCAGAACATGAATCACGACCACATTGCAAAACACTCTCAACACGTTTCGGCTCGCGCAAAAGCAGCGTGCAAAAGGCCAGGAGGAAAATCCTTGCACAATAACATACACTTGGGTGGAAGTTACGTTTTCTTCCCTCGGACTTCCGTTTTCCGTGTTGGGTTCCCGAAAACGAAACACCCAAGACTCTCCTATCGGGACCCCAATTCACCATGAGACCTATTTTTAGGCGTCTTCTGAAGAGGAAACCTCGGTGTGTCGGCTCCGTGGGCGTTGGGTGATCCGTAAGGCCGACGGTACGTTGCAGATGATCTCTCCCAACAGATGTGAAAATCCGTGACGAAAGTGCACCACACACTGCTTATTCGTTTGTATTACATACGTTTCCCGTATTCTCGTCTTCGAAATTTTAAAAGTACTCCCAGTTCATTGTTCGTTAGTGTAAAATTTTGATTGCTACAAAACGGTGGGCATCCTATCGAAACATATGCTTAAAATCCACCAGTTTCCGTCAGAAATAAATGATTCCCCCTCCTATTAATTCCCTACTCGATAGCGTGAATGTGATAATTAACAGATCGTAATTTTCGGTGAGTATTAATGTATGCAATTGTGAGAAATATGTTTGTAGTACGATTTAAGAATGTTTTTTTTTTAAGAACGGCGTGAGGAGAACATTCATAGTAGCAAGATACAGAACAAAAATTTTCGAAATGCATGCTTGATATCTATAAATTTCCCCTCTTTTTAGACCGTATCACGCCGGTAATCAAGATGCATCCCATCAGTTTGTTATTCATCTGGATGTTCACAACATGTGTTCATAGTTATGGATTTAAAAAGTCGTCAACCAATAACCCATGTATTTCTAAACAGTCTTGTAGTGATTGCATTCGTACACCATCTTGTGCTTGGTGCAGTCAACCAGTATGTGTACTTAATTAATTTGCTGATTTGCTGATTTCTGTAGAACTTTACAAGTGCAGATGGCAGTTCTCAATATCGATGTAATCAACGCAATCAATTTGTTAATGAGCAGTTGCAATTACAGTGTGATCGTGGTTTCATTATTGATCCTGTTAATCAGTATTCCAAACTTCAAGATCATGAATTCTCCAAAGCAACCATATTCTCACAAAGTGAATCTCAGGGAAGCTATGGTGGTAGATCTAAAGAAGCAGTCCAGATACGACCTCAACGTGCCAGCCTAAAACTTAGGATGAGTAAGTGACCTATATAGCAAATGGATATGTACCTCATTCTGGGAGATAGGTGAAGTCTATGATCTGAAGTTTGCCTACTCTCAGGCTGAAGATTATCCTGTGGACTTGTACTATGTTATGGATCTCTCTAAATCAATGGAAGATGATAAAGACAAGTTGTCAGAGCTTGGAGAACTATTGGCAACAGAAATGGGGAAAATCACATCCAATTTTCGTTTGGGATTTGGATCCTTTGTGGACAAAGTGGTGATGCCATATGTGAGCACTGTTCCCAGAAAGTAAGAAATATTGGAAGGTCTTATTGAGTTACATTGGAAGAATCTGTGGATATTACTTCAAAAAGTGTTTCATATGAATGATTGAAATTGTTTATTTGCTTTCCATTTCCATGTGCTATGTTTGGAAGAAATTTTGAAAATGAAGGTTGTTTCCAAAGACTGCTTTCACAGAATGGAAGCAAAGCATCCACTATTTCGGTTTATAAAATCAAAACTGTTTCTAATTGCTAATGTGATTTAAGCATCCAATACTTATTCTCCAGCCTTGCAGAAAGTAGTGTTGGATTGTAGAGTATTTTTAATTTTTGTATTGTATTGATTTAGTTGGACTGAAAATTAAACCTAATTTAACTTCTTTTTCTGAAGTATTGCCCAAGCAGAAGATGCATGCCTGCCATAGCATACAAATGATAGAACCCTGAAGGAATTAATCCCATGCATTCATGCTATCCACTATTGCAATTTTTGATTCATGTAATTAACCTTCACACATTTCAGATTGATTGAACCTTGTGATGGGTGTGCTGCACCATATGGTTTTATCAATCATATGCCATTAGATACCAATGGCAAGAAATTTGAGGTAATGCAGAAAGATCATCAGTTACAGTCATATTACATTCTTGATATTGCAGGCCCAAGTCAAGGCTGCTGCAGTTTCTGGGAATTTAGATGCTCCAGAAGGTGGCTTTGATGCTATTATGCAAGCTATAGTGTGTAAGGAGCAGATTGGCTGGCGGGATCGTGCCCGACGTCTGCTAGTTTTCTCCACAGATGCCAGCTTTCATTATGCTGGTGATGGCAAGGTATGAATGAAACTCACTCAAACGAAAATTCACAAATATCATAGTTAGGAGGAATTGTGACTCCAAATGATGGAGAATGCCACTTGGATCAGCGTGGATATTATACACATTCCACACTAATGGATTACCCTTCTGTATCACATATCAACACAAAAGTCAAAGAAAATGCCATCAATATGATCTTTGCCGTGACTGCCGAACAACGAGGTATCTATGATCAGCTACGTTACAGTATTGAAGGTGCCAGTTCTGGAACCCTTAGCAATGATTCTTCCAATGTTGTACAGTTAGTGCGTGAGCAATATGAGGTAGGAATGTTAGTCACAGGTTCTCTCCACTCATCCACATATAGCAAATATCATCATCAGTGGAAATCAAAGATAATTCCAGCAGTCATGTTGTTATCAGCTATTTATCATCATGTCTGGGTGGAGGCCCAGTTCGTCCCACAAACAAATGTGATGGTATCAAAGTGGGAGACGTTATTGATTTTACAGCAAAAATAGAAGTAAGTAGGAATATGAAGGCCAATTTCTTAAGAACTTTTCTAGATGGTATCTTGTCCTGCAAATCGTGCTGACTGGCATCAAACTTTGCTCATCTATCCAGTGGGAATTAATGAATCTCTGATACTTGATCTGGAACTTTTATGTGACTGTGGTTGTGAGAGGCCTGGAAGTGCTGTAAGTGATGCATCCATCTTCAAAGACAACATGTTTGTTTAGGGTTATAAGCCTAAGTCAGTAGCTGAAGAATGTAATTTTGCTGGGGATTTGATGTGTGGTATTTGCATGTGTGATGACACACACTTTGGACGCAGTTGTGAATGTGACAACACCAAAGTTGAAAGAGAAGATCAAGTGGGTTGCCGTCCAGATAATTTTACAGAAGTACTATGTTCAGGCCGAGGCAATTGTCTCTGTGGAGTGTGTGAATGTTATCCTCGTCAGAATCCTGAAGAGGTAGATACTTAATCAGCAGTGCATAAGTCCTCTTGCAGATGGTTAGTGGTGCTTTTTGTGAATGTGACAATTTCTCTTGTGACCGCAATAATGGACTCTTGTGTTCTGGAGAAGAGCAAGGTGTTTGCAACTGTGGAGTGTGTGAATGCAAATCTGGATGGGCAGGAACTGCATGTGAATGTCGAGACACAATGGATACCTGTATGCTCCCTGGATCAGGAGAAATTTGTTCAGGAAAGGGGACATGTGTATGTGGTACTTGTATTTGTGATGATACCAATGATGGTCGATACTCGGGAAAATATTGTGAGTGGTGCCCAGTAAGTAATTTAGTTTGAGAGACTGCATTACTATTTGCTTTGTAGACATGCACTACTCGTTGCAATGAACTGAGTCCTTGTGTCCAGTGTCAAGTGTATACTACAGGAGAACTGACTGAAGAGCAATGTCTCAACTGCACTTTTGTTCCAATTGAGGAGGAAAAGCCGCAAAGTAAGAAAATAAGCTTTATAAGAATTATGATTATCTTGGTTTAGAGATCCATGAGACAGATGAGGAATGCACAGTTATTGATGATGACAACTGTCGTTTCACTTTTGTGTATTCTTACAATGATGAGGGAGAATTTATAGTTCGAGTTCAAAAACCAAAGGAATGTCCAGTGGAAGTGAACATCTTAGGTAAATAAGTGTGTGATGTTTGTGAAGTGTAGCAAAGGCTTTGTATAGCCATTGTTCTGGCTGTGATTGGAGCCATAGTAGCAATTGGAATGGCTGCTCTTCTTGTATGGAAGTTACTGACAACTATCCATGATCGCCGTGAGTACGCCAAATTTGAAAAGGAAACTTCTTTACTTAAATGGGAAACTGTAAGTTCATTCACCGAGTTTTTAGCTATTCACATTTGTTTTTACAGGAGGAAAATCCTATATTTAAACAAGCTACTTCTACATTCAAGAATCCAATTTATGGAAAACGCTAATTAACTGGTCATTTTAGAGAATTTGCGATCTCATTTCTTCAAGTGCCATAAATAGTTGGCTCTTAATAATTGGTGCTGAGATTACTGATTTCCAGTAGTATCTAATGTTCAATAATAGTGGTGCTATTAACATATGTATATACTTTCTTTCATTACTATTTTGTTCTATTGTGCATGTATATGAAAACTTTAATTCAGACGTAAATACATGTGGATTAATTATTTCCTAATAGTTGTATTTTTGCAAACTGATCAAAGAACGATAAGGCATTGTTTCAATTGTCAGTTGTTTACAATTTTCCAGGTTTTGAATTCTTTTAATGGGACCAATACAGTGGAACTGCATGAGTACTACATTTATTGACTGAGTAGATGAATCATCAAAACTTGTCAACCACACCATGCTCTTCATCTACTTCATTTTCTATTGCATTTCATTTTTTGGCACCCCAATGAAGTTCCTGCACTTTCAGCTTACAAAACTGAAGAAATTATTTACCAAAAACGTTGCAACGTATATCTGCAGATGTCCATTGTTGATACTTGAGGTATTCAGGTCCCAGAAATTTCAACTTGTGCATATGATCTGTTTTAAAAATTCTTGTGCCTCTAATCTGCCACACCTTTCCTTTTCAACAATTATCTTGAAGAAAAAAGCAACAAAAGTAATCTATTTTATTGCTAGCATTCTGATTACAAGTACTGCACTTACATTGAGCTCTTTGAACACAAGCATAAGTACAAGTACACCAGCTTCAATATTGAAGCGAGAATTTCTTATGGATCTGATTGCCATCGATAATTGAAAACTTTGAAATACAAATTCGCATGCATTCAAAAGACAGAATAAGGACATTTACTGAACTATATTCCCAAGACAAATTCAGGATCAAGTTTTACATGTTCATGCTTTCTGTCCAGTTGTATATGTTACACTGAAGAACTACAGTACTAGAAATTGAATGATCTTTTAAGAAAATCACAAGAATGACAGTTATGCTGATTAGAGGATGAGCTTAGTTTATTTACTTTGAGATGCAGCTATCGATGTGAAAGGTCAATTAAAAGGTTCAAAGCTGTTTCGTAAACAATACTAAAGTTTTACAGATAGGGCACTTCCCTGCACGTACATATTACTTTTTACTGTGATCAAGCATTCATTTCACAAATGCAGTTTCCATGTCTGTGCAATTATTATAACTTCATAGTGTTCCAACCTTAATAATTTAATCTTATAAAAGTACCATGAAGCTCAAAAAAACACATACAGATCATACTGACATTCATGAAACTTCTAAATAAAACATCCAGCAAAACACATTTCATGTACAGGACAAAACAGCTTCCTCTCAAGCTGTAATTCTTTGGACATAATTTATTTTATTTTGGGCAATTTTTTCTATCGTTTCAAAACCATGGGTTCATGGTTTTGTTACTTTGTTATGAACAATACCACTCCACCAATTGGTCAGCATTCCTTGGGCCTGTGAGATAGCATTACCCATAACTTTGCCAGCAGAAGCAATATTTTGGTTTTGACGCCATCCACGCTCTAAATTGGATACTGTCTGTGATAGTTGCATGCGTACATCAGAGAAATTTAAATGTCCAGAAAATGGATGTCCAGGAATCAGTGAAAGAAAACTACTATCTATGTTTTCATACCATATCTTATGGTTGTGAGTACTTTTCCAGTAACTGATAAATGTAGGATTATAGTGAGTTATCTGTGCATCCATATCTAATTTTGAAATAATTTCAAATAATTGAAAAAATGCAGATGCTCACCATCTTGCAACGATGTTCTTAAAAGCATGATTAAATAAGACCAACAGTGAGAACGTAACCACGTTTCAAGCTGTGATTCCAAACACTTAGCCTGGGTTACATGTTGAACTAAATGATCAGCAAATCTTCTGTCAGCAATGCCCAACTGCAGAGCACAGCGTAATTCAGAATTTCGAATATTTATTTGCGCAGAATCAACATCTACCAACACATCAGCTAGCTGTGCTCTTTGTTTAAACAATGCATTTGATACACCAATTACATAGCCACGAACACTAGCATCAACCAAAGTATCAATGCAAGGCAATGGAACATATGGATTGCACAAGTAACCCTACAACAGAAACGTACTATTTTCTGGGTAGAAATTTGTCTTTACCTTCTCAAAGATGCGTAAGGGAAATCCAAAATGATGCAAGTTGAACTGATTCAGGGGCAACTGTGAAAGACACTGATTGAGACATTCCTTTGTTATAACTGTCATACTACAATAGCTGAAATAGGCCTGTTAAAAACACAAACTTACTTCATGTCACTTCCAAAACTTTCTGAAATGAAACTTGTAGAATGTTCAACAGATGTTTGTTGAGATCGACTGTAATCACAGTGTAATCCTTCCTCTAAACAGTGTGGCAAAAGTGAAAGAAGCGACAGTATAGTTGTGCATGCTGTTGCAGCAGGACATGAATAAAATATCACTCGTTTTTCCAAGAGCAATAACTTCAGTAGTACAATGATCTGATGACGAAAGCATCTCACAAGTTGTGTTAAACTTAGCCCTGAGTGATTGCCATAGACACATTTGAAATGAGTTTATCTTCTTGCATACCCAAATACAATTCAGAAGTATGTAACATGGAAGCTGACAGATTGGCATTTAAATTTCGGAAGAGCACAGGAAACTGAGAGTAATCACTTAAGAATCCTTGTTCCATGTAGTAATGTGTTAGCTGAGCTACATGTACTTCAATGTGTCCAAACAATGGCAGGCTACTGAGTACACATACTGCTTTTTGCACTGTACCTCTTGTAATTTCATCCATACAATCTTTCACTTCCTAAGCAAACATCTATCTTCTACTTCTTGACAATGTGCACATTATAGTTACTCACTTTGGCCTCTATTTGGCGGTAACAAGATATTCCATACAATGTGAATCCTGGATGTGACTGAGGATGGAAGTTGAAAAATACTGTATCAGTTTCACAATGATGTGCTCCTTCCGGAATGGCAAATGCAGACAGATTCCGCCAACCATTTGTTAAATCTTTAGAATTTTCAAGGAATGAAGGATAGCAATACTCAATCTAAGCAACACAGTTGAAAGATCAAAGAAATCTATGTTAGTAAATTTAATTCTGTGCTAGCATCATACATGCGTGTTTACAAATACAAAATGTTCACACTGATTCCATATACACAGTAGTAATTCAATGCTTTTAAAAGCACTGACAAGATTATATGGGGGCTTAGTAAAATATGTATACAGGATTCGAAAAATCTATTGAAGTAAGTATCAAAGTTCACTATCACTTGAGGGAATAAAAATGTATACCCAATTACAAACATGTATGACATATGCAAGCACAACATGAAAAAGTATGTGGTAAAGATCCACAATGTGGAAAAATATATATGAATGTAATTTACAAAATATAATACTCTGAAGAAGAAAAAAATAAGAAAAACTCAAAACATCATACAACAACGTAACCTGAGAGTGTATCAGTAAATTTTCTTTCTGAATAAAGATAACATTATACATGAATCAACAAACAACAACTGTGGAAAATACAATTTTTTTTTTTTCAAGAACCACAAATCTGCATTCAAAAAGTCATCCATTTTTAAAATTCTCAAAAGATATTTGGTTGGATAAGAAACAGTGATATAAAATTGATTACGAATTACCAGTAAAAGAATCAAAGCTGTTACAAATTCTTTGAAAAATGCTGATGAGATATATGTTTTCTTCTTACTAGATATATCAAATCAGATGACTGTCCATGTGAATAGGTGTGCTGTAGCATCCTCAAGAACAAGCCAGATAGAAATCCTCAAAATGTGTTCCTTTTGTGTGATTTCAAACCCTAATTGAAGTCGCATGATTCTGTCAGTTTTAGCTGTGCCATCCTATGAACTTCCAAAAAAACCACCCGTGTAAGAAATGAGTGCATGTTGTGGAAACAGAACCACAACCAATGAAAATCGACAAGTATGTGGTGCCAAAACACTTCCTTCCAAGATCTGGGATGCAGCAGTGGCTTCACATCACCACTGCAAAGGGAAATGCCTCGGAAGTGCTGCTTCTCGTAAGCACCTTCCCAAGGAGGTCTGCACAGGAGGAGTGAGAAAAGGGGTAAATGAAAACAAAAGAACAAGCCACAAATCAAACAAAATCTAAAATGCGAGTTATATAGCAAATACATAAAATGGTAAAATCATAAAACAGTTGTATAAAAGGCACTTTAAGAAATTTGAAAGTCTATTACTGTTTGCAAAACAGAAACAATGCTAGCTTTCAAATACAGTTCCAGCCTGTAATAAGAATGTGGGGACCGTAACAAGAAACCTGAAACTGCAAGATTATACACTGATTGAATGCTATGCCAAGTTATACATTGAAGAAAGATCGCCTAAAATATAAACAATTCAGTCTTATAAGTATTACCACTTATTATCAGGAAATCTTTCCTAACAAATTAGAATAATGTAAAAACAAGTCACTTTTGGAAATACACCATGTATGAAATATGCCAATGACTTTTACTGAAATGAAATGTTACTAAACCTACTGTACCAAACAAACAATGGAGAGAAATAAATGTCTTGATGAATACTGATTACTCAGTCACTTCAAAAATAGCTACCCACAATTTTATAGTGGCCACACATAAATGAAAACTACAATTCAATCTTCCAACTAGGAAACTAACACCAACTGAACAAGCTGATGGCATGTAAGGGTTCTGAACAGCAAATTGAATCGATATACCTAACCAAAAAAAGATGTCACACTCTGCATATTAATTAATAACCACTACAACCAGAGAATGATATAGCAATCTTTGTGAGAAAAACAAAATCAATGGAAAAAGATCAGATGGCATTCAAAGTTTCAGGTTAAATTTTCAAATTTTGTGCATCTGTTTTTATGAAAGTAGCAAACTACAAATATTCCAAAAGAGTTAAGAATTTAATAGGGTACAGCTGACAATTTGTAGAAATCCCATAGAACAGATTTGTTTGGTTTTACAAGTTTTGCATACATTAAATTACTCCATAGTCCATAAAACATCTCCCATGAATGATGGAGTACTAAGAATGATACTGTGCAGTGTGGCTATACTATTCAAGACACATTCACCAAGGATACGCAAAATCATTCCATGAGTAATAAGGCCCAAATGTACAAAAAAACAGTAACTTGACATCACATCAAGGTATTAAACCTTGATTAATGAATTTAATTTTTTGAATAAATGAAAAGAACTTGAAATGCATATTGCTTTTTCCACACAATCTAAAAGTTACGGTGTTAATTTTATTAAAATACCTTTTCCATTACAATTCAATGGGGAGCTTCAAAGAAGGATTTTTATATCACTATAAAATTATTATACATTTTATAATTTTTATTTTTAGAGTTTTTTAAAATTATGAATTTCTTTTTCAAAATAATGCAATTTGTATGTATTACACCCAAAATTTTCATAACATAACAATATACAAAGCTTTAATGCAAGAGTGAATTTAATAAGTCCTGCATGAAAAAGGTTTATCAACACTTCCCACTCTTTTCGTAATTACGATAGCTGCAAAAACTAAATTAACACTTTTCTGGAAGAAAAAAAGTTGAACATAGTTGAACATCATGATGAACATCTGAAAATCCCAACAAATCAAATTTACTGATTTTATATGAAAATTCAATCAATTTGCAATTTTTTTTTTACCTTTCTTAGTTGCCTAACTTAGGGAATAAAAAATTACAAAATTGAAAATGCTAGACAAAACTGATGCTCAGCAATGTTTAGCAAATCAAGAAATTAGACCCAAGTTTTCAAAACCGAAAATAATAAAACATTACCGATCGAATCAAAAACGTACTCTCTTTATTATTAATTATTTCAAAAGCTTTAGCACAACGAAATCTGGAATGCCAATAGTAATTAGCTTATAAACTATACTGTATTTGACACGTTCATTTTGTTAATTTGAAACAACGAAATAAGGTTATTAAAAAATCTCATCTTCCGTTCAATAAAAATGGACCAAACAAAAATTTCAGATAAGTTTCATCACTGTGAAAAGCTTTGAATCATGAATCCGCCTAACTGTGCTGATGTTAATTATGGTGATATCTAATAATTCTTATTAGACAAAGATTTTTTTTTGGAGGATATGGGTATGAACGTATGTGGGTGTCAGCAGTGTTATAAATTACGTCACTTTTTGATGAGTAAATTTTGGGTAAGGCAAAAAAACCGATTGACGATATAAACTCACAAACGAAATTATAAAAAATCAGAAATCACCAATCCTATACTTTAAGTAATGATTAAAGTTTTGACTACTGTAACTATATTAACTTTGAAATCTTGCTTACTTTTTCTCACAATTTTGTCTTCTACGTTATAATTTAACAAACTTTTGATCATTTATCATTTAAAAGCGATTAACGAACTCTCCACATTGCCCTATGATCACATCCTGTTCCTATTATTTTTCACTGAATGCATTTTGCTGAAAGTTGGTGAGTGGAGTGCACTGCTGATAGTGATGCTGTGTCAGCTTGATCAAAGAAAGCTTTTACACAAACAGAATCCCAAAATTATTGTTTGCAAACATAATCATTCTGTGCTTTAGTTCAAAACAGTCCACAGTTTTTATCAATAGCTACTGTACAATAACATACCATAGGTCCCTTTTTGTGATGAAAACCAACCACAAAAACATAAAGAACTGGATGGTCGTCTCCAGCAACGATTTCCTCATTCGTTTCATTAACCATTTTGCAAATTTATAATTGTTGTCATTATTCACTTCAAATGATTCGTTTTAAACACTGGCGAAGGCAACAAGTCGAAATTTACTATCCGTTTTTCGCATTTTGTCATGGAGAATTCGACGAAAATGTGAACCATGTGGTACACATATCCTGAACTTTAAATCCTTACCAAAATGGTTGACATAAGCTCACATGCTCATCAAAGGTAAAAATCACCAGAGAACAAAAAAGGTGTCAGAATTCGAATGAATGCCGGCAATTTACGTTGAAAGGAGTAAGCTAACATACGACAAGTGCACACAAGCAACCGCCATTACGTTGCGGTAATCGAGGCAGCCCGTAACTTGGCACGCACCAGCCGAGCACCATTCAGGCCCAACTCCGAGGTAACCGTAACCACACACTTTCTTAGAATTCGTGGAAGGGGAACCGGCGAATGTTATACTGTGGAATGGGATTAAACTTTATTGAATGCAATAACAGGCAATGACAACTGCATTTTGAATTGTTTGTGAGGAGGACGGGGGGAGAGTTCCCGATGAAAGCGAGAACGGGAAAAATCCATGGAAACCGAGTGCGAATTCTAAGATGGGATATGAAGTATTGATTCTGGGAACAGTCGATCAAAGCAATGTAACCAAATGCTTTCTGATCGTCCGCTTGGCTTTAAATGTTTAACCGTTGATTGTGTCGACGACACGAAAACCTGACTTCACTGTGAAGTCCAGTCCTCATGCATCCACGCGATTTTCCGAGTATTTGTAGTTATTGCAGCTCTTGGGGAGAACTCGGATGCATCGCGATGAGGACGGATCTCCCAAAACCGATATCTCAAGCCATCGCTTTTACGACCAAGAAAAAGAGGAAAATACCGATCTACGTTGAAGAAAATGCACCCTTTAAGGGGACCAAGAGGCAGACAATAAAAGCATTTTTCAGAAGAAGGGAATGTTACAAAAGGAATGCAGTTCATTGTGTGCGGGATAAAGCCCGATAATTTCTGAAAATTGGTTTCAACCTCTGGGTGATGAGGAAAAACGTAAGAAGGAAGAGTAGGTAAAGTAGGGAAATCAGCTCTACTTTCATCCCATGAAAGTAGGGAGACCGATATTTCTGATCACAGGGAACTATACAGTAGTGTCGTGTAAGTTCATTTTCAATTCAATCGCTGATTTAGTATGTCTTGATGTAATCATTTTCATACACTCACGAAATTTTCGTTTGAAAAACAAAGTGAAACAAAAAACAGTAAAGTGCCTTGGAAGTGATTTATCAATTGTCATCAATCATTGAAAAAAATGGAACGATTGAGAAAATCCCTTTACACTACGGTAAAATCATTTTTTACTTATCACTTTTGAACCACGACAAGAACTACAGAATGATACAAGCAGGTTATTACTGTTTTCACTGCGTTTTTAAAACAGTTTTGAAATTTCGTCTTTTTGTCTTAAAATTAATCGCGTAAAATTGCGTGAGAATCAATTTCTTTAATCCAGATGATTCTGAACTTGGAAATTCGGATTATGAATCTGCTTGCATAACCGAAACTTTTTTTTCCCCTAGTTTGTAAATTGAAATTTTAAAAACTTGCATTTTACGTTGAATAGATATTAAATTCCAGTAAAGTATTACGAGGTGCACAAGGAATAAAGTGCACAATGATATCTCTTTTATCTAAAAAAGTATTTTCAACAAAAATATTTCATTTGTCACTAGATGAAGTTTGTCATAGCTGCAACTTAAAACAGAATGTATGTTTGCTTGAGAGAGGAAAAAATCTTGGATTCAGACGAAAAATGGATAACATGTTCCCTGAGACGAAAAAAAAAAAATCCTCAACTAAAGATTTAATAGTTTGTAATATCTTGCTTTCTTTATCGAACTGAGGACAAGAATTGTATTCTCTATTCATGTCTGCATATATTAGGAAAAATTGAGACTTTTTTCAACTGTATGTGACTATTGTTATTCTGGCATTCTTATGAGAACATTTCTTTTTTCCACAGAGAATGTTCCATTGTGCCATAATGAAACGACTGATCGTAAGCATTATTATTCTTTTGATAATTCCACACACGGAAGCACTTCGACTTTCCCCTCACTTATCGATTTTGAGTTAAGGATGCGAATTTCTCGAGAAGGGCATATTTAAAACACATTTACATTACTCAATTTGTAAAATCCATTCTATCGAAGAGATCTGAACTTTTCGTAGTCTGTGCCTTTGGCGTACAGGAGTTGTGGCACCATTGAGGAGAAAGGAGATGTATACCGACTTCACTGAAAATCGTTCGAACACACAAGAGATAGATAAGTTTCCAGTCACTTCTGGAATGTTCGAAAAAGAGCACATCAACTCATGAGGCAAGGTGCTAAATAAAACAGATTGAAGTTGCACCGAGTGGTTGTGGGCAGTAATCCACCATCACTTGTTAGCAGGTTTTGATTCGTGCAGGGGCGGAATTTCGTTAGCAGAATGGATGCCAGCTGAAATCACATGTACGAAAACTTTCTTAATCACAATGCTTCGGAGTGATGCATCGATGTTTCCCTTCTCCTAAGCGTAAACCAAAGCCAAAGAAATTTTCTCCTTCGCTATGCAACTCTTACAATAAATCTCTCGAAAACTGCTGATTCCTACAAGACAGCGGCACCTTCATTCAATTTTCAGCATAATGTGATGCCTGAGAAATACGCGTTGCCCTGACGGTGTTTGTAGCTTATTTCCTTATTTCTTCATTTTATTTCGAAGGATGGCAGCCAAAGCAAGATCCATAAGATATTTGACCCTTTCTGTTTCAGTTGAAGTATCCTCCTTCACGAATGCGTTGGAGATTTTCCTGCTTTCAAACGTGCTCTTTGGAAGCTTCCAAACTTTGCATTCACAAACCCATTACCTCTGTGAAAATTTCGATTTCTTTGGATTTGGAGCTATTGCTTATTCATTGAGCTTCCTTTTTGCATTCATGATCTAAGGCTCATAGACTAATGGTCATAGACTGATGCTCGTGTTGAGCATTCTTGAGCAACGGATTCTAGCCATTTTTGAGGCATCATCCACAGTGCATCTTGGAGACTACGAGAAGTGATTCCAAAGTCAATTCCAGGTGAGATTTCGAGCACAGACTATCGTATATTATTTAATACCTGCGTGCTTCCCATGATAGCTTAGCCGGAAAAATTCTTGTCGAGTACCGAACTCGTAATCAGCTCATTAAGCACTCATTTCAATCATTCGAAAACAACCGACCTGGATACACTGAAGTGAGCAGCTCTTCCGAGCCTGCTTTTAGTTCAACATGGCTGCTTCAGATTACATTCTGTCGTGACTTCTGGATGAGAGCAGTAGTTTCCGGATACCGCAGCTTTTTTCTTTCTTTCTTGCATATCTGGCAAAAACTTCATTGCACGGATGCAAAAAAAAAAAAAAAAAAATTCCATGAAGGCGACACAGAATCCTGTTTTTCAAGTACCTTTTTATTTCTGTTTTAAACTTTCTTAGAAGTTAGGGAATACGGAGCTCACTAGAATACCTAAGAAGGGAAATGGTCTGATGCTATTAATGATGTAACACGACTGGGTTCGAAACTTTCAGTATGCACCTGCATGAAGCCCGGGAATGTGTGAAAGTGCCAAAACGTGAAAATGAGCATGGCTACGGATCTCGTATGATCCCCGTGACTAGGGAGAGGCGGAACCAGATTTTGGTTTTCTTTGAAATAAGAAGGAAAAAAAAAGAAAACATGGCCGCAAATAGGTGAATTGTTTATCTGCCTTTTTGCTGAGGTACACTGGCCTTGTACCGTTGCGATCTCCATTTGACTCATATCGTAGTGTTATGATTTCGAGATTCGCAGGTGCGCATCAAATGCACCGGTATGAAACGAGAAGAAAGCCATACCACGTCTTTCCAAGCAAAGATATTTCGGACTCTCTTGGGAAGAGAGCAAAGTTCTTTCAGTTGCTAGCAAGAATCGCGCCTCCGTGGCCTCCTATGACATTGCCTGTACGCAAAGCTGAGGAGGAGAGTGGGAAACTTAGCCCAAGCACGGCGATGGGACCAGAAGTTGTCCGGAGAGGTTGCACTTGGTTCCATTCCGTCTTCGCCACATGGACTTTGCAGGTGGCAGCAGTTTCTCGGCAGCAGCAACGCATGTGGTTCTATGCCTCTCTCCGCCCCAATGAAACGTTTTTTCTTTCCACACCCGCCTGGGAAAGCACTCTCACGGCTTCTTCTGCCGCCTCAACGAATCCAGCTATGTACACAAAGGCGTCAGGGCGTTTCGGAGAGCGTGCATCAAATTTTCATGCTCCCATCTTCTCGGACGAGCGGTCCGAGAAGCTTCTGGAAGGCGGCCTGAAATTTATTTTGGCTCCTCGAATGCAGCGGAAACTTCGATCTTCCAGCACAGGATGGGAATCGAAAAAGTGTTCGAACAAAGATTCTCGCACGAAAATTATGGCACACTGTCGTTCTTGATATGCCGAGAGTTTAAGATGCGTTTATTTTTAGATTTTTCTGCAGTGTTTGAACTGCATGTGCTTATTCTATTTTCGTGTTCTTGGAAAAGCTTCCCGCAGGGTTTCTCGCAACGATTTTCCGTGGTGCTTTCTGACCACGGACGGAACGAGGAAAAGAGGTAAGCTCGCGAGAGCAAAAAAAATATCTGCTGCCGATGCTGCAGAGGTTCTGCGGCGGTGAGGCCGTGGCGTTGGCTGCCGCCAGCACACGGCTCTGGCGGTCCAGAAAGCGCGTGAGCGTTTGTTTACCAAAAAGGAAAAAGAAAAAAACTGTTGGATTTCCGCCGGAGACTTACGAAACCAGATTACCCAATTGGGCTTCCTACAGGGAATACCCGATTTGCGAAAACCTCTTTGATGGAACCTCAGCCTTTCCGGCGTTCCTTGCGAATGTCAAGCACGCCTTGTGGGAAACACAAATACGACGTGCGTTCTTCGTCGGAGTAGGGCTGAAATCCCGTTCTTCGGTTGCATGACTGGAAAGAGGTGAAATTCCTCACGTAGTAATAATTCATTCAGGAATTCAGCACACTTTTCTCAAGCGTTTGCCAACATTTTAGGATTCAATGCTGCGTGACCAAGCCCCTGCGAAGACATTATAGCAGGAAATTCACCAGCGAGAGTGTTGCCAATGGTTCCACCCACCCGCAGTAACCAACCACAGTATTCGACTTTCCATTGCCACCATCTTGCTTTTCCCAATCTTATGCAATATGTTCCGTTTGTGTTTTTTAAACACGTTTTCGGACACGCTGAATCCTTCATGGCAGGCTTTCCCGGAGAGATGGCAGTCTGATAATCGCCCAAGGCGCGCTGACAAGAGAGCTTTTCGATCCAGCGTACAGCAGCGTCTTTAGTTTCTGCCCGAAGGGATTCTGGTCGCTGGAAGTGCTTTGCATTTTCTTGGAGATTAAATGAAATCGTAGTCCAGCTTCGCGGTATTTCAAAATAACAGCAATGGCTGAGAGACTACACAGCTGTAGAATGCGGATGTTGAGAGGACCGCGATTTTGCCTTCCAGTTCGGATTTGCAGGACCAATTTCCAGTCTGGTCAAAGGTGTCATGTTAAAATTCTGGATACTCTCTTTCAAGAGCGTGCGAATATTTTCACTTGAAAAGACGTGTGATGGCTTCCTTTTCGTTTCACACTGGCGCATTAGTTGCACATACGATGTGGCTACGTGGATTTTGCAGCTTGATCCGCTTTTTGCTGATGAATCGATTACCAAGGATAGTGGCAAATGATCGTTCCACACAAGTGTGTGTCCACGCCAGTGAATGTGCATGCACATGAACATACACATGCCACACGTAGATGATTACTTAAAGTCGATGAATTTTGATCATCATCATTTTACGCTGTGACTAGTCCTATGTTGAATGATACTGAGACCCTTTAAAAGAGGTTACTGATTGTTTTTGTAGGATTCGTAAATCTCTTGATTTACTGGTGTATATCATATAGTCTGAGTAGTCGTTCCCTATTTGGAAATGTGGAATGTTTAAAATTAAAACTCTTGATAAGTTGCAGAGCTGTTGTCCTTTTCTCATTCAATCTGTTTGAGTGTTTTCATTGATCACTAGATCGGATCACGCAAAAGATCCTAACCATCAGATACTCGTTGTTTGCGATCTCTGAACCGTTTCAGAATTCACAGAACTCCTATGCATCCTTATGCCTGTTTCCTGGCGGAATGGCTTCCTCGAAATACATTCATACGAAATGCGTATGGATTTCTCCTCCTGATGGGAGGAAAATCACTTAAAGCCCCTGATCACATGCCAGATGGTATTTTTATGATACCAAAGTAATCGAAGTACTCTGACTCTTCGATTATCGATCATACCAACAACTAAAGTCCAAAGATGTATTTAAAGCTTAAATGTACAGACGAGGAAATGCCTGGAAACCTGAAGAAATCACAACAGCTGTGTAAGATCTGTCTTCCAGCTACCTGCGCACCGAACCAGCTGAAGTCCGAAGTCTCTGGTACGGAGTGAATCTTCTTGTTAGGGTCTTGCGCGACCACCAATCTTGGGCTGCGACACTTGAATCAGACAACAGTGAATCAAAACAAGGGATTTCATCAGGATAATCATTCATCAAAGAGGCGTACCGTGTGGGCGCAAAGCTTTCGCTACCTCTCAAAATTCATACTTTGAAATCTGCAAGAACAGGACTGACGTGTAGCTCCTGAATCCTGTTACATAGCATGCTCCGTTTTCATCCTCTTTCGTTCTTTTGCACAACATCTAGCAGAAATAAGAAAAGAACATGTAAGTACTTTCTAATGTGTTCGGGTGCTCACGGCTGGATTGGAACCAGCGTACTTTTGTGAGTTCGGTTCCTCCTACTAGCAAAACGGTTCATCTGACTGCATTTCAGAACTGACAGCCCCAATGCAAGCTCATTCCACTGGAACACAAAGTCCAATAACTAATGGTAGTTAGCATCGTGCGAATGACGCATCCCTGTAAAGAAGCGTCAAAGAGCATACCAGGCATGCCTTCAGCCAGTACAGTGGTTCAAAGGTTTTCTCTTCATGCGATAGTAAAGGGGAGTAAAATGAGTCATGTTTGCTGCACTGAACTCATGATGACCTCTGGATCGCTATCGTCTGATTTAGCTTTCCTGCGTAGTGTGATGTAAGTACTTTCGGTTCGTTTGGTTGACGTACGACTAGGAAGAAATTTATTCGGTGAGGTTTGGTAGAGGAAGATGCGAATGATCGGGAGCCTAGAGTGGTCCACTACATGCGCGTGTTTCTTTGGAACGACTTGTCTTCAAGATGAGATATTGATTGATGGGATGACAGAGGCACATACCACGCTTTTTAATCTGGTATACCTGGCAGTAGTTACGATGTGTTCATCGGGGCAGAGTAATTCCTTGAAGAAGGAGACTGGAAACTAAGCCCTCGGAAATTTCGTCTTCATTTCTGGTTATATATATTGAAAAAAAAAAAAAAGAAAAAAAAGAAATCATATCCGTGGACAAAATCGAAAGGGAAAGAAAACTGTTGATGCTTTCTGCATGCGACTGATAGTCGAAAGTTGACGCTTACGTTGCCCTAACGTACTTTGAACATTTTGAACTTAGCGTTCTCCGCTTGAGTTTCTTTCCACTGTGGCCACTGCTCTGGTTCATTCCGAGTGTTTATCAAAGCTCATGAGCCATTTCATCGTTAGCTCTTCCCTTCCGCATTTGAAGAGATTTGTCTTCGTCAGAACAAAGAAGGACGTTTTCCAGTACCTGTGACTTGTGTGCTTTTTCCAGCGGCATCGAAGCAGTCTTTTCACCTAACAGTTCTACAAGGTATTCTGCATATACCAGACTGAAAGTCCTGAACATCTTGGAAAGCTAAATCAATTGGAACTATCGGATACTATATTGATATTCTTGATGTCGGAAAGAACTGGGGATTATCCAGCTGATGAATAGTAAGGTGGAGGATAAAAGTGTAGCGGGAGTCCATTCACCTATTAAGAACAGTTCTTGACCGTTCAATTTTTTGTATCCATTTGGAAATGGTTTTCGGAAGTTCGGAGTGGGTGAGGGGAAGTCTACCACTACGGCTGCTGAGAAATCTCCATTCAAGGTGCTGACGCAGGTACAATTGACAAAGGAAGGAAAAAAAGGCTGATGGATGATTCAGTGATAGGGAAGGATCGACGCAGGTTCATCGGGTGCGGACGTGGCAACCCTGCGTTCTATGCGAAGTAGAAGCATTGTTCTACTTGCGAACGTACAAAGCTCTTTGAAAGAAAGCTTCATTGTGGATTGCTATAGTCACTGTTAGGTGAATAGGACGGGTTCGGAGGATAGTTCGGATCCAGGAGAATTTCGCAGTATGAACGGAGCAGAGATGGGACGAGCAGCTGAGAAGGTTATCCTGAGAATCGGCATCAGAGGTGCGAACTGTTGGACAGGTCCTACTGCATGGTAAATCACGGTACTTCCTGTTGCTGGTGTGTAGGTCTACGCTTTTGCACACTGTGAAAATGGGAACATGAGATGTGATGGCATTAAAAAAACAAACAAACAAACAGCAGGTTTGTTTGAGGAAGCTGCTGGAGGACAAAGAGCTTTGCAGCGTAGAGCTCTTCGATGAAACAAAACGGGAATGTATGGAAGTGGGAGTTTGTAGAAAATGGTATTCAGTTTGAGGGTCGAAAGTGACTTGAGCACTAAACTCGATCGTGCAATCGCCCTAAGCGAAATGCCGCAGGTTCTGAGTGGGAAGAGTCGAATGAAACCAAAATTCTAGATACGTCTATGGCAGAACGATCCAAGAATGCTCGTTCTTGACTTGTCTCCGATTTGCCGAGCCCACGTAGAATCGAAATTGCAGCCAACACGCTTCACGGCAGGGTGCTTCGTTCTCATTCTTCAGTTGCAAAGAGCTCCTGTGGGAACCTGAACTTTCATTCTACGACGTTCTGTACGAAACCTCGGAGATTCCCGAAACAGATCTGGTCTGCAGACTCGATCGAAGAACACCACTCTGGAACGAACATGTCGTACACGTTTGAATAGCGAACAACTGGAACCCAATGCAAAGGCTCCTTCAAATTTGAAAGCAGCCCATCGCCCTTACCTATTGTTAGTTCTGATGCAAGATTTCTTGAGAAGCTGCTTGATGGACGGTGTGTGTTTGTGTTGACATTAGATCAGATGATGTTTATCTGGGATCAGAAGGACTTGCATTTAAAAGTGCAGTGTAGACCAGGCACTCGGAGCACTCCGAGAAGAGCGGGACCAGAGTTCGCGGCTGAATCCGACCAGATAGCGTGCTCAAGTGGTATCAAGCGGAAGGGAAAGATGAAAGGTAGCTCTTTCAGGTGCGACGATGGGGCCGATGAACGAGGTTGCCAGCAGCGCAAAGATGAAATGACACGGAACGGTGAAATTCGTGGAGTCCCTTCGATATATCAAGAAGCACGGGAAGCGAGTCGTCGACCGAGTCAACGGTGGGAGTAGTGTGGTAGTCAAGGTTACGAGATGTCAGGTAGTGCTTCACATCTTATGTATGAGAGCACAAATTTGCTTTGTGTTCCAAGCAAACGCCACACTGTTGCAATGCCATCTCCAGATTGTTGCAAAAACTAACGAGGTAAACACGTGAGACACTATTTACTCGTTATTCTAAGACAAAGATCCCCGTTTGTTTATTAGAATGCGATTGTGGCATGAGCAACACTTTTGGTCTCGAGCTGAGTCAACAGTTGGAGCCTGAAAATCTTTGTTTGGCAGAGAGAATGATCCTCGAAAGCTTGAGGAGCCTTCCTGCAAAGTTAGGAGTTAAACAGGCTTACGGGTGCGCTACTTGTACACCTCTCTTGCAATCTTTGCATTTTTTTTTTTTTTTGGCTTTTTTGTTTCTACATTATTCGAGCACGGAGACCACTCAACCAATGTGCAGATGCATGCAGACGTGTCTTGTCGCCTCTGAGTTACTCGCGTGCACTCGCGTGATCAGTAGATCGAGGACCAGTGGATTTGCATCCACTGCAAATCCAATTTACAGTGGATTTGTTCCCAGCTACTGTTTCGAATTTGCTCTCCAAACTCTGGAGCCATGCATTAAAGGAATCCAAGGATTAAGCATGTCTGTTACTCCTAGAACCCTTTCTTGCATCACGCCTCATCTGAGATACATGAGCAACTGCTATGTACCAGCCAAGTGGTTCGCAGTGTGCACTCTCGTGGTCGCGCTAACGGTAATCCACCTACATCACCTTTCGTCCTCCTATAGGAAGCGCACGGAGTGTTCATTCCTCTGGCGAGAGTTTAGGAATCCATGCAAGAATCTTTGGCATTTTATTTTAAAGATTGCTTTTCTCATGAATCCTGGATCTTAAACGTGGGAGGACAAAAATGTTCCGTGTATGGACATGATTTTTCGTTTTTTATCGCGGTAAAGAACCGCCTTTTGATTTTCAGTGTGAACCACCGGTGGCGGAAGACTCAGTTTTCTCCGGACGTGTGCGCATCACACTCCGATCGAGCACATGGAGGTTGCAATCGTTTTTTGGATGTGTTTTCCAGTTACGAGTTGAGCATCCCATCTTCAATGGACCATGTTCCGCAGAGGGAATAACACAGAAGCAAGAGAACACTGTCAGAGCCTTTCCCAAGGATGCTTCCATCTGCCACCGTTTGAAACACTAGCCATCGCTCTGTCCTGCCTGCTGCAATCACATGCGTCTGTGTGAATTCCCCGACTGGAGAACGCTGCCGGCCATCTTTACCTGCAAAGGAAGTGCACCCGCCATTTTTATGGAGCCGCGCTTTCGACCCGTTCCTTGAATTTTCCTTGGATTTTCGTCGAGGCACTTTTCAGATCAGTACGTGCGGGTCCATCCTCCAGATTCTGATACGAAATGAGTGGTTTGATTTCCATCCCAGTTTCGCAGCTACAAAGAAGTCCTTTGATGTTTGACTCTTCTTTAATTCGGGACAGCTGAACTCTGAAGAGGAGGCGCGGTGAAGTAAGAACCAGAATTCCAAGCATCTTGCCAGATTACAAAAGCCCACATTTGACATTCTGCTTGTTTCCTACTCGGGTGTCATGGTGCCGTGAGAAGAGGAGAGGTGCATTCCGAAGCGGGGAACAAGGCAATAAACTTGCACACTTGACGAATCATTAACACCGTGCATTTTCCAATGCGGCGCGTTTATTTCTCTTCGCCGGCATCGCTCGCGTGTTTTTGTTTTCCCTTTTCCTCTCCGTACAAGTAGATCAACCGCGGACACGAGTCTCAACCGAGAGTCTCATCCCATCGGACAGGTAGCAGGCGAAGTTCCGGTGAACTTCGTTTTCCTGGAGAAGACTCTCCAGCGATGAAATGCATTTGGATTCTTTCCCCCGGAATACAATTAGCAGCTGGGCCGTTTCCAGCAGGAAGAACGACTCGATACAGAGCTCGTTATTAGGCACCTGCGTGAACTCGAGGGATCTTTCGTAGCTCTCTCTCGAACATCTCTTTCTCTTTCTTTTTTTCTCTGCTTTTTTCTTCTTCTAGCGAAGAGGCTCAGCTACTGGTGGTCGCTGGATCTACTGGCGTGGACAAAAATAGATAGTTCCTACCAAAAATACACAACATGATCCCCTGTCTCCCCTTCTCCCGGATGATAAGCAAAATTTGGTCAACTGCCTACACTGCCTACATATGTGGTATATTGATGAAGGCGTAGAGAGTGTGCTGCTGCCAATGAATTATTGACAGCGACACCCCCCTCCCCAGCCCCACTCCCCGTGCATGTTTCCGATCCGTGTGCGACGCCATCATGGGATGGGTGTGCGCTGGTATACTGATGGGGGGCAGGACAGGTGGATTGAGTCTCATGCCACAGCTTCTGCGGTATTAATGTTTCAGCATGCCCAGCTGGCTAGTAAAAGTCTAAGGGAGAGGAGAAGAGGGATGTCACCACATGCACATCCCTGCCATCCGCATCCCAGCAAACAAGTACTGGGACAAACACCCAGTAATGTGCTGGAGCATGCCTGATTATAAGCAAAACTCTTCCTAGGCGTGCTATTCGTCAAGGCACTGCAAGGTAAAGCGATCTCCTGCAGCATCTTCTGGAAACGCGGCATGCGGGTGAACATTTTCCTGAAGGAACTGCCGCTCCGCGTCTTTGGAAATTTCCACACACAGTTGTCACATCAGGCGGATATACAGATTTCTCTCAAATCTTTAGGAGACTGTTGGGTGTGGCTGGCCTGAGCACTCAACCCTGGTCAACCGTAAGCACTGTTTTGCTCCTAAAGGCACGGTGCGGTCAGAAAACGTTTCCAGCGCGAAGTGGCTGAATCAGTCACAGATTTCAATGTTGCTGCCCGTCCCCGGCGGTGGCACTTCGCCGAAGGCAGAGTCTCCAGGTGACGATTTCTTCCAGAATCTTCATCGCTTAACAGCTTGGACTGTCGCGTCAATTTCGAGCTCATCGTCGCTTCCTGGAAACGGTCGGACGTCGTAAGTGGGTTCCCTCGCATCGTTTTCGTCAGCGTCTTTGCATCGACTTCATGTTCCGTTGCCCGGAAACATTACGATGTCACGATATGCGATAGCGTTGCTCTAACACCAGGCGAAATTTGCGATTTCGCTCTTCGGAAGCTGTCCCCTCCACAAGAGAAGATGCGATATGGTTTCCAGAGAGATTATTTAGTTGTCATGCTTCTCCGTATGCTGACCGTACTTAAACAACCGTAGGTGCACTTTGAGCTACGGTCTACTTCGGAACGTGAGGTCATCAGTCACTATGACATCACTTTGAAATGCCATTCTTTTAATGACATCCCCCATTTTTAAACAAAATTGTACCTGAAATACCGAGAGAAATCGGGGAACTAAGAAAGCGGAAAAAGACTACCGAAAATCTCACAGATTCAAGGCTCGAAGATTTTCCATTCCAAAATTTTTTTGGTTTTGGAAATAGATGCTGGCGCCTACAGCGCAGCTGACTCAGACAGCTTCACTTCGACCTCAACAAATCCTAGAGTGAAGTTTAACAGAAAACTCGCTGTCTACCTCTCAAAGACCCAGGGAGAGAGAGCGATTCCTTCTAATCGTTTTGAAATTCTATTTATAAAGAAGTCTGTTCCTTCTGAAAACTGCTTCTGCAGCAGAAGCCACGTTAACTTGTCCTCGTCCCTGCAGCGAATAGCGGGATTAGGGTGAACAGAGACGAAACGTGTTCAGAGCGTAAAAGGAAGACGTTCCACATCAGAGAATGCACTCTGCACTTTCTAGTTCAGTTCGAGGGTGCTAGGAGGACTCCTGTAGAATCCACCAGTGGATTTCCGCACTACTGCTGCAAAGATGGGCGAGAGCTCGATTACAGGGATGACGTCAGCAGCTATTGAAGACACGATCCTCAAGTGCCCATATGTACTTCCTGTGATGACCTTTACGGAATCCCAGGAAATTTATGCAGCGTGTGAGCTCCTGTTTCGCTGAAAGTTCGCGACATGCTGGTCTTCAACCATCACCATAGGACGTCTTAAGGATAAGGGCACGTTGATCCAGTCGCTGCGTATTCTCCCCAGCTCAGGTTTGATAGTGATATCTATGTGCAGTCCTCTAAATCATGGACAGATCCCGCAAACCTTTCTTTGTCGTTGGAAAATGAGGCTCCAAGATTTTCTGCAAAGGAAGTCAGCCTATCCAGCGAGAGGATATGTGCTCTCAGAACAAACTACTTAAGACAAATCTTGCAAGGGACGGGGGGGGGGGGAGGGAAGCAGCAGTAGAGAAGTCACTAGGAAGGAAAGCTTTGCCTAAAGATTCGAATGTAGGATTCCTCCATTTTTAAAATATGGTAAGACTGTCCCCAAGAAAAGGTTTATACACTTGAGTTTCGCTCCCTCCCATGAGCTCATACGAGCAAGTATCCTGTCATTAGAGAGCACATTTTACGTTTATTGCTTGAATATTTTCCCGATGGCCCGAACCGAGATCAGATTCTTTGCTGCTCTTTGGATTCATGTTTGCCATGCGCGCAGCCATTCCACGAGAAACCCATCTTCCCTTTCCACACATCACGCTATTCCCGCAGAGCATCAGTGGATCGTTGTGGTAAGACGGGCTCTAAGAATTGCAAGTTATTAATCTGTTCACTGAGGTTTTCGGAATCCATTCGCCGGTCGGAGTTACCAGGAACAGCCATAGAAATGGAAATACAGAATTCATTTTCCCAGCTAACTGAATCTCTGGGATTCTACCATTTGGTTTGAAGGTTTGCTAAGGCTCGAGCCGTACGCGCGCGTTGAAATGTCGTATGAAGCAGAATACTACGTAAACCCAAGAAATATCATCTGAAGTCTCTGTCGAATTCATCTGGACAGAAGCAATCTGTCCTTCCGTAAGCTGCCGTCCTTGATCGATTATGGGTCGTTTCATTCCCTGACGCGTATGAATTTGAAACCAAAGTTGAATCGTGATTGGGGATTCTATCGGGAATTCTAGAATTCTCCTCTATTCATCTGGTTTGACTGTCAGCATGGCACGTGAAATTTCAAGTCAGTGACAAAATTCTTCCATGATTTTTGATCAAATGACCCTGGAATCTTCCTTCGATAACAGTGTAAGGATATCTGCCTGAATTGTTAAAGAAGTTCATACACAGCTTTCTCAGTGCTTACGTGTCCTCCGACTCCATAATTACCTCCCTCGCCCCCACCCCCCTTTTTTCAAAGGCGTGGTCCTCCTTTCAAAGGTTTTAGAAGCACGCTAAAACCGCAGGTAAAGTTGTAGATCGATCATCGCCCAGAACTTCAGCTAGCCATGGATTTTAGATTCCGGCTCGAGTTGAAAAAACACACTTTCCTTTGAAGCGTCAGTGGAATCTTTGGAACAAAGTCCACATCCTTTCTTTTCAGTTTTCTTTCTGCTATTTCGAAACTTATCTTGGCTGCAGTGCTCCATCACACCTAAACGTGTGCGTTCCTCTTCAGAGAAAACACAACCATGCATAACGCAGGCAGAGAATTTTCGCATGCGCACCACACTTGCAAAGTCGACGATGAGATTGAGAAGAGATCGTAGAGTAGCGGTTGCTTCGAAACGCGCAACGCAACGCCACACTCCCATTGTGAGACAAGTACCTCCAGACGGGGTGGCAAGCTCTTCGAAAGAAATTCAGCTCTGCAAAGCTTCCCTGATGCATGTCCACCGCTGAATTCTTTTGGAGCAGTGGTTAAAGAATCATCTAGGTGATCGCTTGTTCTTAACGAGCTGAACTTCCAAATTTGCAGGTTCCTTGCAACTTCTTCCTTCAGCTTTCCCCTTTGCTTTGAAGGTGGTGATGAGGAAGAAAAGCACGTGCTGTGGAACTCCTTTGCGTTTGCGCCTCCCAAACTTCTCTCCATCACTCCTACCAGAAAGTACATGAGCGGGAGGAGTGATGGAAATCGACAAAATCAGATCGATGCTAGGATTCAACGAGACTGATCGGAAGCCCCTTAGCCTCAAAAGGTGTGATGAAGAATGAAGCATCCTAAACGAACAAGCAAAGCCCGTTATGATGTTCATGATGGACACCGCGAATATACATCATGGAGGTTTCTGATGCATACCCCATGATGTCCATGGTGTACGTGTTGCACAAGAGAGTTATAATCATCTTTCGCATCCAAAAGTTGCATCAGAATGAGTTGCTGTGATTATTTTGGTGATTGTCTATCGATTGCTGAGCTCACTGATTTCCGGTCCAGCAGAAAGTGCTCTTACTTAACGAGCTCTCTGCCTTTGGTTTGCAGAAAATCACGAAGAGGTTGCGCGCGTTATTATGACTTGCAAAAAAAATCAGTGATTGCACAGTTGATTCTAAAGTCAGGAAAACCTATTTGCCACAAGAAGGGCTGCCATTCTTAACGCCATGTTTAGAGCTGCACAGTAAATCAGCAAAAAAGGAGATGGCTCCAAACAGCATCACTGAAGAAAGATCGAAGGAAGATGAGTTATGAGATGGTTCACTTGCTGCCGACGGGGAAGAACATCCCAACCACAGTATTGGTGAGAGCATTAGATAAATCTATCAGCAGCAAACACTCGTCGGAAGCTCTCAAGGCTCATCGCCCACGCAGAATTTCAAACAAGTAGGCTTATCTGTGAAAAAGACGTGGAGAAGAGATTTTCATGTAAAATGTAAATAACAAACTCGTTCTGATTTTATTCATATCTCTTTTCAATTTCTACCATTCTTTCTACCCCGGATTAATAGACTTTTTCTGACCCCCTTCGAACATCATGCTGATACCTCGAACACTATGGAGATGCCGATTTTAAGTACCAACCTTCTAAGATCAGATAGTACAGTAACGTGAACCACTCATATTTTCTCAGAGTTTGGCCAAGGACTCAGATGCCCCTCGAATCTCCGTGGTTTTGTTATTTTTGTCGGGGGGTTCCCTCCTGGCTATTTCTCTGATGCTCTTACCATTTATCTTTTATCGCCTCCACCGCTGTCTTCCACCGCTTTCCCTATAGCCTAACTTGTTAACAAATTCCGGACGAATTCCAACGTATGATACTTGGATACTCCTTTGCATACAGGAAGATATTCAAATCTAGACATTTCATCTTCACGCGAAGCACGCAATCTGGGACTCATTTGCCCTCCATGTGCCCTTCGCTTCCTTTGCCTAAATAATTATCGGGGATGCGTCACATCGCCCGATACCATCAGACAAAACCAATCAGTCGAACTGCCGAGTTTGGGCATTTCGCTGCGTCGGAATCTGCAGCAGTCGGGGATTTTTGAAATCCAGGATATGGTTGGGAAGGAGGAGAGGGAGGGTCACACTGCTTGCCACCGCCCCTTCACCGCTGAACGCTCTTATCTTGCAGGTGAGGAGGAACTGCAAAAATCTCCAGTGAACCAACGGGAGCACATGTCTGTCTTTTGAAGTCTGACGACTGGTTCTCCCGATATCGCCTCAAGTTCGACGACCTATTCAAAAAAAACAAGGAGAGCACTCTTGATCGATGTCGGATGCAACGTCTTCAACCTCGGCGGTGTCTCCACCTCACATGGATGTCTGTCTCGTACTCTCCAGCCCTGGTGGCGGATGAACAGCTGACTACATCGCAGTGTGCTCGCGAAACGCCTCCCCTTTACATCACATGAGAGAATCGTACTCTCATTATAGGCTACTGAACTCTGTAATTAAGAACCGATCACAAACGACTATTAATGATTGTAAGCAGCTATGACTTCAGGGGTAAAAATCGGAATTTTTTTTTTTCACATATTCGTGTGTGTGGAATTACGCAAACATCCTTTCCATATTTCTCTGGATGCATGCCCACACTGCTAAAGGTGTTGAACCTCCTCGATGCACACACTCTTCCTTTTACAGAATCTTCGATGGAACGCACGCACGTTCCGATATGGCGAGAGTTGAATATGGCGACATCAACACTGGTATGATTAACAAGTAACCATTCCAGTCGCTTCCATTAAAAGGCTTCGATCGATGGTAACAGTGGGTTGGAATCAATAAGTGCACTTGAGCTCTTGGAGTGTCGGATTTTCATGGTTCGAATTTATCCGGGGAGAAGAAGTGGGAAGCTCTTGAATTTTTTTTTTTTTTGCAGTCGTCACTTAGAGGAGTTCCGTGGGCGTCTGGCGTGTGGACCTCGTCGTGAACTGGCGATGCTTTGGGGACGTGAAATGAAAACCTATCTATCTGCATGAATCTCAGAAGAGGAGAACTGTGAAATGAGGATGATTAGAAGTCGGAATCCAGCAATGAGAAGAGCCCCGGATGCTGCTCCAGCTCTTTCTATTACCGCCGCTCCGTCTCACCTCTGGAGCCGGGATGCTCCGTTGTCGTCGATGTACCCCCTGCCGAGGGTTCCGAAAAGGAAAGAGGCGATGAGCGAGTGGGAAGTGGTCGCATCCGTCTTTGTCGCAGCAGCACATCCTAAAGAGGCGTCCACCGACATCTTGTCGGGAAGGGAGTTCCACAGGAAGGGCAGGTTGTCTCTGGACAGACTGCCCTGGCTATAAGACCCCTTCCAAGATGGGACTCTCTCGTGAAACGCGCTTTTCACCGGAGGGTGGTTCACGGGGCTTCACCCTGGACTCGACTCTAGACTGGTCGCCCACGTGCCTATGTCCGAAATGTCTTCCATGCACAAGAGTGGCGCACCTGACACCATCTGACAGCAGGTGCACCAACATCTCCACTCCAGTGTCCCGGATCCTCGAGACAAACGCGTTGCTGGGCAAGAGAGAGCCCTTGCCAGTGCAGACGCTTCTCCCTTCCCCCTTCTTGCAGAATCTCCTGGAGCTCCTCTGACAATCGGTGCGTCATATTTCTGTCCAGGATCTTCCAGGTGTCTGTTCGTCATCAGAGAAAGGAGATTGAGGAGGCTATCAGAGTCCTTTATGGAAACTTGGAAGTGCACAGAGAGGTGGAAGAGAGAAAGCCGGATGCCTATTCCAGGAGAATGGTCGTCTCTTCACAATGGTCTCTCAGCAACCACGTAGGAACCAACGCAGCCACCCCTCTCTACCGACATCTCCAAGCGCACCAGACTGACCGAGGAGGCTTCCCTGTCTGTTGCCGTAGGAATCGATGCTATGAGCGTGCCGATGGATCATCGAATCCGCCGGCCGCGAAACCGATCTCATCTTCTCCCGATGATCATCGGGAGAAGATTCCTGTGGGTCGACAGTACCTCCTCCACCATCTTAAGGCCCTCCTCACAGGCAGCTCTCCCGTGCCGCTCTACCTCTCCGTGCACTTCTCCTATTTTCCGCCGTTTCGCTTCCATCACTGGACGGAGTCCCATTTCCTGGTTATCAGTCAAGAAACTCCTCCAGCAGGGTGTCCAGATCATTCCTATAGTTGTCAATCGGACTGCGAATTTCGCCTTCAGGCAGGAGATCCTTTCTTCCTTCTGGAGATGGTATTAGCTTCTCCCTCATCTTTCACGGCATCGCGTTGTCTTTGTTGACTCTCTCAAGGGTTCTTGGTGGGTGCCAGTGACGGATTCGCCAAGGAGGAGGCCACTACAAGCAGCCAGGGCTCCAAACGGGGCCCACCCGCCCATCCACGTCTCTCTTCTCACTCACTCTTCGTCCATTCTGCTCTTTTCCATCAGGAGAAGAAAGGTTCTCGACGGACGACCTTTGTACTGTTTTCCGGGACCTCGGCTCTTCCTTCGGGACGGGCTTCTGCTCTGCAGGATTCAGAGTTTCCTGTGGACTCAGAGAAGGAAAGGCTTGCAGAGGGCCAACTGGTCAGTGCAACAGAAATCTCATCCTGTGCTCTTCCCAGGACGGGGTTACGGGGCCGTCTCCGGCTGCTGGAAAAGCGAGTCATGGGCATGACTTTCTGGCGCCCTCTACTGGCATGCCGGTGCGGTATCGTCTTTTCTGGAAAGCACCCCAGGAACAGATCCCGCCACCTTCCCGAATGGAATCCGGTTTGGCGCGGAGGCATCTGGTCTTCACCTGCCAGTTATCCTTGCAAGGAAGGAAGAACGACAGATCGTTTATTTTTCGCTGGATTTCTGAGAAAGGGCGCGCGACGACGACGTGAGGCAGTTCCCTCCGAAGATTCTCGAGAGACGGACGCATATCCATTGAGTTCCTGCAGGAGTAGGCGATTCGAGAGAGCATTCGAAATCCCGAACCAGAGACAGCTGCTGACGCTCGAGGAAAAACGAGAGAGCAAATATCCTCCTCCTCTTCCGCCTAGGCAGCAGCTAGAGATTCTCTGTCAGAGAGAGTCCGATGGAGAACACTCGGAGGCTGCGCCTCTGACGTCTCTGGAAACTAAAGATGTGGGGGGGGAGGAGGGGAAGAAGGATGTTGAAGACCGAGGAAAATGATTTAACATTTCACATCCCGTCTTACTGGAAGAAAGAAGAAAGAAGAGCGATCAGCAGTCTGGGAGATCCCAGGAGTCTCTGAAGACGAGATCTGCCCATCTGATTTATGATGCGATGCTGGGAGTCGAGAGCGGCGCCGAGTTCCAGACGGACGACCCGCTCTCCGCCCGTCTGGTACCACTAAGAGAGAGTGCAGAATAATGGCGCCTCTCGCGACGTGCGGGTAGCATCCGTTAGCCTCAGTCGTTGCTGGTTCTTTCTCTCTCCAAGTTGCCCTTCCGAGCCATCGAGAAGACTATGACTAGCTGTTGTTTCAGTAGTCTTAGAAAATCCTTAATCTTTACAATCTTCAATTTTAGATAATCTTCAATCTTTAACCTTCATAGAAGGCGACCCAGGATGACCTGCTTGTCATCGCGTGACCTCCCTTTTCTCCTCCAGTGACGTCGCGTCGGGCTGCTGCTTCAGCAGCATGGTCGTCCCTTGATCGTCTCCGTGGAAAACACGACCTGAAAAACATCTATAGAAAACGCGGATACGGGAGAAGGTGATGGACACTTAAATTGTCGCCTCACTGATGCTTATTCTGTTGGAAATTCCCTTTTCAACGCTGAAGAACCGATACGTCGTGAGCAGCCAAAGAGAGGGGCGTAAACGACACGGAGACGAGATCATGCGTCCAAGTCTCCTTCCTTGTGGCCGGGAACCCAGGAAGGACGCAGAGGCAGTATCCCCGCGGAATGAAAGTCAAGGCCGAATCGGATCATTCGACGGACGCAGCGGCAGTTCCTCAGAGATCGGCTGAGGTCTTACGGTCGACAACGCGCCTCTGCTGCCTTCTGCTCCACGTGCGCGTCTTCTCTTCGTACGCTGCGGGTAATCGTACACGGACGTCGCAGTTCCTCTTAGGAATCTCAGAGATGGAAAAGAAAGTCGCAGTGCGTCGCAGTTCTTCGTTGCCCTTCCTCGAATGCTGTGTCTCCAGACATTCTGCTTGCTCTGTAACATACTGCGAGGCACCCGGTTTTCGCACCCCCCTCGGGAGGGACGCGCCTTATCCAGGAAAGCTTTCTTCCAGGATTTCTTTTCCTCTCTCTTCTCCGCCCTCAACTGCTCCCGGAGAACTTTCCAGGGGGTAGATGCACGCTTTCCCCTAGCCCAGGTGGGATGTGCCACAGCAGCTGCTCCTTGTCCCTGCAAGAGCAACCAGTCAGTCGTCCAGTTGACCGACTGACTGCTCTTGCGGGCCTTCTTGGCAGTTCGTGGATGCCAGGAATCAATCCACGTCCCCTGAGGAGTCCCTGAAGTCGGACTAACGCGAAAGCAGACACGGCCTCGGATGGGACTGCATTCAGCGCCCGCTCCTTGTGCTTCCCCGCTCCCTCGTTGATTCGCCTTCCCACGCCGAAATCGATACCCCGCGCCTTCCTTCTCCTTTTTCCTCGTGGACCCGGCGGCGGGACAGGTTGCTGCGGGAGACGGGAGGAGGAAGAAGAAGAGAAGAATCTTTGCTCTCCCGTCATTCCTCGAGCATTGGCAGCAGCTCTTGGTAGGTGAGAAGACGCGCCGCCGCCTCCTCTGGGAAAATTCCACGTCCTGGTGAGATGTAGATTCAGGGAGACTGAGATGTGTGCTATGACCTCTGTCGAGGAAGAGAAGATGCAGCCTCCGATCGGGGAGGGAGGTGAGGGTTTGGGCTGGAGCATGCGCGTTCTCCTGAATCCTGCAGATCCGACGATTGCAGCTCCGGGGAAGGACAGGGAGGAAAGGAAAGGGAAGGTCAGAGTAGCAGCGACACGCGGAGGACTTTCCGAGATCCCAGTGGCCTCCACATCCATTTTTCACAATCTCAACAGGGTCAGTCTATGTCTGCACCCCTGCTTGCTTTCTGATCCACAAGACACTCGAACATCCTCATTCATTCCCCTTATCTAAAGAGCGCTCACAAGGAACCTTCTTCTCGCCACCCTCTTCCATGCTCCAGGGAAAAAGGACGGGATGCCTTAGGACGCCTGGTCGCACCACTGAAAGACTACCATAGGGGTGGTACTTGCAGACTCCGCCTTTGAATCTGTTGGCTGGTCTTGAAGGCTTCCGAGGATCTTTCCGAGGGATGCATAGTCCCTTCCATGCCATTTTTTTTACCCACAAGTCTGGATGTTCGAGGCGATCCTGAGATCGCAGGATCGGTCCAGAAGCGGGATGCCAGCAAACAGTGTACCTTCTTTTCTTTTCTCCTTCTTGGCTGGTTCTGCAGAAATCCCAATCTTTTTAGTGGACAGCTTGGGTCACCTGCTGATTCCCAAAACTCCAGCAGTGAGCGCTGCGAGGGTCTCCATGTAGCCCCCTCCCCCCTGGAGGCAGGAGCGCGCACCCTTGAATCGTCTCTCACTCCCACTATCCCACAGTGTGCAAGGGAACGCGGGCGTTTTGAGTGCGAGCAGCAACCACCGAAAGCGCTCCTGCTCTTCTGGAGGCGCGCACACGGAGAGAAGTGTCGAATGAGATGCGCGTTCCATCTCCGGACAACCGTTTGCAGGCAGCACAGAAAGAAGGTGGAGGGGGAACCGAGGTGCTCAGCGAAAGTTGGTGCAGCACAGAAGCGAATTGGAGATCGAGCTCCCACTATTGAGCGGTGGGAGCAGCTGCTTTCGACTGACGACCCAGGTGTGATGCCATGCCAGGAGCACTCGGTCGGACATGCCAGCGCGCCACGACGCCAGCAGACAGGGTTTTATGGGTATCGCCGGAGACTCAGGGCGCGAATCACGCTAAGGAGGCGAGCGAGCTGGACCCTCGGACGGACACTGAGCGGAGCGGAGGGAATTTCGGATCCATTGTCCGGATTTTGGAAGGGTGCAACTTTTTCTATCGAGAATTCCAAGGGAACGCCACGGGGACGTTTCTTCAGGATCCTTCCGATGGACCCAACCGGAGTTGCCACGGAACTACTCTCGCCGCCGGCAAGGAAGGTGTGAAGTGGGAGGAGAGGGTTGCTGAGCGAATCCTGCTGGCACGTGCCGGTGACTCGCTGATCCAGGAGATGCACTGGGCGGCGAGGGAAGATGGCGAGGGCAGGGTGGAGGAGACGAGGAGGGGGAGGAAGGGTGTGTCTGTCTAGCCATGGAGACGACGGCGGGTCGGGAAGCGCCAAGTGATGGCGCTCCTCTCCTACCCTGCCGGCCGCGCCCACCTGCCTTTTTTTTTTTGCGAGCCCTGGAGCGATGCTTCCCGGGAGCGATGTGGAGCCTATCATCCCTGGGAGGAGACGTCATCTCGGCTCGCTTCCGCTGTCCAGCACCCAGGCAGGCGCTCCTTCCATCCTCAGGCACGAAGGTATCCGCGATCGATTTCCGCAGTACTTCCCGAGTCCCGAATTCAGCGGCTCTCCCCCTTTCCGATTTAGCCGCTCGGCATTCCCGGGTCATCATCGTCATTAAGTCTCCTCTTCATCCCCCCCCTTTTCCGAAAGTTTCTTCCCCCGCCTCCAGGAACTCTCCCTATCGATTTCCCCTCCCTTCTTCTTTGGAGACCCTGCGCGCCGTCCACTAGCAGGAGATGGAAGAGGGGCAGGGGGAGGAGGAGTGAAGAAGCGACCTCTGGTGCTTCCCGTCTCCGCCGCGCGCGAGAGATCTCCCTCCTTCCACGTTCTTTCCCATGAGTTCCCCGAGGTTTCGCCTGCCTAGGAACGACTCGCTCTCCCTTCTCTCCCGCTCCAGACTGGTCGCGCAGGATCGAAAAGGAAGGGAAGTCCCCCTTCTCAGCCCAGCATCCGGACAGGGGCGCCTGAAGGAGGACCTTGTGGCACACCTGGAGTGTCCTTCCCCGATCCGTCCTTGGGACGCTCGCGATGAGGGTGTTCCCTGGAACCCATTTCTTCGTCGCTTCTCGCCTCTCTAGTTCCCAGAGGACCTCATCCGAGAGTGCGGCTATCGCGGAGGACCGGGTGGAGTGAGGATTGCTGCGGGAGATTGAGATCGAGGCCTTTAATGGAGTGGTGGCTGTCTTCCAGGCAGCTCCTCCCCCAGGATGTAGCGAAAGCGTCGTCCTTCCCCTGTTCTTCCTACCCTGCCTTCTCCTCCTCCCCATCCTCTCTTCCTAGGATCGCTACGTCCGCCGGCGCCCGCCTATGAATCTCCGGGAGGAAAGGCATCCAGAAAGGATGAGAAATGAACCTCTGCAAGCCCCTTTCCTTGAAAAGTTCCTCAAAGTGCTTTTGATGTAACGAGTGCAGCTGCTGCTGCTGCTGTCTTTCAGAAAGGGAGGAGAAGAATAACACTTGCCACTTGTACATTGGAAGCTCGCTGCTGTCTTACAAGACATCTGTTAGCGCCTTCGCTGCCTTTCGAAAGTCCCCGCCTGCCTCTTTCCTGTCCGGTGCATCGACACCAGAGTCCTGCTTCTTCCTGTTTGTCTTCCGCTCCCCCAGGGTATGATCTAGCCTACTGACCGCTCGTTCCTCTTACGAAAATCTTCTTCCAAATCTGGTTTGCTCTCACCCTTCCTCCTTCGACCTGTCTTCTGCAAGAAGCCGCCGGGCGCGTGTGCGCGCGCCGTTGATCTTCCCGCTCGGACCCTTCCCTGCTCTTTCCAAGATGGATTCTTCTCCTTCCCGCACTCCCAATCCAACAACTCATTCCTGAGGTCCAGCTCAAGCAGACAGAATCTTCTCCGAGGATGCTCCTCATCTTCCTCTTCCGTGGACCCCTGCCCCCCAATCCTATTGTCAGCTTCAGGGGATTCCTGGTTCCTCTCCGAGCAGTACATCCTCCCTCGGAGGCTGCCGGTCGCATCTACCAAAAGGAACGGGCATGAAGGAGGCGGGAAGGACTTTCCGACCTTCGAACGCCCTCCAAACTTGCAGGAAGACTGGACGCTGAGAAGACGGACATCATCATGATGTTCGCCTTGTCGACAAGGCATTGCAGCGAAGGCAGCGCAGCCCGTGGCGGATCTCGCAACCCTCCTCCCAACCGTCACAGGCATCATCCGAGAGACGAGGGTAAAGTGCTCTCGTGTTTCCCACTCCAGTGTGGTGCCTCCTTAGCTCAGAAACACTCTTCCAAGAGTGATGCTTTCATCCTACACTCAGCACTGTGCTTCTCACAACCACTTAACGCTGCAGGTCCGCATCATCTCCCTCCCGCTCTTTTATGCGATCTCCCAGACGGGCATTTCCCAATTAGAAAATGTTGCTTTCCAATTCGATAAAAAAGCTACTGATTACAACAGCCTTCTACTGAAAAGGACCTTAGCAGAGGAAGAAGGGGAGGTCAACAATCATCCTCTGTGTTTTGCTGATATAGCGGAGCCTTCTCCATCTTCGTGTGCTCAAGACTGACCAGTATTGAGCACGAAGATGGTGCGCGCGTGCGCGCACACAAGTGTCTGGTAAGTGTATGATTTGATGGGCAAGAATGCTCCGGACCTCGCATCTGCAACTGGACTCGACATCTAGCAGCAAGCACGAAGAAAAGTCTCGATTCGAAATGCATCAGATGCTTTCTGGTGAGTCCTTCGGCAAACGACAATGGGCATGGACTGAATACATCTTACAACAGGCAATACAAGAATCCTGCGTTTTGTCCCTTAACTGGAACACACTCACACAAAAGAAAAACTTCTCTCCCATGCGAGATTGGAAGCACTGAGTTTATAAGAGCGGTAAACATTCGAGAAATGAGATGGGACGTTTGCGATAAGTATGCAGCTGCCACGTTTGGGAAGATGGTAACGCGACTGACGAGTCGCTTTCCGCTCACCATAGTAACCGTTAGCGGGACAGTATAAGCGTTCGCGACTGCTGTGGTCATTCCGTGGTAGTCAGTTGGTAACGGAATCTGCACATTAAGAGAGAATTGAAAGTGTTGACACTCACATAGGGTATAGACAACTAGGCTGGTAAAGGCAAGGGAACCGCTCCAGCCATGGAATAGTTTTGCTTGCTACCAACAAAACAAATGTCTCACTCAAGGCAATATCACAGAATTAGATATTTCTCGATCGTATAGTTTGGAACAACGAATGGCAATCCTGACTATGTAATCCAACTCAAAAACAAGGGTGCTATTGAGTGGACCGTACGGACCGGCAGGCACGCCGTCTCGACCGACGCGTCTTCAATCCGCTCAGCGGACGCGACCATTCCCTAGCATGGAATTTTCCATCCAGATCGGCATTTGATGTTGCAGGCTTTTGAGCACGAAGCGAATTGATTTTTCTGATTTTCTCCAGAACGGCAGATCGTTCCAGAAAAGCAGGGAAAACAACACAAAACATGCTTTATCCACGAATACGGCTGCAAATCTTTGAGGGGGGCTGCACCCAACGAATGACTACCCCACGTGTGTGTCTTTCGAAGCTTCTGAGGACAGGTAAATACCTGGCAGATTTTTGCAGGATCCAGCATCTGGTACGTTATTCGTTCCAGTGTTATCAGTCAACTTTATGTAGCTTTTGTAAAATAGCTGAAAATTTTCACTGGAGGATATTTGGATGATAAACTGCTGATCCAAACCATCAGGCGATGACTGACTTTTTTCTTACTCCTAAGTAGGAAATGGTTCGTTAAATTTCTGTGATGAGAGAGGAAACCATGAGGGACGTTATGGATGGAACAATCTTGATCTAACTGTCGAAGATGAGTTCTGCGATGGGAAAATGTAAAACCTGACGTAAAACCACACTCGGGAAAACTCATGAATATTTTTGTATGGATCTGAAGGCTGCTGCACAAATTCTCTCATAGCAGTATGAAGGGGAAAACTGAGTGAGAAATGAGCCACCCTAAATGAATTGCAGGAGCATCCTGACGAGCATGGGATTCATGCACGTCGACGGTAAGTAGTTTTGGCAAGGATGAATTTAAATAGAAACACGAAGAGCAGCAAAACTGTTGACAGACCTCGATCTGGAAACTGTGCGCCTTAGAAAGAGTTCGGGTCATCTGAGTGGGGAGTAGGTGTTCTCATGAGTCCTCCTAAGCGACAGGGGAACAAAAAGTCATTTACCACCACAGTGCATATTGATTATTCGGTGGATGCAGGTTGGCTAGTAGGCTGAAAAATAGAGGGATTGATAGATTCCATTGCCGTTTGAAAGAGCACCGTTTCTGGAAGAAACTTAAATAAAAATGAGCAACAGAGCAGTGAGAGTCACGGAAGATCTTCAGACATGGGACCGATGAGTTCACTGGGCTAACTCCAATGGATCTGGTGTAAGGCACACGATGCATGCGTGAACAGAAAATTAGGAACTGCTGGTGAGAGCTCTGCCACAGAGCTCGCTGGCTCTACCTCTAAGTGAATATCCCCGAGATGGAAAAGGGAAAATTGGAGATTTCTAATATTTATTCTTGCAAAGAGGCTACAAAAAATTTGAAAGTACTTTTTTTTTCCTGACACGAGACAGTTCCGGAACCATGTGTAGATTTTCCATGATTCTGCCACTGTTACGTGTCTGTTTTGATGCATTAGAAGCCTTTCGTCTTCTACGAAAATTAGAAAATATTTTTACGAGCCATAATCATGATCTATAATCACGCGCTTTGGCTTAGTGTAAATATCTTGGTTTCCAGGTTTAAGTGAGCATCTGGTGAGAAACGAGATTTATTTCGACTAGGAATGTTAAAATGAGAGCCAGTAAAAATGAAAAAGGAAAGAGGAAGAAGAAGAAGAAGAAGGAAGCAACAGTTACTGCTCCAATTTGAGCCGTGATGTATTCTTAACAAGTTTCCTATGTTAAGATTAATGAGGCAATACAAAAACATAGGGAAGGCCTCTCTGTGGAAAACGCAAACGTTAATGTGCAGAGAGTGGCGTTTTAAGAGATGACGGCAATCAAACGGCTTGCACTCATTGATTTGGAGACGCCTTTTTTTTCTTTCTTTTTTTTATCTGCCTCGCTTAATGAATTTCTGCTAAAATGCTTCCATCAGAAATGGAGCTTTCTTCGAACATCGGGCAGCGGGAGCAAAGGCTTTATGAAGCGCCATCCGATCTCGAAAAGCTTGGAAATGTGGTTCTGAGAAGAAACCCCCCCTCGGTTTGGAGGAGAGGAGGGGAGCGAGCAGATGAGAGACTTTATTACATTTTCCTGTGGTCAGATGTTAAGAAGCAAAAGCAACGTTGCCGATGACATTCTGACGCCCTGATAAATTTTGCCTTGGTGGATTTGGGGGGGGGGGCTCCTCAAAACACGTTCACGATCATGCGCAAACGGACAAAACAACAGATGCCAGTTTCAAGATTTTTAATCCTTGAAACACCACGGTGATTCCAACGATCAATATTTTTACACTTATTGATTGCTAAGAATTGGCTGTTTTCTCGCCAGCTCTTGAATTCAGCTCTTGCATGTGTGTGTAAAGCATGAAAGAGGGAGGGAGAGAGATAGAGAGAGAGAAAAAAAATCTACTTATTGGACAGAATCAGCGGCGTTATCAGAGTCTGCATCACTCAGAGCTTCCAAGTTGCATAGATGGCACGTTTCTCCATTTTTCGGGGAATATGGAAATAACTTCACCCTCGGCATCTGATGACTCTTCAGAGTAGGAGTCCTGCAGCCATCGTAGCATGAAGAGACAGAAAACTGGGCATATGGAAAGACGGTCTCGACGAAACGCAAACTGTGTGTTCAAGGAGGAAATACCGCTTCACTCCGAGGGAAGGAAAATGGGCGCGGTTTGGAAGAAGCTGTTCGAGAAAATGAGGTTTCACCGATAACGAGAGAAATGCATGTTAAAGATATGGGAATATATCAATCTCTCAGAGGCCACAAGAGCCGATGTACTCCTGAATAAACGAATTCTCTTTTAGGAAAAAAGCACATCCACAGAAGATGCTGGACCTGCTTTCGAAGACGAGATAGAATCCAGTCTCTAATCTAGATGGAATGTAAGTTAGTAAAAAAAAAAAAAAAAAATAGATCATTTTCTTCAAAGATTATTATCGAGTTTGCATGTAATATCATCTGCACTCTCGTTTGTCATTAGAATTCGCTTCCTTATAACTCACTGACAGAGACAGGAATAAAGTGACCGAGTCAACATCATTGAGTTGATGCACTGTGGACCGTGTCCTCATCGAGTAGATGATGTCGATGCTCGTTATGATCCAAAGCGTGCTACCCGATTCATTCAATAAAAGAAAACGGCTCTGTTTCGTATGTTTAACCGAAAACCATCTGTTAGCTCAGTCTAGTTATTTCCCCAAAATCCATACATACAATCTAAATGTACTCCAGGATTCCAATTTCAGTTCATGCTCGACGTATGATAAATACCATGTTAGTATGAAAGCATAAATAAATTTGCCACCATGGGAGGAGTGTCTTGAGGACGTTTGTCAACCATTCCCATTCTATTCCTTTGAGCAAACGAAGCAAAACAACTGAATTTGGATACACGGAATTGTAAAGGTGTCGATTCAGAAAGCATTGTAAAGCAATCAACCCTTAATAGAAATTCGGGTGCATAATTCATGTGAAGATGTAATTTTCAATTTACTTATACATGCTGAGGATGCCACTTTTTACTTATTTTTCATCCTGACAGATTTCAAGTTTTCCAAAATATCTCGTGACCGAAGCCAGCAAAAATGCATAAATCTCCAAAGCATCGAACTGAGAACATCGTTGATAGGAATTCACTTTCAGTGTGCTCACTGTGTAATCGAGCACATTTTTTTTTTTTTTTCCTTTTGGATTGGTCACACTTTGCTTGAGCAAAATGATAGCCTCAGGGATTCTTTCGAATGTAGAACCGTGACGTAATCACATTCGTTCTTCCGATCAGTTGACTAAAGTGCGGATGCCTTCGTTCGATATGCATGCATCAGTTTCGAAATTCAATGTGTTTCATTCTGAATCACAAAAGATAAAAAGTTCGATAGCCGACCATTTCTTAGAGTCTTCTACATTTAGGGAATCGTGTGTCAGTTTGGTATCAAACTGAACTGCTTCGTTCGTAAACTGCAAAGCACTTTGAGGGTTCGCCAATGGATGAAGCTTAAGAGCACACTCAAAATCAGCATCAGTTCCTACATCAGAGTTTCTACTCGAGGAATATGAATGAGTTTGAACAGAATATCAGAGGAACTGTTTCTTTAGAAATGTGTATTTGGGATTCAGTTGAACCTATTCCTTCGATGGCAATGCTGTTTTTAATTCTGGCTCTTCCTCTCATTGCGGCAGTTGATCACACTGCGACACACGACAGATCATTTGAATAGGTGATGGTGTTCTCGATGGAATGACGATGATTTGTGGCATAAGAGTGAAACACACATAAGAATCCCTGTCCATGTGAACATCATGTGTTAACAGAAGAATCCTTGCCATTTTCGTGAAAATGTGACGTCCAATTAAACTGAGCCATGAGAGAGAATCGAATTTGAAATTTAGACATTAATTTATAACTGCGAATTCCAAAAAAAAAAAAAAAAAAAAAACGCGCAGCAAATCAATGATCAAAAACACGTGACCTACAATTGAGAACTGCTTGATTAATATCCAGAAAATCGCAGTCTCATTCGTTCTGCCTTTCCCCGAACTAGCAACAAAACTATCTTGTATCTGTGAAAGACATCCATTATGGATGTCTTTGTGATATGATTTTTCATCATGAATATCACTTGCATATCGATAAGCAGTACTGGGAAACCGTGACTCAGATTCCCAAGCGAGACGGTCGTTTTCTCCTGTTTCGGGATTCTAGATATCTGGTTCGGTTTTCGGTAATGGTTACATTATCTGTCAACTTGCGTTTAGCTGATTCTTCGGAAGCAATATTTTATGAAGAGGTCATTTGTATTCGTTAGCCTCTTGTTCAAACAGGCCGCCTGAATCGAAACTTTCCATGTACTTTGGTTCCAAATTCTCAAGAGGATTTTCCGCCTCCATCTCCTCTGTCACCTCATCCCAGCGCCATTTACGGTTACGTTTGTGATCTGCAGGAAAAAAAACAATTTCGTTTAATCATTCGACAGGTCTTCTTTCGTGGCCGATCATGTTTTCAAATCTCACTCGGAGAGCAGACATAATCAGACTTCCACTAGAAAACAAACCTTTCCATCCGAGCATGGGATTGTGTTCTTCGGCGTATGGTAATCTTATGCAAGCAGTTGAAATGAGGAAAACTTTAATGGACTATGAGATTCCATTCCATTTTCCACATGCGATGGAATCGAAGTCTCCTCCTTTCGTCTCTCTTAGTTTTTTTTTTGTTTTTGGAAAAAGCTTTACGAGCCGAAGCGAAGCTGTGTGCTTTTTTTTTTTTTTTTTTTTTTTTGACTTCAGCCGGGATTTGAACAGTAGTGAATTTTCCTTAGGGCTGGATGGAAAATGTCGGGCTGTCTTCGAGACGTCGTTTTGTCGCAGGATTCCAGGATGCCCTGTTGTGGTTTCAACCTCATATTTGGAAATGCAAATACCATGAAAGAACTACATAAGAAATAAATGAAAAATAATCATCAGAATCTTGCTTTTGTTTTTAATGCACTCATGGACTCAATTCCGAGATTATCTCGACATCAACCATTGTATGGAGAGTTATTTGCTAAGGGATCCTCAACTACACCGAAGAAAGATCGAAGAAAATTGAAAAATAGCTACAGTGAGGATCACAGTTTCATTGTAAGATGATGAGCCCTCAGGATCAGCTAGCTGAGAGAGAATCTTCCTTTCAAGATTGGTCCGTTCTGGCAATTCTTCCTCTGAGTGTAATATCTATTTTAACCATTTTTCTCGGAAGAGTGTCTCTGTTGGGGATTTCCTATTGAAAAGTAGCATTGCTCACGTATAAAGAATAAAGGATGGAAGATAAACAAAATCAGGTCAAATTGCATGAGGATTTTTTTTCGACCACATGTTTTATGAACTCCAGCAATGGCTTTCAAAAGTTGTTTTCAAACATGGAACGTTTATTCATTGGTGTGCGGTTCCGCAATTTACATTGTGCCTAACCTTGATTGTTTTACTGCTGGCCTTTCTCAGTACTATTTTGTTAAGTATATTCTTAGTTAACAGATAATCAGCATCTTATGCAGTAATAGTAATGTCTGACAACAACCGCTTCTGTGCCTGCTGTATTACAGTCCTAGATCAAATGCATGTTTGCAGAAATGTTTGCATAATGAACGTGGAAGATCAAATCCAATGAGTTTTAATAATGGGATTGAACAGAAATCTCATGTAGCCACTTTCCACCAGGAAGAAGTTCCTCATCATCACTCATGAAATGGTGCGAAATATTAATCAGCCCTTGGTTCATAGTAACAGAACTTTTGCCCTGAGAGCAAGGAGAACGACTTTTATATGATTGCTGGGAACACCAACAGTCCAGGGTTCTTGATGGAAGAAAGTGCCTCAGTTGACTGAAATACAGATGACCAAAAAAAAGCTGATAAAGGATTTCTGACAAAAATTTGTCGCCAACAAAAACTGGATAGACTCTATTACAAATACAGTGAGTGAGAGGTATACGTATCCACTAATCCTTCAAGGGGCTTCGTTGAGATTTTTCTTGCGACGGCACGGAACGATAAACAAGTATCTCAGTAGCACCTTTCCATAAATCATCATGTATCTGTGAGTGACCTGGAGGATTGATCTTTTCGACTCTTTTTTTTTTTTTGTATTGAATCGGCAGCCATGAATAAAAATGAGCTGTTCTATTTCAATGAAAGGTGAAAGACCTAAATAAACAACAGATACGCTCAACTCCCATCATATCTCTTCAAATGGTTTGGCAGACTCGAGTCCCAGCTGCATTAAACGAAGAAGTCCATTTAGCTCTTCCTCGGTGAAAATAGCAGTTTTCACTTACTGAAGCCGAATTTCAAGTGAATTCTCTTTTTCCGCTACCTGTGTTTACGTGAACATAAGTCCTTGTTCTTTCATTGGATACAGAAATTTGAGAGACAGGAAGTAGAGTAATGATTAATCATTTGAAAGATTCGAAAAGTCGTCGAATCATCGAAGATGTGTTGCTAGAGAATGGAGTAAAATTTGCTTCTCATCATATATGCATTAAGAATATGTGATGATCATACATGTTACAGTGCAAGTGTAGAAAACAAAGTAATACAATAATCTCAAGGAGAACTAAGAAATGAACGCATGAGTTAACAAAACTTGAAAAGAGCACCACCTAACCGTGGCGGTGTGATGGGCTTAGACACAAATGTACCAGTCAAGTGTTAACCACTGTGATTATGACCATAAAATAGTTAAAATCTTTTTCGTAATCATAATCACTAAAGACACGAAAGCACTGAGGAATGATCTCGTAGGTATTAAAAATATCTACTGTTCAGCACAAGCATTATAAAAACAAGAGCATTTTGTGCCTCGAAAACACAGCAGCTGCAAAACCAAAGTTCCTTAGGACTGTTCATGCAGTTGAAGAAATGATACATTCGTATTGTTCGCAGAAGAAACGTCTTGATGAGTAACTTAGATGGTAAATTGACCGAAACAGAAAGGTCAATTGGGTCCTATTGAGAATGCCTTCTATGACACAGTTTCCAGAATGGTGAAGATGAATTTTAAAGGTTCCAAGATCCATCAATAAGATGGCAGGTAAAAGCGTTTCTAATAATGACTTTATAACAGATTATGGTAGCAAAAGAATGAAGAAAACTAAATGAATATTGAAGAGAAGTAAAGGCCAAAATGAACATCAGAGGAAGGCGATTTTCATGTACTCAAAAAGTGAAAGTGGAACGTTTCGTTCATTTTCTCAATGAGCAAAGTGAGAGGCAGAAGCTAACATAAGGCGCAATCATTTCAAGAGAAAATACGAATCCTGTATACAATTTCGGGAACTGATGAAAAAGGGAGGCTGAAAAACGCCGAAATAAAGTAGAAAAAGTGAAAGGTATCGAGATTATCTATTGCATCAATCATTACTTTAGAAAAGAAATTTCCTTTGGGTGAACATGTGCACGAAATGGTTCTTATATCAGTCAACTTCACTTTCATTCCGAGTCGCTTTCGTTGAAATGGCCGTTATCTAAACAACTATGTAAACAAAATTTCCTGATTAAATTATGCATCGACAAGGATATGTACGCACGGAGAAAACGAAAAAATCTGTGGAAAAAAAAAGAAGCTGAAGTGCTCTCACACAATAAATCGATAACAATCAGATGCACATGAAAAATTCTGCTAAATGAAATTTATTTTCACTTTTCATTTTGTCTCAGTGATTGTAAGGATTCATAAAGTGCAAATAGAGGTGGCATTTTCGAAGCACCTGCTTTCAGATGCCATTTTAAGGTAAAATAAAGTCTTTTCTCTGAACATCTCTGAACAGATGAAGTGCTGGTGATGGAGCAATCAAAGCAGATGCCACAGTTAAGCTCCTATGGAGACAAACTGATGCGCAGACATTCAACGTGATCGGTAAATTTTCCATCTAATTTCAAAGCAGGGTTTCCATTTTTATTTGCAACTAGATTGTGCCAAAACAGAAAACTTGGAGTGGAAAATGCTTCCAATGCAAATGAATTTTTGTCATGCTCACATTCTTTTTTGAAGCAACCAGTTCATGGGCTAATTTTTTTTAGACATCCCCAGAAAAGTATGGTTTTCTAAAATAAATGTGCAGACCTTCATAGATCTGTAGATGCTAAAAGTTATTATGCATCTCACTGTCCATAATTATTCTACCTTTCAGTATTTTTTAGAAATATAATTGAAATTTGGTTTTTCCTCGAGTTGCAAAATATGCTGAAACAAGTACTACTTAATAGTGTTAAAAGAATGGTTTTGTGAACTGGATGTCTCATTATTTGCAAAACAAGGATTTCATTAATCATTAAATTCAAATATAGCACCATTTTCTTACATTTTGATTCTTGTTTTTGATGGTATGCCCTGAAAATTCATGCAGACTTCTTAAAAGACTTGTTAACTCCATTTCATCTCAGCACTTACTGTGTGTCTGACTTCAGAGCATTTTATTCCATTATATACTCACACAGAAAATTCCACTACAAATATGAGAAGATTACTCAAAGATTGAAATACTGAAGTTCATCAGAAAATAGAAATGCTTTACTTTTGCTTCTCTCGTTCTTTCCCAATGAACATGTGTTGAATGCCAAGTTATACATGAACAGATTCACAAATTTATAGAGTTTGTCATCCTATAAATTTGTAATCTGTTTACCGTAGCGGATGCCAAGCTTTACATGAACACATTTACAAATTTACAGACTTACAAATTTATGCTCCAAACAGTTTTTTTATATTGTTAGAAGTCACTAACGGGAGCGATTCGATAAACGTTTCTCTTAAAAAACTGCAGTCATTCGGTAAAGTCAAGCCATCATGTTCGTGATAGAGTTGAATGTTTGCATTATAAAAAACAAAAAAAGAGAATTAGTAGGTTTAGAATTTCCATATTCACTCAGTTTATATGAATACATTGGATGAATTTTAAATTATCCACTTACCCATTCGTAGAATTGAGAGATCGAGTGCCGTCAGATGTTTCTGTTAGAGTATTTTAAATCAGTATTAGCACAGACGTTAATTAACTATAAAGTTAACTGCTTGGATGTTTGATGGTAATGTAACAAAGATATATGTTAGTATGAGAAAAATGAGTCATATGAAAATACGGTTCATTTCTAACGTTTCATGGAGACATGAAGGTTTGGTTTGACATTTGATTGATCTTCAAGAACATATTACTTTTGATATGAAGTCAAGTATGAGCATCCAGCACGTGTATTTATGTACATACACGCACATATATGTATATACATGTACGTATACATACACCCATAGGAGGTGCTTTGCTTTATAGTGGAATCAGTTTCAGGCCCACTAAGGTAGCTGTTGAATGAGAATGTGTAGTATGTGGAAAAAACATTTCCTGGAAAATAATTCCTACCCCAAAAAAGAATTGCATCCTTCAATCCTGGCACTTTTTGGCTTAATGTTAATAAAAACGGGAAATAATCAGAATTGGAAGAAATAAAATTAAGAACCCTTACAATTATAATCTTTTATGCTCGAAGATTCTTAAGATTCATTGAATTATATTTCAGCTCCTGACACTTATTCAATTTAAAAATGTCCTACCCCAAATAATGAGATTGCTCGTGATATTATTTCTTTATTTATTAAATGATACATATCATTAGTTCCTGCATTTTTCTATTAGAAACTCATAAATTTAGCTTAAAGAATTGATTGTTATTATATTTCTCAAAATACTTTGTTATTATTTCTAATCTCCAGACCAAGCTATTGTATTAATTTTCTGGGAAACAAATAACTGAGTAGAAAGATTGCAATCCTTCGTGTGATCAGCTGATGAGAATTTCGGGTTTGGTGCTGGATAGCTTATTTTCATTAATTGTTTTCTAATGTTATTTCGCTTAATAGAGTACCAATTTTTTCAAGCATGTTGCCTAAGAAGTTCCTCCTTTATACTATATGAAATTAATGGGTTTTCATCGTGTATTGTAATTGGTCGGCATTTAAAAATATGCTAAACCTTCAAATATGTTTAACATTTTACCATTGCAATGCTGTTCCGTTTTCAATCATAACTAAGCATTGGAACATTCATTCCGTTTTTCTTCACAAAATATGTAATTAGAATTCACTTGTTAAACTATAATCAACAATGATTTTAATTGTTGTAATTTTAGAAAATCATGGAAACTTAATATCATGGCATTGGTTGCATTATGTGGAACACATCCAAGAAATTCAACGTATTTAAATACATATGATTATGTTTAATAAATAAGCATGTTGCATTGAATTGTTTCAGTGATCTAGAAAACTCGTTTTTACGTTTTTTGAAGATTTAGAACTAAGGAATTCTTTTAGTGTCCAGTGATTATTCAATGGTAATCTTATGAAATATATGAACAGCTATATGTTATCCTCCGGAAAAGCAAGGAAGAATCTTTACAACATTATTTGTTGAAACGAATGTCCATTACATTTTTGTGAAACAGATGAAGCTATTGCAAGCAGGTTTGCATCAATATTTTGTTTGATGTGTTTGAATGAATAGATTATTTAATTACAGGAACAGAATTTTCCAGTGAGACTATGGCATTATCCACTGGCATATAGTAGATAATAAATCGTGATTTACAGTGGAGAATGCCATACAGTAAAGCCACAATATTTTTTACTGACCTTCAGTAAAAATGCTTTTATTCATTGCCTTCTTTCTTCCAGAAAGGGAACGTTTATCATCAAGGCATGCTGAATGTGTGCTGCCATCGTATCATAAGCCAACATGCTCCTCCAAATATTCCTTATTTATATGTTAATATTTTACATATGCAAAATCGAGGAGAACTGATGCTAGGTTTGGATCTGTTGGTACGTTTTTTTTTTTTTTGTGTGTGTGTGTGTACATTCAAATGTGCAGTGCACTATTTGATATAACTAACATGTTCAGCAGTGTTATTTTCTAAAACTGTAGTTCTATTGACCTTTTCTGTGAGTAAAAAATTATTGCATTAGTTAACATAAAGTGAGGTTTTTTTTCTTCTCTGTTTGGGAGGTTTGTGTTTGCTCAGAGTCTTCTTGCAATTAAAATTGCAAATTGAAAATGAGGAAGCATTATTCTCATTTCATGTACAAGGATCAAGTTTCCTTTTTTGAGGCATATCATTATTCTGAGTGTTTTTTTTATTTTTTGCATCTCGGTTGCAACTTTCTGTAGGGATATGAATATGCTGGATATGTTAAGCCTACATCATTTCATGTTTGTGCTTTGCTGCCATCGTTCTCATTTTACTTCCCAAAGACATGGAGATTGTTTGTAAAAAATTATAGTATTACAGATTTTCAATAAAAGCATTCATGTTCCAATTTCCTTTTAATTTAATTCAGCAGTTTGAATTTTTTTTGATTCATTGGTATATAACTGTCATCATGTGTTGTAAATGTTGGACTGTTTGCAGTGGTCTCTGTTTTCCTTACATAGATTTTAGTTCTCACCAATATTTGAGTACTACAAAATATTCCTGTTTTTATTTTAGTAGATAAACAATTAGGCATATAGCTATCCATTCATGTGTTTATTTAGTGACCATGACTTGGTGATTTTAAACTGCCAGAATCACTCATTGGTGTTTGAATTCCTTAGCATGTTCTGTTTGAAGTTTTTTCTGTAAGGTTTTTGTGTGTTTGGTTTTGATGCTGTTGAATTTGTACAAACATTTAATAAAGGCATTCGATATCTTAAAATTGAGAGACTAAGTTAATTGTAAAAAATTGAAGTCACTTGAATTTTTATACAGTTTAGACAATTAATACAAGTCACTTGTATTAATTGTCTAAACTGTATTTTCGTTTGCAAGTTTTTATCTCTGTTATAATTCAGGCTTAGGGCAGCACAAAAAGATATTCATCATTTCCACAAAGCTAGAATTCTGAGTTTTTTACATTGGTTTTATTTAGTGCATCAAAACTACTTTAAAGGTCATGTACTATCATTGCTTGATTAGTTTGCCAAACAGACATAAAAACTAGAAATACCTTGTGACTTGGGTCACCCAATAGACACAATGAATGGGGTGAAGTACAAGCTTGGAGCATTGTTTTCTTTGGGTTATAAGGTATGGGATTGGATGTTGTAGTATATTTTAACCATGAAAAATTAGCTGTGCTTGATAAAGATCCTGTTATAGGAGATCACTCAGAAGGTGATAATGCATTTTGTAGTGATGTTTGTCTGTTTGATGATTAAGAGTTAGAATTAAGCCAAGGATGTGTGTGACTGTGATTTAAATTAGTCATACATCTTGAAGGATAAATTGTTTTGTGCAATGGTTTTGTGACTCCTTTATGAAATTAGTTGGGAGAGATTGCAGGGTATTCAGTGAAAGTAATTGTGTTTGTTGGATTTGTATTTGTGGCATCTTCCTGCAAGTGGATAGTGGATGAGCCATCCTTGAGATATTATAGCAACTACCCTTTTTCAATCCTATTTAGTATGATCACAACTATTTAAAAATTTCAGTCACATAATAATTGACATGAACCTAAATAAGAAAAAATAATGCTTACATTGATTGTCACTGATTGAGGAGAGGAAAATGAAAATTTGGAAATCAAAGGGGCATGTAACTGCCACTTTTTGTTTAAACAGTGGGCCCAAGGTTCCGAGATTTAATGCTCATGTTTCTAATGATGATTGCAGATATGCATGTGCCTCCAAAGAATGTCATTTTCATGGTTGCTTGTACTCCGTAGTTTTGACCAAGTTGTGTCGAAATGTTTTGTGTTTTTCGAAAGAGGTTGTGCTGCGTTTGGCCGAATAAAGGTGTCTTGGTGCGCATAACAAATTAGATGCTGTTGCACTGTAGTAGGGGGATTTTCCTGTTCAGAATTGTGTCTTTTGATGGTGGTGAACCAATACGCAGTTGTGTCCGAATCCCCGGAATGGTGCATGCACGTTTTTCGTCAGTCGTAATAATTTTTTGATGTAAAATGTATCGTAATATGAACGAAAAGCAAATTACTTGTTTTGCCTGCTGTGTTTGTGCGTGCTTGTGTTCAATCCTTCCCGTTTGTCCGTCTTTCAACCCCGCTGGGATTGCATATAATGCAATGTTGCTGCTGCACCACGATCTTCGGAAAGAATAGCATCCAAGGCGAACCTTTTGCATGTTGTCAACTCGACAACTTCACATTCTGCAGTGATGGGGCCCGCCGTATTTACCAGTTTGCCGTAATTATTCTCCTTATTATTACGCTTTACGTCCAGCAATCGTAGAAGTGTTTCTCAAAGTTTCGAAAATTTACATTAATTGGCAGTGATTCAAGGTTACAAGTTACTACCGTTTACGATACGAAAAACAGAATCGAACATTTGCGACATCAAAATGTGAGATGGGGATCGCTTTTGGAATACTTTAATGCAAAAATTGGATGCTTCACATATTTGCATGCGTATTCGTGTCATGCATCCATGCACATGTCTCTACGTACAATACATTGTTCGAAATGTCAGTTTTCCGTAAGTAACAGTATCGGTTTTGTAAAGTATCGTTTATATACCCCATTTATTTTTGTAAAGTGAGGATGTATATGTTTAACACATAACTGTATACAATGAATTACATAACCATTTTTGTAATAAGCAAATCACCGTGAATTCGATAAACCAATGCCAGCCGAATTAATTTATGGAAGATAGGTGAATTTTCGAATACTGGTAAAAAAAAAAAAAAAAAAAAAGGAAAGAAAAAAAGAAATTTTTTTTCTTCTCCTTCTTCCTTTTTTCTCCTCTCTCTCCCAAGGTATTCATTTCAGCATTCAATCACAACGTTCATCGTCGGAAATTAAAATCGCGATAAGTAATTCCGAATCCTCCACAATCTCTTTTGCTTTTATTATTACGGTGGGTCCCCTTAAATATTTGCACCCAACCGCTGCCTATGTACGAAATATCTCCTCGTATTTGCATCCGTTTTTCCCTTGACCAAAGTTACCTTCACGAGGGGCCAGCCTGTTGTGCAGTCGCTTTGAATGCATACGCTAACTTTAATTCTATCCAGATTTCTCTCTCTCCCGCCTGCTCTCAATATTCTCTCCCTCTCTTCAAGACAGTTTTGTTTTCTGTTTTCGATAGTGTGCTGTATTTAAGTATCTTTGCTTTTTGTGTTGGGAGCTAGGGAAAAAGGACATCGAGAAGGACTCGTCAGACAAGCTCAACTATTTCTTTGTTTTGCTTGTCCCCGGTGATATAGCCTCTATCTCCCAGAATAGTCATTGATTTTTAAATCCCAGCATATAAAAATGAAACATTCGGTTTTGATGTGATCGTATTTAGTTGTGAAACTTGGATGTTTGCGTGGTGTGCTCAATAGTTTGTATTTTTTTTTTTTCTCTTCCCCCCCCCTCCGTTCTTCTTCTTCTGAATTCGGTTGTATTATTGCGATGCCCTGTCATAATAATCACAAGAGGAAGGGCAATTTGGTTGACATTTTGTAATATGAATAAAAAAAAAAAATTTGGTGCATTTGATTGTTTATTGTGAATATTTGGGCGGATATTGTTCGAACCATCGAATCGTTATGATTAGGTTCGTTTGACTTAGGTATATGAAGTTGTGATTAAAATGTAGCAAATTTGACTGTTCCGGTTAAAGATTAAAATGCCGAACCATTATTTCCTTGCTAATTTTCAACCTTGTTTGCGACTGAACCTTTGGAAACGTATTTTATGTTATATATTTCGTCTGTAAAGAATCTTTTAAGGTCAAGGTCCCCTGACAAATATATATATATTTTTTCCTCTCTCTGTCTGTCTGTCTTGGGGGCAGAAATTCATTGTATTATCACTTAGAAAGAAACTGAGTTTTTTTTTTTTGTTTTTTGATTGGACTCGAATCATTGTTTTGCTATTTGCTGTGGCAGATTTTTGAAGGGGGGGGGGGGAAAAAAAACACTGCTGTCCGATTCGAACCTCGTTAGCAGTTGCAGTGATCGAAATCGAAACGTTAGCGTACTACCAGTTGCAGTCGAATCGAATCAACACATTAACGAATGTATTCCAATCAGTTCTTTTAGCAGATGAATTCTTTCGAATGTTGACCATTCACCGTTCGGTAACAGCTTGAATTATTACGAGTTAAGTAAGGTAGTTGTCCAGGTGTGGACACGTATTGAATTGGACGTAACTGTGCAACCAGGAAAATTTACAGTTATTGTGTTATCATGTACAGAGGGGCATTCTTTTGCGGAAAAGTAGAGCATGGAACTGTATAAAAAGGACTATATGGAAGAAAAAAACCTTCCTATGCAGTTCATACGTTTTCCTTTAGGCCTTGTTTTCTCGCTCTGCTTCCAGGAAACATCCACGTATTTTAATTCTCTCTGCACGTTTATTGCGTTTGTACGCGAAAATAAAAGGCCATTTCGATGTTTGTCTGCGTATAGCTAAGCACACATCTCCAAAATAAGGTGTAACCAGGCGAAAATCGATACAGTCTCTGAAATCATTAGAAGGCGCATTCAATGACAGGCGTTATATTTTTTTTTTTCTTCTTCTTCTTCTTCAAGTTAATGTTTTCATATGAGACATTTGAATATAACAATTTTTGTTTGTTATAGACTTTCTTTCAGATGGTTATTATTCATGTTCATGAAGATTATTAATGTACATGAGATGGATCAGCAATCAAATGTTATTTCAAAGATTTTTTTTTGTAGTTTAATTATTATTACATGCCGATTGTGGAGATTTCGTAAAGTCAGCATGATACATGAATTAGTATGCATACGCCAGCTGTTTATCAGTAGAATATATACTTGGGCATCCCATTTTCTATTGCTTCATTGGAAAGATGCATGTTGACGAAGTTTTAAAATTTCTTTTTTTTATATCAGCTTGTGATATAAGTGAGTCGGGCGCGAATTTGCTCAACCACCCTTCTCACAATGTACTGTGATACTGAGCAAAGTGATAAAATGTAAAATTTAAGTTCAGAGATTCCAGTCTGCAACTAGTCTTCCTGTGAGATCCAGGTATTATCTGATATATTGAGATATTTTGCATTAGTATTCATATATGTGTATATATATTCATATTTCATGAATTATAGGCACAAATTTTAGTCTGTACTCTTATGTGTGCCATTATAATGTGGCATAATTATTATGCCCAGAATACTCCCTTTTTTTGCTACTCAATTCTTCCATGTTGCCTTTTCAGGTGTGTGATGTCGGGAGTTAAAATGGAAAACTTCCAGCCCCTTGATCCACGCAAGCAGGAACTCCTAGAAGCACGCTTGATGGGCAGCAAGGTTATTTCATCATGCTGTCTTAAGATTTGATAACAGTTTTCTAGGCGCTTTCCTGCAATTCACCTCTCTTGACTTCATCTAGTCCAAATCTGAGTGCCAATGCTCAGTCAAATAGTTTGGGAAGCAGTAGTAGCCAGAATTGTCCCCTAGGATTGTTTCCAACAGCTACAGGTAGTGCCAACCATGAGAACTCTAATTTGAGTGCAGGTGAGCACTGGCCATGTAAAGTTTGCCTCACCAACATGTATATAGGTTCATCCCATAGTGACAAAGAAGCAGATTTGACTCCAGAAAAGCAAGCAAAGAGTGGTGAACGCAAAAGGAAGAGAAAAGAGTTAATAGAACAAGGAAATGGAAACAAAGATAGGCGATCCACTCCAGACAATAAAAAAATTAATGAATACTTTCGACATCAGCAGCAGCAAGTGGGCAAGCTGTTGCACCATAGGAATGTCTTAAGATTGTTACCGTAGGGCTATGCTACAGGAGCACCATCTCCTTCGCTATCTCTTCCTACTGCAGAAGCAGGAACGCATATTATACCACCTGTACGATCACAGTTTCCATCCAGTCCTCAGGCGGGCACTCCTCCAGGAGACTTCACATTTCCTTCACGTACTCCCTCTGGTGCAGCTCACAAATTGGTTCAGACGGAATTGACTGGTGCCATGCTGGAAGAGCTAGAGAGGCGTAGTGTCAGCGAATGTGAAGTTCGTGAAACACGTATTGAAGAGTTGGGCCGTGCCAATGAGGAGCTAAATCGCCAACTAAGCTCCCAGCAAAAAGCTTCTGATTCCCAACGCCAACATGTGACACGATGTGTTGATGTGGTGCGACGATTGCTGGTCGAAAAGTCAACTATTGAAAAGAAAGAAGCCAGGCAGCGCTGTATGCAGAATCGATTACGCTTGGGTCAGTTTGTGACGCAACGTGTAGGAGCCAGTTTTCAGGAAAACTGGCAAGATGGTTATGCATTCCAAGAACTATCTAGGTAAGTGCCGAATTTAAGAATTCCCTTGCACTAGTTCTTTGTAGGAAGCAGGAAGAATTGGCAGCTGAGAGAGAGGAGATTGATAGGCAGCGCAAACAGCTAGGCAAGCGGAAGCCAGACACATCAGGTCACAAAAGAAAGAACTCTGGAGCTAGCTCAGTGCACAATGGAGTTCAGGCAGATGGTTTTGTAAGGCCTGAGGCTCCTTCAGTAGGAAGAGATCTTAATTGGCAGGAATATTATGAAGCAGAGGAAATTCTCAAGGTTTGAGATCCTTATAAACAGGACATTTCATTAGAGCCATCATGTGCAGTTGCGAGCCAATTCCTTAAAGAAAGAGGATGCTGATTTGCAATTAGAAATGGAAAAATTAGAACGAGAAAGGAACCTGCACATCCGTGAGCTAAAGCGTATTCACAATGAAGATCAATCTCGGTATGCTAAGTGGGAGAGACCTTTGTGCCTGATTTCTGGTGTAGGTTCAACAACCATCCAGTTCTTCACGAGCGTTATTTATTGCTTATGCTGTTGGGAAAAGGAGGATTTAGTGAAGTGCATAAGGTAAAAAAACAAAAAAAAAAATACTTGGGTAGGCCTTTGAGCCTAGAGATACGTCTTTTGGGTAGGCCTTTGACCTCAAGGAGCAGAGGTATGTAGCCTGCAAAATCCATCAGCTCAACAAGGATTGGAAAGACGATAAGAAAGCCAATTACATTAAGTAAGTCAGTGCATGACTAGAAACTAACCTGTTGGTGTTTGCAGACATGCGCTGCGTGAGTACAATATCCACAAACAGTTGGAGCATCCACGCATTGTGCGCCTGTACGATGTGTTTGAAATTGATGCCAATTCATTCTGCACCGTACTGGAGTACTGCTCGGGTCACGACTTGGATTTTTACTTGAAGCAGCACAAGGCAATTGGCGAGCGAGAAGCTCGCTCTGTTATTATGCAAGTGGTGTCAGCCCTGCGTTACCTAAACCAGATCCGCCCACCTGTCATCCACTACGATCTAAAACCTGGCAATATTTTATTGACAGAAGGCAGTATCTGTGGTGAAGTCAAAATTACAGACTTTGGTCTTAGCAAAGTCATGGATGAAGATAACTATAGTCCTGAACATGGGATGGACCTCACTTCACAGGGGGCTGGTACCTACTGGTGAGTTGTAACATGATCCGGACACACTTCCTTTCCACTCTCCTCAGGTATCTTCCTCCTGAATGCTTTGTGGTGGGAAAGAATCCTCCAAAAATTTCTTCCAAAGTTGATGTCTGGTCGGTAGGAGTTATTTTCTATCAGTGTCTGTATGGACGAAAGCCATTTGGACATAACCAGTCACAGGCTACTATCTTGGAAGAGAACACTATCCTCAAAGCAACTGAGGTTCATTTCCCAAACAAGCCAGCTGTGAGCCAAGATGCCAAGGAATTCATTCGTTCCTGTTTGCAGTACCGCAAAGAGGATCGGTTGGATGTCATAGCACTGGCTAATTCACCCTATCTTAAACCCCCTCATCGAAAGTTTCATACACCTCCAGTCCTGGAATCACCAGTGATGAGCTCGCATTTCAAAATGATACCTGTAAGTGGTGGTGTCGTGTCCCCAATCCCTGGATCAGGCTCACAGACTTCTGCCACCCACAGTCTGCCAAATTTTTTTTCACAGGCAGCACAGCAAAACAACAGTAACAATAATGCGTAGCTTTGTCTCGCCCTCCCCTTTGCGTATTCATGCGTGCATCTAGTCTGCCGTTCTTCGCCACTGTTTTGGTGATATTTATACAGGAACACCAGTTTAGGTAACATATCATGGGTTGCTTGATCCCTCACTCGAATGTGATATTCCACTATAATATTCCCACCCTGTTCCCTCTTATCTTTGGACACTTCGAGTGTAAATAGCGTTGACATGGTGTTTCTGTAAATACGAGTTCTAGATTGTTAATTCCCTCTATCAAAGTTCTGCTAGCGAACTTGTTTCATCCTCGCAGTTGGCCCGGTCTGGTAGTAGACAACATTATCTAATAAAGTATTTACACGTTATTGGAAACATTTCTTTGCAGTGTTTTTTGTTTTTTTGGTTTTCCATATATTTGCGTGATCCACAGTCCCATGCACTGGTTGCAAATGTTATTTCCTTTTGCAAAAATATGGGACCAGTAGCATGCATGGCCATGGATGTGGTCTCAACGTGACAAGGAAGCGGGGCAATCAGGTCTGGCGGTACCCGGAGCTGAGCAGACAGTTTTCGTTTCGATGATTCCGTTTTGAGAAGTTGACATGGTTTATTCCTTGCCGAAAATTTTTCTTAGCCAGTAGAGAGGTTTTTTTTGTTCAGGCATTCGAAATGTAGGTCTCCCTTTTTTTTGGTTTTTGTTTCTAAAGCCTCCTTGCATTCACTGAAAGTCATGTGTCGATCCGATCCTGTGCCTGTAATTATTTGTGAAGTCAACTCAGACTAATTTGGGTTGATTTTTCTCTCCGAGTATCGAAAAAAATCTTCCGATGGGAAAATACAAGGTTTTCATGATTCCTATGCGTTGCTTAAGTGGAACTTGCAAACGTGCAAGCATGTCGACATTTCATCGAGTACACATCAGCTTTCGTCCACAATTTTTATTACCTTTTCTTGTATGCATCATAATACTTTACAAACTATTACTATGTAAAAACAAAGTTTTACACCGATTCTAAAGCTTTTAAATCTACTCGAAGCATCCAGGACCTTGGAAACCTGAGAACAACTGTTCATTAACCTGGGGAACCTAAAAATAATTAGATATGCTTTTTCTTCTAGTGAGATGTTCTCTGAGGAATCGGATGAACAAAGTCGAAAGGCATCTCCAAGTCGATGTAGTTCATGTTTTTTCTTGTTTTTTTTTTTCTGAGGAAACAAGTTGACTGAATAAATGTTGGTTTTTCATTTTAAACAAGTTATGTACACTGAAACCGCAGCCAGAACGAAAATCGCGAAACCTTTTTGAGAAAAAAAGCATTTAACAATGGGAACCCCGAAGACTGTTGGTTCCATTTTGTTTTAGTCTCGTGGACTAAATGTCCATGCAACAATGCGTGCAGGATGCGTTTTCGAATACGTGAACAAGGCCTCCAGTACCCGTCTTTTGTCTTTTTTGGTGATGACGATCCAAAAAAAAAACGAGAGAGAATTATAGAGAATGTGGAATGAAATGAGAACGAGGCAAGTGCCACTACTCAATCGGGAGCAAAACGTTCAGGAACTCATCATGGATCGAACACATTAGGCACATCGGTTTCCTTCGGTTTGTTTCCTTCGTTTTTTTTTTGTTGTTCCTATCGATTTTAATATGCAGACAGTATCATTTGAATACCTTCGATTTAAGTTTCGTGGTTATAGGTAGAATTACAAATGGAGGGGGCGGGGAGAGACATTCTGTCAATTCATTTTGCTGGCATTTGAAATTGATCCTGTTGAAAAGTGTTCTTTCAAATCGGAATGAAACACTTATAAATCGGAATCTGAACAAGTCCGTGCATCCAGAAGTATTCCGTTGAATGCTACCTGAGATAACTCACGGGTAACTTTAAGCAAATTCTTCAAAAGTGCTGCTCGACAAGCATAAACGACACTCAAGGCCTCGGAATACTTATACAAACAGCACATATGGGTGATTAACCAAAAACATTGATTCCAAAGAAAACACAAAAAGAAGTTCAATACCGAAGTTTAATAAATTCCATAAATAATGAGTAATCTGCATCCAGAAGCAATTATGAATCTCTGATGACAAATACGAAGATAAAAGTGTGCGGAACACAAATATCGCATCCAAATCGTGTCATCCCTGTTTTGTTTTTTTTTGGCAGTAAGTGAAACCCCCAGTCATCTCGCATTTCACATGGCATTCCCAGTCTCAGAAAAATCAACCGTTGCCGATCACCACTTTCATGTATTCCCCGGACAGATCACGAAAAATCAGGCTCGGAATCTCCTACAGGGAAGCAGGACTGAATTTCTTCTACGTGCGTCCCACGTCGGTTTAAAACTGAAAGAACGGGAATTTGAAGTTTTCCAGAGGTTGCTTATGCAGTTGCAGAAAGTTTACGATTCGATTTCGAATAGTTTAGAGCGCGACTTTGGCGAAGTACTTTTGTTAGATTTATAAACAAAGGGATATCATTTTGAAAGACAAAAGAACCGAAGGAAAGATCGTTTTCGCACATATGCGTTCCCAAAAATATGCATATATGATCGCACACTGCGAGATGACCAACGTTCTCCAACTTGGAATCTGGGGTTCCACAAACTTGCTCAGCAATCTACTCCCGCGCTTGCAAAGTATGCCTACCTTTGTTCCACTCTGTGAGTTTTATTTAGTAAAATCTTTATAATATAGCAGATATTATGGAATGAGATGATAGTGGGGATGTGACGATGAGACTACCAACACATACATCTTTAGTGAATTTTTACTCCCTCAATGGACGAGGATTGGCAGTTCTTTTGAAAACGTGGTTCTTCAGATGTGTGACAGACTGTGCTTCCATCACCTTGCTGCCCTCGGTGTATCTTTTGACTGTTTATGGACCACTCTTTGGTATCGGCATTTGCCATTGTGTTCTCCTGTTTGATATGTTAAGTTTGCGAGGACGAGTTATGTCATTCATCGAAACCATATCCAATTTTGCAATTGATGAGTCCTTCTATATTCTGTAAATTCTACTGGTATCTTTGGAACAAGGAAAAGTAAATACGCTGCGAAGGGAGCAAGGAGAAAAATGCCCATTCAATTGAACACAAGTAAAAAAAATCGTGTTTACTCATGAAACGATTGAAGATCACATTCTTCAAATTCCCTGTTTGAAATGTAATGTTTGCTTTTTCGGGAGGATGGGCTCCCGAAACCATGAGAGCATGGTGGCAGTGGAAGATAGCTCAAGGCATACTGCAAATAGTGATTTGAAGTCTTTGATGAAGAGAGTCCTCAAATTCCTCTTCAAATTTGTCATTCTTCTCGAATGATCAGTTATTTTAAAAATGGATTATTGGATGGTCAATAGCAACACTTTAGCATTTCATGTGCCCGTTATCATTGCCCTTGTCCCTGATTGGCATGCCAGCAAACTTTCTTTCTGGCATCAAGCTCCATTTTTCGCAGTCAAAAATGAAACAGTTGCCACCAGTGTGTTGTATCCTTCAATCCAGAGTAATCCAAGAGGAGATATAACTAAAAATAACTTACTTACCTTCTCTAAACACAGAGACACCGAGTTGTTCGCCCTCGAGTTTCAAGGAGTATTCTACAACTTTTTTCAGAAAGTCGGTCAACGAACTTGTAGGTTGTGAAACTCACTGCGTCCAGAAAGTCACTTGTTTCATGGTCAGGTGATACATTCTATTCTCGGAGTCGAGAAGAGAGAGGAAGTTCAGCAAATCATCTGAACTAACTGGCACATTCAATTTAATAGAGACCAGGACTTTATTTTTTCCTGCCGACACTAATGAGAACATGTGACCCTATTCTTTGTATTCACTCCAAAATCCACGAAGTTCGGGTACAGAGGCGAAGAAACAAACATTGACCTCAGATGACACTTGGCTACATTGTGGTGTTAGGTCGGTCGGTTCAGCTGTGAAACACTCTTGTAGAGGAATTCGATAATCACGCTCTAGCACAACATTTTGACTAAACGTTTAGATAAGATAAGGAGTAAGGACAGTCTGCCAGCTTTTCGTCTCTTGAGTTTTGCGCCTTACAAAAAATACACAACGCGACTATTGGAAGACTTAGAGGACTTTAGACTTCTCTCCCATTCTTCCATAAATGGGTTTCCCTGTCTCTTTGGAAAGTGAAGTCTTCATCACTGAATGCTTGCCGGAAAGCTATGTGACCAGAAACGTTCCAGTAGAAAAAGAAGATGGCCACATCGTAGCTCTCCCTGCTCCTGTAGTGTAGAAGAAATCGGAGACACGTCTGTCGAGTATACTTCCGAGTCGATGGCAATGGTAGAATTTGAATGCTGAAGAAAGAGGTGGAGGTGGCGGTCGAACCGAACTCGAATTCAGCAAGGGGCCATAACGGGCAGAAAGCAATCCAAGCGAGATGGCCAAAGCCCGCTTTCAAGGGAGAAAAAGTGGATCTGGAATGGGCCAACGATCTGGAACGTCATTCGTGGGGCAAGCACCTTTCGACGGAGCGAACGGAAGCTCAAAAGAGAATCGCGGAAATGCTTCAACCCCTTGTCAGATCTGTGAAGATTTGAGCAGCGAGGACGGTCCATCTCTTCACCAAGGTTTTTAAAGAGTAGTGCAGCTAGAGACTCCATGTGGTGGCAAGATGTGGCGAGCGCCGTAAGTCAGTAAGAACAAAAGCGATTCTTGACCAAGTGAGACCGACCGTGACAAAAACCATTTCACCCCCCCCCCCCTATTGGTGACGCCATCTACAACGAACAAAACGAGAAGCTTCTTCTTTCCGAATGGGTTTATTTATTATATGCAAAAGACAAAGGTAAAGTGTTGTCACATTTTCTTCCCCTCCTCTTCCTCCTTTTTTGTTTTTTTGTGAGAAATTGCTGGCATATCTTGCTAAGCGCTTTGATGGAACCAATTGCTGTCTGGGAGCCACTTGCGTAAGGAAACTTCAAGACGCACAGAAAAAAACAACTCATGCAAGCCCACTGCCCATTGAAGCACCCCACTCGCGTTGCTTGAGGAAGGCATTTCGGGAAGCACGCAGGTCTGTCGGCAGTTCTTAGCGAAGCGTTCCGTCGCTTGAGAAAAGCGGTCCGGGAGCAAGTGGACAAGGGGATCTGTAGATGGGCAGCTGTTCATCTACAGATCGCTGCTACGTTAAGGGAATCTTGTACGCAGTGTCAGATGCTGGGTCTCCTTTCAGCACAACAGTTTAGCCGATGGTCACGTAAGGAGGATCTCGTACTTGGTCGTCGCTCTCGGCCGATGGGAGAAAGGGAGAAGCGAGCTGTTCAGCGGACCATCGCTGCAGAGCAAACAGGGATCACCTTGAGAAGGAAGCCGTTGTCCCTTTCCCGAATTTCAATACTGGCAGATGCATTGCCTGACTTGTGGAAGAAGCGAAGCCAGAAAAAAGAAATAGCAGGCGCTTGCATCTCGTCTAAAAGATCGAGTGAATCCGGAGTGGAATATGGTAAGGGGACCCCTTTGAGATAGCCTCTTCCCGGGGCAGTACGGCTCGGGCGAGTAACAGCGACACGGAAAACAGCCGATTCGGCGATGCCGCTATCCTGCTTCCGCAAACGAGAGTGTGCTGGAGTGGGGTGGGCCTGATCAGGTCATCGGAACGGAGATCCCAAGACGAGCTTGTGGGTAACTCCCGCGAGGAGATGATATCTCTCGAGGTTCCGGAGTTAAATGCGTGCTGGGCCGGAGGATCAGATGAAGGTCTTCCAGGAAGACCTTCCAGGAAGGGTTTGGACGAGGAAGCCGTGCCTACCGTGCAACAAGCGGGAAGCGGGTGATCACGGTGGGAAGCAGTCCTCAGTGGGGCAGGCGCGCGCGCGTTCGTGAGAACGTGCAGCGCGCGCCGGGCATCGGGCGGAAGCGAGTCTGAGAAAAGCCTCGAAAGTTCCGAGTCTCCACATCCAGCCCATCATAGGTGACGTCATCTCCAGAGGAACGCGAGCGACGAAGCCGCCTCTCCTAGCGATCCGTCTGGGGTGCAATTCGTCATATGCATTGCCAATGCCTCCGCCCTCGCCGCCGAAGGACGAGGTGTGCACTTTCCCGAAGGATGGGGTGTGTAGCGGGAACGCGGTAACCCTTCCCGGTCGGTTCGCTACAATTCATGGTGCGCTTGTCGGGGAAGAAGGAAGAAAATGCTCACACGCATGCAAGCGGGAAAAAAATCGGCAAGGTGGATGGAAGCGTCAGAAGAGCTGGCGCATGGAGCACAGGGATTTCCCCGAACGCTGGTCAAGCGAGGGAAAGAGGGAAAGGGTGAGCACCGACAGCGGTCGCATCGCTCCCGGAGCTCGCGCGATCCGTTCTTTTTTCCTTTTTTGGACCGCGTCGCCAAAGCGCGGCTCCCGACCTGTGTGTTTCCCGGACAGTCCGAACAGCTTGTCGTCAGCGCCTTTGCACGTCGCGCCGCACCAGCCTCTGCGCGCTGATCGGAGGGAAATTTGGAGAGGCCGAGAGCCCTGGTGGTGGTGCTCAGCTGCTCCCGTGGTGAATGAAGTTTTCTCGAGGCCCCTTCGTCTTCGTGAGCTAGCCACAAGGGCTTCTTTCCTAGTGGGCCGAGCTTCGCTCGCGTTCAGGTTGCTCCTTGTCCCTCCAGAACAACGAAGCTGCGAAAGCTCCATCCGCGGCGAAGTTCTTCCTGGAGCTTCTCTCTCTGTCTCTCTCTCTCTTTTTTCCTCTGCTTGTGCCGCAGTCCCTTCGTCTCCGCTACCGTAGACGTCTGGACGGAGTGTTGGAACCCCTCGCGACGGTGGTACCACTTCAGGGTAGGAGGAGGAGGAAGAAGAAGAATAGAGGAATAGGAGTGAGGAAGGAGGGGAAGAAAGGGACAAAAGTGTTTCTCTTTCCTCCTAAGGATAACCGGAGGGAGTCTAGCGTCCCCTCGACTCCGGACTTTTCCGCTCCGGCATCCTCCCAGTCGGAGAGGAGAAAAGGAGTCTTCCTTTCCTCCTCTTGCTTGACTTGCAGCCGTGTCCGGGAAGAGGAGCGGGGTAAGCGCTCGGACGGGTCGGGAGGGAGACACGAGGAGCGCAAGGGAAGGGAAAGGTGAGGGACGCACGCACTGACAAAGGCGCCAGGCCGCTGCGTCCTCCGCAGGTGTCAACAGGCGCCGAAGGGTGAGTTCCACGCTCCTTTCCAGGTGTTTCCGGCCGGTCCCGCCGCAGACGGGAGAAGGTGCCTTTCTTGTGAAGTTCGCAGCTCGCCGCCTCCTTGTTCGCACCGGACTGGCCCCTTGGTCTTCATCCTCCCCTCTCCTTTTTCTTCCTTGGCAGCTAGGCAAATGGTACTCTCAGCGTTGCGAGTTTCATAACAAAGGGGTCAGAAGGAGGAGGAGGAAGAAGGGGGGAGGAGAGGAGGAAAGGAAGAACTTTCGGAGAAGCCTGGCTGGTTCATCCGCGCGCTTCTGCTCATCTTCCACGGGGTCCCCTCGCGTGGCAACCCCGCTGCATCCATTCCGAGGCGTCCTGCAATCACGGCGCCTCCGGACGTCCCATTTGTCAGCGTGCTAATTGCGGCGGGATCGTCGCTAATTGAGATGGATCGTCTCTTCCCGTCACCGGTCCTTCCCAGCTTCGATCCGGAGGGATTCGAAAGCGCGGAGACGTGGCTGCCGCCGCCGCCGCCGCCACCGCCGCCGCCGCCGCTGCCGCTGCTGCTGCTGCCGCTCTTTCTCTTCTTCTTTCAGGTCCCACGCTCGCGCTGTGATCGTCTTGCATTCCATCCCTCGGCACCTTTGCCACACCCTCAGCCGGGAAGCGGAAAGAGAGGTCAGTGGGAATGAGGATGAGAAGGATGATGGTCACTTCCCTGACCAGCTGGGGAGGACGCGGTGCCTTTACGGAAGGGAACCCTGCGTGGCTCCGCGTTTGCAGTGGGAGGGAAAAGAAAGGAAAGAAGAGGTGGGAGGAAGATGGGGGGACGTTCGTGAGAGCAGCCTTAGGGGTCTCGAACGGACCTCATTTCTCCCGAGGCAGGAGCCCTTGTGGACGTCCTTCGGTCCTCACCCTTCTGAAGTCCTCTAGAGCGCGCGGGTTCCTCCCAGGTCCTTCCTCCCCTCCGGCGGGATCGTAGGCCACCGCCGCCTCCGGGAATCCCGAAGAGTCGGCGACTCCACTTCCCCCTCACTCGCGACTGCCTCCCGGCTAACTCCGCGAAGGCCGGGCCTGTACCCTGTTGCTCGGATACGGTCGTGATCCTCGGCCTGTTCCGCTCCCGAGCTCGAGGGAACCGCGTCCCGGGATGCATCCGTTCCTCCGGAGCTGCCTCCTCCTCGTACCCTTCTTCGTCCTGGAAGGTAGGAACCCTCTGATGCCTTTGTCGCGCTGCCCCTAGGGACCGGGGGAGGATACCCCCGGGGATGCCTTTGGGCGGCGGAGGTACGCCGGGAGCGAGCAGCCGGAAGAGTGTGGAGGAAACGCGAGGGGGCTGCTCCCCTCCGTTCACCCCTCATCCGAGCCATTCCTCCCCCCCCCCCCCCCCACTCTCCTTTCCCGCCCTCCCTACCCTTCTCGACGTACCGAACACCGACCAGGCAGTCTTTCCTGAGAGGAAGGGGAGGGAAGACGCTCGTGCTCCTCCCTTTGCCCGCCTCCCGCTTCTCCGAAGGCCAATCTGTGCCTCCTCTTTCCCCTGTTCCTTCCCGTAGGTCGCAGCCTGATGTGCGTGTGCAGCACGCGGGCGTGCCAGGCTGCAGAGTCCACCAACTGCAACACCACCAACATGTGCTACACGCAAGTGCTGTACGTATGGGACGGGACCAGCTCCACCACCAGAGGGTGCATCAAGTAAGACGCCGGCTGGCTACGGTTAGGGGGGATCCGTTGCTTGGGAGGGAGGAGAGGAGAGGGACGGTGACCATGGCGAGGAGGAGAAGTTAGCGAAGGCGACCCCACCTGCCGAACGCACGCCGTTCATAAGTCGCATCTGCGGGATGGGTAGGCGGTGGGACGGAGGTGGAGGGAGGGGGGAAGCGCTCATGTGCCTAAGTAATCCCTCCCCATCCACTCCTTTTTTCCTCCCTTCCCACCCGCGACACGCCTGCCTCGCCTCGGTCTGAAGAGTCCGCATGAGTCCGCGACCTCAACTCGAGCTGGAGAGGCTTCCCCCTCCGGGAAGATGGGCAGGAGGGGGCGGGGGAATATCCCCCTCGAACAAGGCAGGTCAAGGGATCCCAGAAGTGCATGTTGCCGGCCGCGATGCGTGCGCTGAGTATTTTCCACCGGCAGCGGCACTTAGGGACAGCGTGTATCCCCCCGAAGGGTCTCTTCCCTGTCCCGACTCACTTCCTCGACGCTCACGCTCGTTCCTTTCCCTCCGTGGATCTGAGAGAAGGGAGGAGTTGGTGTGGTGCGGAAGGGAGACGGAAGAAGGGTTAACGGAAAAAGGGGCTCTCTGCCTGTCCTCGCCCAACACCGGATTGAGGGGCTGCTGGGTCTTTCCAGAGATAAAGGGATAGGAAGAGGAGAGGGGCAGGTCCGAGTGGATAGGGTCACGCGTTCTCCGTCTCCCCTCCTCGCCTTCTCGTGTTTCAGAGGGGGAATGGGGGGGAGCAGAGCGGGAGGCGGGACTCTTAAGCGGCTCTTCCGTTTCGCCTTGTCTTTCCTCTTGTCCTTCCAGCTCCAAGTCTTCGCTCCTGTGCGAGAACAAGCCCCCGGCCATCGAGTACAAGACGTGGCCCTTCCTGGCCTGCTGCAACACGGGCAACCTCTGCAACAAAGACCTCCTTCCCTCACCTGGCAGCAGCACCGCGCCTACGACAGGTGAGCGTGTGACTGGATGCGATCTCTGTCTCCGGATGCTGGAACTGTCCGTCGCTATGGGCCTGGTGCTTCTTGTTCACCCTCAATAAACGTGTTAGCAGAGGCTGCGTCTGTTCTGTGAGGCGGCGGACCGGAAGCGGTCGGCGGCGGCCCGAGCTCGAAACCTCGCGGGGTCGCGCGGAGCCCAGCTCCCCCTCCCTGCTGCACCTCCAGCACCACCTTCCGGGGAGCGTATGGCCACCCCGGACGTCCGTCCAGCGAGGTCCTTTCTTCTCGGGAAGACCTCCCCGTGGACCGACGCAATGGTTGCCGCCGGACCGGGAGGCGGCTACGACCGACTGACCGACCCCGCTGTCAGCTCTGTCCTCCGTCCGCGCTCCGCCCCCTCCTCCGCCGCCGCCGAGTGGACAAACCGCCCGAGGCGCTGAAGACTCTGGGGCGCGAGCGCAGCGGACGTCGACCGAGTCCAGCGACGGTCCGGTATCGGGCCGGGCACGCGCTGAAAGCCTCACTCGGGTCGCCGCTGCACTGCTCGGGAGGAGGCGCTGCAGGTCACGCACCCTCCCGACTCAGAGATCGACCCTCTTGGGAGAGAGCATGGTGGGGGCCACTCCTCCCGGGTAGCGGGGAGCAGCAGGAGCCCTAGGTTCTCGCGCATTCCTCCGCCTCCCCAGCCGAACACCAATTTGTACCCCGAGGAATGGAACCTCGCATCCGCGTTCCTCGGACACGCCGGGAGGTCACAATCCCGGAGGCATGCTCTGCTCTCAGAGGGACAACTTCGGAGGTTCGTCCGCAAGAACAAGAGCGGATCATGAGGATTCCTGGAGGGGAGATGCGCGACCCCAGGTTCGCCCTAGGCGGGAGCCGTGACCTTGCCTCTGCTCTCCGAAGGGAGAGGCGGACGGAAGAAGAACCTTTCCTACTCCTCTTCCATTCCTCTTCTCTCCTTCCTCCCTCTGTTCCTGGAAGAGAACTTTGGAGGGACTTCGATCCGCAGCTGCCTCCGGAAGGACAGTCGCAAGGGAGGGACGGAATGGATTTCCTTTTCAAGATGGAATATTCCGAGGAAGACCTACGATCCTTGCCTACGATCCTTGGAGGGCTCCTCCATCCCTCATTTTCACAATGAGACCACCGCGCTTCTCCGCAGCTCTTCGGCCACATGCGTACGCCGTCGGCCCTCGCGCTTTTCACACGTTCCTGACTCGACCCACCCTACCCTCCCGTTCCCCTTTTTTTCTGCTGACCCTCCTCCTCTCTTGATGAGGTTCGTCCCTCCCTTCTTCGCTTCGTTCCCAAGTCCCCTACTAGGGATGGACCCGAGTGAAATCTCGAGGGACCAGGATTAGCAGTTTCTGCTCCTGCTTCAGTGCTCTTCCCTGGAGGGTCCAGGGAGAAGGAAAGGACGAGGTGGAGACAGCGGATATTCTCACTTTCCTCCCTGCTCCCCCGGAGTTGGCAGCAGGAATCCCGTGCCGGAGGAAATGGGTCCCGGAAGTGTGGGAAGGAAGAGAAATTTGGGATGCGAGGCGCGAGAGGGGAGACGAGCCCACTATCCCTGGAGAAAGGAAGCCAGTCAGGAAAACCAAAAACCGAAGGGGGGTTCCCTACGACGTCGACCAGAACTCGTGCGCCGTCGGGAGGGCCAGGGGTGGATGCAAAGCAAAAGCAAACTGGATTCCTCCTCCCGCTGGAACCCGCTGCGCCGTGCTTCCTGGGGGTCTCCTCGCCCTCCAAGGCGACTCTCTACTCTCCTGGCTTCCTCCTCCCGGAGATCTGGCGGAATCTCCGGCGCGCTCGTTAAGGGACTGAGAACATTCCCTTCCCTTTCTATCTCCTTATTCCCACCCTTTGAAGCACCCTGATTCCATCTCCTCCCTCTCGCGGACGACGCTGCCTGCCACAGGGAACCAGGAAATCGGAACTTCTCGTCCCTCCTTCTGTGCTCTCCCTTTCACCTCCTTGCCTGTCCCGTTCCGGAATCTTAACCAGGACAGAGGGAGCCAGAGAAGGGGTCAAAGGGGAAGAAAGAGTTGGGGAAGGGAAAGCGCGAGGGAGACGGAGGAGGAATCGCTGTTTTCGGGAGAGAAAGGGCAGCCAGCCATGCTCTCCGGTTCTCGCCGTTCCCCGCGCGGCTTCACGCGGCGCTCTCCTTCGGGACTGCTCCTGGTGGGTGCAGCTGGACTCCATCCCCTACCCCTCTCTCCGCTCCTGGAGGGCCCCAATGCTTTCCTAGAGTGCCAGTTATGGCCGTCTCCTTCCTTCCCTCCCTCCTTTTCCACTCTCCTTTCCTTCTCCTTTCCCCCTCCTCACCTCCTTTCGGAGTCGGAGGAGACTCTCTCGTCTCCCCTTCCTCCACCGGACCTCCGGTAGGAAGACCGGACATGGGGACGGTATCTTCGGGGATTTCGCCTCTCTCCAGGTGGTCCAATGACGCCGGAAGAGGTCCTCCTCCTTCCTGCTCATCATACTTCATACTTCATCATGATCTTTGATAGTGTGTGATTATCACGAAACTTCTCCCTCCTTCCTGCCCCCCCACCCCGGCCGGCCACGTTCCATGAGCCTCTTCCTGCTCCTCCCTCAGAGCGGAGTAGGAGGCTGGTGGCATGCTGGAAGCAGGACGGGCAGGTGCGATGCCTCGTGGTGAGGGGGATCGCATCTGCTCTCTCTGGTATGACCTGCGTCCCTCACTGGACCTTTCTCAGTGTGAAAGGGGACGAGAGGGAAAGAGGGGAGGCCACACGACCACTTGGAGGTGGCTTTCACCGAAGCCTTCAGGGATTGCTTTGCTTTCACGCTCGCGGAGGGGACTTCCATCTCTTTACACCACCTCGGAGCGAAGAGCGGTGGGTCCGCAAGCGACCCTGTGCTTCCCTTTGCTGTCCTCCCTCTTTCCTGTCCCCCCAGGAGGGGAAGGAGGGACGGCGGTTCCGATGTTCGCCAACCTCCTGGTCCTGCGCCGGTTCTGCTCATCCTCATCCTTGGAGGGCGGTGGTGTCATCAACAGGTAGGCCGGGAACGGAGGAGGGCAGCAGCGCCCCTCGTTCGCACGCACTCTTTCTCTTCCCCCCGATGATCCCGTGGGGATGCAAACGTCCGCGCACATCCCAGAGTGGGTGACCTCCAGAAGGACACCTCTCCGTCCCTGGCCAGTTGCGGACTGCTCTGTCGCGCCTTGAGCGGCGATTCCCCTTGCTCGGATGCGGCGCGGGCGGAGAGTGGGATGAAGGCGGAAGCAAACCGGCTTGCAGTTCCCTCCTTCTCCTCCTCCTGTCTTTCCCGGACACCTTCTGTTGGCATGAGAGCACTGTGTCTGGCTTCTTCCCCTTCCTCCCCGGAGCCTCGGACACCAGGAGATTTCATCCTCTTTCTTCCCTTCTCCCCCCCGAAGGTTCCTGTCTCTCCCTCCAGGACCCATTCTCCTCTCTTCCTCAAGATGTAATGGTAGGGACAGTGTGTGTGGGTGGGACAGGGTAGAGATGGATGTGAGGAGGAATGCACAGTTGTCGCACGGAACCATGCGCCCCCTTCCCTCCCGTGTGCTGCAATTGAGCGAGCGAGAGCGAGAGCGAGAGAGCGAGCGAGCGAAAGAGGGTGTTGGTTGATGGCGTGTTGCCAGGGGCGACTGACGCCTGCGTGCTTCTCTCCCCAGTAAAGTCTCTTTTGCAAACCATGTCCATGCGGGACTTCAAGACCCTGTCCGAATCCCTGGCTTCCATTACCGCAGCGGAAACGCCCAGGATCACCCCAGTCAACATAGGGATCATGACCATGGGGGGACTCACCGTAGTGTTACTAGGGGTGCTGGGATACTTCCTCATAAAGATGCAGCGGTGAGCTCACAGATTCACTCAAGTCTTTTTTGAAAGAAAGGAGGCGACGACTTAGCCATGCGCTCCCAGGAAGCAGCAGCAGGAGATGCAGGAGGAGGAGGAGGGCGGCAGCTCGATAGAAAAGATGCTGCGCACGGGTCAGAGAGGGAGGCGCCCTGCCGCGCCGTAGGCGAGAATAAAAGGAAAGAAAGAGCAAGGAAAGGAAAAAAAGGGGGAATGGGTGGGAGGTAGGGGTGAGGGACTGGAGATGGTAGGAGGCGGATACCCTCCCTCCTTCCCCTATTCCCCTCCCCTGCTAGTCCAAACTTTTGGGCCTTCCGCCGTTTCTTTCTTCTTTTTTAGGGCTTTCCTTTTCGTTACTTTCCCTCCCTCCCTTCCTTCCTCCAGGTGTTTCTTCCTGCAACTGGGTGGGAGAGGCAGCCGCCAGTGCTGCAGGGTCTCTCCCCCAGGGGGACGGAGCTTCACAAGCTGTCCAGGAGTCTGTAACGACAGAGTCTATGAGTTCAGGAGGCGTTGCTAGGAGCAGCAGCAGACCCGGCCATCCCGCGTTCCTCTGGAAGCCACTGGTTCTGCCGCGAGGGAGGGAAGGGAGGCATTAGGAGGGAAAGCTGGGTGACTGCTTGGAGGGGAGGAAGGAAGGTTGCGCGAGCGACCTGGGACCACTTAATCTCCTCAATTCCTTTTTCTCCTCCTCCCTGAAAACCTACATATTCCGTTCTTCAAGGAAAGAGGGGAGGAAGAAGAGAGCAGTTCCCGAAAGAACTCCCTTCTTAATCCAGCAATGACCTCGAGGAGGAAGAAGCAGGTTCTCCGCACACACTTCATCACCTGAAGACCACCTTCGCTAAACACCCAACAATACTAAACACATCCCTCGCTATACACCCCACATTCGTGAACCCACAACCCACCTTCGCGCCTTTGGGAATGCTCCAGTCGCGTCCGTAGCCGAAGTGAAGGGTAAGAAGGAAGCAGAGGATAGGGCAAAGGGAGAGCAGCGTTTCCTCCTCCTCTTCTCTCTCTCTCCCTCTCCCGCTTTCCCTGCCCCTCGTCTGAGTCCCGGGAGCCTTCCTGGAGTCTCCCCCGCATTTTTCCACCCTCGCGGCATGTTCCCAGTGCAGGAGGGAGGAGAAAGGCAGGGAGGGACCATCGTGGGACGGGGATCGCTTACCCTCTTACTCCTTCCCCTCGAAAGGAGCAGCACCGCGCCGGAACCCAAGAAGGCAGGGAGACTGACTAACCTGAATACGTAGTCAATCAGATTGAAGAAGTCCAGCACGAGGTTGCAGGCGATGAAGAAGAGGAAGACACAGAACCAGAAGATGACGAAGTTTTCCCAACTCCTGCAGCACCAGCAGTCGCAGCACTTGCTGATCGGGTTCGCCATGGCGACGGGAGGGAGCCCGGCGTTCCCTGGAAGTAGGGGAAAGGCATGGCTCTGGGCGCTTCCCACACCAACCCTTCCTCCTCCGATTCCCTCCTGGATCCCTCCTCCCTCTCCCCTCCCTTCCGCCGGCTTGCCTTGCTGCCGTTCCTACGCGCTTGGCTCGCTGCTGCCTCCGCGTGCGCACGCTCCAGAAGGCTCGACCGTCGTCCTCTAACAATGGGACCGTTTCCGAGGAAACTACGGCCGTCCTCCTCGGAAAGACCGAGTCAAGGAAGGCCATGATGCATCCTCTAGGAAGATCACTCACCCCCTTCCCTCTTCGGGGGTGTAGGCGCTCTTGAGCGTCATGGGAACGCCAGGGGAAGTGGCAGCAACCATGGACTCCTCCACTGCCCTCTTCTCCTCCAGAGGGAGGAACGCTCGATGAACTCACGGGGCCGAGTGGATGAGCTGTTTGGGGCGTTGACGAAAAACAACTCCCAGGACAGGGAGGAGCCCTCCCTGTCCTGAAGCGCTACCCGATTCTGGCGGCGCTAGCAACCGGGAGTCTCTGCAGTCCGTGATCGTCGTAACTAGGAGTTCAGATGTCATCTGTGGCTATGTTGGGCAGCAACGCGGGTTCCAGACGAGCTCCTCCCCACCTCTTCTGATGTCGGGAACGAGTCTATGCTACCGGACATTTGCAAAAGGTGGTATCCATGATTCCGCTTGCATCTATGATAGAAGGGAACGCACCGAAGAGGGTCTGAAAGAGTGGTCTCGGCGATCTCCGAGGAGTGTGTACTATCCGAGAGGGGTAAGGGACAAAAAGAGTCATCTCTGACATCCTCAGAAGAGGGGGGGAGAGGACAGTAAATTTGGAAGAGGTGATCTCGAGAGGATCCGTGTCTTGCACAGGGAGAAGCGCGGTAGCCAGGAAGCGTTTCGGGAAAGCGAGGGAGGATCTCTGGAGGAGTATGGGTGTCTTCGCAATGTGCTGACTGGATAGTGAGGATCCTCCGTCTCGGCGTAGGGAGCCTCATCAAAGAACGCGCTACCACAGTTGCCAATTTCCTCTACCGGAGTCGCTTCCGGAAACCGCCGAATACACACATGCTCCACTTTCCGGAATTTGTCCTTGATGTCTCCCTGGTTCTGGAGTCGTTGGATCCCGAAAAGTCTGGAACGCATCGTGGAGGGGTCCTCTCCAGGAAGCAGTCCGCGATACGAGGTTGCTATGGCTGCTCTTCTAGATGAGACGGAGCTGGGCAAGGGAGGGACCGACCGACACACTCGCCAGGATGTTGCGCCAGGGGCAAGGTCAGGCCTTCGAGTGGTATTATGAGGACACTGTTTTTTTTTTCCCGGGACATGAGGCAAATTCGGAGTTGACAAGGACACGAGGGTGGCGACGGATCCCAGGGTAACCCCCGAAGTCGGAGAGACTTGGAGGGATTCCGAAGCGCCTCGTTTTCCAAACGGAACAGAGATGCCGTTCGCAGAGGCATCCGCCGACCTCTCCGAACGGGCCCGCCGTCTGGAGCTTCGTCCCTGCGCGCTCCTCGAGGTCATTTCCCTCAGTCTCTTGAGAATTCGTAGTCTCGTGATCCCCGGCCTCCCGATCAAGGGAGTGTTGCGCCACGTGCTCCTTGGGTGCGAGGGTGGGTAGAAGCAAGCCTTTCAAGTTCCCTTCTCCAGGCAAACGAGTGCCTCTCCCGGGTGAGGACGAGTGCCTCCCCGTGGCGCGCAAGCATCTCCGGGAGGAGAAAAAAAAAGCTACCTGCCATGTAGGAATGCCATCAGCAACAGCAAGGGGAGGGAGAACGACTGCGCTGCAGCCATTCCCTAGGGAAAGAAACTTCTGGTTTTCCTTCGCATATCGACACGCCGAGCGCCCGCGCGGTCCCTTGACCTGCATCTCCCATTTCCCCTTCTCCCCGTTCGAAAAGAACCCCTCGAAGCCGCATCTCTGTCCACTTCATGGTTCGTCCCTCTCAGGTTCCTCCATCCGTCTCTTTGCTCTTGCAGAGGAGCAACCGCTTTTCTAGAGGGATCCAAGGGCGTCTCCGAAGGCAGAAAGCGAGCGGTGCCGTGGTTTCCGGGAAGCAGGCTGACTCTCCCTCCGGCTCATTGGGACGGAGGGACGATGACTAAGTGTCACAGCCGCCTCGCGGTTCTCGGGGGAGCCGGAGGGCGGCAGCCGTGGTTAATTCAAGGATCAGGAGCTACGGATCTCTTATTCCGGAGGCGCAGGGGTGGACGGGAGGGTAGGAAGGAAGCAAAACTCCCAGAATATTACCGCTCTCTCCTGTCTCCACGGTCCGAAGCGAGGAAGGGGGGGGAGCACTCCGGACAAAAAGACGAACCCGTGCTGGGTGGGCCTTGGTGCTGTCAGCCGCTTTCCCGTCTCGATGGTCTCCCGAACGGTGAACAGGAAGGTTCCCAGGGGAACAGGTGGCGCTTTCAAGCATCTTTCCACCCTTCCTCTCCCTCGAAGAGTACCCGTGGGATAAACGTGCGTCTCTGGAAGCTGCCTCCAGCTCCTGTCCTCCGCGCGACTAAAGACACCCCTCAGGTCTCTCAAGAGAACGCGTGGCTCCATACTGGGAAGTAAAGGGGGCCGCCTCTACAAACGTGATCCTCAGAAGGGGAGGAGGAAGGACAGACTCCAGAAACTCAGGGTCATCTTTCTGGAGGACGCCTCACGGCTGCCCTCGGGAACAGCTGAATGTTAGGCACGAGGGCCAACTGTCCACGCTGACCTGAGCGGCGGCCTTGTCTTCGCCCACTTTGGGCAGCTCCGCCGCTGCTCTCGAAACCGGAAGTTGCGAGGAACCTCGGAGACAGGAGCAGTAGGTATGGAAACCACTTCCTCTGAACCCAGAGAGGGTTCGAAGGAACACGTTCGAAGGAGAGGATTATGGCCGTCGGCTCCCGCAAGCGTCGTGGGGCGTTGAGACTGGCGATCGAGAGGGCTGCAAGCGCAGAGGAGGATGGCTGCACAGCGGCACCCTGCCCGTGCCTCCATCCGTAGTCCCGGTAACAGGCTCGTGAGAACGGGAAGAGATCGCCACGTGGGACCAGAATGACGGGCGCCTCTCCCACTGGTCTCTCGCAGAGGGGCTGCCCAACGCCTCCTTCGGGTTTGACCGACGCATGCTCTAGGCTGCCGCCGCGAGCTCCGACCGGTCGAGGTCTTGCCCTGAGTGGAAGAAAAAGGGTCTCGGCGCTCGTCCCCTCTCTCTCCGGCGTTCCCTCCCTACCAGCACTCCCAGGCTGCTGCTCCCAGGACGCGGCATCAGGAAGCTCGTGTTTCCTTCCCTCTCTCCCCCTTGTCCTCCAGAAAAACGGGAGCAGGGATGCCCCTCCAGCAGTCGGCCGAGTTGAGGATTTTTCTTCACGACTTCTTCTCTCGAGCATTCAGAGAAGCTCCTCCTGCGCCGGTCCCTGCCTTCGCTGGTCGGCGAGCTCGTGATGCCTTTTGGAGGGAACTGCGCGTCTCTTGCTTCGTCACCGCCAGTGACTGCTGCCGCCTGAAAGCTCCCGGAAAAATGCAGCATCAGCGTACATGAGCCTCTGTTGACTTGGCACCCCTGCGAACGTGTCGCCTTGTTCTCTCTCGCGCGCCGCTACAGTGCCGAAGGAGGTTTCCTCTCATCCCATCTCCAGCGTCTAAACTCTCGGTTCCCTCAGAACCCTCCCAGCTCTCCGCTAGAAGCCTGCTGTCTTCTCCCGAGTCGCCTTATCGAGGCCGTCTCTCGAAAAAGGATGCTCACGTGACTCGGGAAAGATAGAGGAGCTCCCGCAGCTTCATGCGGTCGTGTCCCTTTTTTATTCAATTAGTTAGCGGTACATTTATCTTATCACTGCCGAAGATTAGACAGAGGCCTAATCTTCCTGTTTGTCTGCCTATTTTGTTTCTTGTACGATGCTTGGCTTGCTACGGATTCGCTAGGGAGGTAGCCTGTCTCAGCACGTACTCCAAGGGGTCGCTCTCATCGTTTGGTGAAGTCCTTAGTCTGTGTGTCCGGTCTGTCTCTGCTGGACCTTATGCAAGAGGAAACGGCCAGTTTTCTTACCTTGTCCGATATTGCGGTCACATTTCGACCGACCAGGCTGGAGGGCGAGTGGATTTCTACCGGTCTACGGAAGAAGCAGGCGGGTTGCGTCTTCATCGCCCTCGAGTTCCCCCATGCTATCGAAAACGCGCTCCTCTCCGAGGCACCCTGTGCAGTCGCTTTGGTTACTCGGCTCGCCGTACCTTTCACGTTCCTACAAGCCTCGTTCATGCATCCGAACTGGCTACTGCGGTGGTGCAGAATCTTCCAGACAACTTCTCTCCCCGATGAGAGGGAAACGGGACTCCCACCGCTCAAGGAACCGAACAGGCGAACAGATCCGGGAGCGGTACCGACCTAGCCCCTTAGCTGGTTCCGCGCACGTCCATCCAGCGGAAGGATGGTCCCTTCAGGATGGAATCAGAAAAGATGTCCTGCTGTGACTCCTCAACACGGACGAACCCAAAAACACGAGTGAGAAGAAATCCTGTTTGACGGAAGCACACGTAATGTATTTTTCACACAGCAAAGTTACACATCTTTAGATTAGGATAGCGACACTGCAGATATAGGGTCACAAATGGTTCTCTTTTGATTTTCCGCTCATGTTTGTGCACCAGACTCTATTTTAGTCATCAACGGCAGCAGCAGTTCGCTCTGCTCCCCATTTGGAAGCGCGGGAACTGACAGCCCTATCTTTCCCGAGGACGACGTAAGCTGAATGGAGGAACGTTTCGCTTTGCAAGTACGGGGGGTCGCAGCTGCGCGGGACTGCCTAACGGAGGTTCCATGTCTCTGTAGCCATGGTTGCGAGGAGGAGTCTCAAAACATTCTGCGTCTCTCTGCCCCTACGCTCAGCTGCGACTCTTCTGTCAGTTTCGCGAGTCTCGCCTAAGTGTTGCAGGGTGCATCTTCAGATCTTTCCGCGTGTGCTTCCGGCCGCCGTCAGTGATCCGTCCCACTCTTCCCATTTTAGTTAATGTACAGCCAAAGCGTGTACACATACCCACTCTTCCAAGAGCCTTTTGAAGACACCACCATATGTCACGGCTTTAAATCCTTCCCAAACCGTCACGCGCACTGTTCTTCCTTCCTCCGACTCCCAAACCCGAAGGCATCGCAGATGGGGGATCGCTTGTGGCCTGGACTTTCGAATCTCATCCTTACGAAGGGAATGCCCAGAACCTTTCCAGAGCACGAGGAATCATCTAAAAGTATAGGATGAAAAAATTATTATTGTTCGATTATTTTATAGTATTCAATTCGCATGCATAGAATCATATAAATATTTGATTTTATCCGATTAAAAATAGCTATTGATATATAGCACAACATAAATAAATGCAATTAATTGATTGTCATTTAATTAAATACTGAAGACCTAAGATAGAATACAATATTCATATCCTTCAGAGAGATTAAAGAAATGATTTATGAATACCGCAAGTGTTAAGAATCTTCATCAATGTAGAATACTCTGCAATATGGTAAAGGTCAATAGGAAGTACAAAAAGTACACAACTGTTTGGAGTTACTGTGGATTACTTATATAAAGTAAATCGAAAACCGTACAATGTAAAGTGGGAATCGAGAGATGCGCTGTTCGCGGTGTTTAAAAATAGGGGAGCGCACTTCTTTGCTTATAACGTAGCAACTACCCTCATTCCAGGTGTCCCATCTCAAGCAATGTGTTCTCGAAACGAGAAAGAAAAGCGCTCGAGAGCCACAAACATGGTGTTTGAAAATGTATCTCCAGAAACGAGGCTAGCAGCTAACGAAACAAGGGAGGCGAAACAAAAAGGGAACGGCCGAATTCCCTTTCGGAGCATTCGAGCGTTTTCCTGAAGGAGCGACGCGCCGCAATCTTCAAGCAACCCAAGTGTCTTGGGTTCTTGTTGAGTTTTGGACAGAGGGAGTCATACTGAGCTTTTACTTTCTCGAAGACAGTGCTCCTGAACGAATTCCAGGAGGCTTGGCGTTCACGGCTGAGGCAGAAGGAAGAGGTGGCAATGTCAGCACTAGGGAATCAGACATCCTTGAGTGCAGCGTGAGGAAATGAATCACCCGAAGAAAATCGATGCTTTCCACAGAATTGTAGCAGGAAACTGCCTCGTGCACAGCACACGCCAGCCAAATCTTTTACGGAAACAAGCCGGGGCAATTCTGTCCTTTGAGGGCTACCTCCCGAAGCCATCTGCGACCCATGATGTTTCAGCATGGCTCAAAACGCTTCTCCACGTATGGGACTGGAGGTCATCTAAGTCCTGGCAGTTAGGCGGACACTCCATGTTCGCCTCTCGCAAGTGTCTTCCAGCGTTACTTCTCTGTTCTGCTTACATTTTCTTCCGTCTCTCCGCACACAATTCCGACTGATGCCTCATCTCCAATTCGAAACATTCTCCACTGCTTTGATTAGAAACAACGAATTATTTCTCAGTTTCGAGCAATAAAGTACACTGAAAGATAGAGGACCTTCGCCACATCTTTGTTTCGTCACCTCTCTTCAGACAGGGCACTCTTCGGCTTGAGTTTTCCTTGACTGAGGTTGTGGTCTTGCACCTGGGAACCCTTACATGTGGCAAACTACGATGTCCTACTACCAGTCAATACGGATATGGGATGAGCAGCTCATGGAAAACTCGGCATAACTTCTGCCCTTCTGTTGTAGAAGGCTGTACACTAAAGTGTTATGGGGAAGACTGATAGATTTTTCAAGCAAAGTTCCTAGAGGGTGGACCATTCCGAAAGCGGCTTCCATTTCTTTGCGAATCTTCCTGTCGACGTGGCATTTCTCCCTTCACTTTAGGTCGGAGCAGAACAGCATAAAGGGCGATGGCGTTTTCGTTGCCGGCATGCGAAGAAATCGGTTCCGCATTCTCAGAAGTAGAAGGACTTCTTTTAAATTGCATCTCTCTTCCAACTAGGAGCGGGACTGATGGTTTTCCCTTGATCTGTTCCGTCGAATACCTAAGACTGCAATTTGGTTCTTGTAGAGTCGAAGGTCTTCTTTTCCTAAACTCAGTTATCTCGTGAGAATCAGTTTTTTTGTCCGATGATCTCGACTGTCTTTCCAAGGCAGTCATGAGCTCCACTTCCAAGTGTGGTTGCCACGGGTGCTGTTGAGAAGGGAGGCTGGAAACTCAAGGAGCAGTAGATGATAAACTAGAACAGAGAGTGCATACACGTCCTTCTGATAGGTTGTAGGAAGATGCATGAAAAAGTACGGTAGTCCACATCCTCACTTGCAGAAAAATCCCTGATGCTTCCAGCAGTCCTATGGCTCTTCAAGAAATAGTGAACTTCCACTGACATTGCTATTCTGCACAAACCTAAAACTCGCATCTGACCAATTGAGGGGAGGAGGGATGTCTAAGGGTTCCACTTGATATTGAGGGTGGAAGCAAAGCTCGATTTCTGGAGCTGCTAGTGTATCGGAACAGCTCGACCAGTTAGTTGCTACTTGAGATCTCTGGAGGACCAGCAGTCTCTAGTTCTGGGTCTTTTGTGAGACTCCCGAGTCATCAGTTGGTCTCATGAATGGGTTAAAACAGGTCCAGTCTTCTCGCTTGCTGCTGCCGAGAGTGAATTTTCCAGGGCACACCGTTCTTCGCCTGCGAGAAATGAGGACTGCATGCCTCTTCAAACGTGCCCTCTTAGCGGCTTCTGTGTGCAGGGGACCCGCGAGAACGAAATATCCTAGTCGTGGCTAGAAGATTCCCGCTCGAAGAGAATAGGTGTGGCGAAGTGAGAGTAGCAGGAGGAGATTTTCAACATAAGGATTCTCTGAAGATCCACCATGAAACATTTACCTGCAGTGAACGTCTGGTCACCTCTCAAGAGGTGGTGCATGTTCCGGTCACTCCCTGGTGCAGATCACTCTCTTCTCATTTCGAGGTGGAGAGGCAATGATCAGGAGAGGAAGAGCCACCCATGTGATAGTCGATGGTACTCTCCGGGGGCACATAGAAAAACCAACCAACTTCACCGCGAATATCAAAAGAGGAAGCTCGCCTCACGAGTTCAGGCAGTGACAACGGAACCTCTGGATGACCTCGCCATACCTTGGTGCATCAGCATACACGTTCTCCGGAGTCTCGTAGCAACACATGCCGCAAGAGATCCTTTGCGAGAACAAACAGAGAGGAGAGCATGAGCGATGGAAACATCGACAGACCAATGCAGAAATACGTCTGTTAGGAGTTTGCATGCAAACAAATTCCCGCTACCGTCCTAAGGATGATCATCTTCACCTGCATGTTCCAAGGGTGCTCTCCCTACTTTTTGCGCGTCTATCCCGAGTGAACCTTCTCCCTAAGCTTGCTGACCCCGTTGCCTAGATCCTGTCTCATGCTATCACTCAGGCCTGTGCTCATCCTTCTGAGGGCAGTCTGGATCGAGTCCCTAGCTTAGACAGAGGGCTGCGCTTCAAATGAGGCCTTGGGAGCTGCTGATCTCTTTTCTTCCTGCTTGGGGTCTCTGCGGCAGCCTAGTGGATCGGATCTCGTGATCGCGTTCCAAGGAAGAACCTGATTTGGTTTGCCTAGCGGCTAACACTTGGGTGGAAAGGACTCCGACTCACTACAAAGGCAGGAAGGGGGCGAATGCTGGGGAGAACGGGGAAAGCAGGGAGTGGTGTTCTGCATATCTACCACATCCTCCTGGACACGGAAGGAGTTCGAAATTCAGACTCAGTTTGAAGGATACGCACCCTCCAGGAAGTCTTCAACGAGGTCGGCTCCATTGCAAAAGCGAAATTCCTCCACTGAACAGCGGATGGTGAAAGGTGGGGCAGGTGTGCAGCAATGACAGCTTCCACACGAGCGAAAAAAGAACCATTTTCTACAACGGCTTCTTTCTCTAATCCCCTGGATGACGCTCGCCACCAGCTGTTTCCAGGAATCCCGTCTTCAAAGGCTCTGGTTCCTCTCTGCTGAAGAGCTTCTCAACTTTCCTGTGTCTGTGCTGTCTTGAGAGAGGCTGAGAAGTCTTTCTTTCATCCTTTTCTGCCTCCTACAGAGAATCGTCGGCAGATTTGTTCTTTGGAGCCCCTGCTGCACTGGGAGCGATCTTTTCTGTCTTTCCACAGCAGCTTTGCATCTCACAAAAGAGCGTTTCAGCCTCAATGGACGTCTTCTTTAGCCTCTCTCGAAGACGAGAAATTGAAAAAAAAATCTGTCATGTGGTTTTTTGATTACGGATTTTTTTTTCCTTTCTTTTTTCTAAGCAGAGGTCCAAAAGGACTGTCATGCAAGGATGTTAGATGGAAAGGAGATCGTGCAACATCCTGAAACCCCATCGTAGTAATGATTTCGCAAAGCCGTCTCAGAGACCAGGTGTCTCCAGACACGCAATTCTCAAGACGCGCACTCCGTGCCAGTGGGGGTCCAGCCACAGTCACCTATTGCCCTTGCCGTCTGAAACATCTGTTGTCCAGACGCGATGCAAGCCTCTCTCAGTCTGTCTCTGCTTCACAAGTTCGAGATCTCGGAAAACTTTTTTAGAAGAATCCTGGAAAGAATTTATAGTAATTAGACCTCGGTGATTTCTCTGAGGGAGATCTGGCCAACGCTTCCCTGAGGGATGAGCCCACTGCCGAACCCTCTTTCCCATGTAACGAATCTCGTGTGCGTCACGAACGTTCCTGGCGCGCCCTGGCCCCAACGTTCCTGGATCCACAGTGCTAATTGGCTAAATTCTTTTCTTGCATTCATCGGAATCCTTAGTGCCTTCTGAGATTCCGACGTCCTCTATTCCGTGCTCGACGAGCGGTTGGCGAACTTCCGCTGCTTTGCAGTTTTGAAGAAAGATGTCGCCTATCGCTCACTTGTTTGCTTGTCGCTTGTGTACAGATTTGAACAGATTTCTCTGCTTAGAAACCGGAGCAAGAGGTGAAATCTTCCTCTTGGTCTTTGAAAAGCATAGAACGCAAGAGGCGAGTGTGCAGATGGATAGCAAGCTTCAGGAGGAAGCAGGAAGAAGAAAGAGCGTAAGGCATTGTAAGATAGGCTCAAAGGCAGGCAGCCCTTCTGAGATGGGGCAGATACGTACGCGGTATTTATATGCGTACACCAAACAGTGCGTACTTTAGCAAAGCAAAATTCTTGGACCAGCATCGCAGCACCAGGTCCCATCAAAGCCAGAGAGAACCTGGGATCCTTTGTGAGCCCTCAAGGGTTTTTTTTGAAACTGCAATTAACCCTTTCGCTGATAGAAGACCCATTACTTCACGCATCTAAAAGTGAACAATAGAGATTCATGGTTGATGGCTTCCTGTTAGACGAAGGGGAATTGCACAGGATGCAGGTTTTGGGGGGAGCCGTAAATGCAAAGGTTTGCGTAAGAACCTCGTTCACTTTGTTCATTGAAGATTTGTCTTTTCTGGTTTTCCGATACAATGTTTCCAGTCTGTGTAAATGGTCCCTCCCATAATATCTATGAGTAACGGGAAGAAATTGGTGCGATGAGTACCGGGAGTTTAATTCTGCTCGGTCTCGGTTTTCCTCCTGACTGACAGTAATGGAGAAAATTTTACGTCCGACTTGCCGTGGATCTGTTCCGTCTGTGGAAGGATGCAGCACGGCAGAGTTCGTATTTTAACACAAAGCGCAAAGAGTTCGATGACATCACCGGGGAAGCTCTAAATAGAAAACCGTGTGAATTTGAGACAAACTCTGGAATTCTAGCAACAAAACCACCTCGTATTAAAAATCACGATGCCGGTCGTTGGTCAAAGATGCGCCATCAGTGGGCTGATGGCCGAGCACCTTAGAACGCACTCACAGGAAGAGTTTGTCAGGGAGTGCTTTTCAGCAGTTGCTGAGCTCTTGAGTCAGGAGAGGGTCGATCGCAGAGTTGTATCTGAATGGGAACCGATCAGATCGACTGTGCGTTTGAGAAATGCAGAAATTTCATCTCTCCATTTTGACAGCTGGTGAAACAACTGAGATCACAAATACGTCATCTCAGTAGCGCATTTTGATGAGGAGAATAAACACAGAAATTAATATTTTTGAAGATTGACTTGAGTGGGTTGCCATTGGAAAGGACTTATTCGAGGAAGCTGAGTTGGTGTTACCAAAACTCAACTTGCCAAATAAAAAAAAAAATAAAAATATGGGTGTAAGTAGAGATAAAGCTCCATCAACATTCGGGACATCTTGTAGCATTACTGAAGGAGAAACTCTGGTTTACTGTCCTGAAACAGGAGACTTTTCAAGTTTGGTTTTCTACCAGTGCTGAACCATGAATGCAGTAACATCTGTGGCAACGCATGGTGTAAACTTGATAAAAAACAATGTGGTCTCAAATTTCGTCAGTCTGAGCTATTTTTCATGTGAATTAAAGGCATAATGTATCTTCTGCATCTCTCCCATGTTAGGTGGTGAAGAAAACATAACATGGCAAAGAGTTCCTGGAATCCAAAGAAGAGTTCTTACGTTGATACGAACCGTAACCCGGTTTCGAAAATGAATTACTCGAGGAAGCTGAGTTGGCGTTACCAAAACTCAACTTGCCAAATGAAAACAAATAAAAATATGGGTGTAGCTAGAGATCAATAACTCCATCAACATTCGGGACATCTTGTAGCATTACTGAAGAAGAAACTTCCTCTCTGCTGAAGAGCTTGGCTTTGTAAACTCGAATTTCTCAATGATAACTGCCCATTTAAGAGCACTGGACAGCAGACTTCAGAGAGCTAAATAGTTAATCAACTCGCTCTATTGGAACATCCCTGTCTTCCAAACAAGCCTGTGGAAGCGAAGATATCGTCACACCACCATCAAGGAGTTCGCCATTTGGTTTGAGATGTAGAAAGGAACGTCAAAAGTTTCGAGGAGAAGGATCGGAAAGCGCGTTTGGAGTACGAATGGGGATTATGCGGGAACTGGAATGATTTGCTACTACATGCTTGATACAGTCAGGAGTACCTCCTTGGAATGTTCGGGTTGATTGGTGTGCAAGCTGGGATTTCACCCCGGATCGAGTTCAGTCCAGCTGCACTAACGGGATTTCGTAAGATCTGCGTGTTTTAGTGGACAGATCCTTTTTTCTTCCTTTTCCCGTTTTTAGGAAATGACTTGTCTTGGATATGCTGTTAGGAACGGCATCACTGCAAGCACTTTCTCTCACGAATGACCGCTGTAAAATGTAAAGATAAGTGTCTCGGCTCGTGCATGAAAAATCTTCTCAGAAAACTCCGCCTTGCAGATTCGCAATCCCGCCCTGATACAGACGAGCACAGGAGAAGCAAATGCAGGAATCTCAATGAATGCCTTCTGATCACCTATTGCAAACGATCAGTGAAGAGGAATCGATATTTGATACCATTTTGTTTGTTTGTTTGATTAGGTGTGTTGGCATGCACACTACCGGGAAGTTCATAAATGCAGCCAATATATGTGTTGCACATGTAATGACTTTAAGTGGTTCCTTATTGTATTTGATCATGCATTTTCACAGATCTGGAAAAGACGAAAAATGATTCGTGGACAATGTTTTTAATTTACTTGGAGCAAATGGGTTGCGTGCAGCAAGATGCAGTGGGTCTGAACATTCGATCCAGCTGAAAAATAACTGATTAGTCAGGTTTTCTAAAGAGATCCAATCTCTTTGCATCTCCCCTCTGTAGTTTTGCTCCAGGTTTCATGGATATGATCGTCGTTTCGTAAAAGAAACTGACTTTTCTCTCTTTTTCTCGTTTTTCTTTGAGCCTATCCTCAGCACTGACAACTGGAGAAAGCTAACGAAACGGATAGTGGGACCGGTGAGCTCAGAGGGCACTCATGCAAAGCCAAAAAAAGAAAGAATCAAATAAAGAAATCCCAAAGTTAAGAAATTGGCATTGGCTGTGTACAAGACTGTGGCCCGCAGCACATTGCTTGAACGTACACGTCTGTTGCGACAGAGAGGTTCCCCATGGCTGGTCTCGACCATCGGACGAGCAGCCCAATGAGTTAGCAGATCGCAATTTTTTCGAGCCAACGATCGTCTCTCTGCAGTTGTCGGTTGCGAAAGGCGAGTTTCTTCCCATCCAGCTACATCTAATTCCATCTCTAGCACGGTGCTGCTGGAGTCCGGAAATACCAACTAATGTATCCTCTCCATACAACGACTCGGACTTTCCCCTATCCTGGAATTTCTGAGGACCGCACCATCATCTTGTTCTCAAAGAGTGGCAAGCGTGCGCCTCAAAGGCTCTGGTCTCGCAGCCTAGCAAGGTGAACGAAGATTTGGATAAAGGTGGCCAACAAGAACATCTAGAAGCAGGCGAAAACCACCACCGCTAGCTTAAACAGTGCGAACCTCTTGCACAGCTTTGATGGCATCTCTGCCGCGAGAGGACCATGCTCAGACTGCGATGACCTCACTGGTCGTGTGGGAGCCGGTGACGGCCGTCCTCATTCATCCCGGGAGAATTTTCCGACGAGGAGATGCGCGAGCGTTGCATCCAGTCCTCATTTTACCGGACACGAGGGATCAAATCAGCCAAGTCCCGTGCAGGGTCTGCAGCGCTTCCCGGAGAAGTGACAGCTAAGGCGAGACGTGATGAAAGTGCCACCTTTTGTCCTTTTCCTCCTGACTCCTGTGGTGCTCTCATAGGCGCGGACGCTTCCCTAACGAACCCAAGTACTAGCGGGAAAGTATGAGCGTGCACGGATTTCATCTAAGCAAAGGGAGAAGGGAAGCTGTAAGGAGAGGACGGATTCGGAAGTATCCGGGGAGGAAAGACAACAAGGGGGAAGACAAGTTTCTCCCGACAAGTGCGCAGACACATCCTTGAGGTGCCTTCCTCCTTCCTCGCCAGAGTTTTCATCGCCAGCGACCGCTTCAGGACCTCCAGGGTTTTAGCGGAAACGAAACAAAGGCAATGTGCAAAGATTCCATGAAGAGAACCCATGGCTAGAGAGATCTTCCTGTTTTGTCCCATGACGATTCACCTTTACTCTCTTCTTTCTCTCTAGAAGCAACATCGGAGGGCTCCATGACTACCTTTGCACGTTCGCCCTTACGGCGCAGCTCCGCTTCTCGGTCCAGACGCGCGAAAGGAACCTCAATCCAAGGTGACGGAGCTCCCTGGAAATCTCCTTCTGGTCTCGACTCTCCCTCCACTCGACATGGCAGTTGACGCCGAGTTGCCTCAGAGGCAGCTGGACTACTGGCGACCGAATGAGGAGTGACTCTAGGCGCCGATGGTTTCCTGGTCCAGGTCGCCCGTTTACGAGGGCTTGTTTCGCCAACGGCGGGACTCAGCCACCACCGCCGTTCTCGCAGTAAGACAGCATGGCGCCGACTGCCTCCTAGCCAGCTGACAGAGAAAGAGGTACTTCGAGGGACTGCTATAGCCTTTCGGCCGACTCTCACTTCCTCCTTCTCAGTGCTGCTCTCGCCCCACCGCAAATATACCCGTTCCTGGACTCTGCGTCCCATCCTACGGGGAGGAGGAGGAAGGGGCGGTGCCGCAAACAAGAGCTCCTGGCACATCAAGCATCCTCTGCGGGAGAAGCGCTCTTCTCCCTTCTCTTCCTCTCCTTTTCCCGCCCCGTTCCTGCGATTCCAGAGAAACACCAAAGATTTGTGCAGATGCCGCTGCCCCTTTCCGTTTTTATTCGCCATCGTTTCCCACAGGATGCTGCTCTCCGTCTCCAGGAGAGTTAGAAAAAGGTCCGCAATATGAAAGACGTGGGCATCACGAAAAAAACAGAGGGGAAAAAAAAAAGAAAAACGACTCTCTCCATGGTAACGCTCCAAGTAGGAGGCGAGCAACTAATAGTAGCCACCATACCCTCCGTGGCCGCTGTGCCCTCCATGGCCGTACCCGTCGTGGCCGTACCCGGAGTACCCTTGTCCTCCGTAGCCACGTGACCCATGACCGTGGGACCCGTGGCCATGAGACCCGTAGCCGTGCGATCCGTAGCCTCGGGAACCATGACCGTACCCTTCCTGCCCGTAGCCGTCGTCGCCGTAGTGGTTGTATCCCTTGTGGTCGTAACCTTGGTGATGGTATCTTTGCTGGTGGTACCGATGGTGGTTGTGGTGGTTGTTCTGGTAGTGATGGTTGTCGTGGTGGTGGTTCCGCTTGTAATGGTCCTGGTGGTAATGGTCCTGGTGATGTTTGTTGTGGTGACCATGGTGGTGGTTGCCGTGATGGTACATCTGGTGATGTTTCTGGTCATAGTGGCCATAGTGATGAGGATGGTAGTTCTGGAAGACGTGGGAGGAGTCTCCGGGTGTCTGATCAAACCCTCCCCTCGCAGCCCCAACCCCCTTCCTTGTCCCCTACTCACGTAATGATAGTCGTCATAGCCTCTCGGTTTGCGCACCAAACTGCCGGTCGCCGCGGTGCCGTTGGCGCCTCCAGCATCCTCGGTCGCCGTCACTGTCTCCCACATGCTGCCGCATACCGCGGACAGAACCAGCAAGGCGAGGGCGGTGCTGCTGCAAGAAGGAAAGGAAACGTGGTAGGGATTGGGACCCGCAGCCATAAGAGCACGGGGAAGAAGAGAGGAGGGGGAAGGGGAATCATCTCCCTACATCTGGGATTTTTTCCCTTTTCCCCTCCTTCCTCCTCGTTCTCTCCCGCTTCAGGAGACACGGAAGAGGGCGAGCAGTCCTTCTCTCCCCTACCTATCTCCTCCACACCCTTCCTCCTTTTGCGCGGATGTTTCGGAAATTCCCCGCTTCTCCGAGGTGAATCCGGCAGGGAGAGGAGGCCGAGGTCGCGGAAGGGGGCGACCTCCAGCCCCACCTCCCCACCTCTCCCCTGCTCCCCCCTCCAAGAGCCGCGAATGGAAGGGGGTGCAGTAAACGACGGGAGGTGGTGGTTGCGTACCTCATGCTGCTCGCGTCTAGCCTGAGCGTGGCGGGAGAGGCTGCCGATCCGCGCGGGTCTGCTGCTGGGGCAGCGGATGGCCAGCGTGCTCTTTTTATAGGCGGACCTGGAGACTTTCCCTTTCCGTTGTCCGGCGCGCCGGAAAGATTGGCCGACGGGCGAAAGGAGAGCGGGGCCTCTGGAGGGAGACCTACCAGTGGTCACTACTCGCTTCCTATGGATGTCGAAAGATGGGGAAGGGGTAGGAGGACCACGCTCCTCATTCCTCAGCTGCCTTCTTTGCTGGATCTTCCGGTGTCGGTGCAAACTGCTCATTTTCGTGTGTAGGAGGAGGAGGGAGAGGAGGACGCGGATCTCCTCGGTCCTTTCCTTAGGAAAGTCAGCTGCAGCTCCCTCTGAAAGGGTGGGGAGGAAGGTTGATGGCAAGGGAAATGGGAGGGAGGGGTGAGCCCGAACGACGTCGGCAGGGTGCGGGCAGCACGTGGAAGGAACGGAGTATCCTGCTGCTGGAGCTGGAGGGTCTGTTTCCGCTGGTGACGAACTTCCAGGGTGGGCGGGGAAGAGAGGGAGGGCCAGGGTCTCTCGCGAGCGAAGAAAAGGAAACTTTCGGCCCCCTGTGGAGCCAGGGAACATTCCCACTCTCCCCCCTCTCCTTGTCGCTCCGTGCGTGCCGGATGCGGCGCTGTATCCAAGGGGAACTCTGCACCCGGCATTCGCCAACGGGAAACGACGGGAGTCCTCAACTACGCTGCGAGCGTCCTTCCGGAACTATCAGCTCCGAAGCCCCCTACCTCGGAGAAAAGGCTTCCACGAGAAAAATCCTTTCCTACCCTCCGTCACCAAGAGGCGAGTGGGGTCGTTCCCCTCTCGCCGTGCTCTCGGGTTTGCATCTCCCTTCTAGAGAGAGGGGGTAGAGAAGCCGATGGGGTTATAAGGAGAAAGGAAAGAGGGTCGATCCCGTGACTGCCTTTGGGGGAGAGGGTCGTATGGGGGGCTGCAACCATCAGGAAGTTCATCGACCCTCGGTCGGCCTCCAGAAGGAATGAAGAAGCGAAATGGGAGTGTGCTAGCGGCCACTTGCCATTTCTTCTTCCTCTTTCAGTTCTCCCCCGTTTTGGAAGGGACGGAAAGGAAGGACGGGGATGAGTCTCCACACCCGGACGCTGGGGCGTTCTCCTAGACGTGGACAGGCAGTTGGCGCGGGATCGTCCTCAGAGACACCCCCCCGACTCCACCCTCCTCCACCGGGAGCGAGGACGGAGGCGTCGGGGTGCTCAGGTAGGAGGGAGGACTTCGGCAGTGCTTCCTAGAGGAAGGAAGGATGGAGGAGGACACCTGCAGAGAGGGGGACGAGTTAGTCAGTCTCGCTCGCGCATCGGAGATAGTTTACTCCACCCCCGCATCCGGTGAACGCCGAAGAAGAGTGGGGCGTTACCGGAGGCTTCCTCGCTCTTTCCTGGGGATATTTCCATAGGGTAAGCGTTGGAGGAAAGAGACTGCTCTTTCCTCTGTTCCCCTCTTTCTCCTGTGAAACATTGATCCCGCCACTCTGTTGAGCTATCGGTCTCTCTCTTTTGCCTTCCCCCCGGTAGCGTCTTTGGCACGCGGTTCCCAAACTCCAGGAGAAGGGCAGGGGACTGCTCACTCCCTCCCCTTCCTCAGTTCTTCTGGATGCTGATTGCTGGACCGCTTCCTGCTTCGAACGCAGGGGTGGCACGCAGGGGTGAGGGTGGAGCACTTCCTCATCTCCCTTTACCGCTTCCTTTATTCCGCGGGACGGATCCTTGTCTCCCAGGAGCGTCGCTCCTCCCGGTCAAGGGAGGGATAAAGAGTCCCCAGGAGTTTCCGGTGCCGGCTGTCTGGTGACCGTGAGAACAAGGAGGTCCGGAGGATTGAGATGAGGGAGACAGACGGGCAGGGAGGAGGCGTTTGTGACAGTCCCGATGCTGGAGGGTGGGTAGGAGGTCGCCGTCCCTTCTCACAGCGCGGAGCGCCCAGGGAGCGCCTCCATGGGCGGCCGAGGAGATCGCCCTCCCCGGCCTCCGCGCGTAGACATGCGAAAGCCCAAAGGGGAAGAGCAGAGACCCAGGGACTACCCCATGAAGGACCCGTCACCTCGTCTACAGGAGGTCCTCTCATGGGGCCAGATTAGTGGCGCGTCTCGGTCGCCGAGACCCCTCTCGGCCATCCTCATGAGCGCACAGATTCCTGGAGAGGACGATCGAAGGCGAAAGGAGGAACAGGAGGAGGGGAAGGGGAATGCTGGCTTCACGATGCATTGGCGCATTCGTTGCTGGCCTGCGCAGGGGCGTTTCCTGCGCGATCTGTCGCTTGCAGCTGGCTCCGTTTCCCTTTCCTTCGCCACCCGTCCGCGTTACCGCTCCCGACACACCTCCGGGAGGCCGACCGACCCTCATGCGCCTATCTCTGAGTTTAATCTTCACGCCCCGGTGGAGAAAGGGGACACGGCCGGTGGCGAAAGGCGTCCCTCTCCTCCCTCTCGCCCGGACACCCGCAGGGCGGTCGGGGCCTCACAGCCTTCGCCCTCTCCAACTCCTACTGTCCGTCCGTGGAACAGTGCCGAGACTCTTACCCCCCCTCCCCTTTCGCTTCCGTCTCCCGGGAGACACCTCTCTGGGCTCTCTTGGGAGACGGCTGAAGAAATTTCTTCCTCCTCCTCTTCTCCCGCCTGCTTCATAGGGGATTTCCCCCGCGGCAGCTCTCCCGGAGCTAAGCGGGACATCTCCAGGAAGACGGATACGCTCTCCTTCAGGACCGGTGGACCACACCCTCCAGTTGCCCTCTTCCTATGCCTCTTGCAGTTCTCCAATTTCAGTATATGTACAGCCCAAGCAGTTCTCCATGGCGGTCAGTTCCGTCCATCTCACCTCGCTCACGCGGGTTGTGCAACTCGTACATCATTGCACACAATATGTCGCAGCAGCACACTGCGCGTTTGCAGCGTGTCCACGCCAAAAAGAAGCGCACGGGCGTCACGCAGCACAGCTCTTCGTGCGGGTGCACTTCGTCAGGTTTGCGTTGCACGCCTTGCGTACAGGACACGGGGGAATAGCGAGGGAGATGGGTTCCCCCCTCCTTCCTGCTCCCTGACCCCTACCCTGCTGGAGACACCTTTCCGGTCATCCTAGTTGACAGCCTGGAGATCCCCGCGCTTTGGCCGCTGCCACGGAGAGCGCGGTGGAGGACTGTGGAGCGCGTGCGGCGATGGCCTGTTCGATCCGCCAACAAGTGGTTGCCAGGGACGCCACCGCCGAGGCTGCCGCCTATCGTTGGGGCGTTGGATCGATGCGTCTCTAGGGGCTCGGCGAGACACGAAGCCCAGCACGCCCCGACTCCTTCCTTCCACTGCAGGGTCCCCGGAGAGCTCCGCACCCTCTGCGACGCGAGGGGGCGCGCGGAACGGGACACGCGCATGGAGAGGGGTTTCAGGAAAGAGGTTTCATGCAAGGAGACGAGCATGGGAGTGCGCGGAGCGTTCTCCGAACGGTGTTCCGGGAGGGGCGACGAGGAGGGTGGAGGAAACCTAATGGGGTGGGGCTCACTCGCGTGCTCACCCTCCTCTCACCCCCCGGTAGATAGGAAAGAGAGAACGGGCGTGGTGGCAGAGAGGGGAAGGGGGCAGGACAGCCCCTAACTTCGCCTCATTCTCTGAACTTCACGACTCCTGCCCCCTGGAAACCTCTCCTTTCGTATCGGCCCTCTTGAACCAGGAAGGTCTTCAACAGAGCGCGTGTCCACGCGCTGCCCCCCTTTCCCCAGCGAGTTCTTCCACAGGGGCAGCACTGATGCGGAAGGAGGGAGCCCTTTCTCGGGGATTGCAATCTTTGCCTTCCGCAGCACCGGTAGAGCAGTCTCCCCCTCCGCAGGCAGGAAATCCTGGAATATTCCTGGACGAGGGAACAGGGAGGTTCTCCCTCCCTCCTTCTTCCTTTCTCCCGGAGACTGTCACTGGTCCGTCTCCCGGTAGATGCCTACAGCGCCATCAGTCCGCGGGAATCGCACGCACCTCTCTTCACTCAAGAGCCATGCGGGGAGGAGGAACGCGGGCGTGAATGGGTGGCTGTGCCAGAGAACGCCGTTGCCGGGAATGAAGAGACGCGCGCCGGCGGTCCCTCCTCGGCGCTTCCCTCCCTTCTTCCGATACAGCATCGAGGGACCCGCAAAGAGAGTAGGGAGAGGACGCAGAGGGGGGTGACCGGGAGGCGGCGGTCCCGGCTAGGGGTGACCTCCGACCCCTTTGCACCGGGATCCTCCGTGTGTCATGACAGAATCACGCCCCATTGCGTGGTCTCAGGCAGCCCCAGGGAATCAGGAGTGAAAGAGGGCAAGCGACGAGGCTTGCTCTCCCTACAAAGGGCAAGCCTTGTCGCTTGCCCTTTGTAGCCTCTGTCTCCTTACAAAGGATCATCTGGCACACGGATGTCGCGTAGCCACCCGGCGGGAACGGAGCCTGCGGGGTAGACCCGGGTGCGACGGACGTCACGGAACGACGCGCGACTCCTTCGCGGGCTTTGACGGGAGGGAGAAGCTTGCGTGCACCTGGACTCGTGAGTGAGAGAAGCGTTTTCGTTGGCCCGGAAGGGAGAAGGTCAAAAGAGACCCAGGCGCACTCCTCGGTGGCCTTTGAAGAAGGGGCGAGCAGGGACGGACGAGACCGCAGAGCGCCCCACTGGCCTTCGCGCGCAGGTGTGCTGCGTCAGAGGGGAGGTCCCGGTGCGGGCAGGAGGGTCAGGCGTTTCGTCCCTTTTTCTGGTGATGGAGGGGGTTAAACGAGATCGGGCGCTTCATCTCCTCCCACCCCCCCTCCGACCCTTCCTGCGGGTGCTGGAGGGCGCGCCGCCATCCACTCCTCCGACTCTTCCTTCGTTCGCTCTCGCGCGCGCGGGGGTGCGTGACCTCCCCCGTTCCTTCATTCTCCCTCTTTTCCGCATATCCCGAGTCACGCAAGGGGCAGGCGGCCGCCTGCCTTCCTACCCCATGCCAGAGGTTCTGGGGTGCGAGGGGAAAGGGAGGGATGAGGGTTGAGGGTTGATATTCGCTCCTTCCCTTCGTCGGAGCGTCATTTCCGGGAGGGCGGATCCCGGAGATTCCCCACATTTGCCCAGACTGCTTCGGGACTCGTCCGAACTGCTGCTGAGGGCTTGCTCGAGACGATCCGGGAGCGCCTCCTGGTACTGGTTCCCGGCAGGGTAAGGAAGAAGTGGGAGGGACGCTCAGGATCTCTCCACCCCGAGAGGGAATGGTCGCGGACAATCTGGAGGCTCTTGGTGCCTTCTGGGGCGGGTCCGCCGCAAGTCCTTCTTATCGGAAATTCCTTCCTCTCGCGATGCCCACTTCCCGTCTCTTCCTGTCCGAGGAGGCTCCGGACCTCTGAAAGCTGGAAGGGTTTCAGGGGTCGCTTCCAATTGTTCTCTCTCAGTTTGCCTGGTTCGCCGACACGGACCCGGTCGGCGGGATGGGAGGGTCGTCACGCGCGGAAGTCGCGGCGGAACTCCCGAAGTTACTCTTACAAAGAGGGGAGGATGGGGAGTCGCCGATCTCCTCCTCCGGGGGGAAAGCTGCTGATCTTTCATTGCTTTTGCGGGTGGGAGCTGCCGTTTCCATGGACGCGAGTGTCTCTTCATGGTCCACTGGAGAGAAGCAACCTGCCCGAAGCTGGAAGCTTTCTCAAGGGTGGCCCCCGCACGCTCCGTTGCTCCCCCTGTCCATCAGGAGAGAGACATCTCCTTCCCCTGGAGGGAGGTCACGCTGTGGCCAACGGCATTCCCCACCTTCCTTCTCCTGCTCGCATGCACGCATCTTGACACGTGGACATATGAGGAGCGGTCTCTTCGAAGAGAGAGGCTTCGCTCTTCCAGGGAGAGTTTAGTTTTCAATCAGCAATAATCGTGCCTCCCTGAAGATCAGCAGCGGCGATACTGCCCGTGAGCAAGGTTACGAAACATAAGATCAAAGGAGAGGAGAACGGCGGCATGCCCCGCGCTTCTCAGCGTCCGATAACCCCCGATGTGATCTGTTTCCACCCGGAAGGATCCACCGGGCAAGTGTCAGAGAAGGCGGCGAGCAGCAAGAGTAAAGAGACCGGGATCTCTCTCCCCCAGTTTCAGGGAGAGAGAGAGACCTACACGGAACGTTTGGGAAGATCACTGTGCAGCCCACCCTCTGGTCGTTCCTTCTTCCCTGGCGCCGCCCCCGGGGGCGAGCACGCAAGCCGTGTCAGGGCTGCGCGAGGTCATCTCAGAGACATTGCCAGCGGTCTTTGAGGATAGCCCCCACTCTCCTGCCCTTTTCCGAAGCCCCAGGTCGTCCTCGTGGATTCGCGCCACGTTTGGCTGTTTCCTGGAGATGCGTCGCTCCCAAGCACCGCTGTCAGATTGGCCGCCCTTCGGAGTGCTGTCTGGGTGGCTCCAGACGCAAGGTACGGAACGAGAGGAAGGTGGGATGGAAAGAGGAATTGCAGTTCAGACGTACCGAAACCTCCGGTCACCAAGGAACCTTCCTTGGGTTTCTCGCCGGAGGGAAGCGCTCTTCCCCCACGAGAAAGAACACCGGCAACGGACGCCTCCTCACCGCTCTTGTAGTCTTCTCACTGCAGTCTCTCGCGTGTGTTAACTCAAAGCCGCCATCACCTGGATTTCTCAGGTGCCCGGCAGTGCGAAAGATGCCTCTGGAAGCCCTCCTTGACTTTTTTCTCCTCGGAGAGCCGACCGGAGACGCCTCTCGCACCACTGACAATGACGCACTCTTCGTTTTCCTTCCAGAACCCCAGCATCTTTGCCAATTTCCTCTGTTCCCCTTCCTCGCTAAAAGGGACCTCGACGGTGGATCCGTCTTTGCTTCCGTCTCCGGAAGGGCTCGCTTCTCCTGGTTGCGCGGCTCGTACGGGAAAGAGAGTTCCCCTTGTACGAAGGATATCACGTACCCGCGAAAATCCCAGCGCTTGCTATCGCCGTGTCCCGGCTCAGTGGTAAGGGTGGCGATGGCGGTTGCTAGAGTACAACTCGGTTCCATTGCTTGAAGAGTGGTGATCTGGCACGCAACGTGTCGTGGAGCTACCGCCACAAGGTCAGCAGAGGAAGAGGAAGAGGGGAAAAGGGAGACGCACGCGAAGACGGTAGTACTGCGAAGCAAAGCGAGTGCGTGAGGCTACAGGGAGAGAAAGGCGCAGACACCTCGGCGCACTCGCGGAAGCTACTCTTCGGAATGGAAGGCCACCGGAGTCATCCGCGTCCAGGTCCGGAACACCCCGAAAGCAAAGGAGTTTTCCTCCTTCACCCCACCTTCGGAGCTCCCTTCGACACCAGAGACGCGGTCTCGTGGCGACATGTTCCTGCATCCGACGAGGAACCGACCGGATTCACTCAGGGCACGAGTGCGGTCTGCGTGATTCCCGCCTCTATCCGGACAGAAAAGCAGATCGATGTGGCTTCGGCGCCTTTTGCGGCTTGCAGGGCGTTCCAGAGTGCATACTAACGTCCGTGGATCCCTCGCTCGGGTGGTGTCGGGAGTTCCTTGTGGGTCGGACCTCACAAAAGCTCCTTACAAAGACTCTAGGAATCTCCACGATAGTCTCGCAGGGCTCTTCAGGAAATTTGCACGGAATGCTTGGCGCTTCTGCGACGGGAACATCCGAGTCGTTTCCCCCGCACCCACATACGTGCACTTCGGAGTTTCTCATCTGACTGACTCGAAGGAAGCTGCTGTAACCCACCATCCGGATCGCCTCACCTCCGCGGTGAACCGGAACGTGGTTGCGGAATCGAGGCTGCCAAGGTGGAAGGCGACTTGAGAAATCGAAAAAGCCAAGAAGTCTCCTTGGTGGCTGGTTGTAGCGTCAACGTCGACGCAGCAACTCCAAGTCTTAACCTAAAGATGCCTTGAGTGGTCATGATCGTTTAAGGGAACACCTTGCGCCTTCCACGACACCTTGCTGGCTTCATGACCTTCGGGTCAGTTGTTTTCGTGCATCTGCATAAAGGTTTATCGGAGCGTCAATTTGCCTCCGCGACAACCTCAAGTATACAACTGAAAGGCAGAGCTCCTTGAAGTCCTTCTGGAAGACCTAGAGATCTCCGCAGTATTCTCCGTACTTCCCTTGAAGTGTCAGTAGTCGGCGCTGCAAATGCTGCGCTGAGGTCTCTCTTGCAAACCTCTCCGATCCCATCGTCACCTGGTAACGCAGGGCGTTTATTTCCCAAAGGGAAAAGTAAACAAAGAAGGACATTGGTTCTACGAGACTACGGGTACACAGATAACAAATAAACCTCCGATTCTCAGGCCGGCTTCAGGATTAAAAGGGTACAATAAATATATAAATAAATAAGGAAGGGAAAGGTAAGAATCACCGATTACGCCCCCCACCTACGCTTGCTCACTCCTCTCCTAAGCAGGGCAAGTTCTTGAGATACGGTCCATTCCATTCCTTATTTATTTATTGTTACTCCTCCCTAGTTCTGTACCCAGTGAGAAAGTAGTCCCTGTAGAGCTAAGCCGACACGTTTCGGGATCCACCGTTATTTGCATTGATGTATTCATTTTAAATAAATGGTCCGGCTATCCGGGATGACAAGGTCACACCCGTCGTGTCTTCTGCAGCGTGCGTGTGATGCAGGCACGTGAGGCCATTTTCCTCGATCCCCATCACGAAAGAAGCGAGGTCTATGGCTTTCTGTCCTTGCTGGCACGCCTCCTGTGCGTGCAGGGAAGTCACGATTCCCCCTATGCGATACAGGATTGCGATCGGGGCGGCGAACGAAACCTCGTCACGTGTGAAGCAGCAGCGCGTCAGCAGTTCTTTCGGGGCGTCTTCAAGGAAGAGCAGGGCAGTCGCAAGGCGTTCCCAACCTCTCCGAGGGGCGCCACAGTCAGAAGCAAATGAGGGACCACTTCCGTTTTCCCGCCACACTCGACGCTGCGGTTCAGGGAGATGCTCTCGCTTGCCTCCAGAAATGCCGGCGTTGATTGCACCAGTGCACGAAGAGCAAAGCCGCACGGTGCCACTGGTGCGGGGGGCAACTGCGACCCCGAACTGTTCCAGGTGAGATGAACTGGACTGTGCAGCTCTCCGACGTGAGTGCGAGCGTTTTGCGATGGCCTTCGAGAAGCGTGTGGACGCAACGCCGCGAAGAGAGGTGGTCCGAGCCAGGAGCGAAGTGTTCCTCAGCATACCCAGAAGTGCGAAGAATGCGTCTGGAGTCCTCTTTCTCCTTCGTTCGCCTAAGAGGACTGCAACTCCAAGGGTTCCAACATGGACAACCCGAGAGGCGACAGGAGCTTCTCTTTGCGGAGCGCAATGCAGCCTTTCGAGGCTAACACATAGCGATCGCTCCATGGATCCCAAGCTCCTAAAGATCCGACGAGGAAACTTTGACCTGTTGACATGCCCTGGAGAGTTGGTTGTGAATATCAGCATGTTTAACCCCTTTGCCTTTCGAGCCGTGTTGACCGTCTCTTTGTCGTTTTCAGATGGGCACTCGACGTCCACAATCCACAATAGCGCTGTTGCTCTCTTGCAGCAACACGTCAGAGAGTAGAGTGAAACCCATACCATAAAACCTTGCTCTTTGCCGTGTTTGATGCAGCCATGTTCAGTCTTTCCACAACCTCGTCATGCCTTGGTGTATACAAGCGCGGTCGCCTCAGGCAGTGGTTTAGTTTATGAGACCACATGACACAGCTCCGGCAGGATCTGTCCGTTTCCCTCCCTGCTGCACCTCTAATGGGTAAGAGACTCAGCCTTCCAGCATGCACAAACTTGTATTCCGCAAAACGAAGGTGAATCCTCTGACGTCACGGAGCAGCTCGGCGAACGATGCAGCCCAACACAGTGCATGGCTTTCCCGTGATCTGGGTGCTCTTTAACTACGGGTCGCCATGTGCGCTCGCGTTGAACAGTCCACACCGCGGGTGCAAAATTACGTCTTGTAGAGACCTCAAAGGCGATTCCGTCGAGATCCACCTTCAGTGGATTCTCAGGTCGCACCGGGACGTGATGGCATCTTTTTTCCCTGTCCAAACGGAAATGAGCTCATCGCACTGGATCTAAGGCTGAGGAGATGTGTTCTCAAATCCTAGATCTGCAAAGATCCCTTTGCAGGAATGAGGTAGTTGCCTTCTTAATGAGGGCCTCCTGTTGAATGATCTGGCAAGCTGCGCCTGAGATATACTCGAGGCTGCTAATAATAAGCCGACTGATCGGTGATGGGGCAAAGCGGTAACAGACTTCCTAGATACTATGGGGACGCCAACGTAACTTTTGCATCGAAGATGGGCACTCAGGTGATGGCAACCCAGTGTTGGCGAGACAGGTGGAGCTGCGCATTTTACGAATTCGGTTTTGTCCTTGGAGGCTCTCTTCCAGCTCGAAATGTCTCCGCATGCGCGCGAGAGTACCCCGAGTAGGTTGGCATCGAAACCCACGACACAGGTCGCCCTCCCTTTCCCGCGTGCATGGACAGCTCGGTGGCAGAAATCGGGCACCTCCTCAATGCATTGGTCCTTTCCTTGCAACGTTCTCTGTCACCTTTGGACGAGAGGAAGACCTCCTCCCGAGCTGCGTTAGGTGCGATGAGTTTCAATCATTAATCCCTTCTTGTCATTAGGTTTCAGTGACCCTCCTCGAAGCGCCTGGAGACGGCCTTCCAGCACCCAGAGGACACTCTGTGACAGCTGCTGCGCAGAATGTTCAAGCACATCCTAGGTTCAATGCCTGCTATGATCACCATATTTGGAGTGCATCCGTGGCATAGGGAAGGCATGCGGTCCGAACGGTGCGCTGACAGCAGCGCAGAGATCCTCTCCTCTGGTGGCGGTGAACCAGTGAGAAGAGCCCTCGGGTAGTCTGACCTACAGAACGCGATGGAAAGCAGATGAGGACAGATGAAGAGAAATGCACGATGGACACCTCACCCCTCCCTCTTTCCTTCCTCCCTCACGGTTATTTTGTTTCATTTTATTTTCCTAAAGCCACACCTCCGTTGCAACCCATCAGGCAGCCGACTCTCTAGTCGGCTGCCTCCTAGGAAATTTCGGAGGGAGTAAACATCGTACCTGACAAAATGTTTGCCCTTTTTCAGTGAATGTCCCTGTTTAACAGGGTTTTAAACGGATCTTATCCAAAACTGAAGAATGGGCGAGACCCCGAACGTCGCCGCATTCCTTGGTCTTTAGCATGGAATCTTCAGGCTTCTTATTCGTCGTGCCAAGGTTTTCGTTCTCTTGAAGCGTTGCTGCTGCTGGGCACTGGCCATCATCTCCTGGAGAGAACACCTGAAAGATCAAAAACCGTCTGGCTCCACAAAAACAATATGGTATCTCCCTGTCTTTCTTCCTCTTCATTCCGTACTTCAGCAACGGCAAGATGAGACGAGCCCGCGAGGTGGCTCTCCCGAAAACCGTTGAAACTTCCTAGGTCACCCAGACAACGTGAGGCATCGAAATGGTACAGATCTTTTTCTTTTTTTTGCATTTTTAATTCCACGACAGAAATAGGTTTTTACTCTTCCTTTCCACCGACACTTCCATCTAGCGCTCGTGCTATTCGTTGCATGGCACCAACCGAAAGAGGCCCCCTGTTGCTGCTCGATCCCAAACATCCTAGTTCGAGCTGCCGACGCAAACACTCTGGGAAACTGGATCAAACCTTCCATCGATGAGCTTCAACGTGCCTGGCTTAGTCATTATTTGAAAGCCAGGCAAGTGATCCTCTGTCACATGCGAGAAGCAGTGGTCTCCGAGACGGAGGGAGGGCGTGGCCGCCGTCCCGCAGATCCGTCTGCGGCCGACATCGGCTGCATGCGAAGGGACGCAACGAGGCTGCTCTGCTAGGGATGCGAGACGCAGTCACCTTCGGACCATTGTAGACAGACTGATGCTGGGGACCGGCGACAGCACCCCAGCTTCCCCCTCCGCGCCCTCGCTCGAGAATCGCGCTCCGTGCCCTGGGACGGGTGCATCCCTTTCCCTGATCATTTATTTCCTCACCGATCCTCTTCCCTCCTTTATTCTTCCCTAGTTCTGTCCCCAGTGAGGGTGACCGCCCCTTTAAGGTAACGTCATGTCGGTCATGTCAGCCTCGCGTCAGCCTCACACGTCATATAAATGGTCCGGCAACCCGGGATGGGGAGGTCGAGAAATTCGTGAAATCAACCTGCATGCTGGAAACGGTGGCGCTCACCGAAAAGTTTGCCGAAGGCAACAACACGTGGAGATCAGGTCATGGTCCATTCCTAGCAAAAGATGCTCTCCGCTGAGATCCTTGAGCAGGAGGCTCCCTGTGAGAGGGGCAGGCAACTCGCCTCAAGATGTCTGGGCAAATCCACAAGGGGGGAAATGGAGAGTAGCGGGCCAGCTGAGGGTGACGGAAGGAGACCAGAGGGGTCGTCCGTTCCATGCGGGACACCTTTTGATCGTGACCAGAGGATTGTCTGGAGGTCACCGCGAGTCGAATGGCTTGCATACTCCGCAACTTGCTACCAGTTGCCAGTGTCCCGCTGACGAGTTCTCCCGACAGATCAAACTCGAAAACGACGACAAAACCAGTCGGCCTCTTGGTTTCCTTGGGGGCAGCAATGCCCCCCTCCCTCAAAGATTTTCCAGAAAGACACACGCTCGATGCAGTCACTCACTGTGTACATTTGCTCCATCTAGCGATACGAGCGACGACCGGCCGTTTCAGAGGTGCAGGGTTTCGAACCCACCTCCATGCGATGCGTGCCAGCATTCCTTACTCGCTACACTACGCGTGTTGTTGTGCAGGGCGCGGTTGTCCGGAGTGTTCCGCTCGCACCCTCTGCTTGCAGAAGATCGTGTCGTTCTTACACACTCCTTCCAGACCCCACTTTCGACCGATGCGTGTCCGATGTGTGCTCACACTGTCGCGTGTCGGAGGTCACCATTTTGCCTTTGATTTCGGGTCGGTGCGTGTTGGTCCTTCTCTAGCTGCATAAATTTTATGTATTTATTTTAAATGACGCGGCAACCCGGGATCCGCAGGTCACGCTGGAGATGCGACATACACATATTTTATAGTACAAACTCTTTGTGATAATTTTACAGGAGAGGGGCATAAAGTCCTTTGTCCTTTTCTCCTGCATGATTTACGTCTCTTCCCGTACGAAGATAACGCTCTTTGTTTGAAAAAGAAGAGGGTAGGGATGAGAAGAGGAGAGGACAATAATTGATGGAAAAAATAAGTGATGTCCATCTCTGGCGGAGAAACACCTCGCGAGGTCTTCGAGGTTGCGTTCCGCTCACGCCCACTGGGATGGCGAGGAGAGGAAGGAGGGTGTTCCCGGCCCTCTGTCAGCGCGGATGAACGACAGCGCAGTCCAGGAAGAGGGTGGCAACGGATTCTTCCTCCCCCATCCCCCCCACTGTCAGATGATGATGACGGCATATCTTCTGCGCGAAGACCCCTTCCCCCCTCCCCTTCCAGTTCGAGAACTGGGCCCCCGTCTGCTGAAAGAGTAGAGGGAGTGTACAACCTCCCACCACGAATCATCCTTGAGGTTCAAAAAGTCCGACCAGAGCCCCACTCGGAGTGGATGCGTTGGGAAGAGATGGGGTAGGATCTCACAGAAGCTCTGCCAGACTTGCTCCGGGACATCGTCTGTACCATCGGCCAGGTGAAGCAGCTGAATACAATCCGCGCCGACAACGTCAGGGGCCGTGAACAGCAGCTCCCTTTGCCTTCGGGAGAGAAGCGTTCTTCAGGAGCAGCTGGAGGATTTTCGGATGCGGCGGAGGCAAAGACAACCCTCTTTTCCAGGAACCATCCTCAGCTCCACTTTAACTCTCGTTGCGATGGACTGCGGTTGCTGGTGGAGATCTTACGGGCGGAAGCTGGGTCGAAGTGGTTGGCTCTGGTGGAAAGCGGAGGAGCTGTCCTTGCGCAGAATCGGATCAAAGAGATCTGCAGCTCCCTCGCTGCTTCTCTTCCTTACCTCGAGTGAGCGGAGGGTTGCAGCTTACTGAGAAAGTGGGATACCCGGAAGAGGCATCGTGAGGCCGACCTGGAGAGTAGCGTGGAGCCAGAATTTTCGCTTTACTATCGTGGCGAACCTGCAAGGGTGGAGGCGCCTCATTGATCCAACAGGCCGCCCGCCGCTGCGTCGGGCGTTCCGTTCTGTCCGAACCCAGTGGACGAAGGTAGGAAGAGGAAGGGGACCCAGTCCGTTCCGCAGAAAGCGTGACTCGAGCGAATCCTGAACGCGTCAGAGGCAGCTAGCAGGAACGGAACCATCGGGCTCTTGCGTGCATGCGCTACCTTCCCCCTCCCCGATCGCGAGGAGCGGCACGCCGTGCACCATGCGACCGACTGACCGAAGGGCGGACGCTGACGGGTGAGCGCGCGGGGCAGTCTGATGCCGAACCTGAGCCAGGAGTACGATCGACGGTTGCGCCGGTTATCGGGGCTAGGGAGTTCGGAAGGCGGCCATTGGAGAAGTTTGCTGGGAGGGTAGGTTCACTGGGAAATCGAAAACGAAGGGGGAAAGGGTCCCCCAGGCGATGCGTCCCACGGATCGGACGCAAAATGGCGACCTCCGACACGCGACAGTGTGAGCACACATCGGACACGCATCGGTCGAAAGTAAGGTCTGGAAGGAGTGTGTAAGAACGACACGATCTTCTGCAAGCAGAGGGTGCGAGCGGAACACTCCGGACAACCGCGCCCTGCACAACAACACGCGTAGTGTAGCGAGTAAGGAATGCTGGCACGCATCGCATGGAGGTGGGTTCGAAACCCTGCACCTCTGAAACGGCCGGTCGTCGCTCGTATCGCTAGATGGAGCAAATGTACACAGTGAGTGACTGCATCGAGCGTGTGTCTTTCTGGAAAATCTTTGAGGGAGGGGGGCATTGCTGCCCCCAAGGAAACCAAGAGGCCGACTGGTTTTGTCGTCGTTTTCGAGTTTGATCTGTCGGGAGAACTCGTCAGCGGGACACTGGCAACTGGTAGCAAGTTGCGGAGTATGCAAGCCATTCGACTCGCGGTGACCTCCAGACAATCCTCTGGTCACGATCAAAAGGTGTCCCGCATGGAACGGACGACCCCTCTGGTCTCCTTCCGTCACCCTCAGCTGGCCCGCTACTCTCCATTTCCCCCCTTGTGGATTTGCCCAGACATCTTGAGGCGAGTTGCCTGCCCCTCTCACAGGGAGCCTCCTGCTCAAGGATCTCAGCGGAGAGCATCTTTTGCTAGGAATGGACCATGACCTGATCTCCACGTGTTGTTGCCTTCGGCAAACTTTTCGGTGAGCGCCACCGTTTCCAGCATGCAGGTTGATTTCACGAATTTCTCGACCTCCCCATCCCGGGTTGCCGGACCATTTATATGACGTGTGAGGCTGACGCGAGGCTGACATGACCGACATGACGTTACCTTAAAGGGGCGGTCACCCTCACTGGGGACAGAACTAGGGAAGAATAAAGGAGGGAAGAGGATCGGTGAGGAAATAAATGATCAGGGAAAGGGATGCACCCGTCCCAGGGCACGGAGCGCGATTCTCGAGCGAGGGCGCGGAGGGGGAAGCTGGGGTGCTGTCGCCGGTCCCCAGCATCAGTCTGTCTACAATGGTCCGAAGGTGACTGCGTCTCGCATCCCTAGCAGAGCAGCCTCGTTGCGTCCCTTCGCATGCAGCCGATGTCGGCCGCAGACGGATCTGCGGGACGGCGGCCACGCCCTCCCTCCGCTCAGCGATCACAGCATCGCCAGCGTGGAAGCAGCCGATCAGTTTCCGAACAAGTACCTGTGGGAAGGAAAAGCGAGGTGTCGCATCGATGCACCTCCTTCCCTGACCCGTCTTCCGCATTCAAGAAGCACCTGCGGCAAGGTCGCGATTGTACCACAAGAGTGGGTGCACCCTTCCCTCCAAAGCGTCGTGGCGTTCCTCACCACGGAACCGGGTCCGTTGATCCTGCAAGGTGGCAGTCTGCTGAAGACGAAGAGGAAGGAGGGAGAAGTTTAGCATAGAAATTGGGCTGTTCTTATTCTCCTGAACTATCTATTTTGGATCCTGATTGTAAACACTGTCGTCAGCTGATTCGCTTCCGAATATTCAGTGAAACGAGTGCCATAGCAACCAAGAAACAGTGCTGTCTGTATTTTCATCCTGAGAACCATTGGGAAGTTACTCTCTAATGCTTTCTTGAACTCTCGCAAGCAATTATTGGATTAATTTCTCCTTTTTTTGGAATATATGATTTACCTTGCATCCTCAGTGAATCCTTTAATTTTTTCTCGCAATTTTCGGAAGTACTGCTGAGTGAGGTAAGAATAGTCTGGAACTCTCACCGGATTAGAAAGCAGAGTGGTTACCATGGTGCCGAGCGTGAAAGCAGCTGCGTTCCATAAATCCAGCTGATTTCTGGGTCCAGGTGCTCACATGCATTCCAAGTTGAGAGCACGTCTTCCATCTCTGGGAAAATGCAGTCTGTAGGGAAAAGATTCATTTCGATTCAAAGTGATCTGGAACGGCAGACTCGATGTGTGCTCCTCATGGATGCACCAGGGAAAAAACACACTATGATTTTCTTCTTCCCTTACATCCCTCCAAGAGTTAGTCGTATGACTATTCAGCAACGCGCGATTATATCTTCTCTCCTGATGTCTCTGAGCTCCATCCCATTCTCTCTGTCGCTGAACGCAGGTTCGTATGCTGAGGTTATGGACCATAAAACTTGGTTTCCGTTACCGCTGAATTTCTTCCAGATCAATTACGCGCTGCATCGGAGACATTAATGGCTGGATATTCATGTGGGCTGATTTTTAATTTCCGTATTCTTTGATATTCGTCTTCCGCGGGCTGTAAACGAGTTAGATTTCATGCATTTCACCCGGATGGATTTGGTCATCGTGAATACCACTGGTTGGAGGAGGGGAGAAAAAGGATAAGAAAAGAAAAAAAAAACTCGATCATTTTCCGGAGAGGCATTAGTGAAGCTTCAGAAGATATGAGATCCAGAACGAAAAAGAGGTATGCTGTTTAGAGGCCAGTTTGATCTTCCGAGCAATGAAGAACAGGTAGTGCACGTTCCGGAAAGTTCAAGGGGCGTTTGGTGGTGGTAGCGAGCATCATCATCGATGTTCCCAATGATCCCCGTTCTGCGACAGAAGGTTCGTTCACTTGCCAGTGGATCCTCAAATCTCGTCTTCCTCTTCGTTGAATTCGAACTTGGAGCAGTTTCACCGCTTCTCTCTTGAGGAGAGGAAAAAGCAAATGATTTCCGTTGACGTCTTTTTAGAAAAAGGGGGAGGGAATGGGGGTTGGGAAGGAGAAGAAAAACTAAAAAAGAAAATTAAAAAAACGCGAAACGAAGCGCAGGTTCAGAAGAAATGCTCTTTGAATGATGTCCCGAGCTCGCTCATAGGAACGCGATTACGAAGCAAGGAACGAACTGGCCAAATGACAAACAGAGGCAAAAAATTGCAGGAACAAAGTATCGTCGAGTTTCGGCAGTCCTTTCGATCGGAGGCAGGAGCCCGACTTCCGCTTCCTTTCGACGAAATCCTGGTCAAAAGGTCGGGAGGCAGGAACAGGTTAGATGGGTTTGCGAGAGAGCGTTCCAGTGATTACTTCCTCACGTGAGAAGAAGGGGAGGAAGGTGATGGGGGGAGGGGGAAGTGCGCGAAACATGCAGTGCGCATTCCGAGCTGCAGTATAAAAACCATTCTTTTTTCCGCATCTCCCTTTGTTCGCTGTATCCGGCACGAGATCGGGAGGCAGGCCTGTTGCGACCCTGAGTCGATCGGTACTGATCTGCAATTGTGTTCCTTCAGAGAGGAGCAGCCCTTTGGGAAGTTTGCAAGAGAGCATCACAGAGCAGATTCACCATGGTGAGCCACCTCCTGCCATTCGATTTTCTTCCCGTTTCTTTTGCATTTTTTGCTAAAAAGAAAAAAAAATGATCGTAGCTGGACGTGTCTCGAGTTCTTGCGTGCCAGAGAGACACGTTCTTCATTTAGGTGGCCGGTGGCCTGGTTGCATCTCACGCTGATCCCTTTCTTCCTCCTCGCCCTCACCACCCTCGCGCCACGCTCGTTCACTCTTTTTGCCGGTCGAGGATTTCCGATTCGAGAAAGACGGGCGGGTGTATCTTTTCGGGATCGCCTACGCGAGGTTCGGACCACAATAGGTGACCTCGCCCTATCTTCTTCCCTCTCCTTCCTGGAAAAACTTCTTTCGGGAAACCTCTGCTGCAGCTGCCCATTCTGGGTGGAGCGCGTACGTGGCGACCGGAGTGCATAGGCGCAAACGGTACGATTCGTTGGTCTTCTGAGGTGTCCCCACTGGAAGGATCTTCCTCAGCCACTGTTTGTGCTAGCGACTGTCTTAATCTCTGATCCGTCCGCTCCTTCCGCGAGCCACTGGGCAGTTCGCCGACGAAGAAGGAGGAAGCCCAGCAGCAGGGTGGGTTTGTCTTCAGCCTGAAGAGCTGCCAGAGTCCCCAACAGGGTCCGTCTCTCACAGCGGTCTCCGCTCGCAAAGTGCGAAGAGTGTTCCCAAGGGAAAGGATGGTCAGTCCATCGCGACACAGGGAGTCTTCTTCAACGCGATGAACCTCTATGATGGGCGTTTCGAGCGGCTTCAGAGGGCGAAGAGAGTAGATGCGGAGGGCTCCTTTTGCTTCGCCGCGGAAGTAGCAGCAAAAGTCTTTGCTTCCATCCCTACGCAGCGACACGAAGAAAAAGCTCGGAGGAGAGAAGACCGGGGACCAGGAATTCTACGGATATGCTCCTTCTGGAGTAGAAGAGAAAGTGCTTCGCCATCCTTCCCGGAAAGCACGAAAACATCCTCTTCCCCTTTCCGAAAAATTCCGGGAAAGAGGTCGCTTATCCCGGATCCCGGGAGAAACTCTGAGCTCGCTGTCCTGGAGATGACAACGAGTCGCGCTACGAGCTGCAGGTTTTTTGAGGAAGCGTCCACAGCAACAAACAAGGCAGAGTTGCTCTGTTGCCAAGTGACCGCACACGAGCCGCTCCAGCCATGCCACCAACACCCATTTGCAGTCCGTCGAATGGGGAAGATAAGAGATTCGGTTTCCTTGTGCCCTAAGGTCCCGCTGCTCAAGATCCGGCACTTGGTGACTCTCCCTTCCCCCCTGCACCCAGGGCTGCCTCGCCTCCTTCAGAGGCAGCTCCAGAAAGCAGAAATCGTTTTCAGGATTCCAAAACTCCTCCGTATGCGCATCCTTGCTGACCTCGCTGCTCCTGCATCTCCCTGCTCCGAACGAATTTTTTCCTTCACCATCCAGCACTCCTGTCTGATTCTTGTAGTCCCAAGAGAGCGGTAAAGAAGGTGAAGATCTTGGACTCTCCAGCAGGTGCGTCTTCTCTTGGCTGCCGCCGCTGATCGACAACTCAGAAGTCAAGATGCTCAAGGGATTAGCTCTCAAGGGGAACAGATGCGCTTTATCCTCTCCCGCTCTCTGCAGAGGAAAGGAGCGCGTCTTGGACCTCAATTTTGGGGAAGGGAGTCATTCCCTCTTTTCTAGAAGGTCCCATTCTTCCACAGGAAGATCGCAGGTCTTCCTCAATCAAAGTGAAGGGAGATGTTGAGTTAAAACGGCAACGGCAACGGACGGAACAGCAAACCTCCTCTCACCTAATTGCTCGGGATGGGAACCGACCGAAGCAGTCGTCCCTCCCTCCTCCCTTGCTTCTCTTGGATGCATGCAGGCACGCAGCATCTTGCCTACGTCCAAGAATGACGACTGCTCTTTGGGATCCGTCCTCTAGGACGGCCGCGGGCACAGAGAGAGGCATTGTGACAACAGGAAACCGGGAAAAGACGTGTCATCTGGACGCTTTCGGGTGACTTCACTGCGACCGCGTGGTCGACAAGCCCCAAAAGAGAGATAGAAGGCTGGAGCTTCGGTGCGGGCTCTCTCCAGTCCTTGGGACTCATCGGTGTCATTCGTCCCAGAGGTCGCGTCCAGGCGAGATCAGGAGAAGCAATCCACCGCGCGCATCCCTGGAACACCGATTTCTCCCCTCCCTGGCGCGTTTCCGATATCTGCTAAGGTGAAACATGTCCAACTCCGCCCTTCCTTCCAGCGCGAGTGCATCTCCGTTCACATCGGACAAGCAGGAGTGCAGATTGGGAACGCGTGCTGGGAGCTGTACTGCTTGGAGCATGGGATCCAACCCGACGGACAAATGCCCTCGGACAAGACCATCGGAGGAGGAGACGACAGCTTCAACACTTTCTTCAGCGAGACGGGGGCTGGGAAGCACGTTCCAAGGGCTGTGTTCGTTGACCTGGAGCCCACCGTCGTAGGCAAGTCATTCCTCAGGAATCTCCCCTCCCCCCTGCTTCCGACCCTCCGGAGGAACGGAAAAGTGAGAGAGATATGGTTCTAGATGAAGTGCGAACAGGAACCTACCGTCAACTGTTCCATCCGGAGCAGCTGATCACCGGCAAGGAGGATGCCGCAAACAACTACGCCAGGGGCCACTATACCATTGGCAAGGAGATCGTTGACCTGGTGCTGGACCGCATACGGAAGCTGGCAGACCAGTGCACAGGTCTCCAGGGGTTCCTCGTGTTCCACTCTTTCGGTGGAGGCACCGGCTCGGGCTTCACATCTCTCCTCATGGAGCGTCTGAGTGTCGACTACGGCAAGAAATCCAAGCTGGAGTTCTCTATCTACCCGGCCCCTCAAGTATCCACCGCCGTCGTGGAGCCCTACAACTCCATTCTGACGACCCACACTACCCTGGAACACTCCGACTGCGCCTTCATGGTGGACAATGAGGCCATCTACGACATCTGTCGCAGGAATTTGGACATCGAGAGACCGACGTACACCAACCTGAATCGCTTGATCGGACAGATCGTGTCCTCCATCACAGCCTCACTGCGTTTCGACGGAGCCCTCAACGTGGACCTGACCGAGTTCCAGACCAACCTCGTCCCTTACCCGAGGATACACTTCCCCTTGGCTACCTATGCACCGGTCATCTCAGCGGAAAAGGCATATCACGAGCAGCTGTCGGTCGCGGAGATCACCAATGCCTGCTTCGAGCCGGCCAACCAGATGGTCAAGTGCGACCCCCGGCACGGGAAGTACATGGCCTGCTGCATGCTCTACCGCGGGGATGTCGTGCCGAAGGACGTCAACGCCGCCATCGCCACCATTAAGACCAAGAGGACCATCCAGTTTGTAGACTGGTGCCCCACCGGCTTCAAAGTAGGCATCAACTACCAGCCGCCCACCGTCGTCCCCGGAGGGGACCTCGCCAAGGTGCAGCGCGCGGTCTGCATGCTGTCCAACACGACCGCCATCGCAGAAGCGTGGGCTCGCCTGGACCACAAGTTCGACCTTATGTACGCGAAGAGGGCTTTTGTTCACTGGTACGTCGGCGAAGGGATGGAAGAAGGGGAGTTCGCGGAAGCGAGAGAAGATCTCGCCGCCCTCGAGAAGGATTATGAGGAAGTCGGGATCGATTCCGTCGACGCCGAAGGGGATGAAGGAGACGAGTATTAGACCCTGAGATGCCTGGAAGTCGCTTTCCGGATTGGCCATCTTCTGATTCCTCCCACGTCACCACTTACCCTTCTGCCGCAATTTTCCGAATAAAGCTGAGCGCTGGTTTCTGTGTCGTTTTCTTCCGGAGGGCACGCGAGAGTCCATTCTCTTTGATTGGCTTTCCGTGAGACTTTGGGGAAGATGAGCTCGTCTGCAGAGTCATCTTCTTTGTGACATCGGCGTTTCGTCAGAGTATCCGGCCAAGAATTTCTTCTACTCCATACGAAAATTGAAGCGGGGGGAAATCTGCGTCACCTTCTCCCGATTGCGTCGCTGCTGGAGGATCACGACTGAACGTCCCGACACCTGGCCACCCACCTCACAGAAACACGTCGCCGCAGGAATCGCTGGAAACCAAGAAAGATCCATCCCTCTCCAACAGCAACACCATCAAACGCCTGGAGTTATATCTTCCAGCACCCGGCGAGTGGTGGCCATAAAAGACTCCATGCGTCCTTTAGTGCATCGATGGGAAGAGGAAATAGTGGATACCCCTGAGAAAAGGGAGGTGATCAGTAGGCTCTGGGAGGTTGCCGGCTGCATCGCGCGATAAGAAACGTCTCAGCTGGCGAGAGAAGCCACACCCAACAACAACCTGGCTCGGGGCTCACAAAGACTGGCGGAGTTTTCCAGCGCTCCCGTGAAGGTTTTAAGATCCTGTGAGGATTTTAAGATTCTAGAGATTTGATCTGAGGTTTCTGAGCAGTTTTTTTTTTTTTTTAAAAAAAAAAAAAGAGGAACTTCTGGATCAAAAAGAAGCAATGGAACCTTGAAAATCGAAGAACGAAAACTTCAAAAAAGGAAAGTCACTCTGCACAACTCCAGTCCTGATAAAGGTATCAGGAGAGTCAGAGGAAAAGAGAATGATGGGAAAACAGACTAGAGGGCTGAATTTGTCTTAAAATGATGGTTCTTTGAGATTTCCTCCTTGATGATTCTGTAGGAAAACAATGTAAAACAAAGCACATAATCTTTTCGATACTTTTTGAAAGGAACTCGCCAGACTATGCAGAAGAAGAAAATTGGAGAAAATTGAAATCAGTTAGTGTTTCCAGGCTGGAGGAATGTTGCGTGTATTGCAAATGTTTGAAAATTGATAGCAATTAACCACACCAGCTGGCATGAATCAGGATTCGAATCTCGGAAGATGCAATTAAAGTAAAGTAAATGATCACTGAAACTGATGCAAGTGCATGATGACATTATTTCTAGCATTCCCACCTGTCCTGATAAATGCAACAGCTGTCATAGGAAAATAATCCTTATTTGGCTTTGATTTGCTAAGGAGATCAGAAATTCGTACTTATGGGGAATGAAGGGGATCGCAAATAGGAGGAACGTGGCCAATTTGATTACGTGGGATGTACCAAAAGCCCTCAATCCGCCACACCTCCGAAATGAAGGTTAATAAAGTTGAATCGAGGTTGAAGTTAAGGTGATTGAAAAAGCAGCAAAATAAGAGCACGAAACACCTAATTGACATTTGCCGATGCGGAGGAGACGGTTCCTGGCATGCTCTGTCTATGGGCCACAGCATACCACGAAGCTTTCATTGAAAACTTTCTTGATAAGCAGGTATTCAATGGATCGACGAAACGAATCCCAAGACCGTTCCGTTTGGTCGGTGTGACCGCTGGCCTGCATGGCTGGCCAGCGTTCCATGATGATTTTTCTTTTTGAGCACACAAATCGGAATCACTCGCATTTTCAGGGAGCGGGAAACGAGATGCAAATCGATAGACAACTGGTGGTGAATTATTTGATCGATTGCTTCCGTGCATGTGGTGCAAACCTTTGAGTGGGTGTTCGTTGCTGGAACCATTTAGCATCTGGTACTTCTGCTGGAGTGCGAAGTGCTGCCCTGTGCTGAAATATTTCAAATGCTCTTGCTGATTAGAAGTATTTCCTTGAAAAACAAGAGTTCCGAAATCCAAAACACTTATTACTTAATAAGTGTCTGCGTGCTGGGCCGTTCGCTGAAACGAACGATCCGTTTGATCAATTTGCAATCCCAAGCTTGTGCACGAATGAATCACCGGAATAATCCTCTTTTTTTTTTTTTTTTTCTGGTCTCCTTTCTATGATAACCATAATTGTAATGGTCCTTTTCTTTGGGTCTCTAGTTCTCGAAGCTTCGGAGCTGCAACTCCTATTCATTCTTCTTCTTAACCTCCTATGGCTCTCTTCCCCGAGCGATGCACTGCTTCCAACCATGTACTTAGCAGCTGTTTGCCACCTGCGGCATAGGAAGTGGCGGCCTGAACCGCCTTCAAAAGATGCCAGCATGACAGAGAGGCAGGCCATCCACTGGACGAAACCCTTCGTGGGGGTCGCAACGAGATGGTCTCACCTGGAAAGATTACAGCAGGATCTCAACAGCACCCTTAAAAAGATTCAGAGGGCCAGCAGCCGTCTGTGATCTCTTTCCGAACCTCTCCCAAACTAATTTTGTGTATTTACTGATTTATTTTATTTTGTTTTTTGATTCTGTTTCCCTTTTGTTGCTGAGGCAGACCTCGCCGGTCTGCGTTCCGGCATCTCGGCATGTTCCCTTGAACTTCGGGACGTAGCAGGTCCCAATTTCCTGACACTAAGTAGCATTATAAGTTTATTCTTTTCAATATGCTCCCCGGCGAAACTGAATGATAAAAAACTCCTGTGGCTTGTCAACAAAAGGGGACTAAACTGGACCGGGAACTGTCTCTCCTTTTTGCGATCACAGGAGCACTGGCATCATGGTAGGATCTCTGAGAGAACAAAGAACGCTGGAGTCCCTAGCAACCAGTCAGAGCACCCGAAGCGGAAGATGGAGTGAACTGACGTACAGCTCAGCTGCCACATGTATTGGGCACTGCCTGTTTGGGCGGACGTTGTGCAGGCTGACCACAAATACAGAATGATCACGAATTGGAAAAAGAGTGAAGAATGAGACACATTCCTCCTCCTCATCCACAGATTTTGCTCATACGCCACATTTGGCATTTCTTGTGCCTTCAAGCTAAATAAAAAAGCTTTCGACCGGATGACCATAAAGTCATGAAGAATTCCATCGGACATTTGTTTGATGAAGGAAAACTGTGGACAGAATGTTGCTAAAAGAAGGGGCCATTGGCATCTCTAATCTATTCTTGAAATATGGCTAATGATCTGAAGATATTCAGTGAACCAGGATGAGCATAGCTTTCAGTTGTCGGGATGGACACCTCTCTGCAGCCGAATCATATGTGGTTATGGCCGAAAATGGATAGTGATCTAGAAAATAGAAAGATTCCAGGAAGATCACTTTTTGCATCCGTGAGAAGCATTGAAGCAGTGCAATTTTTTTTTTTTTTTTTTTACAGTATGCAAACGGGCTGAAAAGAAATAAAAAGCAGCAAAAGCAGAATAAAAAGAGCAAAATGCGGAATTCCGAGAAAGAAATTCCATTTCGTGTGTGCTGGAAGTTCGTGAGGTTTTTCTTTGATGCAGAACGTCTCTCAGCGACGTCGAATTGCCAAGGGAAACTGAGATGCGTCTTAATCTACTAATACTCGGCCTCTTCGCTGCCTGCCCCACCTACTTGTATGATGGAGGCTGTCAGTTTGAAGGACAAGGTTTGTCATCTGGAAAGCGCTGGAATTGAAACACTGGTTTGATCTCACAGATCATCGGAAAGCTGCGTAAAGCAATCCATAAGAGTATGCGCAAATAGATCCAAATCTCAGATCAGGGTGTTGTTGGTAATTAAGCATGGCTAGATTCAGTAATCATTTCGTCTACTGTGAGATGCAGGAAGTTCTTTTACCCATCCACTATCCTATTTCCCATCCAGGCCACGCATACCCAAATGGTCATTCAATCCTTCTGTATCGATTCTATGACCTGCTAGGCGAACTCGACTACGCAAAGAACGTTCCTAAGTAAGTATGGGATGAAGACCTTGCTTTCAAAAGTGCTGAGGACTTTCGAGAGAAGAGCAATGTATGCCAAACACAGAAACAGAGCCACAGACTTGAAAAACGCAGGATAAAAATTCTCGAGAGAAGTCCTTATGCGTCTTCACATGTGAGTCAATCTTTGTCCATGTAGAATCATCAAGGGAAAGGGGAGTTTTCAACGGCTTCCTGTGGATTATATGTGCTAAACTCAGCCAATACCGCAATCAGATAGGCGTCCCAAGAACTGTGCTTCCAGCGAACAGCTACCACAGTGGACTGTGCTTCCCTGTCAGGAAGAACCATCAAAACTTCTAAACAGGGGTTACCCAGATGGAATGCTGCACTCCCGCAGCAGATGAACTGATTATTCAAAGATTGGCACTGCATTTCCAGATTTCCATGAATCTTTATGTTGAGTTCCCACGAGGGAGTGTTTTACTTCGACGTGCCCTGCTTTGACTGTACTGCCATATGTATTTTTTGGAAACGCTTGTGAACACACATTCTTTCACAATCACGCTGGAATCATCCGTATTTCTCTCAAGCTGATCGATCACCCTAACGCTCATAAGTTTTGCTTTCGATCTTCAAAGCACAGATGATGGAGACTGGAATCATGGCTGATGTTTGGCTTCACTGAATGATCCGAACTGAATTTAAGATTGCTGAAGGGGTTCCAAAAAACGAATCAAGAAAAGTGGTCTCTTAAAAACATTCCTTATTCGAACTGAATTCGAAACTTGAAATTATTTGGAAGGCCATTACTTCCTAGCCCGAGGCATTGGAAACCAACCGCTCTTAACTTCTACAACCAGACCAGTTACTCGCGAAATAATCGATTGATTTTAGAATAGGAAAGCAGTTTCCACTGTCATTTAGATAAAGGCGTTTTTGTGTGATATTTCCCTTCCAAAGGTCTTGGAATTCTCATTCTCATTGAATGGTGATTTTAATTTGCGTTCATCTTCATTTAAAGATTCATTGCTTTGCTACTGAAGTCTTGTCATCTTGGCAGCTCCTTTCGGCTGTGTTCAAGGAGATCTGCGAATTTGATCGATGTGATCATCCAGCTTTCAAAAAAGGCCTCTCATCTGTGTTTTCACACAAACTCGAATGCTTTCCGATGCATTCCATGCATTTGGCAACAACCAGCTATCCAATACGTTGTGTCTCGAAGAAAAAGCAGAAAAAAAAAATCATCCAAATTCCCTTCGCTAGTTTCGAACCCTGGAACAGGAAAGCCGGTTTCCTCCCAGGTATCCCACATTAAGTTTAGCTTAATGAACCCACATTTGATCGAGTTTCTTGCAGCATCAGCAGCAGCAGCAGTAGAGAACGAGCAGTCCCTTCTACGGGAACGCACGCTTCCATTGATCAAGCAAAAAGACATAGAGGTCAGAAGAGTGAAAGATTGCCTAATTAATCAAAATGCAAAACATGAAAAATGACTTAGGGGGAAGATTCTAAGCAATTATCTGATTTGTTGGAAATATCAACATCTACCAACTCAAAGATGGGATACATTTTCACATGAAAAATTCTATACTCGGGGCGGTCATCTCTTATGAATCTGTTGGCACGAAATGTTCCATTAATTATTACCAGAATATGCTTTTTGCAAAAATCTAAATCACCTCTCGTTGCTGGAAACAATCACTTTGGGTTCGGATATCATGTAAGCAAAATTACAATTAGCATGCTTATGAAATTGTGCTCTTTTCTGTCACAATACATCAAGCTGATGTCATTCTTGAAAACCTTTCCAGAGGCTGTGGTGCAGTAGTTCTGGAGTTTCCAAAAGCCGTATCCCTAATGTGTGAATAGCCAAGAGTATTTGATCTTCGGATCGAATCTCCCACATAAAATGTAAATCTGCTGTATATTTAGAGGAGATGGAAGGAACTCTTTTCTTAGAAATTGAAGAAAAAAAAAAAAGTCATGCGCCGACTTCAATAGCGACGATTACCTAAGTGAAACTGTTCTTCCGTGTCGAAAAGAAAAGCATTGCTCATTACTATTCAACAAGATGTGATGCCTTCCTCGCTTCCAGTGTGCTTGAAGACAAGTGAAGGAGCATTGACACGGGGCTTCCAAAATAGGCTTTTCCATTTCTAGAATTGAGGACGACGACTATAATCGTATGTAATGAATATGAATCATCAAGGAGGAAAGGGGTTTTCATCGGTGCTAAACTCAGTCAATACCGCACTCGAATAGGCTTTCAAAGAACTGTACTTCCAGCGAACAGTCACCACAGAGGAAGACTATGCTGTTGTTACAGAATATTCTTCGGAGGTGACGGCTTAGGAGTGGTGGTGGCCCAGTCTGTTTCAGCAATTTCGACTTCCTTACGTGGCAAGTACACCCCAGCGTGCACCTCAGGATATCCGCGCTCAGGTCGAGCAGCACAAGTTTCGGAATGGCAGCTTTGATGAACAGAATCTTGCCTTCCAGGTCCCTCTGCTTTGACCTCTTCCGGAGTCCCCTCGTCTTTGTGGACGTATGCGAAGACGCGCCGCTTGATCCCCTCCTATTCTTCATCCTCCTCCTAAATGCGAAGCTGCATCTTGAACGGTCCTTGCACCGCCAGTAAAGACAGAGGTCTTTACTGGAGTCGGCAACCGGAAAAATGATTTCTGTCTTGGACTGCTTCCTTATTCATTGAAGATGTAGTTGTTTCCTCTTTTGTTAAATGAACAAGATCTAAAAGAACACAGTCACTATGTAGGACCTGCTTGTAATTTTAATGAGTTTATCGTTTCACATCATCGAATGATGTGATCATATAAAATACTCGAGATGCGGCCAATGAGACGACAGCAAATGCATAGAATCGATTGTGGTTCTTTGCTGAGGTGAAAGAATAATTTTAAGAATAAAAATCACTTTTTTTTCGTTGTATCAATAGACATACCATCATTGAACAGAGTTCTCTTACAAAACATGGTCGAAGAACAATCGTTTGCCTTCCTTTCATAGTGAGGACATTCCGCTAACCAATTACTTTGTTATTAACGATTATTTATAGTTTTCTCGACAAGGAGTGCTATGTGGTAAGGGTCTTCTAAGCTCTGAGGTGCTGAAACTCTGTTTCGGTGGAAAAGACCACATTGCTCAACGAGCAGTGGCTGCCCCACCATGGCGCTATGACGACGCCAGACGCAGATAGAAATTCTCAACACTTCTCAAATTGAGCTATAAACGAAGAAACGCCTGTTCTTAGGAAAAAAGAAAAAAATATGTGTCGAAATGTCAACTTGGACCCACCTTTCTTATTCTCCAGCCATCTTCTGTACCGTAAGCAAAAATGAATCCAGAAGAGAGCCACTTCCCATTGCAAATTCGGAACAAGGCGAGCGCTGGTCTTTAGCAGGCACTCAGTAAGTGTCTGTTGGTGTCTGTTCTACTAGTCAAAACGTTGCAGAGACGTCGGAGGACGTCGTTGCGTACACATCGGAATGCGATCCTCCCAGGTAGGAGAGCTGCCAACGGGAAAGCAGGTGTGAGGTGAAGGAAACAGCTGACAGCGAAGTCGCAGATACCCTGCAAGCGTTTACGTTCTCCACGATATTCACAGCAATCATTCTGGAAGAACGTCGGCGATGCCATTGAAATTTTTCCTTTTCAGTCGGTAATGCCTCGCAGACGAAAGGGGAAGAAACCTGGAAGCTCGGGAGGGACGCGTCATTTGCATGCCTGGAGGTTCTTCGATTCGGTTTGGGCAAGAAAGAAATGGCATTCAATTGAAGGTGAAAGCAGGAGCTACAGAGAGCAGAACCTTTCTCCTCCTCTCCTTCCACGTAGCCAACGTGAAACTTTTTCGATCACTGACGGCCTTAAATGATAAGCAAAGGTAAATAATGTCATTACTGTTCAGAGGTAGGCAATCCTGCTGATGATTCATAATTTCCAGATCGTTGAAAATGTGACAGCTGTATGAAGCAATTCGGAGAAGGCAGGAAATAACACGGTTGGCTAACTTTGGGAAAGAATGTCTTTTTGAACGAAGCACGCGGCGTGAACCGAACTCAAACATGCTAACCGTGTTGCAGGGTTGCAGAAAGGAAGCTGAGTGATCCTATCTGGATACGCGCTTCGTCAGGATTTGCGTAAATTGAATAGATTCGTAGATGAAGCAGCAGGACCTATCCAACCGAATTTTTCAACTTCGGATGAAAACCCGAAAGTCCTCCGTCAGATTTTCTTTCCGTCATGACAGACACTGCCAGGAAAAATTGCCACCTGGTCACTGGAAAATATGAGTTCAGAGTCGATCGAATCAATAGATGGCATCCAGGGTAACGAGCGCCTGCTCCTCGTCTCCCGGGGAGTCTCATCCCCGAACTGTTCCAGGTGCGGGACGATCGAATCATTCCCACACCTGTTGCTGGACTGCGGTGTCATCCAAGAACTAGGGAAGAGGGGGTCTTCAGCGTTGCTGTACGCAGAGGACACTGGCAAAGATTGGCTGCAGCGATTCTTCGCACAAACCTCTAACGCGCGGACTTTTGTCAGGAGCCATGATCGCAACGCTTTGCTGGACCTGCGCCATTGTGAGTGTCCTCCATCTGTTGCAGCTTCAGGCCAGCGACGCGAGGTCACCTGAATGGCAACCGCTTTACTGAGGGCTGCAACTAAGTGATTCCATTTGCAGAAAGACGTCGCCAGGGAGATCGCCTGCATTTCATGCCGGTTCATGAAACAATAAACGCCCAATCCAAACATCCCTGTCCCTACTCTTTCTTGTTTTCTTGTTTATTTATTCATTTATCATCCCCTAACTCCCATTTTGGAATTTCGGAGTGGCCAACCTACGTGTCGATGGTCCCTTCCCGTGAACTCCTTGTTGCTTTCCTTGGAAACTGAGTGCCCAATGTGTTAATCTTATTTTTCTAGAATAAACGACCGTCCGTCGACCGATCGAAAAGGAAGCAGGAGGCAGGGAGATAGCCGGAGGTCCTCTGAAAAGGTGTGACAATGCCGATCTCTCCGGAACATCATAGGTGTCCCTTCTCCAGACCCTGTTTTTTGTTTTTTCTCCCTCCTATTCGGCAAAGCTCCGGGAGCAACGTCAGGTAGAAAGCTAAGATGACCGGGTGGATCCCGGACCTCGTAGCTCAAGGACCTGGTGGCGCCGCATCACAGTGCTGGCTAGGGAAAGATGAGCTCCACTGCGCGGAGAGGTGGGCAAACGAACAAATTTGCAGGAACGATGGGAGGGTTCCTCGCGACTGATTCATCTGGCCATATAGATCATCAAACCTCCTCCGATGGCCTGCTCGTGGTGACCCTCTCCTCGTAAGGATGCGCCCTCGCGTACAAGTAGGAGTGACGTTGCCTTACGAGTTCATATCTGGCGAGGTGAGGATGATTAGCCGAATATAACCTTCGGAGTTTAGCAGGCTAGCTGGACCCGATTGGTCAGGTTTGTCTGTATCTCAGAGAACTCCTCGAGGCGCCCGATGGCAGATTGTCCGCCGAAAGTGCGAACTTGCTGGAAGAATGCCATGAGCTCCTATCCTTCGGCAAAGGATAGGAGCTCATGGCATGGAGATGGGAAAAGATGCATAGGATTTCGCTATACGCATAAGAAACCTTTAATGTGTTCTCAGTCTTCCACTCTGTGGATGGAGTAGCAGCCAGGAAAGTTCAAATTTCTTTCTGTGCTTTTCGGTGGCTTATGCAGCCCTCAGGAATTCTCCAAATCTTTGACCCGAGGTCCCACCCGGGCGGAACCAGATCCATTGGGATGATTTAACAAGGTAAGGCCACATTCGTCGCTGCCGTCCAACCTGCGGACCCACAGGTGGTTATTGAGGAACGTGTACTCGATGGAGTCGGACACCCCAAGTTCGTCTGTCAACAGGTTTGTGATGTGCATTGCTGCAACAACCCGTCAGCTTGCGAACGCAGGATCAGCAGTCGTGTCTCATCCGAAAGCAAGCGGATGTTGAAGCCCCCTGATGTGAGTTATGCATTTCCTGAGTGCGAGCAGTCCATCTGAATTGATTCCAGAACTACGTCCTCTTTGGGTAAGGTTGTTTTGACTTCTGCAGCCGCACTCGAGTAGATTTTCGAGTTCATACGCAAGGGTGCCGGTGTCCAAGTCAACAGGAAGAAGTCGAAAATGGCACTCCCTGCGTGAGGCCGGTACTCTTTGGGAGTTCTCGTGGGTGGGTCCTTCACTTACTGGGGTTCGCGAGCTATCCTCTGCCACAGGTGAGCAGCAGCGATCTCCGAGATGGAGGAAGGACGTGGCCGCCGTTTCGCAGATCCGTCTGCGGCCGACATCGGCTGCATGCGAAGGGACGCAACGAGGCTGCTCTGCTAGGGATGCGAGACGCAGTCACCTTCGGACCATTGTAGACAGACTGATGCTGGGGACCGGCGACAGCACCCCAGCTTCCCCCTCCGCTCCCTCGCTCGAGAATCGCGCTCCGTGCCCTGGGACGGGTGCATCCCTTTCTCTGCTCATTTATTTCCTCACCGATCCTCTTCCCTCCTTTATTCTTCCCTAGTTCTGTCCCCAGTGAGGGTGGTCTCCTCTTTCGGGTAATGTCATGTCGGTCATGTGAGCCTCACATCAGTCTCACACATAATATCCTGGATGGGGAGGTCACACCGAAACGTTGCTTCTTCAAAATAAACATACAACAGTGAGAACCGATTCCCTACTCATTCTTCATCAGCGAACGGCAATGCGAGTAGCCTCCCGTCGTTGCTGACGAAGCTGCAGCTGGTGGAGTGACGTCACAATCTTGGTGACGCGACACGTGATCGTGACCACAGAGACACTGGAGACTCCGTCCAGCACGAGGAGATGACTCAATAAGTCCCGAGAGTGTCCACATGCAGGAGCGCTGTCTCCAAGGGCTGCCACACGCCACGGAGGGCACTGCAGTTCATCAACAGAAGCGGGAACCATTCTATCCTCCCGGTTTAATGCGGTTCTGGCTTCTACCGCGCATGAGGCGCCGGTGCACGTTATACTAGAGACAGAGCACCCACCATCTTGTGTTTCACTTAAGGGGAAGAACCTTAACGTCCAAGCACAAAAGAGGGGGCTGCAGGTTCTTCTGGAGACCTACTCAAAAGTTCTGCCCACTGGAAAAGTGGCGTAGTCTCGTCGACCAACTTTGTAGGAGTTTCTTCAGATTGTGCAGGCAAAGACAACCCTACCGGTAGGCAACTGTCTTTTCTCGCTTGTATTAAAGACAGAGCTTCAGATGAGGATGAGAGGGTAGCTCGGGTTCCCTTGGTCCAGTATATCATTATTTCCTCCAGTAGCACAGTTTTGAAAGGACGTAGGGAACCAAGTTCCACTGGACTCACTTCCGCAACCTCGCCCAACACCGCTCTGGAAAATGATATGGTCGGGTCAGTGAGACTTCCGTTACGAGATCTGGGACCACGCTGATGACGGCCACTTCAGGGTCACCGTCGAAGGAGTGAAGCAGAGAAAACCCGTGAACGTTGTCAATGCTGGAGAACTGGTACGCTCCCGTTTCCCCGTTTCAGATGGATAGAATGCTCGAATGCTGCAGAGTGAGGAATTTAAAGGAACAGAGTGGTGTATGTTCTATCGATTGAGATACCAACATGAATGACCGTGGACTGCTGCTTGGCAAAACATCAACACCCCCTGAAGCGATCCTCGACGAATGATCCAAGGGTTCTCTCGAACCAAGTCAGGTGATGCTTCACCTGTCGCGTCGAGTCTCTAAAGTGTGTATGCCGGTTTGCACTCCTCCTACAAAGACTTCATTATTTTTTTACGATCACATTTTTCGATCTTCCACTAGCCAAGTTTTCGCTCTTCTCAAAATCCTTGAAGACTATGTGGATACCTAAGGCTTCCGATTACGATCAACAGCCAGCTTTAATCACTCGGTCCACAGTGAATCGAAATGGATGATAATTGAAAACTACAAACCAGAGCTCACTCACTTTCCTTTTTGCAAAGGCGAATCCCTCTGTATCGTCTGTGGAGATGCATTCACAACTTCATGTCATCACAGGATCGTGTGCTGAGTTCTGAATTGTTTCCTCATTATACTGAAGTATTTGATCCCCGTTCCTGGTCTAAAATATCATTTAATTTCGAATGCGTTTGCAACCACGCAGAGTTCGTGAACCCAACAGCAGATGAACACCTTAACAAGAAAGATCTGCAGATTTAGGGAGTAAGATGTAGGGTAACAACAGCAGATGAAAGGACGACTGTTCCTCTCCAAGGAACAAGGCTGATAGCACATCCTTCACGACTGTCTTAATCTGCTTTCTTGCGCACGCTGCTGGTCGTGTGACCGGACATCCGCTCGCGGCACTCAGGGTGGCGGGTTCGAGTCACCCCTGTAACGGATCGATGCCGAGTTGGATGAGTCGAGGGTTTCGAATCCCATTACAAGATAGAATTGGAAAGACTCTGGGCTTCAAGTGTGCATCTGTAGGACTTGCTGTGTCCGCGGTTGGATGACCCGTTGATTAGCCGGAAATTGAAAGTGGAGCCTTTGGGACGACCTCCAGGAATCAAGAGAGTGGTACTTTCGCAGTCTCCTCTTCCCTGCTTTACGAGCATCTTCGGTGCGTGAAAGTGGAGAAGAGCATCCCAAGTAACGGTGTGAAACCATGCAGCGGCAGCATCGAGCCACTCCGATGACCCCTATGGGATGATTTAACTCTTTTTGAGTACTTGGAGAGCTAAAAAAGAGAAAACCGAAAAGAAAAAGAAATTAGGACAATGTGGAAAGCAGCAAAAATGAATTAGGATTTCATCTTCTTGTCACTTTCTGCTCAGCATAGTGTGGTAAGCCCCCGCTGATGCTCTCCTATATCTTCTCATGGAGATTACTCTTCCTGCCAAGCTCATGCTGCCTCGTGCTGCTGGAAACTGTCTTCTTCAGCCGATATCCTTCTTCTTTCTAATCTTCCCTATTGTGGTGAAATAGGAATCAAAGACAAATGTTATCTGTCCCGAAGATGTGGTAGGGCTTATATTCCGAAACAGTGTTGTCTCCCTCTAACATTACCCTTAGGACCACCGCCTAAAGTCTTCTCGATCAATCATGAAATCTCAATGGAGGTTTTAACGGTCAACAGATGACGACGATGTGCGGGAGCAGTATCGATGTTTCGGGCAATGCTCCTTTACTTGGGGAATTGCATAAGGCGCTTGATTTCGCAACATACTTTAGACCATTGTCATCGAAAAAGAATCTTTTTTTCTCTAGGAGGTCGGTGACAAGTCTCAAGATCAATTGGATGGAACTCTGATAGTTAGGGTCGAAGTCCTTCCACTGCTGGTTCTGTCTGAGATATTCCAAAATGCTTCACTCCTCTGTGCCTTTCTCTCTGTAGTGGTCGGAGAAGCACTTGCTTCTTCATCCAAATCAGACTGATTATGATCTTCTACTCAGATTGCATTCCAGTCTTTGGTTATTCCACCTTCTGGAGGGAAGAGCCATTCTTCTGAGTTCTGTGTCTGAAATCGGTTCCGAATGCTCTGGAGCTTTTTCTCTATTCCCCATGACTTCCCATCGAGACCTCTTTCCTCTCTTTAGTCCGCGAGGGTATTCTAGCTTCCTCTCTAGAGCAGGGTACTCTGAATAAGCAGTCTTTTTTTTTTCTCTGCTTTGACAGAATCCACGAGACAGCCATGCTAAGCGGAGTTTATGGAAGGAGAACCCACCATAAAGACTTCTTTCCAAACTCCAAGTACTTTCTGACGTCTTTTACCTTTAGCATAGATTTTTCATGTTATCTCCTTACTTGGAGAGGGACACCCTTCTGGTATTTCACTTAGATTTGCACCGGTTCTATCTTCCTGGGAACCGAGGCTTTCCAAATCAGCGGCGTTCGTGTTACCAGCTGACAAGATATCCGGTTTTCCAGAGTTGATTTTTTGAAGCTAAGGCCTCTTTCCATGTGGTACATGATTAGGATCGATTCCCTCTTATATCTTCTTCCTTTAAGAAAGAGGAAGAGAACGACATAGGCGAGATGCTACATTCGTTCCTTTTCAGGACTACTTTGCTTCTCATATACTTCTAGAGAGCTTCCTATCATTGTCCCAGAGTATCCTTTTGTTCTGAGTGCTCTTCGCATGCCCATTATGCAGGCTTGAGAACTGTTGACGAGCGTCCTGTAGTGGACATTTTTTAGAACGATCTGGTATTAGGCAAGCCACTTTCTGCCGAGGGCCTTTTCCCTTAGCATCCACTCGTTCATGGTGCTAAGTGCCTCCTTTGCTAAGTGCTTTGCTAAGTGTCTTAGAAAAGGCCACTTCCACTTCTCCTTCCTTGGAAATGTAATGAACAACGACGGTGCTTGGACGCATGCTTGCGTAAGAGTGGTCACTTCGTCCACGAGGTTCCACTTCAGGAGACGTGTCCTCTCTCCTCCCCCCCCCCCTTCCAAAAATGATCGTTCCATCGAATGAAAGATCGTTTGGGGGCGCTCATTCATGATTAGAATGGTAGTTCGTTTTTCTTGGAGATTAGCTTCAGTGAAACACTAAATTTTTCTGCTGTTTTAATAAAGCTGAAGTTTAAAGGAGTTGATAGGTAAATGGAATGATAGTTATTTTTAAGCTCGAGATTTGAAGAAATAAATTCTTAGTGTCGCCAGCAGATAACAGATATGGTTTCATGTCAGAATCAAAATTAGCTTGAGAATGTCTCGTCATGCACTTAGGGTTTACCGAAATTCCAGAATTTTTTGGCATCGGTACAGTGTTTATCAATATGTGAATTTCTTACTTTTTCAGGATAAAAAAGAAAAGATAAAGCGTAAAGCAAATCATAACGATGATAAACATTATTATCCCCCAAAGAGACTCTTATTAATCTTTCATTAGAGAGGCATCATCAAAAAGAAACAGCCACAGAACAATAAGTCCAAATTATTGTTTCGCCAACTTTGTTTTTAGGAACTCGAAAAGGGAGTAGTGTATTTGGCAAAAACACAAACTGTCACATAATCGTGTTGAATTCGAAAAATATCACTGCTCTGTAGTTTGTAGTTCAACCCAAGATGCGGCTATACTTTTCTCAAAAGTATGGCTTCCTATTTTCTAAAACCATAGGCTGTTGTGAATGCTCTTTGTTTTCGTATTCTATTTACACTGCTTACTAGTGTTTCCGATTCAGTTTCTTCTTCTTCTTGCTGTATTGGGTAGACATTTTTTAACGTTCAATATGCAGAACTGCGTTGATCAAGCATATCGGTATAAAGTTAAGTCCGATGAGTATTCCATAGATGCAAGCATAATTTTTTTGACCCCTTTTGAGGACCAATTTGATTTTTTATTTCCCTTTCGTGGTGGCCACGCTGTAATTCCTTAACAAGTAAACTTCAATTCAGAGAGCAATATTCTTGCTTCAGAATATGCTATAATAAAAACAAATACTTGCACGACGTCGTATGAATTCCAGCCGGAACGGTAAATGGATCGGAGAACTCTGAGGGTTTCTAAATGTTCGATATGTTTTATACGGACAAAGGTCCACAGCTGGTCATTCACGTCGCATTTGTCGGATGAAATTCCATCTGAGAGAGCCGAAAAGGATGCTGCCACGAATACCGTGCTGTTTCTGCATTTTACAAATTCATAATCTGCCAAACGATAGATTTTGCTGCACCTGATTGCAACGGAAAATGCCTGAGATATCCTAACCACACGTAGAAAACGAACGACTTGTTTATCGGGAAACCGGGAATTGCCTAATTGGAACCCATGGCTGTTTGCAAATCTTTTGCCGAAAGTATAGGATTTGTATTTGCAGTAGTGATGTTGTGCGTTCTATAAGTTTTTTTTTTGTGTGTGTTTTTTCATGAGAAGCAAATAAAGGAATGGTTTTACCACTGAAGCATGTCCATAGAGCCTCTGCCACTATGTTCACCAGTGACTTAATTTATGCAAACACACATAAACATTTACACCACATGCAGCTCGTAAGTGCTCAAATGAGTTGATGTATAGTGTGTTTGCATTTTGGTTTGAGGAGCACAGCTACCTATAATCTCCCAGTGTTATCGATTGGATCTCAAATTTAATTTGGGAATTCTACAGTTCTTTAAGTTTCTTTGTACAGTAATAGTGCTGAAATCTGTGCTTTACAGGAGTGGTAATTTACATTTATAAAGGAATATAACATTTTGCCCATTGTATCCAAAACTGTGCACAATAAATCGGTTTACTTGTGTCCACTTCCAAATAAATGCAAATTCATGGAAAAGGAAGCACCTGTCATATATGGACTGGAGTTTCAGGTACTTCAAAACCGTATTCATACTCATTTTCAGCTGTGCATTTAATAGCAGAATAGTCATGGACCAAAAGGAATATTTATATGTTGGGTCAAATAAATTAGCTTATACATTAGGATTAGTGCATAAATTAATTTTTAATCTTTCAGGCCCGAGCATTAGCATCATTCCAGTGTGAATCCGATCATGCTAGATTCTTAGTAGGGACCCAGTCAATTAGACAAAAAAACCAAGTTCATTTGTTGGAATTTGATGAAGAGAACAATCAGCTTCTCAAAGAAGTATTTCTCCATCAAGGAGAAATATGGAACATTGCTTGCAGTCCCAGTTCAGAAGAAATATTTACTACCTGTTACAATCTGGGTGAGATGCAAGATGTAGGAGAAAAATTCAGACATTAGTGTTAGAGATGGACTGTAGACCAGAATGTGCCATATGGCAACTTCCTCCTCAAGATTGCCTCTTTGATGACCAGTCCAAAATATCCTCATTGCAATTGGTATGCAAGCTGTCTGTGGATGGACAGAGTCAGTGGCTACGAGGCAGCTATTGGGAGCCCAATGCAAGCAGTTTGATAATGCTTCTTGCTGATAACAGGGGAAAGTTGTATGATGTCAATTACCAACTATCTGAAGCTAAGGTAGATCATGTTAAGCATCACTATACTGTCATCTTAGTTGATTCAAGAAATAAGTCCTCAGGAAAAGAACCATTTTAAATTTACTACCGGTAGCTGGAATCCTCATCAAAATGCAAGGCAGTTCCTCACATGCCAGGATAGAAGTCTATATGTTTGGGATTTGCAAGTGAATAAAATTTGTCAGTCTATTGATCATGCCCATGCTGATATTGTAAGGTGAGAAAAAAGAATTTAAGTTTAAAAGTTTGTTAGGAGTGTTAGTTTCAACCCCAATCGACAGTATATTGTGGCTAGTTGTGGAGATGACTGTCAGACCAAGTTATGGGATCTGCGTAGCCCCAAACAGTCTTTACTATCCAGAAAAGATCATTCTCACTGGTATGCAAACTATAGGAATTTGTTTATAATGTACAATTAGGGTGTGGTATGTGAGATACAACCCATTCCATGACCAGTTGCTGTTGACAGCAAGCAGCGATTTTCGTGTTGTGCTCCTGTCATTGGCATCTTGCTCCTCAGAACCTTATGGCCCATATGCTGAGGAGGATGCAACTGAATCATCTAGGCATGTATCAGTTAGTGATTCATTAATATGAATTGATACATTCAGAAGTAAACTAGAAGATGGTGTACTGCATACATATGAAGAACATGAAGATTCAGTTTATTGTGTAGAATGGTCCAATTGTGACCCATGGCTATTTGCATCACTTAGCTATGATGGACGCTTGGTTATTAATCGTGTTCCAAGATCAGAGAAGTACCGCATCTTGTTGTAGCTTTTCCATGAAATTCATATCTCCTATTGGAGATTATTTTAAGCATTGCATAAAAGTTTGTAACTACACTGAATCCAGTCTTGCACTGGAGATCATTCTAACTGCTACTACTACAGATAAATATATGCAAGCAAATGAGTTGGTGTTTCAATACACAAATAGTGCTTCATAAATGAATAACGTGGGCAGGTAACTCCGTGGCATAACTGTTTCCTAATAATTGCCTTGGAATACCTTCATTGTTTGAAAAACCTATGACGAATGAATAAATTGGCAAATTACCTTGGAAATCGTAAAAAATTATTATATGTAAAATAAGTGAATTCTTGTCATGAGTTGTTAAATTTGTGACGGGAATTCCAATCAATGGATTTTACAATTCTGCATCGTAACGAAACGAAAAAATTCGGACAGATTTCATATATTCGGGATGGGTTCAGTTCTGGTACCTCATTATTTGAACAGAACAGTCACGATAAACAAATAATTCACAAATAAATAGATACGAACATAACTATGAATCACTGGAATTCAAAGCTCTGAAAAGTTTTCGTTCCTTACTTCTGAATAGAAAAAAAAAAAGTAATCTTAGTACCCTGCTGCTTTTTCTCAACACTGAAAGTCAAATTACTAATTAAAATCTGATGAAACCACTATCACCCAGAAATAAAGACAACATGTTTGAAAGCAAAATGATTTTAAGGACAGTCTCGATTCATTTCTCAAGAGAAAAAGAGAGAATTCTTCAACACCCACACTGTCGGACAATACGGGGAACACCAGCGGGATTTGGAAAAGCACGCCAAATTACACGTCATACATTAATTTCCTATGACGTCATCATTTCAAGTTGAGAAAACTGGGAGAAACTGCTGACTGCATCCAATATGTGCACCGAAAAATCTGAATGATACATCAAATTTTCGGTACAAAATCGACATCGGAGCCGAAACCAAGTAAAGCCTGAAACAAGTTTCATGAAAGAATAAGATCTATTTGAACACAAGCAAAAGAGGTCAGCACTATATTTATACGCTTTCTGTTAAAAAGAGCCATTTCTGCTGATTTCATCAAGGAAATATGATGAATAATTGTAAAAAAAAATCTGCAATTGAGTATGAGTATGAATATATTAAGTAACATATTGTAATGATATGGGTAGAAACCATGAAATAACGGAAATCCAATAATCAACTTCGAAGAAATCTATGATTTTTTTTAAACTATAAGTGATAGTTTGAATTTTGAAACTGATGACGTTTGTGAGAGTGTCGAATGTAATATCGAATGTTCCGTCCATTTTCATAACCAGCAACTCGCAAGGATCCGTGATGAATTATGACTCAATACACTGAAACATTGTTTCCTGGTAGTCACAAAGTGACTGTGGTTCTTAAATTGTATTCATCTTTATAGTTTTTGGTTGATCATGCCAACCAATTCCTATGTATTATGAAAGGAGATTCTGGATTCCTGAGTAACACACTGTCAAAGGATCACGAACGGGGCCATGCTTCTGACAAGTGAAGCTCCACTAGAAGAACACTATCGTTTCTCCAACACGAATGCCCAGCCAGGCTCAATCGGGTCGCTTTGCCCGCATCGACCCGGCGGGTACGACAGGGGACTTTAGTTTGTTGGTCACCATGCCTGCTCCTTTACTAGATCGAAGAATACCTCGAGTCCGGCTGCGAGAGTAGACTGGGGTAACAGGAGTAGCAGTTAAAAGAAGTCGTGGATTTACACAGGCCTTAAGAGCTCTTCTATTGTCTAGCAGGAAAGTTACTCTGGACTTCCAGGTTTGCCCTCGAACTGTGCCTTGTGCCCCACCAACTTCCGTGGGTCAGGTCAGTGGCAGGTTTGGAACGCTCAGCTATTTCCCACTTCTTTCTCGAACCCGAGGCAACATATGAAGCAAAATCCTGAGGCGGAGCTCCCGTATGGCAGTCTCAAAACAAATTCCACACCTAAAGGTGACGGTCTCATGGACGAGGATGAATGAGAGCTTCCTCATTTCCACAAGTTCTAGCTCACCTGTCCCTCATGTTAGCCAGGGTCTTTGATTCTGGGAAGCAGGTCAAATTCGAGAGGGGGATGGTCGGAAAGCAACGATCGTATCCTTCCGTTTTGCCGCTTGCGAGTGCAGATGGTCACTGAAAAAGGCGTAGTCAATCTCTCCCTTCATCCCCGGTTCTCTGGAGAGAAGGTCGGATGTCTGCACTTTAACGAACATCTCAAAGACCATACGGAGACACTCATCTCCCTCCAGCGTCCTGGAGGTGCAGGGAGACGTTGGCACATTGAAGTCCCTTGCCACTAGGTGGTGACATTCGCGTGGGTCTGAATCTCTCAGCCACTGCTCTTTGAGCATCCGAAAGCGGGCCCGCCTTCTTATCTTTCTAAGGAGCTGTTCCTCGGAGGAGCGTAGATGTTAGGTACGACAAAGTCGACGGACGGAGATCAGCGCAGTAGAAGCTGGTCCACTGTCCACTCTTCCGACCTTGTCGAAGACCGTTTTACGCGCGTGCCTCGCGCCATTTTGGTACAGCAGCAGACCTTCCATGTGGACTTCAATATCTGCTTCTCATCCTGGGAGATCTCATGGGTTCCCTGGAGAACCAGATCGAAGGACACCAGGGTGGCGTCTATGCATCGCCCCTTGTCACCGTTTCGTAGCCCGTTGATGTTCCAACAGACTTTGGATAGGCGACTCCAAGAAGATAATCAACTATTGGAGCGGTTTAAGGCGCTGCGGGATCCATTGCCTTACTCTGAGAATAGCCAGGATGCTTGCTTTGATGTCTCTTAATTTTGCTTCATATTTGCGAATAACATAATTTATCTCCAAAGTGACTTTAAAGCTCAGCTGAGCGGCTACCGGTAGTCATTTGTCTTCTACTCTTGTGATTGTTTTTGTCTTCTGATGATGACCAGTAAACGTAATGCAACCTTTGACTCAGCATAATTGTAAACAGAAGCAACTTTTTGAATAAAGGAATAGTTATTTCTATCTTCGATGTTGATCAAAGTAATGATTTTCATTATGTTTGCGAAAGAATAATTTTCCACATGAATTTTTTTCACGTTTCAGCTTTTACCGTGTTCTTAAACTTCACTTTTATTTATTGCAATGTGCTCTATTGGCTAATTCACAATAACAATCACTAAAAGAAATCGATAAAAGATCGTTTATCCCATCGAAATTCCATTACAAATCTTTATTTGTCCAACAATAATTTTTTAAGTTCGTATTTACATACTTAAATACAGCTGCTTAAGCAATGGCACTGCATACAATATTATACCAAGTTCGCATTGTAAACATGACTCAGGTGTTCATAGCCTGCTTTCAAAAGATATTTGAATTTAACATCATCTCTAAGTTCCCCTAACTCTTCACAAGCTAGCAAATCTTCAGTAGTTGGTAAGACATCTTCAGTGCAGTTATGTGCTAAACACAGCTCTACAAGACGAAAGAAAAGAGCATCTCCACAAACTTTCCCAATGTCATCAGGATCAAATACATCCCACACATCATGCAGAATGCTTTGACACCATATGTGCTTTTTCAGTTCTTCCTTATTTTTCTCAGTAGAAACGTACTTCAGTATATCAAGAGCTTTTTTGAAATCTATAGCATCTGCCGCTACATTATCGGCATTAATGAATAACTACACAAAAAGTGATATAATCTGATAGCAATAAGACATACAGACCTCGATTAGACTTTCAGGACTGAAAACCCACATGTTATCCTCTTTCATTCCTGATATTTCCAAAATTCTAGGAGGTAACGATTCTTGAAGGAACACAAGTCCCAATTCCCACTCTATTTCATTAAGTACATGTTCATCTGCCTCACCTAACAGAGCTGATAATTTGCTAAGGTAAAGCAAGTACTGAAACCAGATATGTGACCAAGCTCACTTCAGATTAACCTACCTTCTTGTGATGCAAGCTAGATTTCTCATTTTGCGCCATAACCTTCTGACTTTTTGAAGCCCTAGAATAGTCACAGATTTGCATATCATGCAACCAGGCTAAAGTTGGATTAACTTCCAACAAAGGACGAAGCTTGGAAGGATTTTTACATGATAATTCTATCAGCTGTTGAAATCTTCCTTGGCTATAAAACCAGTTAAAAACTTCCTGAAATATTCCCTAATATTTGAATGATAAACAAATAGCATCTACAAAAAATAAACACTTACTTCCTCTTCGAACTGGTGCAAGTAATCTTGTAGGCGTTCTGACTTTCCACATGCATCACATAACTGAACCAAGATACTCAAATCCTGATACTTTTCTGCTAGCACTGCACACCTCGAGAACTGTTGCCTTTCAACTGAAAAACTAATAGATCTCACCTCAAAAAGCAAAAAATTTGCTTACGGAAAGGAAGAATTAAATTATGGCGCTCTGTTTCATAAATTGGTCGAAGCTGCTGCATGGCTTCTCCATGCAAACTGTCCAGGTGGTACTTGAGAGAATTGAGCAAAAGATCAGCCAATTCCAAGAGCTGCTGATAAACAGCATCTTGAGTGGATTCACTTTCAGCAAGCTTAATACCCCATTCTAAGTTCAGAACATACTGAAATAATTAGGCAATGATGATGACCAAATTAAATCCGACTCACAAGTTTTTTAAGGGATTCACATAATCCTTCTCCCCGCAAGCCCCCAATCCATGGAATGAACTCATAAGGAACAGTGAGTAATCCTGGCATATATTCCAATCTCTTTTGCTCACGGTAATGAACAGCTTCTTGCAAGATGGTCTGATACAACTAATAGCAAAATTCTTTAAATAGGCGCCTTACTAAAAGAATGTGATTGGTATTTTGAAGAACATCTAAAAATTCCCCAGATCCATCCTGCCCTGTAGTGACTTCTTGGAGATTTTGAATCAAAGCAACAACAATATCTTCTATTTGGCTCACTTTTGTAAAAAAGATATCTTGATGAGTCAACTCTCCTTTGGGAAGATCATTACGGATGCTGACATTGACTTTAGTTATAGTTGGGCCAAGAATTTTTGCATATCTAAAAAAAACCAACTTGGGAAAGTCCATTGTAAACATTTCTTACTGAGCTTGAAGTTTTTTCAAGTTATTAGCTGCAACCAACTTTTCGGAATTCTGTCCCAAAAGCTGGGCAGTAGGCATCAAGGCTCCATGAGAAAAACATACTCCCAGCTAAAAAAATTACTAACTCTGTATACATGTCAGATATGTACCTTAGTCCAAAGATGAGTGTACTTTAAAAAATAAATGTAGAGCTCATGAACTTGGAGCTTTTGCTCCAGCTGTTGCAAAATAAGCAAAGAATTATTGGCTAATAAAGATGATCCACTTGTTCGCTGAGACTCCAGCCAACGAGGATCTTGTGCAGGTCTGTCGTCTAATAAAGAATCACTTAGTTGCAGAACTGCAACATCTAGTGAGGACTGAACACTCTGAATGCGCAAACTAGAATCCGAAAATGCAGCAGACACTAACTGGGTACTTTGATTCTGAAACAGCATCAATTATATAATTAAATAAAATTATCTACCATTTTTTTCTGCAAGAACAATAAAAATGCTGTCCACAATTGTTCGGGCACATCCTGTCTCTGAATAAAGCTATTCATGCTTTTAGAAAGCATCTGCATCTGAAAGGAACCATCTAGCAAGCTATCTATTGGTTGAGATTCTATCCCATCCATGTCTAGATCTGTACTTTGACATAATCTGAAAGAAAAAATAATTACTATGCACTGTAAAGATACCTTACCTTCCATTCAGCACAAGCAAACCATCCAAAAAGGATAAAAACAATGGCATCCCCTGAAAAACACCAGCACCCAATAAATAGTCTCGAGGAGAAGGCAACTGCAGCTGATCAACTTCTTCTAACTGATGATGAGCTGGATTAATTGCCAAGCAGACAATATATCTATCTTGATATAAGAAAGCAGCTCTTTGATTCAAAATAAGCATGTGGCTTCTTAGAATATCGATAGCATAATTAGTAGCTTGAAATACCCAAAACTGGGGAAGGGAAATGAGGGGTGCTGGACTGTTAACTTTGATCAGTCCTGAAGTACAAAAACTCTACTTAATAACTATTCAGATGGCCTAATTTCTACCTATGCCAGTATGCAACGTTTCTGCAGAATCCTTTTTATGAAAAGCTCCCAAAATAAACAAATCTCCTCCATGAATCTGCATGTCAAGAAGGTAGGCATCCAAATCAGCATGCTCACATGTTCCCCGTCCCTACTACTATTGTATAGACCCCTAACATCTGTCTATAGCACTCACCCACATACTGTTAATGAAACTCTCCTTCATAAGTTTGCTTATTTCACAAGCATAAAGCAGATCGCCTTCCCCATCTTTCAGGCACCATTTTTTTAAAGAATCATTGCAAAGTACAAAAACATAAGTGTTTTGCTGACTTATAGTAGCCACTATCTTGATGAGCCTCTGCTAAACAAATGCTGTTAATGATTCTTCTAAGACTGACTTCTTACAGTTTCTCCTGCTTGACTAGGAAGATTGCCAAAAATCATGGATGAGAGTCGACGACTAAATCCTTCCAAAACGCTATGAGAAGATCTCAAGTGCCGACAACTCATCACATGATGGCCACGCGAAGATCCAATATTCAGAAAAAGCAGATTCCCAGTTGTTGTGGCCAAAACATAACTGTCTGAAGAAAGAGGCAAAATAAAATCACATTCCTGACCCTGAGAAAAATATTTTTAAAGACTTCTATTAACAATCATATATTACCTGTAGTTCTGCATTGATTTCTACATAAGAATTTTCATGAGCAATGTTAGGCCAATATCTAATTCCTCCTTCAGGACTGACTGCAACACATGATGGCACAATCTGCTCTTTTTTGGCATACACATAAATAAGATCGGCCTTGTAAGCAAGTTCGCTAGCCGCAAGTGTCAGCTCTCTACATGGACAATTAGTTTTCTCATTTGTTGAAACATAAAACTGCCATATCAACAAACGGCGTCCCCATACCAGCCAAGCCCATCCAGAATTGCATATTTTGAACTGGGTAACTTCATTATCTAACGATTAAATATAAATAAAGATTTTTACAAATTAGTACTTTAAATGCTATTTTTTCAATCGTATTCAAATAATTTTAAAAAATAGCATTTTTTTTACTTGACCACTGGTTACAAAAACATGTACTGCCACCAATTTTATATACACTAATGACTGGCTTATTATTGGATTAGTGCTTCCATCAGACAAATCAAATTAGATCAAAACTATCAGAAAAAAAACGAAAGTTTACTTATTATTGAGCTATTTTGCTTCTTTGTTACTTATTATAACCACTTTAATAAAGCTATCCTTGAAAAATTTATTGCAACATTTTTAGTCATGTAAAATGACTGCAGAAATGAGAAACCTTACTTTTAATAGATACCAGGACTTCCGTAATTTGTAAAGGGATCGGTGAGGAAAACCGCCTCAATTCATGCTGGAAATTCTCATAAGACATTACATGAAGAAATTGATGCAACGCTTCTTGTAGAAATTAACAAAAATATTTGAATAAACGCAGCAGAACATTCTTCAAGTCATTTTTTGATGAATGAATCAATGAGCACTCACATTTTCAAAACTTCCTCGGAATTATTGAAGGAGTACCAATATCGAATACTTCTAGAATTAAAGAAAAATAATATTCATCAATTAACAAAAAAAACTCAACTTTCAGTGGCTGTTTTAAAAATTGTTTAGCAATTTTTGTCTTGTAAAATTAAAGTTCCACTGATGCTTTTGCTTATTGTATATGTGGAATTCAAAAGAGAGAAAAGTACTACGCAGGCTAAGTTTTAGATAGCTGTTCAAATGGCAAGCAAATGGAATTCATTTACAAATAAACAGATGATGTTTGCCCTTTTATTTTTAGAATATCAAATTTTTTTATTGTCTAATTTTAAAAAAATGCAGATGCAGGTGGAGATGTAGATGCAGGTGTTTTCATTTTCATGTTTTTGTTTTGTATTTCGACTCAGAATTTTGTTTCTAGTTTAGAAATCGATTAATTGTTGTGTTTATGGATAGTAGATCTTCATATTGAAAATTGAATGTTTTTCGGCAGAAAGACTTCATGGAACAAGTAAAAACAAACAATTTTATTAATGAAGCAAAAATACTAATGATTAAATAATTCTCCGTGGATTAGTAATAAGAATATATCTTTTTGCAATCTATACTTACATTAGAGAGACATTCAACAATGAAAAAACGATATTGTATCATCTCTTGAACATTACTACAGAGAAAAGCTATCGTAGCTTAGATTTATATGTTAGTGTTGGAAAGCATGGAAATGAGGACCGAAATAAAATCATGACAGAGGTAGAAAAAATATGTTGTATACAATTCATTTCCTTTCGTTTTAATAAAAAAGCTATTAGATAGGAAATACCAAATTCGATATTTGTAGTTCTCCAGATACTCGGTATGTATCATAGGGTATATCTGAATTATTTCAGTACTTTTAAAGCAATATTTTAATCGGTGCACGAACTCTAGTTAACTCCGAATGAAAGACGAATTTCTCATCTAAGACAAAAAGATTTTTGAGTATATAATCCATATTTCAGCAATTGAACCCTAATTAAAATAACTTCCTTGAAAAGTAGTGTGCTAATTTTTCTAGTGGAATCCTCTCGAAAAAGAGTGAATGAAATAAACACGTTCACAATTTAAAAAGCGAACTATGAGTATTTGTATTATTAGGAACACAACTATCATCACATAAAGGAATTGCATAATCAAGGAGTTAAGAAACTATTGAGAATTCTCTCTAAAATAGCGAATTTAAAGATTAAATAAACCCAACTGGAGGATTACAAAAAATCACATCATCTCAAATTTTGAATTTTAAGCAGGGTTCTTAGTTGTCGAAATCTGACAGCTAACTCCTTTAGTTACAATCGCTAAATGATTGGTCTTCTTAAAAATTATTTTTCGTATAAACTAAGGAATCTAGAAATTGTTTGGCTGCCACCACAGTAAAGCATGCTATCCAACTCATTTATGCACTGGTAGTAAGAGTGAACTTTCAAATAGCTCTCAAAGTCACAAGTATTTTACTGTATGAAAGGATGCCAACAAGATAATCAGTGATAAGTATGCATTTATGTGTGCCTCTGAACAAAACGGGGGAGGTCATTTGAATGTATTTTTTTTCCATTACTGTATGAATAATAGTATTGGTGAATATTCAAAGGCACAGTTTTTTAGTTATGCAAAATCTGAAGTCTTCTGAATTTTTTTCAGATGAAAGCGCAAGCCTAAAATCACATTTTATTGCTTGAAGATTAAATCAAGAATTCACTGATATCGAAAAAGCATGTTATATTCCACCTATCTAAATGACTCCTGAATACACAAAATGTGACTCATTATACTGCTATATTTCAACAAGGACCTGGAAACCTCAAATTCCAGTCGAAAGAATTCAACCTTACATGAGTACTACACTGCCGATGGGTGATGCCGTACTTAAATGTCAAATTTGTAGAATCCAAATAAAATGTTCTGATCTCTGGTAGGGAGGAGATCTCCTTGCTGCATTGTTTATCCTCAGACTTTGTGAGGTCAGCTTAGCATATGACGCAACTGTGGTGTTATTCCTTGGGAAAGCAAGTAATCAATCGGGAAAGAAAGAATTCGAGTTCATGATGTGCTACAAACAGAATGCAAACATATCTATTTCAACGCCAACTGCAATGAAGAAAATCAAAGTTTGTTTAGGATTTTCTGGATATTGAAAAAAAGGAATATAAATTTTCTAGGAATGGTAAGGCAAGGAAGAATTTCCGATTAGAAAATACTTAATATTTGCATGACCTTTTAACTGTAATTTAAAAATAATAATAAAAAAAGACTTCAAGGGAAACATAGCCTCCAAATGCTACTTGTCAACAAAATAAGGAATTCTTCCAGATGTAATGTTTTCTTATTTTTTGTTTTGATTTTTACAATCCACAAATCAAAAAACAGTTTTTTGCCATAATTTAAAAAAATCTTTTTGAAAAGTGAATGATTGAAAAATCGACTGATATGCCCAAGCTCTTCAGAATATCTGAAGCGAGAAAGAGAAGTTTAAGGATTTTAAATCATTCGAACATGGCTTCGGTACATCCTCCACTTGGGATTCATTAATTGCTCTTTGAAGAGGAAATTATGATAACTCAATGAGATGTATCGTGTTCTCTTCGACTTATCGAAGAAGGTGTTTCTTCTCTAAAACTAAAGACAGTCGGCGTTAAAGACCATTCGCTACCTGTGCGGAGGAAGTATTTTACGATAGGTTCCATATTTCTCAATTAATAAAAGTAGCTTATTCCCCTTATTAATGTTTTAAATTCTGAGGACACTATTTTGTCACCAAGTTTTTTTCCACTTTGACAGAATAACTTTAAGTAACCGAAGCCTTGGAATCCGTATACATCACCTAAGTTGGCAATGGTCCCCTTGACGTTGGGAACTTGTTGATCTTCCCCGTGGTGATTAGGAAAGGCGTGCTGGTCTGCGTGATGTTAATGTTGTGGGTGGCGTGTCTCCTTCATGCAGCAGCCCACGATGAGCAAACTTGAGAAAACCATGTTGCCTTGCCATACTTTTTCGTGCTTGCTACAATACGCTAGTATTGTTTTTGTTTCTGTTCGATGACAGTGCAGCATTCACGAAGGTATTTTCAATGATTGCCACAATATTCCATTACCCTAAATGCAATCCGGTCTCCAAATGAATTCACAGGTTTTTCTCTCTATGGTATTTGTGACCACCAGTGTGGTTAGATGTTCCTTCTTGGGGAACAATGCTGCAAATTCTTTGTTGGTAACATCACAAATAGATCAAAGTGCATATAAGGAACGTAGTAACTTCACTCAGTTAGTTTGGTTTGTGCAGGTGAGAATATAAAAGCAGTAATCAAAAAATATAAACACTATGTTTTGCATCGTATCATGTAAAGCTGTTGTGTTGTAACCAAATTTGGATATTTTGCACAACTTATTTGAATCACGTGTTCTTGTAAATGCAATTTCATGTTTAAATGAAGAATGAAGAATTCAGTGTGGGAAATAAAAAAAAACAGACATTTCCATTTAAGGTTTCCGATATCCATATCAGTAAACTCGGTGATTATCAGAGAACAAAAGATTTTGAAACATTCTGTTACATCAATATACCTGTTCTAAAGCCACTTGTAGTTCTTGTAACAGGTAACTCTTATTAGATTACGTGTTCATGTCATCTACCTTAAGTATCCATTTAATGTTTATAGCTTAAATCAATGAATCCCTATTATTTACTTTAAAATTCGAGATTCATTCATGAACACTTTGCAAATTCCTAGAGGTTCATTCAGAACTTTTTAGGTGATTTAACAGATGCTAACGATTTGAATTATTATGGTTCAACTCAACATCTTGAGGAGTGGAAGGTATATGGCAGTATTGTTCAGAAATCCAGACGTTTGTATGATACAGATTGGCTTGATATTAGGGGAAATCATGGTATATGGAAAATTGGATTGTTTATCCATTGTACTTTACAACTTGTGTAGACAGTTTTAATGTGCCAGCTTTGGATTCTCCAGAAAATTATTATCAAGTTTATGCAGTGCAAGGTGCACAACATTCTAGATCATATATGTATCAAGTTAAAAATGGTTATGATCTGTATTCGTTTATTGCTGTGGATGCAACTTTGGAAACAGGCTTTAAAAGATTCTTCAATTTTTTTGGTTACATAGATGCAAATGGGTGGGACATTCTCCAGTCCCTGGAGAAAAAAAGCCAATCTTCCAACTACACAGTATTCTTTGGTCATTATCCAACTTCTTGTATTTTGACTTTCAAACCTGATCTGAGAAACTTAATGCGAAAAAGTATTGCCTATCTTTGTGGTCATTTGCATACCTTCCAAAATCTCTTTAATGAGTTGTACACCCGTTGGCTTAATGGAACATTGGAACTGGAGCTCAAAGACTGGAAGCATAAACGGATGTAATATATAATGTGACATCATTGCTTCTTCATGCACATTTCTAGATATCGCCTCCTAGCAGTAGATCATGGTCTACTCTCTTATTTGGATGTGCATTTCCAAAAGTGGCCTGTCATTTTAGTTACCAATCCAAAAAATGCACTGTTTGCTCAACCCAATAAAGAGCCTCTTCATATCATTAAATCTTCACAGTATATTCGGTGAGAGTTTCAGAATTCCAACTATGCTTATTGTAATAAGTATTCTTGTCTTTTCTCCCGCCCCAATTTCATGGGTCCATGTTAAACTGGATAATGGAGAGTGGCAAGCTGCTCGTCTTCACAGTAGTCCCCTTTATGTCTTAGCTTGGGATGCAGCAAAGTTTGCTTATGGAGTACACAATATTGAAGTGATTGCTCAAGATGCTAATGGCCATATTGCAAATGTTAGACATCCTTTCTTGTTGGATGGTTCTGCATTACCTTTGCCTTTGCTACCCCAAATTCTGATCCGTTTTCATTTAAAGTCTGTGGTATGTATTAATTAAGTAACTCATGTGTCTTGAGTTTCAATTTCTAAATAGCTTCAAGTATTGGTTTCCTTAAGTGTAATTGGAGTAGCACTTGCTTTATGCCTATCACGAGTGTTCTTGAGTAAAAGTGAGTCAAGAATCATCTAGGGGGTTTCTTTATCAATTCCTAGACTGGTATTTGAAGATGAGGGGTTCATCTAACAGTTTCCTCATTGATTTGCATACTTTCACACAGTGCAACCAAATATTTTATTTGTTGTTGCTGGTCACTTTTTACTTACCCTGGGGTAAGTTCACTTATGTAGCAAATGTTGTGATCTCTGTGGTAGGGCCATTATGCATAGGATATCTCATAGATGGTCACATAGGAATTGTGTTTGGTCCTGGAGTATGGCTTGATGGCACCTTTGTTCCTCAACCAATGGGATTTGTGTATTGTCTTTTACAGGTATTTTGAATATGCAGACCACATCTTCAACATATTTGTTTCAGTTCTGTTTTCTTGTGCCATTGCTGTTTTCTTTACCTTGTTTGCTACATTTCAGGTTTGTTCAAATGACTAAAGCTACTCAAAAATCATTCTGAGAATCTTTACAGGAAAAAGAAAAATTCTCCAAGTCATTATCTCAGTAAATTGTTATTCTGGTGTTTTCATTTGTGTTGTACAAGTCTAGTTATTTTGAAGTTCGTTTTTGTTTGTCATTTTGTTATTGCATTTGGTTTTTTGGCTCTGTTTAGTCCTGCAGAAACAGGTTTGGGTGCAGTGATGTTGTATGTATGGTGGAAAGCACTGACTTTATCTAATGCAAGCCTTGATGAAACCAAAGGGCAATAGATCGAACATGGGAATGCTTCAAAATTTTCCAATATAATCATTCCACATTTAGAGATAAAGTGAATTGAATGATTTGATAGAATATATTGATTATCAAGTGCTGTAAAAGAATTGAACTTATTTTTGTAGCTTTTGCAGTGGATATTGATCAGAGCATCAAACCCATTTCCAAACAATTATCATTAGATTTCTTGCTTATGGAGGTTGCAGCAGTTTTGATCATTTGCTGGTGCAAAACTGTTGCCTGAGGAGGTAGCATAGTTGGATAGTTGTGCCACTTCCTTAAATGTGATTTTTGGGAAACAGAAGTTTGTTGTTCTCACATGCTGCTTAACTTTACTTTTTTTTGACCTTTATTCCTCCTGTAAATTACCCTCTGCAAACATGTGCTTGAGTCTCCACACAGTACCTTAAACCCTGGTCAGTCTTGTGTCATCATTGGTTATTATGGGTAAGCAGAACTCGTAGTTGTAGATACATTTCCAGCAAACTTTAAAAGGTATTTGAAACTTTGTTGGTATACCCTGTGCTACTACATGAAGAATAATACATTGATATCAAGCAAGGAGGGAGTAAATAATAAACATTGGGCAATCAAGTATTTCTATATTCATAAAGAATACCATCAACATAGCGTTCTTATTGTGCAGACAGTATTTAAAAGCTCCAATATCTTGAAACCCAGCATGTAAAATATGTGGAGGAGATAAGAGGAATGGGAACGTTTTAATGAAAATTATGCTTTAATTGAAACAATCAGAGCTCATTGCTTCCCATGTTATTAAGTTCAGAGCTGATGCAGACAAAATACACTTTGTTAATTTTTCATTCAAAGCCGTACAGCGAAGGCAGAAAAACAACTGTCTCAATTGCTAATATATACAGGCCGTGATTAGTGCGAATAATTCGTTTCGTGAAATAGCCGCAATGTTCGAACATATACACATTGTACGTGGAATATGTAATTGGTTCGAGCTTAATAGAAACCAGGCAGGCAGGGGAGAATGTCTTCGCTTTTTAAGGAAATATTGCGTGGAAAAAATAAAAAGAATCCACTCAACGTGTGAATTTATGTTAGCAAAGTCACAGATCAGTTGTAGAGAGCAAAAGAAAAGACAAAAAAGTTCCAAGTGTTATTCGTGAAGGATGAGTTACACCGACAAAAGCATCTTCATTGCCTTTCGAAATATGTTAACAGCGTGGGCTGGACTCTCCCTTTTCCCGAAGTCTTCGTGCACACAGACTGGGCTCTCCTCCTGAAGTCTTCGTGCACGTGCCTGCAGAGGCAGAACTCCTTTGCGTGTGTCGGCGGGTTTGGTCCAGGTTGAGATCCGCATCCACAATTTCTTGCCTCAACGTCCTGAAGCTTCAGATTCCTTCATGGTGAACCTCTTCGCCTGCACATTGCCACTTTGGCATCACCGTCATCCCGGCTTCTTCAAAGGCTCTTCGTTGATCAAAAAGCAGATCATCATCAGGCGGTGTCCTCCCACGTGTGAATCCAGCAGCTCCCGAACATCTTCATCGTTGGCCTTCTTTTTCATCAAGTCCCAGTGCTCTTCCGATACTGGTTATTTCTTTTATAACAGCTTTTTCCTCGAAATCAGATTTCTGTTCTAACGTGACAACATGCCTCTTTTTTTTTTTTTTTTTCCTTTTTTTTGCAGTGGTAGCGCTTTTATCTGAAGAAACGATGCTCTTGTGCGTTTTCTTGGGGCGATCTTTAAGACGATAGGTTCAGATTGAAGAGGTTGCGGGCACCTGGCTATGGTAACTGCTCACCCACTAGACCCACATTAACTGAATTTCGCTTTGGATTAAACTAAAAAAATTCTCACCAATCGTGGCCTGCCAGTATATGTAAGTACGATTAACGGAATTCCTGAAGATCCCTCAATCGAGAGGACGCTTTAATGAAAGCACATACTGTCTCAGCAACTTCGAAAGCAGCAATTTTGGACACAGCATGGATGCTGATTCTTGTTTGAAAAGTGGAATATTCGAGATCACTGAATAGTTAGGAACGTTCATGGCTTCAACAAAAACAACTACTGGTGAAAATACTTTGACGAAAGAAACTAAGGAGCTACAACTGAGCGGGGAATAATTAAAGAGATTAATAGCAGTCGAAATGTAAGGAGTGCGAAATACGATAAAAGGAAGTGGGAACACGAAAAGAAAACGAACAGTTGCTTGTCATTATCCATTGCAGATTATCGCATTAAACAATTTTGTCTGTTGCAACGAAGATGTGGTGCTTATCTCCATATCTTCGATGTGTCTTCAGCTCCATCGTCACCACGTCGCCCGTGGAACTACCGAACAGGGGGTTCGCTGTTTCCTAGATGACTCCACTTGGAAGCATGCCGATCAATCTACGAGGCAAACTTTTGGGAATTACATGAAGAAATGAGATTTCGGTAGGAGAGTAGGTGAAATGATGATCTTAGTTCTTGCTCAACCACGAGGTGTTCAGTTCGTTTTCGTCTTGGGGCCGATGTCGCTGAGCGGTTTGAACGAGGCTAACCGTGAGTTTCAGCAAAAGGGAAAGCAACGGCTCACCAGCAAGTGATGGCCTGCAAAATGGCGCGCGTCCCGAGAAGAACTGCCGGGCTGCTTTTCCTCCCTCCCACTTGCCGAACCCTCTTGTAGCGTGAACATCAAAGCTGATCTTTCCCGGAAGAATCCCATCGGTTCCGTCGTAAGGAATGCCTATGCATTGAAAACTTCGTGTCGTCCCAAGGAAGAAGGGGGAACAGGAATGAAGTCACTTGCTTATGCCATAGAAATCATGGACATGCGGCATATCCTGGAGAGCGCCGTCCAATGGAACAACTGGCCATACGCAGCGCACAGAGCATACTCCATGATGCTTAACAACTTGAAAGGTTTAATGACTACATTATTAGGTCGAGCAGGAAAATGGTTTCTCATTGACCCTACCTGGAGAAGAAAGCAGCAATTGGTGCGAAAGAATGGCAGGAAAAATCCATTCTGGTAATCCCATGGATGCTTCGAATACCACAAGACACGAGAAACTGGATTTACCAGCGAGCCAGAGCTACATTGCAACAAATCCAGGAATGGAGGAAAGGAGAATACCTACATCACACTCGTATACTTCGGTATATAGAGGCGATGTTAGGGCGGTATACCCATAGGACACGTGAAGTGTGGATAAACCACAATGACTTCGCGTGGTCCAGGGTAACAAAGCAGAACCTCCGGAAAACTATAAAGGAACAAGAACAAGATACGAGTGCTCTCCAGGAAGCTGCTGATCGCTACGGGAGCGATAGGATCAACCTGTTGAAGATAGGCACAACAATATGGAGAAGTGACCTTCCACCAGATACCCAGGATAACCTCCTGGTGTTTTATCACGGAGGAATTCTCAGTGGAGCAAGACCGAAATACTTCACTGGAAAAAGGGCAGACGAAGATTGCCAGACATGCGGAGATATAGACACGAAGCTACATATTCTGACGTATCCCGCACTGCTCAGATCGGCTGATCCTAAAAAAGATCATTGGAAGAAACACCAGCACCGTAATGGAAATTCTTGCAGGGATGTTTCAGGGGATTGGAAATGTTCCCTCATACAACCCCATGGTGAGAACAACCATTACCCTCTTCATGACCGCCATGTTAGTACGGTGGTGGAAGAAGAGGAAAGGTAGAAAAGTTGGAACCCCAATGGAAATCTTGCAAGGCCTTATCCAGAAAGAGATAGGCATTAGAAATTGCGGCAGAATTCAGGCATGGACGTACCGATATATCCTAAAGTGGATTGAGGACAACGCTCGGGAAACAGCAGGAAGGAATGCAACATAAAAGGTAGAACGTTTCGCGAAAAGACGAAAAGAATGTAAGTGGAAAGCATTTAAAGTAGAATAAATTTACCCCACCCCTTGTGGGAATTGGGGGAAAAAGGAATGCCTATGCAAAGAGTTCCAAATGTCATGGATTTCGCGGTGGTGTGAAAGAATTTCGACGACTTCCCAATCGAAATGGGGGGGGCGGAAAGATCGATTGACTGATTCGTTCGCAGCTGATGAGCAAAAAAATAAGTTGAAGGACGAATGCAGAGAGTGAAGCCTCGTTGCACGCCCTTTTCGCTTGTCGGAAAAATGATTCAGCATTCGGGAATAGTCGTGCACATTCGTGTGCACCCCCATTTGTGCAAAAAAGAATTTGCGCTGTAGACTAACTGATGTGAGCATTTGAAGGGGGGGAAAAAAAAGGATAAAATGGATGCTGCAGTGTCTTACTCGAATCAGGAACACTGACGACGCAAACTGCTTAAAATTACGTCTTTTGAAAAATGCGATTGCATTTCATGTGATACAATAAAAAAACAAGAAGCAATAAAAGACATCGGAACTTTTATGTGACCCCTCCAGTCGTACAAAATACGGAACTTTTTTTCCCTAGAGACTTCTGCAACTACCTCCACATGGATGGGTGTAAATTCATTGCGTCGAGGACTGCTTCCTTCTTCCTACCTATAAGTCTTGAGTTTACGTCCCATTTCCGTGTACCCTTTGACATCAAGAAGCAAAATACACTGGGAATACAGGAAGGTCTGCAAAGGAAAAAAGCAAAAAACGAATACGCACATAAAAGAGGATGTTCCTAGTAGTTGGTGATAACAACGCAAGATGGTGCAGGTTCAGATTTTCGTGGCAATTCGTGCATCCCCAACCGATGCCAGCACCTACTTCGGTGTTGGGATTCTGGGTCCATCCGCGGAGGATGCTGCAGATCACACGGTTAGGATGGAACTTCCAGATTGTAATGCGATAGGACCAGAGCAGCAAGAGCAGATTTTGAAGTATCATTGGAAACTGAGAACATGAGGTGTTCGAAGATGATTTGGTTGCGGACGCAGCGTCTAGGACGACAGCCCAAAGACCTACGTAGAGCCTCACACGAATGTGAACGGCGTACAAGTTGATTGCTTCCACTTTTCACCCGTTTGCCAACCAGGAAAATCCACAGGATAGGTTATCGCTCTCAAATTCGGGAACTGTGAAACGCAAAGTAGCAGACACCTTTGCAAGTGGAAACAAACTTGCTGATGCTGGCTCCGAGATGCAGGTACTTGGATTGAATTTGTGGATGGTTTGCTTTCTCTCGTGTGGAGAAAATGAGCAGATGATGGCTGGCAGCATCACGTAGGCTCACGAAGCACGTTGCAAACGAAAGCATACATTTAGCTGACTCAATTTTCTTGCGATAACAGATCTCAGGAGCCATTCGGTCCCGTTGATCTGAATTTCCATTTGACGGGATGGATTAGACAAAGGTGCTGCCTTCCAGCTGTGCAATCGACATCTAACGAACAGGCTTTGTTTAATGAACGGACTAGTGTCAGGATATGGGGAAGATGCTTCATCAGATGAAAATGTTCGCAACGTAAAAAAGCATTCATACAGACTTATCGTGATGAATTCCTAATAAGACGGAACGGATCATCAACAATCGAAGTGTTTGGACGAGCCAAGCCTTAGTATTGAAGATATGCACCGGAATTAACTTTTCTTGTGTATCCTTGAGAGAGTCTTTGGGAACCAGGAAGCTGAGAATATGAATCTCGTGAGTAGCACTCCACTAAGAAATCTGCATTACAAGTTAGGTTGCTGCTAACAACGATTTCCATTTTTCGCTGGTGGGTCTTCAGGAAAGCATGAAGAATGAGTAGGAAGTGAAAATAGTTACCGATGGTGCGCACATGACATCGTATGAGAAGCGATTTAGGTTAGCAAAGCAATAAGTCACTAAAAAGGAGAGAACAATTACCGCGTCAAGGCAACAGCAGCAGTCAAATGTAGGAAGAAATACACTCAAGAATCAAAGTGTAAATCTCGTCTTGCTCATCATCTCTTGTTATAAAGAGATACAACATAATTTAGATAAGAGCAACGATTCGGACATGAAAATCCGGATACGAAGCTGTATCAGCAAATTGATTGGTCAAACCTGTTCGAACTGGTTAATCCTTAATTAGGCTTTAGCAGGAAGCCATCGCGACTTCCCAAAGTAGGACGGCTCCAGGTTTCCAGTTGGTGGTTCCTCTGGTCGTGGAGCCTGTAGTTCAGGCCACGCGGGGAGCGTGGTCTAGAGTGTAGATCTCTACAGAAACGCTTTATCCTTGATGGGTTTCCCTTGAAACTTGAATCACCTGTTTCCCTGAACTCTTTGAAGCTGCTGCAACGCCATCACTGGGAAGAGCCGAAGAACTGCTCCAGTCAAATGGTCATTCCGAACAATCCAGTTGGAAACGCTCTAGATTCCCTCCGAATGCTTTCGTAGAACGCGCGTTGGACCCGACAACAGTCCACGTGGATATGAAACACAAACAAGCAAAGACCGATGCTCACTTGGAAGCTGCTCGTTCAAGGAGTGCTCCTGGAATGCCGGAAAGTGGCAAGAAAAACAACGTAGGGCACATGGACCGCCATCAAGCGGCTGAAGATCAAAGTCAGGGCAGAAGAGAACCGGAAAGGAACCGCTTTTTATTTACTCCTCTGAAGAAAATCCCGAAGGGAAAGCTTCCAATTTTCTCTGAAGGACTTCCTCGAAGAAAGGTTTCCAACACGCTAAAATAGAATCCCCCGAGGGGGAACTGTGTGAATACGATGGAGGACACTCCGAGATGGCGGTTGACTCCATGACACAAACCAGAGAGGAAGCTCTCTGACTCCTGCGAGGACCCCGGAGGGTCTACACCAATTCCGCCTAGGTAATCGGGGCATCCCGTCTCCAGAGCCTCACAAGCATCATGCTAGCGCCACACCTGAAGCCCATGAGCCAACCAGCGTCCTACAGAGGAAATTGAAACCCATGGCTCACCCATCCTCGACGCCGATCCTTTACGGGTGGGATTCGAACCCACGACGTTTGGTGCCGCGTCCAGCGGAAGCAGCCTCACTACCTCCAACACGAGCAGTCTACAAGTTTTAATGCCAGTTTTAGATGAAGCAAGGCTTCCATGGGAGTGCCTGGAATAGCGCGAGGAAAGGCCGGGGAAAACTCAGGCTCCTTGGCAAGCAGAGACTCTCTGAAACGATGCGAAGAGGCATGCAAGACTTAAAGCAACTTTTCTTCAGCGAGAGGCCCAGCTATGGGCCAGAAAGTACATCCCGATGGAACGCCCTCGGCCGAGGAGCCTATCATTCCAGCGGTAGTAGATGGATTCCTAGCTGGAGAATCGTTGAAACCCTCTTGCAGGAATGGAGGATAAGCTGAAGACGGTTATGGGTGCAGGAAAAAAGACTGGAGATAAAAACTGCGGTCAAGGTTCGAAGGAAAGAACCCAGTACGAGTCACGGGTCCGGGTACCAGACCGAATCTCGATTTATCCTCTAGCGTTTCGGTGATGTGCTCTTGTCTTCAGGAAAGCGACCTATCCTCAAACGTCAGAAGAACGAAAACGCAAAGCGTTTTTCAGCGTGGGTCCTGGTTCAGTCGTTCATTTCAAGGGTTTGCGTCCTAAAGTTGGTTAAAAGTGTGGAAAGGGCAGACCAGTTTTTATAGGAACTTTCCGGCACTGAAAGAGCTCTGGCCAAGTGGTCCCAGATGCATAGATGCGTGGGCTAGCGCACCTCCGCAGCTGCACACTGTTTGCGTGTAGCACGCATGGAACACGCAAAGGCTGAGCTCACGAGACGCGGGGAAGGAAACGAAGCACCTCCCAGTGTTCAGAAGTGGATTCCCTCTCCCTTTCCCTAAGACGGAAAGGAGAAGGGGAGGTGGAAGGGATCGATTTTCCCACCCTTACGTTAGGTGCGGAGTCCCACTTTGGTAGGATGACATTCGCCCACGTGGGAAGAAAGACTAAAAGATTTTCGAAGAGGCACAGACTAGCTCGCATTCCGGCGCACTGCTCCCGACACCTCAACCAGATGGCAGCAGCCGACACCGCACGCCTCAGTGGCGACGGGGATTGGAGAGAAGGCGCGGTTTCTCCTTGGTTCCGCCATGCTGAGCTGATGTGCTGCGCGTCGTTTGTTGGGAGGGAGGGGAGAGCGAAGGGAGTTGTTGCAGCCGTCTCACAATTGGCGGTCATGCCAATCAGCGCCTGGAGGTATAGGGACCGCTGATATCCAGATGGTTGACGAAGAACTTCTTGGTGATGCGAGATGCGTCAGAGGAAGGGATGGACATCATCCTAGGTGTTCGATCCACAGAACAACTCCCCAGAAGAGCTCGTCCCGCGGTCTGTTTAGCGTCCTCGTTCTCGTCTCTTACCGAGAAGTTGCGTTTGGACCAAACCACCGAGGTGCCCTGGGCGCTTGCTTGCCCTGCCTGCGGCTCATTTGACCTTTCGCGCGCGAACGCTCTGGGTTTCCTCATCGCGACCGACGAAGGGGCAACGTCCGCGGACGGGAGGCAGCAGCTCTGGGCGTAGAACCCGCCCTTCGTGCCTACCTAATGCTGCAGCATGCCTCCCCGAGGCTGTCTTTGCTGCCTCCATCTCTATGGAAGAGACGCTCGCACTCCCAGCAGGCATCGGACGCCTGCAGCAGCAGCAGCAAGCCTTCCAGGTCTTCCACGTCTGTCGCGCACGCGCGCGTTTCGCTCCCGGCGTTCTACTGGGAAGAAACAAAGTCGTAAAGAAAGGCGCGTATTTTTTTGCTGGGCCTTTCTACTTGCTGTCATCCTGCAGGTCATCTGTCACTGCTCTGGAGAGAGAGGTATTTCTAGAGATTGTTCTTCTGCCAGCTGCAACGACCGTGACCACGAAGAAAGCTCTTGTGGTTGCTTCCAAATAGCGGCTGGGAAGCCGACTTCTGGGCTGCTGAGACGCTATGACTTCTGACACTCTGGTTGTGAAGACAACGACAATCTGTTGAGAAGAAAAGAGACCACCTGTCCTTTCTGAACATCAACTTTTCCCCATTGAAAGAAAATGGTTGCCAAAGTTCAAAGCGACTAACATACTGGGAAGGATATAAGGATCCTGAGGCGTTTGGACCGATCGGAGCAAACGATGGCACCTCTCGTTTGCCACATTCATTTTCCTTAGTCCGATAAGTGGCGGAGTGTCCATTCGGGCCCTGCCCTACTTCCCTTACAGTCCAGACAACACAAATATCCCCACAGCCCACAAACATTCTGGGGAGCATTCAGATTTTTCTCACTTGGGCATTCCCTTGCAGCCTTTGCAAGATACACTCAAGTTTCCATGTTGAAAAACCTGGCCAGGACTCGAGACTTCTCCTTGGTGGGTGCCTGAGGTTTATCTCTTGCCCCTTGATTTGGACGTTGAAGTGCTCTCTACTTGCAAAATTGGCTTCACCATATCCGGGAAGTCCAGCATCGGGTATGCTAGAGCGCATCTGATGTCATCAAGCATGAGGCGTTCCAACACTGCGCATGCCCGTTTAAGTGCAGCCATGTTGATATGATGGCCCTTGGACACTCGGCCCAAGTCTCGGACAACTGCGTCGCGTCTCGATGCCGGAAAAAACCGGACCTGCGGGTCCACTTCCGGAGGCCGTCGCCAATGACCCCTTTATGAAACGAACACTAATGCCTTCTAGCACGCGACATCCTCTGGCGCGTGGCCGACTGCGAGAGTAGCATCCCTCCTCTGCCACAGCAATAGGCCAGAGCTATTGGGATTCCCCCTTTTGAGGGGTGCGGCCCCTCTTCTCCAGAAACACCTATGAATCTCCTACCCACTGATGAATCACGCCTTGTGACAGAGGACTGCGGATATCTGGGCACAGGTCGTGCAGATGGGCATGGATCCTCCAACTGCTCCGACGTCCCACACTTAAGCCGAGGTCCTTTGCAGCAGATACGACAAGACTCAGGAAATAATCTCCCGCCACTCCCACTCCGCAAGCTTCAGTGTGATGATAGTAGATACTATCATGACACCGAATGAGTATTTCTGAATTCTACCCTTTCAGTAAATGGACGGCATGTGCACCCGAAGATGGCCGCGACTCCTAGTGCTCTCACCCAAGGACCGCTCTGGAACTCCCTTGGGTGAACTGGAGGCTCCCCTATTCCTTCTAAACCGTTCAAATCTTCCTTTACGGTGGCAACAAGCGGAAACCCTCTTCTTTCACTGGCGCTTCTCTTGCAACCAATGCCAGCACCTCTGGACGAGAGGGAGCGCGTCCCCGAGCTGCTCCAGGTGCATGGCGGTCCAATCGCTCCCGCCCCTATCGTTGGACTGCAAGTTCGCCCGCAGCGGGCGGCAAACGGTGGCAGCAGGCCTGTTGCACCCGGAGGGCCCTTCTCGGCAGCCCTTCCGCAGGGGTTCTTCAGCCCCTCAAGGACTTGCGCGATGGCGACTCTGCGCTGCATCCGAGAGGTAGTCCTGACTCTGCGCACGGTCCATTCCGTCCGCTTCATGATGAGGAGGACGGCGAGACATCCTTGCGCAACCGATCGGAAATCAACGAGGAGGGGACCGACTGCATGGCGGACGGACGGCAAGAAGGACCGCGCGGGACGTGTGGCTGACCTTCCCCTTCCCGCTCCTCTTCCTGCGCGACCCGTTGGCAGCAAGTGCTCCCCTCCCACCTGTGGATCCACCTTCCTGTATTTTCCTCGCTCGTTTTCGCGCCGTTTTTCCTGGGACCCCGTGCGGCGTTCATCTCTTTCGCGCGTGCTGTCTCGCTTCAGGCGATCGCCCCGGCGCGACACCGAGCTGGAAGCAGTTTGCGTCCGTGTTCAGGATGGAGGCTGGTCTCCGTCGGGCAAGTTTGGTGAGGTTCGCGGGCGGCAGGAATGTCGCCCTGCTCCCGCGGGCGACCGACCCCTGGGACTTCCCCCGGGTTAGCAGCTGCCGGAACGGGGGGCCGAGGTCGGCATCTTTGCGAGCGCGTGGTGGCAGCAGCGGCAGGCTTTCTTATGCCGCCGGCTCCTCGATCGGAGACTGCCTCGACCTCCTCTCCCTTGAAATCCTCCTCGAGCTGCATCAGCTGTTCGCCGCACCAAGTTCGTGTCGAGTCGTCTCTTCGAGCTGCTTCTTTCGGCACAAGCTGATGCAGTAGGGGTGGAAAGTGCAGGCATAATAAAGCATAATTAATGCTAATTAAAACAATACATGTAACTTAAAATAAGGTCGCGATTAATTATGTGTATGTTAATAAACAGTATTAAATATGTATCTATATATAAATATATATTTCCAATATACATAATGAGTATATTCATTTTTATAATCTTTACAATATATATTAATCTTCGTATTAATCTAAATATAAATGTATATTTTAATATATATAATAAGCATATACAGCGCACGCTCGACATAGTCACCTTTGATAAAAGAAACTTTTGACATAAGCAGCCCTTGACACAGTCAGCATCTTAAGCTTTCTGTCTTTCGATAAAAGGAACTTTTTTTGCATCACTCTAAAAGATGTGGCTTATGTGGCAGTAGAGTCGTGGAATGAAATTCCAAAGAGCGTTATTGTAAATGCTTTTAAGCATTTGTATTCATCAGCTGAAGTAATCGAGTTGAATTCATCGGGCGGCTGTTTTACTGATGGAGATGGCATACCCATTGCAACACGATCCAGTTCCCCAACAAGAGAGAAAATGCAGCAATGTAGCAACTCTGAGATTATGGACTGAGAGAGAAATGGAGAAAATGAATGAAATCATGTCCGTGATCTGGACACCGTTGGGAACGCTCCTATGGAGCACGCAGGAGATAAAATTTAGATGAGAGTACCAACGTTCAAAAATTTGACATTGACAAAGTTATTGACCATTCATTCAATTTAGCTATGGAATGGTCAGAAAGCGTCTGCCCCTTCCCGTTCGTGATGTTCTTCCCCTGAGAGGAATACGGGAAAAAGCAATCGTGAAGAAGTTGGGATGAAATTTTGCATCCTATCATTATCATCATCGTTTACCATACAATATCCTTATTTCTACTTTTGCAATGCTACTACATTTGTTCCTTTGATTATAAAAATTCATGCTACTGTTCAACAATTTGGTTTCTTTTATTGAATTATCCAAAATTGAATCTTTTTTCTTTTATTTCGACTACCCATCTCGATACAATCAACAGCATTCTATAAAGGCAGCAACATTTTTAAATTTCGATTCCAGCAGAGGTGACTGTGTCGAATGTGCACTTTATATTTATTTTAAGATCTTTCGGGTGGTTAGGGGTTTTGAACTCAGCCCTAGGAGTCTGACCTTCTTTTCAGCGACTCCCTGCTCCTTCCCGCGAACAGCTGCCAAGATTTTCTGGGCCCTCTCACAGGTGTCTGGAGGAAGGTCTGTCCACCACCCTCCTCCTCCTCTTTTTATGGAGTCGTGCGTGCGGCGTGAATTTCGGCAGCAGTGGGGCGAGGGCACTTGGAAACCAAGTCGCTCCTGCTTTCACCGGCCCGAGATCCCATGCTTCCTGATACAGGCCTTCGTCCTCTCTCCCCGGTACCAGGGGACCGCCATCTTGCCGGTGCACTGGGCACTCCTTCGTAACGAGGAACGCTGACGCCATGTCTCAGCGTGGAAAGTGTCCAAGGAATCTCCACCCCTCACCCCACCCCCCCACAAGACAGTGAAGACAACTCCCGCGCATACTGCTGGAATGCAGAGGCTGCGTCAGGCACGGGAGCGCGTCTCAGTGGGGCGCTTCAGTTCCACAGTGCCGCCCCAGAAGACCTCTTTAGGGAGATAGTTCATGTCTCCTGGCTTGATGGTCACCTCGTCGCTGGCGACCCTCTGTCACGCACGAGCAACGGTGACTGCCAAACTGGAGGGAGGAATAATACGGCCAACATCCCGGAGAGTCGTTGGCGATCGTCATCTCTTACATGCGAAGGCCGATGGAATGGCCCAATCTGGGAAGTGGGATACGAATCTTCGAACGATTGTGGGCAGCCTAACCCCAATACCTTCCCTTCGCTCCTTCCGAATCTTCCCTGATTCACCCAGACCCTCAGGAATCAAGGGGAATACAGTAAGGTTGGTCCATTCCATTCCCTATGTATTTATTCATTGTCCTCACCTTCCTACCTCGATCTGCTCCTTGCGAGGGTATTCCCTTTGGATTCAGACAGATGCGCGTCTGCCTTTCTCCGTCTATGAGTGTGTAATCTGATTTATTTATTTTAAATAAATGGTCTAGCTATCCGGGATGAGGTTACGCCGGGTCATTCAACGAAAAGTCTCATTCAGACATAAACAGTCAACATAAAAAAAAAGCCGTTCCTTCGTAGTGGGATTACAAATCCTAATACGCTGGCACGTGTTCAGGAGACAGTTTCTGTTCGCAAGCAAATTGCTCAGCCGAGTGAGCACTGGCAAAAGTAAAAATAAAAAACGGAAGAGGGTAAAAAGAAATTGAAAAAATTGTCTTTAAAAGCTACGATGGAGGAGAAGGGAAGAGATCATGGTAACGTGTTTGGATTTCTCTGCATCCTTGTCAAGTTACTCCTCGGAACATCCGAGATGCGTCCATCTCGTTGACATCCTCAGAAAGGACACTTTGATCGGGCTCTTGCGGCACAGCTTCTCGAGGTCATGATGCCATGGAGACAGCGAAAAGTTGCGATCACCGCAGCATGAGAATATGGAGCCACGAACGAGGAGGAACTATCTCACCACGTCTTTCGGACTGTTCGTCGGGAATCCCAGGGCCATGGCAAAACGTTCTCACACACTCCGGAGGGTTTTCACCAGGTCATGCCGGGCGTTTGTTTGAAATACGGCAGGACATGACTTTCCATCGAACAATCCTTTGGGGGAGGGAGGGGGAATGCCAACGGGGTTCTTGAACGGAGAGGGAGGGAATCAGCGAAGAGTAAAAAAAGAAAACAAAATAAACGGCAGCACTTGGTCCTATGGGGGCGGGGACAAGGGAAGGAATCATTTTCCTCTCCGCTGGGTCCCCTGTATCTTTTGCGGGATGCCGGCAAGCTCCTCCTGATGAAGTCCCAGGTGTGTTCATCTCGATGCGATCCACAAGCGGGTTGCCAAGAGGAAGGCTTCCCTGCAGTTGCATCCTCTCTCGGCCTCGCACCTTGCAGTGACGGCAGCGTAGAAACTGAGATTGCGGGCTGCAGGCAGCATGGCACCCCGCACGGAGAGGACTTTAAAAAGTCACTGGGGTAATCCATCGGTAATTTCAGGATCACACACTTTAGAGAGCAACACATTTCATCAAGAGGTGCGGAAGGGTTTCTGCTTCACTGCACCTGGAACAGATCACCCTTCCCCTGTTCCAGTGGCGTCGGCGTGTGGAATCCTGAGATGAGCAGTCGGTTGCGAGGGAATGGAGTTCTTGCTATTCCGCAGACGAGACCTCATGAAGGTGCTCAGGCTCCCACTGAGGCAGATCGCTTTCCTGTGGGTTCTCCTGCCTCGACGGCCGCAAACTGCAACGCCTGGCGGTAGGAGGCAGGAGCTTGGATCCTCATCACGCGCACTGATGCATTGTGGATACGTTCCTCCCTGAAGGAACCGAAAAAGGACCAAAAGAAGTGGGCCAAAGCCCCTGCTCCCCTCCTAGCCTCAGCACTGCCCTCCCTATGGGAAAGAAACAACAGTTGCTAACCGGGAGGATCGGTGATCTCTTGCTCCGCAGCAGGAGCCACGAAACTGGTGAGTCAATGGAAGACGGGCCAGTTGGCTGACACGGCTTTGGGCAGAATACCTGGACATTACACTATCAAAGATTATGACCCCTCCCCTCTATCTGAACCGCTTCATGCTTCCCTTCAGATGGCAGCATGAAAAGGTTTTGCTGTTCGTGCGCTGGGACTTCCCGTGCAATCAGCGGAGGCCTCGCTGGACTAGAGGGAGCGGCGTCTTTCCGAAATGAGCCAGCTTCGGGGAAATCAAAACTTTCGCGCAACTGCTGCAGGAACGCGGTGACCTTCAGAGAGTACGGAGACGCTTTGACAAAATTCCTCGTATTTGGATGACAATGCGAAGAACTTCGACCCAAAGATACTCCGACAGAGCTGCTACGGTGCAACTTCACACGGGACGGGCTTGCACCTGCTTCTCCGAACGCGATCAGGAGGATCGTGGCGTCTCGGAACACGTAGTAATGAGGAATGTGGCTTTTGCCGAACAACAGAGTCAAGGAGGATGCCGTCTGCATCGCACGGAGGTTACAGGAGACGCAACGGGTGTGACCAGTGACTCCTGTCCCTTTCCCTTTTATTCACTGGTTTATAGTTCCCTCACCTACGCCCTCCCTGCCCTTCTGTGTAGTCGGCCTGCGAGTCGATGGTGTTCTTTTTGTTTCTCTTCCCTCAGAAATTTTCATTGACCAGCGGATCCACCAATCCACATGGCTTACTTGTTTTTTTCTTCATTGTTTGGACCACAAACTCCATAGTGCAACCGGATGAAAATGATGCTAGCATGCGTTGCAGGCGTCAGCCCAAGGCGACAGTTGCAACGCCAAGTCCTGCCACTTTAGGGGAAGCGCGAAGCTGTCTCAAAATACCGCGGGGATCTCGATGCCTTCCAAGAGGATTCCAAGGAGATCAATCCAGCGGAGAAGTCATCTGGGGTGGGCAGCAGGAATAGAAGAGTCGACAATCTGACACTCCGTCCAGCATCTCAATGATTTCCTTCTTCCTGAAACTTCGCAGCTGACCTTCCGTTTTGTTGGTTGGCCACTGTCGCTGTTCTTCCATAGAGAGGACAGCACTATGGCAAGTAAGGTGCCTTGTGCCCACGTGTTCTTACTGAGGCTTTCCACTGTCTCCTGAAACGAGGAACGACGTAACTGGAAAACTGGAGCTCCGGGCTCGTCTCGTGGATTTCCTTCCACGTCTGTACAATTTCCTGCATCCAGACACTACAGTCGTGGGTAGGCCGGAGATCCAGGCTTTCTTTTTCTCCAAGGCAATCAATCATCTCTGCTGAAGCCGACACCTGCATCAGGGCAAGCTTTGATATCCGTAAACTCAGAAAGATGTGAGTCCTTTCTGAGTCCTCTACTTGATTGGCGAGGAAGTGCTCAGGGATCCATTAATGGGTGGTCCAATACTTCGCCGATAGGGTCAAAACTCGAAAGTTGAGTCAGGAGGCAAAGTGCTCCTTTCCAATGCGAGTTACCAACTCTTTCGACCGGACACTGGACTTCCCTGTTCCTCCAAGAACTTCCCGTGGGAGGGCCGGGTTCGCTTCTTAACACCACGGGGAGCATGACAGACAAAAATTAGGAGACAGAGGAGGGGCACATGTTCCACACCATGTTTCCAACAAACATGTTCCACACCAAATCGCTCCTGAAGGCTCTTCTTGGCAGGAGGCTTGGTGCTCGCTCTGGCACTGAGTGCTGTATCTCCATGGCTGGGAAGCGTCGTTCGTAATTTGGGACAATCCAGTTTTTTCCTTCTTCCTTTCTTTTCTCGTTTTGTGTTTCCTTCAGATTTCGCTGATGCGTGTGATCCCGCATGAGTTCCTTGAGGTCACCTGCCCTCGGATCGTGAGGTTGTGGGGACGTCTCCCATGAGCGAGAACGAGCAAAGAGACGGCTAGTTCCTGAGTCAGGATGCCTGGTGCTCAGGGGAAGGCCTGGTTGAGAACAGGAACTCAATTTGCTGTTCTGCTAAATCTCTGAGAGCAGGAAAAGAGAGTCTGCGGCTTCCCTCTTCTGCTGCCAGCCTGGCATTGAGACCAGCAACCGTGTGCTGGTTCCAATACGCTCCAAGCAAGAAGGAATTCATCGTGCACTCTGGCTATCGAGTTCCCACGACCCTTCGCCGCCTCGAGCAGTTCCAACTCATCTCTCGCGCTGGAAGGAGGCGCTGAAGACCTCTCTTTTTCCTTGTCCCTCGAGGTGTGGGTAAATTTATTTTTCTATTCATACTACAAAACACACTCACTCAAATAGGGGGCACAGATTTACCAAATATTTTCTTTGTTGGATCTTCACTTCTTTGGATCACTGCCCAAAGGTTTTGCACTAGGATGGACTGCACGTTGGGTGTGCCTGGAGAGTATCCTCAATCCTTTTCAGGATGTAGAGGTACATCCAGGCCTGCACTCGTCCACAGTTCCGGATACCAATCTCCTTCTGGATAATCCCTTTCAGGGTTTCCAAAGGAGATACGGCTGTGCTGGCTGAAGACCTCTCTCCTCTTGGCTTTATCACGTTCCTATCGAGCCGTGCAGAGTGAGAAGACGTCACCACGTCTCTGCTTTTAAGCATGGAGAAAGTTTCTTTCAGCTCTTCGAGGCACATCTCTCCGGCAGCACGTCTGCAGCAGGTTCTTTCCGAAATGCGACTTCTCTGCCTTCTTTTCCAGTGAGGGATTGTGACTGCTTTCCGTCCAGCATCCAGTCGGCTGGGGGGACATCCCGACTTCACGCCGGCATCCTTTCCACGCCGCAGCGCTTCCATCTTGCGGCAGATCCTTGAACCTTCTCGATACGAGTCCAAGGGCGAAGCAGCTAACTCTAATGGCCTCTGCCGGTCTCATCCGTGGTGCCCCACAGCGCTTTACCAGCGCCCGCATCTTCCCGACCTCTCAGAGAGCTTGCTCCCGAGAGACTCCCAAAGTCGCGGAGCTGCCAGACAGAGACCTGCCGTGTTCGGTCGGACCCCCTGGATATCGGAGGTTTGCCACGGAGACCAGTTTCCTCTGGAGGTCGGGCTGTCTCGTTTCTCTGCACTCCTGAAAGTTCCCCCTCTCCCTGCCTAGATGTCTCCCCTAGCGGATGGCTTGCAGCATATTGCAGCGGGTTTCCACCTACTCTTCCTCGATTTATCACCTTGCTGTGGTCACCAAGGGCTGTGTACTCAGGTCTGCCTCCTTGCGGGTCACTGACCGCATTTATTGCGGTTTTCTCCATATCTGAACCTTTCTGTTCCTCTGGAACAGCTGAGGTTTCCCTCTCCTCTTGACGGGCACGTCTTCCTAGGGGAAGGTCGGTATAGGAACGGCCTTTGTTCCGGATCATTGTGACGGAATCGCATCCTCTCGGCTTCCCGAATCTTCGCAGCTGCTACGTGTCCTGGTCGTTGCGACTTCCGGCAAAGGCAGCGGCGCAAGCGAACGCGCAGATTCCGTGGTCCTGCGCGCTTACTCGTTCGTCGCTGCTGCCGTGACGGGGCGTCTCCAGGCGACCGGAAGCAAGCGGGAGCTGCCAAGTCGGCCGTCTACGCCGCAGGCTGTTCAAACTTCACCGGAGCGTGTTCTCGGTCAGAAAGAGCGCCCTTCATCTGGATACTCAGCTTTTCACGCTCGCGGGAACGAAAACTCGAAACTGGATCGATGTCGCCGTTGGCTATCCGGCGCGGGAGCGCACGGACAAAGACGAATGCGTGCAATCGTGCAGTCCTCCCCTTCCTGGAGGCATCGCGGCACTGACGTCACACAACGCGCGATCTGAGCAGTCGTCGTCGCTCGCCCGCTTAGCCAAACGCGACGCGTGGATGGGAGACGCGCTTACAACGTTGGTGACGCCACACTGTAGGCGGGGGCGGAGTTGCGTTCTTTAGTTCGGCAGAACGGAAGCGCGGGCCCGGCACTTGCGTTCCACAGCTCGAACGGGAGCGGGAGAGTGCGCGGAACCCTTACGCGGTCTCTTCTCATGGTGACCCGACTCTCTCGAAGCCAAACGTTCGTGGGACACTCGGCTGGCACGAAGATGGGAAGCTGCACTTGAAGATCTGCTGGTAGACTGTACTCATGAGAGATCCCTCTCCAGCTGACCAATGCGCATACCGGAGACCCCCTGCCTCTGTAAACCTTGCAGTTCCAGAGCCTCTACCGGTAGATTGGGGAGCTCATTTGTGCCTCCTTGTCCGCATGTCCGAGGTTCCGCTCACCTGAAGGAAGTTGAACTTTTCCAAAAAAGCTTCTTGAGGTTCGCGGACTTCCTGTTCGTAGGTCCAGAAGCAAGAGAGGGGGAGATGAAGGCTGGGATGCCTTCCGCGTCTTCTGCTGCTGCTCTGCCGAGCCATCGCTCCAAAAGCAGCTCCAGCTGTCTGCACGCGAGCGCCGTCGCCTCCGCTTGGATGCGACGCGCTCTTCCCCCGTCCCGGGCTGAGCGGACGCCTCCTGCGTTCTTCCCGTGCCAACGCACTCCCCTCCCGCGGGCGGTCCAGATTCGCGTCCATCTTCGCGGTGGCTCTGACCCGCCACCTTGCTGTCGGTCCACAGTGGAGGAGGTGCGTGCGCGTGAACGGGAAGGATGCGGCTGCCGTCAGGGATACGAGATTCCGCGGAAGGCGTGCTGGCTTCCGCCTCTTTCCCTCCCTTTCATTCGGGGCGGGAGGGAGGCGTCACTCCCGCGTCCCCTCGACCTTCCTTCCTGGCCGCCACCTTCGCGGAAAGGGGGGAGGGGAAACGGAAATCATGAAGAACTCTTCTCCTCCCCCTTCCCTTTCCGATCCTTTCGCTCCCGCTCGGCGCCACTAGTTTCCCACCGCTCCCCGCCCGGGGACACCGGAAAAGCCGTGTCGGATGTCGCCGCGGGCGAACAGAGCCGGGATGACACCACGACCTTCTCCCTAGCGCGCGGCGTTTCCGGCAGGAAGGGCGGAGGAGGGAGTGCCACTGGCGGCGTGCGGAGGGCTCGGCCCCCACCCTTTACTGCCGAGGTGGTAGGAGCAGGGACGGGGATCTCCCCGCTACTGCGGGGGGCGAGGGTGTCGTGCCCCAAGGGCAGGAGTTTCCCCTCCCCCCTCCTCCCTTCCGTTACGGAAAAGCGCACGCGGGCGCGCACTTGCCGACCACCGCGTGACCCGAGGCAACGTGCGGCGAGGGACTCCGCTCCGCCCTCCTCTTTTCCTCCCGGATGGCCGGGAGGGACGGACACGCGCCCGGGGAGTGGCGGGTCGAGGCCGCCCGTGACCGTCTCCTCTCCCGCCTTGATCTCTGGAGGGTTCTACTACGCGCGGCAGCGCGTGACCGCTGCGGCGGCGGGGGAGGGGAGAGGGAATGACTGGGGAGAGGAAAGGGAGAGATGGGGGCCGCGGGTGTGCAGACCACATCAAGGTCCGGTTGCGCAGTAACCTAGTGACGGCCGTCACTCTCGTTCCTGGCGCGCCGGAGCAGTCGTGGAAGCTCCTCACCCACCAAAGAACGCGTCCGACCCCCCCTCGCGACTGGGGGGTCGGACGGAGGAAGGAAAGAGGGGAGGAGGGGTGGGAGTGGACTCTCCTGCTGGGAGAAGCCTCCGGAGATCCTCGCGGTGCGAGAGGCTCACTTTCCGTTGCAGGGACAACGCGTCCTCGGGAAGAGGAAGGGACGGACGCCCTCCTCCAGGAGGCACGTGGGTCCGATGGGAAAAGGGAGGACTCTCGTCCCCTCCAAAAAGGACTGTTCCCTTCCTCTGCGACCCCTCCCACCCTATCCCACTGCCCCACCCAGCACGCGCGCTCGGATACCCGAGGAAAGAAGACGCGAGAGGTGCGCCATCCATCAGAGAGGCATCTGCGCCATGGGGACCGCGAGATCCAAGGTCGATGCGCCTCCGAGGATTGCGCAGTTGCGATGCTCGTCGCCCTCCCATGCCGTCCCGGGGTCCGTCTCCTCCCGGAGGTCCGATCGAGACCACTCCCCGTCCGCGAGCGAGTGGATGTTGACCGCCTGGGAGGCGTGGGCACCGCTGTTCACCTCGGGCGCGCCTCCGACATCTTCGAAGTTCCCGACAATCTGCCCCTTCCTCCCTCCCTTTCTCTCTCCTTCACGGGGAATGCGTACTCTTGCGCATCCTTCCGGCATGCCTTGGGCTACGGGTCGGGTGTGGCCCCCGACGGAGGCCGCTTGCGGATGGGGAAGGGGAGGAGGAGGGTACGCCGGTCCCCCCGCGTGCTTTTCCCTCTCTCCTCGCTCCCTTCCTTTCCGAAGTTGGAAAGGGAAAGACACCTGAGGCTATCCAGGACTCACAGGACATCGCTGCCTTCCTCTCATCCTTCGGTTGTGTCACCTTGGGTCCCTTCCTCCCCATTTCCTGCGCTTTTTCCCAGTGTGCGGATCTCAGAGAAGCTCCTCCTCTGCGGACAACGGTCCGGCTCTTCCTCCTCGATCCCTCTAACGACCCATTCGGAACCCCATCCACTCACCCGCTCTCCTCAGTAAGGCCTTTCCCTACTTTAATTCGGAAAGACTAGCTCTCCCTACAGCTTCGGACGCGACGGTTGTTGGGGAGGGTCTGGCCGGGGGGAACGCGAGTATAGCGAGGAAGTCACGCCGGGTTGTTGCTCCTGGACCTTTCCTGCGCCCCATCTGCGCGGTTCCCCTCGGAGCGTTGGATCGTGCGGTGCTCCCGGCGAAGTCCTGAGCACCTTGCGCGGCGAGAGCGACGGCATCGCGGGCCGTGGCAACCGAGATGTCAGGGGATCTCGGGGAGAGGAGGGTAGGGTGCTCTCTCGACGCAACTGCGGCGGGACCCGCCTTCTCCGAGGGCAAAGGGACGCCGCATCAGCTGCTGCAGCGAGAACGGGACGCCAGCGCCGCCGATGTCCTGAGCGTCTACCCTGAGCACCGGAGAGCGGAGAAGGAGGAGCGTAAGAAAGGGGAGGCCCACCGCTGCGTTTCGTCTCCCGTCGCTCCCGGTCCTACCCAGCGGAGCCGCTGGTTGATCTCAGGAGATCGTGCCGCGGTCGCGCGGGAGAGTCAGCCCGCCCGTTGCCGTGGGAACGCAGCACTTCCTGCCACCAATTAGGGGGGAGATTCTAGCGTTGAGACGCTGCCGCAGCCGCCGTGCCTTACGCGACGATGCGCAGAAGCGGCTGCGCAGCTCGGCGGGTAAGGTCAGCCGCGAGCTGCTGCCCCCGCGCGCTGCAAGACCGGGTTGCGGCGTTTCGAGGTCTCCTCCGCGGCGAAGCGCTGGCGCCGGGATGCTCCAGGGAGCCGGGGACGCCCGCCGACAAGACGACGACAACAAGCACCGGCGCCTCCTCCTCCCCTCGGCCTCGGTCGATCGCCCTCCCCCGGGATCGCAGGTAATTTTTTTTTTTTTGCGCTTCCTTGGTCACGTCCCTTCCTCTCCCTCCCCCTCCCCCATCCTCCCGGACCCGGGAGCGTTCCCGGGAGCCCTGCGCGTCCCTCGCTCCCTTTTCCCCCTGCAGCGACGAACGGTTTCCGGTGAACCGGCGGGCCCGAGACGAACTCCCCCTTCCCTTTGATTCCTTGCCCGCGGGCCTTTCGCCAAGCCGTGACGGGGTAGCGCGCGGTTCTCCCGGTTGTCAGGCGGAACCTACCGTGGTAGGTCCCGCCTGACCGAGATTCCCGGTTTTCCCGGGAATCTCGAGCGCCGCGACCGCTCGTGGCGGCAGGGTGGGGGACGCAGGACGCTTCGGTGTGATGCCTGCTCTCCGGCCCGCCGCTGACTTTCCCAAAGCGCTCCCTCTCACCCTGAAGCACACGCAACGGACTCAAAGGGTGCGGGTCGTGCACAGTCGACCCTGCACGCGCACCTTTCAGGGGAGAAGACGGGGAGAATCGCTCGCCTATCCGTCTCGGGGGAAGGCGAGGTGGACAGCCCGTGCCAACGGACCGCCTCCAGCCGTCCCCGTGACGTCAGGGTCCAGGGAGGGTTCCCCCAGGAAGGCACTCCGCCATCGGCCGAGCCAGGACAGTTCTGGGGTGACCGGCCGCAGAGGAGATCACCGCCTTCGATGCCTTCGCTCCTTCCAATTCCTCTTTCTCCCCCCATTATCCGGGAGTTGACTGGATGGAGTAGGCGGACTCTTCGATGCCTCCCGGACGGCACAGGACGCCAATCTTGAACAGCACCGCTCCCAGCCCGCCTCGAACCGGGAAGAGGGGACGACCCCTTTCCCCAGCTCTCTCTAAGACCTTCCTGCTTTCTAGAAGCCATGCTGAAGCACGTGCGGTCGTCTGCGGGCAGCGCCAGGGGCTCTTGGCCGAAACCCACTACCCTGAAGAGGCAGAGCCACGTGGACACCATCAGCCTGGACTCGTCCACCGTCAGCTACTTCTCGTGCAGTTCCAGCACACCTCTCTCCTCGCGCTGCTCCAGCTACGCCAGCCTCCCGGAAGCGTTCGGGACGCCACCCCAGCACCCCTTTGAAATGGTCAGTAGGGACTCCCCCCATCCCCAGTGTTCTCCGTTGAGCTTTCCCGTCCTCGCGACTCCGCTGCCACTCCTGAGCCCCTTCCACAGGTTCCGCCCACCCCGCAGGGCGACGCCGGACGGCGCCCGGCGACGTCGCCTCCACATGGTCCACCTGGGAAGCGTTTCCTGTGGGTGTTTCCTGGAGGATCCTCTGGAGCGCTCGCCCCGCTCGTTCGACGGTCGGCCTGGGCCGGACCGGTTTCTCACAGGAGCACGTTCGGACCCTCGGGATCGCGGAAGGGAACGTGTTTCGCTAGAGGTGTTTTGGAGAAAGAGTAGTCCCGCAGGCGCTCCCAGCAGCCGCCGCCGCTTGGGCACCACCAAGAAGCTTCAGCCCGGCGGCCCTTTGTCGCAGGCGCGTGTGGGAGGGATTCTCAGCAGAGGAGGAAGTTCTTCGTCGAAGGTGATGCTGCCGTCGCGCTATCTTCCTCAAGTCCCTCGCGGGCCGCGTGCTTCGCGCCCGGCCGCTCGATTTGGAAGGGCACGCCATCAAGTGGCTTCCGAGGAGTCGCCAACATCCGGGAGAGCGACCGGCGCCCGTGAAGCGGGAGCATCGTGAAGCCCAAAGATGGCGCATCGCCGTCGCTTCCCCCTAAAGCGTCCTCGCCGCCGCTCTTCGGGAACTTCTGGATGCGCTCGCGTCTTCTTTTGGCACGCGGGAACCGGAGGATCGTGGTGGCATCCCTCTTCCGTCGTCGTCCGACGGACGGACGGAACCCTTTCGGTTCATGTTTCGGTTCACCCTTCGGTCCACTTTTCGGTTCATTCATGCTCCGTTCACTTCTTTTGTTCGGATCGCGGTTCCATCGCCCCCTCCCACGTTGCCATGGGAACCTCCTCCGTTCCACAAAAGCGGTGTTGTCTCTTTTTGGGAGTGAGAGGGAGGGGAGGAGCGCAGAGGGGATGCTCTGCCGCCGCACCACGTGCTTGGGTAGGACGACCTCTGCACGGCGCATGCGCGACGGTGCCCTGTGCGTGCTGAGGTCCCGCCATCGCCGGCAAGCGGACCCTCCCCGCATGCCTCGCGGGATCCCGGCAAGGCCTCTCCCCTCCTGAAAATGCCCCCCTCTCTCGCCTCCCATGGCTCGCCCTCTGCCCCTCGCACGGCGCCGTGCTGGTGTGGCGCCATGCGGAACGACTTTTTGAAAGCTGGGAAGGATGAGGGAGGAACTGGGACAGGGAAGCTGTGAGGAAGGTAGGGAAGGAGGAAAGTATCCCTGACCTCCCCTCTTCTACAGAGAAACTTTTAGACTGCACGCGGGGCGACGCTTGGAAAAGGCGCCTATGGGCTCGGGAAGGGAGGGGGGAGGTGACCGAAAAAGGAACGTAAGCGCGCGTCACGGGCAGCAGCGGGAGAGCTTCGGCAGCGGTACGTCCGTTGGCGCCCTGCTGCGCGAGTGGACCAGCTGGAGTTCCGTGGATGGCCATCACGCGGGCAGGAAGGTTCCTCCAAAGATGCGGGGCTGCGCGAGGTAACCCACGGGCGCGCTGATGACCGCGGCCTCTGGGAAATGCTCGTTCTCCCTGCAGCAACGGGGCACCCGAGAGCCTGCATCCTTTCGTCTTCGAATGTCCTTCCTCTTTGGCTGGGGGGTCGCCGACCGGACTGCGGACTGTCCTGCGCTCCTCTCCAGTGTCCTGGACGGCAGGGAGCCGCGCCGAAGAAGCCCCTGAGGACGAACCGGGAAGCGGAGGAAGGGGAGGAGGATCGGCGGGACTCCTTTCCCTCTCGCTGTCCTTCGTTCCCTGCACGAGGCCCTCGGCTCCCATAGGCGGTTGCCAGTCGTCACAGTGATCAGAAGCGTCGGCTCTCTGGCGGGCGCTCGCTTCGCCGCGGAACCCCTTCTACCGCTGGAGGCGACTCGTCCGGAGCCCTCGCCAGGATGCGGGAGCGTCCTGGAGAGGGCTGAAGGGATTTCCCCGCAGCTTCACCTTCCTGATCGGTGGAAGGACGGGAAAATCCGCGATCCCGCTGCCGGGGGTGCAGCCCGAAAACGCATCTGCGGAAGACCTCCCTCCGTTTCTCTGAGCCGGGGTACACGTACCGAACGCCGCGGTCGTTCCTCGTTCACGCCATGCTACCCGGTCGCCATGGCGTAGCGAGGATGCGGGACAGTCGCCTCGCTCGAGGCGCAGCGTCCCGGTGGCACTTCACATGCTCATCCAGCCGGAGGTTCCCGGGACTTGCCCCCGCAGGCGAGCAGATGGAGGAGGAGGAGGAGCGGGCGTCATGGAAACCCTCCACGGCCGCAAGTTCGTCGGTTCTTCTGGTTCAACTCACTCTTCCCTTCCTCTCCCTCCTCCCTTCCGCGCGCTTCCGCTCGTGCGAGGGTGGGCCACTGCCGCCACCGCTCCAGCTCTTGGGGTTGTACGAAGCTCCGAAAGTGCCGCTGGCAATCGGAAGAGATGTTCCTGATGCTACGCGCCCATCCATCTCGAACCTGCGGAAAGATCGGGGGTCTGCACTCTGTGATCAAGGGGGAGGGCAACAGAGACAAAAGGGCGGGGGAAGGGAGGGAAGCGATCCTCTCCCCCCTTCATCCAGCTGCGGCAACTGGGGGCGTCGATCGGCAGCGCCCAGTTCCCGCGAACCAGGTGGGACACGAGAAGGCCTAGAGCGCTCCTCTGCCTTGCTCACCCCTACTCTCGACTTGCGGCCGAGGACAGGAGGTCAGCAGCGGGACCGCAGGTGATCCATGCCCCTACAGGGCAATCCCTCTTTCATGCCCTCCGGGCGTGCTCAAGCGTCAAGCTTGGAGATCCGGCGGGACGGTCCCTGCTGCTGCCCCCGACAGAGCGAACCGTGGCATCAGGTGGCAGCGCTGAATGGGGCCGACTGCCCACTGGGGGAGGGTGGAGAGGTTGCCGTCAGGCTCAGGCCCTTTCGACCTTTCTCTCCCTGCCGAGGAGCAGGGAGACGGCGGAGGTGCGCGATGTTCCCCCAGGCAGGAGCATGTCCTCTTCCGTTCCTTGCCCTCGCTCTGACTACGCTCTTGCAGGCGTCCGTGAAGGTGTACGCGCAGTGTCTGAGGTCGGATCTGCACTACAAGACGCTCAGCATCTCGCACCGCACCACCGCCCAGCAGATCGTTGCCATGCTGCTCAGCAAGTTCAAGATGCGGCACCGGGACCCCAAGCTCTTCTACCTGACCATGGAGCTGGTTATCAAGACGAAAGGTGAGGTCCCGTCTCGTTGGGAGCTCCTGACGACGTGCGCATCTTCCTCCTCTCTTCTCCAAGGGATGCCCGTGAGGACTCTGATGATCCTCGACGACAACGCCTGTCCAGCGGAACTCCAGTCTTGCCATCCCAAGGGAGAATCCAGGTTCGTCGTCGCTCCGAGACCCCGGCACTGCCGGCGGCCGCGATCGGGCCGTCGCTCCACGAGGGAAAGGAGCAAGCCTCTCACCCTCCCTCCCGGCTGCATTGCCCTTCCTCCTCCTCCCTCTTCCTCTTCCTCTTCACCTGAGAACCCGTTTCCGCTGCGTTCTTTCCGGCCACGCTTCGTCGCCCGCAACCCACGCGTTCTCGCGACCTCGGGACGGGAAGCGCGCGCGTGGGAGGCGGCGGCGGCGGATGTGGTTTGTCTTTTTGTGCTCAGACGCGCCGTTGCCCCTGCAACTGTTTCCTCCCTCCCTCCCTGGCAGGGATAGTCGGTCGGTGCCGGTGACTCGGCGCGTTCCGCTTCTCTCGAGCCACCCTGCCAGTTGTTGCCGCCGTCCGAGAGAGTGCAGGCGTCCAGGCGGCTCCTCTCGAGGGAGATACAGCGGCGGAGAATCAGCGCACAACCATCGTCCCTCCTAGAGGAGCGGGTGGGAGGGTGGGAGGTGAGTTCTCCCGCGCTCTTGGAGGAGTCTCCGCATGCTGTCGCTCTCGCACCTCTGTGTGCGTGGGGGCGAGGAGGAGGGAGGATACCAGAACGTTCCCGTTCAGAGTACAGTCGATGCGCTTCGCTTCCGACGCGCTGCTCTTTTCGCTTCGGGATGTCCCTCTTTCCCATCCCTTACTTCGTCCTTCCTTCCTCGCCCCTCCTTCCTTGCTCTGCCTCGGGGACACGAGTAGGGGTGGGGGGCGGGCGGGTCTAAAGTAGAAGGGCGGCACCCCCTGACTGCTGATGATGCGTCCAAGGTTGCCCCGCCACCGAGCCGGCCTCGGCGGGAGGTGTGCTGCTGACCGCGGCTTGTCATGCTTTTCAGGTTCGCCCTCCGGATGAGGGAAGGAGGCGTGGTCAGGGTCTACGACGGCCGATTCCTGGTGCCAGGGGCTGAGAGCTCCTGGGAGTGTGCTCGACACCCAGGGGCGCCCCCTTCTTCGCATTCCCAGCCCTGCTACAAGTGCCTGCTGATTTCTGACAGGACCAGCGCGGAGGAGGTAGTGCAGCTGATGCTCAACTGCTCCGGCCCCCGCTGGAGAGAGGGCCGCCGCTTCGCCCTGAGCGAGGTAACGCACGCCGCTGTCCCCCGTCTCCCCGCTTCGGCCCCGGCTGCGCGCGGCGCCTGCACTCGTCGACAGCTTCCTCATCCCGCAGCTGGTCGTTCCCCGGTCGCGAGGCGTCGCTCAGCTTCCCCGGACGTCTCTGGGTCGCTGCGAGTGAGAGGGGGTCTCCGGACAGCGAGGAGAGGAGGGAGGGGGGGAAACCAGCGCAGCTTCCTCACCGACTGGACTGGCTTGGGAACTGGCGACTTCCCAGACAGTGCCGGGACCAGGCACGCATGTCTCTCCTCCCGCAGGCGGCGAAGAGGTGGTTGCCGAGGAGGAGCGAGAAGCTGCGCTCACAGTGCCGCGCTGCCCCCGGGAAGATCCGTCACGCTCCTGCATCCTCCCTTTCTTTCCGCCCGCAGCTCTCCGATACCTCCTCCCCCTACATGCACGGAGCCTCTCAGATCTCCGCTGCCGCGACTCCCAGAGGACGCTCGCTGCTTCTTGTCCTGGAGATTCCGTTGCTGGAGAGCAGCTCTCTTCCTCTCTGGCCCCGAGCCTCTCTCGGCGCTCCTGTCTCCGAGGTCGTCGCCTCCAGTCATCCGTAGGTGTCAGCGTCGGTTCTCCCGCCCACGGATGGCTCCTTCGTGTGTGTGTGGGGAGGCGGAGTTTGGTGTTCTCTCACCCCCCGGGAATATTCCAGGAGAGACGCTCCCTTGCCTCGGATTCCCCCTCACATGCGCGCGCGCGTTCGCTCAACTCCGTGCTGCGACGGCGGCACGGCAGCGGTGCCAACGGATGCCGTCTCGTCCTGCCGTCCGGATGCGTGAGTAGACGAGGAGGAGGGGCGGACCCCCCTCAAGCAGCGACCCGCAGCTTCCCGGCGATCCTGGCAGGGATGGTCGGTCGGTGTTGGTGACTCGGCGCGCACCGCTTTTCTCGAGCCGCCGCCGCTGTTGCTGTCGTTCGAGAGAATGCAGCAACGGCGGCTCCTTTGGCGTGGCGGAGGATCAGCGCAGCATCACCGTTCTCTCAATTCCGCCCGTTGGCGACCGCCACGCAAAGTCTTTCCCCGGCATCCGTCTCCGCGGGTCGAGAGCCGGGACGCGCGCGCGCGCAGGGAAAGAGGAGGGGAGGGAGAGGAGAGAGAGCGGGCGCGCCCCTCTGCCTCCCTGGTTAGGGCGTGGCGAGGTACCCGGGGTTTCAGCTGACAGGTCTCTCTCTCTCTCTCCCTCGCCGCCTGCCTGCCACACCCTCTGGTCTGCGTCCTTCCAGATCTGCACCGCTTGTTGTTCTTCCAGCTGTGCCTGGACAGCGGGCACGAAAGGCACCTCGGTGCAGACGAGGCACCTTTGCTAGTCAGTCGTACGTGGCCGGACGCCCGCAGCTTCACCTTCCTGCTGAAGCAGATTCTGGAGTCTGTATCCAGGGTGAGTTTTTCCCGGCCACCCGTGCGCCTGCGCACGTCGCTTGCTCGTGACGCCCGCTGATAGCGACGGCGCGAATCCCGGAAGCTGTTCGACGATGCTCTCTCATATGTTTCCTTTCTCCCGCCCAGTGGAACTTCGCCGTCATCCTGGACGGAGGCGAGGAGGAGGAGGACGAGGCGGGTGATCTGGTCTTCTCACGCCGCGTGGCAGCGCTTCCCACTGCAGCGTATCACGGATATCTCAGCATCTGATGGTGCCGCGCGATGTGAGGCGTGTACAATGCTGCTGCGGCGGCGGTCTGCCCCACCCCCCCAAAATCCCTCCTTCAGCACACGCGGACGTTGCTTGAATTCCCCTTCCCCCACCCTCTCCATCTTGGTGGCAGCAGCGGAAGAGGCGTGTGCGAAGTTCCGCATGCTGCCGCCACCGGCGCTGCTGTCGTATCGCCGAAGTGCCCTCAGCGGTTCTCCTGCAGTGGAGAACCGCCTCCGGACCGGGAGCTCCCACCGAAAACCAAAAGCGAAAAAGAAAAAAAAAAGAAGAGCAAGGCCACTTCCTCCTGCATCCCCCACCTTCCCTTTCCCCTCCGTACCGAAAAGGAACCATTGCAGGGGAGGGAGCATGATGTCACAGGCTGTTGTCGTGTACTGTATCTTCCCACCATCTCGAAGGGAGAACAGCGGGCGAAGAGACCTTTCTCTCTCTCCCCTCCCCCCTTTCCCCCAGCTGCAACGTCAAGGGACACGTTCGTTCCTGGAAGCGTTGTGATTGTCCTTGGCTGCTTCGGGATTCTTCGTTCTCCCTCCACCCTCAGGCAGTCTCCAGGTGGCTGCAATGGCTGTAAACCCTGTGAAAATGCGTTCCCGATGGAAGCAGATTCCTCTGTCGTCCCTGCAGCACGGTGCTCATTTCTTACTTTTTATTAAAAACAAAAGCAAAAGAGCGTTTGTTTCATTTGTTTCTTCCATCTCCGTGTCGTCCTCGAGATGGTGAGACCGCTCGAGTGCAACCCTCTCGAGGACGCAACCGTCCCGGTTGGTGGTCGCAGAAGCATTCATGGAGGCGGCGGCAGGCTGTGCGCGTTCCTGCCGTCCCTGCTGCTGTTGCTGCTGCGGAGAGTGGAAGAGAAGGCTGTTGGGTGCTGCCTCCCGTTCCGGAGCTTATCGATCCACTCCTCCTCCCCACCACGGGGTTTTTCCAAACAATCCTTCTTAAAGAAGGATCCCGGAGAAAGGGGGGAACTGGAGCGAGGAGAGGGAAATGCAGGAGGACACACGGACACAGGAGTACCGAACACCTTCAGAGAGTGGGAGCAGGTCTCCAGTCCAGAAGACTCGACCCGCCGACCACTCCTTGATCAAAACGTGTCGGGAGAGCAAACTGATCCCTTTTCCATCCTTCCCCTTACGAGGGAAAAAAAAAAAAAGGAACAAACGACGCAGGACAAGAGAATTTTTTTTTTTTTTTTGCTCAGTGCCTCCTCCTCCTTCCGTGGGGCTTCCAATCCGTCAGGCCTACGGTCGAGACGCCCGCAGATGCATCAGCTAAGACTGCTGATGATGATTTCTGCAGCTTCCACCGTAGCGTTCGTGCGTGCCGCCGCCTGCGCCCCGGCTGAAGTGCACCTCCTGCTGTTGCTGCCGCTCGGGAGCCCGGATTGTCTCCAGGAGAAAGGAGAGAAGAACAAATCATGGAATCAAAAGAAGAAACCTCTAGGACGATGACGTGGTCACGGTTGGTGCTACTAGAATGAACGAAATTGTGTGCTGCTGCTGCTGTCCCGGGGTGTGGGTGGTGATTCTCGGCCTTTTGGCTAAGATCAAAGGGGTGGTTCTGGAGTGTCGATGATGCTGCCTCTGTCCCCACGGCTGAGCTACACCTTTCCCACCAAGCATCCATCTTTTTCCTCCCTGGTCCACTTAGAGCGGTCCGCTTCACCGGCAGCAGCTTGTCCACATGCTTGTCAGCTCCTGTCTTCTCGCCTGCTCCGGGGACCTCAGTCCGCCAGCCACGGCTCCGCTTTCTTGGGCGACGGTGAGATCTGTCTCTCGCGCGCAGGCCACTCTAGCGTTCGCCTCTGTCCCTCCTATCCCTCCCTCCCTCCGGTTGCGCGACTTTTTCGGCGGGGAGAGCGGACTCGGGGTGCCATCTCGCTCGCGTTTCCCTTGGTCGTCCTCCTGTATTTCGTCCACGCACACGCGGCGGCGGCAAGGCGTTCGTTCGTCTTTCCGGGACTTTCTGGCGGATGCTTGCGTGCAGCAGCAGCAGCAGAGGAAGGAGAATAGGGGAGAGAAGTGCGTGCTGTCTGCTGCCGGCTGGCGGGAGATGGCTGCAGTTCCCCCCCCCCCCTTTCTCCCGTCGGAGTAGATCCATGTTCGCGCGAGCGACACAGCCCGCCGTCTCCCCTGGAACGGCGGGCGGTGGCGTGCTACCACCGCCATCCCTGTGCGACGCCGTCGCCGCGGAACCGCCTCCCAGAGAACCACCTATTTCCGTTTTCCTCTGCGCACGAGCGGTTTCCTCGAGGCTGTGCGGCGGCGCGCTTTGTTCGGCCTTTCGAGACCCCTCTTTGGAGCGCCTCTCGAACCACAGCAGCCCGTGCAGCGGGGCAGCTTTCGGTTTTGCCATCGAAGCAAAACCGAAAGTCCCGAACGAAAGCGAAATCAGGGGGGAGGACAGAGAGCGATGGAGAAAGAGAGAGAGAGAAGGAAGGAGAGTGAAGCGAAGGACTTCTTGCACTTGTGCTGTGTCGATCTATGCTTCCCTGCCGCGGTCTGCTTTGTCGCAGGCCCCCGTTGCGAATCCATCAGCAGACTCCGCAAACGTTGGCGTTTCCCCACTCTTTTGCGCTCCCCGCAGAGGATGGCGCGTGCGCGGATTTCTGTCGCCCGCTGAGGCGTGGTGGACATCCGGAGCGCCTGGAATGCGCCGCCAGACGGAGGAGACGTCCATGCGGGCGTGCTGGGCACGTGTCCAAGAGGGAGATGCTCCTTGGGTGTTTCTTTCCTCCCTCGCTCTCTCTTTCCCTCTCTATTCCCTTCCACAACTTCACACGCACCCCCACTCCACCACCGTCGAAGCGTCACCGCTGACGGCCGCCACTGCTGCCACTCCGCGGCAGACCAGCGCGGCGAAGTCCGGTTGCCGCCGCCTTCCCCGGCCACGTGGGATCGAGACCGTGGGACTTCCGTCTCCCGCAAACAGGATGCATTCCTCGCAGCTTCCCTTTTCTTCTTTTTTTTTGTCCGGAAGAGGGAGAGAGACGTTCAGGTCGGGAGGGAGGGCGAAAGTGCCCGGGGAACGCAAAATGGAGCCCCCCGTCGTCTGCTCCAGGACACTTTCCGAGAGCGTGGAGGGGACTGGAAGAGAAGGCGGGGAGGAGATTCTGCGGGAGCCGGAGGACTGGCCCTCGTTGGCTGTCTTGCTTCGCGAGCCTCTCGGAAGAGCGGAGAACCAGAGGAGCATTCTTTTCCGAAGGAACGACGGGACATCTGTGGCGGGATAGGACGGCGGCCCACCGGACAGCAGCCCCATCCGGCCGACTGGCTGGTTAAGGGATCCTCGTCCCCTTCCATCGACGGGAGGAAGGAGGAAGAACCGGCACTTGTGATTCCAGCCTGAGCACCGTGACGTCAGAGTCCCACCCAGGGCATCCCTTCGCGCTTCTGCAGAGTCCCAGCTCTCCGCGGTTCGCAATAGTCACAGCCGAAAGTAGCTGGAGGCAAGGAAAAATCCGGGAAAGGTGCGCTTGGGATCCTCTCCCGGGACGGCGCGAGCTCTGCGCAAAGGGGTCGACCGGCTCGTCTCTGGTGGCAAGCAGGGGACGCGGGAAGTGCGCTGACCCCGACCCTCTCCTGGAACCCCTTCACCCTCCCACCTTTTTGCCGTTGTCGGAGCTGGATGCGAGGGCCTGGAGCAGAGGGCCATGACAATGAAGGACGTGCTCCCGCCGCCGAGAAGAGCCGCAGCCCAGAGTCTCGGCTGCCCGGACCGGTTCGGGGATACGAACAGGACGCGCCCTAGTAGGTGAGGGACTTAAAAAGAATGGCAGCTCAAGCGCTCTCGCCCGCAAGCGACCTCCAGGAGCCTGGGGGGCACACGGGAGGGAGGGGGTCGAGTGTAAGAATCTACGCGGCGGCACTGCTCCGTGTGGCCGGCTTGACGGTTAGTTCAGAAGGATGGGGGGAGGGCGCGGGTGCGCGAGTGCTCCCCCTTCTTCAGACAGCCGCAGACCGGAAGGGAGAGAGGGGCAAAAAGGCGGAGGAAGTGCGTCTGCGTCTCTCTGGCCGGCTCGCATGCCCGGCCCTGGGGCACGGGCATTCTGCCAGCGTGCGTGCGAACGCCCTAGAGGCGCTGCGAGATCGGTCACGTGACAGGCTGGTGCAACCCGGTTCTGCATCGGCACATCCCCCGCGCATTGCAGATGGGAACAAGGGGTTATGCGGGGTCGGCTGCTCCGTCCTTCTTCTCTCCTTGCCCGTAGCAATGCGTCGTGGTCTCTTGGTGCAGCCCACTCCCGTCGCGAGAGGGCGTGGAGACGCAACGCGAAGCCCGGAGTGAGCAGACTTCCTCCCTTACAGGACACGCCGCGATCCCGGTGAAAGCGGAGATCAGCGGGAGCTGTCCACGGAATTCGGAAAGTTCAGCTTCAGCTGGGTGGACATCTTCCGGGGATACACGCAGATTCCGTGTTCCGTTTCGACTTTTTCCTCGCACGTTTGCTCTCCACTGTAGGCAGGGGCCGCTGCGGAGGAAGCGCTCGATACGTGCTTCCACCTTGCGGCAGGTGGGAAGCCTGAAACCGCGGCAGACGGCTGCCAACGCATGCATGCATGGGGAAGGAGGAGGGGGAGGGAGGCACAAAAGACAAAAAACGAGCGAGAGTGGCGGTGGTGACGCAAGGCAGTGCGCGCGCCACGTCGGCCGAGCTGCGAAAGAAGTACGCCGCGTGCATCTCCGTTCGTGGGCGGCAGGTTTCACCAGGGCCGGTCAAACGGGAAGCGGGCGCGAGCTTGCGGAACGAAGGGAGCAACTCTGGGTCTCCAGGGAGGGTGCGTGACTCGGCCCGGCCCGCCCCCAGCCACGACCCCCGAGCGCGCGCGAACCCGTTGGTCAGAGCCTCACGCAGGGGGCTCACGCTCATGCGTGGGGGGAGGGGACACGCGTCTGCAGCAACCGGCCGCTTCGGGAAGCGCCCTGCTGGGGATGCAGCAGATGCCAGTTTCTTATACTTTACTGTTTTAATTTAAATTTTGCGGTTCGTTTTTGATCTGCTTGTTGGCTTTTGGCGTTCTGTTGAACTGTGACGTCATTCGGCGGCCCCGCTGTTGGGTTCGCCATCGCAGGGCAACCCTGGGAAGTGATTTAGCGCCTCGGGAAACAACGCCCCTTCGGAGCAGGGTGCTTCTACCCCAGCGGGTCTCGCCTTTACGGGGGGGGGGGGGGAGAAGGAAGGAAGGAAGGAAATGAGGAGGAGTGGCCGAACCTGGAGCAACTCTCGCGGGTCGCGCACAAAGATAAGGAGGGGGGAGGAGGTGGGGGAAGGATGAGGGGAAAGGAAATGCCGCGGATACGTCTGGTCCTACCCGTGCGCCCTTCCGCGCCAGACATCCGGGATCGCGAGACCAGCCGTGGAGTCAGGAGCGCTCGGGAAAGAGGATACAGCGGGGAGAAGAGCAGTGGCGGGCTCATCAGCGGGCGGGATGCCGTGCGAAAGGAGGGGGGGAGAGGAGGAACGGCGTAGTTAGGGGGGCAGCAGACAGAAGGATCAGCGGCACCCGGAGTCCGCTTTGCCCCTCCTTCCGAGAGCCAAGCTCTGCGCAAAGGGAGGCTCCCCTCTTCAGCAGTCCTGTCCTCCGCTCCCCCTGCCCCCATCTCCCGCTGCTCGGCCGCACCGCAGCGTCCCGCGCGCCTTCCATGCGGGTGGCGTGGCGAAATCGCGCCGACGACGGCGCGGACGCGCCAGCCGGGGCGGCGGCGGGACCGTCACGGTAGTTTCCCGTGCGGTTCTCGAAAGAAAGAAGCAAAGAGCAGAGGAGGAGGAGGAATCCACAAGAGACACGAGTGGAGGCGATCCGGACAGTGGGGTCAAGGAGGAGAAGGGGGGGAGGAACCGCTCGCACTGGATGCAGCAGCCAAGCTCCTGCGAGTGACGTGAGCGTGTGTGCCTGCGCGCGCCGCTCGGCTCATGAGCTCTTGCGGTGGGTGCGATGCTGAGGGGGGATGGGGGTAGGGGGAAGAGTGCGTGTCGTCAAGGTGAACACAGTTCAGACTCCCTTCTCGAACCGACCCTCCCGCGTTCCCGAACCAGAGCTTGAAGCGATCGTCGCCGTGGAGACGAGGCTTGTCGTTGGCTGCGCAGTGTGAGGGAGCTTTGCTTGGAGCGGTGCCTTCCGCCCATCGGGATGAACCGTCGGCCAAGTCCCCGTTCCAGGGTGTCCCCCAGTGTGCATCCCCATCTTCTTCAGGGCGTTGGCGGAGGCTGCCTCCTTGGTGCATTCCGCACCCTCTACGGGCACGGAAAGTCCGAAATACCCAACTTTCAGGACACGCGGGCCTGTCCTGGATCGTTCCGGAGATGCACCTCCCTCCGTCCCTGAGCTCGCTGACTGGAAGATGACCTGCGGGTCACGACGCTGGCTCACGGTGGCGATCGGCGCCTCTGCCGCGTGCGGTCATCGTCGTCTGCAGGTCGACCTCAGTCTGTCTCGGACATACGCGACTCTCTTCCCTGTCTAAAGGTCGTTTCCTGGTCTCCTGCCACTCATAGAGGGAGGCTGCGGAGAGATGCGAGGGTCGCGGAGCAGCGATGTGACGGCAGGAGAACGCTCTCGCAGCTCGCGAGAGCTCCCGACGAGCGGCAGGTCGGCCTCACGAGCGAGTCTGGGAACGGTCTGGGAAGCGGCGGCCCAGTGGGGGGCTGCGACAAGAGTCGCGGATGATCGTCTCTTCGGCATTTCTTGCAGCTGCACTTATCGGAGGCCTCCAGAGCAGTTCTCCTCGCGAGGGTCTTGTTTTTGCATCGATCGATCGCTCTCTGACATCCCTCATTCACCATCTTTTCCTTCCACATTTTCCTCCCTCCTCCCTCCCCATCCTGACGGATTTCTTCTCCTTTCCCTCCTCCGCTGCCGCTCTTTGCCTCTTTCTGTCAGGAACCACATGCATGAGGTCTTCGCCCCCGAGAGTTTCGCCGATCCACAACTCCTCCTCTCCGCCCTCCTTTCCGTTCCTCTCTCGACCTTGTTCCATCTCGCGTGCCCACACGCCCACAGACCGGACCACTACTCGGAGGGGAAGAAGCAAAAATGTCCTTTCCCATTTTCCATAGAGACAAGCTTCCCGGGCTCTTCCGCGCTCCTGTTTTCTTGAAGAGCATCTTTCTCCGTGATGATGTCCGCACTTGATGCAACCCTTCACGGGTTGAGGGCTCTTGATACTCCCCACCTCCTCCTTTTCGAGAGAGCCCTCTGCGCGGTGTAGCGTCCTTTGGACCTCCTTTGCTCAGTCCTGTCTACTCTCCCCTCGTGCCTCCGCGCGCTTCCGTCCCGACCCTGGGAGGAGCGGGCTCGGACGCGCTGGTCCCCCCCTCGTCACAGCTGGCCCTTCGCCTCTCCGGGAATCCTTCCCGGACCTCGTTCGTTAGGATCCTCGGGAGTCGCTCGTTATCGTAAGGATCGTGGCGGCTCGCTTTTTGCCCTGCTTGTTTCCCTGAGCGGATGCAAACAGAGAGGTTCCGCTAATGGGAAGCGAAAGGGGAAGATAAAGAAGGAAGAAAAAAAAAAAATTTGCCATCTTCCAAAGAAACCAGGTGGCCCGCCGCTGTGTTTTTCTTCGGTGCGCTCGAGAGAGACTTCGAGCCGAGGGGCATTCGCTCCAAGTCGAGACTCTTGCGCTTCCACTGCTCCGCGCAGTCGCTGTAATCATCAATATCGGTTTCAGAAATCCCCCCCCCCCTTTCCCTTCCCTTGAATCTCTCCCATAGCAACGTGGACCTCTCTCTTCCTCCCTCCCTCCCCCCCCCCCCCTTTGTTTTTTTCCGTTTCGAGTTTTGCTCTCTCGGGGATGAAGGGGCAGCTCAGTTCGGACAGAAATGCGGGCCTGCGTAGGTTTCGCGGTGCATCTCGCGCTCTCTCCGCTCACCGCGCGCGCAAAGCGTGCGGCGGTAGTCCGTTCCGTGGTCCGCGCGCGGATGCGGAGGTCCGCTCCGCCGGTGTGCGCAGGTTGCTTCATCAGCTGAGGATGCTGTGAGCGCCATGAGGGGCGGGGCTATCGAGACCCCCGCCGCGCTCTCTCGCAGCACCGCGACCACTGTCTGCGAACTGCACTTTACGCGAGGAAGACCGTCCGAAGCAGCGGCGGGCAACCCGCGGCTCTTCAGGACAAAGACGTTGCTGCTATCGAGGGTGTCCAGTCCCGTAGGATGCGAGTGGTCGGAGCGAGCTCGATAAAGACAAACGGCGAAAACAGTCGGATAATAGGTTCAGAAGATGTGAGTATCCTTTCTTAGAAAAGATTCTAAATTCCGAACCTTATTTGTAATTCAAAATGTACTGAATTCTCAGTACAGTACATATTTGTAGTTGTATTGACGATTTTTTCAAAACAGTGCGCGCGTTCACTACAGATGGCGATATCCCTCATCATCATCCAAAGCATCACAAGATGAGGGCGGAAAAAAAAAAAAACCTGTTAAAAAAAATTATGCATCCTCGCAAAATATGCATACACTATTCCTATGCGGTCCAACATCCACAAATGGATACATGTGCACAGATGTCTTTCTGTACACAACTGAATTTGTGTACGCGATGGCCATCCGTTTCTCTCGCCTCAGCTGTCACGCACGATTCGTCCAGAACATCTTCAAGCCGACGACGAGTAATCCTAATCGCCCGTGATGTGTCGGTCCATCTCGTCGGAGGGACTCGCATGCAGTGAAGAGTGCGTTCCAGTTATGCGCTGTGGTCCTGGAATCCCTGTCGGGCGACACTGTCACATTCAAATCTGCCCCGTAAGCTCCCGTGTCCATCCCGGAGGACCTATTACTGGAGAAGCTGCAAAAAGCCTCGAGCGATGCGCTCGGAAGCTCGGCTTATTATTGGTTAATGAGAATGACGTAAGGGACCGAAGTGGTCGAGGGCGCGCGTCTTAAGCTTAAACCTCGCTCATTCTGGACACGAGTCGTCAGTTTGCAGCGTGTTGCACAATGAGGTTGCCCACCGCTGGTCGAAATGATTTCCTGCGTTCCAGCTGCTGATCTTGTTTGGGGGAAGGGGGAGGGATGCTCGTCCGCGGGATCATTGATCTCGCTGCTCCGGTTGTCTGACGGGACGCCGGGTTACATCCCGTTTCGTCTCTCCCTTTCCAAAGTGGAAATCCGCAGCGCTTTTCATCGCTGCCACGGCCGCTGCCCCCTTCTTCCGGAGCAGGCTGCCTTGCTGAACCTCGGGAATTCTGTTTCTCTTCCCTTCCTCCGAAAAGAGCAGGAGGCTAACTTCTTCCTCGGCTGGTTGCGAGTTGTTTTCCGCTTTGTTTCACGTGATTCCGACCTCCTCTGATTTTGACAAATCACCAGTGCAGTGCAGATGGGAACCTCTTTTTGTTCCGCGTCAAAAAAATCAAGAGAAAAAGGAAGGGATGGGAAGAGCAGCGATGTGTGTAAAATAGGCTTGGTGGGTTTGGTTGACCAACTCACCTCCAGCACGCTGTTTCACGGTGGACCGACGAAGCATCTTCGAAGCAGACCTGTGATGGCACAGAGCCATTACACGTCTGCTTCGAATTCAGTGGTCTCCGCAGCCTCTGCTTGGGTGCACTCTTCTTACCCAAGTGTTTTGTTTTTCAACGAACATGGCCGATCTTGAGATGCTTGTCTGTGCTAAACACGATGCTGGTTCTCTAGCGTTGCCGAAGAGACTGATGGAAAATGCACGCTCGGCTTGTCTGGGGGGGGGGGGGGGGCTGCCCAATGTGCTTTAACTTGCTATCTATCACAGGTTCATAATGAGAAAAAGTGACAAACTCATTGCACCGGTCACCGCATCACCCCTGATTCCCGAACAAGAATCCATGATTTTCTCCTCCATCCAAAGGACGTGTTTCAATGAAAACCAAGAAGCTGCCTACGGTAAAGATCAAAGGAAAGAAAATTATTCGGCCAAAGATCCACCTCCACCCAAACACTACGCGAGGGCATCCGAGGCTTGCAGAATACCTTGGCTGCCAACAACCAGCGGCTAGTCAGGTCCAAAGATGCGAGCCACCCAAGACAAGCGAGAGGCCTTGTTTCGAGAAGGCCTCTCGCTGCCAGGCAACAGCGTTCTATGTGAATCAATCAACCGCTGCATCGGAGAAGGGAGATCCGACTCCTCCCTGTAACAGCATGATTCGTAAAGGACGCGCGGACAGTTCTTCAGAATTCCTCAGAATGGCACTCGAAAACGAGTTCGCGTTGGGCCATGGAAGGGGATGCGCGAGGAAACCGTTCGAACGGAAAAGAAACAGAGGGATAGAAAGTTGGTGAACACCCCATTGCTTCCAAGCAAACTGACTTCACGCTTGATCTGCAGCTCAGGTGGTTGGGGAGGTACCTGGACTTCCATCACCGTTGCTGGGAGCGGGTCATCCCCTCTTAGCTTGCCGAGACGAATATGCAATAATATGCAATACCCTGTAGTACATGAGAAAATCCGTTTCTCGTGTCCGAAAATTCTTTCGGAGATGGAGATGCTGATCCGTGTCGTGTGGGGGAACGCGTGCATGCATGCACCAGACATTGCGTTCGTACGAAACAGCTGTCCAGACTCTTACCAACAAGGAGTTGAATTTCCCGTCCTTTCCATCTCAGGAGGCGGGAAGTTTCGTAGTTTCCTAGTAAAAAATGGTTCCGTTTCACTTGTTCGGAAGCACTTCTTTTCCGACTTCGAGACTCACATTTGATGCTACACATTTGATATTCAAGTGCTCTTCTTGCATATAATGCATTTAAAGACATCGGGAACCATCTTGTAAGTTGACTGCATTTTTACCCGCCAAGCTGAGGATTCATGTTCCAGGAAAGCAGTGTTCTCACCTGAACAGATGCGCATCTTCAAGAAACATAGAAGCTTTTTTAAACGTTTACCTGCACAGTCTTTAATCACGATTCTTGAGAAGAACACATTCTTGTAACGCTAAAACTAGTTTTCTGCATGTCTTTTCTGAGGATTCGATGCTGTGCTTCAATTGCAATCACTTGCTTTAGCAAGTATCCTCAACATCCTCAACTAACGCAACATGCACTTCTTTCTGACAGCCAGCAGACGCAACTTGCAGCACCAAAGGCATTGCTGGCGGCTGCAAAAATAGAAGACCAGTCTTGAAAATTTCCTTCCTTGTGCTAATTATTCCAAAATTTCAGACACAGATGATTTTCGGATTATGATTCAATTTCCGAGATTTGTTTAGCTCGGAAACAGATACTAAGATCATTCTTGCATGCCATTTCACTGGGAGATATCGATGCTATCGATTAATAGAGTTATTAGACCCGTAAATTGTTTCCGAAAGCAGCCTAAAGCGGATTGGTGATTCACAATTTCCACAGCCAGCGAGCCCCCCAGCAAATACAGCAGGCGTGAAGTTCCGGTCTGCAACGCGGTGAAAACAGATAGTAAAATTACAAGGCACTTTTTCGGTGTTTCCATTTTTCATTAATTTCACTTCAGCTGCGGATTCATAATGGACGTCTTTCTTAATAGAGGCAGTCCTGTATTATTCACAAGGATGCGAAAGTAGCAATGGCCTCATAAACAATGTTATTGATACATGTTGTGTTACGTATCCGCGTTATGTATCAATAACACTGTTTACAAGTATGTAAAATGAAACAACAGTAAACAGCGACAAGTCATATGCATCGTCATTTTGCTTCTGCTATGAATCAAGGGAGGACAGAAATCATTCTCCAATTTTTACGTGAACAACCTGAGCTGTTTCTAAGGATGTTCCAGAGCGATAATGCACACCTGTTTTCAGCATAATTTATGTGGAATAACATCGTGAATGGAATCGTGACTGTTGATTAAGTAAGATCGGTGTAATCACTCTCAGTTCTTTTATAGAACCACATGGGGAAAAGTCCAATGGAGTTTAATAAGGGAACGATGGAGGCCTCGGTGAATTCAGCGTTTTTAGCTTTCAAACGTTCTGTCTTCTCATGCTCTCTTGATGGAGTTTGACGTTCGTTTAAATTAGAACGAATATGCAATAGTTAACATATAACTGTCTACATTTGAAGAAACGATCATGTATGTGCAACTGTAAGTAACTGTGGCTATTTCTTCCATGTTTGTTACATGAATAACACAAATTTTCGATCCAAAGTTAAAGAACAGACTTTCCGTTTGGATTCTGAATCCTTGTGATTAAAAAGAGATCATAATTAGATGGCTGCATTTGAATTGCAGTACTGATCAAAGTTTTCTGATAGCAAGGGAAATATATTTTCATTACGAATTTATTTTGAATTTCTGTGACATGGAAATTGAACAGTCATCTACAAATAATCGTGGCTTAGACTGAACTACTAAAAAATTCAATGCAGCATTTGTTCAATGCATTATTCAATGCATTTATCAGAGCAGCAAGAATCTTGCTAATAATTTTAATGACTAAATGAAGTTATCATTATTTTGTAATACAAAGGTTTTCTGCCTACGTGCTACCCCACTTCCTTACTAATAAAAAATTAAAATTCTCCGGATTCACAAAAATCAACGACATAACAGCAAATGAATTTTAAATTCTGCACGAGTTTTTCCGTTAAAAAAAAGGTCTTCAAAATTCCAATTCTATTCTATGAAAGATCATTAAAACTCCCTCTTATTTTTGTTTTGAAGAGTTGCCATGATGATGCATTAATGTAAACTATAGTTCATCATGGATAACACAATCGTAAATTCAAATAGTGATTAAATTGAATCAAACAAATCTCTGGAATGCATACATCTAATATGTATGTCTGAGATAATTGGCCCTATATTTTAAATACAAAATTGTATTATTAGACATGATGAAAGATAAATTTTTCATGAGAAAGAGAATCACAAATGGTTACAAGTGTATAATTATTAATTTGTATTTTACAAAGTCATTCGCGATCGAAAGTATACTTATAATATTATTATTGTTATTCTTATCACATTCTTCCTTCAACAGGGATTTACGAGGTGTCGGTAATTAGCCTTAGAAGCTCTATGCAAGCATCCGATGTTATCTTTGCAAGCATTTGAAAATTCAACATTGCCATGTTTAATTCAAAATGGGTAAGTAAGTCTAACGGTTCTTTTAATTATGCTTTTGGTTTGCGGTTCAATTTGCAGAATTTTCAAGTTTTCTCGTATGGACGAATAAAGTGAATGAATATAGTAGGTCAACTCATCCCAAGTGTAGTAGATGCATTATTTCAGTGGAAGCCATCAACAGCGGAAAACGGAGTGCCCATGCTAATGGATGAAAAGTGCATTTGAAGTATTTTGGCTTAAACAGATCGTGACCCCCAGAGCTGTCGCTCCTTAACGGGACTGACAAGGGAAAAAAATCTTGGCCGTCTTACTTTCTCCTATGTGAGACTGCTTCACTTAAATACCGAAATACTGTATTTCATAATTTGCCCAACTCTTACAAAGGAGCTGTCGCGCTGTAATACATCTCAGCCTTGATAACGACACGCTATCGAAGGTAGCACTGCTCGTTCCATCTTGGAAAAATATCTGCTAAACATTTTCAGCTAAGCTGCAGGTTTTTCTTTCTCAAAGTTCCTATTTAGGGAAAGTATATGCCCATGTAGGAATACATGCAGTCAACGCATTAACGCACCTACTCGCGCGTGCATGCGATCGTCTACTGACGCATGTATACAAGCGAGCATTCATCAAAAAATTTTTTTATGCAATTTTTATCATTGACATAAAAAAAAAAAAAAAGAAGACGTTTCCTGAAACTGCAGCTTCATTGTACAGATATGTGGGTAGTAAATGTTTTCCCACGTGTAAGCAAAGTTCACTTCGAGCTTTAGGCAACTGTTAACTAATTACGCTACATGGCCAGGTTGAATTGTTTTCGTACATGATGTACGTTAATGCATAATTGCTGGCAGGGAAGTTCAATGTGATTATGTATTAGTTGTTTATTATTTATTTGAAAATGTTAATGCAGGTGTGCTTCCTGGCTTAAACACTCCAACTTCTCAGGTGCACGTTACTCTGTAGTACATGAGAAAATGTGTTTACACGTGATTTGCTTTGCTGATTGGCTTATGTAATCTCACGGAATTGTTGAATTGAAGTCATGCCAATTTATTATTGCATTTGTAATAAAATTTAGATGGGTTAACAAGCGGGTTGCTCATGAATAGCAGTAGATAGGTCGTTCAATTGAGAGCTAGTGTCGTTACAGACACTTCTGGGTTACGTACAGTTTAATGTGAATTTCATTCAAATTTTTTCCCCCTTGAACAGAAGCAAACCTTGCATACGTGCATTAGTTTGAAATGATTCAACAGCAGAGTAGTTTTAGAAACTGCTCATTTTTGTATGCCTTTTTATGAATAGCGGTAATGTTAAAGTGAGTGTTGACTAGGATTCCCAGCTACATGTTCAGCTTCAAGTTTCTAGTTGTTATTTATAAAATAAATTTCTGTTTGGTCATTTTTCAATGTGGTATTTATCAAACTGCATTCTTTTGTTAGTGAGTGAGTGGGCTCTGAAGTAATTGGTGTATGGATTATATCAAACCGTTTAAGCATTAAGAGAATACCTTATAAATTTGCCATAAAAATGAAATTAATTTCACCAGTTTAAAGTAAACAGTTTGGATTGTTATTACATTTTATTAAGTATTTAATGTGATTATGGTGTCTGCTTATGATTAAACTGAATCGGTTTCAAAATTACATGGGAAATATGTCATTTATCTTAAGGTTATGTTAGTAAACTCTAGTCAGAGCAACATAATTTCAATTGATGGGTTGCTTTTGTAGCAAAGATAGATTGCCACTGGAAGATTTGGAATTTTTAAAAGCTCGTACAAAGTATGATGACACAACAATCAAAGAATGGTATAAGGGATTTAAGGTAGCTTAAATTTTTAATCTTTGCCTATAATTTACAAATATTCCAGCAATGAATAATATCAAATTTATGTAACAATTCATTTTTAAAACTCTCAATTGTTTTCATGTTTGGATATCCAAGAGTGCATATTGCAAATCTAAATATTCAAGAATATGATCTCACAGTTGTCCCTAAAGTTGTCTAGCAATTTTTTTTGCATACCTAATATTTACAATTCAGTGAGTGTTCGTTATTTTAGCTCAAGTATCCAAATTTAGGTTTTAAAACACTAGTATAGTCTCAAGTATTTGTTCCTATGATTATATCCTTAAAGTTTCTTTGTTGAGTTATTTGCACGTAAGTGTGTCCTGTGTATGTAAAACTGAATTTTATTCACATTTTCGAGCTGTTAAGTTTTTCTCATCATCAGAGGTAATTTGCTTGAGAAATTGAATTTCTTAAATTTATTTGTTCTGACTCTATCCTGGATTGGAATCTGGATTGGAATCTGGCGTGGTTTTATTATTGTCTTTTTTAAGCTCCTATGTGGATGTTCAGATAAATTATTTTACCCATTCTGAGTACCTCCCTTTTATTTGAAAATTATACTTATATTTGATATTTAATAATATTAAATTTATTCATTTTGTCAAATGTTCTAATATTTTTCTTCAAAATCCTTCTTTAAATTTCTTTTTAAAAATTGCTGTTACTTAATGTAATTTATCACATATTCTCCTTTTTTGTAAGATGAAATGAAATGGATACTTAGAACATATCTTGTTCATGTATAATGCATGCTTGAACAGTATTTAACCTTGTCATTTGGTGTCATTAATTTCTTTTTCAAATGCAAGATATCCTATTGCTATAAGTATTCTACAATTGTGAAATTTCATCCTAGAGAAGAGCCATCATTAAATTCAAATTATTCTGTTCAGTTTAAAATTTGACAAGTAATGTTCAGAGATTGATGAACAGTAGGATTTCATTTCACCACTAAAATAATGCACATATGGAGTTTCTGAATTCATTATTTGTTTTCATGTGAGGAGTTACTGTATATTTTTATAACTTAAATTCGCAGTTTTTTTATGTGGTTGACTTTTTCAAAAGGGGCTTTTGTTTTCTATTTATACAGTAAATCTATTAATTTATGTGATGAATTTTCAAGTTTATTTTGTTTACCTGGTCATGTTTTTCATAATCATTCAGAATTTAAATTTTCAAGTACAAAAAGGTTTTGTCAGTTCTTCCTGATATGTTTGTTTTTCAGTTTTGCAAGCATCATTAAAACATTTTTGTAAGCATGTCTTCAAACTATGGTTTGATGATGTTACATTTTGGAGGTTTGCAAAGAATCATGAAATTCAGATTTAGTAAAACCTATTGTTCTTTGATTTTGGTTATACTGTCTTTATTTATGACACTTAGCTCTATGGATAATAATCAAAAAGGATGTGACTGTAATTCCTTGTAATTCATGAATTTGTTTATTATTTCTATGCCTATACAATGGAAAGTGCATGTCAGATATTTTCTTTGGAACTTGCTTTCTAAGTGAAGTATTCATGACATTAATTTGTCAATCCTCTAGAGAATCAGTTGCAGTTGTATTCATTTTTGTACATTACATACAATTGTTGCCTATAAGTTTAGTTCAATTCATTGACACATGTTTTTGAAATATTTTCTACAGAATATTGAGGTTTACATGTGGATAGCTGCTACAGATTTGTGCAGTTACTATACTTAAGTGTGTACTTAATGTTTATGTACCCAGTATTTATGTGTGTTTACCTTGAACTGATATTAAAGTGATTTTATGAATCTAGCAAATTTATTGTTGTCATGAAGGATGTTCCTTTTTTTTTCGAAACTGTATCTGAAAGTATCCATTGTATTTTATGGTCAGATTGCTGTTTAGATCTTTTGGATCACAGAATTTCATAAAGCTGCCTGTTTTGGTTAATGTATGTTATTTGTTATTCTTTCAAAGGATAATTTCTAATGATTACTTGAGATGCAAGATTACTTGAGTTTTCATATTCATTTTGCATGTATGTGTGATTCTTAAAGCATGACTTAAGATGTGATAGGATATAAAGCCTCCTTACATGTACCTTGATGCAGTTTTTCCAACTTCATTAATATTTCAAATTCATACATTAAGGAGTACTTCTATATTACAAGTTGTATTATTTTATTATTAAATTAACAACGATGTTGCTCAGAATGCTTATATACCTAATGCTATTTTTGTGCTGATGGAAAATTTTAGTCAATGTTTTGAATTGTGTTAGTGATGATTAATTTTGGTTGTCCATGATGTATTCCTACTATGAGTTTTTCCTTCTAGCAATTTATTTCTTGATATTATAGGATTTGAATTTGGGCATTATACTAGAGAAGTCTTAAAATATTTTCCTTTATTAGTAGAAGAGAATACAATGAATTTGATTTTTGGTGTCTTGTTGGGTCTTTACAAAATTGTTGTCAACTTGTAGAGACCTTGTGGAGACTAGTCCGTCATTCCTTGACTGAAAAACTTCCACATTGGATAGTTTCACAAATTATTACCATCATTTCTGTATTTTGTATCTGTATTATTTCTGAATTATTTTTTTCTGTAAGCTATATGAGTTCATCCTACATTCAGAGGTATTAATTAAAAATGGATAAAAGTGGATGGATAACAGTAATATGATTATTCTGTAATCTTCCATAAAGAAAGGGAAAAAAAATCATGAAGACTAATGTTTGGTCATTTTTTCTTTTTCATTGCATTGCATTGCATTGTTTTATCAGATAATTAGTCACATCATTGGCAGAAATTGCATTGTACAGAATGAATTGGCTTTGTATGAGTTGTTTGAAACTCAGTATTTTGAAATGTATTGTCCATATTCAAATTTTTGGTAATCTTCTTGTTTGATGTTTGATAGTGGACCAGAATTCAAGTACTATCAGTGTGCAAATTTGTGATGATGATGTTAATTCAGTGAAGTAAGCATTGCACCATTTTATTGTAATAATTTCAATGGTATTTTTACTTTTTTTTTCCAAATTAGCATGGGATGTTAAACTTTGTAATATATTCTGTGCCAGTAAAGCATGTTGTTTGCTAGTTTGTTTTTCTTCATAATTTGTTTAAAAATGACTTTCCATATGCAGTTGTAAGATTTTCCTTTAAATGGTTTCATGATATAAAATAATATTTACACAAATTGTATCCATATTGAAATATTCATTTATGTTTTGTAGTAACATTTCTTTTGCACTACAGTGTTGTAGTGTAAGCGAATTTAGCATACTTTCTCCCATTTTAAAAACACTTATCACTTAATTCGGTATTTTTTCCAAATAATTTTTAAAATATATACTTTCCGTATTTTCGTTGGATCCACTTTTATGAATTGATTTAACACTTATTTTAATTTGTAAAACTTTTTTTTATGTTTTGCATATCAATGCAGTATCATTCGTATATGCTGTTTATTAGTTATCATATGCACATTCCAGATGCATTCTTTTTTGATTTGAGCTTCTAGCCAATGGCCGCACTTTCCCAATCATTCCAAGATCAACTTCTAGATCCACAAGTCCTTGCAAATGAAACGAAATTTTAGGCTTCTTCATCATATGTTATTGATGATTCATCTGATTTCTTCCATATCCTATTTGCAAATTATTCACAACAATAAAGGTATCTTAATGAGTTGCTCAAACAATCACCTAATGTCCTCAGTAAACCCAAATCATGTTTCTTTTAGAATTTAACAAAGATTTCTTCATCCATTCCTATAGTTTTATATAAAGTAATTTACAAAAAACTAGATTTTTTCTAAATGAGGAGTTTCAGTCAAGAATATTCCAAGAGTAACCAATTAGGGCTTTTATTCTGTTTTCATGTAGCAGCATTTCCCCATCATTTTCTTAATGAAATCGTGGATTTCTTGGTGTCATACTGAAACCATCACAACACCGAGAAACTTAGTTTGGATGGTTTTATGTGAATGTTTTTAAAGAATTCATCTAGAGAAGTTTACCCTTGAACCATGTTACACATTGGGTGGCATTAGCTAAGGGCACTTATAAATGATAAAACGGACAGACCACTTTTGAGAATCATATTTATCTGTTAAGTCTTCAATTTGACTTGCATTCAACGATTTTGGCACATAAATAAATTGAAATCTAATAAAATGAAAGGTTAACTGCTCAGTTATTAATTTTTTGCCATTTGCCTTATTGAAGCAAGAATCCATTTGTGTATTTTATAATGCAATAGCTAATTAGTTGCTTAGGTAATAAATACATAGAAAATTCAGCATACTCTTGGAGGTAATCTCTCTAAAAGATAAAATTCAGGAATGTGATGAGGTCACGAAAATCATAATCATCGAAATAACTGCAATTACTGGTCTTACATCCATATGATGCTTAGGATCATAAACTGTGTATTCATACGTTCATTAAAAATTAACAGAAATAACCTATAAACACAGATGTCTTAAGATAGATAGCTGAGAGTAGAGTAGAACCTGCAGTATTCATTGTTTTCTCAACTACGTTTCACATACTCATACATTCATCATGCAGTTATGGAAGCTTAATGAAATGTGGAGTGATAGTGTGCAACTTTTCATATCATGTACCGCAAATCCTGAAAAATGTTAAGTATATGCACATGAATAAGGTAACATGAAAATCCCGTTGTTGAACCATGTAAATACATTGAAGTGTGCATTTACATGTTCAACTAACCCAGAGGTAGTCCTTCAAGTAAAGAGACTTCTAAATTTCAAGTCATAGAACAACAATGCAATTGATGCTTGAAGTGAGAAACATTTGATGCTGCTTAGATTACATTTAATTGGTCGTTGCTCCCATATTTTAAGTTGCATATGGTATATTCTGTATACCCAGTCATTTTTGAATGATGATAATGTCTTGCAGTGTGGATCCATGTGGTCTTAATGGTTATGCCAGAAATTTTGGTGAGACTCGTGTGTTCATTGCAATGCACTCTATAGTTCAAATACATGTTATGAAAATTGTAGGGAGGTAGATATTTTTATTTCGTAAACTATAAATTGTTTTCCTTGTAGAAAATCAGTGAAAAGAACCTTAGGTGATCAGGAATGATCTTCTTTTTTATTTCAATGTTATTTCTTTTCTTTCTTCAGCATACTAAGGATTTGTGAATAAGGTAAGCACCAATAAACCCAAATACCTCTAAAAGAGTAATCTTTCAGCTATCTAAAGTAGTATAAGTTGTTTTGCTTCTCTGTCTTAACCTACATTTAGTTTACATTGTGTAACAGTTGGTTGCTAGTTGATTGCTTAGGAAAGAGCATCCACAATTGTTTGACAATGCTAATTTGTAAACTGAATCATGCTTGTTACTCTTTTCTTTCTTTCTTCTTTTTACAGCAAGACTGCCCAAGTGGCCGTTTAACCCCTGCAAAATTTATTGACATGTATAAATTGTTCTATCCAAGTGGAAATGCTCAAAGCTTTTGTGATCATGTCTTTAGGACCTTTGATCGTGATGGAAATGGTTGGATCGATTTTAAGGTACCAAATTAATAAAATAATGATTATGACACATATTCCAAACATACAGACTGCAAATCCCCCCCAGATATTATTTTTATTTAGAATGCTTTCTAGGAATTTCTTCTTGCTGTCAATGTGACATCAGCAGGCACTGTGAAAGATAAACTTAAGTGGGCATTTCAGATGTATGATGTGGATGGTAATGGAGAAATTGATAAAGAAGAAATGACAAAAATTGTGCAGGTTAGTATTCTCCTGCAAAGTATGCTTATTTTTCTCTTCAGGCTATTTATGATATGCTGGGTACCGCTGCATCTGCCAATGCTGCTGATACTCCAGCAGCTAGAACAGAAATGATATTTAATAAGATGGATACCAATAAAGATGGCCTGCTCACACAAGACGAATTTATTAATGGATGTTTAAAAGATGAGGGCATGTGCAAGATTCTGAATGTGGGCTCCATGTAATTCCTACAGCTTTTACATGTAGGGTGTCATTGACATCTTAAAATCTCAGCAGTTTGTATAAGTGGTGCTGATTGCATCCAAGCTGCATTGTTATGTCTGTAGCTGCTGATTGGGGGATGGGACCAACTTAAGAATTGCCAAATTGTTACCGGTGATAGAACTATTTTTAATAACAATAAATGCATTCCAGGCACAGGAGGATGTTCAGGTCACCCCTCAAATGGGTGCAAATCACTGATTTACTATTCTTCAGTCATATCATATGCAAACTGTGATTAGTGTACCTCAGTGTTGAGGATGTAAATATCTTTTTCTGTAATATCAAAAAGTTGAGCAGTTGCTCTTCACATAAACAGCAGAGCAAATGGGAAAACAGAATAGCAAGTTGAAACCTGAAGTGTTGGAAGATCTTCGACAGCAAACAGAGTTTACAGGTAATGCCACACTTCTCTAACTGCATTGGCAATTTTTGTTTCAGAAGCTGAAATACAAGAATGGTATAAGGGATTCCTGAAAGATTGCCCAACTGGTCACTTAAGTGTTGAAGAATTTAAAAAAATATATGGCAACTTCTTTCCTTATGGAGATGCATCCAAGGTAAGTAGGCAACATTTGCAAAATGTATCATGCACCTCTGTCAGTTTGCTGAACATGTATTCCGTACCTTTGATGCAAATGGTGATGGCACCATTGATTTTCGAGAATTCCTGTGTGCTTTGTCAGTAACCTCTCGTGGAAAGTTGGAACAAAAACTGCGCTGGGCATTCAGCATGTATGATCTAGATGGAAATGGATACATATCACGCCATGAAATGTTGGAGATTGTTACTGTACAGTACAAATTTAGGAAATTATTTTTTTTTACTTAATTCCTTGTAGGCCATCTATAAGATGGTAGGTTCTGTCATGAAAATGCCAGAGGATGAATCCACACCTGAAAAACGTACTGACAAAATCTTCCGTCAGATGGACAGAAATAAAGATGGTCGTCTAAGTTTAGAAGAATTCATAGAAGGTGCCAAAAGTGATCCCTCAATTGTTCGCCTGTTGCAGTGTGAATCACACGGTGCTACAGATGCTTAAATTTTTTCACAATACAAACATGGAAAAATCCCACTTTATGGGACACATTCCATTTCCAAAGAGTGCAGTATGTTAAAACCTGAATGTATTTTTCTTTTTGCTGTCATTCTTTAATTTCACGAAGAGCAAATCAGGTTGAGATGGGCTCTTCTTCAGCTTCTTTTATTGGATTTGGTAGGCAAGAGAATTTGGAAGCTGTTCCAGCTGATAGCTCTGAGAGAAAGACATTTTCACAGGACTTCAAATCAGGATTGCTTGACTGCTTGTGGCACCTCAGCTAGTCCACGGACCTTCAGGCGTTCTGCCACCTTCAGAAATATAGGCAGCTGTTCTTGTGCAACATTCACTTCCCCAGTATACATAAATTCCAGAATGGCTTGCAGATGTGGAAAGGCTACATCTTTAAGAATAATAATTGGATGTTTAGCTGGATTTTGCTAAAAACATGTAATTTCATAAAATAAAATGTAGCTTCCCTAGAGTTATTCAATTACCTCCAACAACGTTTTGAAATATGGGGAACATGCAGACAACACCATTTTATGTGCTGTGCAAGTTTGTCCATCACAAGCCAGAGTTACATCTGTAAAACTCTTCTCATCACGTAAATATCGAAAAGAAGACACCATATGAGTTTGGAAATCATTCCATCTTAGGCAGAACTGTTGCATTTCTGCCATTAATATACTAGGCCACGATTCCTTAAAGCACCAACATAATTTTAGATAGTGTAGTTTGTGCTGTGCTACCATTTTTTTTTTTTTTCTTTTTTAGCAACATCAGTTTAAAATGTTTCTTATGCTTACAACGTTTAAATGCTTAAATATCTTATATGGTGGTCACAATAACGTATCTTTTCGAATAACCTTATTTCAATGATGTAAGTATGTCACAATAATTTTTCATTTCACTATTTTTCAATTAGTGATGCCATCACGAAAAACCCATACAGACGTGCCTACACAAGGCACTAAATCAGCACCCATACATTTTGAAGCACTAATTACTTTGGTTTGCATGGGTTTCTTTTAATTGCATTCGGAAGCAAGAAATAAATACACTCCATTTACACAAAAATTGAGTTTATCAACTCTGTAAACTAACTTTAACAGGATGTAATCGCAAATTTCTAGGCAAAGAGTGCTCCACAGATGTTACAACAATTCAACACCAAACAAAATTGAAAAAAGTTCCCTTCTGATAATGTCCGTATTTTTTCACACGACAGTATTCATTCACGAGAACACGACTAGAACACGGCATAACACCCATACGTATTTTACTCGCATCATCGGTTCGTTTCTTGTCACCTGTGTAAACCGGGCTGTAGTAAAGCTACGGCAAAATAAAATCTGAATGAAGAATGCGCCACCTGTTGTAAATGATATACTGCATGCCAAGCTTTCAAAACTGGATACGTGTAGCACAAAACATCAACAGCAAATAATGTCACGCATCAATTACAGACAAAAAGATCGTTATGAGTTACTACTTATTGGGACATTAATTCCTGGGTCTTACATTACTGATTACAACAATTACATATTAATTACCGGGATTTACTTTACTAATTACAACTTACTGCGATTGCCGAATACTGAATCGAATACGAATGCTTACTATATGCGTATGAGAACGATTTCGAACTTTTTTTTTTTTTTAAAAAAAAAGGAAAACGGGGACCTTACATCAACGAGCAGCAACATTCACACAGTGCCACGATAAAAATGAAGCACCTACCTTTGTTAGTTACGTTCTTCACTCCTGTTATAAGTTGCTTAACTTTTCATTTGATAATAAAAATGTACAGAAATTCAAGCTTACTAGAGTAATCAGTGCTCTGTGAAGATATTTACCTATTAACAGGAATCCTCTTTAAAAATGCAACATTGGAACATATAATGTGAGGATTTCCACACACATTCACTACACGAACAGCATACAAGGAACCATTTTACAATCGTCAGGATACACACTGATTTCGGAGCTTCGCATGTGGCTTCACGTGTTTCATTAGCCTTAATCAAAATTATCAAAATAATTACAGACGTATTCAAGGAAAAATTGCCAAATCTTCACGAAACCCTGCATCCTGAAACTTGAAATTACTTCAAAGTCATCAAGGTACATTTTGAGGAACAAGGAGGTGGGAATTTTTAAGGATAACAAAGATCTAACCATGAGAAAGCTTTAACAGTAAAGGTAAGAAACACAAGGACAAAGAAACAAAATGACTTTAATGTACCTTAGATAAATTGCAAATGAAAATGAATTTCCAGGATGTATATGCGGAAATCGGTACATTGCAAAATTTCGAGAAAATCGAATTTCATTTATGTACAGAAATAAACATCTTTATCGATTCAATAGCAAATTGCAAGAGGCATTTATGCAAAAACTACATTTCACTGAAAAGAGTTCGGTGAAATTTTCAAACTCACTAACTAGCAACTTAGTAATGTGAACAAAAAAAGAAAGCAAAACAACAAAATTCTGGATTTGCAAAATCAGGATTCAAAGGTAGGTTTAAAATGAGATGCTTTTGTTACTACAAAGAAGTTTACATTGGATTCTAGTGGATGGAGTATTTTCCAAATGGAAAAAAATCAGGAAACATGCAGTGATAATGAAGTAATGACTAAGAACTCAAGAACGTAAGCGTAGATGAACATTTCTTCAAAAATGTCGATATCCAGTGTTAACATTTAATCAGCCTATTCAATTTGATTACGAATGCCTTGCAGGTCTGACATAGGAAATACTGCTCCTAATAAATGGTTTTTGAATCCTGTTATTACATTTGCTTTACCTTATGATAAAACAAATGTATTAAAATTCTTTTGATGGCGGGATGCGCATAAATATATTAAGTTTTCCTGAGAATTTGCTCCGTAACTTCGAACTTTGCCATTCAGTGTTTTTTATTGTTATTTTTTTTATAGGCCTTATTCCATTTTTATTTGAATTATTGTATATCCCCATTCATCAGTGCAGATGAGCAGGAAGAATATGAAAAAAAAAAACTTATAGCTACATATTTAATTATGTTATTGCTTCGACATTAAAAAAGCCCTCGCTACCTTTATGGCATTTTATTTTGTTTATTCTACGGACTCTTAAACATCTTTTTTATTGCTTAAAATGCTCCCTTCTTATTACATAACTTTAAATTTCCAATACCGAGTTTCTGAGTGGCATTTCATTGAATGGACGTTTTTTCCCATAATCCTATCCCTTAAAACAATAGGAAAATCTTTCCCTGCAGAGATGATCTATTTCCAGAAGTTTTCAATAGTTTTCTCAAAGAGCGGCGACTCAAACATTATTTACAATGCATAGACTCGAATCTTTCGTGGTCTTTTTTGACCGACAATAAAAATAAGAACCACTGGGTCAAATATTATTGCTTAGAATCTTGGCAGAAGTCCTGAGAACAGTTTCAGTTTTCTCAACAGACTGCCATTATTATCGGAGCTTGCTATTATGTCCTCACAATCGAGTTTCTCGTTATGAAACAAAAACAAAAAAAAAGCTCCTAAAACAGAAGCACATGATCTCATCGTGTTTCAAAGATATTTCTTCTAATATAGCTGATATAGTCTTGAATCCCGAATTTCGGTGTGATGTTTACTTTAATGCTTAATTTCTCGAAAAGATATTCTCTCACAGAGTTATGGATTTGATGCCTCTTCCTCTATAGTCCTCATAGCAGAATAAAGTATTCAAATACAAACGGAACCAGAAACTCGCTTTCACTTCTATTTTAGATGCAAGGGAGCTCGAACAAGGCGTCTTACTGTGGGTCCAAGCTGCCCCGCCATAAAAGTTACCACAAATCAGTATTATGTCTTATCCACAAAGATCATTTAGCAAAGAGAGAAAGTAAATGTTCTTATCATTCAGTTACTGAGTACACTATACAGAGAGTGCGAGTGCCATTACTTCTCGATAACTCGAAAAAGAGACATTTCAGACGAGCACCATGTTTTCCAAAGAAAAACGGAAATTTCAGTAAAGTCGAAAGCACAGTCACACATTAATGCATATTTGAGGAAATAAAAAATAAGCAATTTCAGTGTGTTTCGTACACCGACCAAAGGTTTCCTAGGAGAAGAAATGAAATGGAATGAAATGAAACAAAAAATAAAATCCGAAAATAATCCAAGTTATTAAAAAGTTGTTTTTAGTAAGCAAGCTGAATGGACATTTGCTTTTTTTAAAAAAAACAGTAGTGACAAAAATAAACTCAGCTTCAGAAACAGAGTTATACCTTGCCAAAGTTAACAGCAATTATTCACTGATGGTTGCCTTTCAATGCAGCTCCCCGGTGAGGTCGGCGCAGGAGGATTGGAGAAAGGGGTTAACAAAAACAAAAAAAAAATCACAAAAAAGTTCAGTTTAGAAATGTGTTGATAGGGGAAGGGGTCACAGTTTTCTTTCTGGCGTCCTTAGCATCCTCTGGAGGAAGTGGGCAACTTCCTCCATCTGTTGGCAGGGATATGGCTATCTTGTAGTCTTCCTCATGAAAGGGCAGACAACTGCGATGAACTCATCATTCGACCGGCCTCTTTAGGCTCCGCTTCTCGTCGCCATGATCCCACGAAGGTAGCATAAAGCTGCTGCAAGGGAAGCTGCAGACGGCATCGAGTCGCGCGCGAAGAGGCGCCTCAAGACCTCTCTGCCGTTGTCCATTGGGAGTGGGAGCGCCTCAGCGACGCGTTCCCGGACAACCAGGAGGACAACAACACAATCCAACAACAGGGCGGGAAGGTTTCCTGTTCCTCGCAAGTAACGCTACACTACCCCTTGCCCAGTGGTGGACTTGTGCGTTGCATGGGATCGTCCAGTGCAACTACTGCAATGCAGAGTCTCGCCAATTCAGGAGAAGCATAAAGCTGTCCTTTTCTAAGGGAATGTCGAGAAGTTCCGCCCAGCGAAGAATCCCTCTGGGGAGGGCGGCAGGGGTACATGCGTTAGCCAGTCCACGCGCCGTTCAGCATCCCAGGTACTTCTATTCTCTCGCAATCTCTCAGGATACTTCCCATCTCGCAAGGCAGTAGCTCTGTCCACCTTGTTGGATTGTGTTGAGCGTGGCTGCAAGTGGGATGTTTCGTGCTCAGGTGGTCTTCCTTGGGCAGTCCATGATTCTCGGCAATAAGCAGCGAGCGTAATTCGAGAACTGATTGCTCTGGACTCGTGCCGTTTCTTTTCGCCCACACCTGAAGTGTTTCCTGCTTCCAGGCATCACAGTTAGTGGAGCAGCAGGAAGTCCCCTTGTTCTCCTGAACCAAGGCAGCCATTTGTCGGAGTTAGTACCTGCATCGGGGTAACTCTCGGTTGCCATGCACGAAGAACGTACCGAGTTCCTCGACGCCGGCTGCTCGCTTGGCCAGGAGTCTGGCTGGGATGCATCAATGAGGGGAGTCCAGCACTTCGCCTCTGGGGCTAATCTCTTACACTGGAGCTGCCGTTTCATCCTCTCCAGTGTCAAGATGCGAGTCCGGCGTTCCAACGCGGCGCGCGCAAAAGGCCTTTAAGTGGACCCGGGACCTCTGCGCTCCCCAGAAGAAATTTCTCAAAAGGTCCTCGATACACTTTTTTAAATCTCCAGGAGGGGTACAAACAAAAGGCAGGGGTAGGAGGAAGAGAGTCACGAACTAGTTCCACTGGACAGCCCGTCCCTGCAAAAGAAATCTGCCATTCAGAAACGGGCTGAGCGCCGATTTTTGGAGGCAGCCGGCCCAGGTATCTGCTGCGCAGAAGTCCCCAAACGGGACTCCCAGGTACTCAAAGCACCTGATCGTGAGGATCCCCGAGCGGATCCAGTCCCGTTGCCCTGCCCACGTCTCACCACCACAGTCTACTTGGTCCTGTTCATACGCATGCCAGCTTCCCGGCTTGAGGAATTCCTCGAGCGATGCTGCGGGGGCTGACATGCGTAACAGGAGCAGAAGGTAATCGGCACAGCACGACACGGCGTGCCGGGGCACGAGCTGAGAAGGTCAGCAAGAGTTGTCTCGTACGCTCTCAGCACCAACTCGAAGTAGATGCTGAACAGCAATAGGCTCAGGCTGTCTCCTTGCCGAATCTCCCGCTGCACTGGTGCCCGCGTCAAAGGCTTTGTGGTTAAGGCTTCCGTGTGTGGTACCATGCGCCGCGGGTTCGAATACTCCTGTAGAAACTGACGCCACTGCGCCGTTGGGTACTGAGTTTCTCCTGAAATGGCGCTGGTTGGCCGAAACATTTGGGCGTGGCACCGTTGGTCGTTTAAGCCGGAGGCTTCCGATGAAGGCCGGAATAATGGGAGTCGGCCTTCGGATCCTTCCAGGAATAAAAAGGAGTAGGAGGTTCCCCCTCCGGTCGTACAACGGAGAGCAGACCCCCACACCAGGAGAACCCCTCCGGTTTCAAAATGGAGCAAGAGCCTTCACAGGAGCCTCTCCAGTTGTTTAAAGGAGTGGATCTCCCCTGTTGCGAGAGGGACCCTCCAATTAGTCACCTCTTCGAGAGTGCAAGGAAGCAAACGAGAGCGATCCCCCTGCGGGAAGCTGCAGAGCCCCTTCTGAGTTTCGGAAGCGTCCCTTCGGGGTTCTCTTCAGAGGAGTGAACAGGAGCGGTTCCCTTGCGAGTTCTCTCCGAAGAAATTCCTACTAGCGGATCCTTTCCGGGTTCCCTCCCGAGAAGATGAAATGGAGAGGACCACTCCCCTCCCGGGAGGGTTCCTCCGGAGAGAATGAGGAAGGAGATTCCCTTCGGGGTTCCCCTTCGGAGACAACCAGGGTGGGAGATTCCTCCCCAAGTGTGAGAGGAACAGACTCCAAGCCTTGCTGGATTCATAGGGCGGACCCCCCTTCCGGGGTACCCCCTATCTTGAAGAATAATACGGACCCTCCGCAGGTGGCGTGGAAAGAGTTAAAGAGCCACGTGCGCCGCGAGGCACGCGACCGGCTCTTGAGGTACTTAGCGAACCAAAAAAAAAAAACCCTGAAAAAACTGAAAAAAAAAAAAGCTGTAAGGGAAAAAACAGCGAAGACAGATACGAACCCAAAAGGATTTCCATCATCCCTTGCCGAATCCCTCGCCGCACTGGTACATTTTGATCTTAGCCAAAAGGCCGAGAAGCGATACACTGTGCACTGTGCACTTCCGGCTCCTGAAAAAATATTAATCATCGCGTTGCGCCAACAGGAGCGTAGGTAGTCCGGGATGACATCCGGGGATCCCATGCGTTCCAGAAGTTCCCAAAGCATCTCCTGTTCGAATGCCTTTTGCCCGCAGTACTTGTAAAAAGTTTATTCTTCAATAAACGTCCCGGCGACTCTGTGAAAATCGAATGCCTTTTGCAAATCGACTGCGACCGCAAGGACTCCCGACGCTTCCGACTCAACGTAGTCCCCCAATCCCTGGTTATCTCGGAATTCAGGATTCCTTTGGCCGACTGGAGGAACACTTTGTTACAACTGAATCCAGGAGCTGATCAGGAAAGGTTCGTTTTTACGCTTCGTCCGGCAACAGCGTGTCTGCTCCGCATTAATAAACGTTTCCTCCAGCCGTCCAGACGCTCAGTCTTTAGCTTAGCGAGCAGCTTGGCTTCCGTATTGATCACGGTAACCGGACGCCGGTTACTTGTATTGCGGAGGTCTCCTCCCTTTGGTAGGAGACGTACTCTTGCTGATCGGAAGGAGGCGGGCACCTCACCTGTCTCCCGAATCAGCGAGCATATCCGACGCACCAGTGGGGTCAGCTCTGCCCGCGAAACACTGGTGAAATTCAGTCGGCAGGCCATCCTCCCTTGGTGCTTTCCTCCTCTTGAGCTTGCCGATGGTGGAGATGGTCTCTCTTGTCGTGAAGGTTCGCTCAAGAGAGTTTGCGACTCCACCCCGATCGCGGGAACGCCTTCGGGCAGCAAGTCGAGCGAAGTCGCGTTCCGGTGGTGCACTTGAGTACAGGGATGAATAAAGTTGGCAAACGATGCGTCGTGTTTCTGCCAGGGACGAGTGCTCCCGACCCTAGTCGTCCATTAAGCTGGTCGTCTCGGACCTACAGGCTTGTCGTTCAGCCGTGGCTTTCACCTCAGCCAGACGATGAACGTCTGGCCTTTTCTGCAAGTACCGAGCTTGGAGATGTGCACGCTCGTTGCGTATTCCTTCACCAAACCCAGCACCAAGATGAATCAGCACCAACGAATCATGGAACTGCCTGCGAATCGGTACCTACGCCCGCTGCCCACTGCGGAAGATACTCGAGTGTCCCTCCAGGAGCACGTGGGCAGAGACGACCCTCCTCTCCATGTCGATGTCCTTCCTAAGAAGGGCACTAGGCAGCAGCCGGACGCCCAGGTGGCAGGTCTTCTTCCGGATCGGAGGCAGAGAAAAGTTGATGAGCGGTTGGACCATGGAACAGCTGGCGGACGCCACAACCCCGAGCGTCCTTCCGCGAGGACTACGGAGATGGAGAGAGCTGCTCGACATCCCAACGACTGAACTGGAGTGGCCCCCAGTGTTAAAGGAAGCTAGGATCCTCCCCCTGAAGTGGCAGGAAACGTCGCTGCTGCTGTTGCAGTGGGATACCCCTTACAACACGCGCCACCACTACTGGACGTTGGGGAGGGTGAATCCAAATGTGCCAGGTGCGGGAAACGGGAATCCCTCCCGCACCTGCTAGTAGACTGCGTTGCCCTCCGGCCCCTTTGGGAATGTTTTGGAACGACGCTTGGGATCCCGGTTGGCTGCCTTCCCAGGGGCGTTTTTCGGCTCCTCTCGGTGCGGGAAGTCCTGCGTCCAGCCGCAGCCCTAGCAGTACTTTGCTGTTACCGCGGGATTGAGACGGCCTGGAGCAACACCGACGCAGGAGGAAGCAACGAAAGGGACGTCATCGAATATGCAGTTCGCTTCTTGCGAATAGCCACCCGATGGCCCCACCTGAGGAATATCCGGAAGGATCTCGCCAGGATCCTGCGAAGGATGGACCCCGCCTCCAGCGGGCAGTGATCCCTTTCCTGCCCTCCAAAGTGTCTTTTTATATATTTTTTGTTTTCTCCCCATCCCCCTCCGCTGCCGAGGTGAATCCCGTCGGTCTGCGTACTGCCGACGACCCAGCATGTCCACTGTTTGATTGGCCGTGCTGGGGCCTCGTACCAGGTTGTACCAGGTGGAATTTTCAAATAAATGCCCCGGCTTGACCGGGTGTCAACCTCGAACTGGACTTCTCGTACCGCGGTCTCCACGGTTGGTTTCAGAGAAAAGACGATCCCGCGCGAGTGGGCCGAGCCGAAACGCCAATGCGGCTTCCTCGAGTAAGGCCATTTCCTGCTCCTACGTACTCTGCGGCGTGCCTCTTCTCTTCCTCCACCTACAGCCATTCCATGGGAAGACGAAAATTGCAACCTCTGGTAGTACATGTGAATCACTGTTTGGACAGCAACACAAATCTTAGTTCTTCACATGGATTGACTGATTCAGAAAGATGTTTGTACGACAACTTCATATAGTATAAAACAATTTGTATAGAATATAAATTTACGTGTCTGAAGAATACAGGTATGCAAGTTATGAATCCACTACTAAAGACATTCCCTTGCTGAGAAATTGTTCAACGTAATCATTCATATTTTTCTCATGAGCATTCCGACATAGTCTTTCAGGTTAGTTTCACTTCGATTTGAAGGACAAACGTGCATTAGAATATTTATTATCATGGACAGATATTAAAATATTATTTATCCATGTTCAGCTGAAAACTGATACATTCAAGTAGGATTGGAAGGTCTAATTAAGGCTTACTAATGTTAAATGGGTTAATAAATTCTACCTTAGCCGTGAGATATACGGGAGCCTTTCTTGAAGAATGAACTTGAGCCTTGAATTTCAATGATATTAATAATTAAGTAATGAATAAATAGCAACAGCAATTATTTCTTTGTAACAGACTCATCGTGCTGCATTTACTGATATTTTTATACATCCAATAATCTGTTCTCTTTGGAGCAAATACTGTTCGCAACCAGGCGTTGTTTCTTCTGATACCTGAAATTTTTGCATTCCAAAAAATTTTTCCAATCAAAATGGTGCGCACTCTCTATTTTTGATATCTATTCCATCTAAGTCGCTTCTTCCAAGCTTTATTCAGCAATCAGGGAAACATCATCAGAGTTCTTCAGGCAATTGATGGAGTAGTCTGTTTAAACGACAACTTTACAGTGAACAACATAAAGGAATAAAGATTATCACCAGCAAATGCAGTGTTGCCGCTAAGGTCCTTTTCACAGTTGAAGACGCTACTCATGATCTCTGTCTTGGTCTTCTCCTGCAAGTCTGCCACCTGCTTCAGCAGTTCGTAGTCATCGACCAGTCTTCATGTGGAGTCGGGTCTCCATCTTTCCACACTCCTTGCACAGCTTGTCCTGAGGGTTCCCAGTTGAGTAGTACAGTCTCATGACTCAAAAAAGACCTTCACGATAGAAAACATCGAGAAGACATCCTGATGTTCTGTCATAGAGTTCTTCCGGGAGGCCGGAATTAGAAAGAAAGAGATTAAGAGCCAATTCTTTCTGTTTATACTTTATATGGAAGCGTTGTCTCTTCAGCTCTCGAACACCACGACTCCTAGTGCTCTCACCCAAGGACCGCTCTGGAACTCCCTTGGGTGAACTGAAGGCTCCCCTATTCCTTCTAAACCGTTCAAATCTTCCTTTACGGTGGCAACAAGCGGAAACCCTCTTCTTTCACTGGCACTTCTCTTGCAACCAATGCCAGCACCTCTGGACGAGAGGGAGCGCGTCCCCGAGCTGCTCCAGGTGCATGGCGGTCCAATCGCTCCCGCCCCTATCGTTGGACTGCAAGTTCGCCCGCAGCGGGCGGCAAACGGTGGCAGCAGGCCTGTTGCACCCGGAGGGCCCTTCTCGGCAGCCCTTCCGCAGGGGTTCTTCAGCCCCTCAAGGACTTGCGCGATGGCGACTCTGCGCTGCATCCGAGAGGTAGTCCTGACTCTGCGCACGGTCCATTCCGTCCGCTTCATGATGAGGAGGACGGCGAGACATCCTTGCGCAACCGATCGGAAATCAACGAGGAGGGGGCCGACTGCATGGCGGACGGACGGCAAGAAGGACCGCGCGGGACGTGTGGCTGACCTTCCCCTTCCCGCTCCTCTTCCTGCGCGACCCGTTGGCAGCAAGTGCTCCCCTCCCACCTGTGGATCCACCTTCCTGTATTTTCCTCGCTCGTTTTCGCGCCGTTTTTCCTGGGACCCCGTGCGGCGTTCATTTCTTTCGCGCGTGCTGTCTCGCTTCAGGCGATCGCCCCGGCGCGACACCGAGCTGGAAGCAGTTTGCGTCCGTGTTCAGGATGGAGGCTGGTCTCCGTCGGGCAAGTTTGGTGAGGTTCGCGGGCGGCAGGAATGTCGCCCTGCTCCCGCGGGCGACCGACCCCTGGGACTTCCCCCGGGTTAGCAGCTGCAGGAACGGGGGGCCGAGGTCGGCATCTTTGCGAGCGCGTGGTGGCAGCAGCGGCAGGCTTTCTTATGCCGCCGGCTCCTCGATCGGAGACTGCCTCGACCTCCTCTCCCTTGAAATCCTCCTCGAGCTGCATCAGCTGTTCGCCGCACCAAGTTCGTGTCGAATCGTCTCTTCGAGCTGCTTCTTTCGGCACAAGCTGATGCAGTAGGGGTGGAAAGTGCAGGCATAATAGTCTTTCGCGTTGCTGCATTCCTTATTACCACATCAGTTTCAAAGGGTCTCGTCGGAAGAATCCTGCTTCCCGGTTACCCCGATATTCCTTTTCATGGCCCTATTTAGGTACCTTATCTGACACTGCTGTCGGTACGCAGGGTGGGAGTTCGCCTGAATGCTCAATCTCCGAGTCGATTCTTCTCCCGGTAACGCGTCTCTTGATTGCATGTCGGAAAACAGATGGTCGACATAATTCATCCTTTGTTACGTTGTGGTCCTGCTGATGGAGGCGGATTCGTTGCTATTCTGGGAGCGTTTCATAACATGCGATCATGCAGACAAGCGCAGTACTAGGTTTCCTTTGCTTCCTGGGATTTCCAATCAGAGTCAAGAGGAGAAACAGGAAACAATGAGAGAGACATATCTGGAGCTCCTGGAAACTATGCAAACGGCTCCTGAGGTCATCGGAGTAGAAGACGCAGTTCATCGGTGTGTGGAAAGCACCTAGGCACATGAGGCTGCGCTCGTCGGCTATTCCCCAATCTTCGTTCGCTGCTTGCACATCCTGGCGTCTTTGGCTCGAACTGACGTGCATGAAAGTGACCATGATATACCTCGGCATGTTTTTGCTTTGTGCATGTTCATCAGTAGCAGGTGAACGTGTGCAGAAGACTACAGAATCAAACCAATGATGAAGCCTTGCAATTCTTTGTTGATTATAGTGACTATTCAAGAGCGGTTCTTCATCAAGATTGACATTCCTCTGCACTACTTGGTGATGCAAAGTTGCATTCCTAGCTACTGCTGAAACTATAACGTGATGGTGCCTTTCTTTCTGTAGATTTCCTGCTCTGCGCTAGCACCTGGTTCACACTCCAGCAGGGAAGGGAGATGATGCGCAAGCGGAATTCCGGAGCGTCCGTCGGCCAGGGGCAGGAAGGTTGGGCGGGAGTGGGAGCCCTTGAGGTCGGGTATACGGGTGTGTGTGAACCCAAAGTGCAAGTTTGGGGAGCGAAAATCCTTATCGCATTTCCTGGTATACTGGGTTGCCTTCCGGCCCCTTTGGGGACGCTTGGCCACGACCCTTGGAACCTCTGGCGCCAACTCCAGAGACGTTGCAACGCAGCTCTTCCTCCGCGATGCCCTCTTGCCGGCCGCATCCCTAGAAGCACTGTGCTGCCTACGCGGGATCGTGACCGCATGGAACAACGGCAGAGGAGGCCAGAATGACAGGGACCAATCCATTTTGCTGTCCTCTTCATGAGAACAGCAAAATGGTCCCAGACAAAATAGTCAGCGTCAAGATGGTCCCATCTGGGAACCATAAAAACGCAACTTGCCGGCATCCTTTCAAGGATACAGCAGACTTCCTCCAACACACAGTAATCCCTTCCCCCCCCCAATTCCCTTCATCTTTTTTTACTACAACTTTTCGTTATGTTTTTCCCTTTTTTTTTGTATTCCCTTCCCTTGTGCTGCCGAGGCATACCCTGCTGGCCTGCGTACCAGATCCCGGCAGAGTAACGTGGCAGTATCAAACGTCCTGCCACAGACACAAAGGTTTGTTTTATAAACGCCCCGGAGTGACCGGGTGTGAACCAGGGCAGCACCCGAAGCCTACAGGCCAACCAACGTCGTCTTGCAAGGGGAAGTTGAAACCCACGACGCACCCTCCATTCTCAGTGTCGATTCTTCCCCGGGCGGGATTTGAACCGGCAACGCTAAGGGGTCGCATCTGCACGGTCCTCAAGGCGGGAGAAACCTGGGGTTGCATCCTGAAAAGCGCTCTCATCAAGAGGCCGAAGCTCGTAAGGGGGAGATAGTTTTCGCCATTGGAATGTTAAAGGAATTCGTCACGAGGGGTACAGAGCTACAGCAGGGTGCAATTGCTATCCCAGACTCTTAGCTACACCCTGCAAGAATCCAAGAAGCGGAGTAACAGGTCATGAAGAAACAGAGAGCCCACAGGGAAACTGATACGAGCTAGGTATTTCAATTCTCCCCTCCACTTTCCCCTCCCACCTCCACTCTCACTCCGATCCCTCTTTCCTCCGCGCACCACAAACCCATCTTTGCCTGGAGGAAAAATCAGAAATCTCAAAAACGATGTCCAGAGTGTTGAGTCAGGAGAAGGACTTTACTCATTCTTGTTTGGTTGTTCGATGTTAAAGTTCAAGGAATGAATAAATCCGTCCACCGCACCTCGGATTGGGCAAAACCCTGTTGCCTTTTGTAGGCGAGACGTACTGGACCGAAGTTCAACGTCCGCGAATTTGCTGTCTTTGAGCACTCGTCTTCTTCTTCTTGCATCTTTTGGAGACTCAGTTTGCATTTTGACGCCTGTCTTCCGTTGACTTAGCTGGGAGTCTGGCTGTTCCTGACTCGAGTCCATGCTGTGGTCTTCCACGTTAGGTACCTCCGTTCATAGAGTTTCTACGTCGCTGTCGGCTGGAGTGGTACATAAGCTCTACCTTGGGGAAGAGGGGTCTCTTCCCAAGGTAGAGCTTATTACATCTTTTCCTCTCGAGAGTGAAATCAAGTCTTTGCCATAATAGTGGTTTGTGACAGTGGTTCTCCACTTTCTTCCTCTAATGGTCATTAATGATGTTTTGGGCAAGGTACCGGTGCAGCTGGACCCCCTTCTGAAGGGCCTGCCCTTCCTGGGTGGGGTCTTGGACTCGATTCAGCTCGTCTGTATTGATTTCCAAATGCTCCATCGAGTCTTCTGCTTTACCTCTTATGCTTGTTCCCCTCATTAAGTTGCCTTCATCATTTCCACCTCCAGGCTTTGGTTCCCTTTTTGGCTAATTTTTGAGGGTGATTCCTCCTCACTCAAACTTCTCTGCTTTCTTTTGCGGCTTCTTTCTACTGTCAGCAGATTTGCCTCGCATGACGTGCCATTTTCCGAAATTTCCTGCATGTCCTGCTTGCATAGACTATGGTCTTGCAAACGTAGCACCGCGGGGGTTCCCGCATGCAAATGTTGTCCTCGCTGTCCACACCCTTTGCATCATCCCTCAGGGCACACGACAGCTCGGTAGCCAAATTTCCTAAAGCCACTGCAAAAGTGTGACTGCTGTCGGCGTGATACTTGAAACCTCTTGGAGTAATCGTCGATTTCTACAGGACTGAGGATTTTTGCTCACCATGTAACCTGTATTTTACACCCTCTAAAACGAAGGTGACTACACAGAGTAACACTGATGTCCATGATCTTTCCATACCTCGAGAAACGCTCCCCCTCCAGTTGCTTGTTTTTGCGTCAGAAATCCAGTACGAACAGGTGTCTTGCTGTTTCAGCGTTGCTTGAGATGCCCTTTATGACACAGCCATTAATATTTAAGTCATTCTCTGCAAGGTCGTCTACGATCTCAGAACTGTCCGTATATAAGGAGAGACCACCCACGAAACGGCGGTTGTCGTAGCGACCACCACTGTTGCATAAACATGCCTGTAACTTACTCGCTGCTGTAGTCACAGCTTCTGCTTTGGGCACGTCGTATATCTCTAGATACATCTGCATGGCATGGTAAGTCGAATCGTGTGTTCAATCGAGTGTTCTTCGCCCTCCACACTGCACTTAACTGAACAGTCACTGTTATTAGTCAATGGTGAGCAGCAGAGGGATGGCTGTGAACCGGGTAATCTCTTTATAGGAACAGTTTTCAGGTATTGGCATCCAACTCGTGGTCAAACAAACAAAAGAAGTCTGAAAACCTAAAGTTGCGAAAAAATTTCTCCGGGGACTTAGGATCGACTGAACCATGCTCAAAGGCTGTTCGCATGGAACCCTTCTACACATCAGACCTCCAGGATCTCGCTGGAGTATTTGCTACTACCACCAAGATCTGCACCGACGGCGGTTCCAGGCGAGCTCGCGCCCAAACCCTTCTGCGCGCACCGTCGCGACCCTCCTACTCGCCGGAACCTGAGGAACCTGCCGTCCTCCGGAACGCGCCCGGAAGGCAGGAACGGCTCTGTCCCGGCGGCTGGGTATAGGCTCGACGCTTGAGCGCCATCCATTTTCAGGACTAATTGCTTCGGCAGGTGAGTTGTTACACACTCCTTAGCGGATTCCGACTTCCATGGCCACCGTCCTGCTGTCCATAGCAATCAACACCATCTGATGAGCGTCGCATCGGGCGCCGTAACCCAACGTTTGGTTCATCCTACAGTGCCAGTTCTGCTCCCCAAAATGGGTGCTCATGGATCCGACAGTCCGAGCTTCAGCTTTCAAGCAAGTCGGACTTCTCACCCATTCAAAGTTTGAGAATAGGTTGAGGTCATTTCGGCCCCAAGACCTCTAATCATTCGCTTTACCCGATGAGACCCCGTTCTTTTTCCGCTCCAGCGAGCGCCAGCTATCCAGAGGGAAACTTCGGAGGGAACCAGCTACTAGATGGTTCGATTCGTCCTTCGCCCCTATACCCACCTCTTACGACCAATTTGCACGTTAACCAGAAAACATTGAAATAGATAGACTATAACACTGGAGTTAGTCTCACAGGCTCTGGACATTCCCCTTTATGTTGAGTGTTCCACTGGTTTACTCCACACTTAGGGTCTTTGAACCTGGGAATAGCTTTAGGAATCAATGGAGAATTGGAGGTCGGCTTCTTGATTTCTCTTCAGGATGCAGTGATAGTTCCAGAACACGGTGCAGGATCCATACTTTCAAGGGTCTACCAGGATGTTTATGCATGGTGTGTACAAACATCATTTGTACACCCTTATGAAGTTCGGTCCCGCTTATGAAGGTGTTCCAGATGAGGAAAGTGTCGTAGAGCCCACCATGGCGTCGTACCCTGGGATATTTCCCTTGTCCTAACAACAGCGCTCTCAGATATTCCTGCTTCGTTTCTTCCCGTAGCCTTCCTACTTTCCAGTCACGGGCAAGGGTCCGCCAGATGAAGATATGGAACATGTTTTCTAATATTTCGCGACTCCTTGAATTTGGATTACGTAACAGATGTCGGGTTCTCTTGCTGCACACGATTTCTCCGCGATAAAATATCATGAAATCATCTTGGATCCCTGGAGATAGTCGAATTTCTAAGAATTAGTCTCTAATGGATTGAGGACGAATAATCCATACCTGATCCTTGTTTCCTCAGCTTTAATTTGTGGTTCAGTTGGTCTTTCAGGGTCCTAAGGTTGATCTTGTCCCATTCCAAGCCTCGGGTTTGCCATAGCTCTCCGAAGGTTACCCAGTCCTGCATCTGAATTTTGTGTCTCAGCAGCCTCTCTTAGAGGCTGTTGCTGCTGAGCAAGAACTATTTGCAATCTACAATGATCAGTCCTGATTCTTATAGGAGCCACTTCTCCGATGCCCCACGACGAGATCCTCCTCTTAAGATTTCCTTATTTCTCAGCACGATTGGTAACCTCGCTTTATTGTTGGGATTGTTCCCTGATCCACGTTTGGTCCACTCTGTCTTACTGCTCCTTCATGGTGAGGGAGGTTCTTATATCACTTATTTCGTTAGTGATCCTTGAGTAGACTGGTGGAATGGAACATATGTGGCCATTCCTCCTGGACCTAGGAGGTTTTACATTCCAGTATCATCTCCTACATATGACGGCATACAAAATGCGGCTTCACACATGGTTTCTCTTCCTCTCACAGGAGTGATCTTTGGATGTTGGCCAGTTTTGATGACCATGTCAGGAGTATAGGGGAATGGCGCACCAAACAGGAACTCAGATGACGAGACTCGTTCCACAGGTTGGGCTCTCTCCTTCAGGCTGAAGCTTCGTGTGCAATATTTGGTCATTTCCTCTCCAGTGTTTGCCAGAGTTTCAGTCCATTGACTCGTCGATGACGATGAGGACTGTTTAATATATATCCTAAGGTATTTGGTGTCGCCGACAATCCTGAATCCCTTGGAGATTACGTTAGCGAGCTCTGGGATTCCCAAGATGAGTAGCTTCCAATTGTCGGAGTTGATCTTCAGTCTCAGTCTAGAGCCCGCCAGCTCAGTGGTAAATAGGAACGTCCTTTCACCTATCGTGTTTGCTTTGACGAAGAGGCGATCGTTGTCGAGAGTTTAGATATGTGACTGACTTTTGTCCAAGTTGCTCTTAAGCATGGTGCCTTTGGTGACAAAGGTTGTCACCACCTCCGTGTAGAAAACGGAAAGTGCAGTATCTCCTCGAGGACTACCTCCTTTTCATTCGGATGGCTGGTGTTTCCTCCACGCTGATGCAGATGCAGAAGTTTTCGTTGCTCTAGGACCGATGCCTCAAGCGCGCGAAATTTTCTCGGGAAGCCAAGTTTTCCAGGATTCTGACAAAAATATCATAGTCCACCGAGACGAAACCCTTTTGGGTGTCGGCAATGTCCACCACCAGGTTGTTTTATGCAGTTTCATCGAATTCTGGGAACGATTAGGCAGATCTGACGTTCTTACGCACGTGCCTTCCGAAAACTGTTCACGTTTGGGTGGGATGGATCAATAGCTGGAGTTCGGAACAAGAACTCCGAGCTTGTGGTTGATTGTAATAGATCTTCCGCGAAAGCAATCCATGCTTCTTGAAACAAGGTTTGAAATCCAGGATCCCGCAAATCCCTAGAGGATTAATGGAGGACACTGGATAAAAACCCTTTGGCGTCAGGATGAGTTATTTTGTCCCGTGATGAGCAATGTATGTCTAGGCAAACAATTTTCAAATTCGAGGCAGAAAGACGTAAAGGAGGAAGCAATCAATGAGAAAGAGTTCAACTTCAGGGTGACTTTTTGATTTTTCTTCAATCATTGCTGTCGCTTTTGGCTTGCCCGTTTGAAATTGCCGCTCTATCTTAAAACTTTGCTAGGGTGGGGGACCATCCAGCAGGTACAAAGTATAAAACGGCAAATCGAATGGTCACGATAAATCTGTCCGGCAATAGAACAAATGTGTGAAAAATGCAAGGTGCACAATAAAAGACAGGAATTACTCCCTCATCATGTGTGCCACCCCAGCTATAACCCCCTTCCTGCCGCCCGGGTACCGGAATCCATCATGGGAACATTAGAATTAGAATGCAGCAGGTCATCATATGAAATAAGACTTGCTGAAAGAGGGACATGGGAGGACAATTGATGCTGATATATCGAGGAAGACCAAAGACAGACCTGGCGAGAATATAACTCGGTCAGAATTGGTAGAGAGAAGGAATTGGACTAGCTCACAAGAGTAAGTCGATGCACAACTGGCTGAAGTAGAGCAGTCGGTGCAACTGATATAAACACAGGGAGAAATCTTCAATGTGAGACTCACTCGGATAGGAAACGAGTAATGAGAAACTGTGGACGCCCACATCCAACATGTCCATCAGTTTCCGGACGCTTGGAAGTCACTGCCGCTTCACGAAAGGCATTGCGTGTCCCATTAGCCAACATTTAGGTGAACACGGCAGCTGTAAGAACCAGAGTCAAAAGATTATTGACTTGGAAGGAATAAAGTAAGCTGCTCAGTGATGTGGGCACATGAAGAATTCCCTGACGTTTCACTCAAACAAGGAGGGAACAGTCAGAAGAGCTGAACTTGCCTAACGCGCCAACTACCATACGCGGGAACTCATAAGTCCATAGATATCAGACCTATAGAGTCGACTTCTTTACCATGAGAGGCACTGGATGAACACGACAATCCGAGAAGAGGAGGAATAAAACAGCACTGTAGGGCAGGACAGGCAAGAAATTGACAAGATGATCACAAGCCTCAAGCAGGGACCAGAATGAAGGAGAGAAACATTGCGTGAGCTCTATGGCCAACGATGAAATATCGAGAGTTATCTTGGAATAGGGGACTTGAAATCTGACCTCCATCGTAAAAAAAGAATGAAGTGAAAAATGAAGAAAAAAGAGGAAAACGAGCCAAGTTCTGCAATAGATGATTATTAGCAACACCTCGTAGATGGAAGAACAAAGTATCAGGAACCTAACAACGCAAAGGGAGTAGTACGCTGGGAGAACACAACCGACTCGCTTTAACGCGGAAACTCCGTGACTTCCTAAAAAGTAAAACTACCTAGTCTGCTGCAAAGAAGGAATCAGATAGGTCTGAAAGTCGCAGCGAAATGAAAAAGTTGTAAAAGATTAACTGGCGAGGGACAATGAGAACAATCCCCGGTCTAAATGGATACACATTGAAAGAATCCCTTTGAAGAAGTGAAAGAGCACTTTTTGCAGAGGGTTATAATCTGTTCTCCCCTCTCTGATGGAGAAAATCAGAATGGAAGGGAATATTTTAGTTGCGCCAATCGGTTCTACACCATTCAAGGCAGATTCAGGGCAATGGCTTCAGCATTACGCAAATCGAAAATCTCCTTCCCAGTATACGACGGAATTTTCTACAATAGATGGAATTCGATGCATCCAGAGGCATCAATACTAACGGAAATCTTCAACATATGCCTCAGGTTTGAAAGGATGCTGACACACTGGTAGCACTAGAAGAGAATCTCATCCTGAAAACCATGGTCAAAGTCAAGGATGGAGATGAAGACGTGTCAGTTGACGATTCTATGCATCATCTACATATAGATGATGCATAGAACCGTCTGCATCCTCTTTAGAAGAGTTCGGACTGAGAGGCATTCTCTCATTCCGAACTCTTCTAAAGAGTTCATCAAGCCAGAGTGTCTGCTTGCAGTAGAAAGGAGTCCAAAGTAGATTCGAAAATGCTGGAGCATCACACCACTCACATGTTGCGTTCGGAGACCTAAAGAATACAATCCGATGCGATCCTCCTTGAGCAGCTAAGTGGGACCCTAAGAGAAAGCGGAAGGGAAGGATCTTGAAAAGCATCATGAAAGTTGATTCAAGGACCTATTTACAGGAGAGTACACATCTGTGCAAGCAGCATCGCAGGTTAACAGGAAAATTCAAACTTGTTGAAGATTAAAGGAGGAGATACCCCCTTAGCTCTTCAATATAGCGATCGAGTCTACTTCACGTAAGATGGGAGACTTTGGAGGGTAACCAATATCGACGTGCGTGGAAAGCCTTCATAAAGACTAGCTACGTGGAAAGCCATCAATTCGAGATACTTAGCTCGGAGTCTTCAGATATGCATGACTAGCTCCGAAAACTGGGCTCAGTAAATCCCATCACCTGCAAGTCTTCGTATTTGGGAGCAGAGATTTAAAGAAGATCAAGAAAAATCACCTTCAAGATCGCCAGAAGCAATTTCCTGATACTGGAGTTCGGCGAGGCATGCCAATAGTTATTGGTGTTCATTCCCATTCAAGCCCGCTAAACAGCAAACATAGCAAAAACAGTATCCATAATGGATCTCAGTTTTCTCCATGGCAGGAAGCTGGACTCCATGGAAAACCTCACTCTCCTTTTGCATTTGAACTACCAGTGGCGGGGAATATTGAAGAAAGCAGAGTGGACGTTTCTTGACGACTTCTCTTATGCTGTTATCTAGATAATAGAATAGGAGAACTCGTCAAGAAATGATTACCAAGAGGGGAAGCCAACAGAATCAGCAGGATGTCTCGGCCTGCCCAACCTATCCGATATAAGTATCACCGACTGATGAAGATTTGGAAGAATTTATGTCCGGAGCGATTGTTGCAAAGTGGAATAGACCTACAAGTGTAGAAAATAACTGGGTGGTGGGAAAGTCGGCCAGCATCCGTAAGAGTGAAGATGGAATGAAAGTATGAGGGAAAAATATGGAAAATCACACCTAACAACTCCATGGTCGACGCTCATATGGAGGAGAAAATCACCTCAAGTTCTGGTCTCATCTTGCATTACGCCAATCATATCCAGGGTTATTTTGAGAAATATCAGCTTGTTATTCATATAAATCTTAACAACGAATAATTTTTCTATGATGGTTTTGCCCCCACGTGGCATCTTTTTGTACCAGCGTAGATTTCAAAATTTGCTCACCTTGGATATCCCATCAACCTTAATGACTTGCTACAAAATGCTGCTGTTTGCTCATTCCGTTTCTTCCTATCGAAACCACTGTGTCACTACAGGTCACGGATTTAGGCAACAACCAACTGCAGTGTTCAAAGTTCAATTATCTACGTTGTGAACTGAGCAAGGAGGCAAGTTGGCAGACTACTAGGAGACCATTGGTAAAAAAAGTAAAGCAGCGACAGATTCTAGTTGAGGGTTTTTGACAGAATCTCCAAGATATCAATATTATTTGTGATTTGTGGGATGGCGCCATATATTTGTGAAAGAATAAGTGGCATGAATATCTAATGAGTGAGGCGGAAGATTCAAATGTTTTCTTCTCAAAGTTCCAGGAGTGATATTTGGTCAAGAAGTGTGTCTTCACAGAGATGGAGACTATGAGATGATGGGAACTTTAAGGAATAGAGATTCCGAAGATTAATGCATTTCTGAATTGAGAAAGAAAGTGGATCAAAAAGAACTCTTCAGCAGCACTTTAGAATGCCGAAACGTCTTCACCAAGGGTTTTCCAGCTCATTGAATAAACAGTCTTGATTTTCTCTGAGCATTGCTGAAAATTGCTGCCGAAAATCTAGGTAAGAGAATAGGTCTAAGCGAATAGGGAAAATCAGCATTCAGTGTTAAAAATCTATTAGTAAAGAGAGAAAAGCTTTTTAGGAGTCTCAGGGGAAACCTTTTACTAAAGCAGTGATTCCTTAATGCGGTTTCGCTGCAAAACCCTTGAAAAAATGCAACAGTTCTGATTTAGCAAAGCATTCTGATGACACGGTTTCCTAAGAAATTCGGATAATTCCAAGTTTCTTCTTTAAATTTTGCACCTAGAAACAAATGACAACGCAACTAGAGGACTTTAGAGGAAGCTCCTCCCTCATTCCTGCTTAGATGGGTTTCCCTGTCTCTCTGGAAAGTGAAGTCTTCATCACTGGATGCTTGCCGGAAAGCTATGTGGCCAGAAACGCTCCAGTAGAAAAAGAAGATGGCCACATCGTAATGGCTCTGGTTGGCCGAGACATTCGGGCGTGGCACCGGTGGTCGTCAGCCGGAGATCCCCGATGAAGGCCGGAACAATGGGAGTCTTCGGGTCCATCGGGTCCTTCCAGGAATCAAGAGTGAGGAGTTCCCCCTCCGGTCTTTCAATGGAGAGCGGACTCCTCACACCGGGGGGCCCTTCCGGTTTCAAGACGGAGCAGGAGCCCTCACGGACGCCTCTCCAGTTGTTCAGCTCCCTGCTTCTGTAGTGTAGAAGAAATCGGAGACACGTCTGTCGAGTATACTTCCGAGTCGATGGCAATGGTAGAATTTGAATGCTGAAGAAAGAGGTGGAGGTGGCGGTCGAACCGAACTCGAATTCAGCAAGGGGCCATAACGGGCAGAAAGCAATCCAAGCGAGATGGCCAAAGCCCGCTTTCAAGGGAGAAAAAGTGGATCTGGAATGGGCCAACGATCTGGAACGTCATTCGTGGGGCAAGCACCTTTCGACGGAGCGAACGGAAGCTCAAAAGAGAATCGCGGAAATGCTTCAACCCCTTGTCAGATCTGTGAAGATTTGAGCAGCGAGGACGGTCCATCTCTTCACCAAGGTTTTTAAAGAGTAGTGCAGCTAGAGACTCCATGTGGTGGCAAGATGTGGCGAGCGCCGTAAGTCAGTAAGAACAAAAGCGATTCTTGACCAAGTGAGACCGACCGTGACAAAAACCATTTCACCCCCCCCCCCCTATTGGTGACGCCATCTACAACGAACAAAACGAGAAGCTTCTTTTCTCCTTTTCGGGTGGATTTGCTTTTCAAGTAGAAAAGTAAAGCTCTGAAAATTACCAAATTACTTGTTTTGAGTCTTGCTCAACGCTATACTTTCACGGAAAGAAGCCTCTTGCTCAAAGGGGAGGTTACCTATACTTTAAAAGTTGCTGAGAAGGGGCAAGAAGGTACGCTCATAGTTTGTGACAAAAGCCATTTCATTCGGGAATACAGTGTACATGTATTTCATGTTGTTCTTTTTCCTGATGTGAAATAGAAACAGGGCCTGAATAATGATCATTGATCTGCTCTTTCAAACGTTGGTACGGTCATCCAAGCAGCTTGACACTGCAGTCCAGTTTCCTTTACAGTTTCATCTCTTGTACGTGAAAAGGAGAACTGCTCTTCGAGTGAAACTGTGGGAATCAGAATTTGAAAATTAATCCTCTCCATTGATTCTCGCGAGAAAAGAATACTTGATTGAAGTCATTTTGTTATCAGTATCAAGAACTCGAGCATGATGTTGAGAGAAAAATTGCTGTGGCTTCTAGAGACCATTTTTCAGCTATTTTTCACAATAAATTCGAAACTGGTGGATATTGTGTTCAAAAGAAAAAGAATAGGATACCACAATGAATCTTCCAAAATGAAGATCTTCAACCCATTTTGAAAAATCTGTGCAACGTCCGAAACCTGAAAAACATGAGAAATGGGCATATAGAGATGTGCATTAACAACACACGTAAACATTTTCAGTGTAAAGCACCTTGCAAATTCAGAACTCTGATGGATTTCTTCAAGCCTAATTCCATGAAATATAAGTAACTACTTTCAAAAATTCAGACGAGAATCCAAAGATATCTAACTTTCATTCACAATGCATCAGGGATGCCAAAACTCAGTTGCTAATACTATTGTTAGATTGCTATTGCGAGCGGATTCCTTGCGGGGGATCCCCTCCGAAGAAGAAAATCCGGGAGCGAATCCTTTCTGGGTTCCCTTCAGACAAGAAAAAATGGAGCAGACCCCCTCCCCGGGGGGTCCTCCGAAGAGAATAAGGAAGGATTTCCCTTCGGAGACAACCAAGATGGAGGTGGTCTCCATTTCCGGGGATCCCTCCCTCCCCTGGCGTGAAGGAGGGCAGATATGCCAAAAACACATCAAACCCTTTTCATGGCCTCTTCGATTTGAATTCCCATCGATATTGACGGTGAGCGCTACATAGACCTTCCTTCTGGGATAGCTGTGAGCGGCTTAGGTCACGTCAATCCGCGATTGATTGACGTCCTTAAATTGCAAGGAGACTATTGTGTAAATGTTGACTGAGCTTGAAATCCATTTGTGAAGCATCAGCAATTGCTTTACCAAGTTCTATAGCTGTTCTTGATGGTGAGTCTTTTTTGAAAGATTATTCTTCGTTAGTTAGTCATGCGAAAAAAGTGATAGATGATCAGTGCACCGAAACGAGAGATCTATTAATGGAAAAGGAGCCATTTGATTACTTAGATGCTCGTTATAGCTCCGATTTACCCACAGACGTGATAAAACAGGAACAACAAAGAGTGGAGAAAGAATTAAACTCTTAAGATGACTCTCTCAAAGAGGCTGAAAACCGTGTAAAGCACTTTTGCACGCAAGGGGGTTCTAGCTGATACTCCTCTTGAAAGTGCAAACTCTGGATGCTCCACTCGTCGTTTAGTTGATGCATCTCAAAATTGCATAGTGACAAAACACGACTGTGGAACAAAAAATGGTTGGCTGAGGATCATCAAATGAAGCAGTCTGACCATGGATAGAAACGTGAATTCAGCTGGAGAGAAGACGAAACATTTGTATTTCGGAATCTAATATGGCTCAATGTCATATCCGTCGAGAAAATAGGACCCGTCTTAAGGGTCCCGAATGGAACATATTGAAAAATTGTGCGGTTGACGTGGTTGTTTGCAAAGAATTTAAAAACAGAGGACATAAACTTCAAACAGAATCTACAATGGTACTGTGAGAAACGATCCATTATGAGGCTAGTGTCGGTATTTGATCGTGGGAAACTAGAAGAAATGTTAGGGGAAAAAATGAAAGAGAATGTGTACAGCCCAAGACAACCGTATGGAAGCGGAGGAAAGTTCTGCTGTCCACTGTAGATCGGTGAGAACCAGGCAAATACGAACTCAATTTTATCTTTGTTCATCATATGAAAGTTGGGTAAGCTGCCTGATCCTAGGACAATGAGGTCGACGAACCTGCAGGTTCTTAAGGAGAAAATTCCTAGTTTCTAATTTGAGATGTATTTGTTCCATTTTTATTTTCTTGTGGTGTTCACATCATGGCACCAGTCAAAGAAGAATATATATTACGTGACCCTAGCCATAAGAGACCACCTTAAGACCAATGTCACTTCCATGTCTTTTTCAAAACCACGGTGAAGATGTGGAGCCTTTATCTGATGCCTTTTCTGTCTAAAGTTCTTCCAAAGGAGTCAATACAATGAGGAAAAATAAAAAATTGCTTACTTGAGTAACAAGTTGGTACCAAGAAACTGTTTTTTCGATTATTTGAAACGAAAACACGACTGCTTGAAATGTTTTATTCTCGTTTATTATTACTTCCTTTGTACGAGATTATACAAAGGAAGTAATAATAACAAAGCAAATTTGTTATTATTACTTCTTGTACCAAACAAACACACAGGAAGTTTTTAAAAACCGGTCTCCATGACATGGAATCATAAAGAAGAATCGAACGAATCTACGTCATATCCTGAAATCCCGGGAGAAGAAAGAATCAAGTTTGTTTTCAAAGATAAGAAATAAGTTTCTCGGTGAAAGTTTGCTCGAGATTTCAGCTTCTGCACACGTCTACACAATTTAATGGAAACACCTGCGCTCACGATAGCGTTTTGAAGAATACACAAAATACACTTGTTTCAGTACTAAACACTTTGGGAGAACTTGGAAATCCTGTATCAACTGATAGCATCCGACGCTGTTGTCATGTTATCTTCTTTATGTACGTTTTCAATCAGCATCCTTGCATTTCAATTCCGGTTTGGCAACACATCTGCAAAGCCCGAGTATCGGAAGATGATTGAGTGCTACAATCTTATTTTTGGATGGGAACATTCTCATTTTCAGGGAAACGCTTGATGGATATATCTTGATGTGCTTCTTCGTTTTCATTTCATTTAGTCCCATTGTCTTCTTGCTATACCTCACGGTATGGGACTAAGATTCAATAGGGAGAGTTCTCCCTCGTTAGTTAGTGGGGCTTCTTTGGAGAGCAATCATTCCATGTAAAAATACATTTTGAATACCAGCTACATTAACTTGTTTGGTTTAAAATAAGAAATTGGTCTATGATTGCATGAATACACGCTATGTAATTTTATTTTTAACGTCAACAGTCCTATGTACTTATTTTGTATGTTATTTTTGGGAAGATCATCCTCAGAAGAACTCGAAAATTCTTTTCTAAACAGGGTACCACTTCGAAGATTCTTAGATGATTGTTGAATGCATGAAATGTTAAAATGCCATCTACAGCAATGATTCCACCTTAGAACAGTATGAAGACTTTTCAGCAGGAATAAAAGTTGCTTTGATTTCAAGAGTGTTCACAGATTGTTCTGTTGAAAGACTTAAACCATATGATATAAGTCATGATAGCAACCTTACTAAGCAATTTTAACAAATGATAAAATTGGAGAGTGTGGAAAACTTTAGTCAATGATGTAAAAAAGATAGAAAGTGGTTTTGTTTTGATTACAGCTATGAAAAGAAACAAACTTTATGTGGGACGACAGGCTTGTCCTATTGCCGAAGATTTGAAGCGTTTACTGGAATTTCATAATTCCCAAACCTTGGACATCAGTTCATATTACATTTTTTCATCATATTTGTTATTGATAAGCTCGATTTTAGGTTTTCAAACATACATAGACAGTATAGAAACCGATGTTTTTGATCTTCACAGTGAAACGAATCTACAGAACGCGACTTACAAGCAGTCAAAAAACGTATGTATCAAAACATTTAGTGTCATCTAATAAGATCTAAACAAATTACAGAAATGATCGGAGATCTGATTGTACTTTGATGCTTAAGCAGAATGAAAAAAAAAAAAAACGGAAAAAAAATAGCAAACTGATGTGAAATATATGGAATCATCACCTTAACAGAATAACTAAGAAAACTCAGACCAGAATCGGAGAAAAATAAACAACATTGAAGGTTCATTTGAATGATATATTTCTTAAAAAAATTAAATTTGAAAGCTGGATGCCCTGACCAATTATCCATAACTTTAAAGTCCAGTAAGCAGAAGTGAAAATGAAATTTCTTAATTATTTCCTGTAGGAGAATACTTCCAGTTGTTTCATAATTGCATTACGTTCTGGAATTCTTCGACGTTCATCGGAAATACAAAGTTGAAAAGGCCTCGTTGAATTTTCGTGATCCGTTGGTTTCATACATCTTAAGCCTATTTTAAACATCAGATTCAGGTTAGCATCATCCACTATGATATTTGAAAATTCTGAAAGCCAAGGTTTCAATTTTCCATTCTTTCCAGTGATTTAAACTAAATGATAAGCTTTAAATACTTGCAAGTTCAGAAAACAAAGAAATGTTGAGCAATTTTTTTTTTTCATTTTTTCAATAGAATCCCTTTGATGTTCTCTTACGGCATGTGTGATAATTCCGATTCGTTGTCGTACACGTGTTCCACTCTTTTGAATTAATAATCGTTGTAACTTCTTCGGTTTCTAAAACTTTTTCCAGCTTCCCTAATTCCATTTTTAGTTTGGAAAGTTTAGCTTCTAAAAGCAAGTTTCCACTATTTTCAAGATTTTAGCGATCAGAAATCGCAAATTCCGACAGCTTCCAAGGGTCACAGAATAATCTCTATTTAATAATCTATAGATCTGATTGTACTTTGATGCTTAAACAGAATAAAAAAAAAAAAAACGGGAAAAAAATGGCAAACTGATGTGAAATATATGGAATCATCACCTCAACAGAATAACTAAGAAAAATCAGACCAGAATCGGAGAAAAATAAACAACATTGAAACTATGAAAGTTCATTTGAATGACGTATGTATTTAGAATAATCTATGTACTCCTATTGTAAAATTCATTGTAAAATTTCGATGTTGGCTTCAAAAAACATTTCGATTCCTAAACAATTTTATCTGCTTTCGAATCCGGATACGTCATCAGCATGCAGGAGTTAAAAGACTTTTTTCCCGAGAATCATATAGAGTACATTGAATTAAATAGCAAATGCAGCCTTTCTACAAACAATCCACATAAGTAATGGGAAAAGGCAATGAATCTACAGATAAGAATTTCATTATGGGTTTATGGATGTCTTGCCAGATTGAGATTTTGTGCCAATATTAGATATTGGAATCGAAGAACTTTATGATGGAGGATATATAGAAGAAATTGCTATCAATGTAGTGAATACCTAATGTTGGACATTTCAGGATGTGCCAGACAAGCAGCTAAAGCAGCGGTCGGCAGAAGGTAGAAGCCAGGACACAGAATATTAGCATTACTTTAAAGACTCGCGAACGCTTACTTTCACAAAAGAGAGAAAAAAAAAATTGGACGTCCAGGACTGAAAACGATTCCAGAAACAAGGAAATCAGCAAAAAGTAAACGGTGATTCAAAAAAAAAAAAAAATGAATTTCGAGTACTCTGATTTCGGTACTATCAACATACTGAGATTCAAGAAGTTCCTTCCTTCTTTGACAATCAGCATTTCTCTACCGAGGGCTCATCCGGGACGAGCAGAGGCGGCAGGAGGAAGCCGAGAGCGATGCCCACCTGGAATCACAGAATGCTGAGGAAGGGAGTAAAGGGGGTGAAATCTAGGCGGCGGAAGGGATCCATCCCCTTCGCGCGCAGCCTCTCGTGAGTCGGCACCGCGAACTCCGAAACGCACGGGAAGGGGCGGAAGAGTCATGGCAACGGAAGCGATTGCGGATGCGAGGGGTACGCGCGATCGGCAGCCAAGGGCCCCATCGTCGACCCTTCTCACAGTCTCCCCCCCCCCCCGTCCCCCCCTTTCCTACCTCGTCCGCGCGCGGGAAGGGCGGTTCCTTTGCGCGTGTTCCAAAAGGCGGCGCCTCTTTGGGCTGGAAGGTTCCCCCCTCCCTACAGGAGAGGGGGGGGAAGGCTAGGAGAGGAGTGGAAAGGGTCCCGCGGGCGTGGCCCTTGTTTCTTTCTTCATGGAAAACAGGTTGCATCATGATGATAGCAGGTTTCCCAGGCATACTTTGTTGAAAGAAGAAGAGGAATAACCGCGTTCAAGTGTTTATGCCGACTGTTTTCAGCGAAGCAAAATTTTGTGAAGATGAGAGAAATCAAAAACATGCACTGATCACGTATTGGTTAAATGATCATGTACCAATGACATCATAATTTCAGTTACCAAGCATCAGAACACATCTTTAGCGAGAAGCGAATTCACCCCTTAGAGGAGAAATGTAGCGACTGGGAGAATGTCGGAAATATCTCTCAGCATCCACATAAGTGTGCATGAACTTGATATGAAAAAATCAATCCTTTTATTCTGTGTGTGTGTGTGGGGGGGGGGGGGGAAGAAGGAACATGAATAGTGTCCATAATCTCAATCATTAACAAGGCCAAAAAGGACTTACTTTTGCTTTCTTTTCCTGTATACAAAGACAATTAGACTTATGAGCATGATGCTAGATTTTCGGAGTTGTGTATTATTTTTTTTGTTTGGAAATACTAATACTTTAATAGTCGGAACTTGTGCAAAGGAATAATTTATAAAACCAAGCAGAATCCATGATAAAATCTTTTTTTGGTAAGCAGTTTTCCAGCGAAAAAAAAAAAATAAAGAAAGGAAACCACACATATTCTCATTGATACAGCAGCCACTTATGAGTGTTTTTCCGTTTGAAGCATGAGGTATTCCTTATTGTAAAGTCAGCGTGTTTCTGATGGTATTTCTGAATTATTTTGTAATTATTGGCAGTTATGTGTGATTACGTTTTCCGATCGACTTCAATCATTGCACAAGAGTACAACTTCACAAGGACTCAGCATGAGTGAAGAATTCGCCTCATACATTGGCATTAAATATGTCTAAGTGATGCTGGCATGATGCTGTCCAAGAAGTATCTTCTGAAGCCAGCTAGGTACATGGATCTAATTCTCAAACCATGCACAGTGGGTTTTGTTAGATCGATGGGAGGAAACCGATCCACTGATAGATATCTGATATGAAGTGACACTGAGCTAGTGGAAAATCTGCAATGCAAAACCTATGTGTTGAAAATCTTCTGAAAGAGGTCCTCCGTTCTACACCATATTACAAGGAACTCGAGAAAAGTATTGAGGTACTGACTTTGTCGCTTACTGAAGTAATTTAGAATAATCGAATCTGGAGACAAGTACATGAAACATATACGTGTACAGATGTGAAAATAAATTCGAAAAGGAAGTGAACTATAACCGAAAACAAATGCTTTTAAATCTGTATCCATAAAACATGTACCGAGTTATTCAGAAGACTTAGAGTTGTTTGTATTCGAGATTAATCCTAGATAATGGATAGATTTTCTCAATGATGGCAGACAGATGTCTATAAACTACAAATGCAAATACTGGCAGTGGCATTTCGTTAGTTTTTTTTTTTCTTTCTTCCAATAAATTTTATAGCTTTCAAATCTCTCCCCCCTCCCCTCAAAACACACACACGCAGAAACGAAAACAAAATATCGTTAGAATGAATTCAAGCGTACACTGTAGGATTCATTTTCCTTAAATAACAATTATGAACTGTTGATAGTGTACTATTTTTTTTTATAAGCACTTCAGCCACGACTAGAATATCACATGTTAACGAACCATACAAAAAGCTGTACTGCACTGTTTCCATTTCAATTGATCCCCCCTCCCCCCCCCCCATAAAATAGGCTTATACCATCTCATTACGATATATGGACGGAAAGCAGACTTATGAAAACTTGGAAACAGGAAAAATTATCAAAAGAAATGCTTGATGGTCCTCTGCGTTGGTGCTTCGTGTCTCAGTTGTGTTTGTTTATTCTTCCCAGGGCACACACTAAGTGTGCTGTGGAACAGCCTTCAAGACCATAGCTAACAGCAATTCGTGAAAAAGCAAATCTGGCAATTCGATTAGCCCGTCGTATCTTTTTGTTTGAGAGGAAACTTTGCTTTAACCACAGTTTCGAATTTTGCGAAGCAAATCTTTAAGCCCTGCCGATTTGTGTAACTTTCAAAAACCCAATGTCAGGCGCGGGGTAGTGACTGTCAAAGTCGTAAGGTGACCGTTCGAATGCACCTCGTCCTAAAATCAGTAGCCTTACGTATGACCTGTTCTCTTTTCTACGTTCTATTTCTGCAGCAGTCTATCTGAGTAACTGCTGGTTCAGGTGAGCGAAAATAGAAAATGGAAAAGTTTCATCATGTTTCGCAAGTCTTGACGGCACACGGGTAGAATTTTCACAATTTAATATTCCATCGATGAATCATATAGTTTATCTTCCTTAATCATAGCTCTCTGCTCTGTAGCTAATGCTTTTAGAAGGATTATGAAGATGTGAAAAGCTGATTAAATCGCAATGCTGGGTTTAATCTATCCAGAGAGCAAATTCGCAAGCATTTTCTTTATATGAATTTGAAAAGAAATTTATTAATTACATGTGAATTTACATGGCATCCATGTATCTGCACTATGCAGATCGCATATCTTGGAGATCTACTAAATCTGCCTATTTTGTTCTCAACTCTTTAACTCTCTTAAGTATACTTTTTTCGGTATGATTAGTAGGAGAATGAGCTAAAAAATTTCTTAGATCCCCCGAAAGTTGTTAGTGGACTAATCTTTCCAGGATCCGGAATGAACTATTTATAATATGACTGATCACTATCCAAGGGATAAGGTAAAAATTTTAGCTGTTTGCAGGTATCTGTTTGCAGCCTGCTCATTTATAACTGCGGTGTGCAATGTTTCCATTCTTAATTACTTTCACTGTGTGAGCATTTAATTGAATTCACTCTATATATTCTTCATGTATCACGAGCAATGGAATCTGTACTTTCTCGATTCTTCATTTCTTCCCATTCATACTCCACCTTTGACTTTCATTTTTTTTTTTTTTTTTTTTTTGATATTCCCCATGATCTGTCCCATGCAAAACAATCCCAATATGAAACCGCAATCTGAGAAGGGATAATGCGCGATTTTTCTTTTAGTTCAACCACATCTGTGACTTTTTGCAACTGCTCTTGGAATTTACCACTCTAGCATACTGGCCTATTTCAGCTATTTCCCACCTTTCCCAATCAGATTATTTATTGGGGGACCAGTTCAAAAACCTGGACGTAATGGAAAAATCATCTGCTCAGACGGCTTTTTATTCTGTTTTCCGTTTCTCCCGATGTCTTTGAAGTTTCGAGCTTTCTCGTGAAGCAACTGCTTCGGGCAAACGAGGAACAGTATAGACTTCGATCTCTACTTGTAAAAAATGTTGCCTTGCAAACCATGCTACGTTTCTACATCATTGCTTTCATTCTAAAACTAAAATCCATTTGTTGGAACCCAATTTCTCTTTTTCTTCGTTTCTTGATTTTGTCCATTTTTTTCTAGCTTGTTCAAAGCTCACTGAATCCTTTTGATCTATTCACTATGGATGTCCTATGATTATCAATAGTGAATAGGGGATCACTCCGGTTCGATTCATCGAGAAACTGTCCAGAATTTGTAGACTTTTTAGGTAAGAATCCTCTATGTATTAGCGATAAGTTTTGGGGACACTTTCTTTAAAGAAAACGGTCTTATATATCCCTTTAAAATGTGTACCGCATTATCCCGTTACTCGAGAGGATTTAAGGCATTTGTCCAAGTGATCAAGCGATAAGAATCCAAAAGTGAAACAGCAAATTAAAAAGGACTGCAATGCAATGAAAACAACGAAACACAGTGTTTGTTTATCGTTTATCTCGGAACGGTTCTGAAGGAAAACTGAATGCACTTTTGAACAGATCATATAAACCTTGCGGAAACTCAGAAACTCCACTTGTGCCATTTGGGTAAACATACCGTTCTTCTGCATGTCAGCAATCGTTTCAAGTCGGAGGTTTTTCAGTTGCATCTCGGGAATGGAAGAAGGTTAGCCAAAGGCGATTTAGGGGAGTATAAAGATGACTGAGAACCACAGCCCCGTTTTTGCATGGGCACTCATTTGTATAGAAGGTGCATGTTGTCGCGAAAAACCCGCCCCTGCTCCAAATGTGGCTTCATCTTCTTCAATACAAAGGTTTCCGTGTCTCGAAATGGTGCTTGTTGTTGACATCGCATCTCCGAGCACAAGCCCTTTGGCGTCACTCCATTCTGAAGAAATGATCCTTTGAATGGAAAGATGCCAAACGTATATTTGGGAATCGTGCTAAGCATATTTTGATGACTTATTTTATATGCAATGGATGTAAGGACTTTTCCCACATCTAATGCCAACTGAAGGTGCAGCTGGATTTTACAGTTCCTCATCAGTGTGCCTTGAAGGTGTTTCGACACATTTTCCAAATTCCTCTCACTCCCGCAAAAGTGATTCTGGAAAGTCTCAGACCACGAGGTGGATCGTCCTCTCCCATGCTATGCATTCGTTTCCAGACCCATTCCCACTTGTTAGCTGCGAAACCAGTATACACAAGTTCTGCGAGTTCCGTCTGGACTCTGGGGAGCACAGTGACCGTTCCTGCACTGCCCTCCTAAGACTATGCCGGTGATGATTGAAAGTAGTGATGGGATTGCCAATTCGTATTCCAGTACGCTCGCACCTTCTTCTTCTTTGCGTGCGGCTTTCCCTCCCCATCTCGAAATCCGCTTACTCTTCTCAACGTCTAAAGGATTTCTTCCAATTTGATCGGTTATGATCATCCATACAAAATGCATGCCATATCGATCCATCGCTCCCAATGTTGTTGCTGCAATTATGAACTGCCATGCTTTTCCCAGCGCTGCAAATTTGAGGGACGCGATGCATGCATATTCAATGGTCCTGGACTAAGATCGAACATTTCAGCAAGCGCAGTCTTTGCCACATCAGCGTTGGACCAAATCATGAAACGGAGCTTCCGTCGAGACTTTTGGGAATGAAGAAGGAAGAGCTTTTTCCAATGGGCAGTTCGTTCATACTTTGCTACATTGCTTATGATTAGTTTCCCTGCATGTGCATTCATTTGTTGCCAGGGTACGAAGAGTGAAGGAATCTTTAAATATAGCGGACTCTTTTTCTCTTGAACTTTTTCCATTTCCATAGCATTCCCGTGTTCTGGAATGCCTGGTATACTTCTGCCCTCCATTAGGCAGATGTCTGGATATCAATTCCTGGAATGATTAATTCTTTAGAGACAGTGTTTGTGTTTATTGGTTTCGGGAAAGCGTTTCGCTCAATCTCCAACTAAGTTTATTATTGTTTAGACAATTCTACGCCAAGCTTTCCAGAAACTGTGGGTCATCAATCCTTATAATCTTAGATAAACTATTGTGGAATTCGAATGTTAAGATCATATCACTTTTACTATTTAATTCATTTTTTTCCGGCTTTATCTCTAACGTAAGAGAATGGCATGCGAGCCATCTAGGAGACCTGGACCAGTGCATGCTGACTTTCGGCAGTTATTTTTTTTTTCCTTTGGGTTGCATTCTTGGGAATGCTGTAAGCTACTTTGAAGGCATAATACGCTTAGACTCATCATTGGAGCGTGCTCCTCAGATTTAGGGATCGTACTTACTACACATGTGTGACCGAGAATCTACGCATCGCAACTGCGACCACACTATTAGCTTACATGTTCGCGAGCTGTGAAAAATGTGCAACCTCTGTCATTTCAGTACTTGGCTTGGTAAATCAAGGTTGTCTTCCATATCACTTGCCATGCTAATGACGATACTATTTCACTATTTATTTATTCCTGTGGCATTAGGCAGCTGTTTTTTTTTTTTATTACTGTTTCTGACTTTCTAAAGACCTATCTTTTAAAAACGATTAACAGAAACGCACAAAATAGGAGCACAGCCTATGAATCAGACTGTTTTCCATCGTTTCCGTGATCGTGAAACTAGAATTGAGCAAGCTGCAATTACTCATTCGGGCTAACAAATGTCTAATGACTTGTTTCTACGAATGGAATCTTATTCTGGCTGTGGTTGGTGGTGCTCACCTTAGTCAGTCTCAAAGTCATGCCACAAATTAGTCTGTTGATCGGCAATAGAGTTTTTAGTGTCCCTTGTTAGTCAGTCGATGATGTACTGAGTGATCGATCAATATGCTCAGCAAAGCATGTGCAGCTAAATTCTTCAGTCGTTTAGAGATCTCAGAACACAGAAATGGATGAACTTCTTAAGTCAGTTTCGTTAAGGAGCCTTAGAAATTCATCCCCTGGAAGTTCGACTCATAGTCGATACCATAGGCACTGGCAAGTTGAATTTTCTTAGGAACTACGAGACCAAACCTTACGTTTCCTAGGCATTGAGCACTTCCTGTTCTCATGGCTTGCCATATTTCACGGTATTTCAGTATATACTCTTCTACCATATATGAGCACCCTACCAAATTTCAAAACTGTCAATCCGTGCATCTAGAGGTATGTCTGTTGCATCGTCCTTATCAAAATGGTAGTGTATTCCACTTCCTGTTTAATATCCGTTTACCATATCGATTTCATATCTCTAGCCGTGCAAAATAATTAAATGACTCCTTCGCCTTTGTTTTAGCTTATTGGAATTCCCTTTGTCAACTCACAATGAGTTGATGTTTGTAGTCCCACAGTTGACATTCCATGAACATACACATCCGATGTCTCACAAAAGAATCTCGTGTATTCACGAATCTGGAGTGGAATCTACCCATTTTAGTTTCAAATAACAACAGCAAATTAAGAAAGTAGATGAGGAAGAAACCTCAGGTCGTGGTTTGCGTGCTCTGATAGGTCTCCAGGTGAGATCATCGTGTCCTTTTACGAACACTGTTCGTGATAAGGAGAACTCCTTTCCGCTCCATCTCGCCTGTCGTTCCTAACATGCTAGTTCTTTCCATCACTGAGAACCGTGGTAGAAGACCTTTCGTCTTGAAGATTAAGCCACACCTATCGCTCTAAGGTTCCGAGTTTTAAACTTTTGTCCAGCTCATGAGGACAACTCAGGGTAACTGACGACCTTTCGTCTTAGACAACTCTAAGATGAGGATTCTTTTTGGAAAGGATACAGGATTCTTCGATGTTACCACGAGAGGTTGTGATGGGCAGATTGAGATCTTTGCTTAAACACTTTTGGAGTGTGCCACCGAACTTTGATTTCGAAGGTTTTTACAGAGAAAGTTGGATAGGATAGCTGGTTATGAAGAACTTTAGCTTGGAGATGACAAGTGTGGATATTTCTGGGAGTTGTTGACACCCTCTCTTAGAGACGAAGATGCTCTCCAGCTGCAAAAAGAGAAAATTGTCTGTTAGAATGTGAAAACCGCCGAGTGGGGCTTTTGAAAGTGAGCCAAGTGGATCCTAAGGCTGATCGAAGCTCCTCATTCCATAAGTTCCTAGAATGTCACGCTCTATAAAGAAATCTATAGAGGGACATCTAAAGGTAGACGGGTCTCCTAATCTCTTTGAATAAGTTCTCAAACATTCAAAGTATCCGAGATTTCCGAATATCATCAAGACTCTAACGGTTCGCCAAAGTTCTTTAAGAGACTTGCAGTTGATTTTTCCTTCTTTTTTTTTTTTATCATGATCGCCTTTTAATGATTTTTAACTTTTTTCTTCATTGATCAGAACCTTAGTCTTTTGTTCATTAGATAAAGCAATGAGCACATGATTAAATTAGTATAGTCCACTGAATTATTATGCCGAAGTTAATGTACTTGAGTCTTAGTCAGAAACCGCCCCTCTGCTTATAAGTGGTATTCTTATAGGAAAATGGTCTCTACTGCCGCTGCTTGACTGAAGAACGCATTTTGCAAATAAACGTGAACAGATTCCCGTTCTCACTCAAGCACGTGCCGGTGTTATTCCCTTTGCTTTCCATTAGATTCCAAGAACTTCGATTTAATGACAATTTTTCTTCCTTGCTCTTATCGTGTTTCCATTTTCTGTTCACCTTGCAGAACTACGCTTATTTCCGATAAGAATGTGTTGATTTCATTTTATTTATCCATTCTTTAGGTCCGGGCATGCGAAATGATGACCAGAAAATTCTTGCATGCAAACTAAAAGCCTTCTACCAGGCACACCACAGCACACACGGGCTCCTCTGATGCCGATGAACTTGGACTTTCTGCTCCCGGATTTCTTTTCCACATGCTACCTTGTTCAGCCATGAACCCGTATTCGTCAACACGGAGTGAAATAAAACATAAATCATGAAACAGCTTCTATCCGCTTCTCTTCGCTTATACTTCCTACCTTTATCTTGTTCCATCATTCTAGACTGTTTCCGGGCGACCGGCGATTTATGTACGAAACACTTATTTCGTGCACAAATTTAGAATTCGGATCGGCTGTGTTCACCACAATAGCGTGGCTAACTTGTGCTTATTAGCTGCCGTATCCACTGATAAGATTTTGAATTGGGTTCGAAGCGTATACATACGTTCAGGGAATTGACCAATCTGTAGCGCGCGTGTTGTATTTATTTTATTTTCTTCACATTTCTGGGTGAGGATTCGAGATTGCTCGTGGGATCGATCGTATTTCGTATTAAAAATTCACAAATCGATCCTATCGATGGCATCTGTAAATGTCCTTCCACTGAGACAATCCTTGACAGGATGTCAAGATTTGCTGACATGAACATCAAGTTAGGTGCTTTCAAGAAATTTGGATTCATCTGAGGCCGAATTCCCACAATCGGTTGCTCTCACAAGGTTTTATCTTTGAGCAAGCGCTAGAAACGAAAAGAGAATTCTTCACAAGTGACATCACAAATCACACGTTCTTGTTGCGAGTTTTTAATCTGATCCTAATGTCAAGTCATGATCTTCTAAGCGCAGCATCCACTCATGAAAGCTATTTCCACGTAAGCTGTGTAAGGAGTGCTATCAGTGTCTAGTGCGAATTTTCTCTGTGTTCCCAAGAACACTGATTATCACCCGGGTGCGCCGGGGCGTTTATTAAAAACTATCCGGGAACAGAGTTCCTGGACAAAGGGAGAAACAAGAGACGAAGGGGGTGGGATCCCCGACACGCAGGTCGGTATGCCGAAAGTCCGGAACGGGAGGGAGGGACCACAAATACACTGCTATAAAAAATAAAAAGAAAAATATGAAGGGCAGGGGACAGGGGTCTTTGGTTCGGCCGTTCCTTCCTTTCAGAACCGGCGATGGATGCCGCAGATCTCGCTCCTAACGCCCTCTGGAAGATGGGCCCACTCGGCAGCCGACGTCATGTTCTCGTCGGCTATTCCGGTGGCCTGTCGTCGAATTGCCTGCTTCTCCAACTCTCGGTGGGCCTTGTCGATGGCGCGGGTGCAACACACGGTTGCAACGACAGCACCTAAAGACAGGCTGCCTGGCGTGAAGAAGCGGCGCATCAAGTCTCTCGCGGTGTCCCCCTGGTGCAGGAGAGCTGAGGCCAGCCTCCGCCACAGTCCTAGGAGGGCACCGCAGTCCAGGAGCAGGTGCGGGGGCGTTTCCACTTCCCCGCACCGCTTACAGTTTGGGGAGACAACTCCCCCGGAAACACGGTTCGTCCGCTGGTTGGAGTGAAAACCCCAATGCACCAGCATGATGACGTCCTGCTTCCACGAAAGGGGGAACACAGAAGTGTTCAAACAGGAGGGAAGGACCACAAGTTCTTCGGGGGGCACACTCAAGTGTTCACTCCACCGAAGGAGTCCCTTCGGGATGTGGCGAGGCGTGGCGGAGTCTGCCAGCTCGCAAGTCCTCCAGCCGCCAATAGGTCGTGTTGTTCCTGCGATGGTGCAGGCGACCTCCCATCTCGCCGGTTCGCAGCTGTCATCTCTTGCCCTGAGGGCTGACAGCGCGTCGGCGAGGGGCGTGACGGCCAGGCGAGTCCACTTCTCCTGGCTGTTGCACACCTCATCCACCGTGCAGTACGGGGAGAGGTGAGCGCAACGGAGTTCCAGGAGGGAAACATCCTGGTGCTTTGCCCAGCCATGCAACGGTTCCTGCATCCCAAGTACACTGATCTGTTTATGTTCTGCCCAGTATACGAAAGTATACCTCATATTTGTTAAGAAATTCACCGTATGATAATCTCACGGGATGTAAATGATCTGCCATTTTCCAGTTAGATCATTTGAAAATTTCAGTGTGCATGCCTTTCGTTTTCAATTTTTTATTTTGCCAGTTAGAAATCCGTGTGTGGGTTTTGTGATGTGGGGATAGAGCATGCAAGGAGCGACATGATCGCTAGCTCGTTGGGGAGTCCCTAGTAATTTTAAGGAAATTTTAGCTCCTCACCCCTGAAGTTACCGTGGACGACCTTCCTATCAATTTGCATCCCCTTATGAAAATGTCTAGATTGAAAACTCGCTTGAGGAATGCAATTTATCACACAGTGAGAAGAAATCCAGCCATTCTGAAGAGCAGCATCCCCGCAGTTGACTTGAAGGAACCATTGAGATATTTAAGAGAAGCGCAGGTTTGTTGAATGTGGATCTGAAACCTTAGTTAAGGGGGGCTCCTCATCAAGCGCTTTTGTAATTAACAGATTCACAATCTGTGCATTGTGTTTAAAAAAACAATGATAATAATTCCATGGCAATGTGTTCCAAAATTCATCCTTTCTTACGAGGAAATGTTTTATGTGCAGAGAGAGTGGCAGAGTCTGCTGTGCAAATCTTTAAATTCAACATCCAAGGAACTTGGCGTACCCTTGAGTCAGAAGAGAAACGCACAAGAAAGGGAAGAAATCATCAAGAAATGGAATACCCTCAGTACCTTCGAGATAAGTAGGATCACTTTTTACGTTTCCCATTCTTAAAACATACATAAATAAACTTTATTCAGAAATGTTCAGGAAAGGCTTGCTTCTCTGAATATTTTAGACTGTCAAACGAAGATAGCGTTAATTTCAAGCTGATAAAGTGAAACAGTAAATTGAAGAACGTGTTTTTTTCCTAACGTTTTATAAGCATTCATTCTCACGTTGGAAAGTTTGTATAAGCTGAGAGGACACATGGACACACTTTAAAATGCTTGCGACTCCTAATGAACGTGTGCGTTTGTATAATTTTGTTTTGATGCTTTGTACGTACATGCATGCAAGCATACGTTTATACATCTATCTGCCCATACATGGTCATTAGGGACATTGGAGATGTCGGAGTAGATTGAAATCCACATTGATTCGATAGATTCCTTAAGCCGAGGTTCATCTATCAGATATCAAGAATAGCACTTCAAATATGATTTGAATTTATTCTGTTAATAAGGGATCTTTAAGCTGTTTTAGGAGGACTTTCGAAATGTCTAATCTGAGTTCAGCAACTTAGGACAAATCATTACCTTGTGTTAAAACCGACTGAATGGGAACGACGCTTATCTTCTGTGACCTAATGTTTAGGAATTGGAATTTCTAGCATCTATCGATTGAAATCCATAATATACCTGAAACTGTTGTTGGGGTTTACGTGACTCTGTCCACAAAATTCCTCTTGTCGGAAGATTGACATTCGGAAGACTGGAACACTCGAAAGAAACAGACATTGGGCAAGTTTTTTTTTTTTTTTTGCAAGCACAGATTATTATTGAAAATGTCAAATGAATATTCACTTTAAAACTGTGGCAAGCATCTCCGTTCCCTATCTCCAAGAACTGTTACATCATTCTCAGATTTTGCACAGTTGTACGGATCAGCATCACTATTTCAGTGCCATTTTGTTCGCATTCATCGATCAGTTGGCTTCTGTAATTATTTTCCCAAACTTTTATGCATTAGAATTACTAGTTGTATGCTGATGAGGATCCGTCCCGTTAGAATTGCCTTATAATGCTCGTTACCATTTGTTCTCTGTAAATGCGTTTCGTACCATCTAAACTCACCGTACTTGGAAGTCCTCGCCTTCCTAAAAAATAATGGGTGAAGTTGTAATTCAACAAATATTCTCCTGGATTTTTTGTTTTTTTTTTTATTTCAGTGTCCAACGAGAAAAGCAAATGGGTGTGTCCGTGTGTTTGGGGAAGATGTTTAGGTTATGCTGACACGGTCGGGAGACTTTGTGATGTTGAGGGGCCGTCTGCAGACTCTGTGCATTAGCACTGTAGGATACTTGAAATGGCTCTGGATGTTGCTTTGGCTGCCTCTCGGAACCTGATCTCTAAACTCAGATCTCCGCAGATAGGGAAAGGATAAGATGGTGACGAAATTACAAAAGTGAACACATTCTAGATATCTCAGTAAGCGCCCAAAGATTCCGGGGATATGGTTGATGGTTTTTCCTTTGCATCGGAAAACGAGGTTTCTCATTCAAACCAAGCCATTTTTAAACGGGAAAATAAATGGACAAAAGGGAATTCTGGCTAAAGAAGTTTGCGCTTAATTTCGAAAAACCTGATTTGTTCTTTAGGAGCGAAGGAATAAACTCATTTCGAGAAAACCCTGCCTCGAAACGAATCCAAAATCCTCTCATTTCTGGAGGGTTTGTTTTTTAGCATATGTGCAAGGTTTACTATGCGGAGGTTTCTTATAACAGTGCATCTCCAAAGATCTGATCTCTTCATATGATCATCACATAAACGTGAAACATCAAAACCGGACGATTCAGAAACATTCATGTGTCACATGGTCGTTGTCTTACCCTTTTGGTAACCCCGTTGTTCGCCTTGTGGAAATAGCATCAAATGAAAACGCCTTGAAATATTTTCTTTAGGGAATAGATAAAGTATGAATAAATTCACTTTCTATGAGTTCTTCCCTTAATGACAGGATGGTCTATTGTGCAAACTCGGTTTTGATTTATGGCTTGGAAGAAAAACCTCTTGATCTCCAAATTATAGTGGTCAGTTGCAAAAATGATACCACTTCTTGCGAAAAACAGCGAGTTCTCTGAAGATCTAAGCACACACATTTGTTGGTTAGCTGTCTTCGTTTACAGAGAGGAGGTCGCTTCGTCAGACTACATAATGCAGTCGTGGTGGTGCCATTTTCATTTCACCACACGTGCGTGAACAGCTGGAGAGCCATATTGAATTTGCAGAATTGGCGTGTTCTGTAAATTCAATAAGACTCCCCAGCTGTCCATGGCATGCAAGTAGTCTGGGCGATGGGCGTTTGCGTTTGGTCTTTCCCACGAAAGTATGGCACCCGGGATGCACAATCCCCTGCACCCTGTTGCATATGAGAGATGCAACAGGTCTTCTTTCAGTCAAAGTCGAAAGGAAGAATCGTAGGAATCCCAATCGGGGCGGGAAGATTTTTCCAAGTGAGCAAACAGGCATACGAAGAGAGTGCTCGGGAATCTGCGTGACTGAATTACCAGCTAAGAGATATACTGAAAGGTTACACCTTAATTGCGATGCGTTTATGGGGTATTCCATAACTCTAAGCACATTCCACAACAGATTCTCCGAAGATACGTGCTCATATCGCAAATGCTACCAAGGTGTTGATTACTGAATTGTAATTACTTAATGATGCTTCGCCGGTCACCTTTAGAATTATAATTCGAAATTGACATTTTAGATTTAGATTTGTACTGCCCTGTATTTTCTGCTAACGACTTTCTGGAAGTAGCTTCAAAGTTGTATTCACCGAACACTAACTGTTTCCACGGACAAGATGGTGGCTTGATCAACATCCCTCTCCAAACCCCATCTCTGGAAGAAATCGTAAGACTTTTGCACACGGGATGAAAAGATCCGCGAAGGGAATTTCGATGCGTCAACTCTTAACACATCCACTTTGAAACTGGTCCATCTCTTCGAAAATGTGGGTTTCGAAACATGCAGGCGTTCCTTCTAGAGATCAAAATTTCGTGACCTTTGGGATAGCAACACTTCCCCTCAGCAAGCCGAAGAGAAGTACAAATGTGGGAGGAAAGTCATCGACTCTGGGGATTGTTTGGCAGCTCGAACATTCATTAAACAAATGTGTCCTCCGAGCCAGAGATCGGAAATATGGAAAATCGTTCTGGGCATAGAATTGTCTAGCGAGGTAAGCTTTTTGACTGTTTTCGCAGAATGCTGCTGCTATTGCCGGAACTGTTTCTTTCTTTTTCTTTTAAATGTGAAGGAAAGGGAACACTACGATCTGTTGAAAGCTGCGGTGTTCCATCATGATCTCTTCGTAGATAGGCTCGCGTTCAAGGTGAGTGCGGCTGGCTGTACAAAAGGCATGCTGTGTATTTTGCAAAAGCGCTAAAGCTTTTCCTATTGGCGGCTTCATGTGTTGCGAAAGGCGATTGGCTCAACGTGGAGAAAACTTTCATTGTTGCAGTTGGTGTTTCTGCAACAACGGAAATGTTTTTGCGATGAAAAAAGAAAAAATGTTTTTATGACAACGAAATTGTTTTTGCAATTTCGTGCTTCTTTTTGTATTTATGAAAGGTCTTTACCTCGTATCACTCTGGAAGTAGAAATCATTTAATCCCCATCATCGAATTGATAGCTTCTCGATTCAGCGATTCCATCCATTTTTCCTTCCCTCTTAAAATCACAACTATCATTGAATTCCGGCATTATTTGCATCCGACTTTTGGGGGGATGAGTCATCTCAAGAAACTGTCCTTTCATTCCTGCCCTTCCTTGTGCCTACGTTTGAATTCCTCGAATTTTGTAGCAAAACCTTATAATTTGCTAATCGAACAAACAGTGCGTCTGCGCTCGTCCAGGAAACTCCAGAAAATCCGTTTTCTTGAGCACACGTCTCTTAGTGTCTGCATGATTTCCACGTGCGATTTTGCATGCATCCCTCTCGGTTAACACGCTTTTTCCATGCTTCGTTCTCGAAGATGCTTCGAGATTCCTCATAAGATTCATCTTGCCACTAATGATTGCTGTCTGCGATCTGAAAGATGCTTGTGCGTCTATTAATTGTGTGAATTACTCTCTTGAGTGGGTTTGTGACCAGTTTCAATTTTCGGTGAAGTTTCTGTGAAGTTTCAAAGCTGCAAGAGAAAGCATTCCCATAGTTTCAGATTCGGTAACACTGTAAGTAGTAATTAGATGGTCGGCAAATTAACCGGCCACCTAACTAGTTTCACTTATTTGAAACCGTGCCTTGAAATAAATATCTTGAATACTCGTTCACACATATAATGCACTATGTGATGGTGACATATCGTAGGCTATGTAAAACACGCTCGAACACAGAATAACGCGTGCCATAATCGTTGCAAATTTGAATAGACAAATGTGTGAAAGGTGAGTCTCCCCGAGTTTTAAGCAACAAAGTCGGAATTGCAACCGACTTATGAAAAAGAAAACTTCAAAGTAGTTGCAAAGTTGCTTGCGACCAAATTAATCAACCCTGGAGGCACAATAGCCTCTCGTGTGCTGTTTTTCGTTTTTTGAAACAAATGCATCTTTAGACTGCTCATTCTTTAATTGAGTGGATTTCAAAAACGATCCTTATGCTTTTCTCTTCTAAGGATATACAGTTGACTGCATCCAACGACGATCAGTATTTCGTATTCGAAGATGTTCTCTTCCAAACTCTTTTATGTTTCCTTCGCGACACAGAAGTTCTGCCCCATTTTGCTGTTTCCGTGGCATCTCCTTTGAAAATAACCTCTGGAAATGAAGAAAGCATTATTTCCTATCCACCTTGTGGTGTGATACCATTTCATGGATTTTCACTCTTTGGTGAGCTCATTTTCTAGTAATCGGTGCAAATGCAGAGATTCCATATCACATTTTCACATTTGTTTTCGTTCAATCGGTCTTTTTGTGCTACTGAGAAAAATGGGAAGCAATGGAAAAATTGCTGTGAATATGCTGTTCTAAATGCAACTGATGGAGTGATTGTACATAGATGGAAATTTCAAATTCTCGTGTGCTTTGTTGTGAAGGTACTTTTAATTGGAAAAAAAAAAAAAAAAAAAGTAGCAAATTAAAGTTACGAGACAAAGTGCTAAAAAGAAAACAAAATGCTCGAAACAGTGTTCCGTTCCTGGGGTGAATGTGAAGTACACTAACCAGTGTTGCTATTCACATTCTCAAGAAACACATTAAGAAGGCAGTATTTTGTTTACCATGTGTTTGCTTTCCCCCCCCCCCCCCCCTCATTTATAAAGGCTGAGATGGCTGATGAGCTCTTGCTTGCAGGAATGCCTTGTCCACTCTTTCCTGGCAATCATCTAGCAAGGGTTTAAGAGCAAAGGAAGCCATGAAGCGACCTTCAGCAAAAAATCAAGCTTTGTAGAACCGCATTTGCCCTCCGAGTGCGAAATCTACGATTCCTAGAATATATAGACAGGCAGTTTCTAAACTCAAAACACGTTTGGCTTTCTAGGGGAACGCGTATTTCCTAGAATGCTTGCAACGAAACGACATCTGAGGCATTTGCATGAGATTGCACTATTGGAAACAGATGAACACGAGATGAAGTTCACAAGTCCGAATCTCCGACTGGTAGTCAGGACCAAAAACAGAAAAACATCCAGCATCTTGACAGTCGTTTTGAAAGCGAGCAAAAGAGAAGACTAGAGCGTTAGGACATCTCTTTGGACTTTCTACGAAGATGATTTCTAGCATAGCTCGTTTTCAATATGAACTCACCCTTTGTGTACTTTGCTTCTAGACGCACAGCTCATTCGGTCAAGGGTTTGTTGAACTCTTCTTGCGTCGAGGCACGGAGTGTTCCGTTCTCTCGTGCAAAAAAGGTCCCTCAAACAACCGCTTTGGTTTTTGGTTTTGTTTTGCTTTTGGCATATACATACGTCTCATTTCCGTTTGATGCACGACCAGGATGGGCTCCTTCCGCAGGACTTGTAAATTCCATCATCCTCTGATCAACCGTCACCTATCCGTAAACCAATACTTGGTATCCGTTTTTCCAAGTCCAATACGAATTTGGAAAAGTGGTTCTGAGATCCCTTGGTGAAGAGATGCTAGTTTGGAATACATTGAAATTTTACAATAAGGAGGGGAATATTGCATGACTTACCGTGCCCATGCCGCTTAAAGGTGGATGTCTAGATAAATCTGAAGATGAAACCTTGGGTGCATGGTATTCGGGCGTCATTTAGAAATTTCCTTAAGGTATTTGGTGGAATGCAGGGACTTCCCAGCATGCTTTTTTTCTCTCTCTCTCTTTTTTTATTTCGCAAACCTGTTGCTCGGGAATTCAACCTGAATAAGGCTTTGACTACTTGCAACGGTGCACTCGCGTGGAAAACGGAACTAATCCAATTGCGTGCTATCCGATTCCTCAAGCAACTTTTGTCTGAAACTTCAAAATTAACTTTAATTGGGATGTTGGTAGGTTTAATTGCAGCGCACTCACGGATTTGTACCCAACTTCTCCGTACTTTCTAACTGGGAACAGTGTTCTTCGGATTATTTTGATGTTCCAGAAAACGAAAGAAGTCTCATTTTTTCGATAAAGCGAATTGAGAATCTTTTATTCTGTCGGGTTTCAGCGGCGACGGAATCGTACAGTCTTTTCTTGCTCTTAGCTCCCGGTTGGGATTTCTCCTCATGTCTAGAGTATCAGAATTGGATTTACGTGTGGAGCTCTCATATGAAAGTTGCAGTTGACCTAAGATGTTTATTTCAACTTCTTATCTCGGAATTCATCTTCCCCGGTTGGAGGATTTCGAAACTGCGACTAATTCTTCCTTTTTCTCAACAAAAACGTCTCCGTGGCAGTGGTTGGTTTTGACCCTCCGTTTGTTTCATTTGCCATTTCTTTGTCCAGCTTTATTGAAAACAAAAAAAAAAAATAGGTTACTTAAAGGGAGCTATTATTATACTGCAGAAAAATAAGGCTAGTGAATGCATTCCAAAATCTCAATGGCCTTGGATTCAATTTCAAGAGTCAGGAAGTGCATTCCTATGAAAACTTCATGCGATCAGTTATGACCCGGGAATGTCTGTTGCAATACTAAAGTATGGGGGTTACACTGTTGTGTTTCATTTCTAGGATCCATTTTAGTTATCCTTGCCGGGGGTGTCAAGCGCAAAGACGCCACCCGGGTAGCAGCTAGCCCTCACTAGTCTTAACTAAAAGAAGTGAGAGTTTTTCATTCCTTATTTTTTTGATAGAAGGTCAACTGTTGATCGTTATTTTGACCTTTCCAAACTGTAAGGAATTGAATGAAAACTACCATTGCTAAGAAGAACATTCCATTCAGACATTGGATTTGCGAACTCGTTTTCTGTTTCTCGAAAATTATATGAATATTCAGCACTTACGGTGCTTGATTGCTACGGTACGTGGAAAGCATTAAAATATGGGAGAATACACCTGAGTTAGCGACCCAAGTCTTGATCACATCTTGTCATCATACATCCGATCGTAAGAGCTTACTGTGAGGATTTGAGTTGTACTTAGCACAGGTTTTCAGTTTTGCTTAAGGTGGGATTTCGTTCCCTGCTAAAGAAAAAAATTCAAGTTTCTTGAAATACTGATGCATGTCACAATTTGAGCCTCTTCACACTGTCACTGAATGCATTTTTCTCTCTCTTCATTTTCCCGTTGCTGACGTTTAGTTGATCATTATGTTTGTAGATAAAGTTCCATTTGTTCTCACTATGAAATTGTATTATCATGTGGGTGTATCCATATTTGCATGCACATGTGTATGTATGTGTCAGATCCATCTAAGTGTGTGTACTTGTATGCGTGCGTGTGCGTATGTAAACACTTATAATTTCATCAGGGTAATTTTCTGTAATTTAGTTTCGCCACTGTGCTACTTGTATAGAGATCCTGTAGAGCTGTATTATGTCTTTCGTGAGATGTATGTTTCCTACTGGTTTCGTCTTCAGAATCTCACGTCACATGGTAACGGAATACTTTCGTTAAGTGTACTGTTTGAGAAACTTCTGCAGCAACATGAACCCGACCTGTGGAATCACTTCCAGAAACACGAGATCCAACCGTAAGTCGTAGAGTAGTTTGCTTGCCTTTTCTTGCATGTGTCTTTGCTGCTGTTTCAGAAACAGTGATATCGTTTAAGGTTTGTTTGTGTAGACAGAGACCCACCGAAAAATCTACACAGCTGCTGTACATCTCGTAATTGCCCATAACCAATGTTGATGCTACGAAACTCTTAGATTTAACATTCGCTTGTTTCTTTAACGATCTGAGTCAGCGTACTAACATAATGTGTGCAATCAACATTAAGTAGATCTCTGAATGCATGAAAAAGTGTGCCATCTATTTCCGTTCTTGCTGCAGCTCCTAAATTAAGAAATTTCACGTCCAGTTTCTGGATACTGCTTGAAGTACTTGGAATTCAGAAATTTCAGGGCCAGTCCGGCTCAAATCCGAGAATCTCGTTTCGTCATAACCATGGTTATATTCGGATTTCAGGAACTTAACCAGAAGAGAGGGTTTTCAACACATTTGGCACGAACAGATCTGACAGTCACCATACGTAGACTTGAGGGTTCAAAATTTTGATACTCGTCTCCCCAAGATGGACACCTGAGGTGTCGAAACGCAACCGCTAACAAGTAGGAGGATTTGACTCTTTAGAAAAGACCGTGCTTGAGGAGGTATGTGAAGCAAGACATGATCTCAGTGCAATATGCTATACGGAAAGAGTGAGTCTATACATGGTCAAGAGTAATTCTGTACTTGACCACCGGCAGAACATACCCCATTCTGACGAGATCAGAGGAACTTTAATTAGCCTGTAGCTTTTTCTGATGGAAACGGATTCTATGGAGAAGTGAAAAGGAGTTGCCAATTGATGAATTTCAAAATGTGAAAAAGATTAGCTGAGACTGATTTCAGTGCAGAAAAGGGCAGTAAAAGAAAACCTAAGAGGAATCTTATCTCAACATTACTAAATCCTCACTTTCATTGTCGATAAGAAAGCAGAGATTCTGAGAAGATTATGAGAACAATCCAACTGGTCGTGCCAGAAGTCGTTGACTGGAGGACCTGCCTCGAACGTGTGGTGCAATGCATTCCTGTTCAATGCATTCCTGATAAGGGAACAAAAGTTGGAGTTGGAGTAACCTGGAAAGCAGTTTCAGACTGTTGGCTGCGGTTGACGAGGGAGTTGAGCGTTGGAGTGATGCTTGGTTACAAGCTCGACGACTTTCAAGCGATTCATATGAAGTACTCCGTTGAAGTTTGCCTTTCGAGGGAGTTTCCCGAAAAAAATCAGTGATTGAAGCCACAAAGAGAGCGAGAACTCATTTATTTTCTTTCTTTTCATGAGCAGCTTCCTTCCAGAGTCATCTGGAAACTGTCGGTGCCTGGTGCTTCACCGGTACTTCGGTGCTGCTGAAAAACTGCCATTTGTCCTCGCTTTTTTTCCTCCTCTTTTGTCTGTGGGGAAAACCTCTGAGTATCGTCAGGGGATTCAGTATTTGGCATTTATTCCGAGAGCTATCAATGAGCTGGTACTCATTGAAAGCTTCGTGAGTCTCTGCACTGAGTTCCGGCGGATATGTCGTGGATCAACAGTATATTAAAGAATAAGGAATGTTGGGGATGTGTGTGCTTGATCTCCCGAGCAAGGTCGTTCCGATGAACTTCAGAAACATCCCTCACAGTCTGCAGAGGGATGTGACATCTGATTGGGGAAAGGGTGGGGTCAGATTTCGTCTCAGCATCGGAATTCTCGTGTCTGATTGCCGTATAGAACGTTCTTTGGTTCTCATCAGTTGCCTTCTTCAGAATTCGCGGAGTATGTTGGGCCCGACTGACACCGGGACTGCACTGGATCAGTGTTTTCTGTGGGTATCCCCCCCCTCCCTTCACACACCCTCTCAGCACTGCTGTTTGTCTCTCACTGTCACGAATTTCCGGACAAGAAATGTTCTTTCATTGACTTTAACATGAGAACAGCTCACGCAATTCCTGGGCGATATTCACGTGGGAAAACTCCGGGAGCAGCAACGATGAAGGGATTCTCTTTGCGAAGAGTTTTAAACTGACAAGCGCCGTTCGGATTTGTTGTGGGGAAGAGCATCCTCACTTACGGAGTGCTCCGGAATGAAAGGAAGCAGACGTCAAGGCTGGATGTGTTCAAACATACTGGCAAGCGACGCTCTGGTGGAAGATATCCATCACCTGCGTCTTTTTCCGGGAAGAAATCTGTCCAAGCCTCTTCGGGCTCTTTAGCATACGTCTGGGCGGACCGTGCCGAATGTTGATCGTGTCCTTCCTTCCCGAGATCAGCCGTGTTTCTTATCTCCGATGAGCACTCATGAAGCACAAGTGTTGCACAGCGATCCAGCTTCTTACCTCACGAACGGAGCGTGTTATGCCTCTGGCAGTTTGCCTACTCCATGCCGAGAAAGGGAAAGGGAGGATTGCGGCTCCACGAGGATGAGTATCCCATGGTATAGTTTTCAACTAGCAATAATCGCGCCTCCCTTTCGTTCAGCGGCCGCGATACTGCCCGTGTACAAAGATATCCCATGGTATATCGGGCTGGACAAATGGAATGCACTCTGAAATGAGGCATGTGCCTGTCTGTGGGGGAGATGTAAGGAAATGTGTTGTAAGCTGCACAGGCCGGATCTGTTCGAAAAGGGAGTCTTTGGGGCGTGGAAACACTCTTCCGCAAGAATGCCCATTCTATTTTTTCTAGGGCGGGATGGTTTTCTCTGAGATCTCTCATACTGACCATGGCATTCCATCCTCACGATTTGGATGCTTCCCTCGAGAGGGTTCGTTATCTGGACGGAGGGACAGTGCTCCCCTTGCAAAAGAAGCTTCGAGAAACACATCATTTAGGGAATGAAGCTACGATCATATGCTCACAGTCTCACAGAAGTGTTGCACTTCACTAATGAGGAGGAGTCATGCGTGAATGGAACCAGTGCGTTGGATCCCTCGTGCGGTTTCTTCGAGACTCACTTCAGTCGATAAAATATACCATGCGCTGACGACCATTCTGGAAACGCAAGATACTATCCCCGAGTTATTTGAATTTACAGCACAACAAACACTAGAGCGAATGCAGTGGTTTCGAGTTCCTGTGGAAATTTCCCAGGAATGTTACATGAGACCAAGACACAGAATCGTGACTGTCAACCGAACAAATGCCCATGGGGAGCATTCTCCCCAAAGAGCAAGCTCCTCATTTCAAAGCAAACGAGACAGCGCCGATAGGGATAACTCTATTTTCCATGAGAGCGCAGCTTTCTCCGAAGCGGAAATTCAGACGACCACACTTTGGTTTTTGCGAGAGCCGACTCAAGTACAAAAAAACTTTTTTGACAGAGGTGCTCATTCGTTCAAACGCAACAGGTGCTCAAATTTTCTACAGCTTTATGCTATGCCAGGAGAAAAGGAAGCCCGATCCTCCGAAGGATGCGTTTGATTCGCAAAACCAGGGAAACTAGAAGAAAGCCACTGCTGACGCGAGCTTTCGCCTAAGAGGCTCTTCCTCGGTTTGCGTACCATTTAGCGGAAGCACTTCTGAGTGATCTGGGCGTTTGGGATGACAGAAGGCTGACAGAGATTAGGGCATAGGAATGATCCTTGTGGTTGTTGTTTACTTCCGCCCTCATGCCCAGTTGCAAACCCCACACCTCATTCTGAAATAGATCAGATCTTTGAAGAGGAATCAAAAACGGCTCCCATGGAGCATTCCGTCAAGTGGATGTTTATTTCCCGTCGTGCCTGTACAGACAGATCATGAACACATTTTTTTTTTTTTTCTTTAAAAAAGAAAGAGTTAGCAGCCCACGCAGTACAGCGTATTTTTAGACGTTGCCGAAGAGTCTCCTGGGACGGGGAAGCAGGGGACGAATTGTTCCAAAACTACGGAAGGAGGTGGCGCATCAGTTTTTCAAATCTTAAGCCTAAGGGCAAAAGCGCGGTTTCCATTCGAATCTGCGTTGCTCTTTCTCAGCATCTGATCCTGCGTTTTCTTGAAGCTGGTTTTCCTCTTCAATTTTGTATTCCAAAAATCCAGCGCCATATCGTGGCGACCTGTTGCAAGGTGTGAACCCACATATAAAATGTCCGTGTGTGCGATTCAGTACATCCACCGTGAATAGACTGAGCGGTAAGCCTGCCTTCCATTTGCTCCTGTTGGCATCTATGTAAACTCTCGAAGTGTTTACTCTTCACAGTGAATTCGGTTCTCTTACACGAGCACCACGATGTGTGTGCCTACTACGGCCGTTTCCGAAGAAGGTGTCCGAAAGCTTTATTTTCTTTTCAGCTTGAAATTGGCCTTCAAGTGGTTCATGAGAGGGTTTAGTGGATACCTACCAGTCAGAGAAATTCTTTGTCTTTGGGATCTCATATTAGCCCACGATTCATTAGTCTGGATTCCAGTACTGGCGGCGGCTATTTTTAGCTTGCGGCATCGAACTCTTGCCTGCGTCAAGGACCTGCGCACGGCAGAAGTGAGTAGGTCTTGCTTTCGACGTGTGGTTGTGGGCGCAGTCGCGATTCCTCCACCCGACGACCCTGGGTCGCAGTTACCGCGGTCTGCGTTTCTCGAATTTCACCCTCTCCTTCTTTAACGTTCTCGTCTACCTCGCTTTGCATTTCTGCATCCTTTGGTAGTACTCTTAACACCCATACTTCGGGCTCTATCCGTGGGTCAGTTCCTCGAGCTGAATGCGCGCGGGGGGCAGAACCCTAAAACGGAAGTAGCAGAAGAACAAAAGCGGAGACGGTGCAGACCTTGCTCATGCTCCGCTTCCTTGTAGTAAGGAACCTTGGGTGCCGTCCAATGATCTCCTTCGGGATGGATTTGTCACGGTACGATCAATCTGAATATCGCGGTCCTGTCTCATCTCCAGCACGCACCCTGGGGACAGGTCAGAGACTCCAGTCAATGAGCAGGGAATAATGCAGATAAAATTGCTCAGAATTGCAAGCCCGCAGCTTCCGGACGCCTTGAGCAATACATCTTGGTAGGAGCACGCCGCTGGGAAAATGTCTGGGTTTCCACGGTTTCCTGCCTGCTTGCTTGCCGTGCTTCGTTAATGCACTGCTTATCTGGAGCTGTCTAGAGGGTTCGCTTCGATGTCACATGTCACTGAGGGAAGCAGCGAAGGTCACCCTCGATTCTTCCTTCCCGTCTGGCAAGCTCGAGCTCGTAGTTTCCGCACTGCGTTTCGCAAGCCCTCTTTGCTACTTTTCCACTGCCTTCCCTTCCGCCTGCAGGGAAGGAAGGAGCAAGGATGCTTCTGTGGCAGGCCCACGAAAGGGGCGACAAAAAAGTTCCAACGGCGGATGCGTCTGTTCCTGGTGGAAGAGTGGGTTGCAACGGCAAGAAAAAAATTCAAGCAGGTTCGGAAGCCATGATCGCGGGAAGTTCAGCCAGCTCGATGTGGCGGTGGCCGCCCAAAATGGCGGCTGCGGCGCGCGTCTGACAGATGTTGTGACGAGAAGGAAGTCTCCCCACCCTCTACCGGCCTGTTTCGCTCTAAACCCGCATCTGCAGAGAGGTAGCTTCTCACAGAGTGAGGGCTACATGCGCGCGCACCCAGCAGAAGAGGAATGCTCGTCCTGAAGTCGCAATGTAAGGAGGTCAGCATTTCCGGAACGCGGAGGAGGTGGGGGAACAGGATTTGGGGACACCACTTTCGACTCGGACAGCGTCGCGAGCCTCGCAGTCACCTGCAAGTCCGATGGGCAGGCTCCTGAACAGGATGCTTGAAGCTGCGAGGGCGTCGAAGAGTTGCGGCAACGAAATAGACGTCAGCTCGCCCGGATCCGGACTCAGCAGCATCCAGCACACTGCTGCCGACGCAGCATTCATATCCCAAGAATTGCGCCTTCTGCTCCATGGGAGTGATACCACACTGGCTTGTTCGAGTTCTTCCTTCCTCGACTTGACTGAGGTTCTTCCAAAGGATTGAATGTGGCCTCAGCAGTGAGACTTGTGGCTGCTGCTCTTCCACCTCCTCACCAATTTGGAAACCAAAAGAGAAGGGGAGGGAAAGACCTTCAGGAACAGGCCGGAGGAAGGAGCTCTCTCGCTTTCGGCGACAGTAAGCAAGGGCGGGACGAGCCTCTGAAGAAAAATGGAAGATCTGGACCAAGAAGAAGAAACGCTGGTGATGCCCAGTGTGTTTTTGTGGTAGGTCTCTCCTGGTATTCCTATGGAGCAGTCTGATAAAGGTTGAAAAAGACTTGGACTCTGGACAAGGGCCATCTAAGATGTTCCCACCAGTCTTTCTCCTCGCCATTTCTGACCCGGGCATCAACCGGAACGCGAAATCATCCTTAAGCGGATTGAGCGAGCGTCCCTGCCCTGCATTCCGCTTGGTATCCTTCTTCCTTCCCAAGGGATGGACAGACACCGTCCTGGGTACATCTGCAAGGCACTGGCGATTCGTTGCTCCAGGGACGGCAGCAACCACACGCGCATCCACTTTCATTTCCCCAGCAGACGACTCGTGCTGCACGCGATCGGCGTCCCTCGATGACCGGGAAGTGGTGGTTTCCGTTTAGTTCCTTCGCTCCAACTTTTGTTACCTTTTGGGAGCTCAATAGTGGCTAAAAGACCCCGCTTTTGCCGTGGCGCGACGGAGTGGCCTGCTGCTCCCTCCTTATTCCCCAAACCATTTGGACGCCTGCAGTGGCCAGGGAGCGAGAGAACACCTGAGGGCTTCGATCTTCTATGCCAGAAGTTTTGGGACTCCTGTCTCCCTCCGGGCGCTGGAGAGAGCTTCCGGTTGCGGCCTGAGCTTTCGGGAAGGCCCTGGTCTCGTCCTTGGAGACAAAGAGGACCTCCTGCGCTGGCGCTTTCGGGAGGAGGCGGCTACGAACGCAGAATGTGGGGCGAGGGGAGAACTTGAAACAGGTTCTGTTGGTGTTACCGAAGGCTCCGAGATACCTTCCTGAGAAGACAGGGGGAGCGACATCGGAAATCCGGGAGGAGAAACCGATAGGACCAAGCAAAAAAATGAAGCCTCCCTCGTTCGAAAAATGCCCGCCAGATGACAGCAGTGCCAGCTCTCGCTCCCTCCTCTGCAATCTGTCCGCCTTTCTGCACGTGTTTTCCTCCAAGAGGAGGGAAAGGAAGGGAAGGAGGAGAGGGGGAGAATCTAGTGCTGCTGCTCCGACTGCTCCTGTTATCTCCTCACTTATCTCTCGATTGCAGGTGTCTCTTCCGCGCTCGTTCGCTTGCATGTGTTCTCAGGCAGACTGGATGGGGGAGAGGGGTGGAGGGAGGGAGGGGAAGCACTCCGTGGTGACTGCCATCCCCTCTCGTTTTCTAGGCTGTTCTCGCGGACCTCTCTTCCGTCCAGGTGCTCCCCCTCTTGTGCTCGGTTCTTGCCCCCTGTGGTTCGGCCTGACCCGCGGCTCGGTGTCTCTGCGAAGCGTCAGCCTCTTCCAGGAGGAGGCGGCGGCGGCGACGGCGGCGGCGGCGGCAGAGGGAGAGGCAGAGGAGGAAAAGCAGCAGCAGCAGCAGCAATCAGCGGACCCGTCGTCTCCCGGTGGGAGAGTGCTCCTTCCTGTGTGTGTGTGTGTGTCTCTCTCCCCCCTCGCAACGCGCAGAGGGCCTCGTGCGCACAGGTCGCGAGTGTCGCAGCGCATTCCCTGGAGGAGGAGAAACCACCGCGCGCTGCTGCCGCCCGCCGCCGTCGCCGCCGCAGAAGCAGCAGCATGGAAAGAGGAGAGTTCCTCGCCGGCGCCCGCAAGAAGGTGTACCTGACCACTGCCTTCAGTCTCGTCCTGTGTTTCGCCGAGCTCACCATCGGCCACATCAACCATTCGCTGACGCTGCTGGTCGACGCCTACCACCTGATGTACAACATCCTGACGCTGGTCGGATCTATCCTCGCGTTGAAGGTCTGCGGGCCGGGGGCGGCCACGACCCCACCCCCGCTCACGTCCGGCCTCCTCCTCCTTCTCCCCCACTTCGCGTCCGCCCTCCCCCTCAGATGAACAGCGAGACCCTGTCCCTGGAGAACACCTTTGGCTGGGCCAGGGTGGAGGTCCTGGGCACGCTGACCTCCCTGACCATGCTGAGCTCCCTGTGCTTCGGAGTCGCTATCCAGGCGATCCAGGCGATCCTGCACGCGTCCCACCGCGACGCCATCCACAACCCAGGACTGATAACTCTGACGGCTTCCGTGAGGCTGGCCTTCAACCTCGTCTGTTTCATGCTGATCGGAGGTCGGTGCAGGCGCTCCCTCCCCGGCTCCCCTCTCCCGGGAAGCGAATGGAGCTGAGTTCCATCGTTACCAGCACGCACCCCCCCCCCCTCTCTTCCCTTCCCTTCCAGGCTGCAGCATGCACCAGCACAACTTCCTGTTCCTCCCGGTATCCCTGGAGACTGAGGAAGCCGTTCCTCCGGCACTCCCGGAGTCCTGTTCGTTGCGCACCACGCAGCCCCTTTCGATCCGGCTGAAATGCTATCTAAGGGACATCATCAGTCAGTGTGTCCCCATCCCGTACACTCCGAACCTATCCATTTCTCTCGGACAGGTTGCCTCCTGGTGCTGGCCTGCGGCACGTCGGTGTTGTTCGTGTCTGGGAGCGCCGCCGTCCTCATCGACCCCATCCTCTCCCTGGTGTCCGTGTGCTTCCTTCAAGTCCTCAGCTTTCCCTACAGTGAGTGGGGATGGGACGTAATGGGGGTTGCGGGAAAGGGAAGCTCCAAACACAGGAGGTGGAGGATGCGCTTAAGGGATAGCCCCCTCCCGTTCCATTCCGGCCGTACACTCCTCCACGTACACCACGTACTTCCCAGTGCAGGAGTCCGCCCTCATCCTGCTGCAAACGCTTCCTGAACCCATCAACCTGGAAAAGATCGACGCCATGACGACGAGGATACGCGAAGCGTTCCCTGCTGTGTGCAACACACACCACGTGCACCTCTGGCGCCTGACGCCCTATTCCCATATCCTCACGGCTCACGTGGTCTTCAGGTGCAAGGAGGTAGGCAGCTCACCGACACTTTCCTCTTTACTCCTCCTACCGGGTGTCTGGGGAGGGATGGGAGAGGGTGCTCGGGGTCGGCTGGTCCACCGTCTGCTGCAGCAAAGATTCGTGGAGTCGCTGTTCGTCCGACGAAAAGTCCCTCCGGTCCCCGTTTCCAGAAAGAACCGGGACGATCTGTCCAGAGTCATCCCCCTTGTCGTGGGGAAGAGGGATGGGGTGCTCCTGCTGCTGCACCTGCCACCCTTCCCCGTCGGAATGGAAGAACATCCCTCATTTACGCCTCCTCCCCTTCCGATCCCCTCCCCCGTGCCACCCTCTTCAGAACCGAAACCTCCGTTTCCCTTTTTCTCGCGTTTTTCTTCTCCTCCTTTGCTTTCTTTCCCTCTTCTTTCCCTCACATCTGCAACCTGCAGCAGCAACCGTGGCGCACGATTCCGCGGATGAAATGCCGGCCAGAAGCTTGAGACGACGACGGCGCCTTCAGTGGAGGCGGCGGCGGCGGTAGTTGCGGTAGCCGGCCTGGGGCTGCTGCTTCCTAGAATGTACTGTTGCCAGCAACAGTCCGGGTCGAGCAAGCGGTGGAGGCAGCGTCATGTCGAAGAGCACGCGAGGATCACCGAACGCCAGGGTCGATCCGCTCTCGAAGTCTGCCCCCTGCTCCTACCAATGGACACTACCTCCTCTCCCGAGAGCGGCCAGCGAGACCCAGGAAACCCAGGCGCGCGTTGGCGGCCATATGGCTAGGTCGCCTCGAGTGGCACCAAGCGTTGCGGGTTCGAATCCCCACCCAGAGAAGGATAGATGCCGAGAAACGGGTGCGTCATGGGTTTCGAGTCTCCTCCCTCCTTCCCCGGCTCCGGCGGATGACTCTGGTTGGCCCGTAGGCTTCGGTTCCGGTACTGGTCGAAACTGGAAAACCGGATGTCCCCTTGATTGAGAATGCCGCGGTCTTGGACCTTCGCCTCCCTCACTCGAGGCACCTGACTCTGCACCAAACTGGGACCGAACTCTGAGGGCCTCCCGGATTCCTTTCCGAACTAACCTGCTCCGGGCAGGTTTTCCTCATCCACGTGCCAAGCACCCCTTCCTCATGTCTCCTGCAGTCCTTAATCTGCGTGGAAAGTATCAGGATCAGATGGAGCGGCGGAGGTCCGGGCCTGGGCTTATCAGCGAATATTCGTCGGTTGGCGAAGGCCAGCCGACCGACCAACCCCGGCTACGCTGAACGGTACCTTGTGCTTGCGCGTGCGTGCCTAGTCCAGCGGAGCGCGCTCGTTGTCCATCCTTCCCTGCATCCTGCGTTCCTTCTAGATTGCGGGGCTCCTGCGACAGAGCACCTGCCTCCTCCGAGGAAGAGAAGTCCAAATATCATGGCTCTTAAAGAGCTCGGCGCTAAGACCTCGCTCACACATCCACCTTTTCTTATCCCTCACCGTCCGACGGTCACACTTATTTTGTTTTCTGGGAACATTTGGCCAGCTTTTCCTCGCGGCGCCGATGTCCCTCTAGCTGGGAAGGGACACGACCACCAACGCTCTTCCTGGCAGTGCCCATGGGCGCTCCTCGTATCCTCGGGGCATTAAGAGGGCAGGGGGGGGCTGTTGTAGATGTTGAGGATAACCTTCCGTACGCATATAGCAAGAAATCCGGCAGCAACCATCGCCAGACGTACCCAGGTGATAGGAAGTTGCACGTCACGAATCGCGGCGGAGACCGCCGGACGGACTACAGACCCGAGCGCAGGCAGTGCCCGTGGCAGCATCCTGAGCCGCCAGGAACCGCTTTCTATCTCTCATTGCAACGCGGCCTGCATCCTCATAATATCACGCTGTGTCCCTCCGGCGCGCTGTTGTAAGGTTCCGTTCGGTCATTTTCGCGCCTAGTGGAAGCTCCATGGCCATGAAGCAGAAGCCGGTCATCGCTGACGAGAGGTCTCGGTTGGCGCTCCATATATTCGACGTTTAAGAGCCTCCGCACGTTTTCCTGACGGTACTGCGGGTACAAGTCTGAGTCTGAAAGCTGCAACTCGACGCCATCAGGAAGATGCGTCAGACTCCCTCACGGATGATGCGCCCCGCTCAGTCTCCGCCTCCAGGAGGAATCATCGAAGTACTTCTAGCAACTGCAGGTGGCAAGACGATGCTGAGGAGAGAGGGGCAGAAGAGCGACAGGGAGAGGCAGCAACTGGTTTCCTCAGCAGCAAGGAAGAAGCTTCTGGGCTGCCGAGGCAGTTGCAGCTGCGAAACATGCGTTTTGCTCTCGACCACTGAAGTTTCCCTGGCCCCAGTCTGAAGGAGCATCGCTTCAGAAGAGGAGGCTAGACGAAGAGAGGACGAGGTCTTGGGCAAAGGTGAGCTCTGGGATGTCCATCCATGGAGACCGCGACGTGAAAGGCTGTGGTCAAGGACTGTGCCGGAGATCCTCCAGATCCGGGATGGAGATCCTGCCACCTAAAGCTGACAGGATCTCCATCAGGAGGACGGCACGGACCGTGCAAGATCCTTGGGAAAGAGGGGAATCCAGAGATGAAACGCGGTAGCCAGCCTCCGCCCCAACAACTTCTCCAACAACGTTCCTCCTGGGAGTGAGTGGAAACGAATGTCTTATGATGGCTTCAAACGCAGTCCTCCTGCAGGCGCAGGAATGCCTATAGCTCTCTCAGGGTACGTTTCAGGAATCCACTGCCCGCCTCCATTAGCGCCACCCACGTAGCCAGTGGTAGCGCAAGAGCGTATGCCGACTCCGAGAATCGGTGCGTCCCTTCGCGTGCTCACCAAAGAATGAGCAGAACAGCCTCGCGCGTGGCGACCCTCCCCGCCGGGCGGCGAGACGAGCATGGCAGGAGGGGCTACGAAAACTGCGAGGGGCCGCAATGTATGAGCCAAGTAGGAGTGAGAGGTGAGGAGAGTTAGAAGAGGGATGGGACAAGGATAGATTTGGTGAGACAGGAGGGATGATCGCATCGCAAAAACTGCAGTGGGCTCTGGAGGCTAGAGCTTGCGAACTTCACCCTAGCAGCTTTCTCGTTGGCCCAAAGGACGTCGTCCATTGGAAGAGCTTGAAATCCACCCTTTTGTTCACCGAAAGGATCCTCCCCTCTCGAGAGTCGCTTGCTGGCGTGTCCAGAGTGTTAATTTTTTGCTAAGGGCTAGAAGCTGCTCTCCTCTTCGGGATGGTGAACGGAGAGAAAAGCTATGGCGTCGGCCCCTCGAGCAGACCCGAAGGACCCTCCTTCGAACGCGCTCGCGAGCGCTCCTCGGCTTCGCAATCTCCCAGCCTCTCCGAGTCGGCGCCCCCGGCGATTGGGGTTCGCTGGGGGTGAGTACGGCGGATTGAAGTGAGAAGGAGGAGGGAGGGAGGGAGAGGAAGGCAGAGACTTGAAGGTCGTCTACGGTTTCAGCAGAGTTGACGTGAGAAGCCGAAGAGTTGTGCCAGCTCTGGTTATGGCAGAAAGGATGTGGTGCACAAAGACAAGGTATCGGGGGAAAGTTCCCTCGGGTGAGGAGGATAACGGCCGAACGCGAGACGTCATATCCGTAGGCGCGTCGCGTAGGGTGCTCCGCTCGGCTGGGCGGGCACCCTGCAAGGACCGATGGAACCTTCCGTCTTTGCCAAAGAACGATCCGGGACCCCAAGCCTCCGGAAAAATGCCGATTCGGTGTCCTTCCCGAGTCTCTCCTCCAACTCGTCATCCCATCTTTCAGGACTACCTGGAGTGCATCAGCCCGCTGGAGGGCTTCTTCACTGAGTTCCTGGGGAACTGCAAGGTCACCCTGCAGCCCGAGTTCTTCGACGACGACAGCAGCGGAGTCTGCGCCCTCAGCTGTGAAGAAGAGGAGTGCATGAATTGCCTCTGCTGCGATGGCGATGGCAGCAAGTGACGCTCTCGCGCAAGGCGCCTCCAAGATACCCATGGGAATAAAACACTTGAGTACGGGATCTTCCTGCTGTTTTTGCTCTTTTACCAGAGCCCCGCTTCCGGGCTTGGTCTCTTCAGCTCCGGGTAGCCTCTCTGTAGACAGGGAGGGGATTTTCGTATTGGAGGGAAGGAAGGACTCCCGAGCTCAGCTGGAAGAGCACGAGGAGTGTCCCACCGGGACGAGCACAGGTTCGGTCCGCCTTCCAGTCTACCCATACGGATAGGGCTTCGAAAAGGCGGCGAGAATTCTGGAGTGTCCTTTATCGTCACGTTCCGCCCATCGAGATCGTGTCCTTGGATTTTGAGCGACTTTCTCCCCCGGGAACGAGGTGTGAGGTCTCTCCTTTAGTCGCCAGTGGGGAGAGACCAAACAATGACCCGAGCCTTCTTGAGGCGTGCTCCTTCTGGCTCCACAGTCTTACCTTGCCTTCCTTCCAGGGGAGTCCCTCGCCGTTTTCCTCTCTCTTCCGACTCTGTCGATCACCCTCTTCCTCGGCACATGGCAGACGGAGTGGACAGGGCGTTGCAGAGGTTCTCCATTGTCCAGAAGAAGCGTACACTCTTCGGGAAAGGGAAGAAATTGGAGAGAGAAACGGCTTGAGGGTCTTGAAGTCTTGTGGAAAGCATTAGGGACTGATGGAGGTCAAACGAAGGGAGAAACTGGATACTGGGTCCGCTCCAACCTAGCACAGGAGTTCCAGACTCGTGGGGGCGTCTTCTGACAAGAAAGCATGCATCAGGAGGGAAAGACCCGAATCCCCTGTCGTCCGATCGAAGCGAGCAATTAGGAAAGCGTCGGAGGAATCGGGGATGGGCAAACGAGGAATCAGATCCTCCGACCTCGCTGGCGCTCAGATGGGAGTCTTGTAGCAACGAAAGCGGGATCCCAAGAGCCGCGCTCGAGAAAGCTCTGGAGACAACTTCCTCATTTTCTTCTTCCTTTCAGTCTCCCTACCCCCAGTTCCCCTCGCGATCCCACCCCTGCCTTTTCCGACCTTGGGTCGAATGCCTCCGGGAGTCCCATCTGCTAGGAAACTTTGAGATTCCAGGACGTGCTCCTCCTTGGCCATCTACACCCAACAGGAGAAGCGTTTGAGGTGTGTAGTTCCCTCACAGCCAGGCTTCCCGTACGGTACAAGGGAAAGGTGGAAAGTAAACAAAGGGTGCTCTTCGCCAGAGCACCCAAGCCTGCAAGCACAGATTGATAAGGAAGTGAGGGGAAGGAGGGATGATCGTCTGCTGGTCTTCCGGGCAATCCCCCAAGCAGCGATTTGTACAGCTCCATACAGAACCGGGCTATCGCGTCTGCTTCGCACGTCTCCTCCTTGTGTGTAGAAGAAGGATGGACAAGGAGGCGCTGTCAGACTTGGTCATGAGCGTCCTACGTACTTCTCACGTGCCTTCAGATGCTCCAGATCCTGGGCGATCCTCCACTTTGGAAGCAGTCTCTCCCTGCTTCTTCCTCTACCAAACCTGAGGGAAGTGGAAGGATCCCTGAAGATCAGTCCATCCCTTCCTTTTGGCAGCCTCCCGATAAAATCATTGCCGTTCAACCGAGATCAATCGCGTTCCTCCTTGCTGCAAGCTTGTGTCACGCAGGCGCAAATCTTCCGAGAACCGACAGAGGGAGGCGAGAATGACAATTCAAGAACTTAGTCATGCGCAATGAGCAGCATCCTTGCTAGGACCACAATGAATTCCTCTATTGCTGGAGGATTCACTATTGCCATCATTACTTTCGAGCTCTTGTGGATATTGCAGACAAACTATCTTCCGAGGGATGAGTTCGGGATAAAGTGGAGGAAGGAGGTACCAGGCATCCCCTGTATGTTCTCTGCCTACCATCTCCGACGACCAGCTCCTCTTGATTGCTGTTTGGAAGATCTTGGCAACAACTGCTTCACACTAATGAACTGCAGAACCCTTTGCGCTTCAAGAACTTCGGCTTCAAACAACTGCTCGAACTGGAGCTCCTTTTATCTCGTTGTACGAAAAGACCCGCTTCCTCGCTTTCTCCAATGGTAGATGATGCGAACATAGGATCATCCTACTCCTCTCTCAGATTCAGAATTCGCATCACGATCGATCGATCCACGACTTTCTAACACAATCTGCTTCTCTAATTGAAGCCCCGAACAAGGACTTGGTTTTCTAAAAATCTTCTCAGGACATTCCGCTGCAGTGACCGATCGCGGCAGCGGTCTCCTCCTTTTATTGAAGCGCAGTATGACATGAAGTGATTTGACTTTAATACGGAATCGCGTTGCTCACGTCCACAGTTAGGAAAAAGAGCACAAATAGATGAAGGAGGAGTGTTCACTACCCTCGTTGCCTGTCCCTTTCGGCTTGTCCTCAGGCATGAGCAACCATGTGATGTTGCGAATGCGTATTTGGGAAGTGTTGAATCTTCGAACATTCTGTTTCCTGGACCCTTCCTGTTTCCTGCAAATGTTTATTTCTCTCTGTGTTCCATCATCTGTCGGATCCCAAGATCCCGCAGATCCTGTGAGAATTGACCTTATGGTCACGAGTACTCCTTCGAAAGCGAAAAACCAGTCTTCATTCTTGTACTTTTGTCTTCCTATGCATTTTCAAGTCTTGTCTGTTCTCGCTCCGTTGCTAAGTATGTACAGGGACATTTCACCTCCCATATAGGTGTTTTGACTTTTCTCTGGAGCTCCTGGTTCGGATACAACTTTCTGTTCATCCCAGGAATAGGTTTATTGGAATTTATCATCTCCCAATGTTTCCAAGCAGGTTTCGTAATCTGGTTCGCTGGGTTCTTCTCTGATCCTCGCGACATCGTGCTCTGGCTGTTCATGCAGCTGTTGAGGATGTGACCTGACGACTCTTCCCATATTTTCCAGCTTATGAGGATCGGCGTTGTCCCTGGTGAGCGACTCCTGTCCTCCAGATAGAAGGTCGACCTGCAATCCGCAAACCAAAGACATTCTTTACTGAGTTGAAAATGCCCGGAATTTCTATGCTTCTCGACAGGAGACATGTTCTCTTCTTGATCCTTGCCTTGAATCGTTGGTAAGCGGGACGTGACTTTTTTTCCCATTTGCGAGTCGAACGCGGGGTCACAAAATGTGATGTTGGGCATTTCACTTGCTGGGATCTTGCCTTTGGCATCGTTTCTACATCTGTTCCTCTTCCTGTTGATCGGTCCAGACACATAAAATCCCCCAAATCCTCAAGCGTTGGTTGTGCCTTTAGGAGCTTCTTCTTCATCGAATGCAAGGTACTTGTAATGTTCACTTCCCTTACCAGAAATGCTGATGGTCTGAAGCAATTCCCAGTGACTTATTTCTCACCCTTGTCTGCTAGATTAGATAGCCTGGATGCCTTGTTGATCTGCCTGAGTAGAGGCGTTCCTTCACCGTGCTGCTGAATGGGTTGAGGCATTTAATGAGTTATGATGTAAACGCATCCATGCTCCTTATTTGATGATTATTTCTGTCTCGTCATCAGCCCATATTAATGCAATTCTTTTCGGTGGATAAGAAATTTGAGCTCTTACTATCCGTCCGTTTCTAAAGATCAGAGCAGCTTCATACAGGACAAAAGACATCAAAGCACAAACATTAACAACTTCTACATTTTTCTGGTCCTGAAACTAAGTGCAGGCAACGTGCAGTATTTTCATCACACCAATGCTGCACTTGCGAATCGACATAAACGTTCCCTGAGACCTAAGTGAGACCTTTGAGAATTTCTGGGGGAGTGCCTTTGAACCAGCATAGAGAGAACAAAGGAATTTTATTAGAAGAATCATCTGGAGGCGTGAAGACAGAATCATTGCCGGTGGCTTCTTTTTAAACATCAGCAGAAGACGGAATTGAAAGTGTCGTCGAAGGAAGTAACCTTTAAGTGCTCCCTTTCTCCTTCGTCATTCCTGCCAACGTATCGGAGGAAAAGTATAATGATTTTCTGAAAGCGTCTTTGATCTGTGATAACTATTGACGAGTAATTTTGACAGACAAAATTTACAGGATGGTTGCAGCTGTCATCAATAGTCATTGATGTTACATGGTCCCACTATCACTTGCCAGTCTCATGAAACACCTCCTACGAGTAGGGCAGAGTCGGAGTTTTACTCACTGCTCGGAGGTTCCATGACGAATGGCTCCGTACTTAAAAAGTGTTGCTGAATGGTGCAAAGATCAAAGTGTAAACCTTCAAACCATATCCCACGAAGCGCTCAGGGCAGTGAGCAGAATCTTTTCATGCTTGAAAATTTCAGAATATGCTTTCGCAGTTGCGATTAGAGTCCAACAAGGGTCTGAGTCATTGATGGGAGATCAAAAAATTTGGAGATCGATGAGAGGTTCAGAGAGCATCCAGTGGAATTGGCACACACCCAAACCCCCAAGAACACTTTTGGAGTTGGGGATGCACTGAGCTCATAAACTCGATATAACAAAATCAAATACAAAATAGTAATCTGAAGGCCAAATTACAGCTTGAGGCCTTCTAACTTAATTTGATATAGGGTTGCCCATCCATCGAATTCATAAATCTAAGAGATCGAAATTATGTTTTTCCAGTGACTCTTTGATGCTTTTGATGATGGGAATAGTTATTCTTGGGAAGCTCGACAGGAGTTTCCTTAAACAAAAAAACTATTGTTCTTAGAATAAATATTACATCCACGAAATGTGGATCACATGAATTTTTCGTCAGAAATCATGCTTCTCTAACACATGTGCACATATGCTAATGGCATTATAGCGTTTTAGCAAATTTTCTCAATTTGTTGCTAACGCACCCATTTCTAGCTCCTCAGCTTCAAAAGGCCAACAACCTTGCAAAAGTAGAATTGATTTTCATAATGAATTCATTGTTTTCAAGAAATCATTTGATTCCTGATGGAATCATGACAAATAACGGAAACGCTGGTCCTCTTTTGTGATTTCGAATGCTCCGAGGAGCAAGACCAATATATAACTCAAACTAAGAAAGCCTTCAAGACAAACCGCGAAAATAATCATCTTCTTACTTTGCATCCAGTAATAATCATGTTCTCAGTATATTGCCCAGTAATAAGAGTAGTTTGCACCCAAGCTACTTCTTTGCTCGGAAGAATCATGATTTCTGTAGGATCATAAAATTTTGCATCGGCTGCTCTCCAGATGCATGCAATGTAGAATGCACCTTAGCAGTCAAACTGTTTCGAAGGTTTCTTCAATTATAAGGTTCTCTACTAGTTCGAATCTCGACTAAGTGATTTGAAATCGTTTCAACGTTTGGTCCATTTTGCACGCAGTCTTCTGATGAAACTTCCTTCTTACAGTGATCTTTCCCGAAACAGTCCTCTCCGTCATTTTGAGCGTCTAATCCAATCGTTGAATCATTTCGTGCATTGTCATGTTATTCATGATGTTAGCACACCTGCAAGATGCACATTTGCCTACTTGGAAACACATTGCAACTGTGTCAAGTCATTCTCCACATTGTGGACAGAGCAGATTTATGCTCTACTTGTACACGAGGAGCCATGGCAGCTTTTGATAAATGTTCAAGATGCTTGTAATTTTCGACACCTCCGAAGGAATTTGCGAAACCAGTCGCATTCTTCACTGATAACTTTTATCTCTAGAGCACCAGCATCGCTCGCTGCATTCCTACCGATGTCTGTGGAAAATAATGCTCCACCGAAACGGTGGGAAAACAGTTCTCTGACTTCAGGTTTCCGCAATGTGTCTGTGACTGCATGTCTTTGGAAATGACGTTACATTTTCAACCTCCGTCGCTACTGTCACAGAGGACACTCTCGCAAAACAATTACGACGCCTGCAAACACACCTGCATGCTGGACCATTCAAGATGGACTTCTGAGGATAGAATGTGAGGATATCGCTCACACGCTGATAGTGGAAGTGTGTGTTGACCTTAACCACTCCCAAATAAAAACTGATCGCATGTTCCGAGCTCACGATGGACGACTGAGCGTCGTTTCCATACTTAGAAATGACAAAACGTGATCCCAGCTTTTTCCCAACAAGCAAAAGGGGTCGTCCTACCACGGAAACCATCTGAGAAGTAAACAACAAGGAATCACAGAAGGCAGACAGCATTTTTCTTCCTGTCTTACCTTCTAGCCACTGTTTGCTCATCTGCACTTGCTGCACCGGTTTCCCGCCAGAACAAATCTCACGGAAAGCTCTGTGTGCAGCTGCGTGTGTGTTTCCATGTTTCCCGTGTCTTAACAAAGTATCCTGAAAGTTTTCAAGCACTGTCTGGTCCCTCAGCTGAACTTTACCGAAAAGCAGTGGGATCCCACTTCTTCTTTCTAACCTCGTAATTGAGCAGCATCTTCGTATCCCAATCGCTCCAGTTGAGGAGCAGCCGGCTGGAGATGCCTCCGCAAATTCAAATTTCACGTTTTTCCTTGCACGCACGAAACCCTGAGGACCTTTTTCCTTTTTTTCTACATTCAGCAAGATGTCTCAGAACCGAACAGGGTAGAATATCTTATTCCGAGGATTGTAATGTTGTTTGCGGTATTTTTCCTGTCCAAGTGATCGCATGGTATCATAGTTTTCAGAAGAGTTTTAGGAAACCAATGGGAAAAGCAATTTTAATACGGGATGAGTGGTCCTGCTGACTTTCAAGGGGTGCTCTTCAGTGTTCCTCATCTTGCGTTCCTCGCCATGGAAACGCGACTCGGTTTGTGTTCGTGTTGCAAGGTGAAAACGCAGAATTCACTAAGCAAATGACGAGTGCAAACGCATTCGGGGGAACAGAAGTGCACGTCGAGAACCCTCGTGTTCGGTGTGTCTCCATCGAGCAATTAAAAAACACGGCTTTAAAAAACACCGTGTAGAACGACGTCACGCAGCCAACGACGCAATAGCGCGATGTGTGGGAAGCGAAATTCCAAACACGCGGAATTAAAAGTTGCTGGAACACGAAAAAAAAAAAAAGAAAAAAACGAAATGATGACGATGTCACGCACTAGGTTAAGGAACTGTGTGGATGCTCTGATGTCGAAAGTTTAAAAATTATGTTTTTTTTTTTTTTTTTTCCCGCCCCTCTTTTATTTGGAAGCTTGAGCCCGTACGCGATTCTGAAATCCATGCGGAAAATCGTATACTGCGCTGCCCACCAGCATTCTCTTGTACGTGGTTCTGTTTTACAGTTAATCTTCCTCGGTGCCACCCGAAGGAAGAAAAGCACAGTAAACTGTTTGGGGGATTAAGTGTGCCCGGGAAGAATCTTCTACTTTGCAGTTACATTTTGATCCGTTCAAGTGTCAATTTTTCTTGACTACTGGTTTGGGATTTCGAAGTGCTTCGCCGTGTACACGGAAGCGTTAGTATCCAACATCTGCGTAAACAGTGATGAATAAAGTTGTTCTATTAATGTGTGTTAACTATAAAATTCGAATTTGAAAAGTGAATTTCGAACATGGCCACGTGAGATGTTGCAGATTTCTTAAGATAACATAATCAGAAACTGTTGGTTGATTGTCTGTTCTGTGGCAGTTACTAGCAGGCGTTTTTGTTCATTGGTCTGAAGTGCAAGTTGAGTTTCTAATTCAGAAAATTTGTTTTTAAAGGTTTCAGATGTTTTCATGTAATTGTATTGTTGTAGATGTATGCAATTAATTACAGTATCAGTTGTATGTAATATGGACTGCTTCTAATTTTAATTAGATGTAGTTTAGTTACAGGAATTCTATTTTGGTAAGCTATAAACTTTATAATTAATGGGAAGTGATTATAGTCGAGGAGTGACGAGTACCATATACGTAGCTGGTACAAGTTTCTCGTAAGTAAGTTGTGATAAAATGCTTTAAGTTAGTGCACGGCCTTGTTTCGTAAAGTTTGATGTGGTTAAACAAGTATTTACTACCAAGTTTGATGCATTCCCTATTTTGCCTTTTTTTGGTGAAGGATCGGGAATTTATGATGTGCTAAGAGGTAAAAAGAGGTGAATGTATGTTGGTTTTCAAGGTTTATGTTTAAGAGAAAGTTGTAATGAAGTGTTGGTTAATGCCTGCTGTATAACCGAACTTTGCCAGCCTAATTTATGTTCAGATATTAGCTTTAAATCCATACAAATATGTGATTGTATTGCTTCACGATATTTTAGTTTCTCATTGTGTTAATGAATTTTGCAGTTGTATTATAATTATATAAACCCATCATTGTAATTAGTTGTATTCCTGCATAGGTAACATGTATTCATATTTTCAAGTTATGATTTCATGTTAAGTAATGATATGAAACTATAATTAAAATTCCTATTATTTATTAAGAGTGCACGTGTTATTTCGTAGTAAGACATGGGTCTTTGTTAATAAGGTTCAGCTTTTGTAACTTGATTTTCTTAATTTTCACCAGAACTTGGTCGTTCATATCTTCTGGATTCAGCTGTTGCTACCCTTTTTCAAATGTATATGAATGTCGTCTAACGCACCAACTGTATGCTCCTTGGTTTTAGACAATTGAAATGTGTGCTGCATGCTTGAATACATGTCAGATATGATTCTTCTCTTTTGCCTCAAATAAGAATGTCTCTTAATTCAAATACTACTGTTATATATGTATGTATATGTGTGATACTTATAAATGATAACAAACATTCCCAGCTGTATATTTTTAATGGAAAAGAAGAAACATGCATTAACTTGTGTAAAGAAATGCAGTTATGATTACTGTAAAAATTTCCGTAGTACCTGCACATGTGATGTGCAGTTTTTTAATATTTAATATATTAATTTTTTTACATCTTGAGCAAGGCATGCAATTAATGTGTGCCTGTTATGTGTTGATTGTTTTCACTGCTAATAATTATATGTATATGTAGGAGATCTTTACATATTTGTAGGGAACTGTTTTCATGAGCTTGATGGAACTTTACTATTATGGTCATTGAAGCATCCAATGTTCCCATACAAATAACATCGTTACCTGATTCAAATCTGATTAATAGTATAACTGCTCATTTGAAATCACAAGGAACTTTTGATCAATTTCGGAAAGAATGTTTGGCAGATGTAGATACCAAAGTAAGTGGATACTTTACAAAATAATAAGAATGTCAAAAATTTTATGCTTTAAAGTTTTAACCTTTAAGTACAATATAAAATTTTTTAATAAATTCTGTTTATTGCTTACTTTTCGTTGTTCAGAATCTTATTTGAGTGCAAAAGGTGTGCAGTTTGCATATTCATTTTAAACACCTTATCATAGGAAAACTGATATTGTAATCTTAGGATAGTTTGTGCAATTCCTCATTCTGATATGTAATAGAATGTCAACTCTTGTCTATGTATAATTTCATTCATTTGAGAATTTGATGTAGAGAAAAATATCTACAATGATCTTTCTCCTCCCATAAATTTTAAGAAACAAATAAATTTTTGATGTTGTCAGTATTTGTAGATGAAACATTGATTATTGATTCTGAAATCATTTCAGTAAGCAATATCTGCTTATGCGATTTCTCTCCAAATTTAAAAAACGGGATCATTGATATTTTTTAAGTGTGTGTGAGGATTTGTAGAGCTGTTTTTGTTACAGGGATCCATTTTTTGTATTATTTGCTGAGCTGTGTGTGCTTTGTGTATCCTCGTAGGAATTTTGTTTCACAGCCTTCCTCATTTTTACAATGGTGTAAATGCTCTGTAATACTTAAAAAACTATTTTTTTTATTTAGCCTGCTTATCAAAATTTGCATCAGCGTGTGGAATCTACTGTAACTAATTTTTTAAGAAAGCAGACATGGAAACCTGATCTTAACAAAAACCAGTTAAGAGACATTGTAAGAAAACATATTAATGAGTATGTCTCAGATGCTATGAATGTAAAAATGCTCATTGTAACCTAATGTATTCTAGCTCAGGTTTTTTGAAATCCGGAATTGATAGAATAATTGATCAAGTTGTGAACCCCAAAATTTATTCAGTTTTTTTGCCAAAAGTTGAAGATGTTGTTCATCATTATTTGCATATGAATCAAACAGTAGCATCAGGTAAATTTCATCATTTGTTTTTCTAGACTATAAGTTCAATTCTTATTCATTCAATAAATATCCTAATAATGAAATTTAAAATCTGTGGTTTTCATTTGAGCTTAAGTAATTTTTCCAAGTGGTTCAGTGTTATCAGTTATCTAGACATTGGTTTTAAACAATAGAAATGGTGTTTAGTCTTTTTAATTCACTATTGTGTCCTTCCACACAGTTTGAAATGAATAAAGAAATAATTCGTGATGAACATTGTTAGGTGTTTCTGCATTTTTACTGTGTTGACAGGGTTATACATTACTTGGAGGAACACTTGTTGATTTCAACATGTGCTGGGAGGTTTCTGTCAGAAGTAAAGTAACATAGATAAAGAATTAAATTCGTCGTATGAATCTATGGGCTCGTAATAGAATTCAGTTGCAGCTAATAGCAAAGAAAAAAGAATTTTTCGACATGATTTTTTACTTTGTGTGTACAGATAATGTAAGAAATATGTAAGAATTAAGTTACAAAAGTAGAATTGAATTCAGAATTTACGCAATACTGCAGACGTTGCATAAATTTTAGTACTTTCAATGGGAATTCTGGAGACCAATTTCCTTTTCAGTGATTCACTGAAAAGTATTGCAATGGATGCATTGTATTTTTTTTTTTTTTTAATGGTAAATTCACTAAGGATACTGGCAGTCGTAGTAGAATTATTGATTAAAATTAACTCGGCAAAATAATAAAGTGTAATGTAAATTGTATAAAGGTGAAGCAATAGAAATGTTTGATTTGATATCACATACTGAGAAAGTAATGGTGCTTGTTTGAGGTCTTTTCTGCTATCACGTAAACAAGACAGATTAATAAACATTATATTAACTGTTTTAACTTCTTAAAATTTATAGGAGGAATACAGTTGCAAAATAAGAAGTATTCTCAGGAATCAGAAGAGGAAAAGGGATTCTTTCACCCGAATAATAACAGGAAATATATCTAGACATCAAGAGTAGGCCATTTAAAAGAAGAAATACGTTATCAGAATTGTGAATCGTAAGAAATTATTTGAAGTAATTTATCTAACATCATTGAAAAGGAAAAAGGCTTAATGCATTTCCACTATTTGAAGATTAAATTTTCCAGTTTCTTCGATAATCCAAATCAAATTTAAAGAAGTGTTTCATGAAACATGGAAAATAGATAACAGAGAATTGCTTGATAGCATAATTGTTGAAATTTGCAAAAGATTCAAATTTGTTTTGGCAAGTTGGGATTTTGTGGGAACAAAATAGAAATTAGGCCTTGTGAAATGCAGTTTTTCATGATCGAGTATCGAACATTAAATGATTGGTATTTTAAAAAATCGATTTTTGAGTTTGGACTGTTAATAATAGTGCTAATATGAAGTTTTCATTATGTTGAAAGTATATTTATTGTGTTGGTAGTGAATGAAGTCAGTGATGTGTTGCTCTCTAGCTTTGTTATGTTTAATAATTCAGAAACAGATTTGTGCATCAAGATGATAATCATATTGTGATTCTTACACTGAATAGTCATAATGGTTTTAAGAATTTGAAGTGCTTGGTTGTCAGAAATCGATGTTGATATTCAGAAAAAAAAATTTTTTTTTGTTTTTTTTTGTTTTTTTCCCCCCCCCCCAAAGTGATTTGATTCATTAAAAATTTCAAAAAAATGAGTTTTATGCTGATTGATGTAATGAACAAGGAGTTTATTTAAGAAACTTGAAGATTATTAACGATGTGAAGGTAAATGTGATTTAGCCATGAAAAAGTGAGAATCCCCCTTTTTTTTTTTTTTTTTTTTTTTTCCCTTCCTTTTTTTTTCCTTCCTTTTTTTTTCCAATCATTGAATCGAAGACTTTGTTCTGTCTTTTCAATTTATCAGATGTATTTCACGCAGCATCGTAAATTTTTTGTATCACTTTATAAACTGGTGATATCTGATACCTGTACTTCTCAAAATGAGGTTCCTGAAACATCAAGAAAACCTGTAATTATTTCATCATAATTATAAATCTAGGAATAAAATGCTTTTGTTTTGCTGTTCTTCAAAATATTTATTACTCAAATCAAAAAGTGCACCATAATTAGCTGAGTAAGTAATTCCCTGTTTACTGAATCCTCATTTATTATATATAAACACTCAGTTAGTTGCTTTTTTTTAATTTACATGTAGGAATTGATTATTCGGGAAACCCATCATACTTAAAGTGATTGATGCACATGTTTACCAAAATTAGAGTCTACTGTGCATATGTTATTAGAAGAACTAAGAGGACATAAAGGATTTCAGAAAAGATGCTATGTTTAAAGTAAACAAATAGCTTTACTGTAGTATCTTTAGTTTGTTTATTTTGCCCCGGAATCTCTATAGTTGAAGTACATTCATGTACTTTTCTTTTTTTTTTTGTATGCAAAATGTGTGTATGCTTCAGAGATCAGTTCGGTGATTTAATTTTGATGCATCACAATTTCAATTGTTACACTTCAAAGTGATGATTTTTATTGAATTTGCGCATTTGGAATTGTTTGATCAAAGTTCTTGTTTAACTGTTTTTATAGAGCCAAATTTTTGATGGGCTGTACAGTTGAAATAAGGTTTTGTTCATAAGATTATGTAGACAAAAATATTTTGTGATTATGGATTATCTTTAGCATGTACACTAATTCGTTTTTACATCTAGCAGCAACTGATCAAAATGAATGTACTGAAAATGTAGAGAGTTGGTAGTTTTCAAATGAAACAAACTCGAGTACAGTGTCATAAGTTGCATTAGAGGTTTAATGTGATCTTGTTACAGCAGTGTTTTCAGATTGATCTGATGGATTATTTGTACATTTGTTTCTGTATAAAACCTTCAGTTGTTTAGGTGCATATGAATTTGTTTATATGGCAATGTTCAAGCAGTTTAATCCTGAGTTTGCAATAAATGTATTCTTATATCCATGTTTTTCTGTTATTAGTTGACTATTTATTTCAAAGTGAACTTTATTTGTGTGCATTTATCTAAGCTTTACAAAATGAGCTTGAGAAATACAGTTTTTTTTTTTTTTTTTTTTTTTTTTCCAGGAATGAAATATTTATTTTATGTTATTGTAGCTTTTAAAATGCTCCTTCATGCATTTTTTGAGAATCTATTAATTTGAATTTCAAATTATTTTGGGTAAACAGTAATTAATTTTACATCATATATTGCAAATGGAATATTGTTTATATATGGTAATTAATGTTTCGTGTGTTTCACAGTCATCTTGATAAGTATATTTTTTTATTCCACTTTTGTCAATAGATTCTTTTGCATCTTATTCAATGATTGGTGAAAAAAGTGATGTAGCTGAAAGCAAACTAAAGAATGATGTAGCTGTTGAGAAGCTTGCCATTGCTGAAAAATCAAAGGGTACTAATGACAGTAGTATAGATAAGTCTTTGGAAAAAAAGTATGACAAAGGAGTTAGAATTGAAAGCAATTCTAATGATAACCAGAAAAATAAGGAAGCGTCTAAACATAAAGTAGATGATATTAAAAAGCATAAAGGTAAGGAAAGGAAAAAAAACGATGTGGAAAAAAGTAAACCAATACATGGGAAAACAGAAAATACAGAAATGAAAAGAAACGATGATTTTTCGAAAACTTCGAAAGCTATTAGTAAAAATAAAGACAAGGGAACTAGTGGATTAAATATTGGAAAGCAGCACCAAAAAAGGCGTGATCAAGATGGTTCTGTTGAAAAAAATAAACTTGATGAATTTGTGGCTCCCGAAAAAGAGCGTACAAAGACAAAAGTCCACGATGATCATGGTTGTTATCGTGAAAAGACACATTATGATAATAGAAAACCCGATAAAGATGGTCGGGGATCAGACTACAAAAGTACATCATTTTCATCTTATGCATTGCCAGCAGCAAATGTTGAATCCAAACAACCAGCTACTAAATACGCTAAAAAGGAATCATCAAAAAACAGTGGAGAGAAAAAGGAAGACGTTTTAAAGAGTTCTGACCATAAGGATAATAGGATGTTAGAAAGTCTTGATTCCTTAAATTCAGAAAAAGGGAGAATAAAAGATGGCTTCCTCACCCTTAAAGAAAATGCTAATAAATTGTCTGGTCTGGTTTTGGAATCACGTAAACACGATGCATCTAAGCAAGTTGAAGAGTACATTGAAGCAGATTTTCATATTGCTATACAGAAAAGCAGCAGTTTTATGAATTCTGAAGCACACTGTAAAGTCGGTTGCACTGGGAATATTGGCCCTGTGTCACAAAAAGAAAGACTTTGTAATTACAAAATACCCCTATGGGATGAAGATAAAGTCCAGGATGTATCTGATACGGTGGCAGTTAAGCTTGCATCTCCTTCCAACTCTTCATTTTATCCTGAGGAAGTCAGTGATCCATGGATCCAACAAGTTGAATATATCATTGCAAAAATGAAAAAATCATTTAATAGCTTGTCTAAATTTCTCCCTGATAATGATGAAGAAGCACTCTCTTACCTGAATGGAAGTTGGGAAAAAATCAGCACTCTGTTGGATACATATGATCTTGTGCAACAAGTATCTCCATTCAGTGCAAAAGAAGAAGGCTATTTCAGTAAGATTATGCATTGGAAAGATGGCAGTAACAAACTGAAACTGCTAAGTTTCTTGAACAATGTTGATGATGATGCTTCATTATCTGGATTATCTGTGAGTTCTGTTGACACTGCTGACTTGTCAGATTTTGAAGATGTAGTGACTTTAGATATGCCAATAACTTCTTCATTATGTTCTTCTTTGGAACAATTAGGAATGCAGATTTGCATGCCTCGTTTTCCCACAAGTAAACAACCTGTTTCTGACTTTGAATCAAACCAATCCCATAAAAGAAAATACTCAAGTGAGTATTATAGCAATGGTGTCACCAAGAAGTGCTGCTTGGGACAGAACAAAGGGATTCCGAGTAACAATATTATACAAATGAAAAGCACTAGTAATGGTGATAGTTGTCAAACGGAAAATAAAGCCAATAGTTCACATTCCAAATGCATTTCTTCAAAAACCAAGGACATGTTCAAACAGAAATATCGATCTAGTTACAGTGGTTACAATGATCTTATACTGCATGTTAATGACAATGAAGTAGTTGATGTTGAAATAGAGGATGATCCAGATAAATATAAGAAAGTGCGTACAATATGTGTCGACCAGTGTGTTTTATGGAAAAGCTATAGTAACAAAAAGACAGAGCAAGATTTATTGAGGACATCCAAAAGTAATTGTGGCAATCGTGGAGGAGGCGATGCTGATAATTATTTAACTTCAGCAGGTCAGTTGCATCATTCCCACCAAAATATGTACATTAATGCAAATATCAATCCACTAGTGGGGTAGACACCTTGAGAATATTGCGTATTGATGTATTCACCATATTTGTTACATGAAGATATTGAAATAAATTAAATTATTTAATATAAATAATTTATTTAATTTTTCATTTGTTACAGTCATTCATATATATGATTCGTGTGCACAAGAATTCAGAGAACAATAAAAGAAATGCCTCTCTGTATTTATTTTATTTTGCAAACAGTATTTTGAAACTAATTATTAATATTTACTGTTGTATCTGTTGGTATTTAATTTCATTAAAAATTGAATATTGATTGTTTGACATTCTGATCACTGTAAAAAAAAAAAAAAAAAAAAAAAAAAAGTCAAATAAAACTGATTCATTGGGGGAAAAATTATAATTTAAAGCTGTAAAGTTTTCCCAGGTCTTGGACGGTTTTTTCAGCCGAGTTTTATAGCACTTTTCCTCTCTTCTCTCCTCCGTTCTGCTTCCGTGCCTCATAATTCAACCAAGTCAGTGTGAGCATTATAACATCCCTTTACTTTCGTTTCTTTGCTTTTTTTGACGTTTTATCGTTACTCATTTAATATCCACATATCCTTCGTAGTCTGCAAAATATCAAGATTGATGCAAACAGGTTGACCTAGAGCTGGGTATTGTGTGGTTTAAGTGTTTTTTTTTTTTTTTTGTTTGTTTGTTTGTTTTTTCCAACACTGTGATGCGTTGACTGATGGAGTATTTTTTTTTCCTCAAATGAATTGGCAATAAATGAAAACAGGAGTCGCTTTTGGAGACCAGGTTGCAAACTTGCATTTATAAAAGAGTTTGAAAATCGCCACATTTCTGTTCCCACGAATGACTATTACATACTCTGCTATGTAAGTACGTATTCGTCGATTCGTAGAAAGCACATCTTTTATTTCAAGTCGAAAGATTAAAGGCTTGAGTTTGATTTACGTGTATAATTCATTTCGTGAAAAGTCTGTGTGCAGTCACAAAATGCATAGTCATGTTACAGTTCTGTAAACTGCTACTTGTCTTGAATGGAAAGGCCTTCATTCATCGAGAGTGATTTTTTTTTTTCTTTTTTGCTTATGTGTAACTTTCACTGTTCCACCGGGTATTTTCCTTGCTTTTGGGGCGACCGCGCTGCTGCTGCTGCGTTTGGTTTTTTGTACTTCCGGGATCTGAGGGTTCCGACCCCTTCCCCAGTTTCTTCCCTTGCGATTGTGACCTTTGCTCCCCCGCCCGGAAATCCCTTCCCCCTTGACAACAGCATGTGATTTTTTTAAAGTTGGCATCAGAGTGTCATCCACTGAACCCAACGAGACGCATCCAGAAAATGTGGTTCCACATGACGTGTGTTCCATGTTTGGGCAACACGTTCGCTTCAGTTGAGGTTGTGTTCTTCTTGCCCGCTGTCCTGCGAAGGTTCTTGATGTCTTGTCATCACGCTCAACACGTGTAGTTATCCTGTTGCGAAATCCCCTCCCCCCCCCCCTCTTGTACCGATTGCCCGCTAATTCGGGTTTTGTGTTGTACAGCGTATGGGTGCACGAACTCTTTTCTTGCGAAGGTATTTGCGTGAAGATTTGAAGGTGCTTGCGCATCATCGTAAATAAGATTCAATGGGCTCAACTGGGAATGATGGAGGGAATGGACGTAGCTTAAGGAGGAAGGATGCTTTGGCGTGTGGTAGCACGGATGAGGAACCCATTCCAAGTTTTTGCAAGAGTTGCGGTTTTGCGAGCTCTTTGATTATTTGCCTATCAAACTTCTCAAGTTCCTGCTGCTGCTGCTGCTCGTTGCCGTGGTGCATGGGATGCAGGCAATGCATCACGAATGCCAGAGCAACACGATTGTGTGTTTCGTGTGTGTGTGTACGCGCGCGCGCGCGCAACACTGTTCTTAAAAGGATCGTGAAAAAAGTGTTCACGTTACGAGCGAAATTCCCAGTCGTCAAATTGGCACCAAATGCATCACACACACACAGAGAGAGAGAGAGAACGCATGTCGGAGTGTGTGGGAACCCTTTCTCCAAGCTGCTTTTATCTTTAAACGGAAAGCATTCACAAAATGCTTTCTTTCGTTGTATGACGTTCGAAGTCGCACACGATTTAGGTAACCTATGGGGATTCTTAGCATCGAATGTGACCTCCCGTGAGGGGAAACGGGGTCAGCAGTTCGAAGACTTGTTCGTGGGAAAGCATTTTCATTAAAAGCTTGAAAGGATTGAAGGATCGTGTGTTATCTTCATCTGTCTTTTCGGAGCGCCTAAAAGCTACAGAAAAAAGTGTATATATATATATATTATAATAATCTGTTTAGATTTCAAACATTGTACATAACACGATAAAGTTGCACGCGACCTTGCTATCGCTGATGAAGATGCACACGAAAGTACACTTTCAGAGTCTTTCGTGCTTATTGCCGTGCCCTGTGCAGGGTGTGTCACCTGACCAGCACGTGAGGGCAAGTTGGTGGTTGAGTAATCTCCGGCATACTCGTGTAATTCATTAGGTACACACTCGTTGAAACTGACAGAATTCAAGAGTTGAAGGAGTGTCTTCTCTGGACACAGCGTTGGTCTCTTTAAATTCATAAAATTCTGTGCCACTGTTTCAGTCATATTTTTGAAGTGTGAATTGCGGAGCATCCTGAAGTAAAAACAAAAACAGCATCTGGGGGGGGGGGGGAAGCCAGCAGCAGGGATTATGGATGGAGATTTTCGTATCCTTTGTATTCTTACTTTTACCCCATGTATGTCCCTTTCGTTATTCTGGAATGCTGAATGCTCACCGAATTCCGCTCCACGCGGTAGTCGAGTGCGTTGGCGTGCATGCAAAAGAATGGAGTCGGAACGTCTGAGTGAAGTCAAACTGTTGAGTTTCCTTCCAAGTTTTTTTCAATTGCCCACGTGCAATTCTAATACAACGGAAGGAATTTTCTGGCCTTCCAAAACCAAAGTCTGTTCACTTCCGTGTGCATGCGCGCGCGCGTGTGTGTGTGTGTGTGTGTGTGTGTGTGGCTGCCTATTTCGTACACGTACGTGGGCGTACGTTCGTGCACAGGATAAGAAAAGATTTTCAAACAAGAGTCGATTTTCCAGTTTGTAAGGCAGGCAGTACTTTTGTTTGCAAACTTTTTTTTTGAAAAATGCTAAAATCCAGTCAAGAACGATCCCTATAAGGAATAGGGTTCGTGAGGTTTCGTTTCCTCTCATTCATACGATTGCAGCTCAGTGCGAGTCGTTCTCTATGTGTATTTTCGTAATTCGATATTCCAAGGAAGAGTGTGGGTCCCATGCGTGTCCCCAGAATTTTCAACTCTTTCAGCGAGGTGGATGAAAAGTCCGAGGGAATGTGGGGTCAAGTGTCCGGTCCGTTTCAGAATTCCGGTTGGCATGGAATCCTCTTCGCCTCGCATTTTCGTATGGGCAGGTCGACACGTGTTGTGTGTGTGGGTCACGTAGGGAATCAAACGGCACAGTTGCTGCACTGGCAGAGGAAGTGTGTGTGTGCCCTTGAAAATTTCGAGCGTGTGAAGGAGCAAATTATTCATTTACTCCATAATTTGCATAGCTACTCTGAAATCATGTTTGAACGAACGGAAACTTTTCACAAGAAGGAATCGCTCAGATGTGAACCGAAGAAATGGATGCTTTGAAAACTCTCGTAAAGCTGCTTGTGCTGCTCGATCTTGTTGTTGTTGTTGTTGTTGTTTTTTTTTTTTTTTTTTTTTATTTAAAAAAAAAAAAAAAAAGTCTCCTCTTCTGCAAATGGGGGATCGGATCGACTAGGAAAGCCACCCAAGTATTTGCCCTAATTCGTGTGAGGTGCGGCCGGGACATCATCAGATTTGCCCTTTCCAGCGTAGATTTCAACTTCCCACAAACGTTTGTCCACGCGATGATTACATCCCGGATGTCCTGTGGCGGCTTCTTGCGAATCGGCAAAAAGCGTTCACAAGTCGTGTTTGGAAGAATCCGTTGGAGCAGCTGCTTTTTGCTTAGAGTGTCAGACACGGAAAAATTACTGCTTTGTGCCACCTGCAAAGCACAAAGCTCTTGAGATGGAAAAGACTGTAAAATAAAAAAAAAAAATGAGCGTGTGAAAATTTACCGAATCCACGAAACCTGAAAGCAACGTTTTGGCGAGGCGTCAGGACTTGACCTGATGATATTTGCCCTCCACGGGTGTGTGTGGTGGAATCGAAACGGAGGAGAGAGCCGGCACTCGGAATGCAACTCTGCAATGGCGTCAGCTGGGAAAGCACGGATGCGCCAACGTGTAGGTTGCCGCCGCACTCCTGGCGCGGTGTGGATCCGTTCTCGGCTGTGGTGGTCGGTCTTTTCTATACCACGCAGTCCGAGTGTCGGGACTCGGAGCGTGGCAGCCGCCGTTGCGGTACGAAAAGTAGGAGTGTACTTGCGGGTTACTGTAGAGAAAGGACCCTCGCGAGGAAGGAGGCTCCTGACGAGAGCAGCAGAAGCCGCAAAGGGGCAGCAGCAGTGCGAGTGTTCCGGACAAGATGCGGGAGGATGCAGCAGAAGCAGCTTCGCGTGACCCACTGCGGGCACCGAAGGGTTTCTTGCAAGCGTGCCGGCGCCTTCGGGTCACCTCGAAACGCGGCGCCAGATCGTCCGCCAGCCTGGGTCACTGATGGGACAGGCGCGCCGACCTTTGCGTGAAACGGGCGTGCCGGAAACGAACGAACAGAGCGGGACGAGAGAGTGGCGCTGTTATGTACTCGCAATGTGATCGATCAAACCGTTGCCTGGTGAAAGTTAGTGAATTACCCGCAGCGGTCGTCCCCGATCGAGTTGTTGAGGAATTCGTATGTCCGACACGCACGCCTGTAATTGACGATGTGATGATGCTGCCTGTAAGACTTTTTTCATGAACAGATAATAGGTCTCGTGCCCCATCACTGCTGAAGAGTGCTTCACTCGATTGCATCCATTGCAATTGTAATTTGAATTTGTAATTGGCACTTGGGAGATGTTTGGCTGCCGGTGTTGTTGTTGTTGTTGTTAATAATAATAATAATAAAACAAACAAACAAATTTGACTGGTTTTTTCAAGTCCTCAGTTTGCAAATTTCACATGTCAATAACAGGAGCAATACAAAAATCATGCAGAATGTGTAACGCAAAATAATCTCTCTTGAAAAATAGATATGCCATTCCATGAAAAGTTCAGAGCAATTTGTGCAATAGCACATTTTTGTCTGCTACGTCTGAGCAATCTGCTTTACACAAATGAGCATATTTGGGGGGGGGGGGGGGGAAGAAAAAGCAAAGCCACTCCAGAAAGGGGGGGTGGGGTGGGGGGTGGGGGGGAGGGAGAAAAAACAGATTAATAATAATAATAATAATGACCACAAATTCCTAAACACAGTCTATAAAGTATTTTTATTTCGCTAGATTGTTTATGTAATATAAACAAGTGCGCTTTAAGTTTACATAAATAAATCATGAATAATATAAAATATACATATCTTAATTACTTTAATTTCAGTTTATTCATAATTTTCACTTCTTTTTCTTTTCCCGCTTCTTTCGTTTCACTTTTTTCCTCTCGTCTTTCTTTTTTTTGGCTTTCCGTCTGTAATCCGACTTGGAACGGCCGTAAGAGCTGTCGCTATCACTTGTGCTCGCGTGGCGCTTGTGCATTCTGGACTTCCTTTCCGAGTCCGAGCTGCACGACGACTCCGTCCCGTTGTTGAACGTTTCCCTGGGCAACGAGCGGGAGCGCCTGCTTTCCAGCTTCCGGGACTTTGGCTTGTCGCTGCTGCTGGACGCTGCTTCGACGGCGGCGGCGGCGGCGGCGGCCACGACGACGGCGCTGACCGTCTTGCTCTGGGACGACGGCTTCACCGGCCGGTTCTCCGTCTCCAGCCCGGAGTCGAAGCCGTCGTAATCCGGCTCGAAGTTGGATTCGTCGATGACGTTCTTCCTCTTGTCCGTGGTGCTGTCGTACTTTTCGTTCTTGACGGGGCTTTTGGGGTCCGGCGCGTTCTCCTTCGTCGCCCCCTTGGGCTTGCTGCTGCTGCTGCTGCTTCTGGAGTCCTTGGGGCGGTCGCGGGAATGGTTCTTGTCCGCCGCGTACCCGTCCCGGCTCGTTTTGCCGGCATCGACGTGCTTGTCCTCCTTCCTGGGTGCCCGCTCGGGCGTTTTCGACTTCCTGGATTTGTAATAGTCGAACTGCTTTTTGTCCGACTTGAACCTTTTGTCGTTCGACTTTGACACCTTGGACTTTTCCGCGGGATTGGAAACTCCCTTTTTGCCGGGAGACTGCGACTTCTTGAAATGCGGTTCCGGAGACCTCGGCGGCCCCTTCTCCGTTCCTTTCGCTTCCCTTTTCTCGTTCGCCTTGGTCGCGGCGCTCGAGCCCTCCGGCGTCGGACTTCTCCTCCGCTCACGGGAGCTGTTCTTCTCCGTGGACTTTGACCTTTCGCACTCCGAAGCGCCGGAAGCTTTCCCCTTCGCGGGTTTCGCGTGCGAGGAGGACTTGCCGGAGGTCCGGAGAGAACTGCTCTTCTCCAACGATCCCGCTCTCGTGGCGGACTCTCCGCGTTTCGGTTTGTTGCGGTCGTCCGCGTTGACCTGCGACTTGTGCTTCTCGGCGGGCGGGGATTTCGATCGCCTGCACTTCGTCGGAGACGACGCTGCCGCGGCCCGCGACTCGCTGTTCGAGGACTGCTTGGATCTCTCGTCGGGCTCCGCCTTTGAATCCTTCGGGTGCACCCTGCTCTTTTTATCCGAAACCTTCGTCCTGACAGACTTGTCGGGCTTCGTCTTCCGACTTTTCGGGGGACTCTTCGAAGCCGTGTTCTCCGAGGGCTTCGACTTGCCGGACCTTTCCGCCGACTTGAAGTCGCTCCTGTCGGGGGATCGGTTCTTCTTCAGAGACACCACTTTCGAATCTTTTTTGTATGGCTTTTCGTTACTGGCCGTCTTCTGCAAGGATTTCTCGTCCAAGGAATTCGACTTGTCCCTGGTCTCCTTGTACGAAAACTTGGATCGATCGATCTTTCTCCTTTCCGAATCGGACTTTCCTGCATCACTCTGCTTGCGATGCTCCGAACTTCGCTCTTCGCCGTGGTCCGGCTTCTTGTCGGTCCGCCGGTACTCGTGCGTCTTCGTCGCCGCGGCGGCGGACTTCTCAAATACAGCCTTCTCAGCTCGTCTCAGGACTTCGGACGAGACTTGTTCGTTACTCCTGGCATTCACTTTGCTCGGATGCTCCTGGTCATCTTCCGCAGGAAGGGCGCTATCGTCCTTCTCCCACTTTGACGGTTCAGGAGTGTTGACCGAGTTTTTGCTTCGCACTTCATTCGTGGGACTCTCTTGAGGAACACTTGACTGCGCTGCATCTGGAGCGGAATCGTGTGCACTACTGCTGTTTAAGACAGAGGGCGTTTCAGCAAAATTTTCCAAGGAGCTGTGATGCACGTTCTCATCTGCGATCTCTTCATTTTCGATGGTAGCGCCTATCAAATTTTTATCTTTTAAAATAATAGTAATTGGATTTGTTTTATTCAAAACAAGTTGTTTGGGAACAAAAGAACCACAAGAGAAAACGTCGTCGCTTTCACGCTCTCCTTTCTCGACATTATTATCTTTGGCTTCAACTTTACTCTCTTCCTTGAGTGTCTCAACTTTCTGATTTTTGTCGCTTTTGACTGCATCATTAGAAACATTGTTTCCTGGTGATTTCTCTTTGATGATCGCCGTTTTACTCGAATGTTTATCTGGTTTATCTTTTTTGCGTCTTTTTTTGTTCTTATCACTTTCAGAACTGGCGTCTCCCGGCTTCTGTTTTTTCCGTCTTTTCTTATCTTTGGTTTTTGCCTTTTTGTCGACAGATTCCATTTTTGAAAAATGCGCCGAAGAAATATCCGTATCATGAGATTTGTCCACAAAATTGGCTTTGTGTTTTAAAGTTGTTTTACTCGGGAGTTCCGCTTTTCCTTGAGATACCTTCTTATCTCGTTTACTCTTCGAGGCTTGTTTACTTTTCGAAGAGGATCGTTTTTCAGCGACTTTACTGCACTCACGGGATCGTCGATCTGAAGAACGTCGTTTTTCGTCTCGCTTGTAAAGATCACGTTTATTCTTCTCGGAATTATTTGAAACCTGGTCAAGGGGATAAGACACCGTATACTGAGCATAGTCTTTATGACGTGAGAAACGGTAATCTTGATAATCTCGTGCATAGTACAAATCATATTCACGATAATAATCCGCATTGTAAGCAGAAGAAAATCCAGACGTGTCATGATTTCTGAGAAAGTCATGTCTTCTTTCGGCAGAAGAAAAGCCATTATCCAAATAGGCTTCATCTGCAGGATTACGATAGTTTTTGTATTCAGAAAATTCGTTTCTGAAATCGTAAGATCGCATATCCATGCATCTGTACTGTTCTCTATACAATTCTTCCGTATAGAAACTCCGCCGATTGTCGTACATTCGTATCGATTTAGGATAATTACTTAAATATCCCTTATCGGGAGAATTTGATGTTTCACCGAAATAATGCCGGGGCGAAGGTGGATACTCCCTTCTTGGAGAAAAAGAATGACTTCTGCTCCAAGATCTCGACATGCGCCGTCTTTTACTCTTCGGTGACCGAGAACGAGATCTACCTGGAGAATGCTTCCACGATCCTGATGACTCTGAATTTTTATAGCTCCCACTGCGTGATCTGGATCTATGTGTTTTTCTTATCTTGCGATCTCTTTCGTCTCTTTCCCTCATGATTCTTTCGAAAGCTTCGAGGGGATCATCTATGGTTCCAGGTATATCATAACGTGATACCCCATAGCTTTTAAATTTTTGTCTGCTGCTTCTGTTTGCACTGCATCTATTGCCTGGATTTAAAGGCGGCATTATCAGAGGAGGTGGAGGTCTGTGGACATCAGGAATAGGAGCAATATCTACTCCAGGAGGGGCAGGTTCACTTATCAAGGGCAAAATATTTGAACGAATTACGTGATGATCGTAACTTGGTACTGGAGGCAAAGTTCCTTTGGAAATGTCTCTTGAAATCTTTTTGTGACGTCGTCTATCGGACTCAGGTCGATGAGAATAATGGTGGGAGAAAGTACGCTGGCTACGTGAATTCGGCGATTCCATGTGACAAGAATACTTTTCAAGGGGCTCTTCATCAACTGTAGGAGTTCCTGCCCTTCCTTCACCGTCACCATAAATATTGAAGTTTTTTCCATATTCCATTCGTTTTCTTTCATCTGCAGCATGGGGAGAAATTCTATCATATACTGAGGTCATGGCATTTTGTGCATCTATTGATTTTTCTTTTCTACCATCTTTTTGATCAGTAGTGCCTCTTTTGACTTTGACATAACCAGTTTCATTTCCAAAATTGTGAACGGCAGTTCTCAAAAAACGGTTTGGAATTAAAGTATCAGGAGACACATCTTTTTCGTGGCAATCAGGGCATTCATGCTCTTCAGAATCTAACAAAGCCAATCTAATGCATTCATCACAATATGAATTACCACAACAGGGAATTAACACAGCATCACTAAGCAAGTCTTTACAAATATTGCAAAGTAACTCCTGAGGAATATCTTGCTTTTCTTGAACAGGAGCCGGTTCATCAATAAAAGGAGGCTTCTCCTTTTTACCCTCTTTATATGCTTCATGATCGATTTTTGGAACTGCAAAGTGTCCCGTTGATGTCATTAAAGCTCCTGGTGCTCTGGGATCTTCAACAGGAACCATAAAACTCCGAGGTATACCAGTACTTTTTTTAATTTCCATTTTGAAATCCACTTGATTAAGGGGGCAATTTTTTATCCAATGTCCTGGTTGATGGCACTTATAACATCTATAGTTGTTTGGGACAGGTCCATATTGATTGCTTCCTCTTATTTTAAGATACTTTGATGGATCATAGTCTTGCGTAGACTGAGTCATCATTGCTTTGATTTTTTCTTCCTCTGAGACATCTAAAGTTGTTAAATCAACTGACTGAGTAATTCTTGATATATCCTGTGATTGCTCATCGTTAATGGCATTCAATTTGCAAGTTACATTCACATCCGTAGGCTCCCAGACTTTTTTCAGCTGAGTGTTGCTCAGAGGAACTCTGGCTACAAGAACTGAGGTATTTTTTGGTATAAGGCTTGTTTCATCAGTATACTCTTCTTTTGTTTGTGCATTTGTTATTTGAAGATCAAAGTCTGTAGCTTTTCCAAGTTTTTTCTGTAATATAATAGACCTCTTTAAGTCTGCCACAGAGATGTGAAGTCCATCAAATTGCACTGTATCAAATCCAACTGCTGCTTTGAATTTATAATGAACTGACATAGTTTGTTCTTTCTTCCATAGGATTCACAACTAATACATTATAAATATTTACACATATGAATTATCACAAATTAGCTTGCAATTGTAGCTTTCTCTGTCTTAATAATGCATCTAAAAAGCAAAACAAATTTCACATTTTCAGATTAATGATTTTTTTCATTTCATAATTTCTAATACAATATAACAATTCAGTGCTATGAGTGTATGAAATCTAATCAACATAAGCACGTATTAAATTAAATTGATCAACGACAGATGAAAGGTTCAAATACCAAATGAAACATCCTACCAATTTTTTTGTCACTGTTACAATAAACTTGAAGGCGTTCTTTTTTTTAATCATCAATTTCCACAGGAATACACATGTATTATTATTAAGAATCAGAAAGCATGCAAAACTTTATGATGAAACCAACTCTTTGATCTAAAAGCATATTTTGTTGGTTTGTTCTATTATATCACTTGATGAAAGAAACTTATCAAAGTATTAATTTGATCAATTTAATGTCATTCAACATAGGAAACAGGCACATGATATGCATTCAATTTGAAAAAAAATTCTACTGAATTTCCATCAATCTATAATTGTAATAAAACAGCAAAATTTTTTACGAATTGCATTTTAAGTTCCATATTATAAACTAATTTTCCATGCACCACATTCAAGCATCACTGGTTATGCAAACTTTTGTTCAAAAATTCATACAAAATTGCATCATTACATTTTGTCTACCAATAAATAACTTACATATCGCAAAACTTAGTCTTTATGAATGGAAAAACACTGAGAATTTTTAGGCCAAGTATTTGCATTGAGAATTCTGCAGACCAAAAAAAACACGATATCTTAAAATTGTGAATGTATTAAATCTGTTAAGACTTTTTTTTTTTTTTTTTTTTAATAAAACTCACTTTCATGATAAAACACTATGAGAATTAAGGAACATTTGACAATGGATCACTTCCAAGCAAAAATGAGAAGCAAAAAAAAAATCACACAGCTGTACAAATCAGATTATATTAATAGAAACATTAATCTAATTAGATTGCAGCAAGTTAAAAAGGCGGCTTACAGCAAATCTTTCAAATCCTGAAAGTCCATGTTCCTTTTTCAAATGAACATTAAAATTATTAAATACTGATGGTCTGACATAAAACTATCAGTCATACTATAAAAATCACTTTATGTTTTCCATGTTTTTAATTTTCTTCAGACTGTAAACATTATCACTGAGAAAATTCATTCTGACTTACAAAAAAGTCACATTTTTTTATAAAGTGTTGACAATTTACAAGAATATCTAGATACAAATTTACCTAACTATAGCCACGGATTCGGGGCTACACATACAATATCAGCTTTGTTATGTTGACATGTTTTTTTGTATTTAACATACTTTAAATTTTAGATATGTACTCAAATTTATTCATATTCATATCCAGTAACTCTTGCAACTTTAAGAAAACTATGCTTATAATTTACAAAAGAAAAAGAAAGAAATCTCTGCCATACGTTTTTCATTGTATCTATAATGTGAATTGCATGTCACTTGTACCTACGATTTTGGGTAAGAAAATGCCATTAATTGCTTCTTACACCACATCTTTATACCCAAGGATGAAAGTAACATACACAATTTATCATCATTACACTGATACAACATGTATATAATTATTTTACACTAAAGCACACTAATAACTAGCATGTATGTGAATTTAGCTTTAAAACAAGTCAGTGCTTAAGATTGATGTTTCATATTGCTATCCTACAGTGCTATCCAATACATGAATAACAAGCTCCGTTGTCTTAGTAAAGGGCCTGAAAATAGCATTTTCAAATGGTTCAATTGGAATCTTCCCAAATAATAGTTTCGTTTCATTAATCATACAGTATGGTATCATACAGTATACATCAATCATACAGTATTGGATCTAATACAGCCATGTTCAATCCATGCACAATACAAATAATCATTTTTCTAAATTCAAGATTGATTTCGCGATAAATGTTCCTTTACTTCTTACTTTCTGTCTTCAGGTTGCAGGAAACCCTTCAATCTAATTTTTACTGAACCACTGAATTCATATTAAAATCCATAAGTTTACATCTATGTTTGAATGTATTCTTATTGAATCACAATCTGACCAAAGACTGATATTCTTTTCATTTTACCAAAATTTACTGAAATGCTCCCAAGATCTTAGGGCAAACAAAAACAATGTATTTTCTTACAATATTTTGCAAAACTATGCTCATTCCAAGTTACACAACATAGCCATATAAAAAAAATTTTTTTCATAGAAATTACTTTGCTTAAACACCATTAACTGATAGAATCTTTCGCTAAATATTGGAATGTTAACTCATTCGCTTTAAACGATAATTGGAAAGATTTACCTAATGGACCAAATATTTTTCAATTTCTCCACAAAACATTATTTGTAACACAGTTTGGATGTTTACAACTAATTACCTTGTTTATAGATATATTTACTTAATTACTACAACTGTGGGTTCAGCAAGGTTAGGTTTGCATAATATTCATATTTAGTTTCCTTTTAATTGTTATTATTACTGTTCTGTAATCTAGAAACAAAATCAGTATTAAAGTCCAACTGAATACCAAGTTTTATCCATACTATTTCAAGAAAACAAAACATAACCTTTTGATTATAATTGAGCATTCACTCTTAAAGACAGGATGTATTGATTCTAATGCAGAATTAATTCTAATGATGATAAACCAAAGAATCGGTAATTTTTTTTAATAGCAACAAATATCTGGTTAACGTGAAATGAAAACTAGTCTGAAGATATTGTTCACACACTATTAGATATCTGAATTGATTTTTATTCAAACTATTTAAAGAAGTAAATTTCAATTGTAGGCACTTTCAAGAAAATCATTTCACTACTTAAATATTCAGTTACACAGAAGATAAAACTAGAAATCAACGCTGCACCAAGCCAAAAGTTATAACTCAATAATTAAAATTCGTATTAAACATTTGGAGGATAACTGATTTATGCTGATGAATGAAACCCTGCATCATTGGAAGAAAATACATCACTATTTCAGTACATTTACACAAGAGGGCAAAATGCTTCAGAAATGTAAATGCAACAAACATGAAAGAAAAAACGGACTCTTTTTCATTTCGAATATGCACTAAGAAACTCTGAGCATGGCAACTAATGCAACAAAATTTGCTGATCATCGCATTTTATAAACTCTGAGAATGCTCATCCTAATGTGTACTTTAGCTCTACTGCTAAGTATTCTGTCCCTTTCTGAAACTGATAGATCTGCAGCTTATACATCCCATAACCAAATGGAAATAAAGGTGCAGATATACAGCTAATTGTTGTTTTAAACCATATTGCAAACTGTTTTCTGCATCTAGCTAATGGGAAATCTAAATAATCTAATTGTTCTATATGAGTGTTGCTGTTTACTATTCTTGAACCATTTGTAAAAAATAATTACATATAAGAAGCAAATTCAACAAGTTCAGCCATCAATCACTGTCTTGTGCTCTACTTCATATGTTTTGACTCTTAATTTCCTTTGATAATAAATTGCGAAATTTCAAAGCCATGTTATAAAAAATATAAACCTGGATTTGCCTTTATAAATCGGAAACAAAGCATTAACACAACCAGCATCCATAAGCTTTCTTATTCAAAAATCAGTTCTGACCCTTGAGCACATGCACTGATGATAAATAAAAAATGTTACAGTATACACACAATACAAGATATACCAACAAATTTTTGTATGAAAAACTTATACACAGCATGTGTGTTCATTACATAAACATGAACACACACACACAAACACTCACTAGTACATGAATATCCAATGTGCTGTGCACTTATATTGCTCACTAAAGAAACTATATTAATGTGCTTACAATGGCACTTATTCGCTATACTACATACATAATGAAGAAATACATGATGTCAGAATACATATAAACAAAGACTATAAGTATTCATTTCAAATTTTTTTATAAGATTTAAATTTCAAAGTAAGACTTTGTAACCAATATATCACAATTACCTTCTTTTCGAAATCATTACGCTAATAAACTTGGAACTTCAATTGCTGAATATGGATATAAGGCTATTTAATGCTTCTTTAAAATCTTTAGCAAATTTTAATGAAAAGAAATGACACCAAAGGCAATGTTATGGTACATCCAATATTTTTTAATTTTCAAGATTATGGAGAAATTATGAGACACTCATCACACCGGTGAGAGGATTACAAATGACTAAATTAATAAAGGATAGGCAACCTTTAATTTTCATTAGAGTCCATTTGTACTCTTTATTGAAAAAACTCTAATGCAGAAGTAACTTTTGCTGTCATTTATTCCATGATTAATTTTATGTCTTTAATAACTATAAGCATAATAGATCAGTCATTAATCACTTGGATGTGTAAGACACTTTCAAGTTTATTCCTTACAATACTTATACACATTACTATACATAATGCTGATTTCTTGGATTTCCACACCAGCGATGTACATAAAATTCTGAACAAACTGAGAAAATGCATTTATTGATTTCTTTTGGTCCACTGCATAACAATAAAATGCTTTTACACTAACACTTACACCTTTAGAAACACAAAACTTCATCTCACTGCACAACACCTGCTGGTTTTGCTGATGTTTCTTGATATACTGCTGGATCACTTCGCTCTTATACTGTTTCAACCGTGTAACCTCCAATTGCATTTGCAGTAGAACAATTCAGGACACAGTTCTCCAGACATTTATGCATTCTGGAAAATGTGTGCATAAGACAACAAGAAATACAATTGACCAATCCATAAATTATTTTGTGTCATGTAAGGATTCTAGACTTAATTTATTTACATATCTGTAAATAACACGTTCCGAAAAAATAAACAGATTTAATAAAAAAAAAAAATACGTAAAAATGCACTGTGGGTGTAAATACTGGCAACACCAAACTTAAACAAAAAAACTTACTCACTAGTTATTTATGATGATAGGATCGTAGTTGGAAAAATACTGATATGAACTGCGATTACTATAGCCATCTTTCCATTTCTTTTCACTGAAAATAAGAAACACTATTCAAAAAGCGAATACAGGTTTCAACAGAATGTGCGTCCCAGATTTGGAACTCATTTACTTCACAATCCTGTGCAATCATACAACTAATGATCAATGATCAGTTTTCCTCTCCTTTCCATAAGGTAACTCACACAAATAATTCAAATTTTGTCCATTACAAGTGCACTACAGTACTTGAACATGCAATCACTTCAAACTATTTGCGCCAAATAAAATTTATCGATATATGGCATCATTACCTTGAAATTTGCACACATTCAGCAAATAAACAATGATATGCTCAGAAGCTAATATCTGTGATACAAATCTTTCTTAACTTCAACATCGTTAATATCTCTTTTTTTCTCATAACGCATTAACTGAATAACCTCACAAACCACCATTAGAAATATCGCGCAATATATTTACGCTTACATTAAGCAACAATACACATGATTAATTTTTCTTTTATTAACTTTGGAAATTTAATTTTCAAAAATCTAAAACGAAAATATATAAGACATGCAAACAACTAAAAATTGCAATAACATAGGAAATTACGTTCGCAACCCTTTAAGTAATATTTAGTAGAAAGCACATCAGAAAAATGCATACATGTATAGGTATCGACGAAATTCTATTTTGCTCCATTGAAAACAATAATATAGTTTTTCTGGGTATCACTGCAATTCTACAAATCGAAATGGCAACAATTTTTCCTTACTATCTATGATGAGTATCCTGAAATTTCTCATTCCTGTGCACTACAAAGTTCCACAGAAAAAAAATACTGAAACTTTTCGATATCAAATGCTACGAAAAAAAATAAAAGGAAATCTGAGATTTAGGTTGCGTTGTTTTTTTTAAGCTCAATGAATTAGCGTTTATTATATATTTAAAGAATTTCCAAAGAAATTTATTTGCACAGATGAAGTTCGAAAAATGAAAAAAATGCTTCAGAAACCCAAAAATAACTCTCGATGGAAATGAATGCTCAAACAACATGAGCATTGAACAACTTTCTTATAAATAGGTGTATTCAAAAAGAAATTTCATGATACTTTATTGAAAGAAGTTTTTTTAAAATAAATTCCTTTCTAAATTGCATATTTCTACTTTACATTTAGAAAAAATTGAAAAATTAATGCTTGTTGTAAACAAATTAATGTTGAAACTGACAAACTAATGAGCAACTCAAAGATTCTAACTGAAACAGTTATTTCTCCTTTTGCTTCACTGTTTTTTTCTGTTTTCAATGAACAATCTTTTTTCTTAAAATTTTCTTTTTAATTATAAATAGTTGTGAAATTATGGCGCTATTTTAGACATTTTTGATTAATTATTTTTCCTTTGAACGACAGCTATTATAGTGAATTTCAATGTTTAGTTTGTGATAACGAATAAAAGAAACTAAGAGTGAACACTAGGGACACCAGGGAAATATCAGCTATGGCTATCAGCTGTTACATTATTCATTTGAAAAGTATCATTCCAAAACTCATTTCCGGAAGCTGCATTTTTTTTAGAGTATTTTCCATGAGCATCATTAGATCGATTTTTGTCCACTACCATAAATTTGAGAAATAGATCTGCACTGTTTATTTTGTTAGTGTAGCTGAATCAAGGAATTGATTTATTTGGCCTGCTTAATTGGGTGATATTGACAAAATAATAATCGCAGCGTTGTTCTCGTTAGACTCAAGGTTAGAAGATTCCTATACCATGAGCCCTTGCAATTACTAATTTTACTTTTATATTCATCTAAATTGTAAGCTCAAGGTATATTTCTCAGGTAACATCATAGTGAAGTACGACGTGTAACCCTTTAAAAGTACTTGCCGAGCACTTTGCGTGTGTGTGTGTGTGTGTGTGTGTGTGTTTTTCGCAACGGAATTCTGAATTTTTTAAGGGATTTTCATAAGAGAAGCTAGTTAAAAAACACAAACTTGAATAGGTTTGAAAAATGGAGTGAATGATTAATGGTAAGTACAGATAAGGTATCACAAAGGTGTTATCGTTGCAAACAATTGCATCGCCGTTCGCGTCTTCACAGGTCACAGCAGTACGCTGGCTGTCTGTGTGCAGAACATCAAGCTTTTGGATATTTGGCAATTTAAATGTGAAAACCCTTCCACAAAGTTCCCGTTTCCTCATTATTGTGTTAATAATTTTAAGTGCATTGCTTGTAAAGTTTGCAGTTTCCAGCTCATGTAAGAAATAAAAATATGTTCAAGAATCTTTTTTTTAGTTTGCTCCCTTGATTAAAACTGACTGTGATCATGTTTTTGTTCACTTGTATCAGTATGATGAATTCAGTTTACTGTGACGTCTTTGCGTCATAATGGAGTTTCCTATTGTAGCACGTGTGTTTCTTTGAGTTTATGTAGTGAATAAAAAACTGGATGTAATTCCATGAAATCTTGTTAAGTACTTCCACGTTATGTTTCAAGGATTTCGACATACGGAATACGGTTCCCTGATTTGGATTGGAGGTCCAAATAACAATTTTTAATGTTTAAACCAAATTAAAGATTTATCAGAGGATATGTAAGAGATTATTGCCATTTTTTGCCTTTTAAGAGAACGTATCATAGCACTGTTTGATATTTGGAAGGAGGGAATTATTCAGAAGTTTACATCTGTCATTTTTCAATTTGCTGTGCATATTTGCAAAAATATTTTTATGACAAAACAGCCATGAATTTAATAAACATGAAAAGAAAATTTGTATTTTATTGGTCCTTGTGCAAAGACTTTGTGCATGTGACAATTTATTTATAATTGAATTAATGCATAAATTATTTAATTCATTATTGAACTAAATATTTGAGCTTCTTAAGTAAAATACACATGTATGGAAATTTTCAATTAGGTGTATTAAAAGCAAGCTGAAGGTGCTAACAAAGGGAATGGAATTTATTGAAGGCTTCACAATTGTATTAAACCAAACAATGAGTGAAGTGATGAATAGTATATAAAATAATGTATTGGTGATACTTCTAACCTAGAATATTTGTAGCATGACACTTATCAACAGTAAGGAAGATATCAAAAACCTTTAACAAAAAGTTTGGACCTTACGGCACAAAATGAACCTAATTTTGGGTAATATTACACTTAACTCAGTTATGATAAAGATCCAAGTTTGATTTTTGTAAAATATTTTTCAAGCATTGTAACTGCTTGTAGTCACTCCTGTGAAATATTAGTAACAATATATTGTTCCCGTAAATAAGTACTCTTTAAATAAATTGGTGGAACTTGTTACCATAACCTGTTTGTTTAACAAGAAAAATGATGTAGAAATCACTCAATATGTGCATATAATTTATGCATTCTATGAATATATTGTTCATTATATTTGAATTTCAAAGAAATGCAGAATTTCGAATGTTTCATGGCCCAGGTTAATGCATTTTTTTCATTGTTTAGTAAACATCCTCATTTTCAAATAGCAAAAGAATGTATACATGAATAACATTAAAATGACCAAGATTTTAGCGAAAATGAGGAAAATAACTTGCTTTCAGTTATTCTGAGTTATTGCATTTGCATGTGCTTTGTCAACTAGGGTTATTTCTGAAATTTGCTTCTCAAAGCCACGGAAAACATTACAAAACAATAGAGGTGCATATATTCAGAAATAAAATGTTTTTTGTCACCTTATACAACAAACGCATTGCACCAATTCGGCATTGAAATTAGCCGGTTCAGCAACCTGCTTGGAAAACACATCAAGAATAAGAAAAATTTAGATTTTGCCTTTATCTTTTGCTTCTGAGTATTATTACCATATCTGAATGTAAGTGCATGCTGATTTGCATTGAAAAACGAACTGTCAAAAAATTTACAACGAAGGGAATTCCCCCCCCCTCCCATGCATTAAAAAACGGCTCTCCGTTACACTGCGCCGGGACGAGAAGCGGAAAAAAAGAGCGAACTTCAGGGTTTGGGCCACATTGTGAGAGTAATTACCACATTGTGGTCGGCAACAGTGATGTAAGTTTATTGCCCCTGAGTTCGAAATAATAGCAAATTCAGCGTCCTTCAATAATCTCATAATTGTGAAAGTGCTATATAAATTCAGAAAAGTTAACCGATCTTCAGAATCAAACAATCTTTAGAATTTTAATGAATATGCTTTTATGCTGACACTGAAAGATTACTGCGATAAGATTTCTGCAACTAAGCACATCTGCAGCATCCTGAAAAATGAATTGGATGCATCTGCACGACACTGTATTTCCGAGAGTTTTTTTTTTTTTTTTCTTGAGCTGATAAAATCTTAAGCTTTGATGAGCTTGATGCAAGTAGATACGGCATACTTTTCTTTTAATTTCTTGGCTCCAGGTTTCTTAAAGCATACGTTCGTCTGTGTTGCTAAAGCCTTTTAAACAAAAAAACAAAAAAGTTCTCAAGCTTGTCAGGTCCGATTCCCTCTAATGTAGTAGCTAATTAAAACAGTGGGTCATTCGCCTTTTCACATTGGAAAAGCTGGTTTGTATCCAATCAAGTAAAGAATGCGTTGCGTGAAACGAAATAACTGGCATTCTTGGATTGCACCTCTAACGATTTCTATCGAGCGGGCAAGGATTTGCCATCACGGCGTTTTTGCAAATACGAGCACATATCAGCTCACTCTGACATCTGTAACAACATATAGTGATTGTCGATCTCTTTATCACATCCTTCAACAACCTAATTCTCAGTTCAGTCTGAATGCTGACAATGTCCTCGATGTCAGAGTGGTAATGCAAATTGCTTTAAGAACAAGCTACATCTAGAATTTCAGATATTTACTGAAAGTGGAAATAGATATCTAAACCTTCTGGAATCAAAATTCACTCTAATCGTAAACTTGATATTTCTTTTCCAACTACATTTTGAACGTATGCTCTGTTACTATTACATCGTATTAAACAAGCAGTTCGATACGAATTCGCTGTACGATTCATCTTTTTCTATTGCGCTACTTAAATCGACTTATCTGTGTCGGCAGTATCTAACGATTTGCTTAAATTTAAGGAACGGAGCTAAAATACTAGTATGTACTTCAGGGTATTACCTAAGTTTCTTATGTCCTTTTGTCTGAAGTGCTCTACTACAAATGGCATAAATTGGAAAAATTGGATTAGAGAATACTTACCCTTGACAGGAAACACGTTCGTTCATCGTTCTTTAATTTTATATCAATAAATTGTTTCAATGCGAAAAATTTCAATGAGCAGACATTTTCTCCTTGTTGCTACAATCTACCTTTCATATAAAGTAAGCTAATATTCCGTACAATTTTCGTGAATGGCCCTCGTGAGTGTATAAATGCCATTTCTGGTATTCATGAGAATTCGACAATAGTTGAAAAGATTGATCAGGTACTCTCATCCTAAGTCAGTTTACGAATGTTTTCAAATCCAATCTTTGATGCAGCTCTAAAAAAAATTTGCGAAATATTTCTTGAGCAGAAAAAAGCTGTAGCACTCAAAAGAAAACATTTGTCTATGAATATTCTCGCAGTTATTCATAGGAAGCATCTATTTCTCCGCTCCACTGGTTGAATGAAATTCTTAAATGAAATTTTACTTCATTGAGAAGTCAGATTTTAAACAAGGCTTCATTTATCATAAGTGCATAAGTACCTTACCTGCATAGAGAACCTTGCATAGAAAGGAATCTGTACCTAAATCCCGAACGGAGACTCTTGCTAAGCACTATGAATTAGGATATATGTGTAAATCAGTCTTTTCTGGGATCCACCTTGTTTGGAGCAATGCATGCTTTTCTTATGGAATGCTTTGATTTTTCCTAGAACAGACATTCTATCACGACTTCATCGAATCATTTGTTACACGACAGGCTGCTGAGTGAACTCTGAAGATATTGATATACATGGCAGTAATATGCAGGTTCATGCGTTTCTGTTCATGCCCTTAAAGGAGATGGGTAAATTTTTCGTGCAAATGCATGTACAATGTGTGTTTGTGCATGGCAGGCGTTTGCAGTTTGTAGTATGCAAATCTGCAATGATTCAAGCTGCAATTTATGGAAAGCTTGTTAAAAGCTCGGTTCACTCATATTTGCCTTCTGGGACGCAGAGAGTATTGGGTTAAAAAAAGGGTTAAAAAGGAAGACGGTGCAATTTCAGTGTGCGTGAGATCATGCTGTCTTGATATTGTGGTTTCTCTCCCTATGAACATAATGATTTGAAATCATGATTTGCTAGTATGATTATTGCTGATAAATTTGAGTGAAAACTGCTCTCGTTTAGCTGCATTATTCGATTTGTCGCCTAATATTTTAGAAAGAGTTTGTCTTATCAGTTCCTTGACAATTAGAAATTTTTCAGTAACGAAAGTAGTCTAATTGATTTACTGCTTTGAAACAACTCTTAACTATGGTATTGTTCTAGTTGGCTTCTCAAGGTTTGTAATGGACTAACAAAATCTATAACCAAAGTTACTGTACTATCCAAAGATATTATGTTGATCTGTAAGATTGTTGCGGATTTTGTGTTCATGATGCTGATTCTAATAGATATAGATTTTGGTAACTTTTTGACTTATTCAGGTCCGAACTGATGAGATTTCCAAATTCCCTGATACACAACCGAAATGAAATTAGGGAATTCACAACATTCGCTATTCGGAAACCAATATAACGCTTCAGTTTTCTTGTTTTTTTCTAAGTGTGACCATAAACAAATCTGTTTTTCTATTGCATCGAAGAAACGAATTCACTTTGTATAGAAACAGGAATCCTTAAAAGGCTTCTGAGATGGAAGCATTAATTTAGAAAATCTGACAACTAACAATAGAGAAATAAAAGTAGTAGCAATTTTGTACTACAATTGTACATAAAAATAAACGTATGCTCAGCAATTGACATTTAAATAAGGGAAAATAAATCAATGCAATTCAATCTTGAAAAATAAGTACTTAGATATTTTTGCGAGTTCATTACTTGCTACACATATTTTTATGAAGTACGTAAAAATTGCTAATTATATAGACCAGAATGAATTAATATACAGATGGGTACATAAAAGTTCTTATAGAAATACGCGTATTAATTTCACATATGCTGCTGTGTATATACACAACATAAGTATACGTTCGATATGTAATCTGTGCATAAAGGAATGTGCATATCCGTGCATACATACATGCATATATGGATGTATATACACATATTTCCAATAATTTTAATGCTGTGACAAATTTGTGTGCATTTCTAACCACAAGTGGACTTAATTTGAGGATTATTTTAACCGATTAGGGAGTAAAAACGATTAACCATGTTTTTGATAAGATGGTGGTAGTTTTGATTCTAAACTTGCTTGATATCTAAACTGTATATGTATTTGCATCACGCCGAAATGGCATGAACTACAATTTAAAAGTAAATTCAAGTACTTGTGAAATATATTTATTTTTTTTTACTAAGGATTATGTTGAATTAATCAGGTAGTTTTCATGTTCAAAATTTCGTGGCCTAAATACTGTAGATATTTAAGTGTGGGATGTAAATATTTTCTGTTATCGGAACTAATAGTTCACAATCAGGTTATTATGGTAAGTTACAAAGTAAACCAATAAAGTAAAAATGTTTTGCATGGAAGTCATTGTCTCTCCCCAGTTTTAGTAACAACAGGTAACTACTGAGTATTCTGAGTGTTTTCACAATTTTTTTTTTAATGTTTGCTTGATGTAATGATCGCTACACTTAGTTGTTTGTAACTGAATTGTAACGAGATTGAAACTGTAAATTTTTGTGTCAGACTACAACGGTAATATTGGAATTATCATGTAGTAAAGTTTTACATGTGTTAAAAGATGTATAGAAACACTTGTTTTATTGAATTAATTGCTTTTATTGCCTAGTTTTCGGTGACGGAATAATATTCCATTGATATGTCTACAAACGAAAATACTGCTCACAGTTTTGAAAATAATGAAACACATCCTTCTGAAGTTTTACCCGAAGTAAACAAATGTGTTACTCAGAATGATCATGAATTCCCTCAAGATGTTAATGAAACTGAGTTGGATTTTGAAGCAGAAGAACCTACTCCTAACGATGATTCCGAATCTAAAAGTAGTATTCAAATACATGAGAAAATAAATGAGGATGCTGAAGAAGGAGAATGCAGGGAAGAAGGCCTAAAAGATAAGCAAGTAGCAAAAGATCTGGAAGATGGTGAACTAGATGATGATGAAGATCGAGCAACAGTTGATTTGAAGCCCATTTGCAGATTTTTCAGTAGAGGTCAATGTACCTGGGGCTCCAATTGCAGGTTTGTAAATTTATTGGCATTTGTTGCAGAATACTTGTATCATTATTGTTTACTAATTCATAAATATCATTTTATTTCAATGCATGTGCTGATTTGCCTTGCCTCATACTGTTACTAGTCTTCTTTTGATGTTGTATAACTGCAGAAAAGACCCAACATATTGCTGTGTACTTCAGATCTATTGTTATATATTTAGTCTTTCATTATGAAAAAGAAACAGATTGTTTTTATTATTCAATTTGTATGATAGCAAGGAAATTTGTGCAATGAATGCTATGAATAATTTTTTAGGTTTGTTCACCCAGGAGTGACAGATAAAGGAAATTATAACATGTTTGCACCATCCAAAACTTCTTTTCCTAATAATACTTATCAAGTTTTGGATAATCGGAATGTTTATACTGGCAGCAATTATGAAAATGTAAATACGGTAATTTTCATTGAAATTCTAAAGTTCTGTTTTTTTTTGTTTTTCAATTTCAATGGTTTTAAAGCTACAATCACTGCCGATGTTTATAAAAGATCAAATTTTGCAGTAATTGTACTATAATTGTAATAAATTAATTTCATATTGAATAGGAAGCAGTTGATTCTCTTGGTTATGTTGAAGAACCAGTACCTGTAGCTGAAACATCGTGGGAGAGAGGCCTACGTTTATCTAAAGAAGTAAGTTTGCACTTAACACAATAATTCCATATTTTAATTCAAGAAGGAAATATTAATATCAAGTAATCATATGACCTAAATATCATAGTATTCATGACTGATATACACAATCTATGCAGCATTTTGTGCTAATTGTCACTGTAAAATTTGGATTTCTTGATCATTTTCTTTTTATATATTCATCTTATTGTTGATTTCTTACTGCTGAGAAATAATAAGCTGTGAATGATATTTGGGATTTTTGTACTGCTTATTGAATATGTTGTATGCATACAAAATTGTTTCAGAGAATCAAAAGGGCAATGATCAGAAAAGAAACTGATGTTGATTTTGAAGATAAGAAATTTAATCTTAGCATTGGTCAGGATGAACTTGATCAAGAAACTGATTATTATAACTATGCTAGACAACCTAGTCCTGTTTATCCAGAACTACGGTAACTTGGGATTAGAAACTCAGAAAACGTAATTATTTTGTAGATTTGATGATGAACTCGACCCCTATAATAAGCAAACGTTAGAGTATTGGAGAAAAGCTCGAAACTATGTAAATAAACCCAAGAATTACGAAAATTTCGAAATTCACGTAGTAAAAGCTGAATCTGATCGAGAAATCCATCGAGAACGTGTTATCCTTAAAAAAGAACTTTCTGAAAAAGACATTCATTCAAAACATTTTGATAAATTGGAGAAGGAAAATGAGGTAAAAGAAAAACCTAGTAAAATTAAAGAATCAATTGTTCCACCAACAAATTGGAAAGAGGAGAGGTAATTTGAGCCATGTTTCTTTTAAATAATGAACTTTTTTTGGAGATATGATGAAGTTATCCAAGTGCAGAAAAGTCGAGCAGATGAATGGGCTGATCCATGGATGAGGAGGAAATCTCCTAAACATAATAATAGACTTCGACGAGGCAAAAGCCTATCTGATACATCACATTCTTCTAGTGGGTAAGATCAAGGAGAATAACATTTATGCTATATTGCTATCCTGTGCCAGTTCTTCACGTTCTAGTTCACGTTCTTCAGACAGAAGTAGTTCTTCTTCAAGCTCCTATTCCAGCCAATCAAATTCTGTATCCTCTCCCTCATCAGACAGTGTTCGTGTGGATTCCTTGTATTCTTTACACAATAAAAATAAAGGTCTGGATAATACAAAGAAATTTGTTTTAAAAAGCAGGCATAGGCAACACGCAGGTTTCTAAGAAAAATGATACTAACAAGGATGCAGTTACACGTCCCTTCCCACCTCCTGCAGTGCACACAAGCAAATTGCCCAATACTTTTGCAAAGCAACCCTTGTTGCATACAAGTGTCAGGTATGTTTTGACTCAGTATTGGAGTTCAGTGGCAATTCCCATAGACATCACAAAAGATCTAGTAGTGAATCTTCCTCCTCTTCCTCTTCTACATCCAGTGGAAAGTCAAGCAATGCTAAAAGCAGTCGACGTATTCATTTGTCATCAGTATCCACTTCTGGTCTTTCGAAAAAAATAACTCAAGAACCATTGCCACCTGGAAGTAGTCGTGATGGCAATTTCATCAAGCCAACTCCCAAAGGAATTGACCCTTTGAAGGTTACTGAAATTGTCAGAATTAGTGGCCTCTAATGCCAAGCTGCAAAAACGAATTTCAGGTCTCTGGGCAAAAGCAACAGATACGCCTTACCCTAAAAGAACCTGCACAAGCAATCAAATCTTCAGATGCTCCAAAGCTTCATGGAAAAGGTAACCTGTTAGTTAAAAGAGCTAACCAATGTTCTATAGCTACGAGCCAATCAATAGAGGGAAATAAGGAGAAGCGTCATGTTCCTGCTTCTCCTGTATCTTCTGTTAGCGGTTCTGCAAAAGGAAGTGGTTTACTCTCAAAATCTGTAGCTAAAAGATCGAGTTCGAACAGAAGAGAAGAATTACTCAAACAGTTGAAAGCAGTTGAGGATGCCATTGCAAGAAAAAAGACAAAGCTGAGCCATTAAGCAGTGCTTGTTAATAAATTGACTTCTGGAGTTGAGTTTCTCTTATTACGCTCTTTACCTCGGAGAACATTTACGCTTGCCTATAACAAGAATCTGAATAATAATCGGATGGGTGCAGCATGCTTGTGTAACATGCAGTTGAATGACTTTCAAACAAAGGTTTGCAGCATACTATTTATTGCAACTGTAGTTGTTCAAGAAATAAATCATAACAACAACGTAAAGCTTTAAAATCTTCTATGTTTAGCATTAAATTTGCAAAACTAACTAATTCTTTTTTTCTTGATAGTTTTCTTGTTTCTCAACCCTTTTTCAGGTGCTCTTTAATAAAATATATAAGTGCATTTGTTGACACATCGTGAGAAGTAACAGGACCAGGAGATTCCAGCTCTGGTTCAATGACTTTGGCCAGCTGTTTTCCAAGTTCAACACCCCATTGATCAAAGGAATTAATATCCCAAATTGTCCCTTGGACAAAGATTTTATGCTCATACAAGGCAATTAAGAGGCCCAAAGAATATGGTGTTATTCTATCAACCACAATGGAATTGCTTGGACGATTTCCTAAAAATACCTGCAAATACATGAATACGAAAAAATTGCAGTTATGCCACACCTTATGTGGTAAGATCTTCTGGATTTCTTCCGCATTCAAATTTGTCTTCTGTAATTCTTTTTGTGCTTCTTCTGAAGTCTTACCACGCATCAGTGCTTCTGTTTGCGCCAGAAAATTGGCCAATAAAATCTATGAGAATGTAAGAACCAACTCATGGATAACATTTGCACCTTATGGTGTTGATTGTTAGCTATGGGGTTAAGAGAGTGAATCGGAATAATGAAATCACATGGAATAAGTCGAGTGCCTTGATGAATAAGCTGATAGAATGCGTGCTGACCATTGGTTCCAGGTTCTCCCCAAACTACAGGTCCAGTAGTATATGTGACTTGAGCACCATTTTGCGTTACAAACCTAGCTGACTTAGATTCGACAACATAATGCATAAAATACTTACTTCCCATTAGACTCCATATCTGCTTGCTGAAAGTAGGCTGCAAAACGATGCAAATACTGATCATATGGTAGCAAAGCATGAGTTTCTGCCTTGAAAAAATTGCTATACCATATTCCGAGGAGAGCCAATATCACTGGAGCCTGAAGTACATAATATTACCTGCACACTGAATTTCATACTACATTCTTCTCTAAAGGTGCATTTTGAAAATGCTGATCCATATCATGAGCCCCATGAAGTAAGCTCCAAAAATTTTCAAAACCAATGTGCAAGGCAATTGAGAGACCTATGGCTGACCACAGAGAATAGCGGCCTCCTACCCAGTCCCAAAATATAAACATATTCTTTTCATCAATGCCAAATTCTTTCACTTTCACTGCATTGGTGGAAACAGCAACAAAGTGTTTAGCAACTGCTGCATCCTAATTCAAAAACTAACAATAAGTAGCTTGTCTTCATACATACAAGTTTAGCTTTCTCCAAGAACCATTTTCTTGCTGAAACTGCGTTGGTGATAGTCTCTTGAGTTGTAAAAGTCTTAGAGGCAATGATAAACAGAACTGTTTCTGGATCAACTTTTTTCAAAGTTTCAGCCAAATGGGTTCCATCAATGTTTGAAACAAAGTGAACATGTGGTCCTTTTTGATAAAACTTAAGTGCTTCTGTGACCATCAACGGGCCCTTTGGTAATTCATTAGTAAATAAATCACCGTTCAGATTTGTTGCAATATCTTAATACCAGATCAGAACCGCCTATGCCTATGTTCACCACATCTGCAATTGGTTTTCCTGTATACCCTTTCCATTTACCAGAAATAACCTAAAGAGTTAATCCAAAGAGTAGCAATCCTTTGTGATAAATCACTAGCTTACATCATCGCAAAATTCTTGAATATGATTCAACACTGAATTGACATCATTCATAACATTTTTTCCATTCACTAGAATTGGTGTATTTGTCACATTTCTCAAAGCTACGTGGAGAACTTCACGATTTTCAGTAAAATTGATTTTGTGACCAGAAAACATATTGCGTCTCGATTCCTCAACTGATCTGGCTCTCGCCTGAGGTAAGACCACTTTAGTGATCACACATTCAATTCATTACCAGCTTGAAAAGCAATTTCATAACTTGATCATCAACCAGATTCTTGGAGTAATCTATCAGAAACTCACATTTAACTTCTTCAAGTTTGAGGCTAAAATGGAAGATTAGTTTCGGCTTTTGAAAACTCATGAAACAATTACCTATAATTCTTAAATCTGTTCAAATCGTGTTTAAATAAGTCATTCATTATTAGCACATCCTTTTTTGAACTAAAGTAATTTTGCAACTCAATCCAAGCATCTTCCTTTAATAAATTGCTCTTACTTATTGCCATTTCGACTTATCGGACTTGAAATTCAACTTCACTGTTCGCCTACTTTCACTAGTTTCACCTTCGAAGAACCTTTGGAAACAGGAGTACCAGTCGAATATATAATAAGAATGAGATAATATAAAAAATGAAGTGTCACGAATGTATTATGTATAGATACGTTTATTACTTTACTTTCATTATAAATATGTATAAAGTTAATAGCAAAAATATATAAATAAATTAAGTGATAAAATGTGCATTACAAAGAGAACATCCAATTGTTCTCAATTTTAAAAAAGCTACAAAGCTCGCGTCGGAGGCCTTGTGGTTAAGGCTTCCGCGTGTGGTACCATGCGTCGCGGGTTCGAATACTCCGGCAAAAACTGATGCCACTAAGTCGTTTGGGTTCCGAGTTTCTCCTGAAAGATGGCACTGGTTGACCTAATCATTCAGGAGTGGCACCGGCGGTGGATTAAGCTTTGGAGGCCTCAGACGAAGGCCGGAACAATGGGAGTCGACCTTCGGGTCCTTCCAGGAATCAAGGAGTGGGGAGTTCCCTCTCCGGTCGTACAACGGAGAGCGGACCTTCCTTACCGGGGGACCCTCCGAGTCCATCGCCTCTTCGAGAGTGCAAGGAAGCAAGCAAGAGCGATCCCCCTGCGGGAAGCTGCAGCGCCCCTTCTGAGTTTCGGAAGCGTCCCTTCGAGGTTCTCTTCAGAGGAGTGAACAGGAGCGGTTCCCTTGCGGGTTCCCTCCGGAGAAGAAATTCCTACTAACGGATGCTTTCCGGGTTCCCTTCGGAGAAGTTGAAATGAAGAGGACCACCCCCCTCCCAGGGGGTGTCCCTCCGGAGAGAATGAGGAAGGAGATTCCCTTCGGGATTCCCCTTCGGAGCCAACCTGGGTGGGAGGTGCGATCCATCCCCGTCCGGGGGGAATATCTCCCCAAGCGTGAGAGGAACGGACTCCGAACCCTTTCTGGATTCATAGGGCAGACCCCCATCCCGGTTTGCCCCCTATCCTGAAGAATTACACGCCCTCCCTTGCGGGTTGCCGCAGGCGGAGAGGCGTGGAAACAAAACAGTATGTTTAAAAGGGCCACGTTCGCCGCGAGGCACGCACTCTTGAAGCGCACTTAGCGGACCAAAAAAAAAGAAAACCCGAAGAAAAAAAAAAAGAAAACAGCGAAGACAAAAAGAACTCAAGGATTTTCCTAGGCCTAACGATCTCCTCGCGGGACCTTAAAAAAAAATAAAAAGCTACAAAGATCTAAACATTATTTTATACGGGGCTCCCAAACATGGGACAATAAATTTATGGACATTTCTAAAAAAATGTCTATAAATGAATTAATTTTCAACTATGTTCGTATTTGTAACTAAGTCATAAAAACAATCCTAATACGAAAAATGTTAAGATTGTACATAAGCGGAAACTTTATGTGAAATCTTGGGTAACTTGCGAATACATTATGATTTAAATTCTCTTTCGGAGAGTTTTCTTTTCCTTTAATCATGCTGATAGCATCAATTATACATACACTAATTGTGGAAATCATGTTGCAAGAGAAATGTGGATGCAGTTATGAAACAAACACGCAAATTCACTAGAAACAAATATCGATGACTGTTCATTTCGTGTATAGTCTGCTTTCAAGAACAATATACATTAAAATTTACCTTTTATGAGTAAATGTATTATGTATAGTAACATTACGTATTATGTTTTACGAAAAAATCTTAAATGATCCCCTGAGCTGTAAGATTACAATTGATTTACTTTCAATATACTTGATATTTGTGAATTAGAAAACCTATAAACATAGCACTGTGATTTTAGAGATATTTTTTATTAAATATGTAAAATGATTTGAAATATTTTCTTTAATAAGGAGAATTCATTGAATAATTTTGCGAGTTTGCATGTATCTGTTAAATATTACCCCAGTTTACATTATACAATAAAGCAAAGGTCACATGAGAGCCGGAGCTCGTTGAATAGCTGAGAATAATACGACTGATTTTTATTTCGGTTTTCCTGTCTAGTTTTTTTTCATGAATGGACAAAAGTGGTATAAAGTTTCCCTTGGCAAATATTAGGTATTCAATCAAGGTGATTTCACATTTCTACTATGTAGGAAAAACACATTTATTGTTATGAACTAATTTCCAAAAATAAATCTTCCTATTTTAAATGATATTCCGAATCACATATTAACTTTTAAAGTGCAGCATGCAGATCACTGAGTATGGAAGCTTGGTAGCCTGGAAGTTTGGAAAGCTGGTTATTTTACAGAAATTTCGGAAAGCATCAAAAGTGAGATGTAGGAAAACTGGTTTTTGATTTATTTTGTGTAAAGATACTCAACGGATCAGCAAGCCAATTCCTTTATTTTTTTAAAGGCAACTGTAGCTTGGACTACGTAATGTAAACGTAGGTAGTGAATATCACACACTGTGGTGCGAGCTTACTAAATGTAAAAAAGCCTTGATTACATATTCACTGAGATAATGTTTTGATGGTATTTTAGTAAAGGAATTGGAAGTAAATTTTACGTGAGTAACATAAATCTCCTGTACATGAACTTCCTGATTACCCTTCTTCGCTTTCTAAAAATCAAAGTTATACTTGAGATTTCTAGAACTTATTCGCGAATGAACTTCTGAATTTTCAAATAGTCATAGCTCTGAAAAGATGTTCATATTTCGAAGATTCCTTCTTCCAGATAAAAAGGTCCGGAAGCATTTTACATTTTACAAAAGATACTATGAAAATCAAGAAATAATTTGAAAGTAACCTGCAGATATATTAGTACTGACTCAGTGTACTTACCGTTGAAAAATCGACTTCATGACCTTTTTTTGAAATACACTTATCCAGAAATTAAGGTCAGTTCGTAAAATGGAATAATTTTCTTTTTGTTTACCGTTTTTACATTTCTTTCTCTATGTGCATATAGGAGAAATTTCAACTTTTTAAAAATGATCTCTTTGTAAAGTTCATATAAAATGAGATTTTGCTCTTGATAAGAAAATGCCTACATTATACAGTGTTGGAATGTTAAATCTCTGGCGGTTGTCTTTTTCAGTAAACAAGGGTGTTCTGATCTTAGTTTTGTTGTTCCTGGAAAAGGATCCGAAATTCACCTTAGAAATCAATTTCTTAATCAATGCTTACCTATCTACGAACTAAGTGTATACTTTTATTATCCTAAAACCTATTGAGATCCATGGTCCTTTATCCTCTTAACTATTACTTGAATACAAGTCTGCATATGAAAAGCTTTCCTTTATATGGATGGTTTTTGCTGTTTTAATGCACATGGTTGGAAATAAATGCAAGGTGTCAAAGTAAGATGTAGTCTCTATGCCTTGAGCCCCAAAGGAAAAAACCATGTATTTATGAAAGGGCTTTTTGATCCTAAAGATGAAATCAGTATGTTGTCAGCATTTTTCAAAGATTTTCAATAAATCCAAATTATCTGGCATCCATTTTTGCCAACTGATAAGAATTAACAAAATGAAGAAATGAATTGTATGCATACTAAAAATGAAAGTTTTGTTGATTTCCTAACACAATTTCACAGTAATTTGCATGAAATGTACGTTTACATTCTTCAGCTGCTAATGGGAAATTGTTGCCATCATTTGCATTACTATTAGGTCTGTGTTTTCAAGGTTTTAATTTCAAAGACTTAAAAGAGTGATATGGATGTTTAAACGGAAAAAACTATCGCTATTTTTCTAACATGAAGACTTTCCTTCGTATATCATTTGTCCTTTCAGTTATCTTTTCCAGATGTGTTAGTGGAGTACACACCATTAGGTTGAAATACATGTAGATATTTTAAAGAATTTTTAAATTTCTTGTCTTACTTATGATATAGCATGGAATTTTCTTCTCAAAGTCAATGGTTTGCTGATGGTACTACAGATAAAAAAGAATTTTTGTTCTTTTTTGCCTGTGGTTTTAAGTATAATTAAGCATCACAGTTCTAAACACAAATTGTCCACCTTGTTTCTTTTTTCTAGAATAATGTTTGGGTATTCTTAGTTTACCAATAAGAGTTTCATCTGGGTTTGCATTTGTGAACCCACGTTTCTATTTGGGCTTCCTTCTTTCACGCTCTACAAATATCAGTAGTACTGTTTAACGCTTTCTCATAGATTATGTATATTGTACTCATGGATATACATATTTGTTTGCTGTTTGCAATTGTTATCTCCTACTCTTCAATACAAAGTAGAGGAAAATCTTGATTTCATCAAAAAAGTTCCAGGAACCATTTAGCACTGGAACCCCTGCATGAACGCTTATCAATAAGAATATCACAACTAATAAAACTAAAACCCGTATGCAACTTTTCTATGTTCAACTTTCTTGCAAAACATCGAGTTCGCACTTGATGAACATTATTTGAATTCACGTATTTACTGCTGTCAGTTATTTTAATCTTTCCTGTTTGCGTTTGTTTCCTTTCAGGTTTTTCCATAGCCCATGAATTTTTTTTCACTTCCTCCGTACTTGTCTTGTGTAGACACTAGAATATAGTAAAGAGGCTATGAAAGCCCCGGGGCATCTCTTTCTGATGAAACGCCACAATTGTGCGTATATTTCTAAGGCTTTTCTTTGATGATTGTGATCTCTTCCTATGTTTGGAAGCCTCTTCGAGAATTCGAGTGTTACATTTCATTTCATAGACTGCAATTCGTTGAAACCCTGATTTCTTATCGCGGTATCATTATTGTAAGAATCAGAAGCTTTCGCCTTCATTTCTTACATTACTGAGATAAACATTACCGAAAAATAACCGATTCCGAGTTGCACCGAAATCCAAACTGAAATATTTCTTTCAAAGCATTCTTCTTAAAAATGTAAAAACCTCTTTTTGAAAATATGCTGCCGTAGAATTACAAATGCGGTAGAATCAATGCAGCATTAACTGCACTAATTTTCAATCCAGGAAAGCACCACTATTACAGCGAGACGAATACTTTTCCTTCTTCAATTGTCAAACAAGACACGAGCCATGTACTCGTAGTTAAATAAAGTTTTCAAAAATGTTTCCAAGTTCTTTTGCACTCAAATGCGAATGTAGGCACATCTTATTTTCACAATTAGTAACGCATCTGGTGGGTAAGGAAAGTGGAGCTTGCTGAAAGAACTTGCTCTCAAAAATTATGGTGCTATCTGATAACTTACATGTGGAACAGAAAAGTAAACTGTAAACTCATTGTGTAAAGACAATTCTAACATTCTGGATGCCCTTTATTTCTTACATGGCTTAGTAGGTTCTTCAGCTCCGGGGATGGGACTCTTTTCGTACCCTTTCGCACCCTTTTATCTTCTGTTAGAACCTGACCAGTTCCTGACTGCAAAGTTCAGTTTGTCTCTTCAAAGGAAAGTCTCATCCACATTTTAAGCTGGGACGGAACTTCTGCAAGTCCCCGTTTTCTCCTCCAAGCATCAATTTATGGCAGTCATGAAGTTTTAAAATTAAAGCGATTTTTCTCACATCTCGACTCATGTTTTGAATGAACATTTTCTTCTACAAAAACCAGTTGATATGATTTACAACCAGTTTTCTTGGATGGGATTTCTCAAAATGCCACAGTCGAGAATAAAAATCCGTATAATGCACAGCAAAACCCAGAATAACCAAGATTTGCGATTTACACCGTCAAAAATGAACCAGAATTCCGAAGCAGATATCAGTTTTGGTTTGCATTTCCTGTGTTTTCACCCGGGTAAGCCGGGGCTTTTATTATTTTAAAAAAACAAAATTACAATTATGAATTGCAGTCGATTGATTTTTCATTGTTTTTGTGTTCCTATCGGAACACATTTCCGTATTGTTTTGCACTTGTTTACCGACTTGAGTGCCGGTAAGGCCTACTGCACTCGCGAATGGGACGGGAAAAAGAAAAAAAAAAGAATGCACAAAAAAACAAAAAAAAACGAAAAAAACGCTTGGGGGACATTTTTTTACGGGGAGGGGGAGGGAAGGGAAGGGATCACTGCATTTCCTGTGAGTACAGGAATCTTCGTTCACTGAGCGACTTAAAAACGAATATTGCATGACGGTGAGAATGGGTCAGAATGCACCCGCAGAAGAATCAAAACGAAAAATTACTTGTGTTTTTGTTCACCAAAAGAATGCTTATATTCTGTGAGTACTCAAACTGATGACCAACGTCGGTCTATCAAACCACCGTTCTTAAATCAAAACAGTTACTATCTTCAAGAATAATTTGTTCTGTTTTGTTTTCTGAATAAAGATGTCGGAAAGGAGTTCACACTTCGACTTGCCTACTGTCGAAAGCATTCTTCTTGACTTACCATTTTAACACACACACTCAATACTGAATATCAGGCTTTTGTAATTGTTGCAATGTATTAAAGAATATACGCTGTAATTAAAATACAGTAACAGGAACAAAGTATTTCATGGTTTCAAGGAAGTGGAACGCATATCTCCGATTTCTCTCCAAGTACTTGGACATTCCAATTTCCAACTTCCTTTTCTTGCAAACGACGTACTTTCGTGAATGAAATTCTGCAAACCGTCAAAGTGGTCTGTTCTATTAACAAAGGAATTCTCTTTCTTGAAAGATATGGAGTGGGTATTTCTGATATCACTGAGCTCAGATAACATTTTGAAAATAGCACAGACCAAATCTGCAGGTTCCATACTACCTGCTACAAATTTTTTTTTTACATACTTTGGTGCCTTACAAACTTCCCATCTTCCACAGATTTCTGGTACATGCTTTTGGAAATTCAAAGAAATGCACTTTTAAATATAAGGTTTGTTGAGTTACAAGTGTTCTGATACAATGTTGACAGTACATAGTGATGTCATTGAAGAAAGTATGCATACAACAGAAAATACCATAAAGTCTCGAGTATCTGAGAAGGCTACAAAATAACTGTTTTTCATTTTTGAAAGAACTAAAGCCTCATGTTGAAACTACGAATAGGTTATTTCATGAACCCACATTCTATCTAGCTGCAATCTCGTTTCAGCTCTCAAATTAATCTGGGGAGTTTCAATAGCCATTGTGCTTATTATAGTCACTGCCCCATTGACAACTGTAACTCCACCAGAATCAAAATCACAATTAAATGTGTGTTCATAAAATATACCTCGGATAAACTGATTCGTTGTACTTCTGATCAGTTTTCGTTTTTCATATTCTAAAAATTGATAAACTCTTGGACAATCCACATCCCTGCAGAATTTCGTGTACACTTTACCGTATCCATACACAAAAAACATTTCGGAGTGTGATTTTAAGACATGTATTTCATTTGTGGTACTTCAGAAAATCAGAAATCAGAAATCACAATTCAAATAACTGTGGGCACCAGTTTGAACCAGGTTTCTCCAGGACTTTTAATGTGACCAATAAACATACAAGATTAGTAAAACCCCAGGTCCTTCCAAGTTCTAACCACTAGAGAGCAGATGCTATGCAACCAGCCTGCTGGCAGGTGAAGTCCACTTTGAAAAGGTGGGTAAAAAAAGGAAAAGTAAATACAAGGGAAAATAACTATTTATGTGATGTCTTGGAAAGGAATAGGGGAAGGAATTGAGAGGGTATCACAGTAGGCTACCTTGTGTCTTTTGCATTCTTTGTGAGTGAGGACGAGTTCCTCTGTATTTTTAGAGTTAGACCCAAATCGTCGTGCCAAGATCACAATTGGGATGGCATCCTTGTTGTTCCCTCGCCTTATGACTGCATGTCATGCCACGACTATTTCACAAAGGCAGCATTGCTGCCATAGCCATGGCAGGTGACATTGCACTACACATGAAGAGGAGCCTTAAAAAGTCCCTGGGGAGCATTGGTATCATGCACCTGTATGCATAGTGGCTGCATAGATACACTATATTAAGTCAATCGTTTAAGAACTTATCAGAAGAGAACGCATCAGTATCCGAATAGTATCTTATTAAATCAAATCACCGTGATACACAGACACCCAACATTGGCAGAAAAAACTGGTTATGGTTCGAATCTGTAAGAAAATAATTTGGGAAACATACAACGGAAGTACACAACGATGCTCAAAGAATTCACTTTCATTACACTTTCATATCTCCCTATTTAAATATCCAACAGTCTCATTGAAAAATTAAAAACAACAGTGAAGAGGTAATAATAAACCTTTGCAAACCTTCAGGTTTAAGCATCACGAGTTTTCCAGTGCAGCAGCACACTGCTGCTTCCTTAATTTGAATAGGGGAAATAGTTTTAACTCCATGGGCGTATGGCAAATGTAATGTATGGTCTGTATGGAAACTTCCATCTGAAATTCGCTTGCATAGATGAAGTTAAAAAATTTCGGATGAATGCATTTCATATGCAAAGGCCAGTTACTCTACAAATGGCATGCAAGATTTTTCCTGCATGTAACTCCACTCCTTTGTCTTCTAAGTAACCATCTATATTTTAATTTCATTATAAGCTTAAGGCTTTTATTAATATGTTTATAAATGGTGAAAACCAACCCTAAGCTTCATTGAGCAAATTCCTTTTCATATGTAATACAACAAACTTGTCTAACCCAGAGTGAATGTGTGCAGTTGTATTGAAAGCCTTTCTCAAGCAAAAGAAATAGTCCATTTCAATTCATTCAACAAATAATAAAAGGATAATATTTTGCTTATGGAAAAAATTGAAAAAGTGATTTAATTATAGAATCATAAAATCTCATCAAAATGTGATGCTAAAAACTATATTTATTACTTATCAAAGCGTGAATTTAAAAAATTTTCGATGTCATTCAGACAGCATTCAATCATACCATTGTACAATAAAAATTTAATCCAGTAACTCAACATAATTTGCTGGAAACAAACCAAAAGCCCTATTTGGAGCAATACCTTGCCACCAGTCTTCATGTATTTGTTCGACATGTGTAATCACATCACCTGGATCAAATGATATTTCTGTTTCATCAGCTAAGGTTATGTATTGAAAGCAAATTGAACATGACTTCAAAGGTACTCACCAGCTGAATAATCATATAGGGCACGAGCTCTTAACCCTTGTCCAGTAGTGAGCTGAAATCTGTGTTCAAAGCTGCGACTTTCATTACAGGTAGTCAAATTGGTCTCACATTTGCCTTCAGTATTCGACAATAACTGTGAATTATTAATAGGCTGTTCTAGTTGAGGTTCCTTTTTCTTCAGAAGAATGTTATCAGATGCATTTTGTGTTACCACAGGTTCATATGATCTAAATATCTAATCAAATGTTATGCGCCTCTATAACTTTCTTACTGTGACTTCTCTACAGCTGTTTCTTTTGCAGAGTACTTAGACTTTAATGTTTCTGGAGATGTGAAAATGCCTAATTTTTCATTTCTAAGTCTGGATTCCTCATTCTAATGTTCCAAAGTGAAAAAAAAAATCATTAAAAAATAATAACTTGAATAACAAAATGATTCAACGCCAAATGAAGCATTACCTCTCTTTTTATTCTTTCAAGTTCTAATCTTTCATTTTCCTTTTGTTTTTTCATTTTCTCTTCTTGAATACGTGAATTCTCCTGTTTATGCTGCTCTATCCAAAACTTGTTAATCTCATTCTGGTTAATTTCCTGTGAAGGAATTGTTCTTTGGTAGGTTGTTCCCTTAAACATAATGCAAAAATTGTTAAAGCTTAGAGAAAACAAAAAAAAAAAATACTTGCTAACATAAATTTACATACCACAGGTGTGATTTTAGTAGTCTCAGTCACAGGTTTCTTAAAATCGTACTTTGATACTGTAGATTTCATTAATTTTTCCATAATTGCACTGGGTTCGATATCTTCTTCATTTCTAGCTGTAACTGTTATGTGTATGCCTTGGAACAAATTTAAAATTTCTTTCAGATGATTTGCACATAATCCTTTGTGAAGTGCAGGAACTCCCTCACCCTGCTGGATATCGAACATTTTAGTTTACAAAAAAAGATACAAACGAAACAAAAATAACAGATTCATAAAGGAATTCAATGAAATGCACTTACCCAGTTTATGAACATCAGTTTTGGTAATGTAGTGTTGGGATCAGTTACTCTGCAAATAGCGTACAAGATTTTTCCAGCATTCAACTCCTCTCCTATTTCTTCTAAGCCACCACCTATATTTTAATTTGATTACAAACTTAAAGCTTTTATTAAAATAATTTTAAATGGTGAAAACCAATCCTAAACTTCATTAAAGAAACAACGTTTTTGTTAAGAATAAAGAATTTTTACAATTATGTTTTGGAACATGCATGACCATGGCAATTTTTTAAAAAATGTCCACATGAGAAAAGAACTCAATGCAATAGAACCAATTTACGGTTTGGAATGGGTTAAGTTTAGGAAGAATGAAAAAATTATGAAAAAAAAAAAAAGAGGGGTTTCATAATAAGTAAGCAAACATAGGCTAGCATTAAATAAGGTAATAATCTATAACAGTACCAAATGTAATGGTAAACAAGAGAATGCATACTATTTCAAGTACAGTCTAGAGCACTGTCTGATGTGTAATGAAGAGAAGAGAAGGATTCACTATAGACTGTTGACAGGATATAAAAATAAAGAAAACTATAAAAACCTTATGAGAATCAAAACAGTATGGTGCTGGTACAAGTTCTATAATACAAACATCGATGTAGAAAATAATATATCAAGCTGTTATAAGTAATGCAAGATGATGACATATCAACAGCTAATAAAATAACACTGCAGTACATGAAAATTAATTTTCTTACACTTAATTGTGGTGAATATGAAATCCAATATATGTGAAATGCCAAGTCCATTTATGATTAGCCTATGTAGAGAAGTTATCCCTTGTTTAATCATAAATTATCCTCCATAATCCCCAAAGATAAAGCAAGAAAATATTGACAGGTTTGCTGAATTAAACACTCAAGACATTCTTAAGCATATATTCATTGCCCATATTTACAAAGACTAATATGGAAATATGCATTACTTTAAAAGAAAATGTCCTAGTCTGCAACTTTTGCAGTTAGCAGAATAAACACATTAGCAGTGAGGTCTAAAGGTTACCTGATGTTTTGGATTTCTACTGTGGATATATAATGAAAGCAAAGAATTTTTTTTTTATGAGACTGATTTATTAAAGGATTTAAGAAGGGGCATCAGAACCCTTTAATAACTCAAAATATTTTAAAAAATATTACACTGTAAGATAGTGTGCTGATAATAATTTTTTATAAAAATGAATCAAAAAGAACTAGCCTTCTCCTCAAAATAAAAACAAAAAAATTAGTCATTAAGTACAGATTGGAATGTACCTGAATATATACATGAAATGAAGAAATAATGTACCACAATGAAAGATCCTGGATTTCAGGGGGAGAGTACCAAATCATAAATTTGATTTAGTTGGAATGAGTTTGGAAAGTAACAAATTTTTGTTTCAGCCCGTGAGTTATGGTAAGCTCACTGAACTTGATAGTTAATGATCATAAAGATGCATACGTTCTAGACAAGGCCACATAGCAATAATAGAATTCCCTAAGAACATATTTGCAGAAAAAACAAAAAAAATCAAAACTACCAGGGATATTACGAATGCCATTCATACTTACATCCTTTATCAATGAATTTTAAAACATATGACTGTCCTTCATACCCATATAAAATCCTAAAATATAGACATGTATTAATTACCATCATTTTTCCTTTTGATTTCAGCTATTTTTTTAATTTATTTGATGCATGTCATTGGCTACAATTCCAAATCTAATATAATATGTGAAACATAAATATTCAAGTATTATTACTGGCTCACAATATTCGGGGCAATAACAAGCTACTTTTAACTTTCATGGAGATAATAAATAGAAGTATTGCATTCACTGTTACTAACAATCTGAGGGTAAACATGCACACATAAACTTATATATTAATCTGAAACATACGGCAACATATACTCAAGGCCATGAATTATTACCAATTTACAGTGATTTGGTGACGTTCATCACTAATTTCAGAAAATTTCCCGTAAAACGGGTAAATCATATCTTCAATAGTGACTCACCAAGTGGTTGTTGAACTTGTATTTCTAACTTCTTCCCAAGCAGCGATAAGTGATTTATAATTTGTTTTCAAATCAACACTCATTCTCATAATAAATATATGGTAGCATCAATCTACTGCTTTTAGAAATGGAATATGAAAACTCAAATGAATGCAAACAGGCAAAACATTTCTAATGCCTTACCTCGAACGCTTTCGGTATGAATGACTGTCAAGAAATTAGTTTCATCAAATCTTTCTTATTTAGCACACAAAAACTTGTAATAACTTTCAAAGGATTCTTATAGTAAGGTATCGTTACATCCAATGTGCACATCCCAATAGTAAATAGAGTAGCAAATTCCTATTTCCTTCTTTCAACATTGCATTTTGAGGAAACTGAGCATTAAGATTTTTCAAGCTGGATAAAACGCTAGATAAAATGAATCACGGAAAAATGAAATGTTTACTTTCTGTAATTAATGTTTAATTTTTTCCACACTTTTTCGACAGTCGACTCCTTAGAACCAGGCACCGAGTACCTCTCCACAAGTAATTACGGACTTATAAAAAGAACTTCTTCTAAAGCGGTTACTGTTATTGGTATAAATTATGTACGTCAATACATAAAGCTCATGGGATACATTCACAATTGTGATCCCAGTTGTGGATAGCGTCCAGGCAGAAGCTTTCGTTAACCATTCATCGAGGCCTTCAGTGTGTACGCTGCTGTTGACTTCAGTCCCACGGAATTTTATTCAAATTCCAAACTTATAATGAACCATCGGAAAAATTCGAGCAGCAAGCAAAGCATCAGAGAAATTTTTGTCTGCCTTACACGTTGAATTCTGAGGAACTTCCCACAGTTGGCAGCTAACGAGCAGCAACTTTCCAGCAGAAACTCCTGCAAATGTGCATTTCACATTGGCACCGGTTGAGAGCTCGCTGCCCCTCCTCCTGGAATCTTACCGCAGTCGAATTGTATATCACAGCTATAGTTTGTAGTTTCAGCCTTGAATTTTTCACTGGCAAAACAAATTTTTCCCTCGTGATTGCTCCCACTGCTGAGCAAATTGAGCAAAAACTGCTGCTCGCAGATCAAGGTTCAGTTGCCTTCCAATTCAACAGGCAACAGATGATAGCATGCCGATATTTATAACCCGTTGCTTGGATAATTCCTAGAGGATAAAAAATCGACGTATTCTTCACGTCATGAAAAAAAAAGCCACAAATTTTATAAGGAAACTCCATACATAAACCAAGAGATCTTTGTCACTGCCCGCGTTATATATTTTCTGTAATTCTGATCCGAGTTTGGGAACATTGCCTGTTTGTGTTGTGCTGAGCACAACGCTGAACCTAACCGATTTCAGAGTGGACTTTGTTTCCGAAATCAGCTGAGAGTATGGCTTCCGGGATTTCTTGTGTCTTCCGATTGAAACCGTGATCCTCTTCTTCCTTCCCTTGTGACGTCTTTCTTTCGGTCCTTTTTCGAATTTGTTTCGTCGTTTGTTTCCCCTCATACTCATTTATCGTCAATTGAAATCGTTACCTATTATTTGGTCGATCTTAGTCAATCAGCCATCGACTTTAAGCTTGTATCATCAGGGATTTGAGCAATAAATCATGGGAGTGTACAGATTTCAGCTTTAAGATAAAACAGCATTTTCAAGGCATAGCTGTGGAGGTAACAGTATTTCAGCCATCCATCCGAAATCATACAAATGATTTTTAAAACAAGATTTTGCAAGATTTTTATTCAGACGAATTCATATTTTGAGAAAAGGCATTAATTTTCGCAGAATATTATCCTTTGAGTAATTCTCTTATCTGTTTAGCACGTCATAAAACGCTTTTTACTACCAGTCAGTTGACCTTGGTTGGCATAGAAGTTCCTCTTGATGCTTTCCTTTAAGATGAACTCTACCGACATCTACCGACTGAAAGATTGGTATTGTCTTTCTTGACTTTACATTTTCATCTTACTTCGCTGCAAAATCCACAATACTTCGACTAAGAATATCCTTGTTGCTCAAAATCAATTTGACGATTCTTTATTCCTAAGAAGAAAAAGTAGCGACTGTTTCCATAACTGTTCTGACAATTACTTCAAACTCTTAGATAGGGTCCGTCGACTGTTTTTGTTCCGATGTACTGTAGTTACTTTTGGAATCATCGGCAGATCAGATAAACACTGAACTAGATAAGCAAGGCGTCTATGCTCATCACAACCAGGAGTTTTTGTTATCAGTAATCATAGAGGATTTCTTTTGAAATTGGCTATCATCTGTCTTCGGTACCGTAATGGTTTTTAGACCCCATTTGCTTGGAGCATTTCAAATCCACGGATTACGACAAAAATGGTAAACAATAATGATAACAGTGATATAGAAAATTTAGCCATATCAACTTTTACCAACGTATCCTTCCGTGCATTCTCTTTGCCCCTGCGGTGTGTTGCATGTCAAGAGAATTAGAAACAATAATGACCTTAGGAGTCGAAGCAACGTTGAATGAAGTGGTGTGCGTTTTTTCACCGCTCATGGAGGAAGAAAAACTCGATCATGGGAATCCTTCTTTTCTGTCTTCGCAGTTCTTCGACACGGTTCCACGCCACCCGAGGGTGGGTAATTCTTCAAGATAGGAGTTACCCCGGGAGTTACCCTCATGCCTGGGGAGGGATCCCCGGAAATGGAGATCACCTCCACCCTGGTTGTCTCTGAAGGGGAATCCCGAAGGGAATCTCCTTCCTTATTCTCTCCGAAGAGACCCTCGGAGGGGTCCGCTCCAGTTTTTCTTCTCTGAAGGGAACCCGGAAAGGAACCGCTCCTGGAATTTTTTCTCCGGAGAGATCCCCCGCAAGGGATCCGCTCGCAAAAGCAATCTAACAATAGTATTTTTTAGCGATAGTATTTTTTCTATGTTTTTGTTTAGCAGTCAATAACTGTTCTTTCTGAATGTAGTGAAGAACGAGCAGCCAGAAGTGCAGCAGTCGTCCAAATGACTCTTGCAACATGTGAACAGCTCATGGCTTACTTTGAAATTCCCCCTTAAAAAAAAAAAATACAAACAAAATATAAGCGCAAAAATATTTGTCCCACAACTGGAGCAGGTCACTTGCTCCAGTTGCGAGACAGCAGACCGGGGAAAAACTACCACTACGAGAGTTCGGCATACGGCCAGCAGCCTTGGATTTCAGCTTTGGAAGACATAGAAGAAAGCAGGCAACCGGGAATTTCTGGTCGGTGATCTTTCCCGTCTCGACAGCGAGGCGATGATCCATCTCATGAGGGACGCCATTTTCCGCAGTCGAAAGCGGGAGAACCTCGATGCTCGCACCACGAGCGCAAGATGAGGATCGCAGCGACGCGGAAAGTGCTGCTGACACGGCAGCAGCCGTCTCAAGTACGTGGACGTCTACTCGTCCTCCCCCTGGCGACAAGCAAACAGAAGACTACCACTCTGTCCAGCAGAGCTAGGAGGAGGAGGAGGGAGATCCGAAATGCGGTCAGCCGGCAGCGACAGCAAGAGCCGCGCAATCCCGTCGGGAACGCAGGCGGAATCCAGAGTCTGCCCAGGGTAGCGACGGGGACAAGGGACGCCTTCGCGGTGTGCAACGCATCTCCCCAGTACTGCGTGTTCAGAGCACGCAGCAGTGTGCTCTTTGCTTGCGCCAAAGCAACCGGTTCGCTGCTCTTTCCCGTACGCTCTCACGTGCCCGGGTGCCCTTGTGCAAGGGCCGCCTGCTCTGCCCTCATTCCAGAAACGGCAGGAGCACGATTTGTGTAAACCACACGATGGGAACCTGCACCCTGGAACTTCCGCTAGTTAGGGCGCAGATATTTAACCAATATCAAGAACCGGCATGTTGAGAAGAAAGGGTTTCTTTTTGCTGACAAGTTATGTGTTCCGCAATCCAGCATTCTCTCCAACCATTCTGTTCTAATCTTGTCAGTGAATTCTTCCTCTATTGATAGATGATGGCAGTTCAATGGGATGTATAAAGTCCAATTCTGCGAAACGCTGTAGGTTATTTCTTGGCTAGTTTTGCTTACCTCTTCTTGTGCAGTTTACGTTTAACTTCAAATCCACTATTAAATATTCAATACATTTTTTAATGGTGTTCATGAAGCAATTAGTGTGATAATCGTTTCCTAATTGTATCTTTTTTATCTGTCTATCTAGTAAATTATAAAGAACTGTGCTTGTCCCAGTAGAATCGCTGGCCTTGGCATTTTAGACACCTTAATCTTACATCAAAAATGGGTATTTCAATGCATCAGGAGTCATTGATGTGACATACTTTAAGTATCGACGACACTGTGTCGATATGCAACAATGTTGTTTTTTTTCTTCTTCTTCTTCTAAGGAGAAAAGGAATTAAAGAAAAGCGAGCACATAAAACTTCGTGGTTCTGAAAAGCTCACTCTGCTATCTGGAAGACCACAGCAACCAGCTTTGAGATTCCTTAAATTGCGCCTTCCGGTTTCTTGACTGACAGACTCGTTAAGGTGCATTAAATAATTGGAACACTTCCTCAGTTGAAGCCCGTCATCTATTTGAGCATTTCGCAAATTTCGAGTATTTGGGAAGATATTCAGGCATTTTTTTTATGGTTATAAAAGGTCGTTATATATTGAAGATAAAATCTGTGTGCATTTCGTTTTCCTATTAGGAACTTTTCATAAGGGTGGCAATGATCATATGCATCACTGGTTATAATAATGATTGAAGAATTTCATTCTAGGAAAACTTCCATTTATACGATTTCATAGAAAATACCGTCCTGCAAGTTTATGTTTTGAACAAAGAAATGGAACTGTGTGAGGGTAAAGTTAAAGTAATGACCACTGCTTTCGCATTGTATCTTTTTGGAAAAAACAACACAAAAAAAAGTCAGAGAATTCTGTACAAGAAACAGTTGATTTATTATAATAACATAAGCAATACTAAGAAAATTGGAATGCATTTAATTGTGGAAATGGCATGCTTTCCTGTTATATTTAAACATCTAGTTTTCTGTTTTCGAAGGTTTATGTATTCTTCTTCTCTTCCAATACTATATCCAAAGCGTTAAGAGTGAATACTAAAGTACTTTATCACTTTATCACTCCCTTTTAGCAAATCGAATTTGAAATTTCAAGGCCACAGTAAACCCTGACATTCTTTTTCTTCTTCTAATGCCAGTTTTGTTTGTACACCACAGCACTACGTTCTCAGGTGAGAACCCCGGATGCGAACGGCAACTGTTTTCAAGTTATTCCTTGTCAACCCACCATCAAAATCAAACCATTTCTCCTACAGGATCAGAGCAACACTCTTGTGAAAATTGATTTGCCTTCTCAAGTTTTTAAAACAATTCTTGAATTTATCTTACAGTATGTAAATGTCTATTTGCACTCCCTTATTTTCTTCAGTATTTTATAAAATTAATTGAGAACAGCACACATTTAAGATTCCTTATCTATGAGGTCAATACACAGCCGAACCTTTATTTGCTCACACTTTGGAGTTTGGACATTTATATTACATGGACGAAAATGGAAATGGTGCAAGGTTGCCAATAGTTCACTCGTGTCTCTTTTCACATCACTTATCTCGTCGTTGACATCATTCAAATCATGGCCGGTATCTTCTTTCGTGTAGCACTCCATGGCAAAATTGAAATTATGATACAGTGCTATACTATTTGCTGAATGACTCTCAGTCAATTGGGTATTTATCACATTTTCCAATTGATACCTTCTGGTAATTAGGAATTATACAAAGTGATTTTTGGTGAAGCATACCAGAAAAAAGATCAACTTGGATTCGAATACGCAAGAACAAAAGACATTGCTTCCCATGGTCAATCATTCTTCCTGCGTTTTTGAGAAAGAGTGAATTGATTTCTCTCACTGAACTGTTACTGAAAAAAAATATTACCATGAATATAAATGTATTAACTGCAACTGTCAATACTCATATGAGCCATCTGAGACAACTGTAAGTTCACATTTCCTTAAGTATTTGATCCTTTTGAAAGTAGCACCATGGCATTTTCTTGCTTTTTCCCCATCAAGAATTTACTATCACATATTATTTAATTCATTATTGATTTCATATTTATATTGTGCACATAAGCACAGAATCTAAAAGGATATATAATATGGAATTTCAAATAGGTTCAGTATACTTCCAAGGACGAGATAAATATCCACCCTCAATGTACTTTTTGTATATTACCGAGCTATTATCGAGAGAGCTACACGATCACGTTTAAATGTAAATCAATGTGTTCACGAAAATTGATGGATATTATTTACTGGGAAGAGGAAAACCCCAAAGCTGAAAGCAAAGCCTCACCCATCCGTGTGAAAAGCTGTGCATGGTGTCTTACATTTTATGAAACCATTCGACTTTCTGCATTCTATTTATTCGATCTATTTATTTGTTACTGTAATTATTCAACATCTAGTTCCACGAAGTTCGTGGGTTGTTGGGTGCTCGAACAGTCGTTTCTTCAGCCACCCCCAATTTCGAGTGCACTTGACTTTCACTGCTGAAGGTTTTTCGAGGTCCTCAACCTCCGAGTCTCAATTAGAGAGAACTGTTGTTTGAGGGTCTTTATATCTCTAGAATGAGCTTTTGTAATGAAATGCTCAGTTCCCGAGTCATTATAAATTACATCCACCTAGGGATGTGGTGAAAGTATGAAACTCCGATGGGCACCGGGAATTTCGTAGTCGGGAATTTCAGAGACTTGGTCCATACATTTAAATTTGGACAAATGCAGAAAGAGGAAACTATAAAAAAAGCTTAGGATTTTTTGGAGCTTTTTTTTTTGGAGGGGGGCTCATTCGAAAAAACTAACCGTAGGACCGTTGCCAATTTTTTTTCAAAGAGGCGAGTTATGGAGAGGAGGTATATTCATCAACACACCTATAAGCCGAAGAGGATTAGGATCGAAAGCGTCTTTGAAAGGAGAAGAATTTCCTACGTCACATCCAAGAATGAAAAAAAAAAGTTCCTCTGGATAAGAGCAAATTTAACACGCGTCTGATTATCTGTGTGGTACCAACTGTCCATGATAACAGGCCAGCAAGTTGCTGTTCGAAGTCTTGCCTTTGCAGTTTTCTTCTGAGACCCGAGGCGTGAGCCATAGAAGCAAATAGCGGTTGTTAATTCAACATTAAAAAATTCCGCCTCTTTTGTTTAGAAAATAAACTTGCAGCACAGTATTTTTCATAAAATCGTTTAAATGGAGGCTTCCCTAGAATGAAATTCACCAATCATTATAGCAGTGTGCTTTCGAAGGATCACAAGTTATTATTATTATTATACCTTCGTGTTGTCTGCGAAAATATTCCTCGAAAGCAAAACTGGATCCTATCCCATTTAAGTGCTCCAGTGATCAACTGCTGAAGAGTCTTGTTCAAAGTCCCAACAATTATTAGAAGACTTTAGATGGATCCTCCCCCAATGCTTTAGTTGTAGCTATTCGGCTATTTCAAATAATCGAATAGCTGTTACTACCTATGTTGTTTCACCAATTGTGTTGAACTTTTATTTCTTCTGCATTACACTCAAGTGAGCAAATGATTTTTTAAATTAGCATTCGATCATGCTAATTTCGATTATAAATTAGCATGCCTTTCCAAAGCTTGTGAAATAAATTCAAGAATTCATACGTACATATCGATATGCATCCATGTACACTGTGCTAATCATGAGTAGATGTACTTGCAGATCATGACTGTGTATATCTGTATCTACATTTACCTATATCGATAGATATATATTGCGCCACAGCCGTATACGTATATATGAATAGAACAGTGATGTACGGATGCCTGCTTGCATTTCATGGATAACGTATATATACATACTCATTAATGTGCCAAAGTCAAACAGGTACCTATGCCATTTTCGTTCTCGTGGGTAAAAGTCAAATTTGTTGCATTAACCTTTCCATTAAACGCACAGCAAATGCATCTGTCGTAAATTTCAATGAAAGAAAAAGAAAGAAAAAATTTGATTCATAAAAATTTCGTGATTGTACAGAAAAAAAAGAAACTTCGTACATAGGAAAAATGCAAAAAGCTCAATCTGATTCTGCAGTGTGATGTTTTTGAAAGCAGGATCCCACGCAAAGTGGCACCTCACGGGTTCAGCACCGGCATCGTCTTTCCTTACGAATGCCATGTTTTGAACACCACACGATACATCTTCGCGGTGCACTGTTTTTTGATGGTACAAAATTTGGAGAATGTTTTGCGATGAGGCGTGCAGTTGCAGTTGCAGTTGGCAGTTGCAGTTGGTCGACCACCTATCCCATTTTCTTGGGTTGAAGATTCCTCAATAATTTGTTCCACACATTCGAGCCAAAAATTGAATGGATTCAATTTTTCATGTAATAAATGTGAATCCGAGCACGTAACTTCTGAAAGATGGAGGAATACTTTCCTCCTGCAATACTTCTTTAACCTCTTTCTTGCCGGCGCGTACGCTGCAATTCTACCATCGCTTCCGCCCACTCCACCCACTTTTCTTCTCCATGGTCAGAAACCACTTCAAGCCCTCTTTTTACAGCACCTCGTCCTCTGTTTCCATCGTATTGGAGCCATGTGTATTGTACTGAGGAACAGTACATGCCTTTCGTGCCGCCACTTCAATAACATGATTTTGTCGTTACATCTTTCAACGTACTGTCCTTTCTTCACGGAAATTGTTTTCATGTCTTCAGGAATACCAACTCTCGGCTGTCTCATTGTACCAATGATGTCTGCCCTACGAGTACATAGTTTCTGTGCGAGTTCCAAACTTGTGTACCAGTTATCCAAATAGAATTTTTATCCCTGGCCTAATAGGTCACGAGAAAGTTCAAGAACGATGCGGGTTGCGGTCTCATATTGAGAGGATAATTTTGTTCATATTCCGTATTTTTTTTTGCCAATGTATGCTCAGACATTCCCAGTCTATCCAGATGGACTTTCGCATAAGACAAAACATTTCATTCCAAAAGGACTCCTTTTAGAAGGTATATATACTGCTTCCAAGACAATCTCCCCTTTCCATGGCAACGAGGATTCATCAACACGAATGTCTTGTTCTGGAATACATGAGGATTTCCATTTATGTTGAATGTTTTTCCAGGCAGTTTCAATATTAGACATTCTGCTTCTTGAAGTCATTTTTTGGTTCAAAACAAAAAAAAACGAAAATTACGTTTATATCTTACATAGATCACTTTCTCCTAGAACGGATCATCTGAAGCCTTAATTGAGGAAAGTTATTAAAGCTTCATTCAGAAAAGTTATTGTTTTCCTCAATTAGAGCTTCAATTATGTGAAAAGTATGTAAACAAACCCAGTACGTCAGAAGAAAGAAGAATCTTTTGTTTGGTTGGCATACCTTACGCCACTTCGAAAATGTTTTGATAAAAAATTAAGGTCACTGCACATTGCAGTCCCGATGAAAACATAACTAAAACACACAAATAAGTGAGATTGTTTTGACCTTTTCTACTAAAATTTCGTATTTTCATAGTGAAACGCAATGTTTTTTTGTTTTTTTTTTCTCTCGGCGCGTATATATTCGTCAAACGCACCACGCCTTTGCAAGACGAATAGATGACTTCAAACTCGCTAAGAGGTCAAGCGTGTAGAAAACCTACTTTTATATTTTTGGCCACACGACGGGAGGTACACGAAAGCTTTTTCTGCAGTACGTTTTAAAATTGCAAGGAGTTTTCCTTATAATCTCGCGCAGCTCTCTGCCATGAAGCTCACGAAGCTCGTATTGTGACATTTTAAATCAATAGATGAAGGATTCTACCACTTACTATTGACTGAGTAACATTCTTACTGGACTCTAAGAAGGAAGCAATTTATGAGGGAAGACGGAGAGGCTTCTTCTTTCACCAAATGCAGCAGGAAATGGAATGAGATCTCGGGTTGTTCCAATTTAACTTCAAGCAAACTGATAATTTGATTTCGCGCATTCCATCGAAAGCTCATCCGAGTTTTGCTTTCAAATCCAGAGAGCCCGTCCCAATCCTCCCGTTCTCGTTTTTCACCTTGCAATTCTCCTCGACCGAAAACGGAGAAGTGAGTGAGACAATAGTTATTTTGTTCTCCATCTCATCAATTTCCATACTCAACCAAGTCATCTAATACGAAAGATGAATTTCGGAAGGTGTCCGCGCTCCAGGAAATTCCATTTCCCCCGAGGGCTTCCCAGAGCCAATTTGGAAAACAAAAGCCGCTGTAAGTATCATTTGAAATTGTTTCAATGAGAGCTTAACTTTGATAGGACCCGCATGCTTTCGTCAAAATCATCAAGCGTGCCGTCGAGTCCTTTTGGAATTTCACTTTCCGGAAATTCTTATTCCCGGCACCAACTGGTGGAACGATTTTTCATCCGGTCATCTTAAATTTTCGGCACGTGGAACACAGGAAACTCACATCACTTTTAAATATTCATAAATCTTCGGATCTTTAGGAGCTGAGAAACGGAATAGCTGCCCAGTGCCAAGTATATTCGTGTGCCGCCGCCGTTACTCTCGAGTACTAATTTCTCAAAATACATTCATCTCTCATGGGTGCTTGAAACATCCTGAAGTATCGTGCCGTCGCTTAAACTTCTGTCATTCTTTTCCTTTTTTGGAGCGGGAAGGGGGAGGGGAGGACACCAGGTGATGTACTTGGATTTAAATCCAAATTTTTCCACAGAGTCGAGTGGGACCACTTCCAAACTACTACTCGACCCTCTTCCACGGCCACTGCCGCCAATTCACACCGGAGGTCAGCGTTTTTAAAAGACAGCCGTCATCATCGCCACTTACCACTGCGGTGTCTTCTCTCGTGCCTTCCGAGAGCCTAGCGCCTCCGGGTAAGGGGAGCCGATTTTGGTGCAAAAAGCACAATCGTTGCTTCTGCTAACGCGGCAGCCTACATCATCCGTGATGAGGAACGTGATCTCACAAACTGATGCTGCCGTATTCATCTTCAGAATATCGTTTTCTAAGGGGGTTGCCGGAAGTTTTCCGTCATGATACAGGATCAAGAGTTGGAGTGTTCAGTCCTTATGCAAAAGCTCTCGCTTCTGCGAATCCTTTTTGATGAAAGACGGCCACTCACGCCCTCGACGAGTGTGCTGCGAAAATAGAAGGGAGGAACGGAATGCAATTACGGACGATCTTTCTTTCTCGGCATCTCTTCGTCGCCTCCCCGAAATGTGCGTGGATCTCCCTCCGCATGAAAGTTTCCTACTTTTGCTAAATTTGCAACCTCTTGAGGAATCCTTGATTCCTTCAGTAAAATCTCTCCTGCTGGTTCGCTCTCCAGCCCAGCAACCTCCGCCTTTAGTGTTTTCCTTCCGGGCACCGCATAGACTAGCTGGACGGAGGGACGGAGGATTTTTCTTTTTCTTTTTTCCTATTCACTCACCATCTCGTAAAGTCCCGAGTCCGATTAGCTCTCAGCACGTCGTTCCCACACAGTTTCTGCCTCAGAAAAGACTTTTGCAGTGCTAACAAGAGATCAGAGCAGGTAAGGCAGAGGGAAAGCTGCTGCTTGGCGACCCCAGGAGCGTGGGGTTTCCGTGCTTGGAACGACGAGAGCTTGCAAAGAGGGCTTACGAATTTCAGAAAGCCGGCTCCAGGATTCCTCTTTTCCGATCCGTTCGATCGCTCCACTACAAGGAAGTTCGCTCGTCTCGTCCACACTGGCATCTGAAGATTCAGAACTTCCGTGACTCGGCAACGCCTCTCTCTGCAGTAGACTCCAATACCGTAAAATGCAGTACGTTTGGGCGGAAAGGCGAGCAGGCTGTTGCAGAGAAGCAGCTCTTCCTATGGGGAGGAAGATCAATGGCCCATGACCATGGCAAGAGCTGTGCCGAGGTGGCTCCGAATGGCTGTTTTGAGCGCCCCCAGCATGCTAAACCAGAGACATCCGCAGGTCAGAATGGAGGCTTCCACTCCGTCTAAGAAGAACTTATTTCAGGCTTATACAGGAAAGAAATGGAGAAGTGGCCCCCAGGGAGAGAAAGCGGGAGACATCCATCCTCTTTGGCAGAATCAAAAATACCACCTACATTTCCAGTTACCCAGAAAGGGCGATTAAGCCCAGGCTTTCTGGATCTGCTTCTTTCCATTTGTTTCTTTTTTTTTTTTCCTTTAAAAATGAAGGTCCGCAGATGAAAAAAAAAAGATCCAAAGATCCATTACCCAGTTGCTCTACCACTTTAACCTGAGTTTCGACATTTCGCTTATTAACCTGCTTTTGTCCATTTTTCAGTCAGCATCCCGCAGCTACCAGCTGACAAACCAAGCAACCCCTCGACTGCTTCCCAAAAAAAGCAAGGAGGAAAAAGAAGCCACTTGATGCAAGAAGAATTGTTCCCATTCCCGAACCTCTCTCTTACCATCTTGTGCTGCTACCAGGAACTGCGGGTGCTCTGCGTTGCGTCAATCACGACTCGTTAATGGTCTTCTGCAGCTTCTTACGGATGCTGCAGTTCCGCAAAGCTGCCGATCGGCTTTGCATCCACGCTAACGAGGATGCCATAGCAAATCTGACGCTACTGCGAACAAGATCTCGAGTGGCATTCGGGACCGTGATCGAACGTGCTCGCGGTGGAGGAGGAGCACGGGCAGAAAAAGCAGTAGATCGAGAGGACGGCACGGTCAAGCAGACTCTTTCCGGCTTTCCTGAGGGATCTGGGAGGAACGTGGAGTTCAACAAGAGGTCAGCTAGCAGAGTTCAACTAGTAGGTCGAAGAGCCCTTTAGACCTGGATGAGGACCAAAATATGCACACGCACACACGCACATAAAAGAAAGGCACACCGATGGGAATGCTCTTTCGTACGGAAAGGAAGTCAGCGTGGATGAGGAAAGTTATCCCATGGAGCCTGCGAAGGCACAACCGCCAAGATCACTGGTTCACGCCGAGGCTTTCCGTGCCTGGCCGAAAGTCTCGCAGCGCAGTCGACTGCCGGCGTGAATTCAATGGGGAGGGCAACTGTGGAAAGCACACGTCGAGGTCAGTTGCACTGAGCTGAACTCGCCTCTTCATGTAGCATCAGCATTTGTTGCAAGGCCCTCTAAGTAAGGCTTTTTTCCCCACTTTTTTCCCTTCTCCGGAACGATAAGTTTGAGAAAGGAAATTCCGAAAAATGTGGAATGAAAGGAGTGTGTGTGTGTGTGTGTGCATGTATATACATATATACGTATCTATATATACATACGTATGTATGTTTTATGTTTACACGCACACATACATAAGAGTTGTTTTGGAAGCTTTTATCACTGGTATGCACAAACAGGGCGCAGACGGTAAACCTTAGAATAATACAAGATTACATTATTCAACGACAGATCTATTTCCTGCTTTCAAGATGACTCAGTAAGAGGAGAAAAACTCAGCCTCATCTCAGTACAGTTCATCTACCTTTATTATTAAGACGCTAACTTTTGTTTATTGCTACTTAATTTTGTTGCACATCAGAACTAGTAAGAACAGATTTTTTTTTATTGACAAAGAGGAATATGTTTTCTGCTTTGCAAGTGAACGCGTACGGCTTTTCATAATCTTCTTTCTTTTCGTTTTAAGGGATGATCTGCAGCTATCATCTTGCTGGGGCGTCATCCTTTGTGCTGCGTCTGGACCTCCAGGTGTTCCATCGGGCTGCAAGCGCCATCCGGTGCATGACCCAGACGGTGCGTCCAATAGGTGTCTCTGCTGCAGAGGATGGTTGAGGCGACCATAAGTTTCTTCATTTTGTAGTTTCCTTTATATTTCTTTGAGGCACCTAAAGCATGTGGAATTCCATCGTCTTTAGGATCCCACGAACCAAGGGAACCAACCAAAAAGGCGTGAACGGTGATCTTCAGGCCCTATTAGGAGATTGTTGCTATACCTTGGTATTTTTCTTCTTTTTCCTTTCTGGCGGTGATGAACTTCTGGCGACAAATCTATTCTTGCTTTACGGTTTCTCTCAGGGGCAGACGATGATCATCACTACTATCCTGTCGTTTTTCTTGCAGCACTAAATCCGTCCACAATCTGGAATCCACTCCAGGGACTTGCTGATTTGCTGAGACTATCTTCACCCAGCAGAAGAGGTGGCAGCCGCCTTTAATCTCTCCACTATTGCGTTGTGTCTGACAATGCACAGGGTGGAATGCCTCACGCAGTGATTCAGAATGTGAGGCAATATTTCCTCCCAAGTACCACATCTGCGACACAACCTGTCGGCTTCTGATCGCCGACCTCGGATTGAAAGTAAGTTGAGTCTAGCTGAATGGGTGAATCGATAATCCGCAAATCTTATGTAGTCCCACGATGGCATGAAGTGATCTGATGGAGTCCCACGCAACGCATGGCTTTCCCTTGGTCCAGGTGTTTCTCTATAAGGGGGACCCAGGTGCGCTTCCAAGTGCGGGCTTCTCTCAAGTTAGAGGCTATCTTCTTTCGCACCGATTGGTCCTGGACAAAGTCTCTGATATTCAAGTATGATGTCTCCATCACAAAACTGCTTGGAGGCCTGTCTGCCTACCGTCCACATGTTTTTCATATCCTCACTAATTCTTTGGAATGTTCCTTGGGTATCTCCTGAAAGGAATCTTCCGAGGTCCTCAGTCGTTGGTGGTTCAAATGTTTTTTTTACGTACCACCCACCTCCCGGAGAGAATCCTTGACCAAGTCTTGAACAATGAAGTCCAGAGAAGTAATGAGCTTGAAGCAGCTGCCCATGATGGAGGTATCTGCTTCATCGGACAGCCGCATCAGATCTAGGCAGCCTTTTTTCCTATCTCTACAGATGTACTCGTTGGCTGCTCTTGTAGGTAGGTGAAGGAGCTCCTTTACCAGTCTGCGGATTTCCCTGTCAAGGAACTTCCAGTCGCCTTTTGGATATGTTTCTAACCTTTCAAAGTGGATCAGACTAGGGAAGAAGAATGTTTTCAATGCATCGATCTGCTGCCAAGGAGAGAGTCCACCCCATTTTCTCAGTCTTTTCTAAAATGTCTTCTTTGTCGGGATGTTTTTTCAAAAATTTCCATTCCGAAGAGGTTTCCAAGATGTTTGTAAGCTTCAGACATGGGAAGATTTGGGATGGGTTTGTCGTTCACCTTCATTGATGGTGTTCTTACTCCCTTCAGCGTCTTGCGACAGTGGTAGGTGGATGAGCATTTCGTTGGATTATGGCGAGTGCAGCACGTCTCATTAGAGTTTCGCAGTGGCAACATCCTTTTCATCACTTCCTCCTTGGAATCTGCCAGAATGACCAAGTCGTCGGCGTTTGCCAACATAGCATCTTCGCCACAAGACTCCCGCAAGACCCGAACAATCGGTTCCATGACTAATATGGATAGAAGAGAACTCAATGGGTACCCTTGTTTAATTCCCCTCTGTAGCATGAATGGCCTAATGATTGCCGATTCTAGTTGTGTGTATGTTGAAGAGTTCTTGTATAGATTCCTTGACGAGCATCGCGAATTCGGGACCAATTCCGGAATGATACAGCGTTCGAAATAGGAGTTGATGCGAAGTTGTGCCGAATGCGTTGTCCCGGTCCACAGACACAATGTCCCAGGTGTTTGGAGCGGCGCCTGGCTTAAATCCAGGCGGGAGTTCGGAATGAAATTCTGTTAGGGCACCCCGTCGAACGGAAGAAATCCTTTCTGCTGAGGACAAGTAACTCTGTTTCACAACCCATTCCTTCAATCTAGCTGAGAGGCATCTGGAGTATAATCGGTATACACTGTCGCCCATGGAAATGGACCTCCAATAGCTGACTTGCTGGGAGCAGACATGATGTTTTAGGGAGCAAAACGGTCCTTGCGCTCCTCCATGAGGTAGGTATTGTTCCGAACTTGATGAGTATTTTGAATGTTGAGGTCAATATCCCCGCACTGGGGGAGCCGGCCACCCTCCATCCGGGGTAGGTAGGTAATGCCGTCCAATCCAGAGCTCGAGTTTTCGGCTTTTCTTAGCCAATGGGACACCACTTCGGTGGAGAAGGGAGTCAGCTCCAGGGAAGATACATCTCCCTAGTAGTATATTGTTTGTTAATGATTCTTCAGCATCAGCAGCATCTGGAATTTCAAATTGCTGATAAAAGTGCTTCTCAAACTTTTCCAGATCAGTGTTACATCGCAGGTCTTGATGCTAAGTATTGTTCTCACTGCTTTTCTTCTGTTGGTTCTATAAAGCCTTTGAATTTCTTTTTTGTTTTGGGGATCAACCGTAAATCTTTTTGAGGAGGGTTTAGCCGACTTGATCTTGCCTTCGGCTGATTCTTTTCTGATTTTGATCAGTAATCCCTCATAGGCCTCCTCGAACTCGGACCGTGATCCAATCCTCAGAACGTGCACATCCCCTCAAATTTTTGTTTCTCTTCCAAGAATGCGGAGGAATGATCCGTCAACCTTCCGTGTCCAGACCGATTCATGTTCGAATGGTATTGGACAGTCTCCCTCAACGTCCGTGAGTGGAGACACTGCTCCTAAACTTCTTTCATCTCTACTGTGATATGGAGATATGTCTTGAAGAAGTGGTACTTCCTATCTGATTCAATTTCAGCTTCATCCTCCTCGAAAAACCGATAACCGAAGATCGATCCTACTGAATTTCCGGTGTCTTCTAAAATACCATCTTCAACTTCATTGACGTCACTTTCTTCTAAGGGTGGCATCGGCTCGAAGAGAGCCGTCGATATTATTGCGGAGGCATTATTTGGGGAGTGGGCAGCGACTAGGAGCGCCCGCGTTTCACTGGCTCTTCTATTTCACATCTGTTCTGAAGTTCCCCAACTAGATCGTTTGAAATATTGTCTAGATTTTCAAAGAAGGGTCCTTCAACTTCGCCTACCGACCTACACGCATGCTTCCTGCTTTTCTTCTGTCAGTTCCCCTACCACGTTGTCGAGATTCCCAAAGAAACCACCCTCGCCTCTACTTCCAATCCTTGAGTCACAACCTGTTGATTCGTGTTTCTTTCTTGTGACTGTGACCCCAGTCTCGTTCGACGGTCCGTGCGGTCGTGCCGTGGTTGGTGGTTTAGGAGACCCATCCTCGAAGAAAGTGCCGTTCCACACTCCGGAAATAACCACGAGAAGTCCAGTCGGATTTCTACCGTTGTGGAAGTCGTTACCGTTGCTGTCACCGATGGGTGAAGTGGTCATGTGCGAGCATTTGTTATCGGAGGGTCTTCTGCCCGGCATGATGCTGCAGCGTGATCTGCATTTGTATTGCAAGTGTGCGTCGCGTATTGTTTTTAGATGTCGTCTGATGCTCTGCACTTGATAATGAGTGGCTTGTGGTAAAACGGCAACCGTCGGCCCCACATGAAAGTGGGGTCGAACAGGAGTGTCACCACGCCGGTAGCATGGTCAAAGAAACTCTTCACCTTCTGCGTGTTTATTGATTTTGATAGAATGTTCTAGAAATTTAACATCGCTCTCAAACCCCCCAAATTTAACTTCAAACTTTGATTGGTGAAAGCATTCTCTCATCATTCGATGCTTCATGGGAAGAGTGTTGGATACCACTGCAAGCAATGTTGAAGGCATGGGAAAGGTGTTTGCTGCTTTGTAATCAGGTCGATGCACCGTTTCATTCATCTTGCATCGTTTGTAAATGTCGGAACCTTCACAGGAGGGATTGCACTGTGTGAAGTGTTCTTGTACGCAGTGGAGAAATGTAATTTTTCCACATTTCAGTGGATGAGAAAAAAAGGCGAGTTCACTTGAGAGACAGTTGATTATGCAGACGAAAAGAGAGAGAGAGAGAGAGAGAGAGAGAGAAAATGCAAAACCGTATTTCAGTCATATTAGGCAGTTCATCGACTTTACAGAAGTGCCGACACGTGTTGACTTCCCGTTCAGGTGAACATCTGTTTTCGTGACTTTCAGGAAACCAACTGTGCAAAAATAACAATGGATCACAGGGAAGATTCTTCACAATGAGCGCGCCGAATTCCGAAAATCACTGTTGCCATCACGAGTTAGTGATTTTCGTTGAAATTGTGGCCGACGACATATTTCCGAACATTCTTTTATTTGGGCATAAAACTGGGCATTTGCCCAGTTTTCGTGTTTCATACATTTTTTGCATATGGTGAAATAGATTTTCCTCACCTTCCGAGTCCATCTCCTGCTCTGGAATCGCCGTCTCTCAATTTGAAAATCAAAATCGCATCGAAGCAATCAAGGCTGCTTGCTTTGTTCGAAGTTTTTTCATTTGAAACTTGTTCTACGGATAAGACAGCGAATGCACAGCACACCAAGGGCAATATATACTCTGTAGGGTGTACCGTATCCAGACAGAGTAAGATATTTCGTAAATATCACAGATATTGATGAAAATTGAAACCTAGAGCAAAAAATACAGTTCAATCCGGGAAGTTCGAGAAATACAAACTATGTACGAATACCTATCCATGATTCTGAATACATTTTGAGACGTTCGTGATCTAAGCAAGATAAGGAAGTTAAACTTGTATAGATTGTACTTTCGAATATAATTTGACTACTTGCGACCGTCTGCGCATTTGGTTACTGCTTAATAATTTACTGGATAGGACTAAATACCTAGAGTAGATAACGAAAAGCCACAGCAGGTGTAAGATTTCTCGTGTTTGTAATGCGAAGAATCTTATAAAAGTTGCAATTTCATTAGATTTCATACTTATGTATGTGCACATCAAAGTATCGAAATATATTCACAGTGGGTGTTGATGAGTCCATCCTTGCATGCTCTGAAAACAATTACAACTGTTTCGAATGGAATTCTCATCACAAATATGGCAGATTTCAAGCTCATTAAGCACTACATAATATTCCATGTTTCTTGAAAGGCAGGGTTAATCTCCCGAATTTTCACACTTTTTTTCCCTCCTCCGCATGCCGTAGCCTTTGGAGCCAGTACATGAAATTCTGTGGAGATTCAAGAGGATCGGGAATAATGCTGGCGGTCAAATCTTGCCAGAAATTCCTGGATGAAATCTTAGCGGTTCACGAACGAAACAGTGCAACTTGAATTCTCCTTTGAACAGCACGTGAGAGGTCCTTTCCAACATGTGATAAGAAGAATTTAAAGGATGTGATACTGAAAGTGGCGTGTAGAAATACACTTCTGGCACTGGGAGGATCAAAGAATGAGTGAATGCCATTGCATTCTGATTGACCCGATTCAGAGCCTTTTAAATTCCGCTGAGATTCCAGATATGCAAATTTATCTGTACCATCGCCACTCCTCAAAAATCCGTAAATGCAAATCCTTAAACCGTTTGAAAAAGGACATTTTCAAAAGACTACTGCAATTGTTTATAGCCTTTTAGCATATCCCCAAAAAAGTTAACCCAACTTTTCGCCTTGGTGATTCATTTTGGTAGCATTTGGAAACCATCTAACTGTCTGAGGAAACGATCAATTTGAGGCTTTCATCTAGAGCAGAGTCTGTATCCACTGCCAGGCAATCCAAATTTTCATCTGAAAGGAACTCAAAGCAGCATGGTTGCGTGAAAACGGCATATGAAAGTCCATAACCGTTCTGTTTATCCTTTCGTTTATTCCCTTCCATTAGCAAACTCTCTTACTAGCTCACTTGTCGAGGCGAACCGGTTTCTTGTATACTGAATCTCTCTGCTCTCCATTCACAAGAAAGCAGAAAACTATGGCGACGAATCTTGATCTGTCCTGTTTGCGAGAAGTCTTAGGATATCTAAGTCGATGAGGGGGGGGCACATTTTTCTCCATTCTATTCCGATTCTCCAAATTTCGCAATGCTTTTTGCCTTTTTTTCTGGCAACCGAACTTGCAATAGGAGCAAAGAAACCTAGCTGATTCCCACCCGGGTGAGCCGGGGCGTTTATTTCTGCACTATCCGGGAGCGGAGTTCCCGGACAGAGTACCACAGAAAAACGAAGGGAGGGCTCCCCGACACGCAGGTCGGTAATTCCCGAAAATCCGGAACGGGAGGGAGGGGACCACGAATACAAATTAAAAAAAAATAGAAATGAAAATATGGGGAGGGTAGGGGACAGGGGTCTTTGGCTTCGGCCGTTTTCCTCCCTTTCAGAACCGGAAGAAACCTAGCTGATGTGTTGGTGGCAATCCCAACTGATGATTCTCTTTGAGAGCGGACCTCCGAAATGATACTTATCTAAATGATACATGCATCATGAGCAATCCAAGTTAGAAACGTCTGTATCGTCTTGAGCGCTTTGGCTTATACTAAGCTCAGCGCCTTGCATATCCTTACTAAATTAAACTTCATGTAAATATGCTGAACATGGAATGATGCAACACGTGCATATCTACAGACACGGAGGAATCGTTATTCCTGTTGGTTTCATCCCGAGATTTTCTTCAGAGGACCAATGAATAGGAATAGGTGGTCCATGTTTCCACTGAAACCACTGAGGTCCTGCGTGCGAGCTTGTAGAGGAAACCCCTGCGGCCCAAAGTACGTCTTGTGCCCAAGCTTTCAAATCCGTGTTGCTCTTTCTGATGCTTCTGAAAATAACGCAGCACAACCGCTGAAGGTAGCAGTGTGAATTCATCCCCGGGACTGAGAAAGTTTCGGATAGGGGCCGGAACACTAATTAAAACGATATCTATGCAAGCTCTTTGGAGATGTTACTCGCACCCCAAGGATTCCATTTCTCAAATGCATTCCCAATGGTTTTGCAATTTCTTTTTTCCCTTTCGGATCCTGGAACGACGCTCAGGCTTCGAATTCAATTAGCAGGTAGCATCTGCGCCCTTAATTAAAATTACATTATTGCTGTTAGTCATACGAGAATTTTCAACGTGTTACGTTGGTTCTAATCAATGCCGTCGAAGCTGTTTTCTTCGCGAAAGACTTTTCTCAGTGCTTCGGTGATCATTTCAAGTCCACGCGAACGTCGTGTCAACGAACAAATGGGGAGCGCGGCACGCCGGAAATGCAAGAGACGAGAAGTTAAAGGTGAACTCCTGACCCACTGCATGGGTGCCAAAATGCATAGCAAGGGCTCATGACGGATTTCAACGTCTCATGAAGAATAATTACAAACTAATGTTACCGAGGGTGGTCCGGCACACGTCGACTGTTGCTATCGACGACAAAACACTTTTTTGTTTTTTGGTTTTTTTTTTTTTTTTTAAAAAAAACGGCCTAAAAAAGCAGTCATGCAGTCTTATAAAATATGAAATTTATTACAATTCATGCAATAAATAGTTCTGTTGGATAGAAAGCTAGCAGCGTGGTTTAGATAACGTTTCGAAGCGCCTGCCAAAATTAAAGGGAGAGGGAGAGAGGGGGGAAAAAAAAAAAAAACCCATTAATGCATGCATTTTATTCCCATAAATAATAAAATATGCTCTCATTCCGCAAGATCAATAAGTCGTAATACTGACGTACGCATTCTCCAAGAAGCCGGAGAGCATTGCGCATGCCGAAATGTGTCCAGAACAACAAATATCATCATCATTTTTTTTGTGTTTTGGACACAGGCAGTGTAGCAGTTCGTATGAATGCGTGTGTGAGAGTTCAACATGTAGTCCTTCGTCGGTCGTCGTTCACGTTTGGTCGAGCATAGGTAAGCCTGCTGTTTGCACTTTTTAAGAATAATGTGTTTGGTGCGAACTCCGCGTGTTGCACGCGTACAACACCAACCACATCCAGGCGGTACAGAAAATTCCTCGCATGGAGATACGGATAGAGTAAGCCTTGAACATGCATATCACATTCTCCCCATCCCCCCCCCCCCTAAAAAAAGAAAAAGAAAAAAAAGGAACGAATTCGTTCCTCCATATTTCGATTACTTGCATCCTTTTCGGGAACATGAGCGTGGATGGAGAGAATCCTGTGTGGGGTTTGCAACGTTCAATTGCTGTTCCCCGACTCCTATGTGCTTGACAAACCCACGACTTAGACGTACGGGATTCTACGTGATTCATAGAGATAGGTTACATGGGAGCCCATCGGTTTTGTGTTTGTTGCACCGTCAGTTTTTCTTGATTCTCTCCTGGCAACTCCCTGCTTCGATTTTTTTTTTTTTTTCCTACTTCATATCTACACTGTAAAATTCCAGCTCACTTTTTTTTGCAAAATATTAACGGAGACCGTTGGGTACACTGCTAATAAATCTTGGTAGACACAGTGCAATGTGGGATACCATATTCATGGCTGCGACATGATCCTGGAAGTGATAAGACCTGAAGTCGATTCTTTGCCTGTGTTCCCACGGCGTTGATTGCAGTTGCAGGGAAATCTGAGGACGAAGAAATTCACGAATTTACAGGATTGTAAGGATGCGGAGACTTTGGGAAAACGAAATCGAACAGGATGCTGTTTCACATGTGCTCTTTGTAGAAGGTGTGAAATACTTGATTTCAGGACGTTCTGTTTCCTCCGACGGAGGAAGTCGGGATTTTTCACATCAGTAACATGTCTCATTCTGCACACATGTAAACAAACCCGCGGCATTCAAATTACACTGGTGTTTCCTCGTTCCTCCCTGGGATGATTATCAGTAATGTTGTTGTCGTAAAAGCCAAGCTGCCCCAAGGACGGCGCCTACAAATTACGTGTTAAGTTCTGCGAGAATGCACACAAATGAAAACTTTTGAGGTTTTTTTTTTTTTTTTTGCATTTTATTTTTACAGCAAACGGAGAACTCGTTGAAAAATCAATCGCCAGAAAAGTCGGTCACTGCATATGAAGTAACTGATTCTTCTCCATCGTTTGCTAGCACAGTATATTCCATCAGTTGATATTCCTGCCATGTTTGCAGCGACGTAATTGCAAAAGTCTTCTTTTGACAAGCCGCATTGATAAGCACGAGAACAGTTTAATTGATTAAGAATCGAATCCTCTAGTAATTGTCAAAATTTTCAAATTCTTTACGGCGATACGGCGCTTTTTTGATATTGCAGTGCTACCAGTCATCCGATTGATTCATACATGAAACAAACTTACATTTCTTTGGTTCCAACAACAGTTTCCCTCCTCAGCTTCACTTTATCGAACGATTTTTTCCGGTGCTGTTTCTGATGTTCATTATTCAATATTATTCCTTTGAAGATTGAAAGCACAAAAAAATGCAATGGAAAGAGTCGGCGTTCCTTTGTTTGTGTTGTATATAATCTAAAAACGCACGTATTTGTTTATGTGATGGATTCAGCTGCACTCACTATCTCACGTGTAAAGCAATAGCGAGTACCAAATGAAGTATATTATTGAAAAGAACTCACCTAATTGTATTTTATAATTTTTATCGAAAGTTAAGAATCTCGTCATAAGAATTTATCCGTCTGTTGATTTGAAGGAAGCAAACTATTCTCAGAAAAAGCGATGGAACAAGTATTATGATGGGTCCTTTGGTTATACTAAAAGTGAACTGTGTTTAGAGTATGAGAATTAATTTATTTATCACATATTTTCGAATTTTAACTATTACTTACCATCATGTGTTATTGTCTTATTTGGATTCTTACCCTTCGGGTACTCTAATAAATAGTTCAGTAGTCCCAAAAGATTTGCAGTCAGAATGGAATAAACACGGATTAGGAGAGATCCAGGGCTATAGACAAGTACATGAGTAAAGGAGGCTTTTCTTTCCTCTGTCTTTTCGAACGTTTTTCGGACAAGAAGTGTTTCCTCATCTTAGGTTTGCTTGTTTTGTTTTTTTTTGTAATCGGCTGTGTGCCCCTGCGGTTGATCAATTGCTTTCTGTGGAATAATCATGTGTACATCAGCACGGAGAGTCTTTCTAAACCTCAGAACCAAAAACGAATCTAGGAGAATTTAGGGTTTAGGACAAAACAAGTAATTGAGTGAAGACTTTGATTTGATGACTACAGGAAAATTAAAAGCGACATTACGCTGGTCACACGTGGAGTTGTATGCTTGTGTAACGTGTTTTTTTTTTTTTTTTTCTTTTCTTTTCCTATTCTGTACCAGTCTCAATGACGCGTTTATATTTCAGCAATCGAGGTTTCCGTTAAAAACAAATCTGGGCAGTATCAGTTGCTCCTTTTACTTTCCTCGCTCCCTCCTCTCCTCCACGAAATAAATAAAGCGACATATCCTAACGGTTTTAGTTTACATAAATCCGAAAGTCACCGTGTTTGCAGAAAATGATGTTTATTCAGTTTTTTTTCTTTTTTTTTTTTTCTAAAAAAAAGAAAAAAAAAAGAGTGTTTGCTGTCACTTGTCTCGTATTAATCGATAAGATTGCTCTTTTAATTGGGGAAGCAATAATGCCAGTCTTTAAATAGGAAGAGTATACACGAAAGTAGCGCGTGGGTTTTCCTATGGAATCGATTTTGTTTTTGAAAATTGTATTCCTTATTCGAGAAAAAAAAAAGGTTGCCAGGACTGTTTGCGAAAGTCATCTCTCGAATCCAAAACGGATCTCAGTTTTGTTTATTGGAGATTTATTCCTATCATGGATTTTTATTATCAGCAATTGGCAGAGGTAATTGCAAAATGAATTCTTCCCCCCCTTCCCTCCCCACCCGTCTCCTCCTCCTCCTGCTGGAAAGATATAAAAGGAAGAAAATAAGGCACTTTCACTGGTTCATTTCATTTTTGTTACTATAAGTACATATGTTGAATTCGGATTTCGGACTCGTTTGATCTGGTAGCCCTGCAACAGGAGCGAAACTTTCGCTGTGGACACATCTTCAAACTGAGAGTGCACTTGCAATCCGTTGTCCTTATAGCGTGTGAAAGTCATTAGATTTTGAAGATTCTCCGCTCGATGGAACATGGTAATTAATTTATCCAGTCTCCGCAATTTTTCCGCTGCGCATTTTTGCGTGTGAATTTCCGACTCTTGCGTACGGTACGCGCGGACAACGCACGTTCCTCCTAAGGAACCTCAGGGAGGAGAACTTCGAAGGCCGAAGAGGAACCTCTCGAAAAGCCTCCTCGGTCTTTGAAATGGTTCTCTCAAGTCGGCTGCCTCCCGGGCTCCGCGAGTTCCCTTGCTGAGTACGTCATCGTTCATCCCGGTTCCGTTGCAAATTTTCGTTTTCCGTTTATTTTGCGTTTTTCTGCTGCTCGAGGAAGTACCCCGAACAAAGTGACCATTTTTCACTCGGCACATTTTAGCAGACGAATCCTCCGTTGCGATCGGTCCTGTTGTTTCCAGTTCGCACTCTTGATTAATAGATTGGATATTTTCCGCGTAATGGTTCGAAATTATCGGGAAATGGAGTCTGCATCTGAATGAGCAGCGGTGTTCCCGAGAAATTGCACGTACCGCTTGCAGAAGAAGTATTCCCGCAAAGGAAAACCAGAAACAAAAGGGAAAATCCGGCGCCGTATGTATTCGCGTCACATGATTCTTCCTCCCCCCCCCCTCTTCCCCCCTCCCCACTCCCCCGTGCCCGGAGAATTCGTTCGTTCGAAGCTGCGCCTTGGTAACCTTACCGTACCACTGGGACGCACAAGTTGGGTTCGCGCTGCACGTAATTAGCGAAGTTTAGAAGCAGTCAAGCACCGGAGTGACGAAAGTCCAGAGTACATGCACCCCTGGTTACGGGAACGAATATTTTGTGCTTAGGGTTCTCTTGGAGTGTTTACCCATACAGGAGAAGTTTGCCTTACGTGCTCTTGACGACACGCTGAGCGCATATTTCCTCATGATCCCTGACACTCTGGATTCTCTCCCCTCTTCCCAGGAAAATATGGCCTTTCTTTAGAACGCAGAGAACGCATCCCAACTCGAGCATCAGTTGTAGTTTATCCCGATTCCGAACCATGTGAGACTAATGGGGTGCGATATTCCAGATAGAGAAAACGAAAATGCTGGGATAAAAAGGGAGGGGAAAAAAATAATCGGAAAGTGTTCTGTGTACCTTCAGTCGAGAGGGGATCCCAAAGTGGGGACGTACGCGTGTTGGTTGCCATCGGCATGAACTTTTAGTTTCGACTGACCGTGTCCTCGTGTCCATCAGCAAATGCTTTGCAAACAAACAAACAAAAAGAATGCTCCGCTCTTTTCAAGTGAACTTTCCTATGGACATACCGCACATCAGTGTTTATTATCTCTTGTAGTGATTAATCGCCGTGAAGAGGTGGCGATCTGCTTGAAATCACTTTCCTCGCTGTGCATTCGTTCCTTGTCTTCGAAGAAAGAGTCACTGCACTGTAGGCAAATTGGTCCCTATTTGCCATACAATGCGATCCCAATCACTGTACATGAAAAAGCATGTGACCAGGCCAGAGTCACTCTCAGAAACCAGTCTTTTGTTTTCCGTACGCGTTGTCTGATGATGACGGCAAGTCTACCTAATCATTTGTCGTCGAGCCATCCGTGTTCCTCACCAGTAGCCTCATACAACCTTTAAGGGCTCTCTTACCATCCTTTTAAGGAATCGTGCCGAACCTGCAATATTTGCGTTTCGGCAAAGTGGCAATCCTGATTTCGAAATATGGCTGTAAATGCCTACCCGGGACATCTCGGAGAACGCCGTCGTGCACATTCGATTCAGCTGGATATCCAACTTCAATTAGGAAGAACCAAGAAGGATGCGAGGACACGTAAGGGTTGAAGGGAGAAAGTGTGCGTCTGCTGTGAGCACCGCCTTTCCATTCTTTCGTGTGCTCTATTACCTTTTCGATTTTTTTTTTCACGACCTTTTCCCATGTTTTCGATAGATTGTGAAGGAAGGAGCAACCAAATCATACAGGTTGCCTAAGCCACGAAAACGGGTCATCCTGCGATGAGCCCGTGACGATAACGATGCTCAGGAGAGAGAGAGTTGTGCAGGACTGTAGCAGAACAGGTCCCTCAGCCCTCGTAGTAGGGATCGATAAGCAGCATGCTGATCAGCTTCACTGAAGAACGAGACGTTGCAGCAACACTTACGTTCGTGTTGCGCCCAAGAAAGCACCAGGCTTCCATCTAAGGTCTCAATAGGGACGTTCACGGCAACATCCCGGGTTCTTCGCATCTGGCACGCTGAAATCGTTTCGGGACTGCAGCTGCACATGCACATGCACCTTCATGAATGAAGAGGACTGTTCAAAGTGATCGTTCAAAGATCCGAAGCAGGAGAGCAATGACAGCTTCCAGAAAAAAAGCGTGTGCGAGCAGGAGTACCGATCTGGAACATGTAAATCGTCAGGAGACCGATGAATCGCGACGCAAATGTTCGTCAGCTCTCGTCAGCTGGACTTTTCAGTTTCTCGGTCGTTGCGCTGCTCTTAGTCCTTGCTCCAAACAACTCCTGGATGGAAAGCCTCCCATAAGGGTGCAGGGTCGCAAAGGACAACACGAAGACTTCTGGACTCCCATCCAAGTCCCGTATCACGGAGGCGATTGCAGGTTTCAACTTATGACGAGACCCTAGTTTGCTGGAAAATGCCTTAGAGAGAGGTAGAAATAAAAAGATCCCTGAGAGACCAATGTAGTCTTGTCTTCGTGTGCAAGAAGAAAAGGAAATGAGAAAAAGGAAAAAGAAATCGCGGGAATAGGAGAACTCGTGTTGTTCACGCAGTCCACGAAATCACTGAAACGGCGGAGAACCTGTTTTAAAGCGCAGTGGTCCTTTCCAGTGTCCCTTGGTCTTCGGAGAGAGATGCGCTCGAGTCCGGAGGCACCAATTTCTGTTCAGGAGGATTTTGTGTTTTCCAGCTTCCAGCTTGAATGCCAACACCCGGGATGAAAACAAAACTTGACTTGTGAAGAAGACAGAAGTGGCATACCCAATGATCGTTTTGTTGATGATCTATCGCTCCCCACGAAATCTTAGAATCAACTTCTTCGAGCTCATCTTCCAGCCTTCCAGCAAATCGCGCGGACTTTCCCTTGTTGAAGTTCTTGTTAGTCCCATCGCAAAAGAACAAAGACGTGCCCATAAAGTTTTCCGGAAGGACCCAAACAGAGCGAAGTGTTCGCCGACTTCTCTTTCAGTAGTATTTGTCTTAGTCTTCCATTTCAATACGCTCGTCATGCAGGAAGCTTCCATTTTCCTTGCCGCCATTTCTCGAGTTTCAGTGACACGTGGGTAGCGTGTAGCGATTCCATTCGGATTGGATCCAACGGTTTTCGCCCAGAGGAGTCAGTGAGACGAATCGCAGAGAACCCCTCGCATCGGCAAAGTACCAAAAATTGTCCATTTTGAGGAAAACCGCTCTTTCAAGTTACTTTGGATCTGCATGGCACAAGTTATGATCTGCAGTAGAGAGTCCACTCTCCCTTCGGCTGGAAGTGGAAACTCGAGGCAGATGCTGAAGAAACCATCATCACTCAGGTCACGTATCTCTCACCAGGGGTCGGGAGCAGCGCCGGAGCACAACCCGGACATGTCCCTCTCGGAAAAAAATTAGCCTGCGATTGGAAGGACTTGAGAGAGATGGCATGTTGAGGCATCTTGAGAGAAAAGCATCTGTTGCCAAAGCGGAGACCAAGGAGTTGTCGATTCAGGAGTTCGCGCAGTTGGCGTCTCGAAACTTTCGTTCTGTTGAAGACAGCCTATCGTCGACACGTTCCTGAGCGTTCCTCCCGCGATGAGAGGGGCACCACGGCATGCGGCTGGCCAAGCGATCCTCTCGTTGCTCCAGTTACGCTTCGAATCGACTTCTGGTGGCTCCCCGAACTTCGGGCAGGGCACTTTGTGAAGCTGAGTTCTTCCGATGATGTGATTCACCGTGGAGAGCCTTCGAGATTGGCCAAGCTGGCCGGGAAGCGACCTTGCCAGTGTGTTTGACATCTCTGGAAGCGATTCGAGGGATCGAGTGCTGAAGGACGGCGACGCGACCTCTGACCGGGGCACGGGTTATCCCAAAGACGAGCTACAGAGGTGATAACACCTGTAATCTCCAAGCACTGCCACGGGACACAAGTCAGCATTATGGCATGTGACATGGAGCCAGGAATGCTCCCGGGCTTGGAAGCGGGCAAAGGTCATGGGTGTTCAGCCTCCAGATCACCCGCTAGGCGCTTCGAAGGCAGCAGTGGTCTTCACCCTCCAGCGAACGAGTGGGTGAGCGTCTCTGCCGCCTCCACTGCCACATCAACTCGAACCGTGCGGTGGTGGATTCTGGAAGAGGGGCAGCACGAGTTGACTTTGCAAGGGCACAGACTTTGCGAGAGCCCCCATCATTGGGCACACGCCGGAAGCTGTGGGTTTGCAAGAATTCCTTCCCTTCCCTCCCTTCAGCTCGCCACCTCTGACGCGCGCAACTTTCGTTGAAGGCTGTCCCCTGCAAGAGCGGACTCTGGCTTCCTCAGGAAGGATGAACATCGACAGTGGACTCCTTTAATCTGTCGGGAAGGGGGGAGGGAGAGAGAAGGAAGAGGGCAACTCACCACCCCTGCCTTCCTCCCTCAAACTCCGCTTCGGTCCCTTCCTTAGCCATTCCTCGACGAAAACTCCCTAGGGGAGATGCTCTCGTTTCTTGGAACCGGAGAAGCTGCTGTCGTTGCGGTCCATCCAAGGAGGAGCGGTTGTTTGCGCTGCGGGAAAGGCACCGCCTGCCGATAGCACTCGCTCGCCAAAACTTGCCCTTAGGCAAAAAGAACTCTTCGCACCGTCGCCCCCGATCTCTCTCGAATCTGCGGTCCTCTCCCCCGTTACGACCTTTTCGAATATGATGGTTTTGGAAAAAACTCTCTTGCTCGCCTCCCGCCGCTCGTCTTCCGTATCGCCCCCTGCGCCACCTAGTAGTATTCTCATCCAGATCCCGGTTGTCCCCGCGGAAGATACACGCGATGCGTTGGTGGGTCGGAACCGACCGAAATGGCGTGTCGGGAAGACACGACGACCACCAGCAGCCCTGCCGTACGATGATGGGATCGATGCAGCTCCCCACCTCTCGGAGAGCGTGCTGCAGACATCGGGAGGAGGAGGAGAAGGTAGTCTGCAGCGGAGTCCCATTCTTCCCCACAGACCAGGAGAGGGAACGAGGATTTTCTTTGCTTCTTCCTTCCTCGTCTCTTATCCACGGCTCCCCTGCTCCCTTTCGTCCAGAAAGAATGAGGTCTGTGAGTGTGGTCTGGACGCGCACGCGGGAAACAGGCAGCTGCCCCGTCCTCTTCCCCTACATCGGCCATTGGCTGCGGTTGCCATGCTGGGTCTCTTCGAGGGGATCGCAGTGAGGCCCAATTGGCTCAAGCGACTCCCTCCCTTCGCACGGCCGGGAACGCTTCCTCCTCCTGCGAGGAGGCTGCTGCCCCCCCCCCTCCCCCCTTCTGAAGTTCCTTTTCCTCCCCTCTTACGGGTTTACAGCCATCCACATCCTCGGACCGCTGCCAATCGTCCACGTCCGTCCGGCGCTGTGCTTTGCCTGACGCTTTCGCAGCTCATCTCCTGCCCAGCCCTCTGACGTCGCCGGGTCTGGTGCAGTGAACAGCCGCTCCATGACTCGTGGTGCTGCCAAAGCAGCGGAAGAGGAGGCGGAGGCGGCAACAGCTAGAGGGAGAAGGAGAAAGGTCCGCAGGAAGATCAAGAACGCCTGTCGCTTCTTCGCTCCCGCAGGTGCTGCCTCCAAGCGGATTCGCGCGCGGAAAAATCTTTCCTGAGGAAGCCGCGACGGGATGTGATGGGCGGACGACCCTCTGGGGGTCCCCACCACCTCGGAGCGTGAGGAGAAGAACGGGGAAGGTTCGATTTTTTTCCTCACGAGATTCTCACAGTGAGTCCGGTGATACCGCCTCCTCACAGAGGACGCGAAGAGCACTCCGGAGGGCTGCATACGCATTTTCCGTCCCCCAATCCCTCTCCATCTCCACCCACTATTTCCTCCCCCCTCCCCTTCGTTTCCCTTCCGAGCGGCTGCGTTTCGTAGGGGGAGAGTTCTCCGTGTTCCTGCAGCGGCGGCGCGGTGGCCAACCCAGTCCTGCTGAGAGGCGCCTGCGAGGTGATTCCTTATTGACTTTTTTTCCTGAGGGAATCCTCCTCGAGGGGGTCGAGCAGCCGCTTGCAGGAGTTGCCCTCTCCCCCCTTTCCCCTCCGTCCTCCTCGCAAAGGAACCCCGTGGGAAGTCGGGAGGAGTGGGACGGAAAGTGGGGGCGTGACGTCCCCGTGGGAAGACGGTCAGCATTCGCTCCCGAGACGAGGCTGGCACAGGCGAAAGGAAGAAAACTTGGACCGGATGAAGTCATCCGGTCACTGGAGGCACCCGACACCATCGCCTTGGGTATTGCGCACGGCGGTCCTCCGCCTTCTTCGGCTCCTCACCCGGTTTGAAAGTTCCCCTTCCCGTTCCCGGAAAAGGACAGGGGAAGCGCACTTGAAGTGCCTGCTGGTCGGGAAGGGGGCGGAGCGGGGGCGGAGCGGATTCCAGAGGAAGGGACGCTCCTCCCATCGTCGCCAGTCGTGTTCGGCGGAGGTTCTCCTGGAAACGACGCGTTTCTCCTGACGGCGGTGGCGACGACCCTCCTCCTGACATTCCCCCCCCCGCTCCCTTCTTTCGTCTCCTCTCTCTCACCCCCTTCCCTGCTTGTCACCCCCTCCCCCTTTCCCTCTCTTCTTCTTGCATCCACTGCCAGCATTGCAGAGAGTGGAGGATAGGAGGCAGCGGACGGGTCGGCCTTGTCGCCACGGCGACGGGAGGCACCTCTCCGAGGCGTTCGTCTTCGCATCTCCCCCGACTTCGTGGGTACAGAGCACCCTCGGCCCGCGTGTCCATCTCCGCAAGGTCAGAATGCAAGGGGAGGATGGAGGAGAGGAGTACATTGCGACCCTTTCCTCGCACCTTTGCCCCCCCCGCTCAAGGCCCGGTGGAGCGAAGGGTGGCGCCTCGCCCGCGGCGTCTCCAGGGCGCGGCCCGCCTCTCTCCGTGGCGGCATCGATCGCTCCTCCCGGAGCAGCTCCCGTCCTCCTCCGGGGGAGTGAGGATGGCAGAGAGTGAGGTGGGAGAGGAGGCATCCAGAGCTTCCTCGAGATCTGCCCTCCTCCCCCACCGCCCTCTTGCGAGCGGGCGTTGTCACCGCAACCCGGGAACGGCGACGGGTGGGATGGAAAGATGCGGACGGTGGGAAACAGAGTCAGCTCTCACCTCTGGCGGCTCTCTGCCTCCCGCCGCCGTGGACCCGAGATCCCGTCCGAAGCGAAAGGGGAGGGGGGAAGGGGGGAGAGCGAGCGAGCCGAAACGTCATCGCGTGCCGCACGCGGGACACACTGGGCCCGCGCGCGCGCGAGCGCGGCCGCTGCTGCAGCCGCCGCAGCCGCCGTGTGCTCTCACTGTGCTCTTCGTCTTTGCAGCGTCTTCTCGTCCTGCTGAGCGCCGAGTCTCGTCGCCATGGCAGCCTTCCTGGCGAAGCAGATGGTGGGGAGTCAGCTGAACGCGGTGAAAGGTAAACGGGGCTGATCTCCCCGTCCTCCCCGTCTCCCCTCGCGAGCACGGGGGGGGGGGTTGCTTTCCCGGGGGGCTCCTCTCTCCTCCAGATCCCCCCTCTTCCACTCTTAGCCTCTGGTTCTCCGGGAACGACAACCAGCTGTTCCTCTCTTCTCCATCTTCCTCTCACCACCTTTCCGGAAGCCTTCCGAAGATGCCGGAGCCGACTTGGTGCCGGCGGCTCCACACGGGCGTTGTTCGAGCCTGCGAGAGGGCCTATGGCGACGGCACGTCTTCCTTTTTTTTTGTCTCACTCGACCCCCTCCTCTCCCCCTTCTTTCCTCCCTGGCTTCACTCTCCACTCTGCTTTCTCAAGTCAACTCCGTTGCTTCTGGGAAGTGTCGAGGAGGGCAGAGTGGGTCACGGGACAGGCGCGTTTCATCGCCTTTTTTTTAGCCATCTCTTTCCTACTCCTCCTATTTTTTTTCCTTCCCTGCAATTCGGTTCCGAGAAATTCCAGGAAAAAGGGTAAGGGAAAAGAACGTCAGGGCAAGGGGGGAATGGGACCTCTGGCAGAGGACGTGGTCCCGGAAATTCTTGAGGGAGGAGTCGCTTTACGAGTGAAAACCTCTGCGGTGACATGGCGTTTTCCCAGGAGGGGGGGGGGGTCATCAGGAAGGGAGGAGAGGCCAAGGACGCATCGCGCATCCCGATTTTGAGGGGCCTTCTCGCCCGCTCTCCTTTCACGCTGACCGCGGCCCCTTCTGACCCGGTCTCCAGAGGCATTTCGGATCCATCCTTAGTTTCGGCCTTCACTCCCCCGGTTGGGCAGGAGACCTCGCCGATCCCCGCTCCCGTCCCGAGGAGGAGGAGGTGGAGGACGGAGGAATGAAGGAAGAAGAGAAAGGAGGGACAGGAATGTTCCCCCCCCTCACTCCCACGGTGGTTTCGAGCGTCCCCTCGACCGCGGGCTTCCTCGGTCCGGCGTCCTCTCGGCTGGAGAGGAGCAAAAGGAAGGGATGAAATGTGAGAGGGGGGGGAATCAGATGCCGAGCGGTGCGATCCGTGCAGACGCATCCCTCGGATGCTCAGAACGGGATGAGGGTGGATGGGGAGTGGTCTTTCCGAAGGACATGGGAGGCGACGTGCAGGGGATGTCCATGTAGCGCATCTCCCAGGTGCAGCCCTCTCTCTCCACGAGCGCGTTCCCGTGGACCTCAGGAGGGCCGCTGCTGGGAGGCAAGGGACTGGTTCCCTCTCTTCCCGAAGGGCCCGCAGGACCTGATGAGGAAGGGATGGGGACGGTAGCGAGAGACCACTGGGTTTTCCTGGAATCTACGGGTCCCTCGTCTCCTTTCGATCTCCGCCCCCGCAACGCTTTCGCAGGGGAGAGGGAAGGGGCAGTGAGGGTGGAGTGGGGGGGGGGAAGCGTCCCGCCCCACGCGCCTCTCTCTTTTCCCCTTTCCTTCTTCGCCCTGCTCTTCCGGACAGCGCGCAGAAGCGTCGGTGCTGGACCGACGGCTGCATCCCAGGATCTGAGAAGGAGGAGGTGCTCCCGTACATGCATCACATGGGGGAGGCGCGCGGGAAGAGAGAAGGAGAAGGGCCGCCTCTCCCTCCGAATTTACGCTCCTTCTTCTCCCTCCCCTCCGTGTTTCCCACGCGCAGGACGCTGCGGAGGGGAGGTACAAGTGTCGAGCGTTCTTCCATCCTGCTTGACCACCACCTAGCGGTCAGCAGGCGAGTTTTTTTTTCTTTTTCGATGCAGAACCCGAAGGGAGGGGAACTGAACAGCGCGGATGCGGGAGGGTGCATCCTCCTCCTCCCAGAGGACGCATCTCCTCCTTCCCGCACCAACGGAAAAGAAATTCCTCCCAGAGGACGAATTTCTTTTCCGTTGGTGTGGGAAGCGAGAGCAGGGCGCTTCCTGCCTCCTCCTCCCCCTCCGGAGGTGCTCCGCGGCATGCGATCCGAGCGCGCGCGCGCGCGTCGAAAGCAAATGACTCGTCTATGAGAAATGGGGGGGACCGGGGAAGGAGGGGTGGGGGAAGGGAGGGACCATAAAGGAAGCTCCCTCGATCGCTGTCGCCGCTTCCGCCGCCATCGGCTTTTATGGCCCCCATCAATCCGCCCGTTTCCGCCCTGTCAGTCGCCCCTCTCCGGGCGGGCGCGTCGCCGAATCGCTCGGCCGGAGTCCCCCTTCCCCTCCCCCTCCTCCTCTTTTCCTCCTCCTTCCCACTAATGACTCCGGGCGCTCCTCCCACCATTATCCCGCGCGCTGCAGCTTCCTCCTTCCCTCCTCCCCCGCATTATCCCTCACGCATCCAGGCGTACGGAGGCGAGAACAGCAGCAGCAGCAACAGAAGTAGCAGCAGCAGCAGCGTTCCTCCTCCGCCCTCCACCCCTTTCTCGTTCCAGAGTCCCCCCTCTGCCCCGGTCTCCTCCCGCGTTCCGAGTGGTGACGCCGCACGCGGAGGCTGCCGGAGGTCAAACTGCTCGAGCTCACTGGTCTCCGCCACGCGGTTGGTTGCCCCCGGGAGAAGCGGGGAGAACCCTCGGCGGCGGCGGCGGTCCGGCTTGGGAGCTCCAGTGCCACGAGCAACTTCATGCGGTGGCGACAGCCTCAGCGCCGTCCAACGAGGGCGCTCCTCGCGAGCAGGGAAGCAGGGGAACGGGGAAGAGTTCGACACGAAGGGCGGAGGAGGAAGTAGTAGTAGGGGAAGAGAGGCCTCCACTCCGTTCCACCCGTGCTGCCTTATGGGAATTCCTCGCAGCCGCCTCCGGGACTGCTCACCTTTCCTCTTCCTACAGTTTCCCCCTGCCTACTGTCCCGGAATTCCGAAGGGGGGAGGGGGGTACCAGGCTCCCCGTAGGGATGAAGCGTGGTCGCGGGGAGGGCGGAGATTCAGGCTGGGACGCGCTCCCGGTCGACCTCCCAGCCGCGGGATCTCGGGCCCTGCAAGAGCACTGCGGAGGCGCAGTGCTCTTGCAGGGTGGGGTGGGGAGAGGGGAGGTCTGGCGCCTATCCGGAAGGCATCCCAGAGGCAGCGACGCGCTTCCGAGATCCGGAATACAGGACGCGTGCTCTCCGGCAATTACCGGTTTTCTCTCCACGGCGAAGCGATTTCCGGGAGTGAACCCTTCCCCCTTTCTCTCCCTCTCTCGTCCTTCCCGCCTCCCCTGTTTCAGGGAAAAAATCACGATCCGTCGGGACGTTTCCCGGGTGTGGGGAACGCTTCCCTCCACGGGTGTTCCAGGACGAGTCCTCCACGGCAGGAAAGGAAAGGGGGCGCCCTTCTCCCTGGAAAAACGATGGCTTTCCCGGGATGGGGGTGTACGGGTTCCTGGCGGCGAGGACCTTTCCTGGAATGCGACCCTTTGGGAGTTTCTGGATATCCGTTGCAGGGAACGCCCTGGGAGGCGAGCAGTCTCGAAAGATTTCGGGGATGGAAGGGGGGAGGCGCTCTTCTATGCAGAAGAGTCGTCGGACTCCCTCTGAATGGCCTGGTGATGGTCGACTTCCACGGGCGCGATCCTGCTCCCCGTTCGATTTCCCGGGAATCCTCTTCTCCTCCCTCCCGCTGCCGCCTTTCTCAGCGAACTCCTATGCTTAGGGGATGGGGATGGGATAAAACTGGGGACGCGTATCCCGCGCGTCAGCAGCCTCCGTCTGGGACGGAGACCCCGGAGCCCTGCTGACAGGCAGCGGCATCCAGGAGCAGGTAAGACGCTCGCCATATCCCAGATACTGGGGTTTGTGGGAAGGTGTTCTGAATTGAGGATCCTTTCTCCCTCTTTTGCCTCCCTTGCGCGTTCCCATTCTTCTGTCGAGTGGTGTGACTACTTCATAAGAACTCCCAAGGAGGGAGTCTCGCTCATCTGGTGCCGGCGACCGCGGTGGCCCAGGACGGTGCCCTCTGAGTGATCCCGTTCCTCTTCCTCCCCACTCTGTCTGGGGAATCTCGGAGGATCGCCGAATTCGAGGATCTTCCCTTGTCTCGGCGGCGGCTGCAAGCAGTCCAGCCGACGTCCCCATGCTTCCCTCCTCTTGTCCCTCCTCCCTGCTTCCCTCTTCTCTCACAGTCTCGCCAGGAGCCGCTTCCCGTCGCCAATAACCGCTCCTGTCGCTTCCTCTCCCGTGCTTTGGACAAAGGCTTTCGGACCAGAACCCGCCCTCTCTCTTATGGAATCGGACACGGAAGGGAAGGGTACAAGGCATTCCCTCTTTCAACCGCCACCCCCATTTTCCTCCCCACCTCTTCCTGGGGTCCCAAATCCTGGATCATCCTCTCCTCAACATGGTCCAATGCGGAAGCTGAGTCTCCCTTGACGCAGCGCTCACCCACGATTCCTCGTCCCGGACTCGAAAGAGACGGGCGGACGTCTTCGGGGATGGTGGGCAGCGCTGGGGGCTTCGACCTAGCTCCGGGCCCCCCTTCCCCTCCCCCACATTGGATGCGAGAGCGCAGCATCGTCCTTCGGAAGTTCGCCGAGCAACCTGAGCGTTGGGCGCCTTGGACTTCCAGACCCGACGGCGTCCCTCGCGGAGGGACCTCGGCACGACCCGAGACTTCGCCTCCTGGAACATCGCCGCAGCACCTCCTCCCGCTCGGTCGCGGGGGTCCTCGCCTTTCCATGCAGTGAGCATCCACCCCACGCCTCCGTAGGGAACGGGCGTGGGGACGGGGGTCCAGAGCCGCCCTCTGGCTGCAAAAACGCCGCTAGGGTCGTTGGTTTCCCCGTCTTCCCGTCTCCCCTCTTCCTGGAGCCCTCTGTCTAACGCGTGGAAAGGCTCTTCTATCCCACGGAAAGAACTCCCCGCTCTCTTCATATGAGGTCCGGCCTCTTTCAGAACTACGGTTCGGGACTCTTCTGCGCCCACCGCTTCCCTTCCCTCCGGCACTTGCATTCGATCGTCTTATGACGCCTGCCTCATGGGGCAGTTCGAGCGTGCCCTGGAGCGAGCCACGTGCTGGCCAGACGGACGCCTTGGCTGCCTCTGCACCCTACTTCGCGTCCTGGGGTCTCCGTAAATGATGCAGAGCGGCGAAGAGCCCTTTCCATCAACGCTCATCCCCACGGAGCATCATCTCTGTCTCTCGAGGTGTGGGGGGCTCCGAAAGGCGCGTACCCGAGGGCTCCTGCGAGTCCTCGTCGCGTTTTCCCCTACGTGCGCGCCACCGAGCGAACGGTCCAGAAAGGAGGGGGACAAGGAGAGAAGAGGGCACTCCCAGTCCACGAAGAACCATCCGAAGCTACGCGGGGGACAGGGGGAGGCTGCGAAGATCGTGGTGCCGCTAAGCGGACGGGGATTCGCACGCACTCGGCGGCTTCAGCGCGCGTGCCCTCGGGCAATAATCGCCGCATTCGTTGCCCCGCAGCTTCGGGACGGTTGGACGGCTGCGCTTTGCCCCATGACTTGGGATGGGGGAGAGGGCAGCGTCTTCCGCAGGCACACATCTGCTGTGGTCCTCCTTTTATCCTTTCTTCCTTCCCTGCCCCGCGAAGATGACCCGCGAAGGCAACGATTCCCTCTCCCCTTCCTCGATCCCGTCCAGGGAAAAGCCAGCATCATGATTCCTCGATCTGGAACACGCCGATCAATCGTTCCGGTACAGCAGCGAGAGGATGCCCCCATCCCGCCGCCGCCGCCGCCGCCGCACTCCTCTCCCTTCCACTGCATTGTTATTAAATTTTCCGAGTGCTTGTGCAGAACTCGCAGCATCCCTGGGCCCTCTTCTCCCTCCTCCCGACCTCATCGCTCACTCCCTCTGCCGGGGAAGAAATTCCCTTTTATGGAACTTTCATTTTTCAAAGCTCCCATGGAAGACAGGCCAAACAAAATGCTTCAGCACGCTGGGCAAACAGCGGCGCAGCATCATGCGACGGGTGCCGTGGGAGTGCACTCGTTCTGATTGGACGTCAAACATCACGGAGATGTTTGCTGTAACCGCTTCCGATGATGGCAGGGATGGAAACAGATGCCGCTGCTTCCTTCGTGGGCATGGATGGGCTAGGTCTCCGAGGATGAACCCTCCTCCTCCTCGTGCGGAGCCGAGGGAGAGCTGCTACTTCGCCTCAGGCAGCCGCCGGCGATGACGGCAGAGTGAAAGAGCAGGAGGAAGAGTGGACGAGGAGAACAGGGTCCCAGATAGGAGCGCCATCTCTCTCGCCTTCGCTACGTCGGTCTTCCGCATCCCAGCAGACCCGACGCACGAGACATAGGGAACTCCGAGTCAGTCAAGTGAAGAAAAAAAAACCCTTCCACCGATCCTGAGGGAAAAATGCCAACAGCAAAGGGAAAAGTGGGAGCAGGAAAGAATCGAAGGATGCTCTCGCCCTTGCGCCCGGCCCCACACCTTCCACCATTCGGGACCGTGGGGTCTCATTCCCCCCGTCGAAGAAGCCCTCCACCTGCCGCGCGCAAGGGCTGGCGCCGCTGGATCAGTTTCAGCCCCAGTTTTTCTTAGCTGCCCTTCTCGCCGACCCTCCTTCCTGGCGTGCCCAACCCTCCTTCCTGAGCCTGTTTTCACGGCGATCCCTTCCTCTTCCTCCCTCGCCCGAAGGAAAGGAATCGGCGTGCGAACAGCTTCCTCCTCTTCCCTCCTTCCCCATTCCCCCCGTGGTTCGCAGTCTCGGAAGCTCTGCCACGGGACGGCGGGCGATCCGCTTTCCCTTTGTGACGCGTGCCCTTCGGGGCGTCTTGGCGCTTGCGGCTGCCGATTGCGGGTGGCGCAGGCGAGCCGCGCGCCAACTCTAGGGAGACACGCCTGCCGGTTTCCGGAAAGTCCTGCTGGTCGAAGCGCAGCGGCTCGGAGTGTGCGTGCGTGCGTGCGTGCGTGCGTATAGACAGCTGTGCTCAGGTCCCTGGTTGCCTGCTTGTTTTCGTGCACACGCCAGTGCGCGGGGCCGCGTCTTCGCCCATTCTCGAGGGATTTTCGCATCGGGACTTTTCCTTCCTCCTTGAGGGGAACCGCCGCTGCTTCCTCGCTCCCGCAGCGGTCGCCCGCTCACGGGAGCAAGGGTGCGCTCCCTGCTCTGCGGCATCCCGCTCGTCCTGCCACGCGCGAGCTCTCGAAAGTCTCGCTACGGGTGGGCGGCGGAGGGCGTGGCGGCGGCTCCTGGCCGCCGAGGGCAGCAGCGGCGTCGCTTTGCGGGGGTTCCCCACCGCTTCCAGAGACCGTGCGCGTCCGAAACTTTCGATTTCCCCGCACCGCGGATGATTGGCTCCCTTGGGGAATTCCGGTCCCCGGAGGACCATTCTTCCTCCCTCTAATTATCGGGGAAAAAGTGAAATGTCGGTTTTCCCGAAGGGCATCTTGTTCCCCCCTCCCCCCCCCCTCTTTTTTGGCTCAGTAGGGATCGATCGACTCACCCCTCCCGGACACTTCTCTTTGGGGTGCCCGGGTCACTCGCGGCTCTTCCTGCCTCCACCGTTGCTGCCCCTTCTCCAGCGTTCATCTCCAGTCCGGACATCGCAAGCAGGAACTCGGAAACGGAAGTTGTTGTTCCCGCGCGCGCGATATCGATCCCCCTTTCTCGAAAATTGCATCCTTCCCTTCCCCCTTCGGAACGGAGCCCGCAGACCCCGTTTTCCCGGGGAACTCGGAAGCGCACGTTCTCTCCGTTGGTCCTCGGCGGTTGGTAGTCGTGTGCGGCTGCAGCTCGAGGATCCTGGAAGATAGGGGAGGGTGGAAGGGAAACGCGCGTCGACCTGGGTGCTCGCCTCCGTGATCCCTCAGGCAGCTCTTTAGGAGGGACTACAGGATGCCTTCTGCTCTTTCGCCACTCCCGAATGCAGGAATGTTCCTTCCTCGGATCCTGCCCACTGTCGCCTCATTGTCCGCGGAGAGACCGAGGAGGAACAGCAGCAGCGACTGCAAACATTCCTTTCTGGAGCCTGGAAGACACCCACAAGTGTTCCAGGGACCCTTTTCCAAGTTCAGAGAGCCGCTTCTCAGGAAGGTCTCGTCGCAAAACTGCCTCGTGAGTTGTCAGGGAGACTCACTGCCGCGAAAACTTGCCCTGGAGCACGAGAAAGGCGACGGTAGACCGTCGCGCATCCCTCCTCGATAGACCCGAAGCGGCGCCGACCCCATCTTCCCATTGAAAGGAGACGGGGAAGGGGGAGGGGGGGCGAAGAAAGGGGAGTAAGGCAGCCTTACTGAGCGGCGTGGACTTTTCCTGCAAAGTCCCTGTTCCTGGAAAGAGCGAGCTCTTTCCCTCGACCCTATGGCGAGAGCACACCGTTGCTGCCGCACACGCGATGAAAACCCGGATGATGAGGGGAAACCTGGGGACAACTCACACCGAAACCCGCATCCCACTCCTGTGCTCTTATCCCTCACTGGAAGCACGGTTCCGAGCGGACCAAGACCAAGCCCACCGACATAGAGAAAGGGACTTCTCAGGCCCTTTCACCCCGTTTCCTCCTTGAGGGGGCAACTAGTCGGGGGGCTCCGGAAACGCGTTCCGAACCTCGCGGTCCATGAAGCACAGATGGCACTGATGGGGTTGCCTGTTTCAGGACAGATCTCTGGCGGGGACAGCTCCAATGACGTGGAGAAGGAGGAGGCCGAGAGGGAGAGGCTGGAAGCAATTCGGGAGGCGGAGGAGAGAAGGAAGGAGAAGCATCGCAAAATGGAGGAAGAGAGGGAATCCATGAGGCAGGAGATCCGGGACAAGGTAACAGTGAGTTCGCATTCCCTAAACTTCTCCTTAGGAGGTCCTTCCCTCGCTCCCCTGAGTCTTCTGGCCACCCTGTCTCACCATCCTCTTTCCAGAGAAACGAGGTGAACGAGAGTGACCGCGAGGTTGCTAGGGGGTGCCCCAGCGCTTAGTCTTTTCCACTGGGGAACGAGCGACAGAGTCTTGCTTTCCAGAGGAAGAGCGGGAGGTACGCCCATGAACCAAGGGCGAGTCCTTCCCGTTCCTGGAGAGTCTTCCCCGCCGCTACTTTCGCTTCCCCTCCTCGCCCCTTTCGGTCCCCGCCCCGCCCGCGCACCTCCGCCCTTTCCTCGTTCACGGTCGCGGTTGATGACAGACTCTTTCCGCAAAACACGGAAGTTGGCCAGCGGTGGCGATCGGATCACAGGAATCCTGCATCCCTGGAACCTTTGTTCCCTACCTGTCAACCGCACGGGACTTCTGCCTCACGTTTTCTTCCGGTTCCGGCCTGCGCGAAGCTCAGCGCCCGGAAAGCAAGGACTTTCCCGGCCGTCCTGTGGAGGTGTCGCTGCACGCGCACCCTCGGCCGGCCGTCGAAAAAAGGCTCTCGCCCACAGGTTCCCAGTTAGCCTTCCTTAGCTCCCTCTTCCGCACCCTCCTGTACACCGCACGCCTCCGTGCTACGGCAGTATCCGGAAGCGCGCCTGCCAGCCCAGAGGTGCCAAACGAAGTGAGAGAGAGAAGAAAGAGAAAGATAAAAATAAACACACAAAAAAGAATCCATCTTTGCTTGCTGGAGATTCGCGTCTTCCGAGAGCCCAGTTTCCGGATCAATTATTCCAAGTGAATTATCCCGATGAGGTGCTTTCCGTTCTCAGCAAGCGAACTGAACGGATCCGAGCCGCGTCCATCTCCCTTCTTGCTTCCAGCACTGCTCGAACGCCCAGAGCGTCCGCCCGTCCAGCACTCATCACGATGAAGACTCGTGGAACCGTTGCGGAAGGTGTCGCGGAGGGGGAGGACAGTCGATGTAAAGCGGTCCAGCACAGGCAACGACGGAATCACGGAAACATCAAAGAACAGGAAGTGCGCATGCGGAGTCCCATAAATCGTGCTCCTGCCGTTTCTGGAATGAGGGCAGAGCAGGCGGCCCTTGCACAAGGGCACCCGGGCACGTGAGAGCGTACGGGAAAGAGCAGCGAACCGGTTGCTTTGGCGCAAGCAAAGAGCACACTGCTGCGTGCTCTGAACACGCAGTACTGGGGAGATGCGTTGCACACCGCGAAGGCGTCCCTTGTCCCCGTCGCTACCCTGGGCAGACTCTGGATTCCGCCTGCGTTCCCGACGGGATTGCGCGGCTCTTGCTGTCGCTGCCGGCTGACCGCATTTCGGATCTCCCTCCTCCTCCTCCTAGCTCTGCTGGACAGAGTGGTAATCTTCTGTTTGCTTGTCGCCAGGGGGAGGACGAGTAGACGTCCACGTACTTGAGACGGCTGCTGCCGTGTCAGCAGCACTTTCCGCGTCGCTGCGATCCTCATCTTGCGCTCGTGGTGCGAGCATCGAGGTTCTCCCGCTTTCGACTGCGGAAAATGGCGTCCCTCATGAGATGGATCATCGCCTCGCTGTCGAGACGGGAAAGATCACCGACCAGAAATTCCCGGTTGCCTGCTTTCTTCTATGTCTTCCAAAGCTGAAATCCAAGGCTGCTGGCCGTATGCCGAACTCTCGTGGTGGTAGTTTTTCCCCGGTCTGCTGCCTCGCACTCAGAACAGGTGGTCTCGGGAAGATTTCGCTCTCCTTTGCACATCTCCTCAGAGGCAATTCGCGGTTTCCCTTTTCGCCAAAAGTGGTTTCACCGAAGTGAGGAGCAGCTCGACCCCAAATTTCCTCCAGAGGTGTTTTAGGATACATGGTTGTTCTTTTCGTTTCCAGCAGGGTGGAGAGACTCAGACCAGCACCGGGATCCCCGAGGCCAACCGTCTCGAAAGACGGGAGGGGCACGCAGGTGATTCTGGATATCTGCCATCGTCTTCCCTCGTGTGTCTGAAAAGCATCTTCTCCGACTGGTGAATCTGAAACCAAGTCCACGAGGTCACTTCCTCGGCTGCTCGCGTCCCAGCACCGTGATGCACACATGGCATGCGACGCGTGCACCCGTTAAGACTTCGAGCTCGTTTCTGGAAGCCTGAAGTTCCCCGCAAGCCCGGGAGTGTCGTGCCTGAGGCCGTTGTCCTCACCTTGCTCTTTGCTCCCGGACGCCGCGAGCCAGCGCTGCAGCCGCCTCGGCAGCCTTTTGCATCTCGAACGGGGAGAACCTCCCGCGGATCTCTTTCGCTCGCCTCTAGGCGAAAGGTTCCGACCTGCACTGCCGGAGAACGCGAGTTTCTTTTCCCTCCTCACTCCCATCTTTTAGCATCCAGGGTGACGGCAGCAGCAGCAGTCACTCGTCCCGCAACCGGTCAACGGAGGCGTGTGCGTGCCATCGTGTAGCCATGGGGATTTGCTCTTCGAGAGCGGTTCGTGAGAGGCTCTCCGAACGGAGCTGGAAGCACAGCTTCATTACCCTGATGAGCCAAGGACCAAACAAATAAACAAAACGGACAGCGATAAAGGGGAGGAGGGGGGCGGAAGTTAATGGGAGGAACGAAAGAAGAAATGAACGCAGGAATGATTAGACGACCAAGAATAGGATGCGAGCGGTTCCGATCAAATCTTCCCATTTATTTACGATGCGGAAAGGAACGTCCATGTTCACACGGATCCCGCGGATCGCGCGTGATGAGCGCTTCTTGTGCTTCTGGCTGTTGGCCTGCGCGTCATTTGCTTGGAAGGAAGGGGGGCAGAGGGGGGGGGGGAAGGTCGGTTCCTCGCTTCGGAGCTTGTCGGGCACTTGCTTTTCCCAGAAGCCACTTCGCCTCGCTCGCTGTTCCCTCCTTTCCTTCCATCCATCACAATTCCGGATCATTCAGAAGTTGCCGGGCGAATCCCGAGAGATCCACCGTGCCGATGGGTCCCCTGCATGGAATCATTCGCCCTTGCAAAAAACCCATAGGCACGTAACTGTGTCGCACCTATCGGCACAGGGACGTATCGTTCTGGAGCGCTGCAGGGTCAAGGGGATCCTCCTGATGGAGGAGGCGCGGAAGAGGGGAGCAGCTCTTCCGAGAGACGATCCCAACCTTGGGGAGGACATATCGGGCGCAGGTGTGCTCGCGGATTTTTCGCTGGGGTACGCGCGCGCTCAAGCGGCGGTTCGGGTGTGTTCCCGACACGCACTGGTGGCCAACACCAGGAGACGATGCCCCCAGGGCCAGCTCACGTCGCTTCCATGCGAAGTGGCTTCCTCGGCGCGCGCTCAGGAGCGCCCTGCGGATCACGTGGACTTCAGTGGAGGACTTGTCCTGTGGCAGATGCAGGGAACGACCTTCGTGGACAGGACGCGATCTGCCTCGCAGTGAAGAGGAAGAGAGAGGCGGGTTCGTGGACTCGGCAAAGATCGTGTCCGGCAGAGTGCCCAGAGGGGAATCTTTGGACCCGAGGAGTGCTCGGAGGACTCCGCAGATGCTCGCTCAGGACGGAAAACCGCCGTCTTCCCGTGCTTTCTGCATCGAACGAGGGATTTCCATAAGAACGAGCTGGACTGGACCGCAAGGAGGAGGCACGTAATCTGCATACGGATTATCTCTCGCGGCCCTCTCAGGAGGAAGAAGGGATCAAGCATTTCTGGAAATGTGGGTCGTTACCATGAGAACGGCGTGGAGGGCGAGCACACGCTTGCGTTCCGAAAGAAATTTCTATCTAATCTTCTGCGGAATTTCCATATGCGCGTAGGGAGGGTGGGCGAGAGAGAGAGCCTGTCGGGTTCCTCTGTGGAAGCTATCATGACGACTCGGAATCCCGCATTCCCAGTGGGTTCCCCCGGTGCGGGGATTCCGGAATGCCGTCCCGGAAATGTTAACAAGAATCTCGGAGGGAAACTTTCCTTATGCTTCTTCCAGGAAGACGGCCGAATGCCCAGGAAGGAGGGGAGTCCCTTTCGGACGATGTCGCCGCGTTTCTCAGGGGCCGAGGCTACGCCGTTCCCATTGCTGCAGATCTGCATTCCCGATCAGCGGCCCACGGCTGGTCCCCCAAGTGCTTTTCAGCTGGGCTGCCTCTCCCTCTCTTCCGAGTGGTTCTCCTCTCGGGGAGGAGTCGGTCGAAACTTGTGCTCGGAGGCGGCGACTCTCGCAGCTGTGTCGCCTTCGGTGATCCCGGAGCTCAGCGCACTCCACGAGCCTCAAGCAGAGAGGCGTTGGCAGGAACAATGCCTTTTGAGGAAGTCCTGTCCTGGCTGCGGCAAACTAGAACCTATCCCTCTCCCCCTTCAGCTTCAGCCCGCCGCTGGCGGTGTATCTCTGCTGGTGTATCGCTTCTCGGCCTTTTGGCTAAGATCAAAGTGTAGCTCTGCTGACCACGGAACGACCATCTTTCTCCATCTCGGGAACTAGAGGGGGGAGGGGAAGGAGAGACTCGGGATTCGAGGCTCTGCGGAAGCAGCTCCTGAGGCTTGAACATTCTCTCAGGACGCGGCGGCACGCATTTTGGTTTCTGCTCGCTGGTGGCGGAGCGGTCGGGAGGACTTCTTGGATCCGGAGAACGCCCGCGAAGATCGACCCACTGCGCCCGTGCACAGTCCACATTCTACGGAACACGGAAGCCTGTCTGGGGTCAGGAAAAAGTCTCTCTCGGGTCGCGCATGAAGTGACCGTACATCCAGCATCCGGAAAAGATCTCTCGGAATGTGGGGTACGCTGCGGCGCATGATTCTTCTGCCTCCTCCTGAAGGGACCCCTGCATAGAAACATCTTTGATGAGCCTACCAGCTACCGCGCCCAACCTCAGGCGATTCCCTCCCTCCTCCCTCCGGCGCTGAGGTCACGTTCGCTGTCAGATATAGCTGAAGCGACCTGGATGCTGGTTGCGGTATCGATTCATTCCGGAGCTCTCCTCCTCGGGCGGAAAACGCGATGGAGTGCGCAGGGAATCATCTGGTCGAGCGGGATGGTTCACTCCTCTCGAGCTCTGAGTCTTCTTGGCGTACCCGAGTCGGCATCGTTCCTGCATCATCCAGCCACTCCTGCATGTCCATTACTCACCTATTTATTTATTCTTTTTTTTTCGTTTTTTTTTTTGAGGAGGGTTGGAGGTGGGGGCTTCTGGTCTCCGCGAAAAGTCGTCGCGCACGCCTTTTCGGTCTGTGCAGAAGCAGGCGCGGCGCCCGTTGGAGGGCGAGCGGCGACGGGCGGAAATGGATCGAAGCGTCCAGGAGAAAGGCACGCGCGAGCCATGCATGACTCCTTTTACCATCTAGGAGTCCGGAGCCTTCCAGAAGTGACGCGCAGAGAGAGCACATCTCCGCCGTGCGCGCAACGTTTAATTCAGACGTCTGGCCTGAGGAGTACAAGGGCGCAAGGGAACGACCTCCCGGAGACAAGGGAGGGGGTAGCTGCGCTCCGCGACCGAGGATTCTGGAAGAGACGACGGGCTGGGCCACATCCCACTAAAGGACATCCCTTCATCCCCTATCCCCACCTTCACGATCTTTCTGAGAGATCACCACCCCCTCTACCCTGTAGGATGAATCGGGGAGCGCTCCGAGTCGAGATGGATGTCATAGGGAGAGTAGGGGAGAAGGATGCAGCGGATTACAGCCATCAGACCGCTGCTTACAAATGGCGGTGCTCCATGAGGCAGCATCCTCGGACGCGGAAGCTTGGATGGCGCACTTTTAAGGCTGCGGAGTTCCCCAGAGGTCCCACGTGGACCAGCGAGGAGCCGGTCGTTCCACAGAACTCACGGTCCGCCTCCCTGGGGATTGCAGGAGAAATGCCGCCGACCCGTAGTCCATTCTCCTGCGACTGCCTCTCTCCGGAAATTTCGCTTGGGGGTTTGACTCGGGAGCCAGGGACGGGGCAGCCTCTCCCGGCCCGTTTCCAGGCGACTTCTTCCTCCCTCGCGAGTTTCCTTTCCTCCCCGTTCTTTTGATGTTCCCATCACTCGCTCCCCCTCCGCGTTCAGATGGAGTGGGATGGACTGACGGGGGAGCCGATGTCCACTGCGATTTCCCCTCCGCCTTCCTCTCTCCTTTCTTTCTCGCTTTCCCTTCACAGTAGCGGCCTCCGTCTGCAGGAAGCGCGCTCACAATCGTGGAAACCTCTTCGACGAGGGGAGCGCCTGGGAATACGGAAAAGACGCCAACGGAGGGCAGCGGGAACGACCCTTTTTTCCCTCCGCACCCCAGAAGAGGCCCTTGCGTAGCTGTGATCTGACGAAGCAGCTCTTCGCATTCTTCCGGATCGCGCGGAAGGATCTTGCATGGGGCGTGCGGCGCCCAGGGATCGCCCGCCTACACGCTTGCCTTTCCCGCGCGGCGAGGAAGGTCGTCTCGGAGGCGGGGAGGCTGTTCTCTGGCGCGCTCAGTTTCTGGCCGTGTCTCATCGGAGGGTCCGGGAGAGTAGCAGTGGAGTGCCCGGCCGCTCCTGCCGAACCCTAAGCACCACGAGTTTCAGAGGAAGAAGAGGGATGGCACTGTCCTTGCCTGAAACGGAAACGGCGCGCCGTTCTTCCTTACCGGGATCGTAGGATTGACCTTCCCCAATCCCCCTTCTGCCCTCTCGTCCTCTCCCACTTCATCCCTTCCCGCACTGCAAATCAGAGAGGAACCTTCCGATCAGGGAAGGGCGCTTCCCGCCACCTAGTTGCCTCGCGAGTTCCTCCCGGTTGCTTCCGGAAAGAACTCGCAGACCGCCCACGACCGCTTGGTCTTTCAGGAAAGTCTGTGCGCTTCCCCCCTCCTTTCCCGCCCTCGGCTGGCTGAGCCTGCCGGGCCTCTCTCAGGCGGAGCGCGCGCGCGCGCGCGCACTCCGGATTTGACCTTCAAGAGACTCACCCGGGGTCCTGTCCCCTCCCCTCTCTTTGCAGTACCACATCAAGAAGAGAGAGGAGAACCCGGAGTTCTCGGACAACTCCTTGAACCGGAAGAGGAAGACGAACGAGGAGATGGCAAGGGAGGCCACCGAGGAAGAGGACGACTTCACGCGTGAGTGCGCGCGCACTTGTAGCCCTCGCTAGGGAAAAGAGGCGACCGGGTTCCCCGACTCCGTCCGCCGGGAGGCAGAGCGCTCCCTCCCTCCCTCTGTGGGACCCGCCGCCGGAAGGGGACGGGATAGGTGCCTCTCCCGTCAAGAGGGCGCCGGCGAAGCCGGCGGCCAGTGACAGCGAGAGCCTTCTCCGCACGCCCCGTTGGCGCTCTGCGCGCTTCTACTGAGTGCTCCTCCCTCTCTTGTTCCCACGGACATACGTAAGCGTACCCTCTTTCTCCCTTCCTCCTTCTGGTGATGAAAAGTGCTGAGGGACCCTCTCTGAGGACTTCCAGCGCACTCCCTCGCCGGAGGAAGGAAAGGAAAAAGGGGAAGAGAGGGACGGCAACACTCCGGCTCAACTCGTGCCCATCGACCTGGCGCCAGCATCCGGGATTCGTCCCCACTCCCACTCGCAGCCGGACCGAGTGGGAGTGGACTTGACTCGCGGCTTCCCCCGCGCGACGGGTCTTCTCCCACCCCACCCCCCTTCTGGTGCCCTCGATAGGAGGTTCTCCTATCCCGGCATCTCCGGGATGCCCCCTCCTCCGATCGATCCCCTGGACCGATTGCGGCTCACCCGGCATTCCTGATCGCCTTCTTCCGAGCATCCCCGAAAACTTGCCGCCGTCGCCGGGGAGTCCCGGAATCTTCGCCCGCGTTCCCCTCCATCGATTGTTTCCGGCTCCACGAGGAAACCGCGCGCGCCATCAGCGTTCCCGGGCGATGGATTCCCGTTTGATTTATGGGTTGCCAGGCCTTCCTTTCCTTTTCTGGGATGCCCTTTCCGCGTCCGCTCGGAGCCTTCTCGACGGACAGAAAGATGGCTCCCTTCCCCTCCTTCCTGCCTTCCCCCCTTCCATCCTGGAACGCCGTCTCCCTGCTCCCCTCTTGCGCTCGACCGACTTGAGGTGGCGCCGTGGACGGAGCAGAGGAGGAGACACAGAGCTTCCGGAAGCTCTCCCATCCCGGCGTTACGGGAGAAACCTCCTCCTCCCTGGCCTGTCGCTCGCGAGGAGGAAAGAGGAAGATGATCTCATCGACCGAAAGGGGACGCAGGGAAGACGAGAAGAAACGGAGAGGGAGGCAGCTCTTCCGTTCCTTCGAGTTCCCGTGAGGAGTGTTGCCTCCGGGTGCTTGAGTGCTGCATCCGCCTCCGCGGAGCGAAGCGCGCCCGACCTAACTGCCTCATGAGACTCAGCATCATGGAGGGCGGGAACCAGAACCGTTTTCTTGCCTCCCTCGTGACTCGTGCGGAGGGCACCTCAGCCGTGGCCCACCCTGAGCGCCTCGCGGGAAGCCGAGGACTCGAAGGTGGAAGAGCGGACGAGGAGGCCTTCACCGCAAGGGCGAGCCCTCCTGACCTTCCTCGCGGGCTTCGGAGGGAAGCCGACGAGGGAAAGGGGAAAAGAGTTCCTGAGGTTGCATCCCTGACCTCAGAGGCTCCTGCGATGCGGCCTCTGCTCACATCAGCATACCAGAGCCAGGGGGCAGCTTCCCGCTCGGGCCGCTAGGCGACCGCCTCCCTGACGCCCGTCGTCGGGGGTCCCCTCCTTTTGCCAGCGGCACCCACTTCCCTCCCGTGCGACATCCTTAACAGGAACTCTCATCCTCGGTGCCGCCACCCCTGCAGCATCCGGGAGACGCCATTGCGAGTGTGCCGGCCGCGGGAGAGCTGCGCGTAGGCCTGGTGGCAGTTCCCCGGGAGGGCCAGAAGGAGTGCGTGCAGCCCTGCGCCGGCCGACCGCGCGGCAGGCAAAATCCTCAGCAGGGAGGGAAACCTCCTTGCTGCATTCTCGCGTCCCTCTTTAGGGGATCGAGGGGGTCGACACAGCTGCCGCTGGGGAGAGAGGGCGTTGAGGGCGCGGCCTCCTAGAGGAGATGCCGTAGCACTTCCGGCGAGAAGGAGATGAGGGGAGGGGCATGGATCGTGGCACGCGCCTGCTCGCAAACAGGGAGCTGAGGAGGGAGGGAGTCAGCGCGCATGTGTCCCCGTCTTCCCTGTTTGCACGCGCGCGGGATCGCCACCCTCGCATCTTCCTCGCCACATTTTTGCGGGCGGTGCCTCCGTGGCAAAGGTGACGCGACTCACTCGGGGAGAGGAGTACCCTAGAGAGCGATCGACCCTCTCCACATGCAAAGGTGCAAGCAGGCCGTGGCCCATTTGCCGCCGCACGGCCCGAGAAGGCGCCTTGATCCGCAGTGGGGAAAGGGTCTGAATCCCCCTCCCATTCTCCCTTAGGGCTCAAAGTTGCCGGGAAATCTCCAGTACGCCCCGAGAGGAAGAGCTAGTCACTCGGGGGAGAGTGGGGAGCGTCCTGAAATCCTGGAACCTTGGGGAGAGGAGTTTCGCCCGAGGGGAGGAGTGCGACCGAAGGGAGAAGACACTGCTCTTCTCTTCGGGAGCCTCCCATCACCCCCTTTTCAGCGGGGGGGAAGGCGCCAACCACACTCTCTCAAGAGAGCACTCTGAGGGGTCTGGCGCGATGGCTCCAGAGAGCCCTGGGAGGTCGACGAATCAATCTTTGGTTTGCAGGTCTTTCTGCGAGGCGCTTCAGCAGCGCGGCTTGGCGGCGCCTCTGTTTCTCTTCGCGTGCGATCGGAGTCGGATGCAGCATCCGGATTGTAGTTTGCCCGGATCTCGTGCTAACCGGACGAGGGGAGTTGGCCTTTCAGAACCTGGAATGCTCGGAGACAAGGAACTGGAAAGGAGGGGGAGGAGGAGAGAGACAAGGAGGGCCCGGAGGATCTGTCGCCCAGGAGTGACTGGAACGTGGAAGCGAAAACGGTTCCTGTGCCGGGAGGAAGAGACTTCCTGCATGGGGCAGCCCCCCTCGCGTGGCACCTGGATGGTTCTGCCTGTCCCACGGGCGTCGCGGCGTCTCGATATCCCGGAGATGCGCCTCTGGGTGGCGTCCCCGGAGGCACATCCCCTCTCGGAGAAGAGCCACCTTTCGTCCGTCTCCTCCTTCTGATCGGACCGCGTCCTACTTTCGTTCCCTGCGGCAGGGGCGGTCCCTGGTGTACTAAGATGTGCCTCCTCTGTTCCAGGTCTGAAGCGAATTATACAGAACCAGGTCGCCGAGCTACGGCAGCAGATCGAAGGCCGGTGCTGCGTCCAGTAACGCGCCCACAGGCAGCGAATCCCCTCGGGTTCCCCTGGCACCCTCCGCTCCCCTTTCTTTCCTCCTCTTCCCTCGAGATCTGCAGTGCCGGAACTTGAGATCTGGGATTCGCCCTTTTTTTTTTTTTTTTTAGAAGTAGTTGCTCCCCCGCTAGAGCGGGTCGCCGCCGCTCCCAGGGCCTCGGAAGAAACAGATACGCAGAAGCCAGGCCCCCGTTCTCCCCCCTGTCCCCGAGAATAAGAACCGAAAGAGACCTCCCTCCCTCCTCTTCCCACAAAGGTGCTCGGACGGGCAGCTCCTCCTCGCATCTGCGGAGGCGCCCCGCGGCGGCACTTCCGTTATAAACGGCTGCGCCAGCCCGCAGCGGCGCGAAATCCATCATCCTGTTGGCGTCTTCGCCGTTCTTCCTCGGCAGTCGTCACGGCCACGGCCTACGGCGCCGCCTCCCCCTTCTAATCCCGCGTGAGTTCACCCGGGACCTTCGGGTCGACCGCAGCTCGGGAGGAGGCGGGAAGCAAGGAGCGGTTCCAGAAGACGGAAAGGAACAAGGAAGAAGAAGAATACGTGCTCGAACAAGGAGACACGGGCGAGGAGGGCTGCTCCTTCCTCCTTCCCCTCCCCCCACCACTTACTCTTTTTTTTTTTTTTTTTTTACTCCTCCTCCATCCATCCATCCATCCCCATTTTTTTTTTTTTTTCGATTCGTTTGTTCTCTGACCGCGCGGGTAGTCGGGAGCAGAGAGCAGTTCCTGCCGGCTCACCGATGATGATGACGATGATGGTACACGGGTACGTTTATCCTTTTCCTTTCTGCTGCTCCCTCCTTCTGGTGTAAGGACTGTGGGGCGTTCCTTCCGGCCTGCCCTGTTGCAGGCTCGGAATCAGCCCCGTAGCCACTCTTCCCTCCTTCCCGTCTCCTGGCGGGCGCCTTCCACATTCATCCGCCCGCGGCGGCTGTCCTCTTTCTCCGCATCCGTTCGGAAGGAAAGCGACGCAAGGAGCAGAAGGAGGCAGCCGCTCCGATCGGGATGCAGCGTCTCCGATCGGGGGCTCCGGACTACCCTTGAGGGGACGAAGGCATCCATCTCGAGGATGCTGGAGATTTCGGAGCTGCCGAAAGGCAGCCCCCCCTCCTCGCTTGCCTGCCAGTCGGGCCAAGGAGAGGCGTCAGCAGCCTCGCCAAACGCTTGCCGACGGCCGTGGCAGGTCCTTCCGTGCGGAGGCGCCGTTGCTGCCACTATCGTTGACCCACTTCCCCCCCCCCCCTCCGAATCTCCGCTGCTTCCTTCTTTACTTCCTTCTTTCCTCCCCTTTTCCACGCGGCATTTCCTCCCCCCCTCTTTCTTAGCTTTTCTCGCTGCGCTTTCGTGGGGGATGGAGGAGGCGGGAGTGGGGAGGAATAGAAAAACAGGAAGAAGACGAAGTAGATCTTTGTTCCAATTGTTGTTTGTAAATAGATGCGGACAGCTAAAAGGACCTCAGACTCCGTAAATGGTTGTTGTTGTTGCCGCCATTGTTGTTGCGTTGTTGTGTTGTTGTCCACGAGAGAGGAGCGCTAGGCGTGTTGGAGCGGCGTGACGTCATTCCGCCAGACCAGTAACCAGGCTAAACTTTGTGCAAGATTAAACCATAGAGAACAATAAAGTTTGCTTAAGAAAAGCGGCCCCCCGAGGCTCATGTCCTTGAGCGGGGTTGGAGGGGAAGGCGGCACCCCAAGGCACCCCCCCTTTCTCCTGCCCCTCTCCTCTGGGAAGAAAAGGAGTATCCGGGAGCGCACGGGAAGTTGAAACAGAACCCCACTCTTCCCCTTCCCCGCTAGGAAAGGGGGGGGGGGGAAGGAGACTCTCCTACCATTCCAGGAGGACACCTCGAGAGGACGGCGAGGGAGACCTCAGGTGCTGCGGCATCTGCACGCGAAGAGACGATCAGGAGCTGCACGCTCAAGGAGCGTCTCTTCCCGGGGGGAGACGAGAGCAGCGGCCTTCCCATTCTTCGTGGGGAAAAGGGATGTGGGTAGCCGAGGACTACCCACATTCCTTTTCCCCACCTTCCTCGTCTTCTTTCAAGGTTCCGGGAGAGGAAGCAGCCGCTGGGGCGACCCGGAAACCACTGGCGAGGGAGGATGACGCTCCCTTCCAGCGGAGGAGGGGGAGCAGAGCAGGGAGAACACCTCCCTTCCTTCCCTCCTTCCTGACCGTCCCTGGTGGAGGGGCGAGGGTTTTCCGAGACAACGGACATGGCAGCTTCCGGGGAAAGGAGGGCTGGCGAAGACCAGCCTGGTCTCCGACTTCTCCCCCGAACTCTCCGTTCCCTAAGCGGGAACCTCGAGTGTGAGGAAGGGGGGGGAGGTTCACGGGGAGCGGGAGAGGAGGGGGGACTGCAGGCGCGCACCCGAAGACAGCCATAGCGAAGAAGAGGTCGAGCGATGGCTCACCTCCCGGCAGCCTCACCCGGAGGCCATTTCCCAGCGAGAAGATTGCGAAATCCACCATCTACCCACCCTGACGTCTCCCAGGATAGTACCCCATGATCCCATTTCACGGCCTCTCGAGTCTCCTGGGGAGCGGAAAGGAGTGATTTCTCCCCCGGAGGAAGACGACGCGCACGTTCGTTCAGGAGCCGGCCGGCTGGCATCCGGTCGATTCGCAGTCCCCGCTAGCACTGCACGGGGACGCTGCCTCTTTCCCTCGTGCTAGGTCGCCGCCCGCCTCTCGGCGGCGCTCCCGAGGAGGGGTCGCGGCGCACTCGACTGCGTGACGTCCACCTTCGTCCATTTCAGCAGCCTCTGGCCCCAGGGGGCAGCAGCGAAGAGAGACCTCCTTCCTCCGCGTGCGGGGTTACCGCCATCTTTCTCAGAGGCCGCTGTAACTCGGGGAGGGGGGGGGGGGGGCTCGCGCGTATCCCAGGGGACGCCGCCGCGCGCGTCTATTGAGGAGCCGAGCCGGCTGGCGTCCAGTCGATCCGGAAGGGTTTGCTCGCGGCGGCGACTCTCTCGGAACGGCGTCGCCAGGAGCAATGTCTCCCGAAGACGGAGCAAGAAGAGAGGGTGATGGTTCTGCTCGAAGCAGCATCCCAAAGAGGGGGAAGGAGAGGAGGTCAGTGTCTTTTCCTCCCGACTGGCTCGCGGCTCGCGTGACAATTCCGAATGATGCGCGCGCCTTCCTCAGCCGCGTGTTCCAAGTGCGCCCAGGCCAGAGACGTGCACAGAGGAAGCACTGCAGCCTCCCATTCTCCCCGGAAGGCCACCCCGATGGTTCGAACACCCTCTTCCTCGCCGAGACCGAGGAGCGCTGGGGGCAGGCGGCGGTCGCGCGGTCAGGGCGAGACGGGAATTCGGCCCGTGCTGTGCCAGAGGACTGGACTCAGAAAGAAGCTGCGGATGAAACAGCCATTCGTGGGAAGCGAGCCCTCCTGCTCCCACCGGAAGGCCGGGACTTCAAGGGAGCAGCTCGCGAACCGTAGGTGCGCTTCCCTCCCTCCCCTCAAACCCGCAACCCCTGGTTTCAAATCGAGCCTCCTACTCCCCCCGCTTTCCCCGGACAGAAAGGGAGGAGGAGGGGGAACACATCCATTTCCGTTAGGAGGGGTGCGGTGTCGCATCTGTTGTTCGCCAGCGTGTTGCAGCAGCGGAGGACACGTGCTGCGTGCAGTGTGCAGACCGCCTACAGAAAGTCCAAGATGTCAAGGGAGAACTAGGAAAGAAGGAAACAATAAAAAAGCAAGGAAGGGGAAAGTCTAGGACACAGCGCAAGAATTATTATTTTTTTCCCTCTCTTTCCTTGCTGCCGACTGCCCACATCGCGTAGTCGCAGATATCCCGGAATGAAGAAAGGCACGTGCGGATCGTGTTGTAGGGAAGCGACGGCTATCATTGTTTCCGCTTCGCTCGTTTCCTGGATCCTCTTTCTCCTCGTTCCCTTTCCTCGCCGGAAGCACCCGAATGGTTTGGTTTTCAGCCGACTGGGCACCCCTCGACCCTCCCTCAAAGTAGGCAGAGATGATCCGGTCCGCCCCCTGCAGTCGGCTCTGCCTGCGAGTTCTCCAGGAATGTGCAAAGGCACGGTGCTTCCCGGGAGAGATTCTTCAAATAAAAATAACATTCCTGTAGCACGCACGAGATAATATGATAACCAGTAATATGATTTGCGAACCAATCTTTGTTTTAAATCGTGTTCCCAGCATCGACATCGGAAAGAAAGCAGGGAGGAGCAGGAGGAAGGGAGAGAATTGCGGCTGTGACGTCATCGGAAGAGACCGACCCTATGAAATAATTAAAACGCTCGGCTGTTCATCTGCGCGGTGCGGAGTGCATGATCACGTCGGCAAAGAAAAAGAAAAAGAAAAAAAAAAAAAAAAAAAAAATGCGTGCCTCTTCAGCACCCAATGATTAACGACACGAGTTGTCTTTCTCGACTGAAGTGAACGTGCCACGTGAAAAATGAACCGAGGTCCCGGCTTAAGTGCATTTCCAAGAATGCCGATAATCGTCGGGGAGATGCGCAAGAACTAGTAATTGCGCCGGAGAATGGGTACCGGATAATTCCGTGACAAAGTCAAAACACAGCAGATGAAAATAAGATGGGATTGGGAAACACAATGGCCCTCCATTCTGCTCGGAGGAGCAGAAGGAAAGGCCGGGAAGTTTAGCCGTCCGAAACGGGATGTACACGCAACCCTCCCGCAAAACGGTGTGCCGTCGTCGCTGTTGCTTTTGTGACCGTGTCCCGAGAGGTCCGCCGTCGGTTCGCCTGCGAACCCCCCCCCCCCCTTCCCTTCCGGAAGACTGCTGGCAGGGCTTCACCCACGTTCACAGCAGCACCGCTCCCCGGATCTCGCTGCGGCTCCTCCGCCCCCGAGCGCGCGCCCCTCCACGGACGGCCGTGCAGATGATCTGCGAGGGATCCCTTCCCGGGACTTAACCGTGGAAAAGTTGGGAAGATTTATGCTGGCCTTCTCCTCGCTAATTTGAGCATGTCCTGTATCAGGTCAGGGAACAAGTGCCGCGGAAGCCAGGCGCCCCCCCCCCCCCCTTCTCCCGCCCGCTCCGTCCTTCGCGAACTCTCCGCGGCGATTCACGAACGAAATTCCTTCCTTCCTCCCTCTCTCTTCCCGAGCCCAACGAGGGATTTCCGCGAGCGTCGCGGACCGGACGGGCGGCGTACGCGAATGTGCGACGTGCCGTGCGACCGTGCGCAATCGATAGTTACGAGCGGCCCGTAGCGGTGGTAACGATGTAAAAAGCCCGTTTTTACGATGTTCCTCGCGACGGCGTGGTGTCAAGGTGTTTGCTAGGAACCTTCCCATTTGAATGCCGCCGCTTCCCTACGCTTCCTCCAGCAAGCCGGGAAACCTATTTTCCCGCGATGATTGCACATGTTCTGCCTTTTTTCCTTCCTTTTTCTTTCTCTCTCTCTCTCTCTCTCTCTCTCTCTCTTTTTTTTTTTTATTGGCTGGATCGATAATCATTAAGGAGATTCTTGTTTGTCGATTCTTTTTAATTTCGTATCGACGACGTACTGATGGAAACTCTTGGGACGCAGCGGTTCTTCTGCCACTCGCAGATGAGGATGGAATTGCGAGCTCTGCTTGGCTACGGCGTGCCGGACTGTCGTGCCTGTGACCGGTGCGGAGGCAGGCATTCACAAGGAAACAGATGCCGGATCCAAGTGTGGAGATCGATCCCAGATTGGAACTGCAAATTGAATTCCTCATCTTTTGTTTTTGTTTTTGTTTTTTAATTTTGCAGGTTTTCCTCCACTTCTCCCTCCCGATATTTCCCATGCGTCCCGTTTGGTTTACGACGCACTTATGAAAGCTTATATATATCAACAGGAAGTTTAGCAAACTCTCTTCCAGGGTTAGCCTTTTAGGGTCGGCTCCCCTCCAGAAGCGTCTCGGTAATAGCGTGGAAGAAACTACAGCTATTAAGAGCATCAGTCATTCTTCTCGGACGCTAAGATGAATGTTTGTTGAACATCCATCCATCCCTACGCGATTGCATTATTCGGCAGTCCTGCTCTTGCCTCCGTTGGGAGGAGACTCTTTCATTTTCTGCTTAGTAGGTGTTTCCTGAGGCTGGAACGATTCGTGCTCCGGCCAGTTGCTGCCCCCGGAGCGTTCTTCCTGCGCACCCGCGTGGCATTTGCGCTACCCTTTTGCAAAGAGCCCATTACGCTCATCATGGCACCCCTGCAACTGACGCGTTTCCGTCGCTTCATTGTTGCGTACGCTTCCCCCTGAAGCTCGGAGGTGAAGTATCGGGATAGCGGGAGTAAGGTTTCGTCCATTATGTGCAGATGGGATCATCATTGCTAATAAATACAGCTGACGGGAGAAGGGAAGGAGGGGGGGAGGAGGAGGTGCAAAAAAAAAAAAAAAAAAAAAATGACGTCCAGTTTGATTATCCCGGTATCAGAGTGAGTTTGGGGAAACTTCTCCCGTGCCGGAAATCCATGGACGGGAGAGGAGGCCAAAGAACACAAATATTGACAGTTCTTGAGAATCCGCCTCATGACGCTCCCGGATCCCCCGTTTGCTTTGCTGAGTGATCGTGATGGAAAAAATTTCCTCTTCCCGCCGGTTCAAAAACCGAAAAAATTCGGCTCGTTCCGGATGATTATCCGAGGCACCGTCCGCTTCGGAAACCAGGAAGGGAGGACGAAAAGGCCGGAAAGGCTGGAACCAAAGGGTGAATAAACGGGTCGAAATTTAGACTTGGCGTTCCTGCGCCCTCTTGCTTCAGCGACCTCTGGGGAAGGGGGAACGGACGACTTCTTTCCGAACGGTCGCAAGGCGGTCGGTTCGCAGCTCGAATAACACCCGTTCCGGAGGGAAGTACCGGGAACCAGAATGCGGCAGTTATCGTAACTCGTTCTTGGCAACCACCACCCTTGAGGGCGGAAAGAGGGAAGGAAGAGGGGAATCCTCGGCTCCCGGATGCATCCGAACGCCAAGAACGGCAATCCCGAACGCCCTTTCTTTCGACGCCGTGCGACTGGCGGATGCTGCCGACCGGGGAAGCGCTTCGAGAGAAACTCAGGAGGACCTCAGGACGTGCGTCAACTCCAGGTTCCGGGAGATGGGATTCGCATCGCTCCTGAGACCCTTTGGGGACCCGAGCGCGCGTCTCCTCGACTCCGGCGCGATTCGAGCGCCACGGAGCACCGCGGGGGTGAGGTGAACCCGCAACTCTCCGTTGAGACAGCTCGACCCAGCTGCCACCTGCAGGCGACAACAGCACCAAGCTCCGAAGAGGACCAGCATGAAGGGGGGGAAGAAGTGCCACTTGACTCGAGACCCCTGACCTGACTTCGCGCACGTGGTGCCGCGAAGGGTGTTCCCCCTGGCACATACATTCGCTCTTCTCTAAGGAAGCGGGCGCCTGCTGCCGCGCACTTGATCTTCCAGGGTGGAGGTGCATTCCCTGCGCGTTTTTCGCTATCATCCCGGTACTGCTTCCCCTCATTCCGGGTTCGTTAAAGTACGAAAAAAAGGGGGCAAGGAGGAGGGTCGAATCAGGAAAGGGAAGTTGCTCTGAAGCGGCAGGAAAAAATTTGGAGGGAGGGATTTGAGGATCGGGGCCCTCCGATGCCTTCTACCTACCAGAGGTTGCTTTTCTCGGATTCTCGGCTGCTAGGTTTCCTCCCCATCCCAGGGAAATCCAGGAACCCGAGACTTGGGGGAAGTTGCCAGAATAAGGTGACCAGGGGCTGACAACGCTGCAGGCACATCTCGTGGACGACCGGGAAGGACAGGAAAGGAAAGGAGGTAAGAAAGGATGAATGCGTCTCCGATGGGGAATAGAAGCGGTCCTGTCTGGGAATAGGGGCAAGTCAGAGGGTAACGCAACGGCTTGCCGCTTTCTGAGAGGAAAAAAAATTGAAGCTTCGCGTTGGGAAGGAGAAAGGGAAAAAGGGAAGGGGGGAGGTAAGAAGCAGGAAGGACCACCGGGAAGTTCGAAGACCAACTGATGTCATGCTACTGGGTGAAATCTCAGCCTCAGCGCCATCACCAGAAAGTCCCTTCCGAGCGATGGTCTCCTCCCTATGGGTGCGTGTAGGCGGTCCTCAGCAGGAGGGAGCGGAAGGGTGGCTCTGTTGACAGCCGAAGCGTCCGAGAAATCCCTGATGCGGAAAAGGCGTGAATTCATCCAGGAGCCACTTCTCGAGGCATCACCGTCGTCTTGTGATTAGAAAATCGACTCTGGAAGGCACGCAGATGGCGTTTCGGGAGGCACAGCTGGAAGGGGGTCTTTCCTGGTTGACTCATCTCGGTAGAAGAACCACCTGGAGAATCGTTGGATGCAAGAAGAAACAGCTCGACCTTTTCAGACGATGACCTTCCGGAAGTGACCTTCCAAGAAGATCGTTCCCGGAACTCGGAAAAAGATTCCAGGAGGTGGTCTCACGTGACAAAAGACAGCGGGCGAGATTCCTAGAGAGCACTGCTGTGTGCTAATGTCAGCAGCAGCTGCTCTCCCACGCGCGTCCCACTTGCCAGTCGTCTGGCAGGCACGGGAGCAACCGTCGCCCGAGCTTGCCTTCCCCTTGCCCCTCTTGGGCTACACCTCTAGAGCCCCTCCCACGCCACCATCGAGCCTCGCCATCTGCGGCAGATTCTTTCCTGGATCCTTGTCCATTAGGGAAGAAGAGTCATCATCCCGGAAGGGAGAAAAAAAAAAAAAAAAAAGGGACCGGGGAGTCGGGTTTCTGAGACCGAAAGTGAGAAACTCGGGAGGGGAAGGAGGGGCGGGGCGGGGCGGGGCGGAACTGCGGGGTCAGCATTCGCGCGCACGCGTGGGGAGGGATTGCCACAGGACCCTGGTGAGCACGGACAGGAGGAAATCCCCCTCCCGAGTGAGGTCGTCCGCGCCGCCTCTTGCGCTGCTCCTCCTCTTCCAGACGGGGAAAAGATGAAACGAACCGGGAGCTCCTCTCCCGAGATGCGAAGCGCGTGCAATCCCGAAATCCCGAAGTTCGGGGATCAGATTAATGTTTACACCGGCTCTACCGTAATGTTCTCTCGTTCCTGCTCGTACGGGTAGCTTGCACGAGCACCCCGCGCGTGTCTGTGCACACCTCGGGTTCCTCCCCGCAAACAGCGGGAGGACTCCTGGATGACCTAGGCGTGGCAGAACAGTCGCTGCAGAAAAAGAGCTGAAGTTTACGGCATCTGGCAGGGAAGAGACCAGCTCTGAGGGCCGCCTGCTCAATAGGGGGCTGGTGCACCTGGCGCACTCCGGTTGTCCGCCGACGGGAAAGCCCTGGGTCGACAGGATAGACGTCCCCGGAGCTCGACTTTCATGCGACGGAGAGGGGTGAGTTGATCGCCATCCTCCTTGCTTTCATTTCATACTGCTGGACAGAGGGTCGTTTCTTCTTAACGGAGCTTCTGCAATCAGGAAGCGTGCGGGCTGCGATGGCAACCTGCTGCCCTGCCCCTCGCGGGAACCAGTCAACGGTGTGCCACCGTGAAACCGCGTGCCTGCACTTCTTTCACCGGCATCTCATCGGCTTCCTTCGAAGCAGTTGGCCGGGAGCACCCGTTCTCAGCGCATGTCCATCTTATTCCTTTCTCTCCCTCATCCTGGTCTCTCCGCACCCTCCGGAGGCTCCAAGCGATGGATCTTGCGCAGTGCAGTCCAATGATTTTGCACTTTGCTCCTGCCTTTCCGAGAACGGGGACGGCTGGATCCGGATGCAGAAGATCCGGTCGAAATCGGAAGCGTGGAGGGGTGGAGCACTGCGCTCCCAGCATGGCTGCTCCCACATCTGGAGGAAGAGAGCCCCACGGTCTCAGACGCGAGCTGTCATGACGCCCACGCGCCGGTTGCGAAGGGCGCCCCTTGCTACGACTCGAGGAGTCCTGGTTTCAAAGTGCGCAATGTTTCCGTTCTTTCCTTACTCGTGTTAGTGCTCAGCAACAGTGCGGAAACGCTTCCGTAAGAACCGCCGAACCGCCGCAGGAAAAGAGCCGCTGAAGTCTACGACAGCTGACAGGAACGTATAAAACACATCTATCGGGTGCCCCTCCCCTAAAACTTGGTGATTGCAGGCTGCGCAAAATTCATTGTCGCGTGAATTCATTGTTATGATTTGCTCATTGTTATCTAATCTTGGTCATATCCGCGAAAATATTCATTGTTATATCCGCCATTGTTGTGCAAATTCAGCCTTGCAGGTTGCGATCGTATCTGGGGACTAGAGAGATATGCTTGCCTCCTCCGATCTCTTTCGAATATTCATCATGTGGCAGGCAACTTTCTTTCTCTTCCAATTCTGAAGGCGAGCCTCTTTTCGCCTTTCCGCGAACATCCCCTTCCCTCCCCCTCCCCCCTCTCCCCTCAACTCTCGCGTACTAAAAAGAGAGGAGCGAGCAAGAGACGAAAGCTGCTTTGAAAATCTGCGATCTATGGAGCAAGCTCTTTTTGATCTGCTCAGACGAAAGCAAAGAGAAAACTTCACTGGCTTGCGGCACGTGTGGAAATCCTCAAACGAGTCCTCGTCTGAGCCTCCTGCATTTATGAGTTCCCTGGGATTTCTGGAACGCAACTTGCTCGCTGCCCCTGGCTTTCGGAGATACCTGACTAGGCCGAACGAAACACGGGAGGCTGCGAAGACGCAAGTGGATAACCGGATTGAAAATTAATGACGAAATTGGCGATTAATGATGATAATCGATCACGGTCAGCCCCCCTGCGAACTCGGGAGGGGATTCCAGTGGGGTATGGAAAGCCACGGTCTTATAAACTGCGGTGCCGACAGGGCTCCCACTTCTGTAAAAAGAAAATGGATCGGGTTGGTCCAGTGCCACAACCTCGAGGAATCGAAGGAACCGCTGCTCGAAAAATTTCCGCTTCTCGCCTTTCCTGGCTTCCTTTCCGCACTGCTCGCCCGGAAGGATGGAGCCAGATTCGGAGAAGAGCGACCGCGGCACGGCAGAGCAAGAGGAGTACTCGTCGAGGAAGCGCCCGCACCATCCGCGCGATCCGGAGGATCTCCTGGTCGTTGCTGCGGTGTTCGAGCTTTGAATTTCCTTCCTCGCATCCATTCCGGAAGATCGTCTTGATGACAGCGCTCGTTCTTGCTATGAGACGGAAGATGGCAAACAAGCCGAAAACCGGAAGCGGAGGTCAAAATTCCGAAAATAGGAAAGATGTTTTTTTTTTTCTAAAAAAAAAAAAAAAGTGAGAAAAAAAAGGCACGCATCACATTGTCACGGATTCGATTACTCGATATTTCTACATCCCTCGCTTCTCTCCTCCTCTCTCCGAACCGTAAGAGACGGAGTAGGCATGCAAGCATCGGCCGATGCAGTCCATCGATCTTCTTGTGGCGCTCTTGTAAACACACGAGGAGATGGTGCTCTTTTTTTTTTTTCGGTGCTGCAGGAGAACGGAGGCTGCTCCGAGGGAGTGACCTGAGCTGTTTTCAGTAGCGAGGGCACAAAAAAAAAAAAAAAAGGAATGCGAGTCACTCTGCCGTTGCCTGCACCAACTGACAGCGTCTTCTTGCTAGCAGCCAAGGCGATTCCGTAATCGCGGTGAAAACGCCATCTGCTCTTTTTTCTCGAAAATGTATCCGTGGAACGCTGATCTTGAACGTCCAAATCCTGGAGCGGGGAACTGACGACCCTCCCCCAGGCGGAGGCGCCGTCATATGGCAGCGTAGCCGGAAGGGATGTTGCGGCGGTTTGGGCCGTCGTTGTGCTGCCCCAACTAGCAGATGTTCCCTCCGGGATAGCGTGCATCTGAACCATCAAGCATTTTCCGTTCCCACGTCCGTTCCCCTCCCCCCTCCTTCTTCAGTTTACCAGTCGACACGCGATGCGAACAGGGACAGACCCTACCCGTGCTCGTGAAGAACGCATCGTCCCGTTCGTCTCGCTCGCCAGCATTCGTGAAGAACGTCCCGAACTTTTTCACCGAGTTACGTGAGGATCAGTTGGCAAGGGAACCCGTTCTCACGTACTTCCGGAAACGCGAGCCTCTTAACTACTCGCGAAAAGTTTAAACTTCGTGGTGTTAAACATGAAGTAAACACGGGATGACACCAAAGCCTAGGGGGAATCGATAGACGCTGGTTTCGGTCCTCGATGGCTCTAGGAAGGGGGGCGAGTTTCATCGGCAGACCGGCTTTCGAACCAGCGGCGACTCCATGGGTGTCACCATGGGTGGTGCAACAGGTGGACCACCCATAGCGGTAGAGGACTTTGCTGAGAATCGAAGTCGTTGCGACTGCAAGGCTTCGGGATTTTCTGAGGTTGGAAAACCGCAAAGAAATCTCCGGATCTGTGATTCCCGCGGCAAATGCGGAGATAAGGCCAAGGTCAAGGGCAAGGTTGAAGAGAGAGACCTCATGCTGTGGCAGCACCTTCTTCAGCTTCTTCTTTCTGGCAATGCGGAAGTCATCCGAGCACTCCTTCATCCTTCCGATGCTTTGATGACCAGCAGTCAGCACATCACACCCTGTTGCCGCTGCTGCTGCTTCCCGGTTGGTTTCGTTGGCTGCCCTTGAACATTCGTCGCGGGCCAGCCGACAATCCCGAAACTCGCAGGTTGAGAGAATGGCAGGAGCTGCGGAAAATCCTTCAATCTTCCCCTGCACTTCATGCAGCCTCGCGTCTTCTGTCCTTGAGCCAAAGTGCTTGAGGAGCCTCCCACGTGATTCCGAAGCTGAAAGCCGCCAGTTGGTGGGAAAGGAAAGGTCAGTCTCATACAGTCGGACGGTTGACCTAATGACACGTCCGTACACGCAGTGTTCGGCGCTTCCTGGAATTTCCCTTGCGGCAACACTTCGAAGCTTCGCGTTAGATCGCTTCCCTCCACGTTACTCTGCCAGGACTCCAGCAGCCACTCTGGTATTTTTCCTGGAAGCGAACACGTCCCCTACACTGGGATTCTTTCGTTGCCGAAACACAAAAGTCCTGATTCCCACCCAGGTGGGATGTCTTACAAGGTTTGGGAGGTCATGTCCAAAATCGCCAAGCGGGAACGATGGGAGGAGATCTAAGACAGCCGACAGAGGACTTCATCAATGGAGCCTTCGCTACGACCTGCTCCCGTCCGGAGAAAAAGGGGTCGTGGCATCGTCCTGGAGGCACTCTGCCAGTTGAAAGCACACCGGAAGCGTCCCAGAAGGGAGGAGCGCTGCTTCACGGAGTCCCCACCATCTGCTGGGAGTTCGACACTGCGAGCTTCCCGCTGCTACGCCGCGTCTCCTTGGTTGAATTCCGAGTGGAGATGAGATGAAACAAAGTGCCTTCCAAAGACGCAGCTCTACAGTCCCGCTCTCGGTCGTCGGGGTTGCCACAGGCGGGGGTCTAGTGAGCGTCCCATGATGTTGTATTCTGCATAAGGCCATCAATGAAAGAAAAGAAAGAAAATGTGGGAGCCACGCCTCCTCCCATTGGACCTCAGTAACCCAAGCATTAGCTCGAGCAATCATTGTCGGCCCATTGGGATCCCCAAACGACGATGTCCTCCAAGAGCTGAAATTTAGACGCGGAAAGATCTCTGGTAATTGAATAAACAGAAGGATCACATAGCATGCCAGTTCTTGATAATCTTCACCGTTTCCATCTCCATGTTCTGCCCACCGCCTTTTTCTATCCGTGTAATGTAATGAAATCTCTTCCAAAGAACCTCCGTCCGCACCTGCGTCGGTTGGTTCCAGTTCTTCTTGGACGTCAAGGTACCGGAAGATTCCTTCACAGTAATGATGTCCCAGTCTATTGGTCCAGTGAATATCGAGGATAAATTGGAGCTAGAGACAACCATTCTGTCCAGCTACCTCTTCACCTGGGGGAACCCAAGATCCCAGAGAGCCGACTATCAGGGTTCGGACGGTCACCCGAACATCTTTAGTCGACAAGGGGGCAGCCAAATCCTTCTATTGGTTCTCTTTTCTTCCTCGAGCACACTTCTGGACGCGTCAGAGGGCTCTCAAAAGGACGGACAGGGTCCAGGATAAGCGTTTTTCTCCCTCTGCGCAATAGCAGATCTGAACGGGGAGGGGAGGGGTCAACTTTAGGGATGAACACATTGCAGGAAACCACTTCCCAGCTCCCTTAACGGCCACATTCCATCGTTGCATCAAGACTGCTGAACATACCGGAGAGTTATGGAAACAGCGTGTGAGCACAAGAGTCATCGGCATTTTTGGGGGGCTACGATCTTCTTTGCGACATACAACCCTCCTCCCCTCCCATCCCCGACCGGATGGACGCTTAGCCGGGAAGCACGGATACAACTGTGATCAGAAAATCTGCTACATTCCTCTGAAGTGAGGAATAACGAAGCATTGGCTTTTCTCAATGATTTTCTATCGGCGAATCCCAAGAACGCATGCGAACGACCTCAGCAAGGTGATGCTGTCGGCCAGCGTCCAACATGGACCTACTAGACCCTCCAACCATGACAGCCCCAACGACGGAGAACAGACCTGCCGCCTTCGGAAGGCGGCTGGTCTCCTATCACATCATCTCATCTCAGAATTCAAGCAAGCAGTGTCGATTGGCGCTGACTCTGTGAAGGGAGGGCCCTTACCAAAGAATTACCTCCGCCCTTAGCATTCATCCTGCTCCAGCCCTCCTTCCAGAACGAGGAAGCTGGAAAGGCCGGAGAAACGGTGGAAGGCGTATCGCATTCCTCTCCGTGGTTCCAATCCTGTTGGATGAACCTGCCTCTGAGTGATGGCATCAAACTTCATAATCGACTGACAGCATGAACGACCAAAACGGATGAAAGATGGGTGGATAAGGGAGGGAGGAGGCTCAAGTTTGTTCCTGTCTCCTTTCCTTGGTTGAGCGTTCCAAACGGCCATGCATCAAATCTTCCCGGAGGAGCAGATTGTAAACGCAACAAAAAAAAAAAAAAAAAAAAAGGTAAACGCACTGGGTTCCGAAGGAATTGGTGTCCGGAGAATTGAATTGGAGAGTCGGCCTTGGTACATGGAACTGGGACCGAACGCCCGGTGTTACTGGCACTTCCCTATTCGGACCCCACGAGAGGAACCTGGCTGCCGAGGGGAGCCGAGTAGGCGGGCAACCACGGCTTCACGGGGCACTCGCGGCTTCTCCGGGCTGTGCAAGACAGGGCCGCGGAACATGCTCAGTGACTCGCTTGCAAAGGCAACCGGACCCGAAGACAGGAGGCTCTCGGGGACCGCAGGGGTGCTTCCTCCATGTCCTGACGAATGGAAGAGGCAGGCGCCAGTACTTCTGGAGCCGCCGCTGCCAGCAGCATTGCAGCAGCCAACGCTCCGATAGCTTGAGGGGAAGGGGAGGTACTAACGGCCCCTCCGAGCGCAGCCCGCTCGATCCCAAGGCCCGGAGAGATCGCCTGCAGCTCACGAGCTCCTCGGACAAGCAAGAAGACCGAGAACGGCACAACGCAACGGGGAAGAGGAAAGGAACATCGGCACCAGCTCGAGTTCACTTTTTCAGCGCGCTCAAGATTCAGGGAGGCTCCTGTGTTGGCACCGCCTCGTGACCAGAAACTGCTGCGCCGCGCTCTGTCAGCCTTCCACCTCTCCTCGGTAATGGTGGGCTGCGCGCGCGCGCCGGTTCCGAGGAATCTTCAGAACGGAAGCTGTGGCGCAAACGGCCCCACACATATTTTCCCCCAAGATGTCCTTTGCTCGGTTGCAGGTGCGCCAGTTGCCGAAAGCAACCGCGATAGGATGACGGGATCTACGACGACGAGCATGCGCCGGCTTCCCATCGAGCTACTCGGGAAAATTCCTGCTCGCCAGCACGGCGGCAGCCGAGTTGGAATCTCTAATCGCTCCCGCGGACTTTCCCGCTCCTCTCACGAGATGCATGGATCGCCCTCGTCAGGCATGCAAACTGCAGAGCTGCGTGCAAATGTCGCGGTAGGGATTGGAGAGGGCGTGGGCGCGCGAGGCAGCGACGGCGGCATGTGGACGAGGAAGAGAGACAAACTCGTCGCCTCCCTTTCCTGGACTGAAGGTTCGCTTTCCCGCGGGATGGCATCAACGGGCTCCACGTTCTTCTAACTCTGGAGCCAACATCCCGTCGACCGACTCCAGACTCACTGAAACAAGAAACGAGGGATGCAGACGACAGCGTGTCACTAAAATGCGGCGGGCGGCGATGAATCCGCCGTCAGGGATTTCTCCTCGAGTTCCGTTCGTGAAGCGCTTGGTCAGAACCGGTCGGTCCACGGATCTCGAGCCGATGCATGGGAACTGGACGAAAGGAACAAGCGGACTTCATAATGGCACCGATCGATCAAAGCACCGAAGCGAGCTTTCCGAGAAAAACAGGAAAAGGAGGAAGAAGAAAAGCATCGCCATGGAAGGACACACTTTCTCCGTAAGTGAAGCTGCTGACTGATCCATGTCAGCTGGATGACGCCCGACAACAACCAATTCCCAATGAGCTGGAGCCGGGAGCTCGCGTGGACCAGACTCCGGTCGAGCAAGGGGAGAGCATTCAGGAGACTTGACGAGAACGCTGAGCAGAGAAAGTCAACAGAGGCAGCACCGTGGCTCGCGTTGGCGGGCATGTGGCTACGACGGCACGCGTGGCACTAAGGTTGCGGGTTCGAATCTCCCCCGTAAAGGGTCGATGCCGAAAACAGATGCGTCGTGGGTTTCGAGTCCTTTCCGCGGGATGACGCTGGTTGACCTACGGGTTTCGGGTGCAGCAGTGGTGTGACGCGCGTGCGCGTCGGAAACCAGATGACCCCGTCCACTGGCCGGGATTGGAAGTGACCTTCCGGGGTACTTCTAGGAATCACAGAGCCGGTTCCCTTCGGACACAACCAGGAAGAAGGTTCCCTCTCAAGAGTCAGAGAGGAACAGACTGCATTCATTAGGGTGGTTCCGTAAGGGGTTGCCCGAGTTCCACACACCCTAGGGTGGCGTTGACAGCTCCCATAAATGGTGACATTGCCGAGAGACGCTTCGAAAAGGAGATGGTTCTTGAGTATCCTAGCGAACCCCAAAAGGATTTCCATCATCCTAGGCTAACAGTAGCGATCTTCTCGTGAGTCGCTACTGGCCTTGAAAATAATAATAATAAACACTAGTGTGATCGGATGCTTGTTCCCACAAATCCGCGGGATGACCTCTCGAAGCAATTTAGCAATCGTCCTTCCATCTCCTTGCTCTCTTTGAGTCCTAACGCGTTGGCCAGAGCATCCCCAGATCTGCTGCCGTTCTATCCTCGCTTCATCCTGGTGCTCTCCAAGGCTGGCGCGGAGCGACAGACAAGCAGCATGAGTTCGTGAGGACCTAAAGGGAATGCAAGAAAAGGTCTCCCCCCCCCCGATCGAGAATTTCAATCCAGGTTCGCACTGTACTGTGAGGCGAGGTCAGAAATAATTAACGACCCCACTACACCACGGAAACGGAGACATCTTCATCGCTCCTTTATTCGCCTCACATGCTTATTTGTTTCACGCGAGATTTGTTCGCCACACATAAGACTTTGAGACGCCCATAAGGGGGTCCTCCTTGCTCTCCAAACCTGTGACGTGGAGCAGAGAACAACTGAAGATGGTAGTAAACATTGTAAGTACTGGTACTCGGTACAATCCCTCTAGAAAAGTTGCCCATAAAAAAGTCCTTACATTACATACATTAAGATACGACTCGAAAGAGAAAGCTTCCACGCAGCCAATGGGATGCCTCTGGGTGCATAAAAAACGAAAAATCGTGGGTCACGGTTGCGTAAAAACCCTCCAACGTCTCCGACGTCTCGAGACACGACAGTGTAAGATGATGCACGCGAGCAAAGTGCTTGTTGTTTGCGGATGCTTTGTGGGAGCCGAAACCTCAGAGCAAAACAAAGAGCAAATCTCCGTCTTGGACTCCCCCCCCCCCTCCTTTTCCTTCAAACAGGGATTTATTGAAGCGGCCACTGAAATTTCGACAAAAACTCCCTTTCCAAAGGATGCAGCTCCCCTGGGATCACCAGACAATGCAGAGGAGCACCAAAATCGACGTTCGTGAGATTCGATAACGTCGAGGCGACTATTTGCTGGGAATCGCTGCCCAAGCGAGCGATCCCGACGGCCAAGGAATCTGACCACATTTTTGATCAGGAAATGATGCAAAAGCATTAAAAGATGAAAAATCATTTCTTACCAGCTGTACAAACGGACGGTTTCCTTTCTACGATGTAGAGCAATTGCTCCACCGCTTCACGAACAGTCATCAACTTGGCTGGCTCGTAAACTTTTTTGCCTCTCATTAAATGTTCTTGAGAAAGTTCTTTCATACGGATATCTAGAGAAGCACCAATTAGTACATTCCAAACGAAAGCAGCTGCTTGAAGTAATATTCGCAGGGCCATCAATCAACTTCGACTTGAGGGTCGACTCGAAACGCTTCAAACTGTGATTTACTCGCGAAATCAATTCAACCGGTGCGTCACTCCGAGTGTCCTCCTAACAACGCGAGGTCTGCTGGACCGCGCGGACACGAATCTCCGCATTCGCAAGGTGTTGTACAATTTGCAGCAGTAGGTGAGAGTAGCAAACTACTCCGAAGAAGCCAAAGCACTTTGTCCCAATTACCTCCCATTCCGATAACTTTGAAACTGACCGACGGTATAACAACAAACCGCCAGTTATGGCAATGGAGAACCTCCAAGTGTTCCAAAACTGAAACTGCAATGCTTCTATAATTCTAATTTCATGTTGCGAATCGCAGACATAATGTCCTCGTTACCTCCTTACCTAGTGCTCCATCCCCTAATTACTAATATATGTATGCATGTATTGTATTGATTCAGAAAAAATCGGCTGAAGATCGAATAATATTTATGGACATCGGTAATCGAAAAGATACGGAATCAGGTGAATCTCTCGAAAAGCAAATCTCCTACCATATACCAACTGCTCGTGAAAGGAAAGGAGAAAGAAAAAAGCACACTCGCCGCTTCGTTAATGAGAAGTTCTGTACCGAGTGGTGGAACCTTCAAACAACTTTGTGTGGTCCACGTCCATGGTATTACATATGGTACACGGAACGATCCTCACCGCGAGCGAAACCGGAAATCTGACAAATAGTATCGAAGGTATTGGTCCAGACAAATTGTTACTGATGCTTCCTCCTTCTTTTCAAGCCTGTGCTGCTTCCGGTGTGCTCTAATCCTTGCTCTCGAGCTCCGGGTCGCAGCTATTCCTCCCAAACAAAAAAGATCATCTACCTGATGAACCGTGCGTAGGGCAAACCTGACCCCACACCGCTCATTGATTTGCCGAATGCGATTTGTAGATCAAATCACAGCTTGAAAAAATTTGCATGATACGTGAAGCAGCAATTCACGCAAGAGAATTGAGTAAAATCGATGAAATGCTCTTATTCAGTTGCATCTTGAAAGCAAGGTAAGTGCGCCCCTCTGAACTTTGAAACAGAGGCACTCAAACAGAAGGGTTGCCAACACTTTGTTCTTTGATCAAATGAAACTCAACATAGCAATTTAGCCTGAAGGATCAAATAAAAAAGCGACCGCTGGATTTCTTGAGTTTCTATTTCACAGGGACGAATCACCGATTGGTGTGTATTTTCGTTCCCCAATTACTACTCTCGCATCGAATGTGCCTTGATTCCAGCTTTGATCACAGGAAAAAAAAAAAATTAGCTACTTCGTAAACTAGAAGAAACGCAGTGCCACCACGGACGCTGGCAAGTTTCTACTATCCCGTGTAAAAGGATGAAATCCCAACTTTAATAGTCGATTTCACCCTATCCTTCCTTCGAGAAACCTCCACAATTCACACGTAGATTTCCAACGCCAACTCACTCTCCCATCATAACGAACGCTTTTCAGTGAGTGAATGGCAAACATCGCCCTAATTGGACCCGAATCAGCAAAAACAAACATAAAATAAGTAACATCCATTGGAAAATCAATAATCAATGGAAGTTCAAACACAGACAGTTTCGGGGCATGTCACTGACGGTTTTGAATTGTCTCTAAACCGTCAGAATGGTAAGTGAAACTTCTGTACGGGTAGAAAATGGAACCCGCGGCATCCCTGCTTTTCTCAACTTCGTTGCGTGACGTCACGGCTGACGGACAACGCACTCGGCACACCGTGTTCACTGAACTTCTCTCTGCTTCCACAGGAAGTTGCGATTTAACAGCAAAAGTAGGAGAGAAAAAAAAAAAAAAAGTCATGAAATTAATGAACAAGAAGAAACTGAAGGCATGTGTGCAGGTAATGTCGGTGAAGTTCTCAAAGTACCGCCAAACTGAAAATCTTCACAGGAAATATCCTGATGAAACCACCCGAAAAACAGTCCAGTAGACGAAGCAAGAAAACTAATCCATCGCACATGCGAAATAAATAATAATGCAGAAACTATCACACGTTTTTTGCCTTTTGCTTTCAAATAAGCTTATACGGTAGAGATCTGCAACTCGGAGTGCACACCGTCAAGTTTACTGATCGGTATGAAAGAACTTTTGGGTGACTTTGAGAAATCCGGTGAGACGAAACAAAGGGAAATCACAGGGAAAAAAAAAAAAAAAATGCGTGCAGAAAGATTTCTCGGAAGTCGTGCAAGGATAATGCGTAATTCGAAAAGTAATGACGGTTTTGGTGCAAATAAGAGTGGTAAAATATTCTTACCAAGGAGGCAAAGAGTATGAAGACTACGAGACAAATTTCCTTCGATCTTGTCCAGGAAGCTGAACGGTTTCCACGATTCCGTCCAAAAAGGGATGGAAACGACTTCTCCAAATCTGTAGAGCTGCAGACCACAGCATCCTACAGCTGTCAGCACAGATGCATTATGCACAATAGAATAATTGACTTTCTTGGCATCCGCTTGTGCCAATAAATCTAAATGAGTTGTGGCACAAAGAGGATCCCCGACCACAAGCATGGCGACATCGTCATTCCGAGCTTCTTCAAGAATGCAGTCACTTTCCTCTTCCACGAAGAGACGGTCAGCCAAAGAAATTGGACGCTCATAAAACGCTTCCTAAGACATCGGAAAAGATAGTATTTACACTTATGCAATTATCGGGGGAAAGTACGGAAATGTGTCGATTCCGAAATTGGGATAAGAAATAAAGCCATTCAAAGCGCTTGAGTAGGCACTAAAAGCTCCTCCATCCGCAGCTTTGGTTTCTGACTTCGAAAAATAGGCTTTGGGTTTTCTGAAGTACATGAAAATAGCAATGTGATGAAGAGTGGAAGAATTGAGGTTACCGATTTCCAAGCAGAGGAGTAATGTGCCGAATGCAGATGGATGGAAGCAGATTCCATTAAAGAAAGGCATATTGTGAACACGGGGTTTTCAACGGCAATGGTGAGGACTTTGGAATGATCACTGTGTACAAAATTGCAACCACAGTTTTTCAGAATCAACTAGCTCTACAGGCAACTTTCTTTATATTCCTCTGTTTGCAGGGAACACCTCTCTTTTTTTTTTTTGAGGGGGAGGGGGCTTGTTCACCCAAAAGTATCCTCAAATTGTAAGTGGTGTTACAAAGCGTCCTCAAAAGACCCGTGGGTCTCGGTGTTTGCTGACAGTAAAGGAAAAGAATTTCCCTTGTCCGTTGTCTAGTCCTATACGGGAGTGCTGGAAGGAAGAGCATGAAAAATGTGCGATCAGACATCATAGAAAGGTTTGTTCTCGACAACTCACGGAGGGAAAAAGAAAAAACAACTTAAGCTTCTTTTTAATGTTTAACAAGCCACTACACATTTTTGGAAGAGTCTGCGTTGGTACAGAATGTGTGCGCAGTTTCTCCAGCACAGGTTTCCCTGTAAGAATCGAATTTTCTCGAAAAACCCGAAGTTTTAAAATCCTGTTCCGCGGGATTCAGATTGAAACTGATTCTACGCGGGATTCGAACTGTGAGACTTCAAAGAAAATAAAACTAATAACTTGCAGCTGATATTCTGAATGCCACATCCAGCTTTTGTAACTCTGAATACGAAGAATGCGGCGGTAGACTTGTCACGTTTAGCAGCAGACGAGGAAAAGAGGGCTTCCGATGCAAGCAGACAGCAACTTTAGCAAAAAAAGAAAAACGCTATCAGAGAAAAGTCCTTGATTGAAAAAGGAACGCGTCTTCATTTGGCCAGGGACGCAAAGTAACGCTGGTCTGGTACCCGTGAGAATACACAACAACCGATGGAACAATTCTGATCTCCAAGATCATAAAGACCATAGAAGAAAACCATAGAAAAACTTATGTTAGTTAGTTTTCAAAGATGGTCGCAACGGATTGATTACTTTGCCTTTGAAGTCTTATACAAGCAATTCACAAAGAAATAACGAAAATCTATAATACAATTCACCATGATGCCTCTTAAGACTTTAGTCTTTACTTTCCTCTTAATATACTGCTTGTTCTCGTCCCACTACCAAGTGTTACCAAGCGTTCACCTGATCATAAAAGACTTACGAATACTGCACTTTTTTTTTTTTTTTTGTCGCATGATTCTCTGCCGCTTACTTTTCGTTTTCTCTACATAGATACATTTCACGATCCTATACCTGATGAGATAATTTCACTAGTATTTAAGTTTGTGGGCGGCAGTGGGAGGTGCTTGAAAGACCGGGCCTTCAAGAAGCAGAGTTGCGAGTCCGGCCACCAGTACAATCATCAGCAAATGTTAATTCATCGTATTCAAAAGCCAGCACGTTTACAAACAGACAAAAGTATAAGGTCGGAGCAATAACATCAACGTTATATTCCCTAGTGCCACACATTCCACTGACCATCACCGCAAATGCGTGGCATTAAGGGATTAACACTGATGTTACAGCCCCGTGGAAATAGATCAGCAGAATGCGTGCAATTAGGGAACATAATGACACGTACTGACCACAAATTTTCAGACTTGTGGGATACCTCCTGATAGTACAGTTCACAATCCTACGATGTTTCCCGAGCTTTCCGCATGATAAAACTCCAACTCGGGAAATACAACACAGTGCTGAGTGCATCGCGTTCTCGGAATGTAATGTACGCTTTTCAAATGCTTAAATGATGTGAATTTGATTGATTCTACTTCCCCCGCCGCAAAAGCCCCAGAAAGGAGTACTGAAACCATTCCTAAATGTATCGTATAAGAGGACCTCTTGGTTTTATAAAGTGAGACGTTGTTTAAACGTTGTTTTAGAATACCTTTACTTCACATCATTTCATGTAAAATGCGATTTTTTATGAGTTCTGTAAGCTCCTTGAGCCCCGCTTGGCATTAGACTCAAAAGCTCGGTGACTTTCGCTTTGACAATTTATGTCCCATCTTTATAATAAATGTAATACGCATAAAATGTGTCCTCCAAGTCAGCGTATTTCTAGGAATGAAACTTTTGTCTGTCCAGCTCCAACCTTCAGTTCTTTCAAGTACAAGATTAGAAGTCCCCTCCTCCCAACACACACTTTTTTCCCTCCGGGACATTTTCAGTGATACACAATTATTTCTAGATTAATTAATTTTACTTCTTTCGTCCCCTGATTCGTCGTGTTTCATGCTTCATTTGTATGAAAATAGATGCTCTTCCTTGACCTCTGATCTTTCTTTTTGCCCTTTCAACTTGGATGGTTACTTCAGCTGCGTATTATCTTCAGCTTCCAAAGTCCATTCCTGAAATCGGGAAGTATGCACTCATGCACTCCTTCAATAGTGAGGATCTTCTGCTCTGTTTTTTTTTTTTTTTCCAAGAGCGTATGCAATACTCTCTTTTCTGGCAAAGATCGAATTTCGTTTCGGATGCTAGACGAATTCTTTCGGCCACCTTGCCCTTCATTTTTGAAGAGCATCAATCAGCACTTGTGTTTTTCAATAGTGCTTTTTGGATCGCTTTTACTGTTCACTACCCTGAATACCACGAACTGCTTTTCTTTGCCTCCCTCCCCAAACATCCTTACAACGTTTTCTGACATAAAACGCACTTTATAAAACAATATTACATCATTCCAATAAATCCGAATTTATGAACAGAACTTTCAAATGCACACGAGTCCCTGCTATTTCAAAAATAGCGAAAACATAAACCACGAGTCCTTTTTTTGTGTGTGTGTGTTTTGAACCCAGACAGAACTCATTTTTCAAGACTAAACAAAGTCTTGGGGAAACAAAACGTATCTTTGACCACCTGCAACTTGTTGGGAAGCCACCATCTTACCATCTCCACTTCCGTCTTGCTTTGACTGATGCAATTTCGAAATGATATTAGCAAAATGATGTGCACAGTGAATTATTGGTTAGTTTTCATTCCATCAACGACAGCTGTCTACAAAGACTTAAGGTAAGTCACTTGGAATACTTGCTTCTTTACTGTCTACGGTCCTGGCAGCACTCGAATCGGTTCCCTTTTCCTCCGTTTACCGGAGGACTCTGATGTGAGGATACACACCTCAGAAAAAGTGAGTTATTTGAGTGACGACACATCTGAACTAGGGAAATCGTAAACACAATGTCCGTTGAAGTTAAATTCCTGATGCTTTGGAGATAATTTTCCTACACATCATGCAAACTTGTGATTGCTGTGCTCCGTTCATGAACATCAATTTAACAATTATTTACTAAGCACGTTGTGATTATTTGCACCCTGTGAGAACACACGAATCCCAAAACAACTCTTTACTCAAGGCGAGCAACGCTTTTGAGTGCCCACTAAAATATGCAAAAAATTATATTATATTATTATTGTAAAACCTCTGAATTCGGATTGATGACATTCAAACGAATTTCATAAATAGGGATTCCAAATTTTGAGCGCTTTTCTTTCATGAAAATAACCAAGATCTCACTGCTTGCTTCCTCTAAAGTAAAGTAAAGGTACAATTCATGCGCATAAGCACATTAATAATACAAAAGTTTACGTTGGAAACTAAACATTATCAGAGCCTTGCCATATGACTTGCCTACTAATTATCCAATGTAGCTATAGTCAAACCTAACACAGCACCATTTTATTCGAAACAAAGATTGCTTTAAAAAAAAAAAAAGAAACTCGTGCCTAAAACAACGAACAATAATCATGCTACATGCTTTTATAGTTGTCATATGCCTTTCATTTTATCATCAAGGAATGGGCGTCACGACATAATAAAATATCGGCAATTTTAAATCAGGCAATGTCACGTTCATCTCTTTCACTTTCGGAAAATTTTACGCATACGATAGGAAATAGGGACCCCATAATTGCTTAAATATTGTTTAATGATTGTACTTACAAGGGATTTCTGGTCGACTCCTAAAATAGATGTATAAGATTCCAAATAAACCTTTTTACATTTCTTAATTATCTTCAGTCCTTTGACTGTTACATCATCAACTCCACTAAGACCCAGTCCAATAAGATAAAGCATCTGATTATTCCTAATTAGTACTTTACACAGAAATATTACGGCAAAATGGTGGTTTAAAATGACAGCACAGATTTGCTTACCACCTTGAATTTAAACGCTAAAAAGAATTTTACAATTTAATTATCACATTTAATTGACATAGTAGAAAGGACCCATTTTACTGTTTCCAGCAGCAAAGGCATATGAAAGTAACTTGCAACATTTTGAAATGTTGTCAGAGTCTTCATAAAATCCGTCTGAGACAGCATTAACGAGAAACTACCACCACATGAACAATAATGACCCATATTGGCTTGTTTCACCTAAAGATCAAGGTACATGGGAAAAATAATTAAATCCTGAAAACTCACCTCTTGACATTTCGTACATTGAAGATCTTGGAGGATTGTAGCCATAATCTTTCGATGAACCAAATTAAGCAACAGACCTTCAATCTCTAGAGTATCATAACAACTTTTACAAAGAACACACCTCCATACAGGCCTGCAAAATACATACATAACATGAATTTGTTAAATGTTGCAGCCAAATACAAACATTCCGTTCTCTTCAGAAATCTCTGGGTCTTTACAGAGGTCTAAATTTCGGCAGTGATTGCATGTTTTACAAATTATTTCTGGTAAAACCTGACTAGTGCAAGGATCTTTCCATTCAGACTCCTCGTTGAATTCTCCGATTCCAATGAGACGAAGAAGGTTACGTTTCAACTGGGAAACTTCTTCTTCAATGGAGGAATCAAGTGATAATACCTGAAGAATAGTCGTACTTAAAAAGTCCAACTACGTATTGTGTTAAAAGCAAATAGTGAAAAATAAAAGCACTAATCAGACATACACAACAATTATGTATCTAAATATGAATTTCTATTTGCCAAAGATTTTGTAAACTACAAAATTCTTGAGATCACAAAGAACAATCATTTCACAATAAAAGTGAATAATACAAAAGTTAAGAGCAATGGACTGTTTTTTCAGATTGCAGATTTAATTCCTCTCTATAACCCTTTAAAAGTAAACAAATTCTAAAGCAAGCCGATTTTTAAATATTGTAAATCAGTAAAATACCAATGTTCTTATTGACAAATGTTAAGTTACAAAAATTTTGCCATGCAAGGCCACAAAAATGGAGAAAGAAACACACACACAAAAAAAATGAATGTGTAGAAAATGAAAATTTAATTTACTTTTAAACAAACTTAAAATGAAAAACAAGAATGGTATTCAATCTCCTAATACTATTATGGGAAAAGTTTCTGCAGCTACAGAACTCAAATTTGCATTTTGCATAAATTCCAAAGTACAAAGAATAAACTGTACAAAAACAGAACACAGGAAACTTCCAATTCCATGAATTCAACATTTGCAAACATTCGTAAATAAACATTCAATACCCATTTAATTGGAAGCAATATTAGGAAAAAAAAAAAAATCACAACATACACTACAATCTGATATGTGGCATTATCTTTTAAGAAAATTATCTGATGTACCTTGCAAATTGCTTTGATAAATTCTAATGAAGGATTTTTCATTTGCAAATGGGATCCGGGTAAGCATGGAAAAACATTGACAGCTGCTTTTGGTCCAAGTTTTTTGTAAATTTTCTCAGTTACCCTATGAATTTTCAGATGACGGAATTTCGAACAAAAACCTTACTGAAATAATCTCTGTGCCATTTCTCCAGAAACAAGCTGGCGACAGAAATCTGTCAACTGCTGCGATTCTCTTCCAGCATATTTTCTCTGAAATGCAGTTTGACTAATGCTGAGACGTTTGTACTGGGGAGTGTTCACTAATCCTAGTTCCTTCAGCTTTTCATGGACAGTACTAATATATGTTGCTATGATGGAATTGAAATATGTTTGAATGTCACCATCTTCAGGCAAAAACTGAACAAGATTCCAATTCATTTCAACTACAGGCTAATAGGATGAATAATTATTAGACAATTAGGCAGGCACAACCTCACAAAATTCTTCTTCTCCCAAAGTAATTGCATTAACAGCTTGTTCAGAAGCATTTACTCCCAGAACACCTCCGTGATTGTTCTGAAGATATTGACAAAGTTTTCAGGTACATTCTTCCAAACTCACCGCATCTAACCATAAAAGATACTCCCACCACTGTTCTACACGGATTTCCAGACTGTGAAAGAAGTCCTTATTTCTTATTCTCTCAAGTACATATTCTACATAAGCAGTTGCAGCTTCCAGATCATGCTTTTTTGTGCAGATGATTACCTTTGTAAAATCTCCAAAAATGAGCATAGAACCTAGTCGCTGCAATTCTGCAATGAGCTAATAAAATACAATGCATTTAGAATTCATTTGGAAAGTGAAAGGAAAAACTTACCTGGAAAAATAATTTTCGCATTAAATTATGAAGAATTTTTTTAAAGGCAGGATCATAAAGCAGAGCAAGTGGTGAATGCAACCACCTTTACAAAGCAAATCCGTCTTAGATTTAGATTTGTATAGCATTGTTACCTGTAAAAATGCATGATCTGGAAATCAGCAAAGACATTCCCATGTGCAGATACATCTCGTAACCAGCAGGTAACCATGTTACGCAATATGCGGAAAGCTCCACTACAAGCAGTTGTCTCATCATAGCTGCTGAAAAACCTTTTGTCCTGTTGTCCCCCAATCAAACTCTCCAATGAAATTTTTGGTTGTGCATCAAATGCTATGTTGTTGCAGGTGCCTAGATACAGAGACTGTCACATGATCCAGGGCATCACACGGGATTTTTGATTAAAAAGTATGAAATTATCACAAATACTCAACATTCATGAGATATTTTGACAATGTTTGCCTATATCGTCATTCTTTACCTTCAAGGTCATTGATGTTATGTGCTTGTAATAATGCATTGACTGCTAAGCCATCTACTTCCAACTCCACACAAGCACTTGAGTAAGAACCACTGTAATTAACTGCAATGCCAGTATTGTCATCAAAGTCTAACATTAATCTTTACAACAATAGAGTTAAAATGGGACATTTAATGCTTTCAAATATCTACCGACTATCATCCCATTCTTTGCCCCCAAAGTCAGGTTTTTCACTAGTGGAACACCATAAAATATGGTTACTCCTTTGAAGATGGCGTGCAAAAAAAAGGTCAGCACCAAACAATGTTGGATCAGAAGGGAGATTTCCAATAGGAATTTGAAAATACCGACACTGTTCTATAGTTGTTTGTAATATCAGATGAAAGTTCAAAAAATGACGAATCATAATTTTGGAGCCAACTCTTTGCCAATCCAAAACATTATACAAATTATCTGCATCTGTGACATAAATTGGTATCAAAGGGAAATCTCCGATCCCAGAGATGGATTCTAACAAGGCGGGAAATCCTTAAAGATGAAGGAAAATTAGTGATCTGACTAGCATTAAGTGCTCTAACGCACCAAATACTGACTGGACAGCAATTGCAGTTGGACCTCTTTTATCATCTTTATACTGCAACAAAATCTTCTGTATAGTTTGATGGACTTGCTTGACTTCAGTTTCTAGATGAACTTCAAATTGTTTGATATGCATGTTGCCATTTGTTGCTGATATATTCTCTTTCCTATAGTAACTGGTATATTAGTTTATACAAACAAAGAACAAGCAAACCTGGATTTGATTTCAGCACTAAGCATGGTTTTTAAATTGGGCATTTGATTACTTCGTACTGTATCCAGCACAAAAACATGAGCAATAAATTTGGGCAAAACAAAAAGTCCCCACATTGCTTTGGACCCTGATGAATATTGGTATAAATAGATATATTTCAAAATATCATCTGCTAAGTAAGGCTGATGTGCAACTGGACAGAACTCAAGTTGTTCCAACTCAAACATGTCGCAGTCTGAATGGTCTGCTTTGGTATTCACTTTACAGATGCAGCCTAACTGGACTAAAAGTCTAAATTCCAATGGGACTTGAGTTTCATAAATGCCTTCTATATCAGGAGTAGATAAATCCGCTGCTAGTTCTCTAGATATTTTCCCAAATTAGTTCCCAAATGCTTTTTTCTGCTTACCCATAATGTTGCTGAAATAGCTCTTCCGGAATACGATACTCATATAAGAAATAAGTAGGATGAGATCGAGGCAGAATTTTGCTACATTTTTTCCAAACATTTCCTTCTTTAGCTGGCTTTGGAAATCGCTGATTTACAAAGAATATTCTGGGCACATATACTTTGATTTGATGAAGTTCCGATCCAACTAACACCCAAAATTTAAATATTCCAATATTACTTGTTTTGCAAATCTGTAAATATATTATATTGACAGTCTCCTTGCATTACAATTACATATACCTGGATGATCTGCCATGGTGTTTGATAAAGAGATTTTTGAGTTTTTTGAAGAAAATACTCCATGGTTGCTGATGGCAAACGTTTTGAAGAAACTTGTGAATCTGAAGTCTTTAGACACTTCTTTTTTGCAGCTCGCTGTTCCAACTGATATTTCCATTTCTGTTTATGAAATTCCAGCCACTTATGGAAGTTACTCTATAAAACATTGCAATAAACAGAATCACCCATTCTAATATTGCTCACATAATCATCATTTAGAATGGGAGCCATTCCTAGAACATCTCTCCAATTTTTGGTTGCAGAAACTTTGCGTCTTAATTGAACAGTTGCTTTCCGCTTAATAGGCAATAGATCCTTTTTATTTGATTTTTCCAAGATATCTTCCAGATCTCTCGTTTCTGGAATTTCAGTATTTGCAGGTTCACATTTTTCACTAGTTTTTTCCCGAGGTGCACTTTTTTTAAAAATATCTGATATACGTTTCTGTTTTGCACTGTCATGTTTCTCAAGAATCTTTTTATGCAGCCATTCTGGATGAGAAACTCTTGGTACTGGATTGGCAAGCTGATAGTTGTGAACGTATACATATTTATGACAGAATAATAGATAGTACCCCTTGCAATGCTGCTGGGATTGTGATAATTTTCTGAATTGCACCTCCTAATCTCTCTATATAATATCTCCAATCCAAAATATTTCGTATATCAAAATCTTCCATTGCAGAATCTTTCAGCCATTTTCTTAAGTAATATCTTTTCACACTGTCCTCAGCATGAAATATGGCTAGGGGAATCGCTCTGAAAATAAACGCTTTTCTTATTTACTCCAATAAGTTGAAAGCGGCGAACTTGTATGGTTTTAAATATGCACAATAATGATTGAGACAACGATGTTTCCCAAATAGCTTAAACACTCAAGAAATGCACTGGCTATCTCAGATTAAGAAAATATGCATTACAGTCTACAACTTGAATCACAAAGGCATTTTTGCTATTTTGCATATGCTCTTTCATGCTTTACTCAGCGGACTTTATCAAGTACTAATACAAGGAGGTTTCATAACCAAATTTGGATAGCAATAGATTCCTAAACTCTCATGTTACATCCAGAAGCACCAAACAAACAAATGCTAATGCAACATAAACTGTAAACTGCTATTTTATTTATTTTTCAAGTCTATTTTATGTACGCATGTGCAAAAACTTCATTTGCAAACACTGCAAATGATGTAAACATGCCCCAAATAATTAGGTTAGCTGTTAGTTAATTACGTTAACTACACCTCTGACCTTTCAGTAACTGGTGCATTCTCAGGTTTCTTGCTGATAATGTATTTACATGATAAACCAGCATCTTTGACCATCTGATCTCCAAGAAATTCGGCTAAACGCTTGGCAGTATTAATGGATGTAGATTTTTGAGAACCATAATCTTCCAATTTGCGTGCCATTGATCGATTTTCAGAGATCAGCTCAAATAACTCCACATCTGGCAAATTTGAGGCCTAAATTATACGGACACTCGAGCATTCGTAATATTTCAAAGTATACTTTGCTGTACAATACATCAAGCCAATAGTTAGCAATTTTAGCAACTGCCTGGTAACAGGATTCCAAAGTATCGCCTTTTAAAAAGGCTTCAAAGACTGAAGACTGAAATATTTTGATTAGCTGCAGCTCACCTCTTCTTTTAACTTCAAAACTAAAAGTGACATATGAAATCAAAAGTTTACAGAGGATACGTATCTATGAATCAAGAAAGAATAGAAGATTACCCCTTCAGTTCTGCAAGAGAGCCATCGAAATTGAATACTGCATATCTTTTTTTCAATTTCTTCCCTTCTTCTTTAGAAGCAGGCAGAACCATAGCTAAGTAGGGTCCATCCACTTCAAAAGAAATGGAATTTTCCTTTCTTATTTCGTAGACTAGGTTTTCAGAATCTACCAATTCATGATATTGGTGGTTGGTAAACAAATCCTTAACATAAATAAACAAGTAATAAGAACAATTTACTATAAAAATGTCCATCACTTGCAAAACTTAAATGTTTTATGATTACGAAATGCTATCTTACTTTAACCATTACATTCAGCATTGCTCCTGGGTAGGTGATAGTAACATGTGATTTATTACTATTTTTTATTACAAGTTCATAGTTTTCAGGAAAGGAGGCTGGAAGGATACACCAGATCCCATCTGTATCCAGTTCTAAAGGCCGCCCTATTTGTTCTACCACTTGTCTTGCTTGTGTAATGATTTCTGCTCCTAACTGACAGGTAATACCAGCCATCTCCATGCTATACCATCGAGCACTGATAGGAAAATTAACTATAATAAAGGAATTCGATCTGTACTCACCCTTTTCTCATAACATATCCATAAAATGAATTCAATATACATTTATGTGCCAACTGAAGAGAGTCATATAAAACTTCACGATTCTTTGCAGATTTTATTTCACTAGCATCACCCTTTTCCATAGCTTTCTGCACATCTTTCTTGGCATTCTAAATATCAGAAAGAAAACAGAATAGAATATGCAACAACCACTATTCAGACCTACTTTAAGAATGCTTTTATATTCATTCCTTCTATTACGAAAAGCTCTTACAGTATCCACATAAAAACTATTTTCTCTTTGGCAAATAGTTGTTTGCTTGATTTCTGTTCTTGTAACATGAATTTTCTTGTAAGCTTTCCTACAATAGTTTGATAATCTTTTTTTTTCTATAGATGCTTGCTCTTCAGCAGGCAACTGATGGAATGCCCTATATGCTCCACCAGGTATAAGAGGAGGAAACCTTTCTGTCTCCAACTGTTGCTTTATATGCCAGAATTCACTTTTACTAGCAGGCACTGCCCAAAAACAACTAAAAAAAATTGGTTAAAGTCTCACATACTAAATTCTCCGCGCCATGTCCATGATAAATTGCGCTGACACTGTGCATTTGGTCGATTAAAATCACAGGAAGCACAAACTGCTTCATCTACCACAGCTGATGGCTGAAGACGATTCGTCAAAATAATGTTTGGATACATGGCAGCTGAACACAAGAAAAAAGAAAATATACAATGAATAATTTGCCACAAATTTCATACCAACATCCAGATGATAAATAATGGGATTTTCAATGCGATTTGGAATTTGCTGGAAATTCTCAAGTTTCCCAACAATGTCATTAAGCACTACATCAAAATTGACTACATCATCAACTGATATTTTTTCTTCGACTTCTATAGCATGCTTTAAGGTTCTTTCTGCATCAGCAATAAGTTGAGAATATGCCTCGGGATTCTGGAATTAAAAAATATAGGAAAACGGTAATTGAAAATCTACAATCTACCAGTCGAAATCTACAAGGTATATCAGCACGAAATACACCTGATTCCAGTGCTTCTACATGACCTCCTACATATGTTTCCTGATCCAAAACATGGCCATCATCAGTTAGTTTATTTAATATCGTTTCTTGTTTATTTGGGAAGATGATGTTAGCATGAAAAGCCTGGACCATAAGCAAAGCTTCACAAAGAGTACCAGATCCTTTTCTTAGAACCTTTATCAATTCTGTTAAAAAGCCTCCATTCGAAAAAGTCAAGAAATTATTCACCTCATTAGGTTCCATGGGGATTATTGTGCAGAGTGCAAAAATAAAGGGATGAACATATTTCATATATAAATAATATGTTGCAACAGCATCAGAAACTGAATAGCTAGCTAATACTTGAGGATTTTCTACAGCCATGCGACACATATCCTCTGGATCCAATTCCACAGGATCATAACACAGTTTTGCTTTTGTCACAGCCTTTAATCCATGGGAACCAACAGGAAGATACGAATCACGCTTCACCCAACTACAATTTCAAACACAAATATTGATATACACCAACTACAAAAACAAGCATTGGTGTTCAACATTTTTCTGCTTTACAGTTTCTAAATTAGATACACTTTATTCAATATTGTAATATGTACTCTACATTGAATAAGGACAAAAACATTTCATGTATCAAGTCCATGATTGCCCAAGAAAACATCAGATAATATAATTCTAATTACCCAACAAAACATCAGATAATAATAATTCTAATTGCCCAAGAAAACATTAGATAATTCTGGTATATATACAAAATTATCCGTGCTTCCTCTAAAGAATTTAATCTGAATCCAAAAACCTATCTCATCTTCAATCCTTAAGCAAATAATGCTTTCTAATTGCAAAAATGTGGAATGATATAATGTAAAAAATAATTTACTTTCTTAAATTGAATTCCTTCAATTTTAAAAGATTGAAGATGAGATACAGCCTTTTGGATTCATATTTTATTTTTTAAATGATGCACAGAACTTCCATATGATCGAAATTTCATTTTTAAAGACACTGGAAATGTATTACAAAACATCTGCAAGAAAAAACATGGGTTCTGATCAATTAGAAAATAAATACAATCCTTTTAGTTGTTCATAAAGTGATACATAATTTATTAGAAATGAAAAATCTGCACAAATATGCTAAATTAAATATACAAATTGCTTTCTAATGCATTTAATCACAAAACGTGACAAAGTTATAAAAGCACAAAACTGAAGGAAACATATCTGAGTTTAGTTGAACATACATTTGCCACTATGCTCCTTATAAAAACTTAGAGATGTGAAACAAGAAAAACTGTAATGTTTCTTTAAACTAGCACTTTACATGGCATACCATCACTTTTTTTTTTCAGAATGCACTCTGAATGTCCTACACATACAATATGCACAAAGTATGAAAAAAGCAATGAGAAAACAATGGGAAACCTCTTATTAGTTGCTTTTGTTTTTACACTAAAGAACACTACGTAATGTGCTTAAATTGCTTATGCACCATTTTCAAAACGAAACTTCCAGCTTCTTCACTATTATACAGTAGTATCTGGACTTATCGTTTACAAAGGGTACATAAATACTCTAAAGAAATAGGCAGCACTTCTCTGTAGATAGGATTTAGATACACTGTTGATGTGAAATTTCTCCTAATGACCTGATTCTACGATCACCAGGCCTGATATTTTGGAAATTATCAATTCGCAAGGAAACATTTCTGAACTTTAGGATGACAAATTCACCTTCTGCTTCCCTTGAGAATGCATAGACAATTGGAGCTAAATTTACAAGCTTGAATTGTTTTTAATGAAAATGAAATCATTTTTGGATGTATTAGTCTATTTTGATGCTATGTTTAACCTCATGCATATCTTGCTATGGTTATCACAAGTATATGTACATATAATTAACAAAATTCCCCAATGTTCTTAAATTGAAAATCACAATCTCTTAACTGTTTCATTTTGATGCAAGGATTTTTTAAATATTTTTATGCTTTTAATCGTTTGCAAAGGTTGACACAATAAATGATAGTTGTTTGCTCTACATACAACCAAAACAATGCTAAAACAATTATACAGGACATAAGTGACAAAACTTATTTTCAAAGTATACCCTGATTAACCAATTACTCAATTTGGGGATAACCTAAATTGCTTCTTCTGTGGAACTTTATTGATGATAACTCACGAAATACTTTAATTTTTTTAAAGATTTGAATCATACTACAATTAGCAATATTTGAATTATACTACTGATAGATTGTTTTCGTAATTCTTTTACACATGGTTTGTGAAAACTAGCAGTTCTCTGAAAAAAAAAAAAAATGTTTCTATAAGATGCACAAGATTATGAAATCCAGTTTGAATTGGATTACTGAACAGCAAGGGCACAAAATTTGAATTCAAACTATGAGATGCACTCAACAGTAACTATCGCCAGTTTATGTTATAAGGGGAAAACACAAATTACGGACAATCAATCAATCAACTTCTCGGATCCAAACAGCAGCTGTTTGGAATTTACACAAAATTTATTCATACTACCCAAATAACATCCTGCTACATGGAGGAAAATAGGATAGCTCTAAAGTTCTTAAGTATTTAATTACAAGTTCAGAACCAGGAACAAAATCATGCTTCAACTTACTTAATGCAATCCATATGTATTGCAGACTGACAACAATAAACATCATCTTTATTTTTTGAAAAGCCAATTTCCTTTAATAAATCTAATCCATGAAATGATGCACGAACTTCTATAAAGGGCCAATCAAAGAAGTCACCATTGTATGTCACAAATATATGGGGTCGAAATTCCAAAATATGATCAAAGAATCGCTGAAGCAGGCACATTTCATTAGATTCATTGAAGATTGTAAAAGGTCCTTCAAACTCTGGTTTAGGTGTATATTCAAAATCCTCTATATCAGACAACACAATTTCTCTATTAATAATCAGAAATCCCTAAAAATTCATTAAGAAAAATAAACATGAATTAGAATCCTTTCATTTCAGCAAACTTTCATTACAGTGACTTTATCAAATTGTGCCAGTATATATTTTGGCAAAAAAAAGAAAGAAAAGAAGAAAAGAAAAGAAAAAAAAAAAAAAAGGAAGAAGAAACCGCAGACATAACATCAAATACAATTTCCGAGATATTTCTGTTTACCTGTCCATCAATCATGTATGAAATCATCATTATTTGATCTGTCCCTGGGTCAGGAAATTTTAAAGGTAATTTAGTAGTTTCTATGTCAAATGCTAAGACAATGCAATCAGGATTTTCGATCAGATCCTTCCTGGGTATTATTTCCGGAATTGCAGTTTGACTAGCTTTCACACTGTACCAATGACCAACAAAGACCTTTAAGTCAATGGATACTCTTATGAGATATGGTACATCATATTCCCTAAAATATGATATGAAGCAAAAAGAAAAAAAATGCAATAAGCACCTGAGGTCAAGGATATTTTCCAGAGGCTCTTTACAAATTTCTGAACTGCTGGATTTTTCTGTTATACTTTCCTTTAGCATTTTCACATATACAGAATGTGTTTTTCTATGTTCTTTATTTCTTTTAGCATATGGAAGTAGTTCCTTTCTGGCTTTTAATAAGCCACTAATTGTAAAAAATGATAACTTCAAGCAATTCCTTTTAATACCAATCAAATGATTAGGCTGAAATTTGAAATTCATATTTGCAAATTACTAATGTTCCCACCAAATCTAAATCTTCCTTCAAAACTGATTCAATCTTTGCAATGCAACCAACAAATTTCTTAAGCAAGTAGGATTGGAGTTCTTGATGATATTCGGATTCAGCAAGCACATAGAAATAAGGATGAAATGGAAGTGACACCTTAAATCTCTTTCCATCTTCCTGAATGAAGTAGTAATCAACTGCACTAACAAAACTTCCATTTTCATCCAAAATTTCGGTCTAACAGATAATGTTTGCAGCTAATATTGAAACAGAATTCTTGATGACTTACAGGATGCATATTCAAAAGCCATCCCACTCTCCACTGCAGATCAGGGCATTCAACAAATCCATATTTTGTATACACCGCATTACTTTCAGAAGCCTCTTGAAATCTGAATTCTGAGGAATCTTCCTTCCTAATAAATTTACATAAACTATAAATAAGTAAATTCTTTATCAACTAGAAATAAGCAATGAAAATTAGAGATCACAAATCTTGGAGTGCCAATAAAATATCAATACATTCATTGAAACGATATAGTATAATAAAGCCCATACTTAGTTTCCTTAAATTTCGTTATGGAAGCGGTTTTTCGGTCTATTGGTTTGTTGAAATACCCAACCATCTTAACAAGGATTCACATGGGGATTATCCACAACACTTTTATGAATGCAGAAAATATTGGATCTAAAACATGAAAATGAATAAAGCGATAAAGAAATGGCAATTAAGTTCTATAATAATTGTGACTAATGCAATAATACAAACATACATAATAAAATACACAGTTTTAATAAACAATACAAGGAGTAGAGACAGTAGAGATTTAGTGAACTCAAAAACTTTTACCGTCATAAGACATCTTGTTACAAATTTCATCATAATAACTGTACAAACAATAGGTAAAGAGTTAAAATTTGAGAAATTTCCTCATTCTCTCAATTTGAGCGGCGCTACTACAGAATACCAAACACATGCTCTTTAACAGCTGATTGTAGCTAAATGTTCACATTTTCCCGCTAAAGCATTGCCAAAACTATATCTTTACAAATGAGAAGGCAAGCTAATGAAAATACAAAACAGGATTCCAGTGAGCAATTGTTGCAGCCTTAGAAAGTTAAACAAATTATTTATAACATTTATACTTATTTATAAATCAAATAATGATTAATTAATTGCAGTTTATATAGATAGATTAGTTATATGCTCAGCGCTATCAACCACAAAGACAATGGTTGAAGATGGAAATCATCTCCCCTGAAGCTTTGATATGAAGCAAAATTCTTCGATATACAAAGCAAAGGATTCATATGAGGGTTGAAATTTTATCAATTTCTTGATTAATTCTGGGTGCAGATTTTCAAGAAAATTGGCACCGTTTCAGCAATTATGAATAAAAAATTCAGTGAACAATTAAGTTGGAAGTTAAAAGAATACTTGTGCGGGTAAAAGAGTCAAAACAATTTGGTATTTTAATTCGATTTCAAAACCATCTTTTTTAATGTTTCTTGTGTCCTGTCATCAACTGATCATTCATGAATAAAACAGATATTGCATCTGCGCATGAGAATTCCATCCTATCACTCGGTAAATAACCTACATCGCATCTTCTCTCTCTTTAACGATGAATTGGAGAATTCTTTGTAAACAATTCTTTACTTTTTGGAGAATTCTTTCTAAAGCTTGTCCAAAGTCCTGAGTGTTTTTCAAATTTTGAAATGAAACGGTTCAGCTTATCTGTGAACAGTCCAGTAGTGTTGGGAAGGAGTAAAAGATTTGTATATTTAGACTATCTTAACGCATCAAATATCAAATGAAAATCAAATATTCTTCCTTCCTTTGCATTTATCATTTGATTTATACTTGGATTCCTGATATTACTACATTGTACACTTTTCTTAATGAATAAATTGAAATAGGAATCAGAAATTTCATGTTGCTCTCTTTTATGTAGCTTTATTTGAATTTAAGTAACAACGAACAAATGAGTTTTAATATTAAAATGAATGAAAAACATTTTACAATTCTCGTTTGAGTTTATGTGACGTAAGTTTGGGCTGATGTAAGAAACTGAAAATGCAATAATAATGAACACTTTGTTGGTCCCATTGCCTTATCATAAAAACTGTATCTGATAATTTTTCCCCAGGCCTGACAAGCGGTGGGGTAAGTTTATTGATCACAACAAATGTCAAAATGGCAACAATATCAACTGATTGCATCATTCTCTCACGTCTCCTATGTGGGTTTCCGCAGTTCGCTGCTTTGCACACGTAGTGTTTGCAGTGTCACCATTGGGGTGGTTTCCTCGGAATAGGGTCCCTGGGAGCTGGAGGGAAGTTCACTCTCTCGAACCGCGTCCGCCATCTTCTGCAAGATGTAGCGGTACGTCCAGGAGGGTATCCTGCCTCAGTTCCTGATTCCAATCTATCGTTTGATAAGTCCCTGTAGTATGTCGATGGCGGGCTCTGTAGCTCCCGTGATCCTCATCTTTGCACTTCTGATCACGACGATCGTGATGAAGGAGGCGATGATGGTCCGAACTATGGGATTGTAGCGCGGGACATTTGCGTTCCAGTCGAATATTCGCACTAAGGTGCTCACTCTTGTGGTCTTCTGCAGGCCGATCACCGCCTTCAGAGCGCTCCAGTCCTGGCGCAGAGTGGTGAAAACGTGGAGATGGATCTCCCTGCTGCCAACGCCTTGCAGAGCTCGTCTTGGATGTTGCCAGTCCAGCGTGCTGTCCTGCTCCCACTCAGGATGCCTCCGTGGTAAAGCAGGAGGAGTTCGCTCCTGAAGACTGTGGTTCCAACTGCTTGCAGGTTCACCGTCCGGGTCCCGTAGCGGTAGGCAGCCCTGGCAAGAACGTCTTGTTCTTACGCATAGCTGTTCTTCATCACGTCATGGATGTTGGCTTTGGTCACCAGGATCCAAGCGTTGGATGTGTGAGGCTTCCAAAGCTCCCTCGCCTTTCAGGTGAATCTCCCTCTCATGCGTTGTACGTAGCGAAGCAGTTGCATCTCGTGGACGTTACCACTGGCTGCAAACTGTTCGCAGTTGCGGACGGCCATCTCTGGCCTCTGGAATATCCACTTCCAGGTGTCCCTGGGTACGGGTACAAAGTCTGGGATAACCATGGCCAGTTTTTCGTTCCACAGCTCCTTGCTCGGAGGCACTACCTTGAAGCGGTGTTTGGCCACCAGTTCCTGCATCCTTTTCCACGTGGGTCGATGCTGCCCCACTCTCCGCGTTTGTCTATGAGCGCCGACATCGGGCCACCCGAGTGGTTGACCAGCCTCGATTAGGCCCTGTGGGCTGCATGGGGCCACTGTTCCCAATCGGCTGCGAGAACCAGAGCTGTCGCGCATTTACATGCTCGACGGCCCGGGCAGTGACTTCACTCCTGTATCTAATAATTCGATCTCGAAATACAATGATAATGGAAAAAGCCATTTTTTAAAAGTCAGTTTATTAAAAAAAACTTGTGCATCTTAGCAACAGTATGCAACATAACTTTGTGCTTTGTTGAAAACTATAGCACTGGTGGGCAAAGGTACATGTTCTGTATTACTCCATTAACAGTTTTTTATAACTATTATTAATTGCTTATTTAATTGTCAAGGTAGATAACTGACATCATAACTCTCATTTATATAGGTTTGCGTAGATTATTCTGCTGAACTTTAACATTTAATGAGAAAAATATTTCTTGGTGGCATTTCGGAGGACTAATTATTACAAATGCACACAAGAACTACGAATGCAGTTAACGTTTCTTACAAATGGTACATTTTTGATAGTCTTTTTCATTCATTATGGAGAGAACATAGTTATTCTGCATTTGAAATATTTCGCAAAACTGAACTTCAGAGATAACGTTGTAGAGTAGTATTGGTAGAAAGAAAAAACATTAGTAAAATTATTCTCCTCTGAAGAGACCCTCTGGGATGGGAGTCCTCCCTATGAATCCAGGAAGGGCTAGGAGTTTGTTCCTCTCACTCTTGGAGAGGGATCCCCTCCGGATGGGGGGGGATCGCACCTCCTACCCTGGTCGTCTCCGAAGTGGAACCCCGATCGGAATCTCCTTCCTCATTCTCTCCGGGGGGACACCCTCTGGGAGGGGGATGGTCCTCTCCATTTCAACTTCTTCCCGGGAGGACCCGACCCATTCACCAGCAGTGCAAGAAGACTGCTCGCCTCCGGCGCAAGAGCATTGCAGAGAGAACACGCATGGCAATCCCTTATTGAAAACCACGTTAGTCAAGGGAAGGCCATGCAGTGTGTGGGCATGCATCACTCTTCAAGCTTCTTCCAGACAAACGGAATCCACCAAAGATACCAAGACTACAGCTTCATCCATGGGCAGGACTGAACCTTCTGCCACTAAACACTGGACCAATGAAGAAGGTTCATGAAAGGATATGTCGGCGTTGCGGAACCGAGGATGAGACTTTATCACACGTGCTCAACAGACGTAAAAAGCACGTGCCTCTGAAGGCCACGATGCAGCGCCATGATGCTATCCTGGAAATTAACAAGAAGGCCGCAATGGATGAAGCCAAGTGGACTCTGGTATCGAGTAATCGCAGAGTGCCAGGAACCACCTCCACCCTAAAACCAGATCTGGTTTTAGAAAAAAGCAATCGAATAGGTGTGCTGGACATCTCCTGCCCATTTGAAAACGGAAAGGAGGCGTTCGCCACATCTAGGAAAATAAAGGAAGCCAGAGATACCAGGATGTCGCCATGCAACTCGGAAACACTGGGAAAATAACTAAAGTGCAGGCGATCCTTGTCGGCCCACTTGAAGCATGGGATCCGGAAAACGACAACATTCTACAATACCTAGGAATTCCGAAGAAGAAGCTGATAAGGATACGGCAGCGGATGGTAGCCACCTGCTTCTCAAGTAGCATCTATGCAGCGCATGTAAGAAGGAAAAATGCAGCCCAACCAGATGATCTGGACCGTGCTCTGCTCTCACCCCGGAAGAGAGCACCGAGGAACCGTGAAGAACACGGAGGAAACATCATTCGTGGAAGGTTCTCCAGAGCCATTCCAGCAATAGTTATTGTAATAACCCAAATGCTCAAGAAATATTTCGCAAAACTGAACTTGAGAGATTTCGTTGTAGAGTAGTATTGGTAGAAAGAAAGAACATTAGTAAAATTATTTGGGAAAGAGCTATAAAGAAGGATTGAAACCAGAAGGCATGCACAGGAGAAACAACAGAAGTTTTCTCGTACATACTTTACAGTACAACACATAGCTGACGTGGATGCAGTAAATTCCGTTTTATTGAAGACGAACTTTTACATAATTTCAACCAAAATTATTGCCTTAGTAAAACGAGTGCTTTAAATTCTGCAGCAGTGATTTAGAGCTTGTAATAAGTTGAAACAAGTTGAAGTACTACTGATCTGGGAAAATAGGAAAGACAGCATTATGCTTGCAAGAAACGGAAGCAGTAAATCACATTAAGGAAGACACATTTTCAGAATATTGTTCAAAAGCAAATGAATGCTTCTTATGCCCCTATGATTTGCTGGGAATCCGAGGGAATAGTAGGGATTAGGGCAGGACTTCAGTATAGACGGTTTATTATTTTGAAATTGCGTCCTCAGTAAACTATCAAAGTAATTGAATGAAAATTCTAATTCATATCCTAGCTGACCAAACTTCTTCCGATGTGATTCATCAAAACAAATAGTGGATCATCACGACCTTTGAACAATTTGGATATGGCAATTAGAGTGAGAATATAGAAAATTTACTCCTGTTACACTGAAGAGAACTTATTGGAAATACAACTATTGGTCCATGTTCTAACATGCAGCAAGAAATCTCGAATCGCAACTGCGTCCAGACAAAAAAAAAAAAAAAATCTATGTATGCTGAGTCTCTTATGATCTATGAACAAGGAAATGCCCAAAAAGGAATGCTCCTTATAAACAAATCTTAGATCTTGTCACCTCCAACATGTAGTGTTCTCTTTCGATTAAGTAAAATACGGAAAAGGGAATTCGCAGCTGTTTTAAAAGCGAGAATGCTTTTTGCCAGGCTTCTATCCATCTTCCTGATTGAACCATAAACTTGAAAATGGAAAAGAGATTCTCAAAAAGTCATATCCACTTTGAGTAAACTGCATTTATTTTTGAATCTTCGCTTATTTACTATGAGCTCCAAAGGAATTACAACAGCTCTGTTTGTACTGACGTTTGCATTTATGAACAGCTCTTACTTGACCTCACCCTCTCTTCCTGGAAATGTAAAGGTTTGCATGCAGCTCCTCAAAAAATTCAGCATCCGAGCGAGCTTCGTGCAATTTCTCATTACGGTAACGTTTGTGTGTTTTGCGGATCTCATTGTATGATACCGATGAAGATGAATAAATGTTTTCCTGAACCATTAGGTGTCATCGTCTTTCTGGCCTCATAGCAACGAAGCAATGAAGTCAGAGGAAATTAGGCGGAGCGAATGATCATTCTTAATGGCTTCGTGATCTGTGTCTACCCTTTGGCGTTTCCTGCGGTTTATGGGATGCACGAGATCGCAGGCCGAGCTCGGGAATACACCAAAAAAAAACTGGCCAAGCATCATCGTGGCCAGAAGACTTTTTCGATAGCATCATTTCAATGAACTGACTTGAGTGATGCAAAGGACGGAGTCCGTTCCGTGCTCAATCGGCCATCGGCGGGACATTGGCCTCTTATCACTTCTCTGTTCGATTGGTTCGTATTTTGATGTCTTCGTTTACTGCTGTTGATTTGTACTTATTTGTTTTTTCCGTTTCACAAATCATCCTTAAGCGAAGTACGGAAATGGAACAAGATCAGGAAGGAGTTCAAAACATTCTCTCTTCCCTTCAACGTGATTTCAAGGAATCCCAATTCATCGTTTTCGCTAGAACACCCTAGAAATCGTTTACACACCCTAGAAATGGATTGCACAGAACTTAATTGCTCACAATTAAGTGCCCATCATCGCTTTCCCCGAGAGCGATGATGTTTTCCCGATGACGACAAAATAGGGAAACATTTACAAGATGGTGAATCGCTGATGGTCATCAATAGGAACCACTTTAGAGAGTGCACAAAGCTTTTTCAGGGAGTAAGCAAAGCCAGCCACATTTATATCCGCAAATTGTAACCCAGCACCACTGAAGTTTTCACTGCAAGAACCTCGTATACACCTATGCTGGAAACAAAGCTGGAGGAGCTGTTTAAGGATGTCCTGAAAAGCACCAATAATTCTGTCACAATCGGTGACTGAACACCATGCACATTTGCTGAAAGGAGATTCGTGTGTTCAAAAGGAAAGATAATATGGCTTGCATTACTTTTAAGGTCTTTAACCCTTCGAATGACCGATTCCAAGAAACAGTTCTGTACACAAAGACCGTATAGACAACGAGGAAAAATGAATGAAAATCGAGTGAAGCTACAGTTTTCCAACGAAAAGGAAATTAATTGTATCATTATGAGGCGAGCATAATGACAACTCTCAGAGGCCGTTCCTCGGTGATGCATGAGAAATGATTAACCTGAGTTTTCGTATTAAGAGCACATACACACTGAAAGCATTTGATTTCCACTCTCAGCCGAACGGATCTGCAGCTCACACGGTGAATGACAAATTTTTGCTTCATTTCTGTATTCGGAGCATCCATTATTATATCATAATTAATGTCAACAGGGTTCATTTCACATTTGAAACACATTTTTTTTTTTTTTTTTTAGCCAAAGTTGTCTAATCTAAAGAAACAAATACATATCAGTGGTTTCCAGAAAATCAAGTCTCGCTTGCATACTCTCCAGTTTCTAAAAACTTGGCATCATTTTGGGGTCAGGGATGACTTCGTTTTGAATGCGACGGTTTTCGTAAAACGAAAACACTCACATTTTTCAATTTCCACTTTCTGTTTTTTATTTTTTTATTTTTTTAGCCTTTTTTTTAAAGAGTTTCCTCTTTTTTCCTGGTTCGCTAAAGTAACCTCAAGAGCCGGTCGCGTGCCTCGCGGCGCACGTGGCTCTTTTACATTAAACACAACACTGTTTTGTTTCCACTCCTCTCCTCCAGCGGCAACCCGCAGGGGAGCGTGTAATTCTTCAGGATAGGGGGCACCCCGGGATGGGGGTCCGCCCTATGAACCCAGGAAGGGCTCGGAGTCCGTTCCTCTCACGCTTGGGGAGGGATCGCACCTCCCACCCTGGTTGCCTCCGAAGGGGAACCCCGAAGGGAATCTCCTTCCTCATTCTCTCCGGAGGGACACCCCCTGGGGGGTCCTCTCCATTTCAACTTCTCCTAAGGGGACCCGGAAAGGATCCGCTAGTAGGAATTTCTTCTCCGGAGGGAACACGCAAGGGAACCGCTCCTGTTCACTCCTCTGAAGAGAACCCGAAGGGAGCTTCCGAAACTCAGAAGGGGCGCTGCAGCTTCCCGCAGGGGAATCGCTCTCGCTTGCTTCCTTGCACTCTGTGAAGAGGCAACGACTCAGAGGGTCCCCCCCGCAACGGAGAGGGTCCGCTCCTTTGAACAACTGGAGAGGTGCCCGTGAGGGCTCCTGCTCCATCTTGAAACCGGAGGGGTCCCCCGGTGGGGGGGGTCCGCTCTCCGTTGTATGACCGGATGGGGAACTCCCCACTCCTTGATTCCTGGAAGGACCCGAAGGTCGACCCCCATTGTTCTGGCCTTCATCGGGGGCTTCCGGCTTAATCCAACGCCGGTGCCACGTCCGAATGTCTCGGCCAACCAGCGCCATCGCAGGAGAAACTCGGAACCCAAACGACGCAGTGGCGTCAGTTATCTGCCGAAGTATTCGAACCCGCGACGCACGGTGCCACACGCGGAAGCCTTGACCACGCAGCCTCCGACGCGGGCAATTCTGTGTTTTATAGGAAACAAATCGAAACCAAGATTCTTGCATAGAAGCATATTCATTGAATAGAATCTTATTGAACGAAGATTAGTATTTTCAATCCACGAAAAATGTTTTATTCACTTCACGTATGACGAAAAATTGGCATTTATAATGATACTAAGCGCGCCTATTAGAAATAGGCAACCAAGATTGTGCCCAGGTCCGACAGGCGGGGTAGTGTATTTATTATCAGTCTTTTACAATTCTGAAGAGCTTTATCGTTTGCATTCTCTTTACTGGTGGGTCAGAGATACTTTCGTCTGCCTGAACGTATTCATCAATTTTCTCTAAAATGCCGGTAGGTCCATGCCGGGATATTTCCAAAGTTCCTGATCCCAATTTCTTTTTGTAGTATCCTCTAAGAATTTCTATTACTGGTGTTCCTTGTTGGGTGTTTTGTATCTTTTCCCTTCTTATCACTGCTGATATTTCCCACCCGGGTGCTCCGGGCTGTTTATTGCTAAACTATCCGGGAACAGGGTTCCCGCACAAGGGACACAGAAAAACGAAGGGGAGGATCCCCGACACGCAGGTCGGTAAACCGAAACTCCGGAGCGGGAGGAAGCGGACCACAAACAGACATCTAAAAAATATATAAATAAAGATATGGGTAGGGGAGGGGACAACGGTCTTTGGTTTGGGCCGTTCCTTTCCTTCAGATCCGGCGGTGGATGCCGGAGATCTCGCTCCTAACGCCCTCTGGAAGATGGGCCCACTTGGCAACCGACGTCATGTTCTCGTCGGCTAGTCCGGTGGGCTGACGAAGGATGGCCAGCTTCTCCAGCTCTCGGTGGGCCTTGTCGATGGCGCGCGTGCAACAGACCGTTGCGACCACCGCACCTAAGGACGGGCCGACTGGCGTGAAGAAGCGGCGCATCAAATCCCTTGCGGTGTCCCCCTGGAGCAGGAGAGCTGAGGCCAGCCTCCTCCACAGTCCTTGGAGGACACCGCAGTCCAAGAGCAGGTGCGGGAGCGTTTCTGCTTCCCCATACCTTTTGCAGTTCGGGGAGTCAACTCCCCCGGAAACACGGTTCGTCCGCTGGTTGGAATGATAGCCTCAATGCACCAGCATGATGACGTCCTGCTTCCAAGAAAGGGGGAACACGGAAGTGTTCAAGCAGGAGGGAGGGACCACAAGTTCTTCGGGGGGCACACTCAAATGTTCGCTCCACCGAAGGAGTCCCTTCGCGACGTTGCGAGGCGTGGCGGCGTCTGCCAGCTTGCTAGTCCTCCAGCCGCCCATGAGTCGGGTTGCTCCTGCGATGGTACAAGCGACCTCCCATCTCGCCGGTAGGCAACTGTCACTGCTGCTGTGATGAACAGAGCAAGCGTGGCTCGCACCATCGGGTTGAACAGGGGTACGTTTCCATTCCCCTGGAACAGACCCGACAAAATTTCCATTTTCTTTCTTGTCTGGAGGCCGGTCATCAATGAAGTCGGAGCGTGGGGGACCGGTGAACACATGGAGCTGCTTTTCTTTCGCCCCACACGCCTTGCAGAGTCCGACCTGGAGGTTCCCAGTCCAGTGTTGCAGTCTGGAACCACTCAGGATTCCTCCGTGAAAGGCTAACAAGAGTTCGTCCTGGGTGTCCGAGGGAAGGTCGCTGCTCCAGAGTGTATCCCCCACCTCTTGCACCTTTGCGTGCGCAAGTCCGTCGCGGCTCGAGGGCATCCTCCTCGTCTTGGTGTTTCTTCATGGTTGCTTCCTTGAAATTGGCTTTGGTCATCAGCAGCCGCGCCTGCTGCGGTAGCTGTTCCCAAAGCTCCCGTGTTCTGCAGCTGAAACTCCCTTTCATCTGCATGCTGATGTGAACCAAGATTGGTTGGTTCTTAAGGTGTAATCTGTAATACGAGTAATTTATCAACAGATAATTGGGAAGTGTGCAGGTGTAACTCCAATGCACTTAGAAAAAGAGTTGCTGAAAAGACAGCTGCAGTTCACATATCACTGATCACAGTTCTTCTATCAAGCATCTTTCACTTTGCGTTTTCCTCTGTGCATCCTTACGTGTTGGACCAATTATCTATCGGAACAAATTTGGGCGTACCACACAAACTTACACGACTTTATATTCTGCTTCTTAAGCATTCTGTTTTTTAATATTTAGTTGCTGTTTGTACTTTTTCTGAAAAGTTTCCTCTATAATATTCTCTGTCATTGTGATCTTTGTAATAAAAATATATATATTCTTATTCAATGCATAGAAGACGACCTCATAGCTGCTTTTTTGCTTCTATTTCTTTTGACTTGCGTCACACGGAAAACGAATCCTCAGGCGTTGGAAGAAAAAATGCAACATTTCCACTTTTTAGGAATCCGTCAGAATTCAAACTTATCAGAGCATGTATTAGCTTATCCCAAATGTGAATTTACAGAAAATTCTGTTAAGCATTTGTGTAAAAAAAAAAAATCATCACATAGTTTGGCAAAAATATTTTTTGTCTGTTGAAATTGTTTGCTGTCTTCCATTTAAATATAGTTCTCATCTCATTTTGCTTCACGTTTGAAGCACCTATAGAATGAAAACGAATAAAATGAATAAAACAGTATATTTCATGATAAGATCATACGGTGATGATTGCTTAGTGAAAAAACTGCAATGCCGTTATCTATTATACATAATAAAACTTTCGTTTTGGAATTGCTGTGTGCTCATTTGAGTCCTGGAATAGATCTAGACTGTTCTGGGGTTTAATGAAACAGGTGCTTATGTACTCATCCATGTCTATTAAGCTGGATAAAAAATAATTGGGGCATGATTGTTTTCAATCCCGGAGGGTTTCGTATAATCTACAGATCAAGAGCACTTTTTCTAAGAAGCATTTGTAGAGTACTACATGTTCATTTAGTTGTATTGTGAGTACTCTCATTATGTACTATGATCGTACTCGCCTTATGTAAGTATTCTGCTTTGCAGAAACGAATAGAAGGGGGAATAAGGATTCTTTTTCTCTGAGAACTTTATTTAAAACCAGGAAAGGATGACGTCAATTACTTCATCCATTTACCGAAATTAATAAAATAATTTAGAAAAAAATAATATAAAAGATTAATCTTTAAGCATCATACATATTTTCATGACCCAAAGGGGCACGGCAGGAAGCCTCGCTGTCCTCCAAGAAGAAATGGAGACACTTCAATTTTTGTGAATTGTTCTGGAGGGTTCGCATGAGAAAAAAAAGCAGTGCTGACCATGGGCTCTCTGGAAGAACTGTAAATGAGGTTATACGATGGAAATCGAATTTTCTCGGATAGCGGCTTATTAGACACGGTCAGTTGACACTTTCTGATCGAGTTTTTTCCTTCGGCACACACATTGGGGAGGAAAGGGGGGGGGACCCTGTGACTTGGTTATCCAAAGAGGAGTGGCTGCTCAGTGCATTTGGAATCATTCTAAAATTACTTCTAAGAAATTTAAACAATCCTAAAGAAGCAAACGATCAGAACATTCTGAATTCGTTTGTGACTATAATTTTGTTTCAGTAGGGAATATATATATTTATATATACATAAGGAATCTTACGCTCCACACCCAAGTAGAACTCCAGGGATTCGATAGATTGTTTGATTTTTTCAGTTTTTAAATGCATGCACATAATTAAGATAAGATCGCTGTTTGATACCCGACCGAGCCTCCAAACTTACCATGATCTTACTGTGTGTTATATCACACCCTGATCGATGAAGAGTGTACCTAAATTTCAACTTTATATCTTGTTAGGCGATGTTTTTAGGACTTTGTCATCTGACTTGAATTCTAGCGATAGACGTGGTGGTTTTGGTGGTGCAAAAACTAATCGTGCTGTGCTTCAGATCAAAGCTGACAAAGACCTTTCTTTTGTAGCATTTGGTGATCCTGATAAAGCAAGGGTTGGTGATAATATCTAATCACTAATGACTTTTATATTGAAATCTAATATAGGCTTATCTTTCAGATCAACTAAACCAATATCATTCTTATTAATAGGCTGATTATGATAAATCTGCAACCCTTGCTCATCTGGTCTGTAATACCTGAAAGAACTAAAGTCATCAGCTCTTTCTTCACATTCTCCTGGTTCCATAATTTTGTCGCTCAACTCTATAGATAAATCCCAATTTTTGTGAACAGAAGAATAATAATCCCATAGTGATAATGCCCCTCTATCTGATAACAACAGCAAATCATTATCTAGTTTCAAAAAAAGCACTTTGTCTGAGCCAAATGTATGATGATGATGATTTAAAAGGTCAGTACCATTAACGCTAAATCTTCCATCTATTTTCTAGCTGTGAGAACAACAGGACTTTCCTCGATTACTTTTCCGGTTATGGAAAAAAAAAAAAAAAAAAAAGGCACTCACTACCTCTGACCGCTTTTGTATTCAGTGTCCTTCAACCAGTGTTCATTTTCCGATTCACATTTTCTTTTGGGGTTTCTCCTATTCTGATTTTTTTCTCACGTGGGAAACTAGTTTCGTCTCTCTTCTTCCCCCGTACTTTCTCTCCGTATGAAGAAGTCTTCTCATATCCTCAACTTCTCGTCGTTTTCCTATTTATTTCTGTCACTTCCATTGATGTATCAATTTCCTCTACTTGGAAAAACGAACTTTCTAAACGGTCATGGGTAAAAAAGAAAAAAAAAAAGAGAAAAAAATGGGGTACAATGACTCCGCGATCAAATGCTCACAAAACTTTATAAAGTGCAATGAATGAATTGAGATTAGAATTTGATGCGTAATCAGAGAACAAAAAATGTCATAGAATGGAATTGCTAATAACATCGTGTCGGGTAGAAAACACAGATTAGAATATTGAAGCAGGCGAGATCATTAAGGTTCGTGAAAACATTATCAACGAGTATTTTTTTTTTTTTGGCTTTTCGATGATTCTTTAATCGAGCCAAGCTAATTGGTGAAATCCATGAAACTCGAACCCCTTTCGTTCTTAAATTACCCGAATCTGAACATCTTTTGGTGTCGGAAGTTGAAGAGGATTTATGCAATGCTTCGAGAACAACCTCAGTATAAAGAAATTATTTGGTAGCATAAAATTGAGGCCCAATTATTTGGGTTCAAATTTCAGCACCCAAAGGTAAGAGAGCTCTGCCATTCTAAATTGCTTGACCATACAGTAAGCAAACTATGCTGCAAGACTGAAATCCCTGTTAACTGGAACTTGGGGGGGGAGGAAAAAAAAAAAAAAGGAAAACCCCGCGAAAAAAGACATAAAGGCGATTCCCAGGGACATAAAGCAGTAATGCCAATTTTTTTTATCCTCTGCAATGCGTATGAACAACGCAACTGACTTCCAATTTAGGGGCTCGTGATTTCGAATTCTGCCATTTTTTTCTTCCGGATCGATGGAATGTCTACATAGCAGGCTTGGTGTCTTTTCATCTTGGGTGATGAGGACGAGGTTCGAAGGAAAATACTCAACACATCTGCCATGATTGAGACGTGCAATTCAGCATATCACGATATGTGACACCTACGTAAAATCCATTTCATATATTACATAGGACGTATGGAAGGTGGAAATCACTCCATGGAGAGAACGAGATTTCTGGAGAAGGCTGGGGCCTACTGGACCTACTCGCCTTCACCAGTTCGGGCCGTTACGCGTTTACTGGGTGCACACTGAGGGGATGGTAGGTAAGAAAACTGCAAAATACGTATTGCAATTCATGGAAATTCCAAGTCTGTTTACATGTATTCCTTGTGTTCATGAACAGAAAAGCAGTGATGCTGACAACGGCATGCTCTGAATCGTCATACATAATATGAAAACACGAGCTCGCTTTAAAAGCAGTGTGATTCCTGAGCTGAAAATTCAGGCACGTAGCAAAGGCGAACGAATAAATCAACACTTTGTAGCACTTATTACTATGAAAATGTTTCACACTTTCAGAAACTTTTCGCGAGAGATCGTGACTTGCCAAAGTCAGTCTATTGTAAGACATCGAAACTTCTTGGACTTCTTAAAGACCTGGTCGGATGGAGCAGATGCATCCATTACATATTTACTTATATCGATCAGCTGCAGCGAACTTCCCTGAAAATGTGCCAGTCAGTTGCTCAGTCGTCTGCAGCATCAATGCACCAACCAGCTGCATTGCTAGGATGCAGCGTGCGGTTTCGCTTCCTCAAAGTCTTACGGAAGCTCAGCGAAACATGTCAACGGGGGTAGTTGGAATTTCGCTTAATTCCGAGACACGTTCGTAATGAAAAAATCGGCTAATGTGAGCAGAATCGAGATGAGAGGTCAGTAATGGTCGCGTTTTATTTCGTGCGTGTCGCGTTGAAGTGGCAGCAGTGTGAGGCAGCCCCATTTGATTTTGTATTTATACAGATCAATGCTTCCGATCGAGCGATGTCTCATGGGACAAGGATGTTTGGAATGGGACCTATATTCAATCAAATCAGGAACGGAAGCCCAAACGCAATCTTTCCAGCTGGTGGTCAATGAGTAAGAAAAGGGGAGAGTGGAGAACCGCACACCCAGGAAGATCGAAGTTCCCGGAAAGTCTTCAAGAAAGCATTTTCGCCAGCATTCTCGCCGGCTGCGCTCCTGCAGCCTCGGTTCAAGATGATTGGAAGGATCTCTAATTCCCGTTGTCGAAATTCACTTTGTCTTTCAGGAGAACCAATTTGTTGTAAGCAGGCGGCATTTGTGGGCCTCTTTGTAAAATCAGTGATGTGCACGTATTCAGAGGACGATGGCTAAGGAGTGAGTCTCTTGGGAGTTGCTAATAAAAAAAAAATTAGAATACTTCATAGAAGTAAAGAAAATCTCCAAATTTTGCTTTCACAACAATTTTTTTTTAAAAAAAAAAAAAAAAAGGTGCATGGTAGAAAACGTCATTTTGTCAGTTTTCCATTTTAAAAGAGGGGCCCTTTACGGGATTCTTTGGAATTCACTTCAATGTTTGGACTTTCCCAAGCAAAAAAGTGTTTGCATAACAAATTGTGCATGCAAGAAGGAGAAGAAAGAAAGAAAAACAGTGAAATGGAAAGCAATTCGGAAAGGAAGGCTGTCAAATTCGTGCAGAATTGTTCTTAGACAGAGAATATTGTATACCAAAAGCAGAAGAGGGAAAGCTTAAAATAATACGAAATTGCCGTTTGTGCTACTACTGGTCTTGAAAGCGTTTTGAAACATTTAGAACAGAATAGTCATACATTTCTAAAAGGAGAGCAGAGAGATGCTTATTTTTCGAGATTCATCTTATCTCGAAAAGGATTCGTCTGATGAAGGTGCTCTGAAAAGGTAATCATCTACTGGATTAGTAGATTGGCAGAATTATGAGAATAGGAATTTCGATGAAGAAAGTACAGGAAATTTTCTTTGATTTTCTTTGAAATCCTTTCATGAACTGTATTTTTCTCCCTAAGCATTTTTAGCTTTATTGGTTTCTATTTCTCACCCTCGGGTTACTGTGGGCTTCGCTTAGTGTGACTCTGCTGAACTTTCCTAAAAAAAAATATGGGTATTCTATAATCTATTTGCCCAGGTCAGTTTCGTGTTCGTTCCTCTCGGAGTGGCAGTCATGCCAACCTGTTCAGTTTGTAGAGTTGCATGGAACCCAGAGCGTTTCGCAGGTGATGAAGGTGGGTCCAACCCACCCTCAATGGATTCCATCTGACATACGTCTGGGTGGTCATCAGAATAGCAGGCAAGAGTTCACGCGTTCCATCGCCAGTCGGAACCTTGAATTTCATCTCGCTGTCCTGGGTCGAGCATTGCAAAGTGCACATGACGACCTCATCACGTACTCAGGTGGTCGGGTGGATGGCGTGACGCGTATGTGGCACTCGCGGTACTTTCCTCTGCGATGAGTGAAACAGGTGAACCGAGGAAGGTAAGTGGAACAGTGCATTGCGAGACTGGGGTACAAGGAACAAGGACACCAAACGTGCCCCCAGGTGGGTAGGGGCTTCACAAGGAAATCATCGGGAGAATGACTTTTAAGACCGGCAGCACGGAGTGTACACAAGCAAGACGTTGTAGAAAGACCTCGTCTAATCCGAGCTAGCCGTAATGTTTGCCTCGAACCTCAGGCATGGGAAACCATTATTTATGCAGTGCCCTTTCAGGAAATGATCCCTGCGTCATTTCTTTTCTTTCTTTAATAAAAAATACGCGCAAGTGTACGGAAAAGAATTTTGAAATTCGGCTTGCGATGCTTTGAGGGCCCCGCACATTTAAATCATCGATCTACTTGAAAAATCACGAGGCTTCCACGGATTGAAAATGTGCAGCTATCTCAAGTGCCTTCTCTTTTTTCTTCCTGTCCGAAGTAAGAAATGTGTCTTTTTTTCTTTTCTTTTTTTTTTTTATAAATACAGCTGAATGGTTCGACACTTACGACCCTCCCTTTGCGCATCGCTGCCGATTCAACTTTTAGCATTTCCCATGTCAGAAGTCATACCCTTTAACGTTAAGATAAGGTCGCTCTACTCTTTGACGTATTGCCTAGTTTCAAGGTGGCGATTGTGCAATGTTCGTGTGCAACATCACCTTAGCAGTTGGCTCTCACGAGCCGAAAGAGTACTGTAGAAATCCGACTGCTCTTAGAACCGAGGTTTTTTCGTATATGAGGCGGAAGAGAGAGAGCATTTGCATCGAAATCACCATTTTCCCGAGAGCTGTTTTCCGATTCGGCAGGTAGAAAAGAAAAAAAAAAAAAAAGGAAAAAAAGCCCGTGAGAGACGAAACACGTGCACCACGCCAATGCCGGCGTGACACAGCCGTGTGTACAATGGCGAAGTCGGACGAACACAGCTGTACGCTGTTTGTCCGCTTCTCCGTTGTACGTCGGAGATGAGATGAGCACAAGGCTCGTCCCGTTTCGCGAGAGGATGGCTTCGGACCAACGCGTGCGTCACTCGGAATTTCCGACGTCCTCTTTTTGGAAAGAAATGACGCGTGTGCATGTCATTACGCGAAGAATTGATTAATTCTGACGGTACGAACAGAAACCTCTGCCCAATTTAAGCAGAAAGTTGTAAAAAGGAAAGATGGAATGTAAACCAACGATCTCACAGGATGACCCGCGATTTTTATTATATCCTAAAGCCATTTTCATGCCTGATTTTGCTGTCACTTGCAATTCTGATTGAGCCCTATAATTTCGTATTCGTTTCAAGGCCATCATCTGTGGTATATATGTTACGGCATCTTGAAATTGCGTGTTCTCGCTGCACGTAGTTGAAAGCAATTTCGGCGGACGTTCCGACAACTCCTTCCGACACCACCACCATGAGATGTGATACGTTGTTTTTTGTCTTCAACTCTGTCCTCGTTTTCAGCGCAGTGCTCTCGAGGTCGGCGTGTCCACCGAATGCGAAAAACACAGAAGCACTGGACCAGGATGACATACAGCTTTTGGAAGACGACGAGAAAGTCGCGCAGATGATAGAAGACGCCGATCGGGAGGAAACCGTGCGGATTCTGGACTGCATCGTGGGAAAGAGCAGGTGCAACACGCTAGGCAGGAAAATCAAAGGTGAGGTGGCAGTTGCATTGGGTGTTTTCGGGGGTATGCCGTCCGCATTCCCATATTTCAGATACGATCCTACCCGAAATCTTGGAGAACAAATGCTGTAGGTGCACAGCTGGGCAGAAAGAGAACGCTTCCAAGTTTATACGGAAGATGCAAAAAGACTTTGCCGAAGAATACGCCCAAATACTTGCACTTTACCAACAGGGCAAATGATCTCTTCGGTGCTTATTTATTTTGCACGTTAAGCTGATTCCCTTAGATCGTCGTTTCTGCAGCCAAATCAGAAATTTATTACAACTCTTGACCGTTTCCCCGCAAAGCAGTTTTTCTGTTCATTAAATATATGTTTATGTTTAGAATTCCATTTATCACACTTATTATTTATGGATTGAAATTTGCAATTTTTTTTTTTTTTTATAATTTCAGTTGTCCGCTGAAAACTTTATTTTCGCTTCCTAAGAAGAAGGAAAAAATAAAATAAAATAACTTTAACGTAGCACGAAGCAGACAGAACGACGGCAGTGTTATAAAAATACTTGGCAGCAGACCACTCGCCCAAGGACTCGTACATCGGAGCAAGGGATTCCACTCTGGGCAGATTCCACTTTCAGTGGTTCACTGATAACAGCTGCGTGACAGTGGACGCACAAATAAGTGGATGGAGCTCCTCGGCTGCCCAACGTCTCCCTGAACCCAAAAAGCAGCGGTTGCAGCCGAAACGGAGACGGTAACCGTCGATAAGGTCGTCGTGTTACCCCCCTCCCCTCCCAATTCCCTCCCCATGTCATCTTCTTTTTGCCGTGCGGTTCGTCCTCACGAGGAACTTAGAATGACAGTGCTCGATGGATCCAGAGTTTGAAAAAATCCATATGCAAGTCCACAAAAACAAAAGCACATACATACATCTAGGTGCACAAAGCCCCTGCTTTTGTTCGCTTCCGTGGTATCGCCTCTGCTTTTGGTCCTTCCCAGCGTGCAATCTTCGTTCTTAGAGTAGTTGCAACCTATAAGGAGATGGAAACGGCTCTTGTCCACCAGCAGCGCCGAATCTCAAATTCTGGCAGCATTCAAAAAAGCACGGGAGACCACGATTTGTTTTGCATTTCCCGCATGGATGATGCACAATGACAAAAGGAGAGTTCGCGTGAAACCATGACTTAAACAGGGAGAGAAACACTTGAGAGATTTGGCTGACTCTGGACAAATTATGACCTCTTAAAATCCGACAACGGAACACGAAGGTTTTTTTTTTTTTTTTTTGACTCCCCTGAAACTTCTCAACGAAAACCTGGACCTAGATATTGGAGCCTTTCATAGGTTCGTGACTACATAAGAAATCGATGCTGTTCCGGAAATGTTTATTTCATACCGTAAATTGAGTTCAGTTCGAATTTCAATATGTAGAGGGAAAACGTGAATATTGAATCGAAATCACTGTTCGGGTCATCCGTGCTGCAGCTGGCGTGGAATTTTCCTTGGAAACCAAGCGTTCGGTTTAATGGAAGCCTCAAGAACTTCTATGAATGAATTCCCCTAAAAATGGGTGAGACAGTGCAGTCGGCGACTTGCACCTTCTCGATCATTATACAGGAAACTTATCAGAATTCGGGAAGCCTTGTCTTTGAATATGTACACCGATAGCAGGTGACACAAACGTACGTAATTGCGCGCACGTAGAGGTTCAATGCATTGCTAAATATTTCTGCCGATGGATTAAGCGGATAAGCGGTTGACTCTCCCATTTCATTTCATGTCCACTTTGACGAAATTATTATATGAAAGACGAGAGATCCTCAAGGTTTTTGTTGTCGGTTCCCTCCCCCCCCCCCCTTCTGAGAGGTGCTTTCAGGGAAATGGTGAGATGCCATTACAACTTCTGGAAGACGTCCCAGGAAGTTTGCTACTTGCTTTCACTGTTTACTCGAAGGAAAAATGATGGACTCCTTTTCCACGCAGTTTTTCACGCGCCACCCGATGGATTTTGCTTTCACTTTCATTTAAGCCGCAGTCATGATAAGCATCAAGTCAAGTACCATGTGAATTGTGTGACAGAATGGGAACCTCTTGTTCACGAAATCCAGAACCGTACCAACAGAAAAAAAAAAAAAAGGGGGGGGAGAGAGGAAAAAAAGGGGGGGGGGGGAAATAGATCGGAACGCAAAGATAAAGCGAAACTTCTGGGCATTCCGGTAGGCAAACATTCCTCTGAAGGAAGAAAACCCTTCTGCGGGGTAGCAATCGTGAACTTAATGCCGATACGAATCTTGAAAAATATATACCTAAACCTTGGTGAGGACTTTCGCATCACCATCTGCGTCGTATCTCCTTGAGGCACAAACAAAAAACGAATCCACTTGAAGGTTTACCTGCAGCACACACTTGGTGTTTCGAAGTTTGTACACGTGTACACATATCGGTGTGTAGCGTCTGTAATTGTCAGATGGGGAAAAAAATAAAATAAAATAGTCGACTCCAGGTCGCCGGAATCGTGTACAACAGCTGGAAGCGAGTAAAAAAAAAAAAAAAAAAAAAAAAAAAAAGAGTGGGAAAAACTGGCTTCTGTAGGCAGGTGTTCCGAAGGAGGATAGATTCCATCGCCGAAACAAACCAAATTCTACTGAAAGGATAAAGATCGAACTTTCTCCTTCAAAGATCCAAACATCTAATCATCCGAGCCGCTCGAAAAACACGAAGTTTGTCTTTCAGAGGTTCGCGGTGGGTTGCGGAAGAACATTTCGCGGGCCTACGAAGAAAAAAAGTCGACAGGGAGTTTTTCGTACAGAACACGGCATTCGTGTCCTTTCTCAAACATTAAATTTTCGTGAATCCGGACGAGCGCGTGTCAGCTTTTTTTGGGAAAAAAAAAAAAACTCGAAGATCTAAAGTGACTTGATGCTTAGAGGCACTGAAACTCAGATGCACATCAAACGTGAGAACGAAACCCTGCCACTTTAAGATCCCCCCAACGCCACTTAATAAGCTGCGAGGGATAAAGTGCAAAAGAGGTTTTCAAAGTTCGCAGGTAGCTTCATAAAAATAGAAAACGTAAAAAACCTTTTGGAAAGTAGAACACGATTCGAGAATCAGCTGCACATCTCCACATTTCTTTCTTTCTTCCTTTACTAGGAGATCAAGCACGTGTAAAGAACATACAACTGGCTAGTACCTTTGTACAGATGAGTTTACCATGAAACGAATCTGTGGACACTCAAGCAAAATACTTGCCCGCATGATATGAGACAGGCAACATTTATTTTTGGAATGTTTTAGCACATTAAAGGATATTTAATGTTTAATTTCATCATGAGAAATCAGCACAAACTCTCGATCAGCATCCTACACGATGCAAACGGATAACGCAAAGAAGCAGTTTTATCTAAAGATTTGTTTGTTTCAAGAGGATAATTTCATGATTTGCTACCATTGAAAACTATGGCGGCAGGATAAAGATCGAAAACAATCCCGAGGACGTTCTGCTTAGAATTATACGAAAATTTCGCAAAATGTTCAGAAGCATTCTAAAAAGGTAATCAGTAGATTTTCTACTGATTTCTTTCATTCCTTTGATAATACTTTTGAGAAACAGCAACGGTCATGAGGTGGGTGATACCGATGTGAATCGTAAAAATCCATGACTAAACCTTGGTTATTTTTGCAACATCCGAAAGCTCCATCGCTCCTCTGGGGAGAAAGAAAAAAAAATTGTATTAATGATTGCTACGAACTGTTGCAATTGATCATCACATTGCTGAGTTTGCATGTCAAAAGTATCAGTGCATCATTTCATGTCAAGTCACCGTTGAGCTCCATGGCTGTGGACCCAAGTTGTGAGTCCACCGATGTTTCCACTGTGGAATCGCTGGCTGTACAATATGCAGTGGAATTACTGCTACTAAATGTGAACAAACATAATTAATGCAGACTAGAATATAACAGTAAACTACCCGGTGCTGATTGAACGATGAACGATGCACGAACCGCTTGTACGATGAAGCGTGCAAAGTGAAATTTTTCATGCATCCGTCAATTCACTAAAAAAAATTATGGACTTTTGTATGCAAATGATCTTCATCGTGATTTCTTCCATCACAGGGTATGACTGACCGAGGCAATCAGGCATGCACCCCCCCCCCCCCCCCCCCTCTTCACACCGTTAGCATGCGGTTTGAAAAAACTTGCACTCGCATTTTCTATCGTTTGTTCCTGTTTCGTATGTTAGCTTTTTTCTGTGCGTGCGTGTGCCTCCATTCAAAGAATTTATTTAATATTCGATGCAGTTTGAAAGCACGAATGTTTTTACTTTAGCAGTTGTGGATTGTAGGGTAGTTCAGTAATGCTCACAAAGTAATAAACTAATGATGAATGTTTTCCAATTCAGGATCATGGTTGCAATGCAATCGACTTGAAAATTTTGCACGGGAAATCAGGAATAGATTGTGGCAAACCAGGTATTTTTTACGCCGAGCTTTGAGAAATTAGTAGCACACTTTCATGATCCATATATATATATACATGTAGGGAGACTTGACAAACAAGCTGCAGGCATACCGATGCGCGACCTTCAATTAACCTAACTGTATTTATTTGCTAAAAACAAGAAAACGACAAATTAAACTAGTAAGGGTGTTGCCATACTTAAAAATGCACTTAAAAAGCGCACTTAGAACTTCGTTTCTCTGGTGACTTTGTCCACATTGTGTTCGTGCACACAACGTAGTTTTATCTTTTACTGATCTAGGAAATCTTGCCCAATTTTGATCATGCAGCGTTGCCATTGCCAGTTTTTTCAATGAAAACATCAATATGGATATCTTAGTTTTCTCGCGTCTTATGAGACGTTTTTTTTTTTTTTTTTCCGTGCAGTCCGATTTGCGGAATTTCGCAAATATCTGACAAAATCCTGCACTTGTAAACTTTGTTTATTATTAATCAACGTCGAAAATATTGATTACAGATCTCAGCATCGTCGCAATCTACTTATGCAGAGTTACTGCCTTTCGATGTTTAAGCTTGTGACTTCGTTCACTTCGATAAAATTCCCCTATTAAATGCAAGCTATGAATTGACCATGCTTTCGTCGAGTGAAGAAATGGACACAGATTTTATTTTCTTCACAATTAACAAATATGAAAAGTTTTGCCTGTTTATTCGATATTTCGGATTCATTACCTGCGTCTGAAGCGAACTTTTATATCATTACCCAATTCGATTAACCTTGAGGATACAGGCTTTTGCCTCTTACAGATATCACTTACACTAACAACCACGGTGCACTGTTACCAAATGCATTACACGCGAATTTGTGCATGTATTAAGTAACCACGGACATACAAAAGTAAACAAACAAAATCAAATAAATCTGAAGCAAAATGCTAAGTAAAAGGATTTATTTTGACCAGTGATCCATTATAATTCAATTCAGATCAAGGCATTCATCTGCCTTGCATTTTCTGCACTTTGAGTGTTGACTTTACAAAAACTCATGCATCAAAAGCATCTTGTGCTTGTAAGTCCGTTCAAACAAAGCTTTCTTACAGTTTGCCTTGCTTGTCAAAATATATCTTACTCCATTAAAAGGTTTTTCTATGAACAGCACGCACTCCTTCTTCGTCATATTCCTTTTTAGAAACCCACATTTTTCTGAATGTGTCCAAAGAAGCAAGAATAGAACCACCAATCCAAGTAGAATACAATCTTTCTTGTGGTGCTGAAATCTAATCGCATATAAAATTGCACCTTATACCCTTGCTAAAAATATTCACCCGTATCTTGATATCTTTAGGAGCCAGCTTTTTTACCTCATTTAGCAAACGATCTCCAAATCCCTTAAAAAAAAAAAAAGACAAATCTTTTAATAAATCCAAATTTTACCTTGCATGTCATTTTTTTTTTTTTTTTTTACAAACATTCATGAAAAAAAATCTACAAGATCTCTACCAGAATCCAACAATCTTCTCCACACAAAATACAAGTTTGTCACACAGTACACATCGTAACACACCAATTTAGTCAATATACTCACTTTGAATAAAGTAGAACCTCCAGATAATACTATATTTTGATATAAAAGTTTACGCAAATCAAGATCTGACTTTTGAATTGCATAAACTAATACTTCATGCAAACCCTCAGCCTCTTCACCTATTAAATCTGGATGAAATAGTAATTCAGGAGCTCGATAGCGTGCAGGACCAACCTAACATATCAGTATAAAAACAATCCAAGTCAAATTATTTAGACCTCTAGTGTGCTGCCATCTGGTAGCATATATTGCATATGACCACTGTCCATAGTTGCTTCTTCTCTTTGTGGATTGCTTGCTAAATAACATATTCGTTCTTTAAGCTGGCGCACGATTTCAAATTCTGCTGTAGTGCGGAAATGAATCCCTTCCTTTCTTAACAAAAGCCTTGGGATAGAACAACCTTCAAAGGCTTTCACATTTTGCATCCCTGAACTTAAATTACCTTAAGTACCGAGTCACATCTCTGCCAGCCAAATCCACTCTGATTATGCTATGGGGCATTGCAAAACCTTCATAAATTGGAACAGCATGAGTAACTCCATCTCCAGAGTCCAACACCACTCCTGTGGTCCTCCCTGTGGCATATCTAAATAAACATTACTGAGTTATGAATTTCCATACTTATTGAAAAATTAATAGTAATCCTTACATACTCAATTATAATGCTTGTGCTTTTAATATTAACATAAGAACACTTTCTTAATAGATAAATTAGCACTTTTAGAATGATGCAAAGCCTTTAATGTATGTTGAATTGTACATATGTTAAAAACAAGATTTAAAAAAGAAAGTTTAATTTTTACTAAATACACTTTAAAAACATGATTATCAATAATATGTTAAGATATAGATGAAACTCTCAAGGTACCACATGGTTTAAATCTAATGCATTAGTTATTCAACACACAAATTCACCAGATGTAATTCAATGTTCACACCTAACCCGAAATTCTTATGAACAATTACATCAGTCTAATCAGTCAAACTCACAAGGAGACCAATAAACAAAATAAAACGGCTTGGTAAATAATATGGATTCTTACAAACTGAGAACAGCTTGCATTGAAATAAATAATGCGGGAACATTGAAAGTGTCAAAAAAGACTTCAGCTGCTTTCTCTCTATTTTGCCTCGGATTAAGAGGTGCTTCAGTCAGAAGAACAGGATGCTAAAAAAACTTCAACTTTACTATTTATATCCAAAGACAAACTTGTCATTTTCCATGAAAACCAACAATTTTCAGTGTTTGCCTACTTCTTCTGCAAAAATTTGGAGCTGTTCCTTGCTATAAATGTATTGCCAAATTCTTTCCATATCATTCCAGTCAGTTACAACACCATGTTCCATTGGATACTTAATGTTGAGTAGCCCTCTGTGTTCCTCTGCCTTAGGACCAATAAATATATCACCTTCAAGAGCACCAGCCATAACTCGAACATGCTTAGGTCTTCCAATGCTAAAAAAAATTGGAAATCTACATGGAAGATAAAAATTTCAAAGTGATCTACATCTCATTCAAACTAAGTTAAGATATTACTTCCCTAAAGTTCTCTTTCCCCAGATACGAACATAACCAATATAAAAAAAAAATGTAAATCAAACACACCAAAGCAAACCAAACACTCTGATCAGTCATTCAAGTTAACATTCAGGAATTCACGGAAACCACTACAAACAAAATAAAAAAATGAAATTAATTCTGAATTCATATAATATAATGCATACTTTTCAAAAGAGAGGGACTTCAACAATCTTAAAAATATTTGTTTTGGGGTAACAAGTATTTGCTTTTAAGAACACGAACTTTCGAATTCTAAATTGCTGTGAACTTACTAGTTGGGAAAATAACACTTTGGTACTTGGTCACCAGCAAAGCCTGCTTTGATAACTCCTGATCCCTGAAAATGATATAATTGTGATTAAAAAAATTAATGCAAAAGAGCGAAACCAGCTCACTCTTAAAAAGGCCTCTAATATGGGCGTGAAATTTACAGATCACACCAATTTACAGACCATCATCCCTTCGAACAATATACTCACATTATCAATTACAACAGGCTGGTTAAATATAAGATCATATGAATCCATACTGATGAGAACGAAAGATTATTTCATTCGGGGGAAGAATTCATACTCTGTTATATCAAAGTCAAATAAATACAAGATCACACTTGAGTTTTTATTTTATGCTTTCTCTGCACACTATGCAGCTTGAAAGACTCGATACCACAGCTATCGATAAACTAAAATGTTCAAACACAAATGCAGTAAAAGAAAGCTTAGAAAATCCATAAAATTCTTGAAATATAATACAATGCTGTATTTAAACAGAGTTAATTAAGTATACAATCAGTAGTCAGAAAACACCTATACCGACGGATCCCGTAATCGTACTATGAAAATTATAGCACATTTGCCACCCAATTTGGTATGTCTGCAATACCTATGATCATTCACCGAAACCATTTCCTAAACCATAATAAAGGGTGATGTAATGTCCTGCACGCATATCAAACTTAAAACCAGAAATTTCAAGACCTATATCTCTAAAAAGCTACCTCAGTACTCATTGATAATATAGTCAGAAGAGAATAAAACAATGAAGCCACTAACGTGAATCGAAAAATTACTATAAAAATTTTCATTTTCTAAACTTCTATATACGAAAATCCTAGGTATGATTTTTTTTTACTATTAAAATAAAAGATATTGAGGTATTTAAAAGTAGACGAAATTGTAAAATTAGTTAATGTGTTTATTTTATGTTCTCTACCACTATTATACATAGATACATGGCCCATAATTTTACATTATGATTATTTTGTGAAATTTTCTAAACACAAATGAAGAAAGCGATTCCAAAGTAGCTCAAAAAGTAGCGATGTCTTTAAAATCATGTCATTGCCATTTAAGTGTTAAATAACTTTTTATTTTCCATTCCATTTTCACTTACAATTTCACACATTTGAATAAACCACTAATGCATTTCATGGGAAATCTTTTGGATAGAGCAAAAATCGTAATGCATTTTACTGAATTGACATTTGAGTCGCCAAGTGCATAAATCTCCGACACAAACTTTATCTACTTCGTGTCGGATCAGTTATTATAACTCACATATAAATCATAGTCTATTTTATTTATTAAGTAGATATGATTCTTTCAAACATATGCTAATTAAAGGCAGAATGATCAAGATTTGTAGTCAGTAACAGACAAAGTGAATAGGAATCTAAGAATCTAATAAATGTGGACATTACAGTAATCATTAAAATGTATCAAAGACATAACTGGGCATGATTCTGTATGATGTACGCTTCGTGATCTTTTTCTTTAGTATTGTTCGAAACATCAAAAAGTTTAATGTTATAAGTTGCTTAGTTTTAAATCCGAAAAATTTCATGTCTGTTAAGATAAATGCATAAGCATTTCTTTCTTTCCAGGTTTAGCCTCAAGATTAGGTCATTTTCATATGCATGTTACGATTTCATATGGCTACATTACTGTTCGAATTGCACACACTTATTTAAAAAAATTATTAGAGATCTGTTGATGTGCATACGGATAATGCATATAGATAACATATGCAAAGAATTTATTTTGTCATGTATAGCATAGTATATTATCTATTACTGTTTTACTGTGTTTTTGTTCTATTCTATGGAATAGAATAGTTTATTCTATTCTAGATATTATTAGCTACATTGGGTATATGAAAACATGCATAATTTCTTATTTCTATTTAAATTTGATACATCTTGTAAAATATACTATACGAATTTCATCTTTTGTTCACTAAAGTGTTTGAAATCCTCGTTCATTGATTCAGTTTCCCTGAGATCCCATTTAAATTACTATCGTCTACAATTCTTCCTCTTTTTATTCCTCAGGCTTTATGATTGGATTTAATCTCCTTGACAAACAGCAATGTGTACTTTCTTTGTTATGAATTCAAAAAGCTCGTTACTTTCTTGATAAGATGCAAAGATCATTCAGTAGTAATATATTATATGTAACTCATTACTGATGAAAATCTCATGGAGGAGCTGTGTTTGTATCAAAAACATCTTTGTACTAATACCCACCATGATCTTAAAACACAATTATCTAGGTCAGCGTTTCCTAGACTATGTTCCGCGAAAAGTCAATAAGTGCTCCGTAAAAAATTGTGAAAATTAATATATTTTAAATGCTATTAATTTTATTTCACTATTTTCATGTGTTTTGTTCTACATAATTAAAATATGAGGACAAATGTTCGTTTTGTTTTCTTAACTCTTATATTTACTTGCTTCATTTATTTGTTATTAAAATATCTACCTACCTACCCTATAAAATAACCAAGGTGTTCTGTTAAAATTTCAGGATTTGTGAGGTGTCCCGTCATAGGAAAAGTTTGGGAAACGCGTACTTAGGCTTTCAAACCATGCTTCCCTGTTATTGGCTATAATGTGTGCTTAATTCTCTTTGTATCTCTTCATACTCTTTATATCCAAACGATGAAAATTTCTAAATGTGAATTCAACTAGAGTGCGTATGTATGCTAACTATCCACGCAAAAAGTTTGCTTTGTTTAAAATCTGATTTTCTTCAGATTACGTAGAACTCAAGCTTCATAAGGAATGTTCATAATGCACAGTCTAGGAGGCCCTGTCTAGTCCAATTTCCAATAAATCTAATGTTTTCCTATTTCACGCTATTCTCCTGTGCTAATCTTGTTTTATTTGACTTCATATGAGGATTCTAAGAAATCAAAGTTTCTGATCCAAAAGAAAGCCTCATGTAACCTCTTATAAGCAAACGAGAATCTCTTAATCCACTAAAAGATAAAGAGTTTCTAGCTTTAGACTTAATGACGTTTCCCATTCAATTACAATAACGTATGTGGATTCTACTTCCGCATCGTAACCCTTACCTAATTTCAAGCAGTATGGACCTGTGGTAATTTTACGATTTCTTGAACGCACACGGCTAAGTCAGTTTAAAGTCATTTTAAATTAACAAACGAAAAGCCATAGTGTATATGGATACCATGATTGTGGACAGCTCGCAATTCTTGTATAATCAAAGGGTTCTGCTAAGATGTATATTTCAAATTTACGTTTTCGGGCATCCGGAAGAATCTTGCTGTAATCAATTAAGCATAATAGAATATGATGTATTATAAAACTTTTTGGAAGATGACTTTTAAAAATTTGGCTGGATTTCATCTGGATGCTTTGATAACCGACGAAGTAGAGTTAGCTGTATAAAGCACAAATCATTCGAAAGCGTATCGTGCAGTTACGCAGAAAATCCCATCAGCTTGATCGGAGCATTTGAGATTTTTGGGGGGTTTTCAAATTTTGGAATAGTAGAGTTCCTCGCAGAAACTCTTGGCTTCAAAATGAGTCACTCGGAAAATCTTTACTACATCCACGATGTGGAGATCAGTAAACTCAGGGGATTCCATCAAAGGGACAAGTAGATCTGATGACAAGTCAAATTAACACATAGCCAAATTTTGAAAAGAGGATGAAATACTATTGAATTAAGTTACATACTTGGTTCGATTTCTAGAAATCTCACCTTTACAATAGAAATTCCGATTGGCTTGAAGTCTTGAAGTTGCATGTTAAAAATCAGAGGCAAATCTCAAAGGATGAAAATGCTGTTTCATTTCGATTACAGATTGGTTTAACAAACTAATATTAGGATAGGCAATTTATTTTATCCCTCATTTCATATGTTTCCTTTAAGTCAACTGTCTGTAAAAGAACAGCATTAGAAATGCAAAATTCTGCTTTGTTTTTTTTCCTACTGAGAATGAAACCTGGAAAGCTATCGACTGGGAACGCCAAAGGGTTAAATAGAAGCTCAGCTAAAAAAATAAAAAAATATGAATTTCAACAACTAATGAAGAAATTACCTACTTTGGCTTTTTTATATTTTCATGAAAGAATTTAGATGACTAATTTTCTGATTTTTCATTGAGCATAAAAATCAAAAATCTGAGGTTCAAAGGGTATTGAACAAGTGAAAACAGAAACCTCATGTGCAGAGAGCGAGGTCCTTTATGTGTTTCATAAATTCAAGAGCATGGAACTCACCATTGGCTTTAGCTTGCCTTGGAACTTCCAGTTATTTTAATTTTTGTATTTGTGTTCATTATCATGAAAATTCCAGGTTGAAAATTTGTACTTTCTGAATAAATTGAATTTTTAAAATCAACGACTATTTTTTCCGAAGAGATATTCCAATCTCAAACATAATCTTATGCTCCATTAATCTTATGCCTTCTTGGTCTTTATAAAATTAGAGTTTATTCTGAGTCATTTAAACATGCCCATTTTTCCTTTTAGAGAACATTGATGAACTACATGGAGAAAAAAAAATGCTTCCATGCTAAAAAGAGGAAGACTGGACAAACTGTGGAATGCTCAGACAAATGTAAATAATACGAATATGAAAGTACAAAGAGTCGGTAACATTTCCACTTTTGCTGTAGCGAGCTTTTCTTTCTTTCTTTTTTTTCGATCAATGCAAACATTTAAACTGAAAACCGACAGATTACCTATAGGGATTTAGGTGTCGAGAGCAAAACTGAATATAAAACATGGCGAGAAACCCGATTCATCAATGGTAACACATGTCAATTCGTGAAGAATTCAGCGGATAATCATAAAATATCACATATTCCAGTCCATGAACCCTGAGGTATGATCAGAATACAATGCGTGTAAACTTTCACACATGAGAGCTCTGGGAAAAAAAAGCAAGAAAGAGAGAAAAAGAAACGCAGATGCTGAACTGATTTTATGTAGGCATGATTTCTTACACAACCATTCAATTGACTACGTTGTATTTGAAAAACAAAATCCTCTTGTTCCCTTCAGCCCGAACCTTCTGATTCCAAAGTCAAGGGGACAGTCACTCAAAAATAGCAAATAAACGCACATGTTTATTAAATATACATCAAACTCTTATTGATGAGCATTGACACCAACCTTTGAATGACTGCTGTGACTATGACTAGGTATATCCGAGCTGTACGAAAAAATTCAAGAAAATAAGCAGTCTAAAAGTCTGATCAGTGCAGAGATACTCAAAGGTGATATGATAACAACACTAACTAAAAAAGAAATTCCTGAACGTAGCGAAGATAGAAATTTAGGAATACATCAAATCAATCCGGATAGGTAGTAACATAAGCGAGAGCTAATTTTATAATTACATGTCTGTCAACTGTCCCAAAGTATTAGGATACCATGAAAACAAATACAGTAACGAAGATGGATCATAAGAAATGCTTCCCTGTATACTAAGGAAAGGTTAACTTTTCAGGATTCTTAATCGAAGATAGAAATACCACGGGAAAAATATGAAATTGTCGCTACAGTAAGAAAAAAAAAAAAAAAAAAAATGCATACTGTTCGACATGCTTCACCAAATTCTTTATTCAAAAAGAACCGTGCGTTATCGGACAAATTATGTAAACAGTTTAGAGCAGGTTATGTAAATAGATGTGTACAACAGAAAACTTCAGGTGGTCCAAAATAAAATAAGATGTTGATCAATTGATTGACCAATCGTTCGTGAAACCAGCTTCCAAGATCGACTGCCTTGCCTTCTTTATGGGACAGCATCTACCTGTAGCAGTTCAAAGCTCTTAACACTACCCTTTTCATTATCCAGATTCGTTCAGGTTCAGATCACCTTCTGATAGTGGCTCCAATACACAAATCCTCTTATTTAGACAATGAGGCAATCTCTCCAGGGAAAACTCTTCCTCGCTGAAGAATCTGCCATTATTTTCAACATTCCAAGAGGTTTGCAGTGCTTTGTTCCTTAGGGGTTCACCATTCCTACTCAATGATTTTCGTATTGTACCACTCGTGTTGTATCACTTGAGGCCCACTGGCCATTTTTCAGACCGCTTCTCATCGTAGGAATCGCATTTCCTGATTTATCAAGGACAACTTTGTGTCACACTTCCTTCCAAACTCCATTAAGTCAATGATTTGTTCCCGAAACTCCAAATATTGCTTTCATTATGTCATTTTTCTTCTCAAAATTCTCTGCTCTGATCGTCAGTAGCTCCAATTAAATGGATAAAAGTGCATCTTATATGTAATCGTCAAACTGCTATAGTTTGGTCCACCTCCTATAGAAACGAACTGGTACTGTTGGGAAAAGATCACTTGTACAGGAATGAAGCTGTACAATAGGATAAAACTGCTTAATAGGCGAGTCATTGAAGATGGCCACTGTCACTCCGGTTGTCGAAATAATACTGAAGTCGAACAATGAACCAAAGTGCTTCTAAGATTTGCCTCACACCAAAACCCATTCAACGTTTCCACCCGCAGTCTCAGCTCTTTTCCGTTTCTCAACACATCGCTCCAACTATCGTGATGTAATGCGTTGACCAAAGTTTTCAGTACTAATCTTTTTACACAAGTTGGCCAGAAAAATGAACTCTCGCTTTTTCCCGAGAAAGAAGCTTGTCACCTTTTCTTAATATTGAAAGGATCTAAACTCAGTGAATGGAATTTACAACAACATCCTGTGGCCAGAATGTGTGTCGTCTTTTTCCTCGAATTTCTGTGGAAGAAATTCTTGCCCAGGATTCCTTAGTCATAAGGTATAATATACTTATAATAACGCAGGATTCCAAAATTTGAATTCCTGTACTTCAGTCGATCAACTGACCCTCAAAGTTAAAAATAAATGGTTCCATCGTATATAAGTCTTTCATTTCATTTAACTCGATCATCATTATCATAGGCCACATACAAGACAGGAAGTGCTCTAATGATGCTACTCAGTTGCATAAATCATGGATTTGCTCTTTTTCCGTTGTTCCCATTAGCCAAACATTGCACAAAAACTCATTCAGTGAGATCTCCATAACTAAAGTCTGACTGAATAGTTCTTTGAAGCAAATGTTCTCTCGCATTTGTTTCTTCAACGAAAATATCTGAAAACAATAAAGGGAAACAAACAAGACGTCCAATATACTGAGATCGATTCATGAAAGTCGAAATGCAAATAGAAATCAAAAGCAACTCATATAGAACCCTATTTAGAAACCAAGATCTTTTACAACTTGGAGAAGTCTTGTATCGCAATTGTAAAAGAAACGCAAACAATTGTAAAGAAACAAGATTTGGAAGGAATGAAAGGATACTATTGTCAAGAGAACTGCAAAATGTACCTTTGATTGGACTTGCCTTTTTAAACGAAAATATGATTTTTTTAAAAAGAGTATTGGATATTGTTAGTGTAATATCTATTGAAACTTGCTGCATTATTTAAACACACGAATTTTCTTGCATGTTAATTTTCTTTGAATAGCACTGATTTCCATTACAGGGTTGCCAGAACGAGCAGCTATCTTGACTGCGCAAACACTGAACATTCCTTATGATTAGTAATGTTTGTAGGTTAGCTTTTAAAACAAGAAACCATATCATTACACATGGATGAAACGTGAATACTGACTAGAATATAACTTCATATATATCAATAACATGAACTTCCAAGTTCATTAAGCATCCATTTGGAGACTAAATCTTTCCCCCAAAATTGCTTACATAGATATGTTTTTCTGAGAATACATCCGTTCAACTGAAAATATGTTTATGATGTAATAATAGGTAGCAAATCTATAAAAAGTATCAATTTGTTATTTATTATGTCACATATCAGAATAAAATACACTATTTTGCTTAAAAAAAACTTTTCAAACAAAAATTTTGAAACAAGGATTTTTCCAACTTTTTTGTAATGTAGATGAATAAATGAAAATTGTTTCCGCTTAGGTATCCAATTACTCATGTTTTTAATTGTACTTATCTCTTTATCTTTTTTTTTTTCATTCTAAGGATTATCCGAGATGCACTAGCATGACAAACAAGCAGTCAATAAGAATGAGCGTTTCCAAACAAAATTATACAGAGTATCTAATCAAAATTTATGACTTCATAGTTTTGATTGTATTTGCTTTTACTTTCGCTGAGGAGAATAACCACATAACAATTGTAATGAATAGAACTTTCAAAAATAAACTTTAAAAAGTTTTGCATGACATAGCCTTCAGGAACAAAAAAAAAAAAATGCAGAGCTTTGATCAATTTTTTTCTTGTTTTTAGTATCCACAGAGACAATTCTACTTGGAACTTCAAAATTTATCAAACAAAATTCATGAATAATTTCAGAGAATTCCAAAGTACTTACATTCTCGAGTTTGAACATTTTCCAGTATCAACTATAAACCTCAGTGACTCAGTGATTTTTTCAGAATCTTTCCACGAACGAGTCACAGAATGAGTAGTTTCATAGAAATGATGTGGCTCATGTAATCGGCTAATCACTTGAAAATCAACTGCATTCTTCACAAAAATTCCATCGCATTCCCGCAGACCGCAATTTCCAGAGAAATTTTCCATGAAAATATTGTTTCTTTTCTTGCAGTTATATTTCCTAACCCTGTTTGCCTATGCTGATTTACTAGCTAGAACTATGTTCAGTAACTCTTGTTTCTCATCCTTTGAAACTTTAAAGCAGTCTTCATTATTTCTGATGAATCTGTTTTTTAGGTCTGTTTGGGTATCCATCCATTGCATTTTCTTTAGGCTATAAATCGTTTTTACAAATAAAGAATCAGTAGGTTAAGTCTTTGTATTTATAATTGGTGAAAAAATTTTCCAAGGAGAATTTTTTTTTTAAACAGAAATTCTGGTAATTTAATTCTGCATTTCTGTCATAAATCCCATCATTCAAAACATTTTCAAATTTTATTTCCGATGGCAAATTTCATGCAGTAATTTCATTTGCTCTGTTTCTGCTCATAGCTGATGGACTTTTGCGTGTTTGTGCACCTTAATGGTTTTATTTCAAGGCAACTAGACAGTGAAGTAGAAAGATCTTTTAGCACATTTGACAGGTGCCTATTAGTGAATCTAAAACACTCCTTCCTATTAATACCTTATTGCGTTTTCCAAATTCAATCTGAAATCCACTCTAATGCTTTATTTTCTATTTGTAGGGTCATTGAGTAGTTGACGGAGTGTAACCTTTCAATAGTTTGCAGTATTTAGATTTGCTACAACTACAAAACTGCGTGCTCACACTGTACGATTTGTTTTGTTTTTGCTTCTGACTAAGAGCTAGATAATGAATAGCACAAGCAGAATGGGAGTGCCCGGAGATGCTTCCACACCACTGACTCAAGAACCAAGCAGACACAGACGTTAGATTGATATCAGAAACATACTCATACTTTTAAGGATGTATATCATACGTTTCGTGGATATTTGTGTGTCTCATGAATACTCATACGTATTAGGTGGAGAATATGTGAGCCAATAAGTCCCAAAATAAATTCAAGATTATAAAATCTTGAAATGATAAATCTAATGATTACCTGATTGCATTTGGAATTAGACTGTATTCAGTGGCAAATAATATTTAAATGGCTATCTTCTGTTTGATATCCCGGTTGATTATGGAAATTCAAAAAATAAATAAAGAAAATATTCTGTGACGTTATCAAGATTGTAACATAGATTTCTTTCTATTCTGCTTGTAATCTTTCTAATCTATTATAATCTTTCAAAAATTCCGGTTATATGCCTGAGTTTTCTCTTCTAAACATTTTTCTCTTGAATTGGGTCGTTGCAAAACACTTCAGCTTTATTACAATACAATACAGTTTCAGAAAGTTTTCGTATTTATGCACCAAAAACTGAACAATGCTATTCATATAATAACATTAGATCAATATCGGTGTTCATGTTTTAAAATTAGTAAAGTTCATTGTTTTGTTATCATTGAAATGCCAACAACTATAATACAATAAAACCATTGACTTATGTTTAATTTCAGATGAGAATAACATAGAAAGCAATCTGGCTTACGCCGATCTAACAAATAATTATGCTCGAACCTGATAACGCGAATGCAATGTTTTTGCTCCCTCCCCCAAATTCAAATGATGTAAAAAACTCTATAAGGAAATAGCATCACCAATTGCAAAAGCATGTCTTCAACAGTATTTGCCTTATATGCGCCATTCCGATGTCTTGGATATACTTTGTTTTTCATGAACTTATGAACTCTGCAAACGCTTATTCTCAAAGTTTAACAAAATATTATTTTTGGAGAAGAAGAGAGAGTCTTTTGTTAAATATAATATTTGGACTGACTCCAACTTCAAAGAATTATTCCCATGCTTGAACATTGTTTTGAATAATAGTTTGACCGTACTTCACTCGCTTGAATGGTATTCATCATACCAGCAGGTGAATGTGAATTAATAGTTTTTCAAAGAACTACAAGTTTACTTTTTGTTTTTTTTTTTTCGTTATGTTTGAAAGCTGATGGTTTCAACTTCCGACATTCGTGGATCTCTGTTTAATAAAACCGAACGTGATTCTTCAGTATATATGAGTATATGTATTAGTTTCATATTAGATTACGTTGTCCTGCTGAGAATGAGTATACACTTCTTGAATTTTTTGCTTTGAAATATTTAATTTTTTTTTTTTTTTAAAAAAAAGAAGCAAGAAAGTTGCGCAGAAAAGCTCTAATACTCTTTCTAAGCATTCAAAGAAATCCTGTTCGGGCTTTAAAAATATGAAATACTTAAAACTATTTCTAAAATAATTTTTGTGCTTTATGTTGAAGCTATAATAGTGAATGGAAACAGTAGCATATCGTGGTTCTCCTTCCTAATAACAAGTCTTTCTTTAAACTGTTTAGAAAAAAATATTTTAAATACTAAAATAAATTAGAAACACCCAACAATGATTTTAGGAAATTTTTATGTTTGCATGCTGGAATTTCCTTTGATCATTGGTGGAACAATTCTGTGTAAACAAAAATGATTTCAGCTGCCAAAATTTGTTTTCTAAAAATATGCAAATGCTAGATCTCAGTCTGTAAATCATGCACTTTAAAACTTTGGAACCATATTTAGTACATTTAAGTTTTTGCACATTATTATGATCGAAATCCTGATCATTCATATGTTCAGTTTGAAAATACAGGTACAAACCTTTGAACTAATATAAATCTTTTCAGTAAGTTATGAAATTGAAGTCTTGCAATTAATTATTTTTTCCTGATTTGAGATTTATTAATTAAGTTGTCCATCACTGAATTAATATTAACAGTTTTCTTACAGACATGACTGTTCAGTATCCATAAATTTTATATTTTTGCACTATTCATCGTTATGCTCTTGGCAGCGAAGTTCGTGAATTTCGGTATGCTTTAGAGATGAAAGCATTCGTACAGTGTATGAAATACAAGGTGATTTATCATAAGTTCTGTGTTTGCTTGCATATATTTACCATATAACATAAGAATGTTGTTAAGTTTTGTCAAACATAATCTTTACGCATGCTTATTTTAAACTCCCGTTTTAGTGATACCGGTAAAAATCACTGCAGTAGATAAGTCGCAAAGCAAAATAACATAATTGTTGTAAACTTCAAAAAAAAATTATTTATGGAAAAAGCATTTAGGTTTTTAATTGATGTAGAATCCGTTAAACATTCATGAATTTTTTAGGAAATGAAAATAAGCATCTTTATCAAAGGATTAATAGCAATACAGGAAAGTATTTGCTTTGAAGATGGTTATAGGTAGTGTATCAATATATTGGCTCTTTGGATTACATACGTATACAATGTTCAATTACTCTTCTTTCAAGAAAGTATTTTTTTCTGATATGTGAAATTTATTTTATGTAAGTATTTTTTTGTATTGTTTTTCAAGCTTTCATGTTAGGTATTCTGTTATTGCATGTTGAAAACGTTGATCATAAAATGAGGGAGCCTTGAATAAGAGTACGTTTATCTAGTTTTCCCTGTTGATGGTATTATTTGAACATGAGTTGATGATAGGCAAATGCTGTTGCCATTTATTTATTGCCAAGTTATTTTGAAAAATGTCTCTTGCTTGTAGGATGGTTAAAAATAAGCCAAATTCTACGAGAATATACGATGCAGATGGTTACAGACAAAGAGCAGCCTGCATATGCGTAAAGGATGACTTCGAATCAGAGGTTTATTTATAAAATTTCCAAAATAAAATATTGCTAGCTTCTTGGTTTAAACATGAATTTTTTGGTATGCAAGTAGTTTATTCGATTTCTCTGCTTGGCCTTCAAAACACTACTTTCATGTTATGAATGCAAGCAGCTAATTTTCGATTTTCACAGATTTTATTTCAAAATTTTCTTAAATTCTGATTTTCAATTATCTTTCAGAAGATACAAAACTATGAATGGTTACCTTTTTAGAACTTAGCGTGTGCTTTACTTCTAATTTCTTCAATTACTACTCTATTCCCTTTGTCCTTACACATCAGTATTGTATTGGCAAGCAGAATTTGAAATTTTGTGTAACTGATTTGAGATCAACCATCTAATATTATTTCATGATAGTCTTTTGAGTATCTTCATTTATTTTGTTTTTATTTCTTTTGGTATATTTTTGGGTATTCATATTTTGTCATTTGACAGAAAGTTTGGAAAAACTTGCTTTCTTTTGATGATTTGCATATTCAGTTCTATGTATCTAATGATATCTGTTTTCAATGACATCCTGTGCACTGTATTTCTCATTAAATTTCAATTTGTAAACATCAAATCAATATTGCCTTGTCAGAGCAAATATTCACAAGTTCTAAAGGAAAAAGGAAAATTGATTCTTTCTGGTGATACATTTTGTTCCTGAGTTTGGGATTTACATTCTGTTATACAATATTCTGCCTTTTAAGAAGGTTTTGAAATAGGAGCAGTTTGAAATTCTGCCATGAATTGGTTTCCTGAGATGCCCAGCCTGTCATTAATCTGAGTTACATTAAGAATAACAACTATCTAAGGATGTATCAATTTCATATATGAAATCTTAATGTTTTTTTTTAGGTATTATTAGTGTCATCATCTAAAGAGCCAGATTACTGGATTGTACCTGGAGGTGGAGTAGAACCCAATGAAGAAGCATCTATAACTGCAATTAGAGAAGTACAGGAAGAAGCAGGAGTACGCGGAATTTTAGGAAGGTGTCTAGGCATCTTTCAGGTTATTACATGAATCCTACAAAGATACAATACTGTTGTTTGTTACTTGTTTGTTTACTAAACATTTTTGTGATGTTAGAATGAAGAGCGAAAGCACCGGACATCGGTGTTTGTGCTGTCTGTGACTGAGGAGATGCCTGATTGGGAAGAATCTCAGAACATTGGTGAGGAAAGTCCTGTTCCCAAATCGCCAAGCCTATGTCTGGCTCAGGAAGAAGGCGGAAATGGTTTTCTTTGGATGATGCTTACCATGAGCTGACACGGCACAAACCAGTACAAGGCAGGTATCTGGATGCTTTGCTCAAGAAGGACCTCATCATGTGATTCCATTAGTAATTTAAGGCTATTGTTGAATTTTGCTTTGGATCTGGCAGCTTTTATTTGTTATCCATAATTTATTCCTAGATGTTTTTCTGACAAAATAATATAAAAGACCATGTTTGGTCTTGGTCATCACTTATTTAGCAGTAAATAGGTACACCATGATAGAACTGAAAGTATACTGTGGTTAATTGAAATGTTGCATATGTGTATCAAATTCTACCTCAACAGAGTGGCACAAGACTATGCATGGTTTTATTTCTATTGGCAACTTGTAGCATATTAAACTTAATGATGCACAGCTGCTTGTTTCAATACTACTTTCAGCAGTTGATTCACCAACATCTAAAGACTGACGACTCGCATTCATTTTTTTTTTTTTTTGATCATTGTTAACTGCTATGGAATTGTTACAACGCTTTAATGAAGTAGGCTTTGGTAGGAGGTTCGACATTTCTGTTATTTCATGTCTTTGATCTTTGTTTTTGTTCTCTACTCGAATGTTTTCTAATAATCTCGAGTCAGGGGTATAACCATCAATAATTAGGGGTAAATGAAGATCCAAATGACAGTAACAAGAATGCTGTGCTTTGTTATGTGATAATGATGAAGCTAGTAACTGCCATTTCGTTCGGAATGAACAGAACCATTCATCATTTTCACTATTGGATTCTGAGGAGAGCAATGTATCTATAATGTTCATAATTTTCACATGATCCATTTTCATTTCAAGCATGTCATGAAATCTTGATAACAAAGACTGATCCTTATTTTCTCCCATTCCAAAAAACTGTAGGAAGAAATCATACAATTAAGTTTTTGCATTCGAAAAATACCATTTCACACTGTGTTTCAACACTGTTTGCAAGATCCATGGCAAGTTTGTGCAGGCATCTTTGCAAGTTTTCCAGAACAAGGTTCATATGCTTTTTGAATCCCAACATTATGCAATCTTGAAGTGTATCTTTCAACTGCAAGGCAAAATTTTCCTGATTGCATAGGCTTTCTAATTTTGCCTGTAATAAATAATATCTTTAAAGAATTTTAGGTGTTTGAAGAGAAGTATTTAAATAAAGATTAACAGTATCACCACCATAAGAATACTTTTTATCAAGATATCTTGAAAGAACTTTCATAATGCTGTTTATGCTTTGTGTAATGTATTGTAGAAACTGAAATCCAAAAAGTAATTTACTTTCCCATTTACAAATATATGATTCATTTCATTTTGTAAAGGCATTTTTATTAATTTCTGCCTCTCCGCTTGTAACATTCAAATTAAAAAAAAAAAATTATCGAACGAACTTTAGGAAGCAAATTATTCAGGGCAATAAAACATTAAAGACTAGATTGCTTTTGTTTTTTTTTTTCCACTGTTCTCATGATACAACTTAAACTACTTACAGTATGTAGTTTTCTGTCACATGTTGAGGTTACATCTAACAGATAATCTTGAGTTTTTTTATATATGTTTCCTTTACACGTATTTACATTTTGAAGTATATCCTATAGGAAACAAAACAAGATTAAAATCTCAAAAAAAAAAAAAGCGATTTAGTACACATCTGCGTAATGGTAATACGTACAAGTAACGTGAACAGATTCCAGCAATCATAAAGGCTGCTGCAATTTTTTATTTTGTTTTTCTCCGCAAGGTTTACAAGAATCATCAAAGTTCTCTTCAAGTTGTCATGCTGGTCGTGAAAAGCCTTGTAATCTTTGGACAACAATTCAAAATACGTGGAGCAAATTAATATATGTTTACTTGGAAAATTGGGGATGGAATCTCCGTTACATTTGCATATCCCTGATATCAGATGTAACAAGAAATTTTGTAATATAATAATAAAAAAGTTACCTTTGAATGTTTGAATCATATGATACTTGAATGCATATTCACATAACCAAGTTATGATGTTCTTAAATGTTTGTGGCATTACGTTAACCACAAACAAACATATGTTCACCCTTCATGATTCCCGTGTAGGTACTTTACGTCAAAACTAATTTTCAGAGGTAACGAACCTCCTGCTTTTACACACTATATTCGGATTGCAATTTCTCGATTTGTTGGGATACTTTAAACATGTAAACGAGAGAAGCGTTTTTTGAAAATTTGTGAAAAACATGTTTACAAATAATTAATTCCGCTTCGTGAAGTTGAATACCCTAAACAAAATGGGAACTAACAAATAAATTGCAAAAACGGATTTAAAAGTTTATTGCATCACTTCATTCAGCCGGCATTATTAAGAGGAAACCAAAACCACTGTAACATCTCACTGCTACTTCAAGAGACTTGCAGTATCTCAAATGCTCCAAGTGATGACTCCAAATTATAATTTGTTACTACTCTAAAATCAAGTGAATTTGTTCGAAGGGGTATTACAGACTTTTACAAAACACCAAATTTATGTTATGAATGCTTTTACCCTCATAAACATTATGGGAACAGAACAACGTGAAGTGAGCGGGTCAGACAGATGTTCTAGCATCTTCAAGTGGTCAGCTACACATACGCAGTGCGAAGCGTTAACCCGAAGCCCGATTGTGTTCAGCTTGCTAGGGTTAACGTATCAGTGCTTTTAACGTGTTTTTCCATGTTAACCGCTGAAAATCGAAAGCTAGCAGTAGATTTGGGAAGTGATCGAACGAAATTGAAAAATAGAATTTCCAAAATATTGTAAAATTTCTATGAAATCTTAATATTCAAACTTTGAAGAAAACACACACACACACACACACACACACACACAGTGCATAATGGATACCATTTGGAAGGAAAATTCCTGAAGATTCGTTGCCGAAGAAGCTAGCACTACAACTCTCGGAGTTTAAAAAAACAACGAAGTACTATTAATGTTAATATAAAAATATCTCACGACCGAATATCATCCATCAAAGTTATGGGACGTAGATGGAAGATAAATTGGATTTGAAGCAGGAGTTGGTGGTTAGGATGATAAATAAAGCAAATGTTGGTTTATCAGCTTTTGCTTCTTCCTGTTTGCAGTCGTATGGAATATTCCGATATGCATGCACTAGAAAGAAACCAATCATGGAAAAGATGAATTACTAAGTTTACAAGTTAGGGAATCGTATGAAGTTTCAATGAGATGCCGGATGAAACATGTAATTAAGCAATTTTAGAAATGATGCTCACTTCCTCGTGATTTAGAAGAGATAATCTCTTATCTTTAGATAACTTCTTATCCGAACTACTGAATGTTTAATATCTGATTCCACTGTAAAACTTCATGGACTTCAGAAGAAAGTATTTTTTTAAATGGAACAATGTTGTTCATTGGCAATTTGGGTCACTTCACAGTAATGCAAAAATTCTGGTTCTAATAGCAGAGTTCTAATTTATTTTAAGTTTTGCCCTGACTACTCAATTCAAAGGCAACTAAAGCTTACCTAAAAGTGGAATTTTTTTCCTAGGATTATGGCATTTGTTTTTATTGCGGTCATTCAAAAGCTTTCGATAGAATAAATTAGAAAATATGCATCACAATCATTCCTCCAATCAACAACACAGCAAGCCTTTTTCTTCAGCCTACATGATGATAATAATTGAGTCTAATTAAGACGATCATATAAGGTGGTAAAAGGAATGGAAAATGAATCATGCTGCCTTATTTACTATTTCTTTACATGGGCAATCTAATCAAAGTCCTACATCTTAATCAATAACCTCAAAAGTAAGTTTAAGAATTCTCAGTTCTCTTGAGGAAAATGATGATTTGGAAGAAGCTAAACCTGAGTGGATTTTCATTCGTCATTCGATCATTTATTTCTAAAAGTTATTCCTAGTTTTTTCATTTCTATTTCATTTATTTTTATTTTCTATTGTTACTTCTAGAATGCTGATTTCCATTACCATGTTGAGACGAGTAACAACAGTAGACTCTGCTAATCTCTCAGAACGAGCTTGCTCTTGCTTTTACCCTGATACTTGACAGTTTTTTGTAAATTTTGATTTTTAGAGATATGAAAGTTCGAATCGTTCGAGTTTTCGATTTGGATCGTAGCAATTCAGAAAAAGATCACAAGCACATGCTGCCAGATCTAGAATCATTTCTGATTAAAAATAAATGTCAATTTTTACCCAGATCTTTAGAATGAGATACTAATTTAAAGATGCCTGAATTTTTTAGTATCAAAGCAGTCACCATATGAAATCTCGCAGTTGTTGTGAATCTCGATGTTGACTTTTACTCTAAGCTGAACTCTCAACTCTCTGAAACTTCTGAATTTAAATCGTAAACCGTAAAGTCAGAAATGGAGGATCAGTTATTTCAGCAAATATGAAATGTTTCTCAAAATGAGATTATCATTTCAAGCTCATAATGAGTCCCCAACTTCAGTTTGTGACATCACATCACCTTCCAAGCAAAGGAGTTCTTCCCTTCTCAGAAATCATCTTGTTTCCGCATTTAAAATAAAGCTGATCAAAATTAAAAATAACTAGGTTTGGAGTGAAATACATAATCTTGATATGTAATCTGTCGTCGTTATGGCACGAAACCGTTGATGGCACTGAATTCAGGAGCTATCTTGTTTGCTGCAAACACTTACGAATAACGAGCTACATTTTCTTTGAATCAGGACATTTGTTTGCTCTCCAGGCTGCGAAATGCAAACTTTTCCATCACTGCGGTATTTCTGTGTTTAGAATAGATCTTCTTCTTCTATCTGCAAGTTTTAGGTAAAATAATTGTTCGTGATGGAAAGAGCTTGCGAAATTTTGTTCTGGTTTCTATTTTGAACACGAGTACTTTTTTTTTTTTTTTTTTTTCATTTGACGATCGCGAAATGACAAAATTGACTTTGTTATTTGCTGGAGAGTTAAAGTTCTTATTGTATGAGCTAAACCAAACCAATGCAAAGTTGGTATTCTTTGCCACCGCATTACTGATCCAAAAAGGGATCGAAAAATAAGCTTCTGATCTCGAGACGTTTCGTTTACGAAATGTTTTCTTTGAAAGATCTTCTGGCTTCCGAGAAAGGCGTCATCCTCTTACCCATGGAAACGGAAAAACTTTGCACAGGTGAAGTCGAACCGGCGAATTAGTACAGAAAAAGTGGATTGTGGTCATCAGAGGAGCAGGAAATAAGCTCAGCAAAGATGACGACTTCGAAGCACGCGCAAAGATGCTAACAACAGTACTAACGAGAATACTCAAATAAATCAAAATAAGGAATTCGACCTAGGAATTTAGACGTGAAAATAAGAGAGAAGGCAAGGAGGAAGTCGACTCATCTCATTCCCATGAGCAGCTCAAATACCAAACAAAAAGTAATCCAGAAACTACAGGAAATTTGGATCGGAGAAATTGGAACGAAAAGGTAGAAGAAATCTGACGAAGGCATTCTCAAACGAAGAACGCTGCTAACTTAAATGTCAAGTTTGTGGGTTCCTCCTTTGTTTCAGAATTTGAGAATTTCAGAATGAAAAAAAAAAAAAAGTCAACACTGCTCTTTTTCTGGCTCTTGTAGCCACCAAGAATGTCTTTCACTTTAAATCAGCGTACTTCAATGCTTTATTGAATGAAGGTGTCAGAGAAAGCGCTATGGGATTACTTAATTGAGAACACTGCAGAGCTTTTGAATCCATCTACAACTTTAATTCTGTGAGTTGAAGTTTTGTTTTACTTACCACCCGGTTGTTCTGGGGCACTTGTAGCAAACAAAAGAATATTTACGTTCAAACACTGACACATATATGCATTGAATATCCCCTGGAACTTCTGAAATGTTGGCCTCCCGTCTTACCTGATGAGATACTTGCGCTCTTTATAGTAAGGTAGTACATTTCTGCTAGTCTAGAACGGAAGTTCCTGCTCCACAAAGACAAAAATGTGTGAAAGTGTCCGCTGTGGAACAAGTCTTTTTTTTTTTTCTTTTTTCTTTTTAAGAGCTTTCTTTTTTTTTGGTTCGCTAAGTACCTCAGAGCCGGTCGCGTGCCTCGCGGCGCACGTGGCTCCTTTTTTTAAACATTGAACACACTATTTTGTTTCCACGCCTCTACGCCCGCGGCAACCCGCAGGGGGGCGTGTAATTCTTCAGTGTAATTTTCTTCAGGATAGGAGGGCACCCCGGGATGGGGGTCCGCCCTATGAATCCAGGAAGGGCCCGGAGTCCGTTCCTCTCACGCTTGGGGAGGGATCCCCTCCGGACGGGGGGGATCGCACCTCCCACCCTGGTTGCCTCCGAAGGGGAATCCCGAAGGGAATCTCCTTCCTCATTCTCTCCGGAGGGACACCCCCTGGGAGGGGGGTGGTCCTCTTCATTTCAACTTCTCTGAAGGGAACCCGGAAGGGAACCGCTCCTGTTCACTCCTCTGAAGAGAACCCCGAAGGGACGCTGCCGAAACTCAGAAGGGGCGCTGCAGCTTCCCGCAGGGAATCGCTCTCGCTTCCTTGTGCACTCTGTGAAGAGGCGACGACTCGGAGGGTCCCCCGGTGGGGGGTCCGCTCTCCGGGTTTAGAACAAGTCTTCGGTAAGGTACCGTTTGAACAGAAAAAGATATTATATACATTTTTGAAAAAACTATAAAATCATCTCTAAGAGGAAAGAAGAAGTAAAATTTGATAGATCCTTTGCCCTAGGACTTCTCTTATAATGCAGGCACTGCTCCTTTTTCTCTTTGGGTTGAGACGACGACAAAATGCCACTCCATTACATTATGAGAGCAGCTCCAATGGTTATCCTTCCGCTTGTTCTCCCACTGTTATATGTGTCCCTTTTTCACTGCTTTCCGACAAAACACTGCACTGCAATTGACGCTGTTGAGGTCGATTGATAAGGTCGTTGCACCCGACGCAGGATAGGAGAATGCCTGACGTATCCACTTCTATCTTAGTTGTATGACTAGTCTTTCTAGGAGCGAATACGAATTCCGTCAGTTTACCCCTTCCTTAGTGAGGAGAGATGCTACCCCTATTTACATGATGAAGGCGTGAGTTGCGTAGGAGACCCCAACTCAAGAGAAGGGTAATTTAGATGCTGCGCCCTCGAAGGAAAAACAAAGTCCGTGCAATAGGGGAAGTGCTTACTCGCCACAAGGAGTTCTCATAAGTCTGTCCATCGCGACAGTGCTTTCCCTTGTGTGCGAGGCAGCACTTTGACCAGTCAGAGAGTTCTCTATTTTACCAACGGTTTGGTCCTTCCAGAAATTGTTCAGATCTCCCGCATAAAGGCTTCCGTTTCTCTGATCCCAGAGAATGGTGTCAAAGGCGTGACTGAAGGGAGAACTCCCATCTTCGCACTGCTCGACCACTGCAATTCCACCATTCTCCTGAATCCTTGCAGTCGGGGTGAGAGGGCACTACCAAGCTGACATTTGGGATGTAGATCCAGCCCACTGTGCCACACTTCATGATTGCAACGAGACACATCCAAGAATGGTTCCTGATTCGCTTGGCCATTTATTTTAAGGGGAATTCTATGAAACAGGTTCACCGGAGGCCGAGCGTCTTCAGAGCTGGCAGACTTGTCTTTTTCGAGTACTGAGGATCTTCCGAATCTTCCGACCATTGAAGACTCCTTTCTTTAGTCACGAGAGCCATTTCTCGTAATGGGGACTCAAGACCTATTTTCGAAGGACGTAGAGATTTCAATTCACTTTCAAGATTTAATATAAATATTATATTTAAAATCAGGTATGAAATTAATATTTTATTATAATAAATTATGTATTTAAATATTCTTGTTACATAATAATATTAGAATGATATAAATGAATATATATATATATATATATGCACGTAAAGCAGCGATGTCTTTCAGCAGGATCCTGGATCTTGGGATTTCCCCCAGGGCTTTCTGCAGGTCACCATTGGTTCGCTGTTTATCTCTGCTGAGGGAGAAGGAAAAAAAACGCAGGGATGAAATGCAGGGGAACGAATGCATTTTAGATTGAGGCTTATTCCGTCAAGAGAAACTTACCGGCAAGGAACAGCGCCTGACCCTCTTTAGCTTTCGGGAGGCAGCTGGCCCATACCTCTGCAGAACAAGTAGCACCAATAATTAAATGCTTAAAATACCCACTCATGGGGATCAGATGGATCTAATCTGAATTTCCGGCCTGATCACTCCAACCAGTGCGAAAGTAGACTTCTGTTCGTTCACGTGCGTGTCCTCTCCTTGTAGAAGTGTGTACAAGAATTCAAGTGATTTTTCATGGAAGTAGGTGTCCTTCAAAGGCTATTAATGCCTGCATCCCAGGACAGGAAGACGGCAGGACGACCGGAATTTTTTTTATACTTTTGCACAATAGGTTGTAGCAGATGCTGAAGAGCATAACAGTTGGGTTGTGTCCTGCCAAACTCTCCATCTCATTGGCATACAGTTCATGTAGCAGAGATGAAACAGGTGTCAGTTAGCTCTCCCCACCTTGGTCATCTTCTCTTCTATCAGCATGAAGAGCTGTAAGAACAGGGTGTCGAGTTTTTCCACAAAAGAGTTGTAAATTATGCACAGATATTTTATCAAAGAAGACAGGAAGACATGATACCTCGGAAGTTACAGAAGGAAATTTTAGTTCGAGCGATCGAAAGCTTTATGGAAATCGGCTGCGATTGCTAGGGCTCTGGACGTCTTCTTGCTGAATTTCCCTTTCTAGGGTCTTCCGAGGCTTAGTCATTTGGCTTCTTTAATGGCCCCTACACTGGTTTTTCAAAGCAACCAACTGTTGCAGCCAAAACCACGTTTTTATGAAGAACAAAATAGACCTTCATACGCCCTGGAACTAAGTCTGTTTATTTTGGGATTCACTTAGGAAGTAGGATTCACTCAGGATTCACTGAGTAGGCTGTGCTAGTCTTACAGACCACAGTTTATGGAACACTCTGGCATGCTTCTTATATAACGTGATGGAGCGCCAGCTATTCAGGCTGCCGAGCTCTCCTCCTTTGGAAAAAAAAAAATACTTTAGCTGCAGAGAAAGTGTTCTTCTCCTCTATCAGCATGAAGAGCTGTAAAAACAGGATGTCGAGTCTTTCCACAAAAAAGTTGTAAAATTATACAGACAGACTCTCTTTCCCAGGATTTTTCCCATTTTTGAGTTTCCTGATGGAGGAGGGGATTTCTTCCAAGAATGTCTCATCAAGACGTTGTCGATTCTTTTCCCCTATTACAGGGTCACCTCGAGCAACAAATGTCTCAATATCATGCATTCAAGGAATCCTTCAGAGTAGGACATGGAATATTGTTATTGGTAATGCGGCACATATCTCTGGACGTTCAACTTTCCTGTCCCTATTGATGCAGGAGGCATGTTCTTCCTGGTTGTCACATGTGCCGTTTCCCAAACGTAGGGGACCTTTGTACTGCGTTAGATGGTCTTATCTTCGGTTTCACCGAAAAGGTGAACGCCTTAAAAAAGACACCCGGAACTCTCCGAAGGCCTGAGCCTCCGAAAGCAGGATGCTCAGGACATCGGAGGCAGAATTCCAGGACTAGGCCCTTAAGACCATCTCATTCGTGGAGCTCCTGTATGAAAAGTCCGCAGAAGTACGTTAGAGTAGCTCCACTGCCTCCGGGTGGTCTATTCAGTCCTTCGATAACCACCATACGCCGGCTGATAGTCCCTTCCCAGGTATGCTTACCTCTGTCTCAACTATAGCAAGTAAGCAGAGATGGGTCACAGTATGTTCCTTGCTATCCGCAAGTGTAGGCAGTAGTCCAGAAGGCGGTCGATTGATCTCTCTTCCTGGTTCGCTAGCTAGCAGGTTGGAAGTGTGTACCTCCGAACATCGATGCTGCCATTCATCAACGAACCTCCTTAGTTTCTGGTTTGTACGCTTTCTCAACAACAGGCGGATGTTGAAATCCTCTGAATTCTGGCTGAGCTATGTAGGGACAATAGCACTGAGTCAGTTTCTCTTGAGCACATCAAGAAACTTTGCCCGTTTGTCATGTGCAACTGTGATCTAGCAGGTGCATAAACACCCGTTCTCATTTACATAGAAAAGGATGTAAAAATAGTAAAAAAAAAACATTCGCACTCGGATATTTTTTGGTCAAGCCAAAGACCATCGAGCAGTAAGCTGTCCAACTCCACACAACCCATCGAACCAGGCACCAGATATTCTATTTTGCTTTTTACCTGAGTGCAGAGCCACTACTTAGTATAACGTAATTACTGTTTTCTTTTCGATCTTTACAAACGAATCCCTGGAGATTGCATGAACCAGCATGAGTCAAAACAGCTCGGAGTTTCTGCTACAGCTTGCCGCTTCTCATCATTGTGTAGTTCATCAATGTTCCAGAAGGCTACAGAAAAAACGAGTTTATGCCCAATGGCTCAGAAATTGATAATAGAATTTTCCCTTGTGATTAGCCAGCAATGATTATGCAGGGTCTCATTGGGTCAGGAGTTTGTGGCTCATTGGTGCTCTCTTATGCCAGGATCTGTCTCTGCCACTCGCCTATCTATGGAAGCATCTTGGGAGGCGATCGACATGGATTTACTGTTAGAAGATAATATTCTCGAAGTGGACGTTCTACTGCCGTGCGTCGGGTCTTTCCCTTGAGTTTAGGGTGGCGACCAAATACGGTAATTGGGTGTTGCTCTCCATTAAAGCTCCATATTCAATCTCCGAGTCTTACAGAAGTAGTCATAATTCCTGTTTCTATCTCTGACGAGCCTCATCCTGGTAAGTCTGTACCAGCTCATGCTGCAACCTACTTGGCTCCGAGAGAGTGGCGAGGCTTCGACATGGGGTGTAGAAGCGGTCGAGGGACCTGTTCCACAGGCCTGTCTCACTGACAATTCTCTGCACACTATTATGCACTCTCGCCTTCCGTCGTGTGGTGTTCGTTCCCATTGAGAGGGATTCTTTAGTGCTTGTGAAGATCTCGGATTGATTAGCGCTCTGCTTAATCACCTGCTAACACTGCTTTTTTCCTTTCTTCTTGTTACTTGCTTTGTATTTCTTTAATTCTCATTATTCCTTGTTTACAACGCAACCTTTTACACGTCGGTCTCCTTACTTGGCCGATAGATAAGGTCTTTAGTTTTAAACAAAGCGGTCGTGTACTAGGAATTTATTGCCGTGAGTGGTTTTGACAGCCTGCCGCTCTGCTTTCGATTTGATTCCGGAATCAGCTTCCGATACATGAGTTCAACATGCCCTTGCTAGCTCAGCGAAAGCAGTCGATGGCAGATTACCTCTTAAGATGGCCGGAGCTTTCACAATTGCCACGTGTGTGTGGTATTCCCAGAAGTTGTAGCTCTATGGAACCCTTTTTTATGAAACTATTGCAATATCCCATGAGAAACTAGTAATTACTTTACCTTTAATTGAAGAGCACTGCTAAGAAACACAAATATAAGCGTAAAGCATAAATCATTTTTTATTAATCTTTGAAAATTAAAAATATGCACTCTGTATTTCTTATTATTTTGTATACAGAAGAAAATTAAAGAGCAATACCTCTAATAGCACTGCAAGTAAGAACTCACAATACCTAGCATGGCTGCTGTCCAATGTTGTCTCTGAAATTCTCTAAAAGCTGTTGAGCTGAAATGCTTTGTTCTTCTTTGATACGATACCTGTGAAAATTATGAGTGTTTAAAAATAAACTTGTCGAATAAACTGAAGAATGTAACAGAACCAATAAAATCATTAAGATAGCATTTTTTCCCCTTTAAAGCATACTGTTAATGTTACTTAAAAATCGAAAGAAGAGATTTATTTTCTAAATTAATGAATTATTCACGAATAATTTTACGTCTATGTGTTTCTTGAAATATGGATTTTACAGTTCATTCAGTAGGTTTAATCGATGTTTTTTTAAATAACATATGACCGTTAATGTTTGGTAACCGGAAGCAATTGCCTTTCGGAGTAATATTTGGATTCGTAATGTTACCCGGGACGTGAAAGGAAGTAATATGAGGGTTACGTTCTATGAAACTTTTAGACATCATATCATAGTTATCCATCGGTATAAATTCGGCCATAAATTCAGACAATGAGGAAGTAATGATATTTTGTGAGCTGTGAATGCCACGAATTCATGTGAAACTATTTTCCAAGTGAATAATTGTATACGCATGGTAGTTTTGACTGCTAGTCTATGCATTACTATTCCATCAATGGCTTCGTGTTTAAGAGCTGTTGTTGATTTAGCAGACGCCTTTTAAGCCTTTTAGTTTTAATTTGTTTCTGTGACTGCTGTCTTTCTTGGCAGCTTATTTTTGAAAGATCTAACATTTAGTTTTTTAAGTAATGTTAATCTCACTTGCAACTTTACAACAGTTCTTAACTCTTTCTGTTATCATAGAGTATTTCACTGATGAGTTACTCATATTGTGTGGTCTCTTCATGAAAGTTAAGATTAATTAAAAACATGATATTTCTGTCCACCTTGATCACTTGTGGTACTCTATACAATCTTTAACAAATGTAATGCATGTCTAAAATTTACAGAAACTTCATACAAAATCATCGATTCAAGATTATGAAAAGATTGAAGTTTGTTTGCCTTCATAGTCTTCATATTTGCATTCTCCTCAATTCTATAATGTGTTATGTTCATGTAGTGATGCCTTTCAGCTTATTATCTTAAAAAATGCTACATTGAGTTGATGATCTCATGGCAAGTGTGAACTTGTATATTTTAAAGCAACCTTTGTTGAAAAGATATGGCCAATATTCTCAGGTTAAGCAATGATAAGTGTGTATATATTCTTTAATTATTGTATTTATAGGTTGCCAACTTTTCATCATTTTTTAATATATCCTCTATGAAAAGAAAGCTTGTAAGTGTTACTTAAATAGTCAAATTTAATAATTCTTCTAGTATTTTGGTATTTTGGGTCTAACAACAGCAGGTGTTGCTGGTATTTCATATACAATCAATGAAGCAGTGAAAGCAAATGAGTTGTTACTTGAGCCACCAAAGTATCCTTGGAGTCACCGTAGTCTGCTATCAACACTAGATCATGAGAGGTAAATTTACGCCTTTCAAATATGATTTGAGACAATTTTAGTGTTCGACGTGGTTATCAAGTATACAAACAAGTATGTGCTGCTTGTCATAGTCTACAGTATGTAGCCTTTCGAGAATTAGTTGGTGTTACTCATACTGAGCATGAAGCTAAAGCAGAAGCAGAGGATTGCATGATTAAAGATGGTCCAAATGAGATAGGAGAAATGTATGATAGACCAGGAAAACTGTCTGACTATCTTCCTTCTCCATATCCTAATGAAGAAGCAGCTAGAGCAGCAAATAATGGAGCTCTTCCTCCTGATTTGTCTCTGATTGTGCCAGGCCGTGCTGGTAATGAGGTAAGAGTTCTTATCAATCACAGCAGTAGTATAAAAACATGCTTACAGGACTATATTTTCTCACTGCTGACTGGATACTGTGATCCCCCAGCTGGGGTTACAATTGAGGAAGGACAGCATTTCAATCCTTATTTCTCAGGAGGAGCAATTGGCATGGCTCAGTCACTTTATAACAATACTATTGAGTACGATGATGGTACACCAGCAACAGCTTCACAAATGGCCAAAGATGTTGCTACATTTCTCAAATGGTCAGGGGAACAGGAACATGATGCACGCAAAAGATTGGGTTTTAAAGGATGTATCTTACTATCTGTCTTAAGTATTTGTATATATGTTTGGAAGAGGAGAGTGTTTGCTCCTATGAAGACCAGAAAAATTGTTTTTAAGCCCCCAGATAAATATTAACCTTTCTATGTAGAGAATTTTAATAGTATACTGTGTCACTTTTGATAAAATCAGTGCCTGTTGTGCTAAGCTTGTCATTCATCTGTTTGAAGGTGATTTTTTTTTTTATGTAGCAACATATAGAGGACATGGCCATTTATTATTCCTGTAAGTTGAATAATATGAATTATATCATAGTTATTTGTGTCACTTTGCAATCAGAAAAGTGTTAATATCGGTGAATTTCAAATAAGGACAGTTCAGATTAGCTTCTTACTGGTTAAGGTTTTTCTAGGATGCTAAAATTATTTGAATTGATAAGGATAGATTAAAAAGCAAATTATCAAAGATTTCATTACATGTAAATTCTTCAATTTTTATTAATGAAAATATTGATGATATTAAGACAATTCTCGAATTTTAAATCAATGAATAATGCTTTTGCATTCATGGGCAGCAAGCATGCCTGTCATGTGTTCTTTATACATTTGGATTATCGTGGACCTATTTTTTTCAAGTACTTAGCATCTGAATATTCGTTATTTCATGTTGCAGAATGAAAAGAGCTATGTAAAGTTGATGCCAACATAACTGATTTTGTAGAGACATGAACGTTCATGCTTTACAGCTAAGTATATTGCTGAACTTCCAACATAAGCTTTGTTACTTATCTGTTTGTACTGTTCACAGAAGTGAATTACAAAGTGATGAGCTTAAGGGGATGAAGAAAGATTAATAAAAGAATAACAAAGGAAGTTCTGTGTTTCATAAAGTGTGTTCTGTGTTTCATGTAGATTAGATTAAAAATGTACATTCCTGAGTCAGAACACTCAAAAGTGGCAATGTTTGAAAACTTGCAAAATTACAGGGGACTTATGAACAATCTGAATTTTTTATTTTAAGTAAAATTGATCGAAGTAACTCGAACTGATGTTGCTTTACAGTTGTTCAGGCAAGTGTTCAGATGAAACAGTAACATAATTATTTTAAAATGATAGGTGTTTAATACAGATGTTTTGGAAACCTGTTTAAAGCTAGTTACTATAGTTTCTCCATGTTTCTCCATACTAATAGTTTCTCCAATCTTTTTATTATTCAGAGTGTAATTGGGTTATGATTTCAACGGAAATTGAGTGGGATTACCTGCTTTCCACAATCACTTGGATAAGAAGTGAGCTCTAATGTTTGTTAACTACTCATAATTAAAAGTCTGATGAGTGATTTTCGAAATCTATGATATATTATTGAATGAGCTTAATTGACTTATCAGCATTTTGCATCGCACTTTTTTTCAAACTATGTAATTCTGAACATATGTTAGCATATTTTGATTTTAATACCGCATTCTTATTCTCTTATATAAAAATTCCAAAGGAATTGAACTTCAAGGATGTGGATAACCTTATGATTTTTTTATTGGAATTTCAGCGTGTTTTATTTTATTTGAAAGTACATTAGTTGAAAAAACGAATTTTTTCATTTAGTTTTACACAGCCACAAAAGTAAAGGATCAAAGCAATTTCATGTGTATTGATACTTCAATGTTACTGGATCAGTTATTTCAAAAGATGTTGGGCTGATGGGTATGAGATGGGCACCTGGCCCATTCACTGAGTAGACCTTGTTCATTGGTGTACTATCAGATGTCTACCACTCAACAAAGCAAATGTTGCACTGATGAAACTGCTGGCAGGTCACCACTGGTACTTTACGCCTCTTCAAACCCATGATTGCGATTAATGTCAAAGGCTCACTGAAGCTTTTTCACAACTCGCACCCAAGCACAAGAGTGCTTGACAGCAGCCACTGCTGCAAGATGTTCTCTGAAGGTGCACTTGTGCACTTGTCTAAGTGAGCACAAGTCTGCACCTCATCTCTGTGGCATCCGAGCCCTCATTCATTAAGCAGGCTGCCCTGCACTGCCAGATTTGCCACTTGGCCTGGAGGTCTGTATTCTGCCAGGTGCTGAACAGTAGTAGTTGGAGTTGCAGTATGCCTGCAGATACATGTTGTATGTGGAGAACCCTTGCTGTTCGTGGACAGTTCCATGCTTTCCTGTAAGTGGCAGGACTCAGCTTCTCAACAGTTGCATTGGATGCTCCCTCACAATGCTCACCAATTCACTAGATCAGGGAAAGCGCAAATCTACATTGTGCCAAGTGTGAGGAAGCTGAGTTCTTCCCGCACCTGTTGATAGATTGTGTCACCCTCTGGCTGGTATGGGGCCTTTTCTGAACAGATCTCCAGCTTCCTGGTGGATGTTATCAAGCACCTCTTTGTGAGAGATGCACTGCCCCTGCAGCATTGATAGCAGCAAAGTTTATTAGGGGGCCAGCATTGGAGGCTGTATGGCTACAGTCTCTGTGCGTGGTACCAAGCATTGTGGGTTTAAATACCTGTAAAGGATCGACATACAGAAATAGGGGCGACCTAGGTTTTGTGTTTCCCCCCCAACATGACTGGTTGGCCTATATTTGGGTGCAGCACTGGTGGAAGCTGGATGCTTCTGTTGAGTGGCCAGGATTGGAAGTTGACCAACTGGGATTCTTCCAGGAGTTAACGAGTTGGTTGAATATGATGGAGCCTTCTCTTATAATACAGGCACTGCTCCTTTTTCTCTTTGGCTTGAGATGACAACAAAATGCCATTCCATTACATTATGAGAGCAACTCCAATGGTTATTCTTCTGCTTGTTCTCCCACTGTTATATGTGTCCCTTTCTCACTACTTTCCAACAAAACACTGCACTTCAGGGTTCCTCTCCAGTGTTGCACATAGAGTCTCCCCTCTCCGCTGGAGGGAGACCCTCCATTGAGTACCATGGAGCCGGTGATATTTAGAAGACTATGCTGCATAGGTACATTTTTTCAAATGTGATGGTCAGTATGATGATGATGATGATGTTCATATCTTAGGTCAGTTGCTATAACAACTATGGCATATCATGGTAATTTTGTAAATTTGCAAGCAAACAAATATTGATCTAATCGAAAAATGATGACTTTCAAATTAATTTGTTAGGATGACAGATTATTAGTCTGATACTGGTATTTTGAAATAAGTTACTTCAGCACAACCTGTTTTGGACCCTCTTCACTCTTTGTCCTACACTGTTCAACTTTGTTTTGCATAACTATAGAAGTATTGACTGAAAGTTGGAAAGTCTTCTTGAAATGTTATAGCTAAAATTTTTCCTATTTCAACCTAAAATTAATTGTATTCAACAAACTTAATCCTTCAAACTTCTGCAAAATAAAACACTATGAAGAAATAAGTAGAAACACTACATAAAGTTGCAATAAGGGCTTTTACGTTGTTCCTGAACCCACTATTAAAATAGTATGCACCATAGGCTAGATTTAAAAACAAGTTTTTTAATAAAATTTGGGCAAAGAAATTGAATTCCTGATATCAGTGGTTTAGTTCTGAAAATGAGGGAACACCAATAGGCATTTTAAATGATTTGCATTGCATTTTGAATATCTTTCATCACTTTTACCTAACCTGGATTTAGTTCTGCAGCAATTGCTGCAGTTGCCAGGTTTGCTTGGGAGTTTTCATTTGTAACAGTAAAGTGCCATGGTATGTCATTTCTGAACTTTCCTTTTAAAAATCTCACTTTATAGATGGTCATGCAAAGAAAACTGCTTAAAGGCATCAACACTGAATATGTAATCCTGGAAATAAAGCATATCCAGTCAAATGTTAGAAAGTGGGACCACAAAAATCCAAGTTTACAAAGTGTACCAAATGAAAATGAACCAGAGATCCTAGAATACTGCAAAGGAAGCAGTATCAAGTATGCTACTAAAGCAAAGACCTGCATAAAAAATTCCACCTTAGATAGAAAAATAGTCCACTGTCCTTCATTTCATTTGCAATCTTTCCCATTTTTAGTCCTTTTTATTTTTACATGTGCTGTGTTTGGAGAGAGCCTTTCATTTAAAAACCTGCACACTCTAGTAACAATTGACAATTTTCATTCCAACAATTTATTAAACATAAAATTAAATTAAATCTAATCCTCTACATCCATAACAGTTTCTGCAAATTCTTAACTAAAGGTTCAAATTGGAGATGGAAGAATTCTCTTATGCAATAAATGAGGATATTTAAAGGTAGCACATTTTTCTTTTGCAGTTGATGGAGCAAACTTCATTGGATCACCTACCACTAAATACAAGCGCATCCTTCAAATATGGATACGAAACACAAAAATGTGTATCCAGTTTCAATGTGGAGGAACATAATTTTCTGGTTCAAGTTTACTATCAACTATCTTTTCCCATTTTTCTGCATCTTCTTCCCATTGTTCTTGATTTTCAAAGAAGAACAACAAGTCTTCTTCATTTTGTAATTCTTCCCTTAACTTCTGATTTTGCAACTTGAGTTTCTCTCTTTCTAGCATCAAAAATTGTTCCTGTAAACGGTTTTTGCGATATTCTTCCCACTTATGATATAAAGCTGTTAACTGCTCCTGATCTCTCTGAGTATTTTCCTGCACAACATCATGTACTCGTTGTGCAAGCAAAGTCAAAAGGGGATCTTGGGTCACATGACTAGCTGTTGCATTCAGCATTGGAAACAAGATAGACTCCCATTTTTCCTTGTTAAAAATCTCACTATTTGGTCTTTTTTCCAATATACTCCTAACTTGATCCACCTAAGAGAACAAAAAATAGTAACTGAAATTAGAATTTGAGAGCACTCACTGCATCTTTAGCTAATGGTTTGCATGCTTCTAGTTCCCGTTGGCAACTTTCCCAGTCATCAAATAAAGCCCAGCCTAACAAACGACAACTGTTCTCTTCTAAACTGTTTCCTTCAGCCATCCATGCCAAACTTTTCCCTAGTAAATGTGCACTTTCTCGCAAATCAAAATGATTATCAAAGTATGGATTTCTCAGCATCACAACTCTTTTGTAAATGATCTCTTCCTCTTCCTCTTCTTCTTCCTCTTTCTTCTCATCTGCCTTGTCATCATCTTCCCATAGCTTGGAATCTAAAGCACATCTCAAGCATGAGTACAGGCCCATCCAACAAGAAATTGGGTGGCTCCAATCTTCCTGCAACATTAGCAAACTGGCTACTTCACTTGCACCTAATACTTGTAATTATCAGCAAGCAAGTATGCTTGTGACTCACTTTTGTAGCTTTCTGATTTCAGAAAATGGTCCATCAACATATTAATGGCATAGCAGTCTGGAAAAATTCCAAAGTTGAATCGATCATTCAAATACGGGAGCAATTCTTGGGCTTTGCCAGTTGCTAGAAAATACCTTACAACAGCATGATGAGTTGAGGCAAATGTGTGATATGTCTGCGGTGAATGCCGAAATTTGTGCAACATCTCTAATAGCTGATCATGAATTTCTATCTCATGATCAAGGCTGTGAACAATCTAAACCAGCAGTATTGCAACAAAGATTTATTACTGTCATAACTTACGATATCTACATCAACTGGGTTTGCCTTTTGGGTTTTTACAAGAGTTTTTGTGATTTTCGAAATGTGATCCTCTACAAAAAAATTAAAAAAAAATGTCATCTTGTAAGCACTCTTCTATTTCTACAATACCTATGTTTATTGATGGCAAATTCAAAGATGAAAGTCTTGAATTCCATACTGTATCACAAGTGTATGTATCAGGAAGAAAACCTTTTGGTTGATGGTTGCTACGAAAACTACGATAGCAACACATAAATCTGGATACGTTTTTAACTATGTTTCGTGCCATTACTAATAATCATAATTTGCCCTTAATATATTACAAAAAAAACAAAACATGGTCGAACACTTAGCAAACTCCCGTGACACATGATTTTATGTTAGTCCTATTTCCTGCTTGAAAAAAATTGAGATATAATTTCATTTGTAATAAAACCCTGATAGTTCGAGGGAAACGAAGTTTGAAACAAAGTTTCCACGCACGTTGTACGCGAGCACTTGTCAGGAGTGCAGAATTCAGAATACAGGGAATCCTCCAACACGAAAACTCACAGGTCACACTTACCAGTAGTGGTTTGATTATGAATGTGTACCAAACCCTCGAATTCCGGAGTGCACGTGCACTCCTCATTCGAGAAGGAAAACACGGTTTCCCTTTTCCATGGCAATCACGATGATTTAATTTGCAGCAGCTCAGCAATATACTAAACCGTCCTTCATCTTACAATATATACAGTTAAGGGAAGATGATGAGGTGTGCAAAGTTCACAAGCCTTATTTTTATTTATGCCATAGATCACAACATAATCAAAGAATTGCAAAGAAGAATGTCTTTACAAGAAGCGGGTGTGTTTCACACTAATAAAATTTAGAAAACTTAGAAGAACACCTTATATTCGTTATAACAAGTAAACTTAAATGGAGTCGACTATTCAAGGATTATAGAAAACATTCAAACTTTTAGGGAACTGTGAATATGTACTGAAGCTGCTGCATTTTTTAAAGATATGTACATATTCCAGAATAAACGATCCTAATTCATGTAATTCGAATTCAAATTGATATCAGTTAGCTACATCGATAAATTGCCTTGATATGTGATTCAGTTAAAAATCAACTGGGACTAAAGATCTCATGCAATTTTTTTGACTTCCAATCTTTATTTGAGTTCTTTTAAATATATTGTGTAGAAGATAGAAAGCATTTTCTAAACAATCTACTGTCTTCGTTCTAGAATGAATACGTTTTGTAGTTTCAACCATTTTTTACATTAAAAACCCAAAAGTTTGCTATTCAGATAAAATTACAATTTATTTATTCTTTGTAAACATACAAGTAATCATAGCTCAAAATAATTCCAATTATTAAAATCCTTAAACCATTACAGAGGCATGAAGAAAACAACAAATACTTTTATGCAGGTGAATGGTCGCATTTGTTTCTTTTTTTACATTTCGGTATTAGCAAAATCTGATAATCAGAATAGTTTAGAAGTAACGTGCACTAGATGCAGTAGATGAAAAACATGAGGTGATTCAGTCAATATTCAAAAATTGCCTCGTGAAGGGTTCAGTAGAAGTTTCATTCAGTCAACGAGTTATAAGCCTCCATGAGCACAACTCATTGGCCATTATACGATCACTTGAGCCCAGATGAGTCCTGAAAGCACAAGACAGCATGACATTTCCCACCTTGCCGGAAGGTTGCTGTTCCTTGCTTCCCTTAGGGAGGGCAGAACTGGAGCAGTAGGTGTGAATGAAGTCCACAGCATCTTGCGAGGGTTGGTCACCATCTCCCTCAGCGACTGACGAGCGTGCCTCCTCGTCGCAGACAGGCGAACTGCGCCTCTCTCGTGCTGTTTCCCTATGCGGTAATTGATTCCTGCCATTGCAGTTCGTGGGGAGGCAGAAGATACAGATGTTCTCCTTGACCAAGACAACCATTTGACGCTGTTGATGGCCATAACTCCTCAAACTTGTCTCGTTGGCGACGAGGACCGATGGGAGTTCCTCGCAACCGGTTGTTGCTTGGCGAGGAGGCGTGCTGAAGCACACAAAGGAGTGGTACATAAATTCGTCGCGATGGCGAGTCTTCAGACTTGGAGCTGACGTTCCATCTGCTCCAGCGTAGAGAGGCCCAGTGAACCATTCCTACGCGGAGCACACAGGTCTTTGAGTAGGACTCTGGACATCCCTTTGTCCCACAGGGCTTTTCGTAGGAGGTCACTGGTCTTTTTTTTCATTCCACGGGGGGTAGGGTAATCCAAAAGAAGGGGGCTCAGGAAGGAAGCCGCGAAGGAGTTCCAGACCCTGTCCCGTTTCGGCAAGTAAAATTCGCCCTTCAGGAATGGGCCGACCTCCATTTCTACCTTTTGGAGACGGCCGGACCAGGCTTCTGCTACGCAGATGTCCCCCAACAAAACGCCAAAATACTTCAAGCATCCTCCTTTGGTAATCCTCGAGCAGATCTAGGCCGACCGTTCGGCCCAGGCAGCACCGACCGAAACCAAGGACGACTTTGCTCTGTTCACCTAGAGGTGAACAGAGCAAAGTCGAAAGTCATCTACAAAGAAGAAAGCACAGAAACATACTTTGTCTTCAGCTCCTTGAACTGTCGTAATCGCGCGTAGAGACCGAGTGGCTGCCTCTGGAGGAAAAGATTAAAGCGATGGCATCCAAAAGCACTGAGGCAGAGGCAGCTGAAGTCTCGTAGCGTTACCAGAGACAGGCAAAACGCCTCTCCTGTGCGCGGCAGATTCCGATCAGTAATCCGATTCCATGAGCGTGACACCCGCGCGAAGATGCGATCGCGTCTGGCTAAGGCGTGCAGGTGAGAGCCTGTTGAGTGAGACACTGCCGTGACAGCCTCAGAGTGCGATCTGAGGAGTCGGGGACGAATAGCACGGCAGAGTCCGGATGCAAACTTGTTCTGGAATCTGCCGCGCTATCTGGAGGCTACTCGCCGGACGGGGAGAGGGAAACGCCATCGTCTTCCCAGCATTAATGCGGAGAGTCGCTTCCTCTCGTCATTTTAGCGTAGCCTGCTAGAATGTCAACGGGCTGCGCAATGGCGAGAAGAAGTGTAGCGTGGCTAAAGTTATTCTGTGCCAGTTCGACTGGGCACTCCTGCGGGAGATTCACATCTCCGATGAGCAGGTTGGCAAGCTGGACGACGAGGAAGGGTCAGTCGACCAACTTGTTCTGAAGTGCTCGGACTATATCGACCTCGTAGTGACTAACGCCTACGCGCCGAATGGCTTTCATCGGTTCACCTAAAGGATGGATTTATTCGGTGTGCTGGAAAGCCAAGAACTTGGGATCTCCGGCGCCAGAGTGGCGCACCTCGCTGGAGGGGAATTCAGCGTCCACCTGCTTTCCAACGAAAGCAGATCTCTGGAGGAAAGAATGCGGGAGAACGAGATATGCTCATCCGTACATGTGCTTAGCTTGCTCACTGAAAATTCTTTTGAGAACTGGAAACACTGTACATCGAAGGGGAATGTAACAATATGGGCAGGCTAATGTACGCAGAAAGAGACTAGTTTTGTACATCTTATACATGCATGGACGATCGGTTTCTTGTCTTCTTGGTGTATTAGAAATCATTTTTAATGAAGAAATGAAAATCTTCAGAATCTAAACCTGCCATTCAAATGGAAGCCGGCAGACTCGAGCATGTGCGCCGCTTTATATAGCTAGAACTTGGTCGAAAGGAATAATCGAAGAAGTGAAGGAGCTGGATATACATAACTGGATATTGTATTTGAACGAGAGAATGGAAATAAGTCATTAGGAACATTTTTATGGTCTCGTGCATCCATTGCCTACTAACTCATCGCATCCTTCATAGACTTTCACCAACCACTTGATGGAACTTGCACTTGAAGAACACTCGATGAAGAGAAGCAGAATCGAAAATAACACTGAAAGACTTCGAGAGAGCGAAATTTGAAGGCTGTATGGATCCAGCTCCTATTCTGAGGATGGCGTCTCAAACCTCCAACAAGCAAGTGGAATTTATCAACAGATAATTGGTAACACTGTGGTGTAAACATAGGAATAACGAGGAAGATCCGAAGTAATCGTTCTTGAGGAAAAAGTCAAGCCGACATCTCTAAATGATTCACGGAATCTTCAGAATCTGCAATGCGAGCTGCAAGTCAAGATGCAGTTCGGCTAACGGCCATGGGTTCACGAAGCTTGAAACGTGGATCGCCCAGAAATGACTCCTCATTCGCTTTATCCATCAACGGTATCTTCCATTAGAAACACTGGCAAATAGCTTCCAAGGAAGATATTTCCCTAAAAGAACCACAAATGAAGAAACTGAGAAAGATGCTATGGAGCGTGGGACCCATCTGGAAACTAATTTCCATAGAATGTAAATTAGGAAAGACAATCAGCCAATGGACTACTTTATAGATGTAGAACAAGTAAAATCGAAAAATATCAGCAGGTTCCCAGAAATTTGGCAGGTGCCTAATAAAGAAAGATGTAATCTTCAAATCCCTCAACATCTAGTAGGTGGAGATTAGTCTCGTTAAAAGTTGTCATATTATGCATTCTTCCCCAAGTGTTAAAGCGAAAAGAAAGAAAACGCAAAGAAACAAACTAGAATAAGAGGGGTAGTCATGCAAGATAATCAAGCATGAAGAACATGGAGGCCAGCCCTGATGTTTCACTTCAATTCTGGAAAATGAGAGAAGGATTAGGATGATGACAGCAAACCATCTACAGAAAAATCCAAAAACCTTGGGAGCATCAGCCTAGTCAAGAAACAACCGTATTCTCATATTCATTCATTTGGAATCTACCTTTTTCGTTTTCCAATTTACTGTCTGTGATACTTTTTCAAATAGCAGACTTTCAAATCGATTCAACAGATTGATTTTTTGTTCCTGATGGTGCTGATAATTCCTTTTAATAGTATAAATTATTTATTATCAAATAAGTTGATCATATATAATCTTGAAGTACTGAATATACTGTACTGAATCTGCTACGATTGGTATTGATTTTGGTGTACTCTTTAATTTAAAATTGAACGGATTACCTGAATATATAACGTTCATTATATTATGCAAAACTAAGATCATAAGAACTGTTATTGCAATAGGAATACCCATTAGAACTATAAACATGTGTGCTTGTAATTGGTACTGAAATATCCGCCTAAATCTGTCTTCTTCTGTTTCTGTTTCTGTAACTGTTTCAAAAGATTTTATTTGTTGGTGATCTGGTGATTCTGATTTACATAAACATAACATGCTTTAAATTGCGTCTAATGTTTATGGTAACATAACGTGTAGTTGGCCTTCATGATCATCCAGAATCTTAAGGTAAATTTCTCACGTATTTCATATGTTTAAAATTTTCAATTAGTTAATGCTTGCCCAATCACTTACATTGGCATTTCGCCGTCTCAATCATCTCAGATTGTTCTCATTTTTCCGTTAGCTCCATTAAATTTTTTGCTACTAATAATGAAAAAGAGAAACAACGATGGTCCTATGCATGATCGTGGAAATTCGGCATTGGAAGACGATTTTCAGAAAAGGTTGCAAAATTTGAAAAATCAGGATGCTTCGGAATGCCCAACGGCTTCGGAAATCGAAAAGCGACTGGCACGATTGAATGGAGTTTCAACGTTCACTTCAGTCCCACAGGTGTTTTTTAATTCACAGATGTAGAATTCGTATGTGGTAAAATTGATACAGTGTGCTCATGTTGTCCACGTAATGTGATGGGATTTCTTCTGCAAGAATAATGAACTTTCGATCAAGGGATATATTTATTTGAACACTCATTAAAAAATTCAAGTTCACGAGGCATTTTTGTTTCTATGCAATAATACTTACCGCTTTGTAGGTGACTTATTCCTTGGAAGCAAAATCTTGTGTGCAACAAGCAGAGGATTTGATTAAACAGGTATGCAGTTCTTTATATCTAGTGCAATTATATCGAATCTTAATTGTGAAGATGCAGGATGAATTAAAATTAGAAACATCCAGGCAGAGTGTAGCTGATCTTGAAGTAAGGTTGAGAAATTTACGAAAGCAAGAATGGTATTTGTTTCCTTGTCAGTGTGTCATATTCAGTTCTTTGTAGCACAAAGACCCCGGAAGTTCATGAATTCCCAGATGTTGAAATTCAGCAAGTCATAACACAGGCAAGTAAGTCCATTTATGCAAATTATCATCAGTGTGAAGTTGAAGGTATTGAGGGAGCCTCTGTCATCAGATGACAGCATCAGTGAAGGAAGTGTCACAAGTTCCGAGGTCAGTTTCATAATTGGTCATTTAAAAATGTGAATTTTCAAAGGAAGACCCCTAGTGTGCTGTTTGTGGAGTAGAAACATCTGGAGTTGTGGATTCCAGTAACATGGTTCTCTGTGATGACTGTTTCCAAGAAGTTCAAAATTATTGTCCTGAAGATTAATACTAATCCGTGTCAGATGCTTAGAGATGTACAAAATTTGCCATTACATTAGAATCTACAGATTTTGATGATTGTACTATTTCATATGTTGGTTAACGCTTTTTGAATAATGGAGTGCAAGTGCAAAGGTCTTTCAATTACATTGAATGATATTTATAACAACATACAGTTTTGGGAGTTTCACTTCTGTCTGAGTTTGGTTGAAAGTTTGTGTACATGTACTTTGGCATCCAGGAATATTAGCAAATCAGAAACCCAAGGGGTATAATCATACCATTACCCTCTGCCCATCATCCACTTGATTGTAGACAAACTAGTTCTTAGACTGTTATTCAGCAGTAGCCTGTTCAATGTGGCATCTGAAAATAGTATTGGGAGACCTTGTAATTGCCATGTGTACATGGAAAACAATTATGCAATTTGGAATTTTATGAGCCGGTTCGGAAATAAAATTTGAATCCATGCGCCTTACATGATTCCAGTCAACGGTTAGGTTTTTAAATCTGCTTGGCAAAAACGGAAACCGGTGCAGGGATGCATTAGGGATAGGCATCATTCATCCAGGGGCCTGCCAGGGCGTTTTGGATGATTTTTGACCTAAGACGAATCCTGCCGTTTGTGCTGGAGTGCCAGATGGTACGTTCGCCATTCTGCCGCTGGTTCGAACGCAATTCTGCCTGAAGCTTGCCTATGCTTTTACTGCAGTTTGTAAGGAAATTTCTTTTCATTCGCTGTGACGTGCTCAGATCACCAGAGTTGCCAACGTATCGGTTTTCGCGCTTTCGTTCTTGGGGACCCATCCAGCGCTGAAAATATTTCATCCCTCTGAGCGGGAATTCTGGCGGTTTTGAAATATCGCTAGCCGCCGAATTTTGCGGGTTTTTCAAGGAAAACTTTCAATTATGGAGGTTGTAAGTAGTTTTAAGTAGAATTCCGGATATTTTATCCACCCCTGTTTCCGTCTTGGCGGACGTGGAGTCGCATGAATAAATTCCTGCATCCCTGATGAAGGCTGTCGAGGAAAAGGACTTTTTTATTATTAAAATATTTTGAAATTTAAATTGTGGCTGTTGTAGTTCAGCGGCAGCTCGTTTGAGTATTTCATTACAATTTGCAGACTTTCCCCAGTCCGACTAGCGGTGGCGTGAACTTATTTTCACATATGTACCCATGTTATTAATACAAACAAGCAAATCAACGTCCTCACTTTAGCTACCGGTGCGTCACTTAAAAAAGGTCACTGCAGCCCGCGCGGGTAAATAACTATACTGTCCTGGTGGCGCACTTCACAATCCTCAAGCCGTGCAGTAGAGTCCAGGATGGTGCTCTCCCGCACGCACGCATATTTATTTCCTTCTTCAGGAGTCGTTGGAAAATGTCCAAGATGTGGTCCCTCGCTTTGTTTTTCTGATGAGGATTCTCCTCGGGAAGAAGGCGACGATCACCTGCATGGTGGGGTTGCAGCGGGACACGCCGTCTTCTCCTTCCAACAGTCCTCGCACTTTCGGTGTGTCGTCCATCCCGATTGCCCTCCTCACCACTCTCCAATCTTGGACAAGGGTGCGACAGGTGTAAATTTGAAGGTCATCTTCGTTCGACGCGCACGCAGGGCACTGGTCGTCGTCGGGGTTCCCAGTCCAGCGCTAGAGTCTCGTGCCACACATGATGTTTCCGTAGTAGAACATCAAGATGCAATCTTGGATGTCCAATGGCAAAGATAATCTCCAAAGAACAGTCCCGATCGCATGTGGGTCTAGGGCGCCTGTGAGGTCAAGTCTGCACCTCATCCTTCGCATCGCTTCAGATGGTGTGGCTTCTTCTGGGATCATTATGTTATTCATCAGGGGATTCACCCTGGACCACTGAGTGCCTTGGTCTTGCCAAAGTTCTCATGTCCTGTAGGTTATGTTCCCTTCCAATTTTCTCTAGTATGCGAGGACTTGCCGCGCATGGATGACCACGCTGTTTGACAGTCGCTCTCATTCTTCCAACGTCATCTTCCTGTTTTCGCTTATCCAGACTCCCGTGGGCCAAAGGATGCTTATGAACAGCGGGATCACCCTGATGAGCTCCTTGACTCAGAACTCCTTGCTTCTTGGAGCGATCTTCAGGTGCAAGGTCTACAGGAAGCGCTGGATTCTTGACCACGTCCGATCCACTTCCAGTCGCTCGCTGGGAGTGCCATGGTGGACATGAGGCTGTAAGTTTCATGCTCCAGCCTTAAGCAGGCGCGGTGGAAACCTGAAAGGCTAGTCGTTACACGCGCTGACGATTCGGACCGGATGTCTGAGGTCCTGGAGCTTCACGGCAGTGGCGACGTAGCGCATGCCGGTTCCTCCTTCCGTCCGCGGGCGATACAGGCGCCTCCGGTCTTGCGCCGCTCCAGAGCAGGTTCGTCTGGATGTCGGCTAGTTCTTTGGTCGTCCTTGGGGGATTTGGAAGAAAACACGCGACGAAGAGGAACTCCGGAGCCATCACCCCGTTCCAGAGGTTTCCCTTGTCCTTCTGCGAGAAGAAGGTTCCGACATACTGGCTGGTTTCTCCGCGCAGCTGGGCCAGGGTGGTTGACCATTGCTGCTTCTCCAGAGCTAGTGTTTCGTCGCTTATCTGTACTCCCAGGTACTTGGCTCGGTCCGCATCTGGTATCCGGGCGTGGAGGACGGCAACGTCCGGTATTCCTATGGGCTTCTTCCGGGGTTGTGCCCTTGGGCTAAAGGTAATAAATAATAAGACCGGTATTGCGGCGCTCTCCTTACAAACGTTCGAACACATGCAGCAGCAGCTTAATAACATAAATTACACGTGATCAACACGTAATTGTAATTTCGCACTTTATTGTTAAGTGAAGATTAACAATAACAATTTAATGATTTAATAATATAATAATAGTAAATTCCTAGGCATTAAAATCCGGAGATTTGCTTTGGAAAATCGCGGGTTTTCGAAGGCCATCTAGAGGATTCCATTAACTCCTGTTGGCAATCCTGCATGACAGATTGCTCTAGGAAGCTGCTGGAGACAGGCTGTCATCGTTGCTTTGCATGATGTGAACTTGCATCCTTGTGAGATGCAGATTATTTGTGGCAAGGGATGCTTTAGATATGGTGTATGATGTGTTCTAGAAGAAAGCAGGCTATTCAGACTCCAGTGGTATCTCTGCACTTCTTTATAGCGTCAGCGATAGTTTTCAACTTTTCTCAGCTTCACTCGAATACGAGGGTTGAAAAATGGGATGCATGATCGAAACGATTTATTCCAGGAACACTTTTTTTTTTTTTTTAAATTCTCACCACTGGAAAAGCTCACATGCTCTCCAGTACGGGCCGCATTTCCGTATGAGCAAATGGTCACATCTGTGTCATAAACCAGCATTCGCAGTTGTGATTTACGCGCTCAAATTCACAAGCTTTCCCGTAAGTTTTGGGCTCATTTCGCTAGGAAGCTGGCTCAGGAGGATCGAACAGAACTGGCGAATATGAAATCAGATTTCCTATGCGGCAGTTGATCTCAAGATTTCGGGAGTCCTTGATGGTCGCTATGGTCAAGGATGTGCCTCGTTCGCCCACCCGTAAGGATGGTCTTCGATCGGTCCATCTGAACGCTGCGCGACGTTCAGCGCGGAAAGCGTGCAAATTTTAGATGGTGATGCAAGGATACTTGCCGAAGGCATCGGAATCCTCCCATTCCATGAAGTACATATTTTTTTTGGAATTCCATTAGTGGTATACGATGACACAAATTCTTTTGAGTCATTACTCGCTTCGTGACTTCAATGTATTTTTGCTGTATCATCAATATATATATATTGAAAATCACAAAAATAAGCACACACGTTTATTATGCAAATTAATATATCCATTTATATGTGGATTGATGTACAAATGAATTTTAAAATGCATACTTGTTCATATTTATTATATATTAACACATTAATACATTATAAATGAATATATTAACGATCATCAAAAATAAACCTATTATATGTTTATTATATACATTAATGTATATTTATGATATTCATAATTTATCCCTCTAATACACTTTTTCATATATCCAACTTTCCACTCTTTTGAATTGTCAGCATAATTTTTTATTGCTTATTTAATTCGCTTTGCTGCGCGCTTCGTCTTCCTGTCATTTCCAACATCCGACAAAATGGAACTTTCTGATAAAACAGCATATCTTGTTTTCGGGATTCTGATCGTGGGATAAATACACATGTTTATAATTCCATACATATATATTCATGTCTATTAATAGTATGTACGAATACACATAATAAACATATATTTATTCTTAATAATCTTTAATATATATTAATAACATGTTGGTGCACATAATTAAATCAATAATATGCACGTTGATAAATATTAACAAATGTATATCTTAAAATCAATTCCACCTTAATCTGCGGCCATGCACAGTAAGCGTATACACTTTTATTTTTTATGATCTTTCGAGATTTGGACGTTCAGGATTTTGAGCCGAACCCATTAATCAGGTATACCTCGAAGGTCAGTTCTTTCATCTTTTCGCCGGCAGACAGAAGCGTGAAGAGGAGGAATTTCCTTTTTTTGCGTGCGCGCAAAAGCGACTCTGCAGAGTTCCTACTGGACCACGAACCTACGCCTTAACTCATTCGAGCAGATTCCAGGTACTGAGGAACTTTCTGAGGAAACGCAAATCGCACTCGGCACCCATGCAGCGAGCACGATGCATCTATGCTGCTCGTGCTCACTGAAAACCCCCGTGGTATCCAGATGCGAGGTTGGTTCGTTGCCCGGACGACGTCCAGACGGTATGTAACTCATCCCGACTCAGGTTTTGAGCGAGAGCATACCCGGCGGCGCTGCTTCCGTTCCGCGCCTCCCAAGCATCTCTGGCGGGATCGCTGCCCGTCACGCGTTTGGGAAATTTCGTTTTGCCCAAGGGAGGAAAAGTTCGGTAGTTGGCAACGCTATGGCAAATCTCTCTGAACGCTATGACCACCCTGCAAACCCCCGGAGAAGGGTCGTTGCGTTCTCCCAACGTAGGCGGGACTGCTTGCAGCGGCGCTGCTCCAGAATCTGGTTCCATGCATGTGCCTGATGATCCAAGCAAACCCATCCAAGCAAGGTCCCGGCCACATGCCGGAGCGCACCAGCAGGTGTCCCTCTTGGTCCTACACGGGCGTCAGACATCTCCTGTTTCTGCAGGGTCCCATCCTTCCTCTCGGAATATCCCAGGGAACACGCTTCCGTTCTCCTGGAGGGAAGAAGGAGACCCAGTTGGCTTCCCGTTTTTCCTTTTTCATCCGCTCAGCGCACCTCCCTCACTTGCAAGCAGCACAGAGCTTCCCGCGCGGCTCTTCGCATCTTCCTGACGCCCCAACTTGCTCATCCAAACTTGAATAGAAATCCTTTGGGTTCTTCTCTCCTGCTGCTGGCTTTCCTTCCAGTTTTCCTCTATTTTTATTTTTTTTTTGGTTCTCAAGAAGTACTGAAGAACCCTGTCCTCAGGTCCGACAAGCGGTGGGGTGAATTTATTAAAAAGAAACTTTTAACTTTTATCAGTTCCGTGTTTTCACCACTAACAACTGCACTGGTTTTCCACTGTTCATTTCACTTCATTTCCTCACTTTTGCGTTCTTTCGAAGTTTGTGTTCACGGTGGACGGGGAATCGTTCCTTCTGCCTGGGCGTAGTCGTCAATCCTCCTGAGGATTTAGCGAAGGGTCCAGGATGGGACCCTTTCGCAGCCCCTAATCCCTATCTCTTTCATCACCAGTCCTTTCAGGATATCCAATGCCGGTGCTCCTCTTCGAGATGTGTGCAACTTTGCCCTTCTGATCACAGTTGCCGTGATTGAAGAGAGCAAGCGTGATTCGGACCATCGGGTTGTACAGGGGAACGTTTCCTTTTAAAACTGAAGAACCTTTTGCCTCCTTAGAAGGAGCCTGAGGCGCTCCTCACTGTCCACGTCACCTGATGGTGCGATGTAGGTGGTAATGCCTACGGGATCATCCTATGGATCCAGGATGGCTTCGGAAGAAGGGGTCCGTTCCTCTCTCACGCTCGGGAGGGAACCCTCGCCCTGCTTGTCTCCGAAGGAAGACAAGGGGGGCGAGGGTTCGTCGGGAACCTCGTCTTCCTTGTTGTCTCCCTCCAGAGATCTTCGGCGCCCTGTTAGAGACGCGCATCCTTCACGCGATGTGACACGGTCGTACAAGTCGCCTGGAAATTCCGTACTGTGCTCACGAGGAAGATTCTTGCACGACGAAGGCGAATCGGTGATCACGATGCCAAACTACGTGGACGGTGTCCACGTTCCGCACACGCATTCCATACGCACACCATTCGGAGTACCCCATATCTTGCACAGCACCCTCGGAGAGAGACACTCAGCGGGAGAAGTCCATCCCGAAGACTTGCAGCAGGAGCAGCAATGAGACCAGCCGAACGATACCGCGAAAGCGTGCCCTCGCGAACTGCATCAGATGATGGCACCGTGCGGCATCAAAAGATGCCCCGAGATCCAGAAAAGACCTCAACTCTCCAGAGATCGCAGGGCAACGCGAAAACATCGCTTCGGAAAACGCACATCGGACGCGCGCGGGACTCCCTCCATCCAGAGATGTTCGGCACCCAGTTACAGACGCGCATCATCCACACGAGGTCACGATCCTCACTTCCCCACAACATTTTCGCATTCGTCCGCTGTCAGCAACTCCCGGCAGCGTACTGCGCACCTCGCCGGCTGCCCGCTCTCACGGGAACGAACGTCCCGTCTTCCGGGTCGCGGAAACACCACGCAGAAACCGTGTCAACGCAGAGCACCACACGCGCGCGAGCGCACTTTGCCCTGTGGCGATGCCACTTGAATCTTTCCCCTATGCTGCTTGCTATGGAAACTCCGTCCTCTCAGCACAGGCACGCAGGGCCACCTTGCATCCTTGGCCACTTGCGACCACCCGCTTGCGTGCTGTCCGCGCATTCTCCGGCTGCGTTCCTTTCTGCTCGAGGAAGCGCCTGCGAGCGGTTGATGACGTGCGAGCAGAGACACAGCGCCATGAGGAACATCGAGATGAACTTCAGGGTCGTTTCCGAATGAATCCGCGATGTCCGTCAGCTTCCAATCCGCTCTCTTCGCACTCGCCGCCCACACATTTCAGCAACTCTCCCAAGGCGAGGTCACCCCAGCTTTCGACAGCACGCTGACAGGCCGCAGTACCCTAACCAAGGGATTCTTTTTCCTCCTCCGGAATTTCGAGAGTCAGTCGCCCCGAGAGCTGCAGGAGTCGAACGAAACGAACTCCACACTCTGGCAAGGCAGGAACTCGCTCTCCCGTGGAACAGTCGCGGTCGCAGTAGCCATTTCGATCGGAAGAACTCCAAAGAAGCATTCCGACGGACTCCACGGACGCAGGTTCCCCACATCAGGCACCACATTTTGCTCCCTTCCTCTTCCCTTTCTTGGGAACATTCACCTGCGGAATTCCAGGTAACGGTCGGCGCCAAACCAGGGCGGCAAGAAGGAACCGAACACTGCCGACCCACCCGACTTCCTTCCAAGTGCACCGTCATCGACCGAACGACCACCCGTTGCGAGCGACGCCCTCGCTGAGCGCAGCGGGCAGCTGGGCGGATGCTCCGCAGGCCGAGGAAGCGCCACGAAGCAGAATCGTCGCCTGCGGCAACCCTCGCACCGTTTCTCCCCTTCGGAAGGGCGGCGGCAACGAGAAGAAAGAAATGTTGAATTCTTTGGCGTTGCACCCAGTTGTTTGCCTTCGGAAGAATGGCGAAGACAGCGCTGTACCGCCTGCTTGCAAGAGCTGCCGACCAACTCCTACTCGGGGATGGAAGAACGGGACGTCCGAAGCGGAGACGGCTGTCCAATGAAGCTGATGCCTTCATCATGGTGTTGTGTTGGTTCCAGCTCCTCGCATCTCCTGATGCTGCCGTCAATGCTGCCTCCTGATGCTGCCTATCCAAGCGGTCACTCCGAGGGTCACTCCTCATGGACACTGGCTGGTCCTCACGCCACGCTCGGCGGTCGTCTTTCGGTGTCCATGCAACACGGGAATGAAGTGCCTCCATCCGGGGCTGCGGCGAGTTCGGTTTGGGCACCAGAGCGCTCAGACGACGCCGGAGGCCACCAAGAATGGAAAACCTGGAGCAGGGCCAGCGGACGGAGTCGGCGGCTGCCGTGGACGGGCGGACCGGTGCTTTCCGCAGAAACGTCGGCCGCAGTGGAAAGCCCAGAGTTCTTCCAGAAGGAAGCCTGCACCTGCCCAGACGAGACGGGTACACCGCAGGGCGCCCGCGTGGCAGCTGCGGAAGGGACGACTTCCTTCCACCGCCCCCATGGCGCAGGATTCTGGGACCGGTCCTGCGGCAGAGACGCGAGGAGGTGAGCCACGCGCTGAGGTCAGGCAGGCGGAGGGCGGAGGGCTGCTGCTCGGCCTGATCCTTTCGCGAGCCCCGCGCCTTCGTGGACCACTCCAGAGTGAGCAGGGCTCCACGTCTGGCGAGCGCGCCTTTGGTTCCTCCTGGTCGCTCCAACTTCTGCCACAGGAGACTGCGACCTGTTTGTCGGTCCGCGGTCGACCCCTCGCCAGGCGGCATGGAGAGCGCGCGGCGGCTGCCGTGCGTGCGGAGCCGAGCTGCCCGGCGCCCCATCGTGGGGCTCGCCCGCGGTTGAGGCCCTGGCCGACTCGGTCTTTGGGATGGAAGCGAACCAGCGATGACTTTCGGAACAGCCAGAAAGAAACTCCGACGACTTCCGGAAGGACACCGGCTCCCGAACGGGTGGGCGGAGCTCGCGCGGGCATCTGATCCTGAGCCACGACACAGTCGACCCGACCACACCCCCACCGAGGTCGGCGACGGGAGTCTGCGGCGCATCCAGTGAGCAGCTGGAGGCGAAACGGTCCGGAAGTGGTCCGCGTCTCCGGTGGATCGTATCACCCTGAGGGCATCCACCGACAGCGGGTCCTCCGCGGAGTCTGCTGTGCGCTCCCAGCGCGAATTTCCGTCCCGCATCCCGGCGCCTTCAGGAGTCGTCCGCCGCGGCCGCGGCTTGAGGATGCTCCCGGGCGGATTTGCCCGAAGGGGGAGGGTGAGAGCGGCTCCCGCTGCGGACACCGCGGAGGCAAACTGCCCGGCAGGCGGGGCGAGGTGGCCCAGGTGGAAGCCGGGACGCTTCGGAGGGGATCAACTGAAAATCAGGAGATGGTCTAGGGAGCTCCCTAGGACCCAGGGATGCGAGTCAGGTCATTGCTCAAAATGCCGGGGAGGCCTCCGGGAACCGAAAGTGGCGAGAAGGGTTCCAGGGTTAACCCCCGACCCGGGTTCCGCAAGCAGGGAATTGGGCAGAGACGTGGAGCGACCGACAGACCGCAGAACAGCCGTGTCGAGCATTCGTTCGCTCGAGCGGTGGTCGCGCGCGAGCCACCAATGGGCCGCGGCCCCCAGGCGCTCCGGCGAATGCGGCACCTACGCGCGCCGTCCGCAAGGCGTCGCTCGGAGTGCCCTCGGAAGCCCGTTCGCCCCTCTTCGCTGGGCGGAGGGCAGTCGCATTCCGAACGCTGATGTTCCGCCCGGATCACCAAAGAAGACTCCGATCGTTGCTGCTACCCGGTCGTGTATTCGATGGTTAGCTGCGCGGAAGCTGGGCGACTGTCGGGAGCTTCCGTAAGTGGTCACCACCGTCGGGCATCCGGCTCCGGCAGTCCTCTGGGGGTCGATGACCGTCCTCATGGCGACCTCAGCTCCTCGAATCCAGCTGGAAGCAGGAAGAAGGGAAGAGACGGGTGCGGGAAGGGCAGCGTCGCCTGGTGGCGCCGCCAACCGGGGCTCTCGAGGCCAAAAGGGTGGAGGTGGCGCCGGGCAAGCGCGACGCTGCGGATGACGCCCGCGGCTGCGTCGCCCGCCTGCGCGATTCGACATGCGCGTGTGCGACCTCCTCCCCACGTCTGTATCCCTGCTCTCGCTTAGAGCCGCCGTCCGGAGCGGGCCACGCGCGTCTTACGGCCTGCAGCTCTTCCTCGGAGAAGAAGAACCCCAGCAGCCTCCTGGCGATGATGAGAAGGAGGAGACACAAGGGCAGCACGAAGGCCACCGGCGACTCCTGGACCAGCCATAGCATGGCACAGCCGACGACCTGTATGGCGGTGTAGAGTTGCATCCGCCAAGGCTTCACCTGCAGCCAGGGCGCCGACCCGTGAGGTAGGGGACGGGCAGGGGCGTAGCCCAAAGGCTACCTTCTTGGTGTAGGCGGTCTCCGGGTAGTGATCCCTGGCGGTGATGAGCAGCTTCAGCCTGTGGCAGAGCTGGATGTCCAGCAGGTTGATCAGCCCGATGTAGACGAAGATGCCGAAGATGATAGCCGTGGGTATCTTCTGCAGGACGTCGCTCATGAGGATGGACAGCCCGACGAGCAGACTGACGCAGAAGCTGCTCACCCTCTGGTCTGGGCGAATGGAAACAGCAATGGTCCCCGTGTGCAGAAGGAGAAGCAGAAGGAGAGGTAGAAGGGGTAGAATGAGAGGCAGAAAAGGCTTAAGGAAAAGAAGAAGGGGTGGAAGGAGAGGTAGAAGGAGAGGTAGAAGGAGGAGAAGAGGAGGCAGAAGGAGATGCAAGGGAACAAAGGAAGTCCTTCGGCACTCTAGGAGCCTACGCCTGCGCGCTCCCACGGAGGTACCTGTGATTTGGACGGAATGTGTGTCACCGGGTAGGTGCACCTCGGAGTGGACCACCAGGGAGTTCACGTGGGCCAAGGACTTGATGGGCAGGCCGCACATCCAGGGGAGACCGAAGAAACCGCAAAGGACGTTGAGCGCCCCCACCACCACCATGTCCAGGTGAAACCCGGAGCCCTTGCGGTGGCACCTGTCGTGCACGATGAGCCTGGAGGCGAGGTAACAGCCATTGCCCGCGAGCGCCAGTTCCGCTTACTCCGTGATCTGCGTCTCCAGGAAGAGGAGGACGAAGAGGAGCAGCGCCGCGACGGGAGCCGCCAGATAGACCCAGAAGGGCAGCCCGTCTCCGCCTCCGAAGGGTGACACGATCCAGGACCTCTGTCCGTAAGCCGTAGGCTGGAGACCTTCGGGGATGGATAACGTCTCCAGGTATACTGTCCTCAGCGCCAGCGACACGCCCACTGCGGCGGCAATGGACAGGGGCGTGGAGAAGTCCCCCAGGAAGTCTCGGATCTACGAGGAGGAGGGAGAAAAACGAGGAGAGGAGGTCGAGGGGAGGACGCAACCCCGGGCTGGATGCTCCTGGAGGGGCGAGAGGCTTGCCTTTTTGTTGAACAGGGTGCTGCCTCGCGTGCTCCTCAGCACCAGGGAGAGCAGGATCGTCGCCAGCATCAGCAGGGTTGACAGAAGCGCCGTGTTGGGTTGGCCGCGCAGGTGGAATTCTGCCAGACCTCTTTCCGGTCAGTAAAGTTAGTGGGAGGGGTAAAATGGCAGTGAGGTGGAGGGAGGTGAAAGCGCGGTGGAGAACAGCGAGGATCGAGGATTACCGCCGCAGAGAGGCAGAGGGGTGCGGCGGAACGAGGGATCAAGTCGGCCGGGAGGCAGAGTAGGGGGAGGAGCAACACGAAGGGAAGAAGAAGAGGAAGAAAAAGAGAAAAGGAGGAGGAAGACGAACAAGACCAAGGAACATGGAGAGAAGAGAAGGAAGCAGACGATGAAACAGAAAGAAGGAAAGGAAAGGAACAAGAGGAGAAAGAAGAAGGAGGGGAGAGGAGCAGAAGAAGAATGAAAGCGGAGGCGGAGAAGATGAAGGGAAGCAAAGGAGGAAGTGGAGGAGCAAGGGAACAGAAGGATGGAGAAGAAAGAGGGGCAGGAAAAGAAAGAAAGGAGCATAAAAGAGCCAAGGAGAAGAAAAGAGGAGATGGAAAAGGAAAACGCCGAGTCGGAGGCTTTGTGGTTAAGGCTTCCGCGCGTGGGACCATGCGTCGCGGGTTCGAATACTCCGGCAGAAACTGACGCCATTGCGTCGTTGCGTTTCGAGTTTCTCCTGCAATGGCGCTGTTTGGCCGAAACATTCGGATGTGACACCGGCAGCTTAGTTTAAAATCCGGAGGCCCCCAATGAAAGCCAGAACAATGGGAGTCGACCTTTGGGTCCTTCCAGGAATCAAGGAGTGGAGAGTTCTCCCTCCTGTCGTACAACGGAGAGTACAATGACCCCTCTCACCGGGGGAACCCCTCCGGTTTCAAGATGGAGCAGGAGCCTTCACAGGCACCTCTCCAGTTGTTCAAAGGAGCGGACCCTCTCCGTTGCGGGGGGGACCCTCCAAGTCGTCGCCTCTTCACAGAGTGCAACGAAGCAAGCGAGAGCGATCCCCTGTGGGAAGCTGCAGCGCCCCTTCCGAATTTCGGAAGCATCCCTTCGGGGTTCTCTTCAGAGGAGCGAACAGGAGCGGTTCCCTTGCGGATCCCTCCAGAGAAGAAAAAAAAAAAGAGAAAAACGCAGTAAGATGAAGGGAAGGGGAATCAGCAAGAATTAGAAGGATGAAGGGAAAGCGAGGAGAAGGAGGAAAGAAATAGAAGGACAGAGTAAAGAAGAGAAGGAGGAGGAAAGGAAGACGCAGAAAAGAAGAGGAGATGGAAGGGGAAGACCAAGTACCTGCCGTCCAGGGCCGTGGCTCCCGTTTCCGCATCTCTGCTCCCGTTGCAGTAATCAGGGAGCAGGGGGTGGGCGACAAAGACCTGAAGAGGAAGGGCTGGAGGCTTCGGCGAGCCGTCAGCGGCGCACTCACGTCTCCCAGCTTGCGGAAGCCTTCCTTGATGTAAAACGCGGAGACGAAGACCATGAAGACGTCCTCTGTGAAGGGGGTGAAGAAGCGGATCAACAGTCCTCCTTCCAGGCATGCCACGACGAGCGCAAAAAAGAACGTCCAGACACCGATCCAGACGCGCGCGGACAGAAAGTCGACCTTCATCTTCTCGCAGAACTGCACGGGAAGCGGCGAGTGCTGTCCGTGTCAGAGGCACTCACCGCGAAGAGGCTCCCGTCGAACAGGAGTCCCGAGGTGACCTGGGCGATCATGGTCAGCGGCTGCGCCGACAGCAGGGCGAACACCGCTCCGCACACTGCGCCTCCCAGGATGGCTTCCGACTCCCCGATCCATCCGCCCGTCTTATCCTCTGAGGGAAGATGCAGCGGGCCACAGAGGAAGCTACAGGGGGACCCTTACTGTACAGCTCGCCCATGGTGATGGCATCCGAGAGACAGGCAAAGTACAGGAAGAGCACCGTGGAGAGGACGCAGAGTCTCCACCCGTCGCGAACGTCCGACCAGTAAAGCCGGTACCTCTGCCTGGCCTCCCGCAGGGCACCGCTGAAGAACCTTCTCCTCCTCCTCCTCGTGATGTTGAGCGAGGGCGACGCCTCCCTTCCGTCCTTGGGCTGCAGTCCGCCTCCAAGGGCGTCTCCTGAGAGGCGGGCGGGTGAGCGGCAACGGCGGCAGGGCAGACCGCAACGTGGGAGGGAGAGGTAGCAGCCACGGAGCGTTCCCCCCTGATCACCTGCGGCTGACTCCGGCCCTGCCTACATCATCATCCCTCCCCTTCCCAGGTGTTGCCCAGCCCCGAGAAGCGGGGCGCCAGCCGACAAGCGGCAGGGCAACGCTGCGCTGCAGTCGCACGGCACGCGAGGATCTGCCTACCTCCTGCGCGCGCCCCGGAGAGCGAGAGCAATGGGTCGCTTCTGGCTCACCTCCCTCCGGGGCAGTAAACGGCTGCCTCCGCTTCACTCCATCCCGTCCCCGGTTTTCGGGTCCGCTGGTCTACTCCAGGCTTCCTACTCCTCAAGAGGAAGAGGAGGGGGAGGGGTGGAGGAGGTGTCCAAGCACAAGAGGGAGGGGCGCGGCGCAGAGTCATGCGGAGCCTTGCCAGCCCGCGCAGGAGTCGACGCACTTCGAACCGCTGGCGTCATGACGACGCGAGGCCTCCACCGCTGCTTCGAGACCGCGTGCTGCCGACCGAAGATGGGAGACGAGGCGTTCCGACACGTCGTCTCGGCTCGCGTCGACTCCGCGCACGAGCGACGCCGCTCCTGCGCACTCCTCTTTCCGCCCTGCGCGGAGGCCAGCGCCTCGTTGTCGCCATCGGGAGGAGCCCAAGGGCAATCACCGAGGAGCGGGTGCTTCTGGATCTGGAGCCTTCTTCCGCCTGCTGGCCCGCATGAGGCGTTTCCATCTGCGCGCGCGCTTCAGTCACCGACTGAGCCCGTGGGTCCTTTTCCGGGAGCTCCGTCCCCGTCCCGCGTGCGATGTCCGCCGACGTGCGAGTCCGCGGTGCGAGACGGACCAACACGGCAAATCCGTCGCTACGCAACCAGCAGACCGGATTCATCGAGAGCGTTGCTCGCCTGCGAGCACCTGAGGTCGCTGAGCACGGAAGGGTGAGAGCAAAGACGGACGTAGAGAAACGAGTAGTGCTAACCAGAAGCCAAAAGAAGATGAAGAAGAGGAAGAAAAGAGGAAGAAAAAAATGAAGAAGAAGAGAGAGAGGAGGAAGAAGTAGAGGAAGAAGAAGGAGAAGAAGAAAAAGAAGAGGAGGAAGAAGAATAAGAAGAGGCAGAAGAAGAAGAGGAAGAAAAAGAGTACAGAGAGAAAGTTTAAGCAAAAATCAAGCAGAAAACTGCGTCCGTTCCCCTTTTGGTTGTTGGGACGGATTGGGATTTCTTGGCGAGGATGCATGCACTCCCGGAAGCGCCTCTTCTAGAGACGGACCCCTATTCATTGGAGGAGGTCTCTGGACGACTAAGGAGAGCTGAGAACTCCTCTCCCTACTCCGGATGGAAGATGGCAGATCCAGAAGCAATGTGGATGACTCCGGCGTTCGACATCCCACCTACGTGATGGGTCAGCTGTTGCCTCTCCATCCAAGCTAGGAAACCGGAAGGAAGGTAGAGGAAGGCTTGCAAGACCCCCCCGGAACGGTGGACGCGGGGTCTGAAAGACCAAAACGGAACCCTTGCTGAGAAGCTGGCCTCGGGAGTCCCTCACGCCGCCACCCACGATCGCCACCTCCCCACCGTCATCTCTCTCCTCGCGATCAATTTCAAACGCCCGCTCCGGCAACAGCCCGCAGAAGCATCTTTGGATTTTCGAAACGAGCGACGGGATGTTTGGGAGGCTTTCATGAGGGGCTCCTGAAATTCGTACCTCTTTCGACGGAGGAAGCGATGCTGAATATCTTCCGCTGGTCCATCGTCGCGAGCAGATGTGGAATCCTTCAGCTTCCACGAGGCTTCCTGCGTGCGCAAGGGGCGAAGGAGGCAGCTCGGCTGAGGGGAAGAAGGAAAAGACTGTGTCAAGTGAGCGGGAAGCTTCCAGCCCCTTGAGGGACGTCCCACGAGGAATGGGACGCAGTTGGACCCCGGTATGGCTTCGATCTGCGCGCCTCCACCCTTCGGGTGGTCCGTTCTGGACATTCCGTGGATGCAGGGTACGTCCGCCCATTCCGCGAGTCTCCTCCTGTAGTCGGGGGGTGCAGCCGAAGAAGTCCAAGACCACCGTGTACCCCGCGAGAGGCGTAGCGCGAAGGATCAAACGCGCGGGCGGGCAGAGGGAGCGCAGACCTCTCTGGAGGAGCTGCTCCCAGCCACCGAAGACCGACATCTTCTTCCCTCCGAACCGCCACCTCGCTGCCAAAGGTCCGGTCGGAGTCGGAAAGCCGTTGTGGAGCACGCCGGGAACCCGCGGTCTGTCTTTGGTTCGGTCCGCAAGGCACTCAAGAACCAGTCTCGCTCCCTTAGGGAGGGGCTCACGAGACTCTTGGACGCCGTCCACGCCATTCGAGGGGATGCATGACTCTTCATGTTGTAGGGAGTGCCCAGGGAAGGACCACTCTATGAATCCAGAAAGGCTTCAGAGGAACGAGCCCGTTCCTCTTGCATTTGGCAGGAAATCTCCGAAGGGAGCCCCCAAGGGAACCTTTTCCTTATTCGCTCCATAGGGACCTCCCAGGGGGGGTCACTCCTCACTTCTTCTTCGGAGGGAACCTGGAGAGGACCTGCTCCTGGCATTTCTTCTTCGGAGAGAACCTGCATGGGAACCACTCCTGGTTTCCTTTCCCTCTGAAGAGAACCCCGAAGGAAGCAGCGGGCTCCTCGGACATTCTGGTGAGGCAACCCCCTGAGAGGGGTATGAACCAGTTCCATGGTACGCGATGGTAGGTTTACCCAAGGGGAGATGTCTCCATTTCCACAACCGGAGGGGGGCTCCTCGAAAGCTCCTTGGCTGGGAGGATCGCAGAGGGTCGACTTCCAGTCCTGCCCGGTCAACATGAGCATCCGGCTGCTACCTCCAGTGCCGCACGTGAAGCCATCCGAGGTCAACAAGCGCCATCCTGCAGTAGGGACCCGAACTCCACGACGCACCACCCCCATTTCTTGGCGTCCATCCCTCTCCGAGAAAGATTCGAATCCACGGCGCCTGGTGTAACGCCGGAGGAGGCCGCAGCTGCCTCACGGCCGCCAGCGCGGACCTCCTCGGTCCGGCGCGCAAGGCCGCACCGGCACGGAGTGCCCTCGGGCAGTCGGCCCAAATTCCATCGGATGCCAAGCAGTGGATGCGAAAGAGGTCATTCACGGTGGCGGCCCCGTAGGATCGCGTGAGCGCGGTTTCCGGGTCAGGTCAGATCAGGTCGGGGTTGCCACGCCATGCTGAAAGGTGCTGGGGCGAGGTCGGCGTGTGCGCCTGCGTGCTCCTAGCGAAGGAGATGCGGAGCTGCTTCCCGAGAGGAATGGCGATGCCTCCTCCGTGCAGAGGCTCAGGCCGGATCGAAGGCCACGACGCAGACGAAACACGCGGCAGCAAGCTCCCGGCTCCTGGGACGGAAGACTTCTTCCCCCGCTTTTCTTTTCCCACAACTCCACCCCGCCCCGTTTGGTCGTCAAGGAAACCGGGTGCGCGTCACTAACCTGAGGCGAAATCTGCCCAACTGATCGCGGCGGAAGAATGGCAGGCGGGGGCGGCTGCGGCGCTGCGCAGTCATTGATCTTCCACGTTCCGGCGCATCCTCCTTGGCAGGGTCGGGCTTCCGGGACCGATCGCACTTTCGAAAAGGGGGAAGGGGCAGATCCTGGGACGAGCTGCCTCTATAAATCTCTTCCTTATCTCGGGTAGAGTACTCCAGGCGAAGTGCCTCTGCGCAGGTTTGGAATTCCAACCGCGCTTTTATCTGGAGCCACCCTTGGCGATAACAGGGAGGAGACGAGGCGCTACCGCCAACAACGATGGCCGGAGAGAACAGGGTGTCCAAAGAGCTGAGGATTTCAGGGGGAAGGGCGGCAGAGGAGGAAGAAGAAACGGAAGGACGGAGGCCGTTCAGTACAGTCGAAACAGCAGGAACGCACTAGGAGGACGCGCGCGCCCTGGCAAGTGCGCTGGAACAGCAGTTAGATGAACGATCCCGAGTCAATCCGTTGGCCTCCGTCCCGTTATCTTATCTGGCGCACGGGATTGCGTGATCACGGGGCTTCGACCACAGGAAGGAGGCGCCGCCGTCGAGCGGGAAGTCGCGGGCGCAGGAGGACGAGGCCGCCGCCCCGGCAGGAACAGTCTCGGGAGAGAAGACCGAGTAGCAGCCGCAGGCGATCCCTTCGCAGGTGCCCCGAGCATCCAGCGAGGAGGACTAGGACTAAGTCCAGGGAGTCCAGGGAGGGATGCCAGCCCCTGCGAAGTCAGGAGAGGGGACTCCTCCTCGTGAGCGGAGGAATCCACCCAGCAAGGGCAGTGGGATGTTCCAGGTCTCTGCATCCCGTCGGAGATGCGGGAGGGTTCCTGCTTGCCCTCCTTCCACGCTAAGATCGTCTCGTTGCTCTCTTTAGCGCTGGGGGGTTTCCAGGGGAACGAGTCGTTCCAAAGCCGACCTGGAGTATCTCTACAGTGGACTCGGAGCTGCAGGCAGCCCGGCGCCTCAAGAAGTCCCGTGTTACTGGGGTAGGGTCTGCTGTTGCCACAGGGAAGATACCGAGCAAAGGTGCCATCTCTATCTTTCCTCCCTCCCTTCCTCCTCCTCCCTCCGCAAAGAAAAAAGGAAGAAAAAGAGGCAAGGAAGAAAGGAGACGGAGGAGCCCCGCTCCGAGGTCCCGCATCAGCCTCAAGGACTTGTGTGCTTCGCTCCGGGACGGCAGTCTCGGCCTCCTGATGCTGGAACAAAGGGAGCTGCAGCAGCTTCAATTTCGGATCCTCGCCCTCGTGGCAAAACTCTGGAGTACCACCTGGTGCGAACCGCCGCTCCCAGCAGGCCATCGACAGCATGGGACTCGCGCCCTTCCTTACACGCCGTCTATGCAGCCTATCCTACTGCAGACTGCGGCACCGGCTAGAGGCAACCCTGACGAGAACCAACAGCTAGATCTTCCGCCCCGAGAAAACGGTAGTGCCTGGCTACAGGAAACCGTCCGCATGTGGACGATGAAGCAAGAGCGATGCCCAGAACAAGCACAGCAGACGCTGTACTGTTTCCATAACAACTGCTCGCTCCTGGAGATCCTTGAACATCCCGAGAAGGATGCGTAGGCAGGAAGAATCTCCCTTGCCGCAGCACTGCCTCCCTGAGGGAATACATGGGCAGCAGCCTTGTGGTTAGATGGAAGGTTTCCTGGGATGGGAAATCTCCGACAGGAGAAGAGGACTGCGTGAGTGGACGACGGGTCAGCTTACGAACGCTGCGATTCCGAGTGCTCCATCCTGAGGACTTCTTTGCTGAGAAGAGCTGTTCCGGAAAAAGATTTGCAGCGGATTCCAGTGCTGCTGGACAGACACACCTTCCTATTAAACTGGCAGGAGTCGGCGTTGATGCTGGTGCACTGGGGATTTCCTTGCCCTCAGGAATCACTGGACCAGGAGGGGAAGATGGATCCGGACTGCGCCAGGTGCGGGAAGCGCGAATCCCTCCCGCACCTCCTAGTGGACTGTGTTGCCCTCCGATTTCTTTGGGGATGCTTTGCCGCGACCCTTGGAACCCCTAGCGGCAACTCCAGAGATGTTGCAAAGCACCTCTTCCTGCGCGACGCCCTCACGCCAGCCGCATCCCTAGCAGCACTTTGCTGCCTACGCGGGATCGTGGCTGCCTGGAGCAGGAACGTCAGTGGAAGCCAGAACGACAGGGACTCCATCTATTTTGCTGTCCTCTTCATGAGGATAGCGTCAAAATGGCCCATCTGGGAATGGTGGAGTAGGAACTTGCTGGAATCCTTGCAAGGATGCAGAGGATACCCTCCAGCACACAGCGATCCCTTCCTGAAACCCTCCCAATTTTTTTTTTTTTACATATTTATGCTTTTTTTTTATTTTCCTTTTTGTTTGCCCTCCTTCCCCTCTGCTGCCGAGACGAACCTCGCCGGCCTGCGCGCCGGTTGTCAGCAAGTTCCTTTTTGTATGTTTGTGACGTGGCAGGGCCAAGGCAACGGTCGGTGCCAAACCAGGGCAGCAAGAAGGAACCGAACACTGCCGACCCACCCGACTTCCTTCCAAGTGCACCGTCATCGACCGAACGACCACCCGTTGCGAGCGACGCCCTCGCTGAGCGCAGCGGGCAGCTGGGCGGATGCTCCGCAGGCCGAGGAAGCGCCACGAAGCAGAATCGTCGCCTGCGGCAACCCTCGCACCGTTTCTCCCCTTCGGAAGGGCGGCGGCAACGAGAAGAAAGAAATGTTGAATTCTTTGGCGTTGCACCCAGTTGTTTGCCTTCGGAAGAATGGCGAAGACAGCGCTGTACCGCCTGCTTGCAAGAGCTGCCGACCAACTCCTACTCGGGGATGGAAGAACGGGACGTCCGAAGCGGAGACGGCTGTCCAATGAAGCTGATGCCTTCATCATGGTGTTGTGTTGGTTCCAGCTCCTCGCATCTCCTGATGCTGCCGTCAATGCTGCCTCCTGATGCTGCCTATCCAAGCGGTCACTCCGAGGGTCACTCCTCATGGACACTGGCTGGTCCTCACGCCACGCTCGGCGGTCGTCTTTCGGTGTCCATGCAACACGGGAATGAAGTGCCTCCATCCGGGGCTGCGGCGAGTTCGGTTTGGGCACCAGAGCTCTCAGATGACGACGGAGTCCACCAAGAATGGACACAGAGGACGCTTGGCAGCGTACTGGGATCCCTTCCTCTATCCCTGTTTTGTTTGTTTATTTTGTTGTTATTGTTTCCCCCTTCCCCCACGCTGTCCAAGCGGACCTTGCCGGTCTGTGTACCGCTCTTCGGGCAGACTGCTTGCACGTAGAACCCAGGGTTCCATCACAAAAATGTAATTTCATTATTCTGTGAAATAAATGCCCCGGCACAACCATTTGATAATCATTGTACGCCAATAGCAACGGTCTCTCCGTAAGATCGCTACTGGCTTTTTGGGAGAAAAAAGAAAACACAGTCAGGAGGAGTGAGGGACCTTGGCGACACGTCCGGTGGTGACTTTTTCCCTCCCTCTCGTCGCAGCCCGTCCTCCAGTAGAGCCACAACCCTTTGCGACAGCTCCGTCGCTTCGCGTCGTGCCGACCGTGGGAGCGGTTCTTTCCTATTGTAACGCATAATTCTTCCCTGCTCGGGACGCAGCCACAGCGTCCCCCAGCAGCGCACGTCGCTCCGCAGGCACACGGTGACGGGCCGAACCGAAAGCTGGGCGAACGCCACGGTCACCCTTTGCACGGAAACAGCGGCACGCTGCGCTCATCCTGTCGTACGGACCGCACGGAAGGGCAAGGGCGAGCTCCGGCCGCGGTTGGTAGCCTGCGATCTACGGGGAACTTCAGAGCGCCAGCGGAAGAATGGCCGTGTAACCGTACATGGCAGTCGATGGATGACATCAGACCGCTCGCTATCGCTGCAGCTGGCTAAGAGCTGAACGCTCGGCATAAGCGGTGGAAAGGAAGCAGACGTCCCTGGGTGAGGCGAGGACGTCACTGGTGGATCTCCCGTCACGCTGTACACTGAACCGCAGGCACCACCGTCTCTTTCAGCTCATCAGGAAAAAAATTTCCGGATGGAGCTCTCCAGAGCGGACAATCGCATCATCTGGCATCGCGCAAAATAAGAAAACCGACTGGGCTTGCTGAAAGTGCCCACTCGCAGCATCAGTCCGCAGAAATGTCCAAGCTGACCAAAGGAACAACTGGCGGAGCCTCCAAAACTCGGAGGGAATAACGGAACTGCCTCGGAAGAAACGAACGGCAAGTGAAGATGAATTCCAGTGACTTGCGCCTCTTGCGTACGGACAATGGCTGCAATCTGGCAGTTCTCCCTAGATATACTTTTTAGGAACCAGCGCTTCTGTTGGCTGACCATGTATCAGCGTTTCCTTATTTATTTACGCGCAAACTCGCATCTTCGGCCACTTCAAACGAGTTCGCTGCTGAGGGCTGTTGTGCTAAGAATCATGCACCTACATGAGGTTGCACTTGGCCCGAGATGGAGGCCGTGCGGCTGCTGCCTCCGCACGCGGCAGCACGCGTCGTTTTCACCCGGATATGCCGGGGCATTTATTTATAAAAATAAAAATACAGACACATTTTCTCGTGGTGAACTCAAGGGCTCACCACGTTACAACAACTTGCTGGTTGCCAATGTAGCGACCAGCGAGATCCATCCAACGTGCGGGGGTAGGAATAAATTAAACAAAAAAGAAACAAAAAGTCAGACGTGGGGAGGGGAGAAATCTATAGGGGAGGGGAGGGAGGGGAAGGGATCACGGTGAGCGCGGATCGGTCCTCTAGATCTTGCTCAGGATCCTAACAAGCTGCGTCCTTTCTGCGCCCAGGTGGGGCCACCGGGACACGGTCCTAACAAAGATGCGCGTCCAATGGATGGCATCTCTTCCATTCCGACCTCTTCTGGAGGCGTTCCATCCACCACGATTCCACGAATGCAGCAAAGCACTGCTGCAGACACGACCGGAGGCAGGGCGGCAAGCGAGAAGAGGCGCCTGAAAATGTCTCTGGGGCCGCCTCCAATGTTCAGGATCGTCCCGAGACGACTCCAAAGGGGACGGAGGGCGATGCATTCCACGAGAAAGTGCGGGAAAGTCTCTTTCTCCCCGCACCGGTCATACAGGGCATCCACACTTCCACGAGTCCAGTGAGTGAGGTGTGTTTTGCACTGGAGTCCCCAATGCATCACCAGCAACGCCACCTCTTGCCACTTCACGGGGAGGGAGCCACACTTCCAACACGCTGTGGGCCACTTCACCTTCTCCGGAGGTAATGAGAGTAGCTCGCCCCAGCGTAAGTCCATTGGGAGGGACGGTCGGAGTAGCAGCGTCCTCTAACTGTCGAGATGTTCACGCCTTTATCGGTTTGTTCCTGACTCCAATCACACAGGACACTTTCCACTGTCCCAGTTCGTCACTGTCCCTAGCGTTCACCAGCACAGGGGCAAGGGGGGTAATCAAGGCCCACGGCAGCTTGCCTGGGGATTGCAAGATCTCCTGCGGCGTCCAGTGAGAGTGCCTTTTGTACCGCTCGGGACGTGGATCTTTTCCCAAGTAGAAACTGACTCCCGCAGCCATGCAGAGCAGTTCTGGGGGAGGCAGGAGATCCAGGTGTTCTCCCGAACCACAACGGCCATGCGACGCAGCTGAGGGCCGCAGTGCGTTCGCCTGAGGTTGCGCGTCGACAGAAACAGAATGTTCGCCGAATTCTGTGGCTCATTGGGCCAAGAGGCGTGCTGGGACGCACCAAGGCGTATCCCAAAGTTCGGCCGCAAGGGCGAGAGTCCAGAATCGGAGCTGAAGCTCCATACGCTCCAAAGTGAGGAGGCCAAGTCCACCGTCCCTGAGTAAAGCGCACAAGTCTTTCAATCGCACGCGGGGCCTCCTTGTGCCCCACAGGGCTGTCCTTAGGAGGCCCGCTGCTCGCTTTCGTATGATGTGAGTGGCGGTGCAAACAAAAAGCAAGGGGCGGAGGAGGGGATCCGCAAACGCGTTCCACTCCGCGGCCCGTTCCTGCAAGTAAAACTTGCCTTCGTGGAACGGGACGATCGCCAACGATGCCCTTTGGAGACGGCCAGACTAAGCTTCTGCTGCGCAGAAGTCCCCCAACGGGACCCAAGGTCCTTGAAGCACTTGCCCGTGGGGATCCCCAAGCGGATCCAGTCCGGCCGCCCAGCCCACGCCGAGCCGACATGAACGATGGACGACTTCGCTCTGTTCACCTCCAGGCTCGTCCTGCGGCGTAGCAACTCGAAGAAACCCTAGAGAGCAGAAGGCGGGGTGGACCCGGGGAGCAGCAGCAGAAGACTGCCTGCATAGGCCGACAGTGCGACATAGGCCGCACGGCAGGCGTGCCGGGACACGAGCTCGGCAGGGTTACCAGAGTCTCCCTATATGCTCTCAGCACTAACTCGAAGTAGATGCTGAAGAGCAAGGGGCTCAGTCTGTCTCTCTGCCGGAAGCGTCGCTGGTTGGAACTCCACCGGGAGAAGCATCGACGCAGAGAAATGGGTGCGTCATTAGTTCGAGTTCCTCCCACAAGATGACGCTGGTTGGACTACATTCGAGTGCGGCACTGGCGGAAGTGGGAAACCCGATATCTCCGTTGACAGCCCCGGATCGGTAGTCGACCCTCCAGGGGTCTTTCCAGGAACCAAGGAGCTCCTCGAGATGCGATCTCCGGCTGTGAAAATAAAGCCGCATCTCCCCTCAAGGGGGAGGGCCACCATTGTATTCCATGGAGCTGGTTGATACTTCCTCTCCAGAGTGTGCAGAAGAGCACTGCTCCCTTCCGGGGGTCCCTCCGGAGACAACCAGGGAGGATTCCCTTCGGAGTTCCCCTACCAAGCTCAAGAGGAACGGACTCCTTCTTCAAGGGCCTTCCTGGATTCATAGGAGTTCACTCTTTTTAACCTGAAGAGTTATACACACACCCTTGGGATAAAAACTTTGTGAGCTCCTCGTAAGGAGGCGGACGGTTCTTCGGCACTCCTAGAGCCCCCCCCCCCATCCCGCCCCAAAAAAAATTCGAAAAAAAAAAAGAAAAACTAGAAGGAAGAGAGTGAAAACAGAAAAGGATCCAAAAGGATTTTGAAACCTGCGTTTGATAGAGAGGGGGATTGCATAAATAGACAAGTCCTATTCGGGAGCCGGGGTCATTTGGTCGAAGGCAAGAAGTGTGCCAGTTTCCACTACACGGAAGCTTTGTTTCTACCTGAAGGACCTCCGGAATGAGCGTGCGTCTACCGTTTTCGAACCCTCTCGTTCCGTATGGGTTGGCTGACCAGCAGGACATCCTGGCAGCAAACTGCAGCGCCGGCACCATGCAGCTGCACTTTGATGAGCAGCCTCAAACAGCAAATCTCCCCTCCGCTGAATTCCCTTCATGGGTAACGTAGCAACGCAAAACGCTTTCCTCTTCGGGTGCCTCTCGGCTTGCCGGCATGAAGTCCAAGGTTCCCCAAACTGGCCAACGCTCTTCCCGAAGGAACTGTGCTGCTCCCTGACTGTCACTGGAGCACGGGAGGTGCTTTCTGTACTGCATGAGACAGAAAGCTGCCCATCCACTAAGGCACTGTCCGACAAGTAATAAGTATTTTTTTTTTTTTAAAAAAGAAAAATTCCATATACGCTGCTCTGGGATCGTTCGATCTGGGATGCCCTGTTTCAAATGCTGTAAGAACAAATGGGGCTCTCGATTCCTACAAGTAGTCTTAGCTCAATGGATGCTCCGCGGACTGCTGGAGCGCATAACTGAGGCAGCGAAGGAACCAAAGATTTCATTTCGTGAGGGGAGTAACCGTGAGAATTCCAAGTCCTTTTCTTTTCCTTCCGCTGAAGGAGTGAGTTTCGGAAGATGCCTGCTTGAAGAGTGTCACACGGCATGGCATTGAAAATGTCTGAAAATGTCCGTCTTCGTATGACAGGGAAACTTTTTCCTCACTCAGTCGGATGGATGAGCAGCTTGAAAGAATAATTTCCATGTCAGAACCGATCTGTCTTCTATTTACAGCTTCAGTGAGATCTCAAAAACACTTACTCGTGCTTGTCAAGGTGGTTGCAACGTGCCACAGTGGTCCTCAGGTGATCAGAGAAAGAAATTCTTTCTTTTTTGTTCCTGAACTCCTCGCCGAAAGGATTTTTGATTCGGCAAAGCGGATACAGCCAAGGCCTTTTCCTTGAGAAAATACAAAAGACCGATCCGCAAGGCTTGTGATCGACACTTATTTGGGTGGCAGTACACAGAGGACGTATTACTGACACTGTTATTACGGTCTAACGGACAGAACAGGGCAAGGACGCGTCTGCATCAAGCCATGGCGCAAATACTCGGATGCAACAAGATGATGTGGGCCGTTGTGCTCCCCTTCGAAAAGCACAAATGAGACTTCATTTTCCGATCCCCCGGGAAAGAATGCCAGCAAACCATGGCGGCTCGCTTGCGGATCAGCGGTTAGCTGGTCAGTCCACTGGAGTGCCAAATTCGTGACAGCTCGTCTTCTCTTTTCATGGAAGATGGAAAGCAGGAGGCTTATGTAACTGCTTTTTTTTTGCACTGACCATAATTTAGCGATCGAGAGCGCCAAACGAATCCCGGATGTTCCAACAGGAAGAAATACGAGAAACATCACAAGGACGAAGCTGCGAGCTGAGGGATCAGAAGAAATGACAGTCAATCTTTCCCGATGAAGTGGATAAGATTGTCTCCATGGATTCGTGGATGGAATCTAAGCCTGATATACTTGAAGGCTTTTTTTTTTTTTCTTCAAATGAACGCTGCTTCAGCTGCGTTTTGTTATTGAGACAGAGCGGCATTCATCTCTCTAAAACTGGAATTTTATTGAGGACGCCATTACGAGCAACTTGACACTTTCACGGGGAACCAGAGTACCTCAAAACATTAGGAGATGACCATGAAGGTTAATTGCTCTTGCTCCATCTGTGTGTGTCCGCATTAATTTTCAATAGTTTAAGTTTTTCTTCGTGCCTTGTAAAGGATGATTCCTTCCGATGAAGGCGGAAGTCGCTCGCTGGTACGTTCCTAAGGAGGTCGTGAAATGGCGAGATCCGAATCAGCAACGAGAATCTGAAGGACTCGTGAGCGCGAGTTGTTCAAGTGGTCACCTGTGTCTATTCTGTTTGCCTTTTTCTTCCGAACCTGACAGGGAGCAATTGACGTATGCGTCCGGAAGTCTTCATGAGGGAGGCGTGCACATCCCTTCCGCCATTCTGCTTGGTCGCACGCAGCAGCAGTATTTCCAGAGCAGCTGCAAGCTGCGCGAAACATCGAGCAAGAAAGCCGACACGATGAAGAAAAGTCTCTTCCCCCACGGATTCGTCAAAAGGTGAAGAATCTTCGTGATCCTATGGAAAATACAAATGGATCCCAAGTCCGTGAAGGAGTGCCGGAAATGCGTGGCCGCGGGTGGGCCTTCTAAGTGGTAACTGCACGCGCGTGCTCCATACCACTTTTGGACGTGGTGCGAGCCCGAAAGTCCGGAGGCAGGTGGTTCGTCTGAAGAGATGCACCGTATTCTGGATGTTGCCACCAAGGAAGTGGTTGAAAAGTATGAAACAAAGTCCCTACTCCGAAGAATTTCGCAACGGGAAAAAACGAGCGTTTAAACTGTCCCGGGGAAACGGCTGCAGAATGTTTTGCTTTTTCTAGTGGCAAGCATTTTTCTAGTGGATGTCAGCAACCGCCGATTGGCGGAGGTTGGTTTGGGAGTTGCATCCAAATGAATCCAAAAGGCAGAATTCTGCATAGGCGTTTGGGTCTATCAAACCTCAAAAAGTTCCCCTCAGAGTTTTCGGCAACACTCCCTCAGGCGATTCTCGCCAGGGAACACACCATTTAGAGTTTGACTTTGGAGTTTGAAAGCTTTAATTTTGATTTACAGGTATCGTGCTTTGGTGCAGGTTTCTTCAGTCGATATGGGGAGGTACAGAGTTTAGATTTGTTCCACGTAACATGTGATGAAAATCCCGCTAAAGAAGAGGAGTATAGCGGGAAACCAGTAGAGTTTAGGTCATTCTCATTTGGTTACTCTCGGCAGACTGACAAAGATGGTGCTTTGGTCGTTTCCAGAAAACCTGCCCATTCCAACAGGTGCTTGTCTGTGTTCATTCCAGCTTTCTTGTACCGAAAATCCTACCCATTCTGAGTGCTAGATTACACTGTAACAAGCTTCCAGATATTCATCCTTATCTGTCATCAGGGTCACTAGCGAGAATACAAACACACCCCTCACTGCCTAAAGTTTTCGAGAGCCATTGCCAAAAAAAAAAAAAAAAAGTCATGTTCACTTGTGGCCGACGTTGGTCGGCAATACCTGGCAATGAAGAAGAGCTTTGGGATCATCAGGAAAGTTTGGTGATCTTGCTATCTGCATTGGTGTCGTGACAGCATTGGTTGCAACATCTGTGCCGTGTAGTCTGGTGCTCCTCACGGGCAACTTGACAGTTTGTCTTTTCTGTTGGGAAAAGCATAGACCCCAAAAGTATTAGGAAGTTCCGGGGAAATTTATCTCATACTTCTGAATCCTAAATTTAGGGCTGTACCTCCATTAGTTTTGCAGTCGAGTTCCAGTTCATCATAGAAGAACAGTATCTTATCTAAATGTGAGTTGTAGTGCCTCCTTAATCCACCCAGCATGGAAAAGATGATCCTTGGTCTTTTGGTCCTGACCTTGATGCAAATTGAAAATACTGCAGGGAATTGATTTTCTTGCCATTTGAAACATGCAAGAGCATTTGGAATGGCTTGATTTCGACCTTATGAGGCTTGATGAAGACAATAGTGTTGAAGTTATTAGCATGAAAGCCCTTTCTGTGAGACTTTCTTTACCCATGAATTCGAGACTGCTGGTAAAGCAGGGTTTAGACGCCGTAGGAAATGCCCAGGCTTATGCCATATTATGGATTGCAGTGGCAGGTGCGCCTCTTTATCCTTGTCAGTTCTCTGCTCCTCTCAGTGCTCGGCAAGCAATGCTTTCATATTCGGCCTTCTTCTCCTAATTCTCTTCATCTACAGCATTATCCTGCATATCCAGAGTATCCCCCAAGTTTGGATTCTATTTCTGGTTTTCTCATCTGAACTCTCCATAGATCTTTGACTTTTTGTTTCCTCGAGGCAGCACGCCTGTGACTTACCGACTGTCAGTTCTTCGATGGTTGCCTGCAGCGTAAACTTTTGTCCAAATCTCGCATATCCAAGTTTCAAGCCCCATTTTCATGAAAGAAAGAAAAAGTTACACAATAGTCACACGTTTCACACATGTTTGTGGCCATGGAACCAAAAACACTCCTCAAATCGCTTACTTCGCTTATTCAAATGGGCTGCGGGCGTGTGGAGCAAGCGTTCGAGCTCCTTTTCCGGATGCGGGTTGCATTTTTTTTTGCTGTTGTTTTTACTCCACTTGAAACTTCACGACGGTAATTTATAAGGGTCAGTGTTCCTCGAGACTTGGCTTCCGAGGAAGGTCGGACGAGTGCATCCACATGCAAAAAGGGGGCGTGGGACTTACTGATGCATACTCTTGCTGAAGCTGATGTTCATAAAACGCGAATTTCGTGCAGCATGGAACCCCGTGGACCTTCACCTCATTGTGTGGTATGAGATTTCTCAAATGCACTGGTCCCCACATCTGTTTTTATTTTTTTTCCTCGTGGGGCCTTATAGTGCCATTACAGATTGTCTTGCCCACTACCTTCGAAGTGTCTGTGGCATAATCTTCTTTCTCCAGGCTCTTCGCTCGGTCCGTTCACATATTAAAATGCAAAATTTGCGGACTTGAATCAGCACATCGATAAAATTAGTTTTCTGGGAACCGTTTCACTTCATCCTGCTGCCTGAGACGTGTAACATCGCATCAGCAAACAAAGAGAAGCGTCTCCTGACATGATGGGTGCACGTGAGAATGAATTGAAAAAACGAACGTAAAGTAAGTGAGCTTCTACTGCAAAAGCAGGCCTGGATTCATTCGTGCCACTGCTGCTTTGACAGGCGATGCATTATGCCCACGGCGGTCAGCGTGGAGACGACTTTGGAGCAGCCTTGCGATGTGAAAATTGGGTATCCTTGAAAGGTTCGAACAGAATCGCAGAAAGCCATCCGTGAAGATCCCTGGCGCAGGCTCTACGGTTCGTCATAAGTTTTAATCCTTTGCAGACAGCTTTTTTGTCGGGACGGACTGGAACTGAGCGAGCAACGGTGACCTTGATGAAGGGTGGCCTACTTCGAATTCAGGAGTAGTTTCCAGTACTGCTTCCAATAACGCAGGGAAGCAAAGCAGAAAGATCAGATTTCTTCCCGCTGCGCTGACGCAGCACAGCAACGTTCGCAGCGCTTCTTCAACTTCCCTGAATACAAATCCCGTCGGGAATCAGTCCGCAGTCCACTTTACGGTACGGATTCGGGGGGGCTGCGGATGCTGGCTGTTCCCCGGGCTGGCTCTACTCGTGAGAATGGTACTTTCCGATTCCCCTGCCTGTATGAATCGCGATGACGAAGCGGGAAGCTCTTAGGAAGCTGAACGGGTCACGTCGTTCGGACGTGAGGTGCCGCGCCTTTCGGACAGTATGCGTCTCTGAGGAAGTGCTGCCAGGACCCGCATGCCGCGTTCTCGATGCACAAATGTCACCGGAAGGATCCGTCCGTGGTCCAGCTCCCTCGTTTGTTTCTCCTGTGTTTTAGGTCGGCGATTTCCGGTCGATTCCCAGCTGGCTGCCTCGGCGAACTCAAGAAAGCCCAGCGCATGAATCGAAAAGCGTGGATCCGTGTCGGGACCAGCACTACTATTTCCACCGGCTGAGTGCTCAACAAGACGAGAGTCGAGTTACCTGCCTCATCTGTTTCTTGTTTGTTTTTTCCAGCTGGGAGCAAGGCAGAGCTGCGAGCCGGAGCTCCCGTCTCTGCCACCGCTGCGTTGTGCCCAACGCGATCTCCCATCCGGAGCGGTGCCATCCCATTTCGACAACATCGCCTGCCCTCCGCATCTTTCCAACTCTGTGACGTTGCTGCTATCGGGCTGAGCTCGAGCTAGCTCCTCCGAGCGAGGCGGGCACTTCCTGTCGCCGTGTGTGTCCTGATATTCAGAGGTGAAGTCCGAATGGGAGCTCAGCTTCTGACGATGCAACGGGTCACTTTGAGAAACTGATCCAAGGCGGGAGGTGATGTCCACGTCCAGAGATCCGTGGGATGGCGAGGAGGAGAAGGAGGAGGGAGGGAAGAAAGGAAAGAGGAGAAGGGGGAAGAGGAACAGAAGAGGAGAAGGAGAGAGCAGGAAGGAACTTCTATTCCTCCTTCTCTCCGGACAAGGACCCGCTCACGTACTCCGAGTCGTTCTCCGGGATCGCATCCCACATCCTGATCCTGCTCTCTCCTTGCGCGTACTGGGCCGGCTGCTGTCCTTGTAGTTGTAAAGAAAGCTGCCGCTGGAGATCTGCGACCTGGACCCCGGCATCGTCTCGCTGCCTTCCTCCTCCTCGTCGAGGAAGAGTCGGCCCAGGGGCTTGCAGGAGTTCAGCTCGGAGGAGTCTTCTCTGCGTCTCGAGGCGGAGAGCGCCCGGGGTCTCTCGAAGAACCTGCGCGGGCGCCGGCCTGCCATCGCTGCGCATCCACGCGAAGCGTCCGCCGTGCAGCTTCTCCAGACTCACCAGCCGAGGAAACCACGGAAACGCTCGGTATCAGGTGAAAGTCCCTCCTAGAGGCTCCGCGCGGTTCGACGGTCACTACGGCAGCGAATCCGCATCTTAAGCCGCTGCATCCGAGCGAGCACATGGAGCAGATCGAGGAGGACGCGGTTCCAAGATACGAACTCTGCGGGGAAGAATGGTCTCCTGGATGCGGAGCAGCGGCGGTGGAGAAGGAACCCTGCGGCGGCGCACCACTCTTGGGCGTGTCTTTCACCCCCTCCCCTCCCCTCACGTCTCTGGCCGCCGAGGAGGGCGTGATGCGCGCCTGCCCTGACGGACCTGGTTCGGTAGCCACCCAGTGGCACTAAGGGAAGGAAGGGAGAGATGGAAGACGAACCTGTGCTGGCGGAACGTGTGCACTGAGTCTCCACGGCGACGAGGCGATGCCGCGTCCAGGAAACAAACCTGCGAACCGAGAAATCTGAAGTCACGTGAGGTAATTCTCGTCGCGCGGCGTCCTCTAGGGATGTCCACTAGAACGGGGCGCCAGATTATGATTCGGCATTCGTGCACCGAAAGCGATCTGTTTTTAGATCTCTCGCAGGGGTGCCACTTTCCTTCGGTCACTTCCCCTTCTGGTGCTGTTCGCTTCGGTCCGACTCTGCTGCGCCCGCGGGGTTCGCTCACCTCCTTATGCCGCCATCCTCCCCCCTTTCCGAAGGCGGGGTCAAGTGAGGGACTGCATGGGAAAAAGGGGTCGAGGTCTTCGCCATTTCCATGCCCTGCAGATGTCCCAAGCTGCGGGTCCAGTGAGCATCGCGGCCGCAGCATTTCGTTGCTGAGGCACAGCCTGCAGAATCCAACCTTGACCTCCCTCATGATTTCATCTGAGGACCCCGGTACCCTAACCATTGGTTGGCCTCGCGTGGCGTCAGGGGCGGCATCCATAGACGCAGCCGAAAACTGGATACCCCGGTTGAGTGGCCGGGATTAGGAAGTTGACCCTCCGGGGTCCTTCCAGAAATCAGGGTTTCCATCCAGTTGGGAAAGTAGAGTCGTTCCCATGGAGCTGGTTGATACCCACCTATCCCGGGGGGTTGTCTCTCCAGAGTGCAAGAAGCGCGCTAGATGTTCACTGATATGCAATGGAGGGTCTTCCCTCTTCTCCCCTCTGGGGAGGTCGACTCCATTTGCATAACTGGAGGGGAAACACCGAAGGCTCCGTGGAACGATCCCGGAGGGTCAAACTTCCCACGCCAGCCACCAACGGAGGCAACCAGTCCGCATCCGTGGGGGATCACAACCAGCGTCATGCTGCGGGTGGGACTCGAAACCCACACCGCGTCCATCTCTCGGCGTCGATCCTTCCCCGGGCGGGACTCGAGTCCGCGACGTTCGGTGCCCTGCACGGATTCCGCAGCCACACGGCCGCCGGCGCGGCCAGCGAATAAAGGGCACGGTGTCCTCTACTTGGTCTCTTTGAAGGAAGGGCTAGCAAAAAACGAGCAGGAGAAAGGGCCTGCCCTCTATCTTGGATCCACTCTATGAGCAAGAACTGACCAGAGCTCTCCCGTGGATTTCACTCGTTCCTTCGCTTCACGAACGTTCCCCAGCACGTTTCCCTGCATGCCCACGGCTTCAGCGAGTGTTGGGCCTTCCATCAGCCGCTTTTGTTGTTGCTGGGCAGACACGCCGCTAAATGCTTCTTCTGTCAGTTGCTTCCTCCTCTTTCACTCTTTTCGCAGACTCGGGTTTATCGCGAGTGTGTTCTGTGGTTTCAAATTCCGCATCAACGTCTTCAGACGCTGCCTGACTACTACACGAGGTTTCCATGAGCCCATGGTTTCCCTTGCACAGTCCTTTCGCAGCTATCGGAATCATCGATCGGTTCCATCATCGGTGCGATTCGGAATACCCTCAGAAGCCCCGAAGCAGCTTTTCATCTCTCTAAGCAGCCTCGAACGAATTGTATTATGGAAAGCTTACCTTCCTCTCCGAGACGTTGCTATTCTTTACTTTGCTGGTTTCCGTTCTTCAAGTCTCCTCCTCTCTTCTGTCATCGTTATACCCTTCGACGTCACCGTCATCTCCCCCTTCAAAATGAGGGTTGTCGCTCGCGGCTCGATGAAATTTTTACCGACTGCTATGGCATAAAAAACATTTCAACGGTGCCGCTCGAAATCCCGAATAATGACTACATAAAAAATAAATACACATGCTTATTATAAATATTAGTATGCACGTTTATGTATAGATTGATATATGAAATATCCATTGTAAAGATCATGAAAATAAGTATATATGCATATTGATGTATGTATGTATATGGAGATTAATACACAAATTTACTTCTAACATGTACATTCATTAATATTTATTGATATGCATATAATTAATAGCAATATTAATCCAAAATATACATTTATCAATATACATTAGTAATGATATGCTTATTACAAATATAGCTTAAAATATATGATGACATGTGTGCATATTGATATATATATATAAATATACAACTCTACTTTTACTATGCATATTTATAGATATTTACTGATGTGCATATAATCATCTTGTAATATTGATCGAACATATACACTTATTAATATTTATTAACATACGTATAATTAACATAATTAATACTGTGTTTATTATATATTAACACATATGTGATAAAGTAAATACATTATTATTATATATAGTAATATTAATATGTGCATGTACTAATACATACATCCAAAGATGGATGTTTACTGATATGATAAATAATAATAATTAACATATTATCAATATACAGAGGGTGAAGAGTGTATATATATATAAAATGTATTCGGAATGGATATGTAAACATCAACTTCTAAACATACGTACTCACGTGCAAAATCCCGAAAATGACATTCGTCATTTCCTAAGGAAGTGTCATTTGTCGAGTTCTGGAAGCCAGAAAGAAAAAAAAACGAAACAGCGAATTTCTTTTTTTGCGTTTTCTTATCTTTGCCTTTTTGATTTTTCCCGCCATTTTTGATTGCCACCATTCTTTTTATTTCTTAAAATTTGACATTTATATATTCCCTTAACAAACATCTACTGCATATAAATTTATATAATAACAACATTTACCTATTTTTATAATATTTAATGCATATATGTTGATAATCTATCAATACTTATTGTTAATTATACCAATAATAAGTATGTACGTTTAAATGAATTTGCATATTCGTTTATCTATAAATAGATATGTCAACATGCATGTACATTTTTTTATAACCTTTATACTATATATTAACCTATATCTAAATATGTATATTAATATATACAATCAACAGATGTACTTCTTTTGAAGGGCTTTAGGGATTTTGAACCAAACCCACATTTCGGTTACCTCTTGCAAAGCGCCCCTGGAGTGAAGTGTGCGGCCCAGCTTCCGGTCGTCAAGGCTTTGGTCAGCCGAAGATCCGAACCAAATGTGAAGCTCGCGGTGGCAACAAAGCGCTGCTGATGAACTGCGCCCGCCAAGGCGAAGGGACTCTCCGTCTCGTAAATGACTTCCATTTGCAGGTGATGGCGGATGGCACAAGAGATCCACCGCAGTAAAACCAGAAGAAAAAGGCAGCTGCAGGATCCAGTAGAATATTGTCATTTCTGGGCGGAAGGAAAAGACAAGTCGGGCCCCGTGTCTACGATGAGTGCACCGCTCGCGTTTCACACTGTAACACGCCCCCATTCCTGACGGAGAAAGCGACGCGTTCCTCCCTAGCAGGTTCTGGACTGACTGTAATCTCACCTGCTTGCGTCACCAAGGGAGAATCCTGACGATGGCTGCTCTGGAAAACGGCAGGATTCTGTCCGGGAAAGGTCGCTGGAGGAGTTCTCGGAATTGCAGAGCGCCCTTTCCTGAGCGGAAGCCGATCAGCGGCCCGTGGGGAGTCCTCACGGGGATAGCAGCAGTGAGGCGAAGCACGGAGCCACATCGGCGGACGGATCGCCTCGGTTCCAGAGGAAAGAGCCTCAAGGCCTTTCCTGAACTCAATGCACATGATACAAAAGGACGGGATCGCATACCAAAAATCTTCCAGAGTGAAACATGACTTTTCGCTGTGGAATCGGAGGGAAAGAAAAGGAGAAAACCTGGGTGGTTCCAGTCGTTGGAGGGAATGCTTTGCCGAAGAAATTTGGAGAGGTGGGAACGGGACTGCTCCTGATTCCCGGTGGAAGACCTTTTTTTTTTTTTTTTTTGGTCTTTAGAGAACGAAAGTCGCAGCGAGGGCTCTTCCGCGCGGTGGAGGAATGCTGTCGCCGTGTGGCCGCGCAACGGATGAAACCAAGGCGCGCGCGCGCATGTGCACAGACTCTGCGCGCGAGTACCAGATGGGCACGGCGAGCACCCCGGGAGAGTCGAGCGCCAGCACTCCTCCAGGCGGCCGCGATGCGCGCGGAAACCTCGGGTTCCTTCGAGGTCGGCGCCTCGGGACGCCAGAATCCGCTAAGCAGGGCCAACGGCAAACCCGAGGGCGCAGCTCCCCCGTTTCACGAGTCCCTCCGCACGCCCCGGCGCCCGACGCCACACCGACCCTGAGACTTCAGGGCGCAGAACCGTCCCTGCGCATGCAGCTGGCGCCTCCCTGTCGGGAGGCACGCGCGCACCGGACCGGCGGAGGCTCTTGCGGCGCGCACCACTCGCCCTCCCAGAAGTGATTTTGCCAGACTCGGTCCTCTGTCAGGGTTCCCACTTCTCCATTATATCATTTTCACCTCTCGGGACTGAATTACCTGGCTCCGAAGGCGCGAAATGATCCAGTGCGCCAGAAACTCCCTTCTATTGGTGTGTAGAAGAGTCAGCAGTGGTGACAAGGAACCCAACAGCTCCTTGCAACGAGAGAATAAACACCTAGGTGTCTTCCCGCGCGTGCCTTCCGTGGCTGAGGCCAGCATCGGACGGGAGGAGTTGGACGAGGTCTGCAGCCTCAGCAAGCAGGGCTGCAGCAAGCAGTCCTCATTGCGTCGTTCGGAGAATGGACCATCGTCCTCTGGCAGGAAAGCGTCATCCGTCACCAAGATGGTGTCGACGAAGGAAAGCATGCTGAAAACGGCGGAAGAGCACCTGAAACTTTCGAATACACCTGGTTACCCTGGCTGCGCGCATTACGAGGTCCGCTTGGATCTGGCGCCTTGCGATCCAAGCTGGCGCCTGCGAACTGCCTTGCCGCGAAGTTCCACTTTTCTGCAGCCCACTGCTGCCGTGCAGTCGGAGCGTATCGCATCTCCACAAATATTCTGGGAGGCGCCCAACGAATTGCCGAAACATTAATAATATATGTCTTAATGTTTATATGATGCTCGTGCACATTTGCATTTAAATCCTGCACATTTACATGAGGATCGTATCACATGTAGATGAATGCATATTGTACATATATATATGGTTAAAGTGTACTGTAAGGTTTATAAAAAAATAAATATACTTTCTTATTATGCATATTAATAATAATACATATGCTTACATATAGATATTATGCACATTTATTTTGACATTCATATTAATGATATAATTAATGATATAAATGTTGATATATATTACATTCAATTTGAAGGTTATAAAAATAAATATGTGCGTTCATTATATAGTTATATGTTTAATGCATATACGTTAAATAAATATGAAAATATTGGATAAATAAAAACAAAAAATAAATGAGACTTTCTGATTACATGACGAATTCTATTTCTGGAATATTGGTCGCTTGATAAATATATATTCGAAATGTACAGATTCATTCATTTCCTATGTATTTATGGTATGCATAGTTATATATACGATAAACATAGACAATTATTTTTTACAATATATAACAATTTATATACAAATATATATCATAAACATGTAAATTATATTAATAATATGCATGTAATACGTATGTACGTTTATAATTCAATATTTTTGGATTCATTCCATTAAAATTTACATGTATGAATACATACTGATATACGTAATAGTCATGTATACTTTTTAAGATTATAAAATATCAATAATCTTCAGTATATATATGAATCTATGTGTTAATCTATGTATAAGTATATATAATAAATATGCTTTTATTTTTGGTGGTGGTCCCGCAACCTTCTGTGATGCCTTTCTGAAGCACACAAAGTTTTCCCTTATATATATACAGGGCAATTGTAAGTGTATATATACACAGAGGGAGAACAGAACAGACTCACAATAAGAAAAGTAGGACAGGATATGAGGTCCTGTAATATACGTATATGTTGTAATGTATACATATGTTGTATTTTTGTTTTGTTTTCTTTTTGTCTATCCCCTCCCTTCTGGGACAGACCACTCTGACCTGTGCACCGGCATCTCGACGTGTCCCCTCGACCTTTTGGACGTGAGTGACAGGGTCACGTCCACAAAAGTTCACCTCATGTCCTGTCCAGCCGCTGCTTTCTTGTTCCAATAGTCGTTTCCAGTAGACGCTTCGGCGCAACCGGGCGACGAACCTCCCGCAGTTATCAATCCCGTCAATGTCTTCGGCAAAATCAGATTCCGACAAAAGTAGCTTCCTGCATTTTCAGCGGCTGCCACGTGTACGGCATGCCGGTGCGATGGGCAGCTTAAGCCACCACAGCTTAAGCCCTCTGCTCTTCAACATCTTCAAAGCACCAGACGGAGTTTTATCAATGTTTCGCGACAGAGCTGGTCCCCCTGGTGCACCAATTATGCCTGCTGATCCGTGAACGAGGGGACGTCCCCAACTCGTTCCGGTCAGCCAGAGTACGTCTCCTGCTGAAAGGAGACACACGCAACGTAGGCAACTGGTGTTCCATCACAGCAGTGAATGCGGATGCGAAGTTGCATGCCAAACTCTGGACTAAGCGGCTGGGACGGATGGCTGAATCCGTGGTCAGTCCCGGACATTCCGGATATCCGGTCTGTTCCTGGACAAAGCATGGAAGCCAACCTGTTCCTCTCCAGCACCTGGTGGCAGCTGCAACAACGCGAGGCGCAGCTGTGTCAAGAGAATCCTGTATTACCCTCTGACCAGCAAGGGGAAAACCGAGAAGGAACGCACGCCCCCAGGGCCCTTGCGCTCGCAGTAGATTTGGGTAAAGCTTTCGATTTTCACCCGGGTTTCGTCGGGGCGTTTATTATAAAAACAAACTTTACCAAAGACGTGCAGTGGCTGGACCACTGCACCAGCCACGCACGAAGAAACAGAGCCTGCCGGGTCACCGGTTCGCAGACCGGTACGGTCCACCACGGCAGCAGGGGAAGGGGTAAAACAAAAAACTAAACAAAAAGAAAAGAAAAAGTGGGAGGGTACGGGAAGGGATTACAGTTGCTGCTGGGGCCGTTGCATCCTTCGCAGTATGCCGGCAAGCTCTTTCTGCATTCCTGGATCCAGGTGGGGCCATCGCAACGCCCTCCTCAAAAATTCGGCGGCGTGCTGGATGGCACGCTTATCGCGAGGTCCTCCCGTAGCCTTGCTGCATGCGGCGCCGACCCCGCGAAGGCAGCACAAGGCTGCTATCGAGGTCGCTGGCCGAAGGACGTCGGCAACGAAGAGTGCTTTCAATGCGTCCCTGGGGTTGCTGCGGGGGATACAGATGGCCGCGGCAAAGCGGAACCAAAGGGGCCGAAGGGCAATACAATCCACAAGCAGGTGGGGGAGGGATTCCCGTTCCCCACACCTAACACAATTGAGGTTCACCGCTTCCCAGGTCCCGTGGTGTCAGCGGGCGTTGCAGGGGAGTCCCCAGTGCTGCAACAGGAGAGCCGACTCCTGCCATTTCATGGGGAGGGTGGAGGTGTTCATAAGTACCGGGGCCAGTTTAGACGTTCAATGAGAACATCGAGCAGCGCACCCCAGCGCAGAAGTCCATGGGGAGGCGTACTTGAGGTGGCAGCGTCAGTTAGCTGACCCGTCTTCCACTCTCCTATCTTCTTCTCCTTCCCAGAGATTGTAACTGTAACCTCCCACTTCGCCGCAACATCGCTGTCCTGATCTTCCATTAGGGAGTCGAGCGCAGCAGCGAGGGGGGTTCTTCCTGCCCACGCTCTCTTCTTAGGATCCTCCAGGATCTCACGGAGCGTTCAACTTCTGTAACTCCCAAACAGGAACCGTCGTTCCTGTTGGGAGCGTTGCATGCAGCACTGTCCCCACGTGCGAACAGTTTCCTACAACCAGGCACTACCGTTCGCGGGCCGACATGTGATCAATCCATGGTTTCTCCGTGTCAGCGCAGCCACCCTCCGTAGCTGAAGTCCACATCGGTTGACACGGCAGCGGAGTGCAAGAAAGGACGTGAGTCCCGTCTTTCCGGTGGCTTGCTGGAGGAGGAGACGTGCAGGGACACACCAGCAGGTGCATCACAACTCCGGCACAACGGCCATCAAACGGAACTGGAGCTGAAGCTCCAGCCGTTCCAACGTCAGTAGGCCGAGACCGCCGTCCCGACGCGGAGCGCACAAGTCCTTCGGGCGGACTCATGCCCTCCCGTTGCCCCAAAGGGCGATACGGAGGAGGTTCTTCGTCCGCTTTTTAATCCTCTCTGTGGGGGGGCAAACAAAAAGCAGGGAACGGAGGAGAGGAGCCGCGAACGTGTTCCAAACCGCGGCCCGTTCCGGCAGGAAAAACCTGCCGCCTTGGAACGGGCTGATCGCCGTCTCTACTTTTAGAGGCATCCGGACCACGCTTCCGCAGGGGAATAGTCCCCCAATGGCACACCAAAGTACTTGAAGTACCGTACCGTGGAGATCCCCAAACGGACCCAGTCCTGCTGCTCTACCCACGCCGCACTAACTGGCATCACGGACGACTTTGCCCTGTTCACCGTCAGTCCGGTTCCCCGACTCAGCAGGTCGAAGAACTCCTCGACCGCCGAAACCGGGGTGGACATAGGGAGCAGCAGCAGAAGGTCGTCCGCGTATGCTGGAGCCGCAGGCGTACCGGCGCAGTCGTGCGGCAGGTGCGCCAGAGTTTCCCTGTACGCTCTCAGTACCAACTCAAAGTAGGTACTGAAGAGCAAGGGGCTCAGCCTGTCTCCCTGCCGTATCCCACGCCGCACAGGCACGCCGTGTACGGTCTGCTTGCTGAAAGTAACATTGATGAGCGCGTCGCGCCAACAGGAGCGCAGATAGGCCAATAATGAGGCCGGGAAGCCTAAGCGTTCCAGAAGCTCCAGCAGGAGATTCTGGTCGACGGAGTCGAATGCTTTCCGCAAGTCGACTGCGACCGCAAGGGCTCCCTCCCCCACCCGACCATCCGACCCTTTGCCGGCGCACGCACCGGAATTCCGGCTGCGCACCAAGCTCCTTTCTTGTTGGAGCTCTAGCCAGGTGGAAGCGTGGAACAGGTTCGCCTCCATGCTTCGCCCGGGAACAGCATATGTCTGTTCCGGGCTGATGAAGATGTTGGCAACCCGTCCCAGACGCTCTGCCCAAACCTTCGCTAGCAACTTGGCGTCCGCATTCACTATTGTGATGGGACGCCAGTTGTTCATGCTCCTCAGATCTCCTCCCTTAGGGAGGAGTCGCACCTTTGCCGAACGAAACGAGGCGGGAACGTCACCTCTTTCGCGGATCAGCAAGGCGAGTTGATGTACCAGGGGAGTAAGCTCAGCCGCGAAAGTTTGATAAAACTCCGCGGGCAGGCCGTCCTCCCCTGGAGCCTTGCGCCTCTTGAGCTTTCTGATGGCCGAGAGGATGTCGTCCATCGTGAAAGGCTCGTCGAGGGTCCTTCTCTCCTCCTCCCCGATCTCTGGAGCGCCTCTCGGGAGCAGGATTCGTGAGACATCCCGCTTGGGAGGTGTTCTTGCGTACAGGGAGGAATAAAAACTCCGCAGCAGGCCGCGGATTTGAGCGGGTGCCGAGTGCTTCTGGCCCTGATCATCCAGCAAGCTGGCCGATCCGGACTGCCAGGCTTGCCTCTCGGCTCCCGCTTTGTATTCCACCAGCCTGCGGATGTCGGGGGTCCTGGCGTAACGTCGGGTCTGTAGATAGGCCCGTTCGTTACGGACCCCATCCCCCAAACCCGCAGGTAGGCGGTGCAGAGGGAACTGGTCGCAGAACTCCTGGGTAAAGCTTTCGACTGCGTCAACCAGACATTCCTTCTGGAGCTCCTGGAACGCATGGGTTTCCCGACCGTGTTCCTGGGTTATCTGCCCTCCTGATGGCGCTTCGCGTACATCAACATACTTTCAGCGGCCGGCACGTGTATGGCGTGCCGATTCGGCGTGGCATAAGGCGAGGTGACAGCCTGAGCCCTCTGCTCTTTAGCATCTATTTCGAATTGGTGCTGAGAGCATACAGGGAGACTCTGGCAACCCTGTCGAGCTCGGTCCCGGCACGCCTGACGTGTCGGTCTATGCAGACGATCTTCTGCTGCTGCTCGCCGGGTCCACCCCGCCTTCTGCTGTCGAGGAGTTCTTGGAGTTGCTCAGCCGCAGGACAGGCCTCGAAGTGAACAAGACGAAGTCGTCCTACCAGTTGGTGCGGGGCGGGCGGGACGGGCGGACTTGATCCGCTTGGGGATCCCCACGGGCGGATACTACTTGGCGTTCCGTTGGGGGACTTCTGAGCAGCAGAAGTTCGGTCCGATCGTCTCCGAAAGGTGGAGTTGGCGAATGTCCTATTCCGTGACGGCAAGTTTTACTTGCAGGAACGGGCCGCGATGTGGAACTCTTTCTCGACCCTCCCCCTTTCCCGCCCCCTACTTTTTGTTTTCCCCGCCTACCCCAAATAAAAACTAGGACAAAGGGACTCCTGAGAAAAGCCCTCTGGGGTACACGGAGGTCCCGCTTCCGATTTAAAGACTTGTGCGCTCCACGCAGGGACGGTGGACTAGGTCTCCTGACGCTGGAGCGCATGGAATGACAGCTCCGATTTCGCAAACTCTCCCTTGCAGCGAGATTATGGACGACTCCATGGTACATTCCCTCACGCCTCCTTGCCAGTAGAGCAATCGGCTGCAATGGATTCACATCGATCCCTGTGGCTAACGACCGCAATCTGAACCATTGTGGTTTTTAGCTGCGTGACGTGGTTGCCCTGGTGAGGGAGAATACGTGGATCTCCTATCACCCCGCAAACTGCATTACCTGGCTTGAGGAGTCAGTTTCTGCGTGGGCTAAGATCAACTCCTCCCGCGACTCGGACTACTCATGTCTCCGTAGAGGCAGGTACGCTGGACAGCCCCTGCAGGAGATTGTTTCCAATCCACGGAAACTTCTGTGGGCTTCATTTACTCCCCTTGCCCCACTGCTGCCCTCACTAAACAACGCTAGGGGCAGCCAGGAAGAGGCATCGTGGGAAGTGTGCTGCCTCATCGGAGGCAGGGAAATACTGTTAAAGGCTTGGACAACTCAGGAGCTAGCGGACTCTGCAACCCCGAGTGTCCCGCCTAAAGAACTTGTGCGCTGGGGCGAGCTGCTCGGCATACCTCCGTAGGAGGTGAAATGGCCCCCAGAGCTATGGGACAATGGCACCCTCCCCTTGGATTGGCAGGCGACGACGCTGCTCGTGCTGCATTGGGGACTCCTTTGCAGAGCACGCCTCTCTCACTGGACACACTGAAGTGTGGATGCCCGTTGTGCAGGCTGCGGGCAAAGGGAAATCTTCCCGCGCCTGCTAATCGAGTGCGTCGCCCTCCGCCCCATATGGAATCGACTGTCGTCGATCCTGAACATTCCGGTTGGAGACCCGAGAAACATTTTTCGTCGCCTCCTAATGCGGGACACCCTGCCAGCAGCCGCGTGTGTTGCAGTTGTTTGCTGCATACGCGGCATCCTGGCCAAGTGGTCTGCATTGATGCGAGGCCACGGGGAATGACATCCACTCGGCGGCCAACTGGATGGAGAAGCCTTCCCAATGGCGCCGACTACGAACTTTAATACCAACACTTTTCCGCATTCAAAACCGGACGCAGAGGACCACCCGCAGTGAGCAGTGATCCTTTCCCTCCCCTGTTGTTTTTTGTGGTTTCCTCATCCCCTTCGTCAGCGGTGAGCACCTCACCTACCTTCGTGCCGGTAAAGACAAGTGCTGCAAGACAGGCAGAACCACGTGTTCTGCCTGAATGAACCTCAAGACTTTGTTATAAAATTACATTTTGTTAAAATTTTAATAATAAATACTCCGGCATATCCGGGTGAAAAACCTCATTCAGGCAACCGGCGCAACTGGGTAAGAAATGACAAAGGCAGCTTCTTGGATCCTCGCACGAACCGACCGTTTTGCGTACCGGGTTCATTCATCTCTTGGGGAGAGCGCCATTAGCTGTTGTGGCACTCAGTCCTTCTGCTACGGGAAAAACGGAAATGCCAAGTTCAAAATTTTTCTAAAAAAAAAAAAAAAAAAGTTCCCTCTCTCTTGCGTACTAGCGGTGTGCAGCTTATCTGTTTCTGGCAAACATTCATGCCATGAGTGATTGCACAAATTGCAATGAATACTTGATTATTATCGTTATATTTTAATGAATTAGCACTCATTATCATCATTCAATTTCCTCCCAGACTCAGCTGTTTGCTCTCAGTATTTCCGTTACTCGGTATGCAACTGACGAAACGAGATTTTGAAATCAAAATTCAGAATATCAAATTAAAGCTCATCAAGGAGAGTCCTGCGGTGCATCAGTCACCAACTATCCTGGAAATGGGTTGAAGAATGGGATGATGCGTTTCAATCTTTTTTCTTGCAACGAATTTTCTTGCATCAAGACGTGTCGGCGATATGCCTCTTCACTTCAGCACTCAATGCAATCCTTGGGTGGACTTGAATTTTCCCAGAGTCAGCTTTGAGAAAGATTCCTCAACAGCGGCAGTTGGTGTTTTCAGTTCCGTCAATCCCGAAATCCCGAAAATATAATTTATCACCTATCGGGGAAGTTCCATTCACCGAATGTTGGAAGACGGAGTACGTAGCCTAGTATTATACGAAAGAGAATGCGTCATTTGATTGGTGTGAGCGCAGGAAGTGAGGTGCCGCGGTGGCCGTAAGCTGTCGTAAGCTGGACTTGGGCGCTGCTATTGAAATGATCGTTGAGGCTGCTGCTACCTAATCCATGCATCTTGCTCGAGTGGCCTTACTATGCTACCAGCGCGCTCGAGCTGTTCCGCACCTCAATCGGGCAACTCTACGCTTGTGGGGTCGCAAGACGACTTCATTCGCCTCCCATGCACGCTTGGGGAGAGATTCCATATCCGAAGACGCGTCCGCAGAGTTGGGCGAGCGGAGTGACGTACGCAGCGTGCGGCACAAACAGTGGGGGGTGAGCGCGAGAGAGCACCGGACCTTTGCGAGCGGGTAAACCAAGTAAAGGATCGCCCGAGCTGCTATTCGAGAGTACACAAATCGACCTCGAGCGTACGCACGCCCTCCGGCTCAGGGAGGCAGTGCTCTTCCTTGCGGGTGTAGGTCCTGAGCTGGAAAGCACCATGCGCGTAGCCACTTGGATATCGGAAACCGCTTGCGGAGCCGCCGCCTGCCTCAACTCCGTGCGAGTAGCGCCTTCAGCAAGCGGTGCTGGGGGTTCGGCTCAGTGCTGACAGACGCAGTCCCGAAAGATGAAAATCCCAAAAATATAACTAAGTGCCCACGATTGATGATGGAATTATTCCATCATTTATCGACGAAGTTCCACTTACCGTATGCTGGAAAACGAAGTAAGTAACCTGGCATTTCCGACGAGACCGCATCACTTGATTGGTGCGTGCAACAATCGGCGCAGGAAGTGAGGTCTCGCGTAGCCGGCGTCGCCTACCTATGCGCTCCACCTCGGAAGTGACGCGTGCCTGCTGCACAGTAAGGAACCCTTGCGAGAGTGTTCCAGGATTCCCAGGGGATGGGAGAACTTGACGGGGAATGCTCGTTTCGGAGTACATCGAATCACCGTAGGAGGAATTCGAAAGCAGGGCAGCGACACTTAGGAAACGAATGCGAAAGAGTTCTCCTAGGAGAGCCGTGCCCTAGGAGGAAAAACGGAAGCAGACACTTTGTGGCGATGCAGGACCTTCTTTGGAAGTGTGGTCAGTGATTGTGAAAAGTGCGACCAGACCTCAAGGGCTATCATCTCCGTGCACTTGCTCGCAAATCCATGAGCGATAAGTCGGGTTTTCTTTTTCTTTTATGCTTTCTTATTTTTTTTTCTCTCTACTGCTTTGAATTGTCAGCAGTGTTTCTTTTTTTTTAATCATCCATTTAGTCTTCGCAGCATTCCCACCACTCAGTAAAAGAGGATTCCTCAATAAATGATGAATTATATTTTCGGGGCTTGATCCTTCGGGATTGTGATCTTCGGACTTTTCTCTTCGAGGATCAAAAGGGATTACCTCAGGGATTTCAACGTTTGGGACTTCGGCTAGGGATTTCAACGTTTGGGACTTCGGCTAGGGATTTCAACGTTCGGGATTTCGGCTAGGGATTTCAACGTTCGGGATTTCGGCCGTATGATGGGCGCCAGAGGCGCGGATGCTGTCGCGCGCGAGGACCCCTTCCTGGTGAAGCAGGAAGAGTGGGTTACTCCGCGCATCCTTGGCCGTTGCTACCGCGGCGGCCAGGATGCGCGGGGTAAGGATGCCCACTGTTTTCAAACGGTCTTTGTCCGGTCACGACCGAGTGAGACTGATTCCTTCTATCAAAAAGAATAGACCTACAAATCGAGAACAGGGTTCCAGCAAAAGACAGATAGGGGTCCGGCAGGAAGGGCTCACCGACTCAAAGTTACATGGAAAATGGAGCACAAGAGCAGGGAGGGTTGACCCAGGGTGACCAAGTGATCAACCAAGTTGAAGGAAAAAATGAAGCTAACGGTCTCCAACCAGCTGATATCGAAGGGCCGATGCCGAGGCTTCCGTGGCCGGTCACCCAGGATGAGGTTCAAGTCATCATGCCCGATGGCTGCTGCTTGTGGGAGCAGGCGGCAAGAATGCTCCGGAGGCAGGAGTCCGTTCCTCTTACTCTCGGTAGGGAATTCTTGCTCTGGTAGTCTCCGAAGGGAATCCCTTCCTCATTCTCTCCGGAGACACCCCTCCGGTTTGTGGGAGCCGCTCCATTCTTTCGTTTCTCCTCCAAAGGGAACCCGGAAAGGATCATCTCTTGGAATTTCTTCTACGGAGGGAACCCGCACGGGAACCGCTCCTTGTTTCCTCTTCTGAAGAGAACCCCAAAGGGACGCTTCTGCATTTTCTCTGAAGGGTGTTCGCTTTCGGGACTCGCTTCCCGAAGAGAGCAACGCACTTCACACTCTGGAGAGATACCCATCCATCCACCAACTCCATGGTACGATACAGGGGGACGACTCCACTTGCACAACCAGAGGGAAACCCCGAAGGGTTCCTTAATTCCTGGAAGGACCCTGGAGGATCAACGTCTAATCCTGGATACTCATAGAAGACACGGTTTTCGGCTTCCACCAGTGCCACACCCTCCCCTCAACGTGATAGGAGTTGACATTGATGCTGCTGCACTGAGGCCTCCCGTGCAACGCCTGCTGGCATCTGTGGACACAGGGGTGTGGACCCAAACTGTGCAAGGTTCGGGGAGCGGGAATCCCTCTTGCACCTCCAAGTGGACTGTGTTGCCCTCCGAATTCTTTGGGGATGCTTTGTCGCGACCCTTGGAACCCCTGGCAGCGACTCCAGAGATGTTTCAAAGCACCTCTTCCTGCGCGACGCCCTCACGCCAGCCGCATCCTTAGCAGCACTTTGCTGCCTACGCGAGATCGTGGCTGCCTGGAGCAGGAACGTCAGTGGAGGCCAGAACGACAGGGACTCCATCTATTTTGCTGTCCTCCTCATGAGGATAGCGTCAAAATGGCCCATCTGGGAATGATGGAGTAGGAACTCGCTGGAATCCTTGCAAGGATGCAGAGGATACCCTCCAGCACACAGCGATCCCTTCCTGAAACCCTCCCAATTTTTTTTTTACATATTTATGCTTTTGTTTTATTTTCCTTTTTGTTGCCCTCCTCCCCTTCTGCTGCCAAGCCGACCCCGCTGGCTCGTTTGCCAGTTCCCGGCAGGTTCTTTCTCGTCGTTATAAGTAACATGTATGTTTATAGTAACATGTAAGTAACATGTATGAGAAAAATCAAACATGTATGTATATTTTTTATAAATAAATTCCCCGGCGTGACCGGCTGTCAACCAATACCGCACCCGAAGCTCAGAGGGGTCAGCCAGTGACATATTGCGGGGGAGACTCGAAGCCCACGATTAACCCCCCATTTTGGAGTCGATCCTCCACGGGGAGATTCGAACCTGCGACGCGTGATGCCACGCGCGGAGACCGCAGCTGCACGGGTGCCAACGCGGGCCTGGAAGAAGCGCGGTCAAAGTCAAGAAGTCTTCGCTCCACCTCTTCTACTGAAGAGAAACGCTGGCTACGGTAAGAGCGCTAGCGTTAGAGGGACCGGAAAATCCCAGGGTCCTCTTGGTCTCTCTCTCATCCAGGAAGAGGTCTCTGGAACGGAGGACGGTGCGTGCCAGCACGGATGCAGCTTCCTGGACGCCGGCGAGGATAAATCCCGTGTCCGCTGAGGTCGCGGGCGCTTCCTCACTCTGCCGGCAGGGTGGTTTGAGGGTGGGGGCGCTGTAGAGTGCCCCCAAACATCCGTTTCGCACCTGGGATGAAGGACGTTGGGTCGGCGTGGGTCTCTCGGACCGGGCACGGCCGGAAGTTGTGCAGTCGATGACGTCCACGAAGGATCGCGATGGAAATGCCAACGTGAGGCGGCGTCCCAGCGGCATTCTCTGAGGCTGGACCAGTTCGGAGCTCCCGCGGGACTAGGCGCTCCGAGTGCGGAGACGCCACTCTCGTTCGCTTAGGCCCCAGAGGGATGACCAGAAGTGCGGGAAGAAGTCTCCATGAGCCAGGACGCGCGCAAGCGGGCTCCCCCAGAGCAGTCCGCATTCCTTGGAGCGATGCCATAGAAACCACCGCCCCGAGGAGAGAGATCCGCGCCCTCAGGCTATTTATAGCGCGCTTCTCCGAGTGCGCACTCCCGGGACGCTCGCCAGCAGTCCTGTTCCAGGAGCTGCGTCCCATGACTCGGAGCTCCGGAACGAGGGTGGCTCCAACGCACCCGGGGAAGGACGCAGAGGTGGCGCCCGAGGTCACCACCACTTCTGCGCCCCGAGGGAGCCCGTGTAGAGCCGTGCCCCCGACCGAGCAGCCTGGCTGCTCCTTCGAGGTCACGGTCTCGCCCTCGAGGTCATGTCGGCATCACGTAGGAAGGTCAGCTGCGTTGTCACAAGTGGACGCAGGTCTGACCGAAAGGAAACGCCGCCCGAGGAACAGCCGCTGCCAGCTTGCCGGGTGGTCTAAGCCATCTTCCAGCCAATGATTCAGCTCAGCTTCTTCCGCTCCAAACCGAGGCGTTGGAGGAATTGGGGATGCCACCAGGCTGCGATCGCCGTCAGGCCCCATTCCGCGGGGCTTGCAAGTCACAGGGCGCCACATGCTGGGAACGGTCGTTTTGCAAGGTACGCGAGCGCCCTCTGGCATCCCTGCGCCCATACAGCACGGGAGGATGGATGCCTCCCAGGATGAGGGAAAGCGCCCCCGGGGAGACGAGTCGGGAGCGACGCGCCCTCTCCAGGGAGACGGGTGATCACCGGTCGCTTCCCTGAGCCCGCAGCGCTCCAGCCGCGGAGCCGCGCGCTCGGACGTCAAGGGACGCGAGGGAGCTTCTCCGGGCCGCCGCGAGGAACGCTGCCGGCATCCGGTCCGGAAGACGCTACAGGACCCGGAAGCTTCAAAGGGGGGCAGTCTGCTGTCAGGTGCTAAACCCACTCTTGTGGATTTTGAGGGCTAAGAATAGATCGCTCAGGCGTCGAACCAGATCAAAAAATAGGCTCAAACAAAAAAAAAAAAATTCTAAGGAGCCCCCAAGGGCGTGTTTATAAGCACGAGTCTAAAAATAGACCTACAGAATCTAAAAGATCTACTGGAATTGTCTAAAAACGGATTTTGGCACAACCCAGGGACCAAACGCTTTTCCCCCCTATTCCCAGAAATGGGTCCCCATCCCAAAATGGGAGCGGGGAAGACGGCCAAGGTTTAAGGCCATGGCTTCTGGCAGGGACATGAGGGACCCCAGCATTCTTCTCATGCCGCGAGTGCGCGAGGCGTGCCGGGCCCGCGCCATTGCAGAGAGGTCGCCCGCTGGTTCCTCTGAAGAGAGGGAAGTCACCTACCCGGCGGGTCAGCGGCGTCCGGCAGCCCGAGACGCGACCTGACCCGGTAGCCTTCCCCGTCCTCCTCCTAACCCGTTGGCCCTGGTGCCACAGATCCCCACGTCCTTCATACACTCTTCTCCCCAGCTCTTCGTCTGTCCCTTCTATTGATCGCTTGTGCCTTCGTTGCCAGTCGACGGGACCGCGCCGACGTCCCGCTCCAGGTGTGCGAGAATCTCCAGTGAGGACAGGAGGTGAACATCCGACCTGCAGAGGGAAGATGAGGGAGTTCTTCCATGCCCTGACCCCCGCACGAGAGGAGTCAGCGCCTCGCCCCTCCAGCGCTTGGCCTCCAGGAGGACAACGATGGGGGGCAAAGGGAAGGAGGCTGGTGGAGAAAGATACTCACGGGCTGGAGGGGAGGGCTGCCATGTTTTTGGAGCTCAGGGACTCCAGAAGGCTCAGAAGCAGTCGTCTCTGCTCCGGCAGACGCTCTGTTGCCCGGGACGCATCCCAGATCTCTGGAGGGATGCGAACATCTTCCTCCTAGAGCAAAAGGGAGGGAGGGTCTGCCATCGCTCTCTTTCTCTCCCTTCCTTCCCCTCTGGTCAGGGAGAGAGGAGAACCAACCTTCAGGTAGGCACTCGCTTTGCGAAGAGCACTGCATAGTGAGGCCGATAGCTCGGAGATGGCTCTGCTCTCCGCCTTGACCGCCACCTCCAGGTGCGCTTTCTGAAATCTGCAGGTCTCCAGCTCATCCCGAGCCCGCGTAGCAGCCTCTCGAGAGCTCTCGAGCCTGAACTTCTCATCTTGCAGCTCGGCAAGCAGGTCCTCCTCTACCTCATTGGCCTCCGGCAGCTCCTTTAGCTCCAAAGTCCCCTGCCTCAGCTTCTTGTCTTCCTCCTTCAGGCTCCGCAGTTCCTGCGAAGGAGAGACTGTGAAGACCTCCGGAAGCGCTACAGGCGCTCGATTTCCTCCATCCCCGAATGGGGCAGAGGAGTCAGATGTTGCTCGAGAGACAGAGTCCATCCTTGAATACGAGGAGACGAGAAATCTCTTTGAGGTCTGAACAAACAGGGCGGGGTTCGTTGACTTTGCCTTTGAGAGATGGCAGATCGGGCGCATCTCTGAACGGTGCGCCAGCCGTCGGAGAGAGGGCGTGGCGCGAGCCTTCCCAGAGGAGGCGATTACGGACAGGTGCCTCCTTGTGCACACGCGGAGGGGCGCGCGTCTCATCAGGAACAGATGAGAGTCACCTGCAAGGAGTTCACCGCTTTCCGAGTCAGCCTCCCGCTCTTGGCCTGGGTCTTCTGCAGAGCGTCCTCCAGACCTCGCAGCTCCTCTTCCAGAAGAGCGTTCTCGCTCTCGTGAACGGCAGGGCCGCTCTCGGCGACTTCGACGTCCGCCCTGGCGGCATCCCTCCGCAGAACGGCTACCTGGAGCTCCTGCGGCCACACGCGGATCATGGCGTACCTCAGTGCGTCTTCCTCATGAGTCAGCTGGAAGCAGATGTTCTCGGCGTACCTGCGGAAGGCAAGTCGGCGAGGTCGTCTCCGTGCAGACAGCTGCGGATCAAGGAGCGTGGACCCCCCGGAAGGGAGACCTGAACGCCACGGACCGCGTACGGACGGTTTCCTTCCCCCGTGAAGGGACGGCAGAGGATTGGCGTGAGCGTCGATGGCTGATTCCCCAAGACCAGAGGACCTCCGTCCGGCAACGCGGCCGCAGGGTGCCGCGGCCCCGGGAGGATTCGCATCCCCTCAATGGATGGAGAATGCACATTCAACGAACTCCCGCCTCTTTCGGGGGGCTCGAAAGCAGGACAGGGACGCACCAGGTACGGGTGAGGAGCCCCTTGAGTCTCCTGGAGCAAGTGAGGAACAAAGGGGGAAGGGAGAAAGGGAGAAGAAAGGAGGAGGAGAAAGAGAGGCGAAGGAAGGGAGGAGAAGGAAGAGGAAGAGGAGGAAAGGAGGAAGAGGAGGAAGTTTAGTGGCGCGTCGCGTTCCACAACCACGCGGCAGTTTTTCTAGCGTCGCACATTGAGATGGTTAAGAGAAGGTTTCTACCACGACGTGGTCAGTAAGATCGTCTCCGACCAAATGGTGGCTGGGGATGCGGTTCACGGCCACGATGTGGTTGATGGAGCCCTCCACGCCCGCGTAGGTGCACAGCAGGCCTCGTACGGGGGCCATGTTTGTAATGAATGCAGTGTCCCCTGACCTGGATGTGGTCAGCGACACTGTCCCAGCCGCATCAGCGGAAGCAGAGGAAGAGAAGAGGAAGGCCGCGACGGGTAGGGAGGAAGGAGGAGGTACGTATCCCTTCCCGGATGTCTCCCGGCTCACCTCTGCATCTGCTCGGTGCACCTGCTTTGCAGGTCACGGATGGCCGTCTCGTGCTGCTGACCCCGCTCTGCAGCCAGCGCCTTCAGACGCGCGAGGGCGGCGCCTAGGGCGCCCCTGGCGGCCTCGAAGGCCTTCAGATTCGTGATCTCCTCTCCTGGATGGAAGACCCCGGGGTAAGCCGGCAGTTTGTCTTCCCGGGAGGCAGCTGAGCGAAAAGATGCCTTGGAGGGAGTCTTTCCTTCTGCCACTGCCTCCCCTAGTAGATCCTGCGAGCATGCGCCGCTCAGCGACGGGGTCTCAACTCATCTGCTGGTGGAGCACTGTGTAGGTGCGCTCCATCTCGGCGTGTCTCTGGGTCAGCTCCTCCTCCATCCAGATGCGAGCATCCTCCTTCGTTCTCGACTCCTGCGGAGAAGCAGAGCGCACATCACCGTGGAAAGCGCGCACCCCCCCGGGGAGACGGGGGAGGCGACACGGTTGAAGGTCACCTGGGGACGGGGGAGGAGGATGGGTGTGCCTCCAGTGCGTAACCAGGAAGAGCCAACAAATGGGCCGGTGAGCAGGCAAGAGAACACCAGGGTCAGAAGATCCAACTGACTTCACCACCGTACCTTCGACCTCTAGCATCGTCATCTCCTCCTCTTCTTCCTCCTCCACTCCACCACTGTCAACAGCAGCAACAGCAACCACCGGCACCGCCAAGAACCACAACATTTTATCATCTTTTCCATCTCCTTCTTCCTCCTCTTTCTCCTCCTTGCCATCTCCTCTTCGTCCTCCTCCCTCCCCTTCTTCCGTCCTTCTTTCTCTTCGTCTCCTTCCTCTTTTCCTCTTCTCCTTCCCTTTCTCTTCCTCCTCTCTTCCTCCCCCTTCCTCCACTTCCTCCTCTTGCTTCTTCTTTCCTCTTTTTCCACTTTCTACACCCTCCTCTTCCTTCTCCCTTCCTCACCTCTCCCTCATCCTCCTCATCGGGAGAGACAGTAGGAGAAGAAGTGGCTTCGCCGCCGTCGCCATTTTCCCTCCCCTCCCCCTCCCTCCCGCTTGCGTCTGTCTCCGTGATTACGCACCTCTCGCAGGGAGTCTATCTGCCTCCGCAGCTTCTCCTCCTCGCGCTGCTCGGCGGCGACGCGCTCCTCGTAGGTGTGGCGCCTGTCCTCGAAGTCGGCCAGGGCGTCTTGGTGCACGAAGCGTAGCCTCTCCACTGAGCGCTGGAGGGCGTCGCGCCTCGCCCTCTGCCTGCAGTGGACGCCCGCCCGTTGCCCCACCCCTCCAGGAGGGAAGGGGACGCCAGCCCACTCACCTGGTCAGCTTGCCTTTGGCGACCTCCTCCGCCATCTCGTAGGCCAGCTGTTCTCCGAAGGGCAGCGGGCCCTCTCTGTTGCCCTGGGCATTCCGGAAGATCCCCTCCGATACCTTCCACTCCTCTTCCATCCTCCTCGCCGGGAGGGAGGACCTGTGGGGTGGAAGGTCAGGTGAGAAGGCGTGGGGGATGTCAGAACGCAGGCTCCCGGGCAGCCGAGGATGATTCTCAACGAGACTTGGAGCGCGTCGCGGTCTCAGCCTTCCTCCGAGTCTCTCTTCCAACCGTTTCCAGGGAAACGCTTGGTGTGCGCCGTCCAGCCGGTGGCGCTGCGGGCGGGAGCTCCTCTGATAGGGGACTGAGGAAGGGGAAGGAAAATCTGCTAGGGTCTCGGTCGGTACGAGCGCGTGGTCCTTGTGGACCCTCCTGAGTCAGTGACCAAGTGGACGGACGTCGCTAGGCCGCCTCTGACCCCCCCCCCTCCCGCGCGCTGGCATCAACCCAGCTGCAAGTTGCCCTTGGGTGGGGAGCGCGCAGTGGGGTCCTTCCATCGTTTCCCTTGACAACCAAAGTGTGACCGGTCGTTCTTGCCCATGATCCGCGGCCCATGGGAGGCACCTCATAGACTGCCTCTGCCCACTACCTCCCCGCTCCCCGTAAAGGAACGTAGGATGGTCCACCAGCACCCACCGCGGTCAAGAAAGGCGTCCTTGACCTCCTCCCTGGATCGAAACGCCCCGGGACATCTCCTACTCCTCCCTCACGCGGGACACGACGGACCGGCCTCTAAAGTTGCCCAAGGTCCTACTCAAAGGGTTGGTAGCCCCACGCAAACATGCGGGACTCCAAGCACAGGCACCGGCGCGGATGAAACTTCAGCGGCAGCTGGGAGGAGTGGCCTTGGCCTCCGGGATGCGCAGCCACTGCCGGCCCCGCTGCGGAGGAGGAGACCTGGAATTCCTGCTTCCCCGGAGCTGCTGCAGGGCGGAGCTGCCTGGCTTCCCTTCTGGAAGCGAACGAGAGCACCTCCGCGCGCGGCAGAGGCGACAGCCCTTTCGGTGGAACCGCGTGGTTTCCAAGCGTTCCAGAGGGACTGCCCATCTGGAAAGACGTACGGACCGTCCAAAGAGGGCTCCGTGCCACTTTTCCAGCCTGCTCCTCCTCCAGGTCATCAGCAGCAGCCACAACAGAACCATCGCTACCGCCAAGAGCAGGAACGATTCTTCATCCCTTTCTGTTCCCCTCCTTCGTCTTCTTCCTCTGCTTCTACTCTTATTCCTTTCTCCTTCCTCTTCCTATTCCTCCCTTCCTTCCTCCTCTTTTCCTCCTCCTCTTTCCCTTTCCTTTCTCCCTCCCTTCTTTCTCCTCCACTTCTTTCCCTTTCCTCCCTCCCCCCCTTCTTTCTCTTCTTTCTCCCTTCCTCCTTCCCTTCTTCCTCCTTTCGGAGGATTCCTTTCTCCAGAGTCTTCTTGGATTCATAGGGCGTTCCCTCCAGGCTGTCCCCTAGTTGAAGGTTTCCACGCACCCTCGGGTGACGTGGACAGTATTAAAGAGCTTCATGAGTCTTCCTTGAGGAGGCGGACTGTCCCTCAACACGTTGCAGATTAACAAAAAAAAAAAGCTGTAAGCGAAGGAACAAAGACGGAGGAACCCGAAAAGATTTCCGGTTCGTCCATCATCCCATATACCACGATACGATGAACACACTTCACTGCCTTCCGGATGCAGACTACTCTTCCTCGAAACCAATACACCCACTCACTTCCTCATATCCATGTTTCTACACCTTCTCTCACCCCTCCTATTCCCCGTAACACTCGACCTTTTAGGCGTATCCCCGTTTCCAGGACATACGTCCTAGTGAATGCCTCTAGAATGAATCCACACCTATCTCCTCCTCATATTTTTCTACCCTTCATTCGTCCCGCCTAACCTCCCCTCCTTCCCCACGATCCATTCCAATTCTTGGTTCCAGCAGCGCAGGGCAGAAACGCGCAGGGGTTGCTGGCGCAGGGAACTGGCAATCCCGTAATTCCAAGGACGCGATCCACCCCCCCACCCCCTCCACACATCCTGCTGCGAAAGATTTCATCGTTGATCAGTTTACAATTTACTGCTTTACCTACGAGTGACTCTCGCCACCGCCGTCCCCCCTACTTACAAATTCCGACGTGCACTCCGCACCATCTCGAGCTCCTAAGATGGTAAAGGCATCGAACACGAGGGAGTCGGTTCGAACCTCGGTGGCGACCTTCTGTCCGAATACCCTGCATGAGGCGTTTCCTTCGATCCTGTTGCGTGGGTGTGGATGCAAAAGAAGTAGGGCCGTTCTCCCTTTCTTCTTTTACATTCTCTCCCACGTTTGCTCAGGTTAGGTTAAGGAGCAGGGTCCTTCGCCCCTGCTTCTTCTACATCCCTGCTTCTTTCGCATGAGGATGGACCGCTTAGTAATTCGTCGTAGTTATTCGGCTGAAGGAAGGGAAGATGTCCTCCTCCTCTTCCTCTTCGGCTGGAGAACTACGAGGGTGGAACCATGGTCGACGTGGAGGTGGTGGAATGATCCACCCTTCCTTCTTCCCCTGTCCGAACTCTGCGCTGATTTATTTTGTCTCTGCAGTCCTGGAAGGGATTGAAATGGCGCGATGGACACGGAAAATCCCAAGCCGGAAAATGCTTCCTCGGGCGGGAGCTTCCGTGAGAGCGTCCCGGAAAGGCGGAGTGCAGCCGCTGGCGTTGCAGCTGGAGGCAGTTTACCCCGCCATCTCTTGGCCAGTAACGAAGGCTCCTCTCCACGTTCTCATCGTTGTTCTTCTTCCTCGTCCTTCGAAAACGAAAGTTCAGCCTTCTCCCTTCCCCCTTCCAGCCTCATCTTCTATCCGACTTCAACTCACGGGAACGACCATCACCCCGCGGAGCAGACTCTTTCGTCTTCGTGAAGCCGTGGGTGTGAAGTCGCCGTCACCCCAGTAGCAGCAGCAGCGAAGCGGAAGAGTTCCAAGGAATGACATGCTTTCCTTCCCCGCCCTAGGGGTCGACTGAGACCCACGCACTCCGCCTCTGCTCTCCCAGAACTTGCGGCAAACGCATCTTCGCCTTCCTCCCCTCTCCAGCGTGCGCGATCTTCCCCGAAGCTTCGGCGCTTATCGAACCCTCAGCATTTCTGCACCTCCTCCAGGACTCTCTGCAGGACGACGGTCCCCGGATACCGGGGGGGCTGTGCAAGAAGAAGGTTTCCACGCTCTCCTTTGGTCGAGCACTCACCACGGTGCGGTTCGGCGGCGCAGAGGAGCTTGGAGCTCCCTCCGCTAGATGGGCGCCTCGAGCGCTCACGCCTGGCGGTATTTTGGTAGCTGGCGGTAGAGCAGTGAAGGGCCGTCGAAATCGCCGGGCATCATGCGTGAAGTGTCGTGTCGTGTCGACATGTTTTCCCATCTCGCTTGGCTGCTGCTGCTGCTGCTGTTGTCGTCTCTGGGCAGTTCGGTCCAGCCCGCCAAAATCGAATCGCCACTGAATGCGTCCCATGCACGTGATGGTGGTCAAGAGTTGCTCGGAAGAGAGCAGTGCCGGAGAGGAAGCGAGTATTGGTGCCGGGATTTGAGGTACGAGGGGGGGGGGTACCTTCGTTTTGATCCCCTTTCACACTCCTCCCTCCCCCCCCCCCCTCTCCCCTCATTTTCCGCGCGGAATCGCGTGCGTCGGGAGAGTGCACGCGCGCGAAAAGCGTCTTCAGAGGGGTGCGAGTCGTTGGCATTCGAACTCAGCCGCGTGCCTTTCTTTTTTGTTTTTTTTCCTCCCGAAAGTTCGGATTCGCTGGGGGTGCCCCCCTCTCCCCCCGCAGGCTCCGCTCTGTTCCCGTGGCTTCGGCGAAACCTAGCCGGCTCGAAAGAGTTTTCGAAAAGTTCGCCGCCGGTCGAGTTTGCCACAGACGTCCGACCTTGCGACCGCTCCGCGGACGTTTTTCTCCCGAGCCCCCCCGGGGAGGGGGAGACGGGGAAACTGCGTGAAACCGCCGCCGCTCGATGGACAGCTGGAGGAGCCTCGACCCCTCCGGCGCGGGCCTCAGCTTTTCGCAGGCCCGCTGCGTCTTTCCGTCCCCGCCTTCCCTTCCGAGATCGTCGGATGCACACACACGCGCATTTCCCTTTCCGTTCTTCCTGTATCAGTTTTCACCGACAGGCAGCCGTGCCGCGAGCGCGCCCAGGTCGGCCGGTTGCTTCCTGTGGCGCGCCCATTATCCGCAGTTCGGTAATTATCCGCATTTCCTTCGGTCCCCCGTGCCACGTGACGCGCTGAAATGCGTATCTCTTCGCGTGGTTCCCTTCCCTCGCGCGTCCTTTCGATTCCCCCCTTCCTCTCCAGCTCCTCCCCCTTTCTTCCCCTCGAGTCTTTTTGATTTCTTCCCCCCCCCCCCCCCTCCCTTCTGGAGAGGCGCCGCGCCTGCCGCCGAATGCGCATTTTTTCGCGAAAGCAAAAACCGGGCTGCTGCTTCCCTCGCCGACGGGGAGAGGAGCGTCGAGTCCCGTGATGTTTTTTCGGGAGATGTGGACCGATTTCGTCGAGATGCACTTCTTATCAAGTGCGCATTTGGCAAACGGCGGCTCGCCAGATGCGCCCGCCCGACCCAAAGACGGGTGGGTGGGCGCGCGCGTCGGTTCCGTTTCCACGGCGACGTGAGGCCCGCTGATAAAAGGGAGCTCACCAGCTCCGCCGCGCGCTTGAGCGCACTCCCGGGTGATTTCGGGCGCTTCTCCCGCGAGATCGGGCCGGCATCTGGATCGAGGGACGTCGCCTCCGGGGGCCTTTCGGAGGCTTCTTCCGTTCTCCTCTGCTCGTCCTCACCCCGCAGCGTCTTCGGCCGTGCACCATTTCGCGTGCGTCTTCCCCCCTCCCCCTCCTCTCCCCCCCTGCGGCGGCGCCCTGTTTTCTGATGCTCAGGTTCCCATCTCTCGGTGCTTCCAGCCGATCGAAACGCACCGTGCGTTGTTTTCGTCTGTCGGATCGCCTAGAAACGTCCGGGGCGGAAGACCTTCGAAGATGGGACCCCCCGCGATCGCAATCCGACCGCGCAGCTGGCGCACAGGGGTAAAGTAGGTTCACGGGCAATTTCTGCGTCGCTCCAGAAAATACCTGCGATCCCCGTTTCGAATTTCGGAACGGCCCTAGAGAAGGAGCCACGCGGGGACCGTGAAAGCCGAACGCGTCCCCGTTCTTCCGAAGTTGCGGAGCACGGGAGCTGTGGAAACCACTTGGACACAGACGTCTCTTCCGTTGGACTGTACTGCAAGGATCGGAATCTCTCCCGTCCGTCTTTAGGGAGACGTAACGGCAGCCTTGGAATGCCATGTAACCATCACGTTGCTGACACAACGTGATGGCACTCCAGTGCGAAAGAGATTCCGCGTTTGCCCTGCGAGGAGCTCAGAGCGGCAACCAGCGAGCTCGCGCGCTTGCAGACATCATCGAAGCAGCAGACCTGCGAGGTGGCCGAAGGGGCATCTCCTCCTCCCTTCCTCTTCCTCGTCCTCCCTCCTCCTTTCTCTCTCTGCCTCCCTTCCTTCCTCCTCCTTCCCCTCCTCCTCTTCACCTTCGAAGGGGTTCTGTTGCTGAAAGATGTCCTTCGCGTACATCCCTATAGGGAAGTGACGAAAGGATGCATGGATCGCAACTGAAAGACCATCTTGTGCACTCCTTATCTTTCTTTGGCTTCGATTCTGGTGGATCCAGGGTTTATTTTTCGGGAAAGGAACCGACGATGGTGCGTGACGCTCGGGCCTGCTCGTTCGCAGCACAACGGCAGCCTTTAAGACGGCTCTTGAAAGAAAAGAAGCAGAAGGCAGGGTGAGAGGCGCCGAGCCTGCCCGCCTCAAGTCCGGGCGAAACGCGCTGAGGTTTCAAGTGGCTCACCCTGCGTTCTTAGAGATCACCGGAGAGGCGCCATGCCGTTTTGACATCACAAAGCCGGTTTCAAGTGGTGCGCCCTGCATCCGCTTTCCCTTTCGCTCTGAGGGGACCCAACGTTCGTTTCTGCGCGCTTGTCGGCGGCTCGTTGGGATGCTGGGACCCCAGCAACGGCGATGTTGGAGCTGCAAATTCCTCTACTGCGCATAACCGAGCACTGCTTACCTAGCGAATCGTGGTCGGATAGATGACGGTGCCGTCTGATGCCCAGTGCTGCGGTGATCCGCTTGACGCACCGAACGACCGAGCACGGACCTCCCCAGCCCGAGCCATCTTTCGACCTGCGCTACCCCGGTGAACCAGGCGGCGGAATTCTTCGCCTCAGGCGCACTTGGTAACGCCGGCACACGGGTTTAGCAGGCCCGTAAAAGACCACCTTCCGAGTGTCAAGGTCGTGGATTCGGAGCACGGAGGTGAACCTGCCGTCAGAGCGGTCACTCCCAGCGAGAAATCGTGACCCGCCCGCTGGCAGCTTTCGGGTGTACGCAGAAGGCGATCGCGAACTGCGTCCGGATGAACCGAGAGAAGAAGAGATGGAAGATCTGGTCATTACCGCCGGTGGCTTCCCGAGTGACCTCCGGCGCGACCTCTCGCACCCGTGTGTACTTTAGTTTCGCATCGGAAAACGGCCATCCGTGTGCGTTTCTTTGTTTCGCGCAAACCCTTTGAATCCGGCATTCTCTGGGAGATCTTCCTTGCCGCCTTCCGCTGTTCCCACAGTCGTCGACGAAGCCGGCGTATTCGTGGAAGCGGGTGACCTACGATGGCTTGCGCGCTTGAATCGTGCGTACGAGCTGTAGTCTAATAGTCTGTGCCTGCGTCGGCAACCGTGCGTCTGCGGCCGCGCGCGGGGTCGAATCCTGCCCAGGGGATTGACGACGCGAAATAAGGGCGCGTCTTGGGTTTCGAGTCTCCCTCCCGCAAGATGGTGCTGGTTGGTCCACATGCTAAGGATGCGGCACCGGTGAAAGCTGGGTGCCCCCATTGGCCGGTCGGCATTGGATGTCGACCCTCCTTCCCGGAATCAAAGAGTCAGTTTCCCTTCAGGGTTCCCGTTCGGCTGTGAAAATGGCGTCGTCTTCTCCCTCGCGGGCCCCCTCCGTCGAGTACCATGTAAACCTGCCCTCGGATCGCTGAGCTGCCCTGTTGCACAATACAGGTGGACGAGTTCTCACGCCCGCCTTGCGTCCGGAATGTGTCGCAAGCATCGGGCTGCGCCGAAGCCCATCAGGTGCTCGACTGCAAGAGCACCCACCTCGTTTCGTTTCACCTCGCTGCGACATTGCCGAGTGACCGAGTCGGCGCACGCGGCGCCGACTCGGTCCACGCGGAGGAGGGAGCAGCGGAAAGATGCGCCGAGGTGCTGCTGCCTTGGCAACGTCGAGCTCATCTCGTTCGCTGGGTTGTTTTGCTGTATGCAGTGAGCAGAGGAAGCGGGTGCGTTGTTTCCGGTGGTTAGGGGAGGTCAGAGGTCCGACCGCTCGTGTTGCTGCAGATGTCGAAAGCACAAGCGGAGGTCGCGGTCGTGCTGTCGTTGCAGGAAGAAGGCCTTGTGGAATCATCCGTGACGCCTGAACGCCAAGTGGCAGGTCAGGCCAGTGCGAGGGCACTTTGGCGTCCCGCAGGCGAAAAAGTCTGCTGAAGCTGCAGTCTCCGAAGGGAAGGGGGGATGGGACAGTTCGTGCCTCGCCTGCTGCAGGCAAACCCCCGGCAGAGAAGAAGGTTTTTTTTTTGTGCCCCATTTTTAAGCCTCGCCCTTGAAGAAATCTGATCACCCCACTTTGGATTTCACAGATCCATTGCCAGTGCTTGAAGCCAGCGGGCGTCGTCAATTGGTTGCGAGGGTTTAAAGATAAATCACTGAATCGATCACATATGGGTGTCTCGGCAACGCGGTGATCGTTGGGTTTCGAGGGGAACGGAAAAGAGTCCGCAAACACCGCAAAGCAACCGGAGTGATACTCAATTCTTGTCGCGAACTTGAAATCCCTAGGCGGGAACCCACGGTCTTTCTGTTCTTGTCAACGTGTATCATGGGCTAGCAACCAACCACGGGAACCGAGGTAACCGGGGTAACCTCCCCTATGCGAACCAGGTTTCTGTCGCGTCTCAGCACTTCGTGTGCTTCGAATTCCCCGGGTTTGGGGGTGGGGTGGGGGGCTCTGTCGTTGTGTGAATTCAGGGTCTGGCAGTTAGCAGCGTCGGCCGGGTCTTATTTTACCGTCTTCTTCTAGTGCAGCGCAGACATGCAACAAATTGAGATACTGTATGGACAGTGTGTGGAGTGCAGCTCACAACAGCGACCTTTGCACCTCTTGCAAGAGCGTGGTCCGGCAGGTGCGCTCTGTCGTCTGCAGCAGGGAAATCCAGCGGACCGTGACGAGGATCGCCGAGCTGCCCTGCCGCACAATACAGGTGGACGAGTTCAGGGTCGAGTGCCTGACCCTCGTGGACAACTACTCGGAAAAATTCTTCGCCATCCTGCGCGCGCGCCTGGATCCTTCACAGCTCTGCGCCTCCATCGGCTTGTGCACTGGTGCCGCCGCCGCCAGTGACGATTTCTCAAAGCGCCTCCACTCCGAGCCCGACGCGCCCGTTCCCGTTCTGAATAAGCTGTCGTCCTACTGCTCCTACTGCCGTTCCATGGTGGACGCGCTGATCCAGGACATCAACGCCACTTCGCCGGACAGGCTCCTGAACACGCTGCTGATGGTAAGCGGGATGCCAGTCGAGGAACGCGCGCCGGCGCACCCATGAAACTCGTTAGGTGTGCGGGAACATGGGTAGTTTCAGCGACGGATGTCGCCAGATGGTCGTCTTGAACCAGGTCGAGATCCGCGAGTACATGTTGAACGTGAACACCAAGGAATTCTGCATGCTGAGCGGTTTCTGTTTCCCTCTGGCCACGAAAGCAAGTATTGCCCTTTTGCCTCCCGGCGTCGATTCTCTCTTCCCTTCCCTTCTTTTCGTCTCCAGGATTTGCCTTCGATTTGGCCCGAGGAAGTGGAAGATCTCGGGAGCAGCGAATGCTCCTTCTGCGCGCGCGTTTTCGAGAACTGGAGGAAGCTCATTCTGATGGGATCCACCAAGGATGAAGTGAAGCACATTTTGCAGGAACTGTGCGGTCTCGCAAAGGATGCCAAATCTCAGGTTGGTATCGGAAGGAGGAAAAGAGAAAGAAAAAGCAACAACAAACACAAGACACTCGGAAACACCGCGAAAGAGTTTCGTTTGCTCCTTTTTTTCCTTTTAGTGTTTGTTCTTTTTGGAAGAATACTTCGATGAGTTCTACGTGATGTTGCTATCTTCGGATGGTAAAAGCGTGTGCACAACCTTGAGGATTTGCGGCAGGAAGTCGGATGACCAGGTAGCGACGTCCTCCCCGTGTCTTGACGAGTTCGCTGATTTCGGCGCAGGAAACGTCGTGGCTGACGGCTTCTCCCGACGTGGTCTCCGCATACAAGAAAATGATCGCCTTCAAGACGGGCGGAATTGCCTTTGCCGACGATAACCTTTGCTACGTGTGTGAGCTGCTCTTCCATGCCCTGCAGGACTTCCTCATGAACGACACGACGGAGGTCTGTTGCCTCCGCTCGTCGGGTAGTAACCCTGCCATGATGCTAGAGGCAAATCACCCACTACGTGGAAATGGGCTGCCAGTATCTCCCCGAGAGTCTCATGAACGAGTGCGAGGTGTTCGTGGAGGAATACGGCAAAGCGATAATCGTGATGTTGGCTCAGCGCTTGGACCCCTCCTTGGTACTGCGCGCTCCCCGACCATTCTTGTTTTCGGTTCATTGGGTGGACTGGGGATTTCCCACGGTTCCCCTCCAAAAGAGCCTTCGACGGCCTTTTTTTTTCCTCTCTCTCTCTCTCGTTTCAGGTTTGCATTGACATACACGTGTGTCCCCATCAGCGGGCCTCCACGGAATTGGCCCTCGGCGGCAGCGAGTGCATCATTTGCAAGCTGGTGGTGAAGGAGCTGATCATTCTGCTCAAAGACATGAACTTCCAGGTTTGTGTCGAGGGCAGAGGAAAATCGGGAAGAACCCAGGATCTGTTCCAGGAAGTGCTGGACGAAGTGGACAAACTGTGCTCCAAGCTGCCCAACTCCGAGCTGTCCTTGGAATGCAAAGAATTCGTGAACACCTTCGGCATGGTCGTCATCAACTTCATATTTCAAGAAATGAGCCCCGAGCGCATCTGCAAGGTGCTGGAGTTCTGCTATTCTTTCGAGACGCACAACCTGGTCGACGACGCGACGCCACAGGAACCAGGTACCGGCGCACGCGGCTCTGTCCCCGAGAAGAGTGCGTGCGTTCTTCCCGAATTGCCCGCGGTGACTGCAGGCTGCTTTCGTTTTTTGGTTCAGCGAGCAACGAGATTCCGAAGCTCGACGCGAGAACGATGAAGCAGCAGCCCAAGCTGCAGCGAGACGCTAACAGCGCGTGCATCATGTGCGAGTACGCGGTGCAGATGCTGCGTTCCTCCGTTTCCAACGAATCGACCGACGAGGAGATCAGGGTGGCCGTGCAGTCGATTTGCCACAGCATGCCGAAGACCGTATACGTGGATTGCGAGCACCTTCTGAGCCCTTACAAGGACCACATGGTCCTCCTCATGACCAACAGGCTTTCAAGTCAGCAGCAGATTTGCCAGAAAGTCGAGATGTGCCCCTTGGTCGGGGCCAAGCTGAATGGCGATTCGGACAAAGGTGAGAGGCCTCGCCTCCCTTCTGTTTTGCCTCGGGCTCCATTTTCGTACTCGTGGGCGCTTACTGGCGCGTTTCAGAAGTCCAAGGACCTGTGTACCTGCCAAGATGCAAGGTCTGCCACCGCATCGTCGAATACTTCCACAGGGCCGGAAGAAGCGATGACGACGACAGCCAAACGAGCTTGGACGCCGTAATCGAGAAAGTGGTTCAGTACGCGCCCGAACCAATGCGGCAAAGAGTAAGCAGAGCGGGCGGGTTCGCGGGACGAGTTCCTCCCGTGATCCAAAGTGCAAGGACGTGATCCACCAGTACGGCCCTCATTTGGTTCAGCTTATCGAGCAGAACGTGCACAGGAGCGACGTCTGCGAGGCGCTGGTCATGTGCCCCTCGTCCAGGCAGAACCCCAGGTACATCCTGGGCGGTCCCCACTGCGCTTCGGGCGCCTCCTACTGGTGCATCTCCCGCAGTCACGCCAAAGCCTGCAAGGTAAAGGGTCGCGTCCATTGCGCGCGCCGCCCCTGAAATCCCGTTTCAGGCCGTGGCCTACTGCCAGAGCACGATATGGAAGTCAGTGATCTTGTACTGAGCGGGAGCTGCTGGGGCCGCGGGTCGGCCACATGCCCTCTTTGATTCTTCGCACGTAATAAAATTCATCCGAACCAAGGGGACCTCACTCCGTTAGGTTCCAAGTGCGTCCGCAAGAGGCATGGAAGTTGCGGCGGCGAAGGAAAAAAAAACACACAAAAAAAAACAAACTTCTTTGTACCTTTTCGTGTTACAGGCAGATGTTTCATGCTTTGAAAAGTGTCTCTTATTCACCACGTGGATGGGGGATCACGTGCGGTTTGTTTGGGTTGTTTTCCAGGAGCCAGTGTCCCAACCACTGAATGGGGTCCCTAGGCATTTCCTTGTAAAGAGCTGTCAGTCCTTTCATTAACGTTCCTTGAACGCAGTTGTAGATGTAGTCGCGTGCTTGTAGGGGAGTCATGATCGGTTCCAGGACGACTGTAGGAGTTGGGGGGGCTTGCCATTCGGGAACCAAGCAAAACGTTCTTACTCTCGGGGAAGAAGAAGTGGATTTCCCTGTGAGCATCTCTGGAGCTGCCAGATGCGTGGAACCCGTTCTGGATGGCGTTCACGCCGTACCGGGCACGCAGACTTCCCGGAAACGACGAGGTTGCGTTTTCCAGCTGCGCCGTTTCTAGGATTGGGAAGACCGCGTGGCCCTACTTACGTTGGAAGGGCCCACCAGCAGTTGCCACTGCTTGATGGCGTCCACCTTGGCCAGAACCATGACGCGAATGTCCCCTTTGCACAAACAGCTCACCATGTTCGAGAAGTCCGGACCGCCGTAGTGGTCTTCGTAGAATTCGCTCGCCTCCTCGGGGGTTAGGCGCGTGTGCTTTTCCTGCGCGGAATCGAACGCGGGGGTTACAAGCCCTCAGAGTAAAAAACGCGAGGTTTTTCCAACGCCGAGACCTCAGCGGTGAATCCCGAAATCGCGCCTGTGCCGGTGCAGGTTCCAGAAGGGGTTCGATTTCGACAAGTTCCATCCGATCAGGTGACCCCTGCCCCTCGTCCTTGTGCCGAAGAACGAAGGACAGCGGAGAGGCAAGCGTTTCTCTGCAGCTCCTGAAGTTTCGTCGGCATCCCTTGCCGACGCATGGCTGCTGCCTTCCGTCTTCCTCTGCTGTTTTTATGCGCCGCCGTGGGAAAGATTAAGGAAAAAAAAAAAGTGTCTTCTCGGTCGAGGTGTCACCCACACCTTACACAAGCTGCGTTCCGGAAATTGTGAATGTGGTGATGGGACCTGGATGTATCGTGTGCAGTGTACACTTGATGGACCCGCCGGTACGAAACGGTTGCCGGGTGAAAATTCCGGCCATGTTTCCGTCCTCTCGCTTGCACCCTGGGAAGGACCCCGTCCCAAAGTGAATTCGTCCCAGGAGGGAAGGAAGGCCGTAACGTCTTTTCGCCCCCGCGAAGACGCAAGTGCCTTGAATCTCGTGGACCGGCGTAAATAGCAAAACGGTCCTACGACGGCGGAGGCAGCTCCGTGACCTCTCAAACGGAGCGGGAAAGCGCTCGTGCGGACAGTCGCCGTGTAGTTTGCTTGTGACGAGTCGCACCGATGATTTCTGCACATGATGATGATGATGATGCAAGCGCATGGATGGTTCACGAAAGCTCTGGATTTTTGGTACTGAATGAGATCGGTGCTTGTCAGAGAAGGCTTTCCGTAGCTAGGAGCGCACGCTAGGCTGTTTCAGCAGCAGAAGCTGAAACAGCACTCGAAAAGCAAGAATTCTGAAGGCTATTTTGCTTGCGCAACACGGGGGCCGTCTCCAGCTGTCGCTTTGCGGTAACCGCCCACAGCACGACTTTTCGAAACATGCAGTCCATTATCATTGGACTCTGCGAATGAGTTTTGCCGTGGATGACTCTCCCCTACCAACCGTGATGATTTTTTTTTTTTTTTTTCCCCTTTGTTCTGTGTACTTTTGCCCCGTTTTCACTGCCTCAATGGCGAGAGCACAGGTTTGACGACAAAGGTACCCTTACTCACTGCTGTAATGACGAATCCATGGCTCCTGATTTCAGTAGCCACTTTATCCGAGAATTTGTACGCTTCCGGCTTGACTATCGCCAAGGTCTGCTCCACGTGGATGGAACAGCCTTCTTTTGGATCCACGTCCATGGGACCAGCGCCCGAGGGTTCTTCGCTTTCCGTGGGCGAACAATCGCTCGGCAGCTTTCGTAGGCTGACGGAGCCTTCCTTCGCGCGGCCGTCGCGTGGCGACCGCCGGTCGCAGCTATGGGTCTACGAGAGGAGTGCGCACGGCGCCAGTGGGGGTGTTCGCGATCTCTCGGAGCTTCAGAATGTCCGTGAAAGATCCTTCGAAACGGTGTGCACGTTTCCAGATTCATGGGCATCGGTGTGCGAGCATGCCGTGGGAGGTGATTAGTAAGTACGGCTGGCTGTGCCGATTACGGTGTGGATATGTATTTATCTGTGTGTGTGTGTGTGTGTGTGTGTGTTGCAGCGTATGTGAATTCCATATGCTTTCTTTTAAGGTTGCTTTTTCTTTTCTCTTCAAGGTTACGTGACCATCACTTTGGCGACGCCGCCACCACCACCACTATAAAAGGCGTCCTATATATCCGATCGTGTGTAAATCGCGCTCGCTGTTGATTTCCAGTGCCATGGCAACCTCTCTCCCCCTCTCTCGCTCGCTTTATCGATAAAACTTTTCGGGAGCCGCGAAAAATGGGGGGGGGGGGGGGAGGAACCGGCAGCCGCGCATTGTTGGAAAGGCGCGATCGGTGCGCGCTCCAGAACACTCGCTGCGGAGGATGCAGGGTCGGATGCGTGCTGGAAAACATCACGATGCTTCGATTTCATCTTTGGTCATCTTTGCGACGGGGCAAGGCACGGGGGCGCGCGAAGAGGTCACAGCGTGGCGCGAGACATGACGAAGAGGCGCGTGTCCCGTGTTCCTAAGGACGCTGCAGACGGGAATCTTCAGCGAACGCCTTGGCGCTGCAAAGGAGCAAAAGTTGGTTTGCTTTGGATGGGTTGATTCAAAATTACTCCGCGGATTCAAGATCGTCGTGTTCCGTTCCTTGGATGTGCGCTGCTCCCATTCCCCCATCCTTCCTTTTTCCCCCACCCCAGCGTGCTCCTCAAGCTTTGCTCTTCGGTTGAATTGGTCTTTTGCTCGGGCCGCTTGTGGCACGCGTGGCTCCTCTCCCTTCCCTTTCTAGATGCACCCGCTCGTCCGTATAACTCCCCGGACGTCTCGGCTGGAAACCACCGAACCGAACCGCAGCATCAGCTGGTTTTCCACGGAGTTCTCCTCCCTCCGTGTCTCCCTCGAGATCGACCGCGAATGCTGCAAGAAGGATCGGGAGCGAAAAACGTGTTCGAAGATCGGTTCTCCCACAGACCGTCATCCTTAATGTCGCTGCTGAAGATCATGTGGGAAGTTTCTCGGGGTGCGCGGACGGAAAAGGTCAGAAAAGGAGCTCGGGGGAAAGGGCCCCTCCTACCGCTTTCTGAGACGTGAGGAACATGCGAGCAGTCTTTCGGCTGCGAACTGGAGAATGCTGGAGACTGAAAGTAACTTTCCTGGGAATTGTACCCGGGTGTGGGTCCGTCACTTCATGAAGGGCGGAGAGGTCACCCCACGGCTGTTGGTCAATGACCGAAAACAACGCGCGGAAGAGCTCACATCTCTCCCTCTTACTACTTGGACGCAAATAGAGCGTTCTCAAGGACGTGGGGACGCCCTTTCCAGGAGTCTCCGGTTCAGTCTCCCGTCTTATTTGACGAAGACCCATCGCCTTCAGGAACAGGCAGCCCTCCACAGCCGGGAGCTCGAGGAGGGGGAGGCTGCGCTCTCTTCAGAGGGCAGCTTCAGGGGCGTCCTCCGGCCCATCGCAGGCGCAAAGGCGAGGAGGGGAACTTACGGAGGCGTTCGTGATGCAGAGATCCTTCCTCGATAGCCGAAGGAAGCCAAAAGACCACCCAGTCCATGGAGGAGTGGAGGCCAAGTCCCGTCCCACCTCTCAAGACTTTAGCGATCAAAGCACGGGAGAACCTTCCTCCGGGGTGAGGTCAGCCAGGGATGGCCTAACGGCTGAGAGTGCCTGAGAGGAACCTTGCAGAGGAAGAGGAAATAACCTCTGGTTCCGGATGCGGAGTGTCACCTCACCCGTTCCCTTTCCTCGGAGTCTCCAGGCACAGTGGCGTATCTGCGCCTCCTTCATACGGCGTAGAGGCCGCTTTTTCGTCTCGGAAACGCCGGCCTGGAGGTGCTCACCAGCGTCTCGTCTACCATAGGAAACAACGGAGGACCTTGCATGCCCCTCCCTCCTTCTGCGGGAGCTTACCCACAGCCCGGGACGTCCTGGCTAGAAAGCCAAGAAGCTAGGAAGGGGTGGCTTTAGGTAGGGGCTGCCGGCTGGTGCCCACTTCCGTGGGGTGCCAGGCCTCTCTACTGGATCGTCTTGCAGCCCCGTCTAGAGGACGGTTTGCGACAAGCGAGCGCGGTGCCTGCCGTAACGCGATCCTCTCTGCGCAAGGAGGAGAAAGCCAAAAAAAAAAAGGGCAGAATCCTCCGTCCTCGCCTGCGTGCATCCTCGGACTCTCGGGTCTCAGGGAAACCCGGGACGAAACGCCGAGAACTCTCCGTGACTCGGGTTTCACGTGCCCGCCCATCTCTCTCCGACGCACGGCGAGCGTGTTTTGCTCAAGGGGCGGACGGGACGACAGGCTGAACGCAGCAAGGCGGTGCATGTGCCTGCGGATGGAGGGAAGGGGGACAAGAAGGGACGCCGTGAACCGTACAAGCTCTCTCTCCCTTAGGGAGGCGGCTGATCTTCCCACGGGACCGGCGGCGGCAGATGCGTCAAAAAAAAAAGAAAAAAGAAAACAGGGCTCTCACGAGCGAGCGAGCAAAAGAAGGAACGCAACGACCGAATAGGAGAAACCCGACACTCAGCAGTCGACATACACCCTGCGCGCGGTTCCCGGCCCTGGACTGCCTACGTTACTTCCACGGGCTCCGCTTCCTTAGGTGAATGGCGGCAGCGAAGGTGCTCTTCGTCTTGCTCGCGCTTACCGCGGCCTGCACGGTCGGGAGAGGACACGTGGAGCGCCAGATGTCCGCGGACGGTACGTCGTGGAAGGTAGGATGGGTGCCATGCGATCAGGCGTTCCCTTCTGTCCCCGTTTCCTCTCTTCTTCCGGATCGGCAACAGCGGTATCCGGCCGCAGTGGCTCCGTCCACCAGCGAGTTGGCCCGCCTCCTGTGGTGTGTGTGTATGTGCAGCGCGCGCAGAGAGGAAGAGAGGGTGGTGTGGGAGGGTGTTCGCAACCATAGGAGTCCCGCAACACGATATTGAACGAAAAGCAAAACAGCGGAGACATCTAGTCGCCGGTCCGGGGATTTTTTCCTGCATCCGAGGTGCGTCGACAGAGTGATCCTCTGCACGCAGCTCGTGCTTCCCTCGAGAGAGCAGGCAGGCTGCGTTTCCCATCCGACGGTGCCGTGGATTTTCAGGAAGTTCACTTTTGCGTCGCCCCTCCCTCGCACTCACTGTAACCATAAGCGCTTCAGGGAGGGAGGGGGGGGGGAGATGCACGCGTACATCCTCGGATTTCTGTTTCCTTCCCCCCCTCCCCATCGACAGCTGTTTCGCTTTAGCAGTACAATTTATTCGTCGGTGCCAATTGTACTCTTTCTTCACAATGTAATTGATGACACCGCCAGAATTTGTCTCCTTCTCCCTTCCGTTTGGATGCAGGATCGTCATTACTAAATGACAGCCGTGTTACGTCAATTACCTGAGAGAACCGATCGAAGTTCATCCACCGTATGAGCTCACGAGGATGTGTCTAGAGTATTGCAATGGTCGCAGGCACTCGTCGCGCGATGCACGGTGTACACAATCGACATGCACACATGAGCGGACCTGGGTGCACACACTACGCGGCATCCTCCTCTTCGTAGACTGAAACAACTGGAAATGCATCATACCGCCGCAATTCAGGTGTGACGAATGCACATCTTCCTGCCTCCAGGCACCCCTTCGCTGCCCAGGGTTCCGAGCCGACCTCGGCTACCGTTGACCGGTGAGCAGCGAATAACCAAAGCAACTGCGTGGATTTCTAGCTGGCCACTGCGTTTGAGCGAAGAACCCGCTTTCTCACATTGCTTTGGGTCGTTTATCTTCCCGTGACCACATCTCGCACCCAACATCCCATCTTTCCGGACAAAGAGACCCAGGCACCGCAAACCACCGAGGTTGAGCCTTCGCTGTGGCAAGTCCGGGAAGGACTTCCAGATTTCCCCTATGCGCATAAGACTTTGCCAGCTCTTTCGCTGCCAGGGTGTACAGCAAGGTGTACCGGCCAATCTCCTCGAAGGCATCGCCGTTCTTTCCGGGCATCTTCGCCGGAGGACTTTTTTTTCCTCCGCTTCGCCCGTCCTGGAACTCCTTGCCGCGCGCACCACGCACCGTGTTTTGGTGCCATCGACGGCGCAGTCTTCGGGCGTCCAGCTCCCAAGGGGGGTCGAGATGGGTGGGTGGTGTGCGTGCACCCACTCATCTTGCTCATCTTCGGTCCCCGCCACGGGAACACTGCCGTACACTCTCGCCCCGGAATTAGGCCTGCAAGAAGCGGCCGGCTCCCCGGGGTACCTCCGTTTGGTGCAACGAAACGGAGCTCTTGCGTCCGAGGCAGCGCAAAATCTTCGCCGCTCTTCCGCCCGCTTCTGAGCCCAAGAAAGAACCAGCAGTATTGAAATCTCTGATCGCGCTTCCCTGACGAGTCGGCGCCCTCATGGGGGCACTGGAAAGGATGCGAGGCTTTCAGCCGAACAGAGTGAGCCCGTCTACCAAGACTGTCAGCAATCTCTCGCAGACCCGACAAGGCGTCTTATTCCTCGTCGCCCTTCCTCTTCCTTTCCCCCGTCCTCTCTTCCTCTTGCTTCTCCTCTTTTTCTTCCCTTCCTCCTCCCCACTTCGAGCCCTGTCGGACTGAGGGAGCAGTCCAATAGAAGGGAGACGTCTCTGCACCTGACATCAGCTAAGGGGATTCCGGTCGATCGCACCGCTGCCGTAGTTCGGACAGGTGTTTCCAGGTTCCCGGCTCGGGTCCGCGATCTGGAGCGAAGAAGGAAAGCGCCGTCACCCGTGGTGGCTTTCCGTGTGCGGTGGGCTCTCCTCCCGGCAGGCGAGTGGGACGCTCGCGGACGGGTTCTGGGCCGCTCTCTGTTGACTTTCCAAGGGCGCTCCCTCGAGCAGGGAGAGGGATTTCCGACAAGAGGGACGGAGGGATGCCCTCCGGAATGTCTACTCTCCTCCGTTTCCATGGTTTCGGGCAGCTGAGAAGGGGAGAGGGGAGTAAGGAGAGGAACGGGGGTCGTGTCGCGTCCCAGCCCAACCGCACCCCCACACGCGCCCTGCGCGCGCTCCAGAACCACCGAAGGAGCCCCTTCTTGCAGCGGAAGAGACCCTCCGGACCCACCGTCATCCCGCTGGGCGCGGAGAGCACCTTCGACTGGCTGCTCTCGTGGCTCTCCTACACGCCCTGGTCGCCATGGGAACCGTGCTCGGCGTCCTGCCGGACCTACAGGTACAGGTGAGCACCGAGGGCCGGCGCGCGCGTCGAAGGGGGTCTCGGGAGGGCTCCTTCCCTATTCTTTCCCTCCACTCCCCTCCCACTTCCTTCCCTCAGGGTGGACGGCACGCGGCCCTCCGCAGAGCCTTACGGCCGCTCCTGCTGCTCGGTCACTCGGTTGCCAAGGGAACGCGGAAGTCCGGAGGAGCCGGTTCTTCCCGCGGGGAAGGGGGGGGGGGCTCACGTCCTGACAAGCAGGAGAAGGGAACCTCGGTCTTCCGGGCCACGGATCAAGGGTGTGATCTTCCAGGGTGTGTCTTGAGGACGGCCTGATGTGCGACGGCGACGTGCAGTACCAGTGGGGCCTCTGCTACACGCGCGGTTCGCCCTGTCACCGAGAGGTGGCCAGGAGGGTACGCTGCCTGGAGAAAGGGCGGTGTGGAGGCGTCGACCTCCAGGAGGAGGAGGAAGAGGAGGAGGAGGAGGAGGCGAAGGAGGAGAAGGAAGGCCACCCGCCCGCCTCCAGGGGCACCGGTCCACCTGGCGGCCCCCTCGGGGAGTGCGGCAGATCGCGGTTCCCCGCGCGCGTGCGGCGCATCATCGGAGGCCGTCGGTCCAAGAGGGGCAAGTGGCCTTGGCAGGTGCTGCTGCTCAGCAAAGAAGTGAGCCCTGCGCGGTGAGGCGCCCTCTGCCTGGCAGCCCGCCCTTCCTCCTTCACCCCCCGGGACTCCCTCCCCAGGTCATGGTGTGCGGCGGGACGCTCATCTCCACGCAGTGGGTGCTGACGGCTGCGCACTGCCTGGACGACAGCGTCTTCCTGGGACCGCTCACGCTCCGCGTAGGCGAGTACCACCGCCTGAAGAAGGAGGACTCGGAGATCGACGTCAAGGTCTGTGGAGTTCGCCCCCGGGGCGTTTCGCCCACGCCAGCGTGAAAGGAGGGGACGACCGCGGCAGCGGTCCACCGTCTTCATCCATCCCAACTACGACCCCAGCATGGTGGACTACGACGTCGCGCTGATCCGACTGCCCTCGGCCGTTCCGCAGAGCGACTACATTAGCTCGGCTTGTCTGCCGGCCCACAGGAGCCCGCTGCCCAAGCCGGGAACGAGCTGCGTTGTCACCGGATGGGGAAAGACGTCCACTCGGGACCACCTGGGCGCCATCATCCTGAACGAGGCTGCGGTAAGCGCGCTCCGTGCTTCTTCTCTTCCTCCGTTCCTCCTCCTCCTCTTCCCATTTTCTTCTCTTCCTGTTCTTCACTTCCTCCCTCCTCCCTCCTTTTCCTCCTTTCTTCTTCTTCCTTTCCTCCTCCTCTTCCTTCCTCCCTGCCTCCCTCCCTTCTCCTTCCTTCCTCCCTTTTTCCTCTTCCTCGCCCTCCTTCTCGAGGGAAGATTGTGACGAGAGGGGGTTTACTGGACGGGAACAGCAGGACAGTCGGGTGGGCGTCCCACGTGGACAGAGCTGTGCTGCCCCGATTTTTCTGCGAACGGGCATTGACGAGCAGACAGCGGCGTCCAAGGGAGGAAGGAACGAACTTCCGGGGATGCGGGAAGCTGCCATCTTGGGACACGGGATGACGGATGGGCAGGTTCTGCCTCGTGCTCTCCCGAAGAGAGCGTCCGTCTCAGTCGGGTGGGAGCGTCATAAATGGGCAAAACGCCAAAAAAAAGGGAGCGCTGCGCAGACGCGTCTGTTTGGGGAAGGGGAGCAGGAAGCAAGGCTACAGGGGTCAGGGGTGCGTGGAAAGAAGAGAGCGGGCGGTTTTCCGCGCTCCGAGATCGCCGAAGGACGGCTCAGTCCCACGGTGCTTGCGCGCGCGTGGGGCCAACGTGGCCCAAGCGCATGCACGGGGAGCAGACGTGGTCGCCTGCACATCGGGAGGGACTTCTCTGGCATCGGGCGCTGACGACCCCGAGCGCTCCGCATCCATCTGAAGCGCGCGCCATGCCCAACTTCCTTTCGCTGAACGTTCCGTGTCGTGAGCCATCTTTGCGTGAAAAGCGCTCTCAGACCTTTGCTCACTAACGTATTACCACTATAAATATTCCACGTAAATGTATCTAATGTGTTTAATTAAGTAATCGCCATATAAGTGCGTTTAATATCCACATTTAGTATTCACATGTTCATTTATATACGTGTAAGCCAAGTAAGTAAACATCGGTACATTTGTGCTGCATGACATGCATCAGTGGCCATTTTCTATAGGAATTAATTTATATCATCGTGTGTTTGCTCATTTCACTTTATAAAATAATTAATAATTAAAATAAAACAATTTGGTCTTTGATTTCGTTTATTAAAAATTCAAGATTGGGTTTCTGGATTCATGTCCTTCACCCACTAGCCTGGGGACGTACCCAGTGACCGAGGAGGCGATCGGAGGTGCAGGCCCCACCCTTCGAGGGAGGGAGATAGAAGAAGCACTCGCTGCAAGGAGTGCCCAGACGCGATCACGGCGGGGGGCGGGAGATGTCCGCGGAGCCTGTCTCTGGCGGGTGCCCCCGGTCCAAGACACAGTCCCGCTTTTCCCCCCGAGCGCACAGCTCCCACGTGAGCGTCCTCCCTCCTCTTTCGCTCGGATAGAGGCCGGAGCGGCCCTCCAGCTTCGCGGAGAGGTCCAGCGGGATGAAGCCCGGGGGAGTGCGGCGGCCGGCCTGAGCGGAACATCCCTGGGCTCATTCCGGGAGGTTCTCCACGGGGAGGGCGCGCAACCAGCTCGGAGGTAAGACGCCGGCTCTACGCGGGCCAGTCCGCCAGCAACGCGCGACCCCGTGGGCGCAGGGGCTGCCGCCCGTGTCTTCTTCAGCAGAGGAAGGTCGCATGGGGGAGGGAGTTCCCTGTGACGCGCGGAGCAGAGGCTTTGCTTTTCCTTGTCGTCTTGGCGGAAAAATAAAATAAAGAAAGGGAGTGGCCCTCGGTGCCTCGTGGAACGTCCGGGTGGTTCTGCCGATGCGCTGCGAGAGGGCTTGGTTCTGCGCGTTGGCGCTCCCGCCGTTCGCCGTGCCTCGTTCGGTCCGCGCACGCGCCGCGGAGGCGGCGGAGCTGCGAGCGCGCGAAGGGGCGCCTCTCTGCTCTTTGTCTGCCTGCGGCCGAGGCCTGCACGCGGGCCGGCCGCCGACAGGTCCAAATCCCGAGGCGTCGTCACCCCATCCCCTTCCCCCCTCCCTCTCGCGCGCGTCCTTGCCTTCTCGTCGAAGGCACTCTCCGCGCTTCTAGACCTTTCCTTGGCCTGGCGCAGTGATACTCGACCTTTCGTCTTCTCGGGCCACATACATAAGTTTGCAGCTATTACGCCGGCTGTACATAGTACGTTATACATTATAATATAATCATGCAAAAAAAAAAAAAATACATTAATGTATTTTAATACCACAAATTTCAGCACAATGTAAATTTTTTTTACATTCATATATTGTATGCAAAAAAACCTGAAGGATGGATGGATGTAAGCAAGCACTTTTTTAATTGTGGTGAGTTGAGCACACACTGTACTCTTTCCGCGTACGAACACTTAAAATTCCAAGAAACGAGACTGTACGCAGACGACAACCCGCGAGAGGCGCTGTGAGCGTAGGGCTGCCAACCGCATTGCCCAACTGTCAGAAGTTTAAAGAAATTCCCAATGGATGGGCCGCACAGGGAAGCTTGGCGGGCCGCAGGCCTGGCGTGAGGAACGAGCGCTATTACTGGGAGGGTCTGGCGAACCCGCCTCGGGGTATCTGTCGTCTTGCAGGCTGCAGACGATGCCCTTTGCACGAATTTTAGGGGAGGGCAAAGTTTCCTTTTTTGTTGTTGTTGTTGTTGTTGCTGTTCCTTCGAACAACCGCGCCGCCGGTAGTAAGCTGCTGCTGCTTCGGGAGGCCAAGTGGAATGTCGTGTTTCCATGATTTCAGGTTCCCATCGCCAAAGACGATGAGTGCAGATACATTTACGATTACCACTTCAACCCGAAAACCATGTTCTGCGCGGGATACAAGAACCAGACGATCGACACGTGTGTGGGCGACTCCGGCGGTCCGCTTCTGTGCCTCCACGAGGAGAGATGGACCATTTACGGGATAACCAGTTTCGGCGACAAGTGCGGGAGGAAGGGAGTCTACGGGATTTACAGCAGAGTTCCGGCGTTCGTCAGCTGGGTGGTCAGCGTCATGGAACAGAACTGAGAGGAGAGCCCGACGTCGTGTCGGTTTCAGAATTCGAGCACGACGACTTGTCTTGCGCCTCCGATATAGAACGCATTTCGCAAAGGTCGTGAAGTGTCCCTAAGGGAGCGCGCTTTCGCTATGGGGTGCATCGCTGAGGGACGGGAGCGTCGTTCGCATCCGGCAAAATATCCACAATGCCCCTCCCTCACCCCCGTCCTCAAGAAAGTGAGCCGTGGGAGGTAACCTCACCTGGCAACCGTTTCCACGTCCGAAGTGGCCGGCGTTCTTCGCGCGTCGCAGGAAGAGGGAGGGAGGCGAGCGCCGAAATTTTCCCGTGAGGGTTGGTCGCACTGGTCGGGGTGGCGGTGAGTTCGGGAGAGGCCGTCGAGTGTTCCCGTGGTGCAATCCGATCGCTTCCGCCCCGCGCGCCACGAGGTTCTCGAAGGGATTTTTCGCCTCGCTGCCGCACTCGACGGCTGCGGCACGCAAACAAACCGGCGAAGATAAACACTTGGCCCGGATAAGATGCTTAGCATGCGACCGGGGATTTGGTCGTGCTGATTTCTGGTTTCATTTTTTCGCACCCCTTTTCACCATCGTGTCCCGCCGAGGACACGCTGGTGGAGCAAGATGGCGCTTAGCTTGGATGAGATTTTCGCCGCAATCCTGACCGGAGGTCCTCACCGTACATTCTATGTAACTTTATCTACAAGCACTACCGGGTCGGAAGGCGCGAAAACGAGAGGCAGAGAGAATTGCGCGCACCACGCGAAGACAGCAAAACGTGGACTACTTCTTGCGGACCACCGCACAGGGGCATGCAGATCCGCCCGCGCGGCCTTCCTGCTTTTCCGACTCCCAGGTTGCATCTGCAGAATCTACTCTTCCGGGTCGCAGCCTCTTGTTCCCCCCCCCCCCTCCCTTAATATCAGGGCGTCTTCCGCTTTTGGCACTCCACCTTCTTATTGGGAGCGAAAAGTTTTTCCGATCTGGCGGAGAAAATACCCCAGAAGTCTCTGGTCGGAAGGCGGGCAAGGTCTTCCGTGGCTGACCGTCGTCCCGTCAACTCGTTCTCTTCGGGTCGAAACACGCGTGCTCCGAGACAGCTCCGCTTCAGGAAGATACGTCCGACCGCGTTTCGCTCTCGAAGCCACCGCAACGACTTTGTTCTTCATCCGATGCTTCGGTTGCGCATGCTCATGAGACCCTGAGGCCTGTGGCCGGCGACCGTGAAGTTCCACCGATTGCAGATGATGGGCAGTGGCACCTCGGTACTCGACGGTGTCGGAACTCGTCAAACTCCGTACTCGTCGTATTTTGCCGGAAAAAAAAAAAAAAAGTTTCGACGCTTGGCACGTGCTCGGAACTCGACACCCCACTCTCAAGATGAGTGGACGCTTTCGTCAAGCTCGCCAACAGTGCCGAACCTTTCCACGGAGTGTCTCCTGCGAATCGTTCCTTCTTTCCTGCGCTTCATGTGCACTTTAAGCGTTAATCATGGCTCCTAAAATGGTTAAAAATGACACCACCATGAAGTCTGGAAAGGAACTTGTTCGGAACTCGTCACGAGTTCCGGAACGAATTACCGGCGAGTACCGAGGTACCACGGTATGCGTGTATACATACATACATATCTATATAAAAAAAGACCTTGGTGCGTTGTATACATGTATTGCTACGCAATCCCAAGGGTTAAAACGGAATGCCCATGCCTCGACATCAGCAACTTCAGTTTTAGAGCACTTTTCGACAGATCCCAGTTTCCACGCACGTTGCTTTAGCTTTGGAAGAGCAGTTTGCTGGGATGGAGGGAGCGCAGTCGGTCATCTCGAGCACAGGAAAAAAACCTGGAGGCGACGAATTTTGGAGGTTGTAGCAGACGCGAGAGACGATTCTCAAGGGAAGAGCAAACGCTGATCGTGAGGAGGTTGGTGCATCCACTTGGTGCAGACGTCGGAAGAAAATTGCTCGTGTGCCGTCCGAGACAAATTCCCGCTCGTGGCTCTGGGGTTGGCGCCCTGTTTAAAGGTGGAGCCTGCGCCAATTGAGATTGAGCTCGGATCTTCTTATTCGGGAAGCGTGGGCAGGAAGAAATTCTTCCTTGAAACGAAGAAAACGCGCCGGTCGGCGCGAGCAGCCGACGTCATCGCAACGGCAGCATTTCCAGGAGTGTGGCAGGGACCCATAATCTGTGGCAATCTTCTTCGCATCGGAAATCGGCCACGCTGCTTTTCTGCGGACTTGTTTTCGGTCAGATTAACCCTAGAGGGGTAGCGTGACGATTTTGTGCATAAATGATCACGTGGTGTCATAGTAGGACACCGATTAAAATCATAAAGCCTTAATAATTTTTCATAAACATTTTATCTTGTTAATGAATTACAATTACCTTTACAAATTATCTTATAAGTTATTTGCACATTCACAACGCAAAGGCCTTCGGCGTTGGGCACACGTGACTTTTTTGCAACAGGCACGTGCGCTTTTCCCTTCTTTTCCGGTTGGCGGAACGCGGAGGAACATTTCGCAGAGCTTATGGGCGGTTGAAGGTTCCTGTGGAACATCTCGGAACCTCAGGTCTTCTTCATTTGGTACAGAGAAAATCAAATTTCTCAAAGAACGAGGCGATTCCTTGCACTGCGACCGCCGCTCCCCATGAGGAGTTGGAGGCTGGTATCCTAAATTTTGAAGGAGCATTTTTCTGGAAATAACTTTATAATTTGGATTTCCAAGGTTGTTGGCAATGAACGCCACATACGAGTTTATCCCATCCCCGTCTAGCATTCCATAAAAAACTCCCAAAGGCCATCCACATCACTTTCATCAGCTGCAAATTCGTCGCCTTGTACGCTCCCTGCTTACGAATTTCCGTCATCTGAATCCTGGCCTTCATCGGTGAAAAGTCTTCCCAATTAGTTTCTCCTCCTTCATGGCGTCCAATCAGCCCTTACACTGTGTGAAAATTTCATAATGAGAGGCCAGGAGTGCAAATTGCTATAAGGTGACGTGGTGCCGTGTACGACACAACCGGGCTCACATTGAAGCGCAGTCAACCGATGTGCACGCAATTGCGACTGCAGGCACACGGAGGGCTTAGCAATAGGCAGCTGGAACGGCATGTTGGCAACACTGACCATGGCAGAAAGTCTGCACATTTTAGTCCCTGTGTGTCGTGTCGTATTGGTCAGGCAGGTCGTCGGCTCATCACCGTGTCTCTGGCTCGTCATGGTATCGGGTCATCTCCGCGTCTTCGCCGGGTCATGTCGTCGCTGATTACCGAGGAGTCAGTTGATCTCTACGGCGTCGTCTCATCTTCGGATCTCCATCTCATCTTCCGGTCGTGGTCCATCACCGCGATCATCTTGCCGATGGATGATCGTCGTGTCGGCTTTTTTGACCTGTTCGGGTCTTCTGCTCATCTCGGCTGATCTTTGTAACGTCTACTGATCTCTGTGTCGTTGGCTCATCTCGGAGGCATCGGCTGATCGCCGTCTCGATGTCTGGTCACTGCATGGTCAGCTCATCTTCGTGTGACTCCATATCGATGGCTGTCGTGTCTGATGCCACGTTATCTTTCTAGGGTTCGTCAGGTCGCGGGCAAGACTTCGCCATACGTGTTGTGCAAAACCAGCCACCACTTTTGTGGATAACTATTACCCATGTATCTCAGCATGCCCACGGATGACGAGGAAATCCACCCAATGCAAATCCCAAGTACCCGTTTAAAAGAGAAAAAGAGCCGTCGAGGCACTCAAGCATTGCAGCGTTTCCTCTTAGAAGAAACAAAGGGGCTTTATGGACGCAGTTCAGTCTTTTTGCATCCGCAAAACCAACCAATCGTCCGTCGAAGGAACCCCGGGGCGCATGAGAACGAAATCGTCGGTTTGGCTGTCTGCCATTTCCGTAGTGCATTTCATCACTCTTTTTCCGAGAATGCACGTTAGTCCGATGGGCAGCTTGAACCAAAAAGGGGAGCCCTCCTTGTAGGGTTTCTTGAAGGCAACGGCACCGCTATTGCCTGAGTATCAGCCGGGAGCGTTGCCTCCGACAACGACACTTCACTTTGACGGTTCGTTCAAGCATCTTTCGCTCCATCCCGAAGTGCGAACCAGGGAAGATCATTCAGAGTCGCCGACGAGGAGACGCATTTTTTTTTTCCTCCGAGAGCGCGTGTCGTCTCTGTAAAGACTGTAAAGACTCGCCGGTATGGCCGAACGTGGTGGGGGTTGGAGGTGGACGAACACGCGTCCATCACCCAAAGAGCTCAGAGATGCAGATCGTCGACACTGGGATATCCCATGCAACGCCCGCCGGTCCCACTGGAGCCGGGGGGCTGTGGACCCCGACTGTTTCAGTGCGGGGAACGGGAATCCTTCCTGCACCTGCTTGCAAACTGTGTTGCCCTCCGGCCCCTGTGGTTGCTTCACGTAACAGCCCTTGGACCATCAAAGGACATTCCCAGGGACGTGATGTAGCGCTCCTTCGTGTGCGATGCCCTTTCGTCCGCTGCATCCCAGCAGCTCTTGGCTGCTGCCTAAGCGGGGCTGCGGCGACCTGGAGCCACGCGAGAGGAGGACGGCGCAAAGGAACTCCATTTGCTTCACCCTGAGCTCTATGAGGACATCAAGATGGACCCACCTGGGACATACTCAAAAGGAACTTGGCAGCATCCTGGAAAGGATGCAGAAAACGCCCTCCAGCACCCGGTGATCCCTTCCCTAACCCTCCCAATTTTTTGTATATATTCCTTTGTTTATTTTTTATTTTCCCCCTCCTCCTCCGCTGCTGAGACTAACCTCGCCGGCCTGCGTGCAGGATACTCGGCAGGTTCCAAACATTTTAGGACAATGTAAGGCCGGTGACCCTATACCTGTGTGTTTATTATTTTTTATAATAAACTTCCTGACATAACCGGGTGATAAACGACAGGTTCGAATCCTCGACCAAAGAATCGACGCCGAGAGGTCGGGGGTGCGTCGGGGTTCCGAGTTCCTCCCGCAAGATGGCGCTGGTAGCGGTCGAAACCGGATGTCCACGATGAGTAGCCGAGACAATTGGAGTCGACCTCCAGGAGTCGTTCCAGGAACCAAGGAGTGGGAGTTTCCCTCCAGTTGTGCAAAGGAGTGCACCCCTTATTCCGAGAGTGGCCCTCTACCATTGAAGACATCTTCTCCGGGGAGACTGTGGTGAGGGTCAAACTCTTCGCCGACGCGAAGATCCCGTGAGTCGTCGCCATGGTCCAGCGGTCCCAGCAGGTCCGAGTGCGGCACCGCATGCTGCCCACCTTCTGCACAGGCAGCAAGGAGTTCGGCCACCGCGTGGACGTCCCGCCCCCAAGGCGCGGTGCTTTAAATGCGGCCAAATCGGCCATTTTGTAAGAGTTTGCAGGAGACCCGCGTAGCGCCGCCGCTGCAGAACATCGGGGCTCGTGAAAGGGTAAGTGCGGGGAGCAAATCCGCGTGGCCCGGAGACTGCCCCCCGCTGCCTGGAGTGCAGACGGAGAAGAAGCAGGGGTAACGGAAGGCAGAGGTTTCCCGAACCGATCCGAGCCTCCTCGGAGTGCATCAGAAAAGTGAGAAGAAAATGAAGAAGAGGAGGAAGCGGGCAGCTTTCCTCTTTTCCGGATAGCGGCGGTGGAGAGCGGGTCGACCGAGCAGGAGGAGCGGAAGACCGTCGAGTACGAGCAGGAAGCGGCCGCCGGACAACACGGAGGAGGAGCAGCAGAAAAGGGTTCCGTTTCGCACCTCTGCACTCCAGGACCAAATCCTGAACACCTTGGTTGAAGGAAAAAGGTGCGCCTGCTGGAGAAAGACGCACTGAAACATGGCGAAAGCCAGGATTGGGAAAGCCTCTTCCCAGAAAGCCTCGCTTCCCGCAAGTAACACCACCAGAGACGCCTGTCTGACTCGGGAGGAGGAGGGATGTGTCGCGGCCGCCGCCGCCAGTGGCTGCTTCGAGCCGGAGAGCGGACGCGAGGGAGGGGCGACCATCCGAGAAAAGGACGGCAGCTTCTCCCAAGCAAAAGAAAAAAGAAGAACGAAAGAGTACATCAAACGCCAATCTTGGATTCTTCAAGATATAGGGCACCCCGGGAGGGGTTCGCCCCATGAATCCAGGAAGAGCTCAGAGTCCGTTCCTCTCATGCCTGGGGAGGAATCCCCGGAATGGAGATCGCCTCCATCCTGGTTGTCTCCGAAGGGAACCTCTAAGGGAATACCCTCCTTTATTCTCTCCGGAGGGACCCCCGGGAGTGGTCTGCTCCATTTTTCCTATCCAAAGGGAACCCGGGAAGGATCCGCTATCAGGAATTTCTTATCCAGAGGGAACCCGCAAGGGAACTGATCCTGCTTGTACTCTCCTGAAGAGAACCCGAAGGGACGCTTCCCGATTTCTCTGAGGGGCGCTCCCCGAAGGATGCTCCCTTCGGGGAGCGCCCCGGGTGCTCGCTTCCCTGCACTCTCTGGAGAGGTGGTGGCGACACACGTACTCCATTAGTACGACGTGGAGTATCCCCTCGTAATGGGGATCTATTCCTTCACAACCGGTGGGAAACTCCCACTCCTTGATTCCTGGAAGGACCCGGAGGTCGACTCCCAATCCCAGCCACTCATCGGGGGCATTGGGTTTGAACCGCTACCAGTGCCGCACAAGAATGAATGCAGGACAACCAGCGTCATCTTACGGGAGGAACTTGAACTCTCGACGCACCCCCATCTCTCGGCGTCGATTTTTCGGAGCCTTCGAAACCGCGACGCTTGGTGGTGCCACGCGCGGATACCGCAATCACATGGCCTCCTTCCTTCGACTTCCAGAAGCCTGAACATCACCTCCTGGGACATCAGCGGCACACAGGAGCAGGACAAGGGGATCACGTGGACCATCGAACGCCTACAAGAAACCCACGGGACAGGACAAGTCCGGAATTCGAGCGGCGACTGGATGCCCAGCTGATCCCCAGCCCCGGCGGGGAGAAAACGAAGGGAGGGGCGATCCTCGTCATGCCAGCGACGTTGCGCACGACTGGAGTGCTTTTTTTTCCCCGTGTTCCGGCCGTATCTTCGGACTTAGGACATCCTGGTCCGGAAATGCACAGCTGCTCCTGTGTGCACGTTTACGGACCGCTTCGAGCCAAACGCGGATGCGCGGAAGCCGTGCAGAGTCTGCTGAACGGCAGAACCGCGCCCAAGGACATCATCTTCGTCGTTTGAGACCTGAACCATCCTGAGGCACGAGGACCAACAGGATCCCCGAGGCGGAAAGGCCGTAGCGGCTGCTGCCCGATGAATTCGGACCGCAGTGGCTAACAGCCAGCCACGAGCCGATTGACCACATCTTGTACAGCGGGGGACACAAAGAACCGCTTTCAGAGGTTCCGGGACGCGCAGACTCTGCTCTCGGACAGCTCTCTGGAGCGGTTCACCTTGAAGGCGTCCTCTCTGCGTGCAGTTGCGACAGGACTCCTTCGGTGGTGCCAACTGTTGATTGTTGACCCCGAAGAAGTTGTGGTCCCTCCAAACTGCGTGAACGCTTCAGTGTTCCCGCTGCTGTGGAAACAGGACGTGCTGCTCTTCTTCCACTGAGGATTCCAGTGCGACGAGCACCGGCACCTTCGTTTCCTCAAGGGTTGCATCCCCGAACTGCTCCAGGGGCGGGTCGGCGGCGTCGATCTCGCCGTACTTGCTTTTGGACTGCGGCGTCCTCTAGAAACTGTGGCGGAGGCTGGTGCCAGCTCTCCTGCGCCAGGAGGACACCACCCGCGACCTGCTGCGGCAGTTCTTCGCGCCGGGAGCACAGGCGCTGTGATCGCAATGATCGGTTGCATTCGTGCCATCGTCACGGCCCGCCAAGTGCTGGAGAGGACGCCAGGATGGCAGTCGCCTTCATGAGGACGGCTGCAAGGTGGCCTTACCTGGAAGAAGAGACGAAGCAGGAGATCGCCGACATCCACCGCCGGTTGATGGACACTTAGGAACGGCGGACCTCGATAACCCTTGCCCCCCTCATCCTTCATATTTTTTCTCAATCCCCATCCCCGTTCGCCCCGTAGCTTCCCCAGTGCTTTTTGTTTTGATCCCAAAGATTTCACCCAAAGATTTTCCCAGTTTCTTCAATTTTAATTTTTTTTGTTTTTGTTGCTCTCTTTCTTCTCCCCATTCCGGACTGTCTCTCTTCCCGACCTACGTGTCGGTGGGCCCCTTTTCTTGAACTTCTGTTGCTATCGGCTAAGAACCAGCGTGTTTTCAACTGGATTATTTTTTTTTATAAAATAAACACCCCGGAGTGACCAAGTGAGAAAAACCTTTAGGGCGGAAAGCCTTCGTCGGAAGAATGGCCCCAGAGCTGCCTGTGTGGTTCGCACTGTTTCCCGTCACCAGCAACTGATCCAGGCGACTCTGAGGGACGCCAGCATCCGCAGAGTCGACGACTGGTACCGACTGAAACACACCATCCACCTGTTCGCGAACATGCGGCCGGAAGAACTGAAGGCAGGAATAGTATCAGGAGTTGAACTTTCAGGACCACTACTTCTCGCGGTACTAAGAACAAGACGTCTTCCGATCGGCGAAAGGAGAAATTGGCGTGCAGGAAAAGAAGAACTTGGAGACGGACATCTCCTGCATCCGACACCAAGACCAGATGCTCCACACGTCTCAAGGGATCGCGGAGGTCTTCCACCGTCACTACGACCCCCGCTTTCGACGTCGGAAAATGGTCGCGTGAAGAGAAGCACGTCTTCCTGCGTTTCCTGGAGAAATGACGCTGCCGCAACAGAAGATGGAGGAAGAGAGATCCCCCTGAACGGGGTGAAGAGAGCATTTGGGGGACCGCCGACAGATGCTGAGACGGTGAGCCCACCTCCCACTGTCGGCGGTGCCTTCACGCCTGCCTGTGCCTTTAACACGAGCTCACTCTTCGTTTTCGAGAAGAAGGAAAGTTATCCGAATCGTTCTACGAAAGCAAGATGCGACCGCTGCCCAAGGGAGGCAACCTTTCGAAGGTCTCCCAATGTCGATGCATCTTTTTGTTTATTGAGTTAATTCTTTGTATATCTGCAGAAACATTCTCGCTGTCTCTGTCTGCTCTTCCAGCTTTTCCCATATGATCGATGAGCTGCTGTTTAGTTGATAGTGGACTGGTCTTTGGGTTGTCCCTCTTTCATTATGTGTCGGATGGGGTCGCTTGCATCGTCAGGTGGATGCCCCAGTCTGTGCATCCAGTAGATGTTCCTGCTTGTCCTGATGCAGCAAGATACAGACAATTTTCTTAACTTTTTCTCGTTGATTTCTTTAGTTCCTAGTAATCTCAGCACGGCATCAACCTTGGGATCCCACAACCCTAAGGCTCCCACGATGAAGACTTCTATGATGGCTATTTTGCCGATCTGGTTGATGCAGTGGATTAGATTTTCATATTTCTCTTCTTGCTTTAGTGAACGCGTTTTCCTTACCTTCAGATGGGCAAGCAACGTCCACTATGATCCACTTTCCATATCTCTCAAAGAAGAGATACGGCCTCAACAGGGAGTTCACTCCAGGTATCCTTTGGTCCACTGATACTAGCTAGCATCCTCCTACCTTTGTGGCGACTGCTTGTAGTTTCAGCACTATTGCATTGTGTCGAGGAGACATCGGAAAATGCATTACGCAATGGTTTAATATGTGTGGTACTGTCTCATCCTGACAGTTGCATCTTCGGCATATGCGATCGGCTGGTAATCTTCTTGCTACTCCTCTTATTGGTAGGCCGTTTAGCCTTGCGGTGTGGATGAAGCGCTAATCGGCGAACCGAATGTGGTCATCTGAAGAGCGGGTTCGAATACTCCGGCAGAAACTGACGCCACTGCGTCGTTGGGTTTCTCCTGCAAAGAAGCCGGAGACCCCCGATGAAGGCCAGAACAATGGGAGTCGACCTTCGGGTCCTTCTAGGAATCAAAGAGTGGAGATTTTCTTCCGAAATTCGGAAGGGGCTTGGTGGAGGAGAACACCTGGATTCCTTTCTTCCCCTCAAATTGCATTGCCTGGCTGCAGGAGTCATTTCCAGGCTCGCGCCGTTCCTTTCCACCCACGCCTCAACCGCTTTCCGTTTCCAGGCACCACAGCTGGCGGAGAGGCAGGAAGTCTACCGGTTTCCCTAAAACAAGGCAACCATTTGCCGGACAACCTCTCTGGCCAGGCACGAGGAACGTGTGAAATATTGCTCGGCGCCGGCGGCTCAGATGCAGCTGGCCAGATGCCTGGCTGGGATGCACCAGTGGGTAGTCCAAAGCTTGGCTGCTAACGCCAGTCTGCGGAACACATGGGGAAAGGTCAACGGCTCGAGCGAGGCGGAGTACGCCGGCCTTCGGCGGGGCAGTCGCTGTAGTAGATCCTGTGCGACCCACGCAAGACTCTGTGGGCTTTGTTCACCTCCTTTGCCCCAGTGTGCCCTTCCTAAGGTAAGCGAGGGACGGCCACCTTCCGGTAAGGTGAAAAGTGGCGTGCTGCATGGTAGCTAAAGAGAAGGGACTTTCGGGTGCATGGACAACTCAGCAGGTCACGGACGCTGTGACCCTGAGTGTGTCGTTCAAAGGACTTCTACGCTGAGGAGAGCTGCTCGACATCCTTCCGGAGGAGGAGGAGTGGTCCCTAGCTTGTTGGAACAGTGGAGCCTTCCCCCTGAAGTGACAGGAGTCAGCGATCTTGCTGTTGCATTGGGGTCTCCCGTGTGTGGCAGACGCCGCTTGCTTTGGAGGGGCAGTCAGGTGATCTCCGGTCAAGAAGGGAGTGGATGGGGGAGAGGCTTGGCGTTTGCCTGATCCAGGAGCGACCATGAGTTCTCTTTGGGCCGGAACCCGTTTGCTCCAGAGGAGGATCTGCGCCTCTCGAGTCCGCCGTCATTTCCGGTGCACCGCCAAGCCCCTGAAGTCACTCGGGGTTCTTGCACCTCTGCTGGTCGTCAGCTCACGACTCCGCCGTACAAGGGCCGGGAATCCTTCTCCGCCACCGACCCCTTCCCCGATCGGGACCGCATAAGGACGCCTGGTCACATGCGTTTCGCGCGCTTTATTGTCGTGAGAATCCGGTCGGGGGCGCATAAGCGTCGTCGTCTTCACGAGCGTCCGCCCTATTCGCCGTCTTCCGGTGGTGCCCGGTGGTCCTCCGCGCCCAAGAGATCCTTCAGCAGCCTCGTCACATCGGGTCAGGACCTTCCGGGGTCCTGCCGAGGAGGAGACTCAGGAACTCCTCTGCTCCCAGGAGCTGCAGGAGTAGGAGGGATCCGTGGAAGGAGTAGGGCGGGAGTAGGCGCTCGCGCGCGCGGGGACAGGCAGAGACCTCGGGCAGCAATGGTTCCACCGGGACGGGACCGCCGCCTCCTCGCTCATCCTCCGCTTCCTCTGTTGAACGTGGGAGGGCAAGGGGTGGTACCGCGTCCAAGAGCGTCCGCAGGGCATCGTCCATCCTTTCATCCTCTGCGGCTCCCCCTCCTTCCACCAGCCCTACAGCTCCGGGAACATGAGGTCGCTGCCCGCCACCTACCGTGGTCCCTCAGGCAGGCGAGGAGCTCCTCCCTCGTCAGGAGGGGCGTGTCCCGCCCGTTCTTCAGCGCCCAGAAGGCATCGGCGACCATCTCGAAGCTCCTCTCGTGCCTGTGGTTTAGGTAGAGCCTGACCAGCAGGTCGTATTCGACCTCGGTCGTCCCGACGCTCTCCAGCTCTCCTAGGAGGCAGCGGACCTGCAAGGGGGAAGGAAGAGGGAAGCAGGAGCAGGAAAGGCCGCGGCCCGAAACGGCTGGGCGTCGCCGGGAAACGGCTCGGAGCTCCTCCGCTAGGGCGAGGGCGTGCAGATTCGGCGGCACGGGAGGAAATCCCTCCAGTCGCTTGCGGTCAGCAGCTCCGACCACGCTGCCTGCTGGCGAGGAAGCCCGGCAGTGCTGCTGCTTTCCGGAAGCGCTCCAAAGCCTTCCTTCCTTCCATCCTCTCCTTTCTTCCCCCCTTCCTCCTCGTGGGTACCTCGAAGGCCGTGGGGAAGTACCCAAGGCCACAGAAGATGGACGCCACCCTCTCGCGCGGGATCCCACGGAGTGGATGGCTGCCGTCGTCCGGGGGCGGGGCTTCTGGAAGCCCCCGGATGACCTCGTCGCAGAAGAGCTGCTCCGCCAGCTTGAGCTCGCGGGATTCCCATCCACCCTCCAGCAGTCTCACGTAGGGGTCAAGGCCTCTTCCCCCTAGGGATAGGGAGATCTGCAGGCTCCTGAAAAGAGGGAGTGGAATGCTGCTTCCGGCCCTTCCCGAGAGGAGAAAGAGGGCTCACCGCGGGTTCACCTCCCACATGAACACCTCACGACCTGTCTCGTCCACCGTGAACACCACGTTATTATCAAAGGAGCAGCAGAGAGACTTCACCTGCCCCACCCGGCCCGTGAGGTGAGGGAACTGCCCGCAAGAGTCCTCCCTTCCCTTCACCGCTACCTTCCTAGTGTGCGCCGCGACGGCGAGTGACCCGAAGGGGTTCCCGTCGAGGGGCAGCACTTGCAGCCCCAGCTTCCCCTCCGTGGCGAAGAGCAGGAGCGGCAGCTCGTTGCCAGGGGAGATCGCCTTGGGGGGGGAGAAGAGGAACTCACCCCTCGGGGTCGCCGGTCGCTCACCTCCAGGTGATGCACAGGCTCCTCGGCCAGAGTGTACAGAGGTCCCATGACGAGATTCCTCGGCTCCAGGGACTCCGAGTCCAGGATCCTCAGCTTCCTCTAGGAGAGGAGACGGAGAGGAAGAGAAAAGCATCTCCGCCCGCGGGTGCCACCGTCGCCCGTGCAGAAACACATTTCCCATCAAGGAGGCCTCCGCGCAAGAGAGGCGGAGGAAGCAGGGATGGTGGAGGAAGGGAGGAGGAGGAGGAGGAGGGAGAGGGAGAAGGGAGGAAGGAAAAGGAAGAAGGGGGAGGAAAACAAGGAGGAAGGAGAGGAAGAGGAAGGAAACTAACTGTCAGCACCGCCACGACTCACCTGGTCATTGGCGATGATTACGTCAGAAGTTCCGCAGCTGGGAGTCATGGCCGTAGGGGTGAACAGCTCTTCCGCGAAGCTGGACTGAACCTGGAAATCCCTGCGGCAAAGATAGCCCTGTGACTTGCTGCCCCATGAGTGCTGCTGCCGCCACTCAGACAGGAAGAGGGCGGAAGCGAGAGCGGGAAGCATCGTGTCGCGCCCTCAGGAGGTCGGCACCCCGTAGCCCCGACTTCCAAGGGTGGAAACGGGGGAAGGGGGTAGGGTTTCTTCTCACCCTCCGTTCCTCACTGCGTAGCTCACCAGGCGCCTATCCCGCCCCAGGGACAGCAGGACGGACCACTTCCTATAGTGCATGGCGACGAATACCAGGCCAATGATCCCGTCCGTGTGCATCCGCCGCTTGCGTCCACGTGTCCAGAGGCTCCTACTGCTGTTGTACCAATGCACGTACACGCAGGACGCCTCGTCCTGGCGATGCGCGCCAGCTCGGGGAGGAGGAGCGCCCCAGCCACTCACGTGGTAGGCGAAGTAGCTGTCGTCGCCGGAGAAGCACACGTGCTCTACCGCTCCTTCCACCTTCCTGACGTCGTGGTCGCCACTGCGCTCCAGGGTGAGGGCGTCCAGGATGCGAACGTCTCCGCCAGCCATTCCCAGGGCCAGCCACGTCCCTGCGCGGAGGTCCGTCCGTCCATCAGGGGGGGGAGGCATTGGGAACGCCGCTGTGCTGTACGGAAGGCGCGGGGGGGAGGGGGGCGGAAGCGGAGTTGCCGCATCTTATCTGTTCCTTCTCTCCCTACCCAGCCACCACCGCCACGCACGCCTACTCCCTCCCCTCGCATCCTTCCCGACGCAAGGGGGCTGCGCGGCCGCGACCTTAGGACTGGAGATTCCGACGGGAAGGGGCCAGAGAAGCGTGTTGACAAAAACAAAACATCTGGAGGTCGTCCTGAAGGCAGGATGACCACTTTGGCGTGGTGCTGCTTACGGGATTCCTCAAAGGTCCACATCACAATGGGACTTCTCAGAAGGAGCAGAGGAAAAGGCAGCGAGCGACCTTCTGAACGCGCACCCTACATCTGAAGACCGCGACTATCTGTTTTCATGAAGACTTCCCTCTGAGACGAGCAGCAGTCTCATCCTCCACTTTCAGTGATTTTGCCATGGTGTGCATGAGACCCACTTCCTCACTTCCTCCTTCTTCTTTCTCCTCCATTTTCTCCCTTTTTCCTTATTATCTCTCTTCATTCCTCCTCCCTCTTTCTTCCTTACTCCTCCTCCCTCCTCTTTTCCTTCCTTGTTCCTCTCTTCCTCCTCCTTTCCCCCCTTCTTCTTTCCTTCCTCCCTTCCTCCACCCTCTCCTTTTCTTCCACCTCCTTTCTTCCTCCCGCTCTCCTCCTCCTCTTCCTTCCTTCTTCCTCCCTTCTTTCCTTCCTCCTCCTCCCTTCCTCCGTCCCCTTTTCCATTTCCTTGCTTCTTCCTCTTTCCCTTCCTCATCTCCACATTCCTCTCCTCAATCCGAGAATCCTACACGCCCGCAGGCGATCTCAGCCCGTGCCCAATCTTCCGACGTCTTTGCGCGCTCCGTCCGGCCGCCCGAGTGTTCCCGTTCTTCCCGAGTCGCAAGGGGCGGACCGTTTTGGCGCATCGTCCGCTCCCCGTTCCGTGGGCGGACCCACGCGGCACATCCCTCTGGAAGCTCCCATTCGTCCTCCTCACCCCTGGGGCCAGAGGAACAGGTGCAGCACCCAGTCGGAGGTTGCGAACAGTGGAAGACTGGGGCACGACCTCTCGGGCCCCCGAGCTCGCCACTTTGGGCAAACGGCAAACGGGGCACGCAGCCGTCCCCACGGCGGGAGATCGGTTCCTCCGTGCTGGTGCCGCCTCGGGAGAACTTGAGCTCCCTTTTGGGTGCGTCAGTGGGGGGGAAGGGAGGAAGGGGGTCAGCCACCAACATACGTAGTCCTGCATTTGGGGTGACTCTGCTGCCTCAAGTGGATCGACGCCGCCGCCTCTGAGAGCAAAGCAGCGTTCTGCCGGGCAGGCCCTCCTGGTTCCAGAAGTTTCCCGAGTCCGAAACCGGAAGTTCCATCGACAGGCGACTCTGCCGAAGCCATCCTCAAGGTCTCTAGACGGGAGTTGCCGCTTAGTGGCCTCTCGCTGACCTCGGTTTGCTCGGGACGGAGAGCTGACTCTCCGGACTGGGAAGGTTCTGCGGACCGGCTGCTCCTCCTCGCCGCCCGCGCAGAGCCGGGCGCAGCAGCACGCGCGAACGGGACGTTCAACCGCACGCATCTCCCCGCCCACCTCCACCTAGCGAGTTCTTCGAGCCTCGGGCCAAACGAGGGCAACTGACCGAGAACTCGCGCGAGGCGAGCCCTCTTCGGCAACCGAACCGAGAGCGCGTTCGCCACTGCGAGGGACCGAACGGGAACTTTGGGACCGCCGGAGCTCGGCGTCTGAGCAGGAGGAGGGGGGAGGGAGGGGCTGAGAACACGCGGGGCCGAAACGCGTGTCATTGCTGCTCCGCAACGATGACACATGTTTCGGCCAGGGCGGGGCGAGGCTTTGAGTACCTCTGCGGTGACTTGCACTGGGGCGAAGCCAACGTGCAGTTGGCAACCCTGACGGCGCTCCCAGGTACCAACTCGCCTCCCGCTTCTTCCACTGCCCAAACCGCGGATGAGAAGGAGGGAAAAAAAAAAATATTTGCAAAAGTGCAAAGAGAGAGTTATCCCGACGCCCGGAGCGTGCTTGGAGTGTCCGGCGATTTTGCTCACTGACCAGTGGAAGAGAAACTAGAGCAGAGCACCGCCTGCTCCTTGGGGAACTTCCTGGCGGCTACTAGGGAACGGAGCGTGTAATCAAACAAATACCAGTGCGATTCGGAGGAGCTCAGGAAGATCAAAGGCCTGAAACACAACAGGTCCGCGAATCATGGCGCATGCACCAGCTGAAGCGCAGAGGAGGAAGAAGAAGAACACCAGCGATTCGGCCATGTGGCGGAGCGAGGAGGATTTTTGCAACCTTCCTGTTGATCCGCATGGGCGTCGTCCCGCACTTTGAAAACAGCAAAGGCGGTTCTCTGTGGCGCTCAGCGTGCCGCGCGCAAGCTGCCCCAAATCCCCAGGCGGTCTTGAGCGAAGAGCCCGCCGCACCACTGTCGCGACGAAGAAAGGCTGAGTACTTCCTGGGATGGCAGCATGCAGAGGTTATCGTGTCGTCGAACTTGTCGAATATTTTGAAGCAGAGGCTCTTTTTCCAGTCCACATATCCCACAAGGCCACTGGCGTCTTGCACTACGAAGTCTTCTGCTTCGAAAGGCCACGCGTACGACGAGCGCATGTGATCTTCGACCACCCAGCGGGAATTGAAGTCATCCTGGAAGCACAGCAGATCTGGAACGGAAAGTTCCGTCACTCCCAACTCGTGTTGCCGTCCGAGCCTGCGTGTCGTCCACGCAGCCAGTCCATCCAGCGCGCGTTTCCTCGAATCGCAACCCACTTCCGGTGGTCTTACGCAGCGGAAGGTGAATCAAAGGAAACTCTTTCCTTGCGTTCGTCGTGCCTTAGCGAGGATGTAAACGGAAAACGAGCCGAAGATTGTCGGCCCCGCGGTTCCAGAAAGTAGAGTGCTTTGGAACCATTCTCGTGGCCACGGAAAGTACGGTCGCAAGTGTTGCTGACTACTTTGAAAGTGCTCGAAACCGATGACACCCAGGCTGGCTTCCTATGAGAGCCTGAAGGTTCCCACAACTTCGGTGGATACCTGGTTTTCCGCCGTTGCACATGGAAAGCTGGGCATCGGAACTGACAACTTTTTATCTTGACGAGAGCAGCGTGCCGCATCCCACCCTTGTACACTCATGCGAACAAATGCGGTGCTGAAGACAGAGTGTGGGTTCCATCAAGAACTGATTGCTGCGCTACCCGAGTGGAGCGACGTCGGAATCTCAGGACCGGCACGACCGATCCAGAAAAAATCCGAGGTCGAGCCAATGATTCGCAGAGGCGAGCAGCTAAGACTCCAGTCGGCTCAACAAGAACTGCACAGGACCCATTCTCCTGGGGTCCAGCACGCGAGTGGAAGCAAAAAGGTGACGTCTGCCGAGACTGAAGGGGATGACTTGGGAAAATACAAGATTTTGTCTTTTTTGCGCGTCACTGTTTCTACGAAACTCTGCTGTGGAGCTTTGCATTTCCTAAAGGCAGGGAGAGTGGCACAACTCCCAGGATGACATTTTCCAAAGCTTCGCTCGCTCAGGAGGATGGGGGGGGAACACACAGACACACACACACACACACACACACACAAATGAATCCTTGTTCCGCTGGTGAATTGCAGAAATTGCGCCGAGCTGAAGAAACTGCTTGATCTAGGTGATGCTGCTAAAAGCCGTTGGCTAGTAGGTAGCAGCTATGCTGAAAGAAGCATAGAAGATGCGATTCAAAGCAGGAAGCTGGGCAGTTCCGGAAAGTGCTTCCGTCGGATGCGGTTCCAAATCCCGGACTCCGAAATCCCGAAAGACCTTAAAAGTAAATACACATGCTCATTATGCATATTGACACGCATATTTTTACAGATGTTAATATATGGATGAATACATACTGCAAAGATTGTAAAAAAAATAAATACATGTGCCTTTTGTGCGTGTTGATGTAAACATGTTTACATAGACTAATGCCCAAATTAAAGTATACATGTTGATTATATATTTTCATGCGTACGGTAAATGCACATTAAATGAATATATAGGTACGGGACTAGAAAAAAAATAAACAAATGGTGGCAATGAAAAACAGCGGAACAAACAAATTAAGAAAACGAAAAGAAAAGTTGGTATTTCATCTTCCTGTCATCTCCAGCGCTCGGACTTCCTCAACAGCTGAGGAATTTCATTTTCGGCGTTTTGATCGCTTGACAAATATGCATGTTTATAATTCGATATTTACATACGTGTATAATGATCTTCAACATGTATATTTATAATATATATTAATACACATTATTATTGTATATAAGCAATATCAATTTGTATAGTAAGCTATATATAAACATATATATCAATGCCCTTATGCACATTGATATATATGTATTAATTTATTTTTTGTAATCCTTAAAAACTTTATTAATCTACATACAAAAAAACACACATGTATGTTATAATACGCATTCAACTACTTCTAACAGACTGTATTGTCTACTATATTAGAATATATAATAAACATGTGTGTTTATTTTTAACAACCTTTATAATTTATGTCAATCGATAAACAGATGTGTATATCGACGCACAACTTACATATTATGAATCACACTGACAACATACGTGTTTGATTGAATCGCTGTGAGGTACGTGCGTATCAACAAGTGTCAGTGAGCACGTGTGTTAAAACAAACGTGTGTACTAACCTACCTATGAATGCACACGTCGGAATGCATAATGAGCTTTTGTGATCGTTTCGAGATTTCTAGCGGCTTCCCTCGAGTGACTCCAGCCGAGCACCGATCTCCCGGCACACCCGGTCGGAAGGTGTTGGGTGCGGTGTTTTGATTTACCGCAGCATCCGTCGCGGAAAGTCCCTCAGTGCGTTCGTGACAGGAAGCGTCCGCGTTTCCCCGTGTCATCCTGCCCGTAGGAAAAGCGAAACAAGAAAAGAAGGAACACGGTCCTCCACGGTCAGATTGGCGGGTGCGGCGCACTCCAGCTTTTGCTGGGGCTATTTGGTATCCTTGCACCACCCCCGTTTCACTGCGAGGAGTGGAGAAACCTTTCGCATCCGCCTTGTCAAAGTTGCCACAAGAGAGGGTCCAAACTTTCTATAGTCACTTTGGAGCGCCTTTACGTTTCGATCCGCGGCCTCACTTCGCCTTCGAGAGCCCCACAAACTCTTCGTTCCCTTCTTCAAGTCAACCAACACATAAAGGATGATCTCAAATGAATAGCAAGAGTAATCCTAAATTGCCTGCATTTACGAAAGATGCCTTGGAATACTTTCAGTATCATAATGTATAGATATGGATAGATAGATGCAGATGGATGGATAGGTGGATAGATGCAGATACGGATAGGTAGATGGGTACGGAGAGACGGATAGCAGAGACAAGAGCAGCACACAGATGCCTTATTCGGAGAAACGAACATTGCCCTCTCGGCGCACCATTTGAACTTTCTCCATCTGGGAAAGAATGCTAGCGGTGTGTCTACCCAAAACACCATAACTACCCAAAAGACTTGCAATTTGAGCACATCTCTGTCGAACGGTTACTCTGACGGTGTGTGTTCTCTTGCATAGCATCCCTATTCCTCTGAAGCCATCATGCACGATTGCCACGAGCAAAGTGTATTTTGGTGGTTCAAATTCAGCACTGATTTTCCCTCATTTTAGATCCACACGGCTGCAACGCACACCTCGCACTCAGTCGGTGCCAGCATATGGCACTGTGATGCCAATATCCTTTGTGTCACTGCCGACCTTGCAGCAGTGCACAGGACACTGTTCTTGAGAACCCAGGACAAGCGCTTTCTTTCCGTGTGCAAAATATGCCATGCTCTTGGTGGAGGCATGGCTCCTTTTCGACCACCTTGGAGTTCACGCACTTGCAGCAGTTGCAGGAAAAGCGGGACGAATGGCAAAAAGCTTCGGAAGCGTTGGCAAAAAGGGAGTTTTGAAACACCCTCTGATCCAACAGATGAGCGGCTCTTCACGTTCTCTGAGGTGTGATCTGCCCCTGAAGGACTGCATGATTCCTTAAACTGTGTCCTTCGCCTTTCTTGTTTTACTGTCGTTGGGGTGCGCAGCTTGACGTGGCCAACTGAGTCGCTGATCCAGGCCGGATTTTTCTTTGTCGCTGCTAAGAGTCCAGGCTTGGGGATGATGCACTGAACTCTATCGCAACCTACACAGCACGAGATGAGTTTGCCCGTGGAGCCTCGGATGAATCCTCGACGGGCAAGCAAAGAGGAGATCTGGACTCCCTGCCTCAGACGGAGTAACTTTCAGGCAGGAACATCGCTCACATCCTGTGATCATCTGTACCGGCGATTGCCTTCATCTTGCACAATTTCAGATTGGCTGCATCACATTGCATCGCAATTACTGCTGTGAACGGGCAGCGCACCTCGACAGCCGGGTGGATGGAGGTCCACCAATCTGGTGCAGGGAAATTTTGCATCAGGAGGCGTTCTGAGTAACTTTCACGATGTCGCATAGTCTCGAACTCAGCTCCTCAATGTAACGACGTTATGAGTGTTCCTCACCGAGGCCTCTTTTACTTTCTGCTGTCCAAGTGTGCTCCGTGTACTTTCTCTCTGCCACATTCGCACCTTGGAATTTCACTCAAGTCACAGAAGCTCACGAGCGCCTGCCAAGAAAAATTCCTGGGTAGATGCCGTCCAGCACCACGTCCTGTAGGCCGGCCATCCCCCCGTTCCTGTAGGAATTTCGCGGTGCGCGAGCGACCTCGCGCCGTTCGGAATGTGAGGGAGTCCAAAGAAAGTGTGGCGCTTGCAGAAGACTGGAGGCAGCAGAGGGAAGCAAGTGGTCGCGCCGTTCACTTACGTTCGCTTTTTTGGTACTCAGACGATGTTTTCCCCAAATTGAAGGAAATGGTTCTTATCCCATCCAGGTGCAGGTGCTTCAGTTCATATATTAAAACCAGGTTTTCATAAAATGCAATGTTCCCGTTGGAATCACCGACGCACAAATACCTGAAAGACGAAACTGTGGCTGCCTTCCTGGATGATAGTCACCCTTTGCAGGAAGTCAGAACGGTTATGCAAGACTGTTGAAGTTGAACCATTTTGAAGTCTTCGCTTCCGACGTTTTGACTTTTGCTACCACATATCCTCGGAACATTCCAGATCATCAGATACCCTACAGTGGTATGCATAACACATTTGGAACCTCTTGCAAGCAACCTGCTGAACTCGCGGTGTAAGAACTTGTGAGGTCTTTCGCCGAATGCCACAGCGAAGCTGTTAAAAACCCAACGTCCTTTCTATGCAGTTTCCGGCAGAAAATAGGGACGGTGTTTATGGTTTCGTCCTGAAAAGGGAGGAAAAAAAAAGGGAAAAAAGTTGGCCGCTCCTCGTCATCGGATGCCAACAGAGAAGTTGGTTAGTACCCATGTGTAGAACACAACGCTATGCTTTCCATGGCCCATGAAAACACGTTTGTCGGCCGGATGAAAAAACACAGTGTACTGCTCGTCATTGAGGTGAATGTCAGCGTATTTGCATTCCCCATCTGAAGAGTCGTGAACTTTCCACAGGCCCACTTGCTGGTCTGCATTGACTCCTTTGCGAGAGAGGGCGACGACGTACTCCGAATCAGAATCCACATCAACGCACTTTATGCCTGCGAACGAGCTCTGGAAAATCCTCACGATCTTGCTGGAAGGCCCAGACATATTTTTTGAAGCCCTGCAATGGCTGCAAGCTTACCCATTACTTGCTTCCCAGAGAATTAGCAAACTTTCGTCTCCGTCATCTGCCGTCGCAACAAGCTTCCCATCTCTGGATACACAAGTGCTCGAGATCTCTGAAATCTTGGGTGAGATAGAAACGTGCTTTCACTTCTCGAGACAAGGTCCCAAGTTCCAGAAAATTCTGCTAGCACAGTGCTTCAAGGCACGGGAAAAAAAATCAATCTGAAATTGGTTTCTCACATGTCTCTGCAGCAGCGTTTGTCTGTGGTTCTTGAAATCGTGGATGACTCCTACGTTCCCGCACGCGAAAACGAGCTGGTGATTTTCCCCTTTGCTGATATTCCTTAGTGAGCTCTGTGGTCCAATTTTCAGATTCCACTTCAGGATCTGAGAAGGGCAGATTTCTCTCAACGGAAAGTTCAGTCCTTTGTCAAAGTGCAAACGAACACTCGAGAAACCACTCAGATGAACGCAATCCTTGGAGAGCAAGGAAACTGAATTCATGAGAATAAATTCCCAACAGTCCCGAGAAATTGAAAGGGAACCCTGCAGTTTGTTGAATTTCAGTAATTTGGAATCCATGCTTTTCTGCTGGCGCTATTTTATTCTATTCTATTCTTTCTTTTGGGGAGGGAGGGGGGGGGCTTTTTTTTTTCGATGCTTGCCTGTAGAGAGCAATTTTCAAAAGCGTTCAACTTACAAATGGGGCTAAAGTGCTTTTGCTGTCACGAATGTCCCGGTGTTGCCTTCTTTGGATCTCTTCTTCATTCCCTCCACCACTTCTCAGCACCTTCTGAGCACTCATTTCACAAAAGGCAGACAAACGCGGCACTGCTCACTGAAATAGGTGCGTTTTTTCGATATGCTCGCCACCTAACACCTTGGACAACCCATAATACCTTGAAGACTGAGATCCACAGACGGCAAATGGTGGTTCAGTTGACCAATGCAGACAGAAATTGGCCCGCTTTCTAGAATTTTCTCGCAACAATCACAAAAATGCAGCAAACTCGATGAAGGGCTGCACACAGCGTTGTGAAACGCTGTCCCGAAATTCACGGCCAATCCACGAAATGGTACTGTGAGTGTATTGAATGCTGAGGAAATGTTCCGGAAGCAAGGAGCGACGCAGACGAATCTCCCATGGGAGTCCTCAGCTTCATCTTCGAAAAGTTTGCGATTTGTCTCCCTCTGACGGTTACAGAACCGGTTGGTTTTTATCATTTGGAGAGGAACGAATTGGTGATGACACCCGTAGGTTGTGGCAAAAAGGTTAGCGTGTCCCTAGGGCATGCGTCCGATGCCCCCCCCCCCTTCCCCCACATCATGGCATTCCATTTCGTGCACACACCTTCCAGCCTCTGAGAGTAGACAGCGCGAAGGCATCACACTTTTCTGGAGATGCAAGCCACCCCGGGTGGCTCCGAACCACTTCATTTGTGGCTCCCAAAATCAATGTATGCAATTGCGACATCGGGAAAGTAAGGAATAACCCGTCAGTTGAGGAATCACGGATGACTCATTCCTCATCAAACGGTCCGCTTGCCTCCGAAAAAAATTCCAAGTTTTGTTTTTCCTTCGTAAAGATATAAAACGCATTTTAGTTTAAGATTATTTTAAAATGCATGTGAAGCGTATCCGGAAGGGAGCAAGAACTGATGTCCACAATCCTCGAAGAGAGTTTCTTCCAACGATCTCCATGGAGACCAAGAGGACTTCACAGAAATGCAGTGATGCCCCAGAGTTAGCCGTGAAAACGAATAATTTCAATTTTTTTTTTTTTTTCCTTCTAATTTTTTCCCTGGTTTCTTCAGTCTGAATGCTCGGTTAGAATGACATGCGAGTTAAATCACCGTGTACGCATCCTTGGCTTCTTTGCACAAGTCCAAAATTGAAATAAACAGCAAATTCATTCTGTACGTCACAACTTGTCCCGTGCAAGCCTACTTTTTCAGAAAAAGGTATTCCATACCAATTCCAGGTGGATAATGTGTTTGGTGATAACGATAATTTCAATGACCACGATAACCATAATTTCAGTGAACGCAACAACGACAATTTTCTTTGATTTCCTTTTGCTGAAATACCAAATCCTAACAAATTTCACTGGCACAATATGGCGCCGTCGTACATGATATCTCTGTAATTGTATGTATTTTGATCGTACAAATATGAACGTTCCTCTTGCAGGGTTGAAATTAGCTTTACCAATTCGTTGGCGGCGTGAAGTAAATCGGTGGGGTGTAGAAAATCGTGAAATGAACTTCAGGATGAGGAAACCGTGAAATCCACTGAAATGATTTTTTTTTTTTTTTTCAAAGTCGCACTTGCCAGCGAAAATCTAATTTTGTTTTAGATCTTCCTGGAGAGTGAAGATACTAAAGAATGCACATCCAGGAACTTGACTGAATGCAAAAATATGATGAAAGGTGAGCCACAGTCACTGTCACATTCCCAGCTTTCCCAGCAAGGATACGTCCTGAAATAGAATCGAAGGATAACTCGCCATTCTTTCCCACACGATTTCAGGGGAATTAATCCCAGATTATTCTTTAGATGCTTTAGAAGATACTGAAAGCACTATGATCGTCCTGTTTCGGATCTTAGATTCCTGTCTCAGAGCTGCTAATAGCTGATGTACACTACAAACATGGGATGCAACTGGATTTCAGTTCGAGGATGAGCAGCTGTACACAGGAGATTGGCAGATAAACAGAAGCAAGGCTATAAAACCAAATGTTTAATCTAGTGGAAATGAAAGGGGAAAAAGTATCGCTACATGGCATACTTTCGGAACTCTAGAAATTCATAGAAAACTCTTTACGGTTTAATAAACAGTCTCTATGGGGACTTTATTTACCACACAGGGGAACAAAAGGCAAAGCAATAAACACGGGGAAAATCTCAGAGTAATGCTCCACTAAAAGTACTGAATTGATGGATTCTTCACATTCTTCATTCGTCTTATTAAATTCATATGCAGGTTGTTCATACGTAGGAATATTGAAAATCTTGAAGACAATAAAAAGATTCTTCAGCAGGGTCTGAGAACTGCTAGTGCTCATTTGATGTATGCGAGTTTGCACATTTCTTTACTTTAATTTATGTAAAAAATTCGGTAGGACAGTCAACTTATCATCAGTGACACTGAGGTCAGAGGAGAACAGGCAAGAATAGCTGCAAGAGAAGCAAACAGGCTTTCGAAGAAAAGGTTATAGATTATTAGAAGAGCCCAAAGCCAAGAGAGAGAAGAAAAAGGAAAATGAAACATCCGGGAAAGCAATATGAAAACATGAATTGCTATTATTCACCATACCAACACAAAGGTATGCCTTCCCTGTTTCTGAATGAATCAAGTGAAGAAATGGAAACTTTTTCACGGATTCAGAGACTACGCGACTGCTTGCTCTGTTTTTCGAACTAGACTTGGAGGAAGAAAGGTGAGTTTCCACGTTTCGACCTTGACCTGTCGTGCAGCTTCCGATTAGAAACCTCGCAAATTGAGCGTAAAGCATTAGCAGCTGAAGAAATTGAACCTCACCCCCTATCCAGTGCCTATCACCATCATCATGTGTCAGCTTCAGTGGTGGTATCCTCGCACCGTTGTTAACAGAATCGAACTCGTGGAAAAGAATCTTCATCTTACAGTGTCCTCTAAGATCGACGGATTCTGAGGATCTTTTTTCTAGCCTTTACACTCCGAATTAAAAGATGACGGTTCAGAGCTGAAAGTGACCTGGGAAATGGAAGAATTTTTTTTCTTCCTTTTCCCCTGCTAGGGAAACCATAAGGCAGCTGATGGCTGACATAATGGACTTTGAGAAACAGCATATGTCTGCAAATCATAAGCAGAATTCGAAATGCTAAAAATACTGTTTATGACAGGGATGTCATGTATGACATGATCAGGCACATCGCAAAGAAGAGTACGAATGCAAACCGTTATTTCATTCGAATGAACAACGGTCGTCAGCTCAGAATATGCTTGGGGCACATGTGACCAGAATCCAATTACGGTCAAGCACATCATAGCAAACTAGTTCGCGGTTGATTCAAGCTGTAATTAGCAAAAAAGAAAAAACGGTTCAGAATCAAGCTCAGAGGCTTTAGTTTTTTTTTTTTCCTTCCTTTTTTTGCATCTGATAAAGAGATTATTAGAACAAGGGCATGGCATATTCCGAATTGGCTTCAGTAACTCGGAAGTTATGGGCTGAAGGAAGTGATAACATCAACTGAGCCTTTTCGGTTTGTGTTCTTGCATCTAGGAAGAAACGTCACCTTCCATTGTACAAACGCATACATTATTAAGCTCGTACGTTGCACACGGAGTGTATGTTGCAGCCCTGCTGGAGGGACGTTTCTTCCCCTAACCGTCCCTGCTGGCAAAAAACCCCGTTTCCAAGTGCCAGTTACCCAGAGTTTCTGAAATCCCATCGGCCGAGCCCGTACGAAATCCGGTTGCCATTTTTGAGTGTTCTGGATTTTCCGTATGGCGATTGTACGCTTCTCAAAGTATAGTGATGTAATTTTCTTGGCTTGCTGCTTGGAAATGCTGGAGACTCCCCCTGCCAAAAGCCCCCCCTCCATTTGCCCTGTCTCCCCTTCATTACTAAAGTGTGCTGCAAATGCAATGATGCCGTGAGTATGAACACTCAAAGAAACTGCAGAATCAAGAATTGAATCGGGGATGTTGGTGAAAATGGGGATTTCAGATTGTGGTGCAACAGAATTTTCAGTATATGATCAGGAGAGTGACTTATGCTTTACTATGTTAATTGGGACTTTTTGACCGGATTCAAATGAATCTCACAAAACTTTTATCGCTGACAGTTTTGATTTTGCTGCTAGTCACTGTCATTGAAGCCGCTATGTTCGAGTCTTTTCTTAATACCATGAAATATACTGGTGTTTACATAGGAAAGCTTTTTGAAAATGTTGAATTCTTTGTGGAGAAACTTTCTGTTTTGGAGGGCATTTTGAATGCAGCAATAGAAGAGGAATGTATTTTTGAATGCCCTCCAGGTAAAGTTTTTAACGTAATTAGCATTATAAGTTTTTGGAATTGCATGTGTGAAAAACATCATATACTTAGAAAACAAGAACACTTGTCAACTGTTAATCTTGTAACGAAAAAGAATTGTTAACAGGGCACACTTTTTCAAATTCTATTGGTTCTTTCTTAATCATCTTAATCATTTCCTGTCATGTTAACTGTGGTATGGAAATCTGCACTGATTATGTAAAGAGCTTGATAAATTTGTATTATGCATTTTTTCACTTTGCACAGAATGCTTCACATGATTTTAGAGTAGCAACACCATATATAACTGGGAGCTTCCATCAACCTTTCACTTTATAAAAGTATGAGAAACAATGTAATTTGAGAATTCAGTGGAACTGATGTATTTCTATCCCAGTGTCTAGGTATGTCTAGGTATCATTGTAAGAGTCTAGGTATCATGCAAAGCCCTTCAAATCAAATGAATGACTTCATGCAGAAAATTGGTCATTAAGTAAACCTCAAAGAGGTTTACTTAATGACCAATTTTCAAAGAAAACAGAGTCACAGTTGATATCATCCAATTAAATTAAAATAAATTCTTTATCTGCATTAAAAACAAGCTGTTGTGTAAATGTAATAATGAACAGTATATGTGTTGGGCAAAATGGAACTTGCACATGTAATTTAACTTCGAACTGTGAAATTTCAGGTACCATTGCTAAAACAAACAAGAACTACAAAGCTAGGAGTAATGGATGCGGAAGTTTTGGTGTCAAAGTAATATTAACAATTCTACATTTCCAAATCCTGTTGCTAAATAGAAATTGCGTTTAGTATCCTAGGGAGCAGATTGCAAGTACAAAATCTGTAGTATGCAAAATTTCAATTTCTAGTTCTTCAGCCTGTTGCCAAGAGTTTTAACATGACATGCTTGTTTTGCAGAACTGCAGTCCAAACATCACTCAGCTGTTCTTACGGAACTTAACCCCCCCCCCCTTTCTATCCTATTTCCCCTTTTTAAGTAGTTTGTTTGCCCCTTTCTTAATGTATGATGAGGGAGAAGGAATCAGTGCCCCTAATTTGTGGGTGAATAACTGACCGCGAATAAGATGCAACTTACAAGTTTGTGTGTGGTTGCTTGAATCCACCACATTCGTGTGAGAGACTGGAAAGGTTTTTGTAACCGTCTGTGCATCTCTACTGTTTTGTTCTTACAGTTGTTGTTTTTTTCCTTACCATTTGAGGGCTGCACAGAAACGTAGCAGGCGGCCGTCGTGATGGATGTTTCCGAGTTTGACTCCTTTTTCTGATGTCCTTGGTGAGGGGATTTTCTGTTCTTTGTGCTATTTGCTTCTTATGAAATGCCCATTTTCTTGCGCTCAAGTGGTGCGAAAGGGAAAAAGCAGCAGCCCTGTGGACGACAGGTTCTTTCGAAATTTGGATAGCAACGGATTTTCCCCTCGGTAGAAATAAATTGCACCCAGGTGGTTAAGTCAAACAAGCGACCAGTTGTTCAGTCCGACTAAAACGAAGGAGGACGGTGCGGCTTGTGACCACCCGTGTCGAATGAAGACACGGTGTACCACTGAATCACCGAAGAGGGTCAAGTGGAGAGGGGTGAATTACTTCACAGCAGGGTTCAGAGTGACCGCCATGTGTGTGAAGGTGCATCCTGATTCCCATCGTGCCCGTCTTTGCAGAGGAAAGGGGACGCTGTCCCTGGACCTCGCGCGCTCGCCCCGGGGAACCCTTGCGTTGGCGGCAATGCGATCCCGTTTGCGAAGACGATGTTGTGAAATCCTCTCGCGATTAAAATCCTTGACCGTGTGATTTCCCGCTGATGTACGCAGCGTCGGAGTGAGACGTCGGTTCGTAGGGTTGTGCCAGGCCTTTGCTCATGCCCGTGTACCCTCCCGGTCCAGTAGGTGGTCGGAAGGGGCGCGTGGACACTCGGGGGAAAAAAAAATCGTCTCATTTCGATTCTTCTCCAGATCGAAAATATGGGAAATTTCGTCGCTCCGGACCGGATGCAGAGGTGTTGTGACGATCACGACATATGTTACGACACGTGCGGCGAAACGAAGGACGACTGTGATAGGAAGTTTCGTAGGTGCATGTACGAAATCTGCGATGCCCCCCCAAAGCTGTTGGAAGACAAGCTGTCTCGCAAAGGTCGCTCCTGCCGCAGCTTTCCCTGCCCCGATCGATAACTTCGTCTGCCCCTCAGGATGCCAAGCGTCAGCAAAAATCATGTATGCAGGCCTCGTGACTGTTGGCTGCAAGGCTTTCAAAGATGCCCAGCGTGGTGCCTGTGTTTGCGTGCCCTCCACGGAAAAGAAACCGAAACCAAAGTCAAAATCGTCTTTTGATCGAGAGGAGTTTTGAATTGACAATACACTTTTTTTATAGTCTTGTGTTTTAGACGTCGTTTTTTTTTCCTCTTTTTTGGATGGCTGGAAGTTTTAGTTCTGTTTCAGAATCGGACGAATTTTCGAAATGGGCGACAGCCAAAGCATAACTCACGTGCTGAGCTGTGACACTCCGCTGAGCGCCGTGAGACGGGACTCAGCAGCAGTGGTCTCCTCAGAGACACACGTAATGGGGTGAAGACGGACGAATTCTCATTTGAGAGTCAAAAATAGTTGATGCAAAAATCGCATGACGACCAGGAAGCTTGAAAGGTGGAAGATGGAAGCGTCGCTGGCGCTTAATCTTCCTGGCTTCTCCGCCCTCTATTATGGTATCATTTTTATCTGCAAGAAATTGATTGAAAACCAGGAACACGTGGATCATGTGCTTTGCATGAGCGAAAGGCCAAGAAAAGAAATATAACATGCCTCCGTTGGTAGCCATGTGGTTGCAGTCTCCGCACGTGCTACCAAGCGCTGAGGATTCGAATCCACACGTGGAGGATCGACGCCGAGAGAAATGGATGCATCGTGGGTTTCGAGTCTCCCACGCAAGATGACGCTGGTTGGCCTATTCGGGTACGGCACTGGTTTTTCACCCGGGTAAGCCGGGGCGGATATTCAAAGATTAAATAAACATTTACCATTTTTGTGGTCCAACCACGCCCTTTCTGCCGTGTTACCGGTTCGCAGACCGGTGAGGTCCACCACGACAGCAGAGGAGAGGGACCAAACAAAAAGAAAAATAAGCAAAATAAAAATAAAACAATTCTGGAGATGGGGGTGCAGGATAGGATCATAGCCTTCTGGGGCGGTCCTCTGCATCCTTTGGAGGAAGTCGGCAAGATCTTGTTATTATCCATGTGGGGCCATCTCACCGCTATCCGTAAAAAGCGGAGAGCGAAGTGAACGGGTGCGGCACTGGTTGACACCCAGTCACGCCTGGGCGTTTATTTATAAAAGTAAACGTCTGTGGCAGGACCTTTGATCCTGCCACGTTACTTATAACTACAAGAAGGAACCTGCCGGGATCTGGCACGTGGGCCAGCGGGGTTTGCCTCTGCGGCACAGGGGAAGGGCAGATAAACAACAAGAAAAATAAATAAAACGGAAAACATACAGTCAAAAAATGGAGGGAGAGTTCGGAATGGGATCACTGTGTGCTGGAGAGTATTCCTCTGCATCCTTGTAAGGATGCCGGCAAGTTCCTGTTTTATGGTTCCCAGATGGGGTCATCTTGATGCTGTCCTCATGAAGAAGATAGCAAAATAGATGGCGTTCCTGTCGTTCTGGCCTTCTCTGGCGTCTCTACATGCGGCCACGGTCCCGCCTCGTGGGCAGCAGAGTGCTGCTAGGGATGTGGTCTGCCGGCGTGAGGGTGTCGCTCAGGAAGAGACGCTCTACAACGTCTCTGGTATTGCCGCCGTGGGGTTCCAAGGGTCGCGGGAAAGCATTCCCAAAGAAGTTGGAGGGCAACACAGTCCACTAGAAGGTGCGGGGGGATTTCTGCTACCCGCACCTTGCAGTTTGGGTCCACACCCCTCTGTATTCACAGATGCCAGCGGGCGTTGCACGGGAGGCCCCAGTGCAGCAGTATCAACGCCGACTCCTGCCACTTTAAGGGGAGGGTGGGTGGGAGTGTTCATGAGCACCGGAGACCACTGTAGTTTTTCCTCCAGAATATCCAGTAGCATACCTCAGCGCAAAAGTCCACAGTGTCAGTGAGCTGACCCATCGTTCATTCACCCAATCCTTAGGGGATTTCCACAGTAACCTCCTATGTAGCCTTAAGTCTGCTGCCCAGGTGTTACCTAAGGGAGGGAAGCGGTAACTTGCCGCGCCTGCCCAAGCGAGAGCACCAAGGCAGCCATCTGGCGAAGTTGTGAGCCAAAATGGCTCAGACTTTGCTCGTTGGCCACGACGACCGAAGTCGATATGCCTCTCAGTCGCTCGCTCACTTGACAAGGATTCGTGCCGGAGCGCAATGAGGCGTGGACCACAGCTAGGATGCAAAGGCGAGTTTTCGGCATGAAAGCCACTGCTCCATCCGCTCCAGTCCACCATCCTTACATGGAGCACAAAGGTCATTTAACCGGACTCTGGACCTCCCTGTGCTCACAGGGCTTTTCTGAGGAGGTTCTCGGTCCTCTTTTGGATGGCCACAGAAGCGGGACAAAATAAAGCAGTGGGGCTGCAAACGCGTTCTATACCGTGCCAACTCCGTGCCAATCGCCAACTCCACGTTTTGAAGACGATCTGACCAGGCTTCTGTCAGGCAGAAGTTCCCGAACGGAACGCCAAGGTACTTGATGTACCCGCCCTGGGTATCCCCAAGCGGATCCAGTCCGGCCGTCTGGCTCCCGCCGCACCGACCGGCACTATGGACGACTCAACCGGCTACGAAGGACTTTTGTCAATTCTCGTGGCCAAACACACCAGTTTGAGGCACTGTGGTCTCCAACTAAGGGAACTGGTTGCCTTGGTGCGTGACAACACCTGGATCTCCTGCCTCCCTGCGAATTGCATTGCCTGGTACCAGGAGTCAGCTTCCGCATGGGGTTAAATCAACGGCACGGGAGAAGCAGAGTGCATCTGCCTACGGAACAGCAGGTACACCCGTCAGACGTTGAGAGAGATCCTGGGTAACATCAGGAATCTGCTTTGGGCGTCGTCGATTCCCTTGTCCCAGTGCTGCTGCCTCCCTGAGAGGAGCAACGAACAGGTACAAAAAGGAACCTGCCGAGAACCAACACGCAGGCCAGCGAGGTTCCCTTCGGCGGCAGAAGAGAGGGAAGAGAAGGGGGACAAACAAAAAGGAATATAAAACAAAAAACATGTATACGAAAAATAATTGGGAGGGTTCGGGAAGGAATCACCGGGTGATGGAGGGAATCCTCTGCATCCTTTGCAGGATGCCAGCAAGTGCTGTTTCACGATCCTTAGGTGGCGTCATCTTGACGCTATCCTCAAGAAGAGGATCACAAAGTGAATGGCGCCCATATCGTCCTGGTCTCCTTCCTTGCGTTGCTCCGTGCAGCCACGATCCCGCGTAGGCAGCACAATGCTGCTGGCGTTGCGGCAGGAAGAGGCACTTCTCAACGACTGGGATTGCCCTCGGAGATCTGCAGAGACGCAGCAAAACGCTGCCACAGGGGGCGGGGGGCGACACAATCCACAGGAAGGTGCGAGAAGGATTCGCGCTCCCCGCAACTGGCACAGTTCGGAGCCACACTGCCCCGGGTCCAACGGCGTCGATGAGTCCGTTCGAAGAGGTTGTCGGTGTTGGTGTGTCAGCAGCCCCGGAGGCGTTTCCTGCGACTATCCCGAGATCTCGCGGGAGGCCTCCCCGCTCTTGAAGGTAGGCAGGTGCACCTCGTCGGCACATATAGCCGCAGGAGACTCGGCAGGAAGGAGCGCAGAGTCCTCAGTAAGGTCGGAGCAGATCCGCGTTCTTCCCCAGCGATGTGCGGATGCGAATCCACTGCTTTTCGCACGGACGTGGCTCCAGCTGTAGCAGCCCCGGGGTTGGTCTGGACAGTCCGCGAACCCGCGGGAGCTGCTCGCGCGGGTGAGGACAGTAAAGGGGAGGGGGTCGTGGTCGACTTTCCGAAGGAAGCGCTCGACTGCTTGACCCAGGAACTCCTTCTGGAGCTCTTGGTAAATCCCGCTCGTCTACTTGAGCTCCTGTCAGCGCCAACGCAGTGGTCACCCGCTCTTCCTTTAGCGGCTGCCCGTGTGTCTTCGCCCAGTCGCGCCGGGGCATTTCCTCGGGAAGCAGCCTTGACCTCCACTGCGCAACAGTCGAGATGCAAGAGAAAAGCCGTTCGCCCACAGCAGGAGGGCAACCCCACCTCTTAGGCAAGTCCTAGAGGAAGTCACCGCTCAGGGGACTTGTGGGAAGAAGTCGTACAACTGAGGGAAAAGGGAAATAAATAAATAAATAGAATACATAATAATAATATCGTGACCACTCCTCCCGGGACCTCGTTCAACGCAGCCATGTGCCTCGCGTAACTCCGAAGCCGCGTCGGCTCCGGCATGTTCGACCATAGACCGAAGGGTAATTGCAGAGACCCCCCCTCACTTCTTCCCGGCATACGCTCTGATGCCTCTGTGACGGTCTCCGAGGTCGTTTTCCACTGCAAGAGAGGCTGAGCAAGGGAGTGAGCAAGGGAGGCGGGGCATACGCGCCTGATGCGCCCAAGCTGCTTGCAGCCGCGGCGCGCTAGATCTTCGGGCCGCTCCTTCGGGGGTCTCGTCGCACCCGCCGCGCGCCTACGGGCATCTTCTGCCGACCTCCAGTTCGTGCGAGATTTCCGTCTTTACGGCGGAAGCAAAGCTCTTCGTCGGGCTTCCTCCTTTTGCCAGTATGCATTGGCGCCATCCGCCAACGCGGCAACAACATCGCGCTCGGAACGTTCTCCAAGTGGGAGACGAAAGACCCATCCTCCGCAGTGAGGAAGACCCCTTCGTCTCTTCCATCCCTCTCCTCCCTATGCCGGAAGGCGTGCGAATAAGACGTCGAGTCAGCTCTGCACTTTTGCACATGGCCTCCCGTCCGTCGTTTCTGCCCGGAACTGCAGACGCGAACCGCCTTCAGCTCGCCTCTCCTTTATTTTGGAAACGCATCCCTTATAGCAGGGTGTAAAGCTATAGCCCTGGGATATGTACACCTTCGTTTTCGCATTCCCCGGACATCACTTGTCGGCCGCTGCTGCCTCGAAGGCAAGGCTCGGGGAGCGATGTGGAGGAGACTTCCTCGTACTTGTCGTTGAAGCTCTCCAGCTTCCCACCCTGTGAAGAGGGGCGTGGACGGCGAGTCTCCAGCCCAAGGCGTAGGACAGCCTCTTGCCCGTTCCGACGAACCATACAACCACACAAAAGACAACATCAAACATCGAAAGAAGTGGGACGCGCTTTCCGAGTCAACGACCCTCTGGAGCGCTGCTCGTCTGGGTCATCGACTCGACAGCCGAAAGTCCTTCCCTTTCGCAGAGCACACGAAGCGTCGCAGCGCCATCTCCGCGACGTTTCGTGCGTCCCGGGACTTTCGACCTTCGGCAGTGGGAGAGCGTGGAGCACGAAGAATGCGCATCTCGTTGGTCTGCAGGAACAGGACCCCAGGTAGTGGTCCGGACTGGTCGTCCCGCACCCTGTGCCGCTGCAGAGCTGTCTACCCACAAGGGCAAGCAAGGGAGGCGGCCAACAGACAAGCAGGAGCCCTCCTGCGGTCATTGTGGAAAGTGACCAAACTCCAAGACAGCTGTAGGACGATCGGGCAGGTGGACGCCGCCTTTTGCGTGGACGCATCGGTTCTTTCCCTCGAATGGGAACATGAAGTGGCACTCTCCGTGCACTGGGGATCCCAGTGCACAAGGAGCGCCTACACCACCTTTCCGGCGGAGTCGCGGTCGAGGACTGTTCCAGGTGCGAGACGGATCGTTCCCTCAACTGCTGTCTTGCGGTGCCCTCCAGGAAGTTCGTCAGAGGCTGTCTTCAGCGCTTCAGCATCCTGGGGACACTGCTGACGGCTTGCTGTGGCGATTCCTCGCGAAAGGTGGAGTGGTGGCAGGAGCACTGGGATCGCGACGAGATGTTGCGTCTGCGCCATCGCCACAGCCAGCCATGCTTTGGGGTCACGGGCTCAGAGAAGGGAATCCCACACGCATGAGGGCGTCTGGAGGGTAACCTCGTCTGCAGGAAGAAGTCAAGTCGGGGATTCCCAGCATTCTATGCCGTTGCTGGGCAGAGAGAATTGACTTCCACCAAAGGCCCCTGTGCTCAACCCTCCCTCTATTTATTCATTTATTGTCTCCTTCCCTTCCTCTTCGGACTGACCCAGAAAACGACTGCTCGTCGGTGAACCCTCCTGCCAAAATTTTTTGTCTCCAGTTTTTGTTTCGGGAACCGGGTGAAAAGTCATAATGCGGCTCACACACGTGACCCTTAGGAACCACGGCACGGAGCTTTCAGATGGACGGAGACTGTCTGTAAGGCGCGTGCTGTCTGCTTTAAAGCATACTGAAAGCGCGCGAAAGAAAAGCGGAAAACCATTGTAAGCGTCCTTTTGCTCCCAGGAAGGATCCAAGCGCCGCTTCGCGTGATCATCTCCGCTCTTTGGGATCCTGGCATTCAGCACCTCAGCAGACGGACCACATTCCGCAAGAGCTGGAAACTCTTCGATCGTATGTAACCAAACTCTGCTAATTAAGTAAAAGGAGATTCTCACAGGATATAAAAGGCGGAGTCTTTACAGGAAGATAAAGACGGTGAAGATCACCTTCATAACGTCCTTGTCCCACTCGTAAGAGGTCATGGTATCCTTTCCATGAATCCTTCCTCTACATCCGCATTAGCTAATGCCAGTTCCACAGGACCGCCGATGTTCTGGAAGCTTCCTTCGACTAAAGGGTGAAAGTTCCATCGAGAAGACGAGGCAGGTGAATCCTCTGTGCATCAGAAGACCCTTCGAACAAAGGTGTTGCATCTGCACTATTTCCGCCATTCTCCTGCATCGCTCTCATGAGTCGGTGAATCATCTCCAAAAGTGCTGCATCTACATCTGCAACAGTTGCTGCCAGTTCTTCTTGGATATCCATCTTCAGGAGGACTTGTCCATCGAATGGATGCGTCCCTTCATATTGGGTATCTCGCCTAGAGGGAGTATCTCTAGACGGCGATATTTCTGCTGTTTTTGGCAGAGGAATCGACGGAGCACGCCGTCTCGAAAGGCACGGAGAAAGGGTGACCGAATGGCACAAGAAATTCAGAAAAGGCGGAAGACGGGAGCCGACACTTTGGTATGCCTCACCATCTTCAATTGCCGCGCATCTTCTCGTTCCTTCCCTATGACGTCATGCCATCATTTCCGAAGGTCTCACGCCCACATGCGTACCGGTTGGCGCCTGTTCTTGGGATTCGATGTTCTGGAAGCTTCCTTCATCGGGAAGATATCCCGACCTATGGGTCCCTCTTGCATTCACATGGGGTGTCAGGATTCATTTATAGGTTTTCTCCTTTTTTCGAGGTATGACCGCAGTATAAGACCCTACCAGGACTCGGAAGGTCCACTTGACACTCTTCGTTGACAGGAAGACGCCGACGTCGTCGTATGCGAGCTCTTTCCCTTCTCGAGCACCTCTGAATGAGTCGGCAGTTCTCTGGAAGGGCAGACAACGTCCGAGACGATCATTCTTTCCCCCTTGTCCAGCACCGGTTCCGGGCGAAGAATGGGCTCACTTCAGGCAGCCACTCTGCAGCTCCCTTCGACTGACGCCCTCAATCGGAAAAGGAACAGCGCTTCGCGCCGCCGCCGAATGTACTGGAGAGAGCGACAAAAGAGCAGCGCCTCGTCCCGGATTGGACGAGGGGCAGATGGAAATCCCTTTAGATTCTTCGCTGCTTTCTCTCCAGCGTTTCTTTTTTCGGGTTTTCTTTCTTTTTTTTCCCGGTTTTCAAGAAGTGTTGAAGAACTGTTCGCCTTCTTAGGAGGGGGCTGACGAAGCTCTTTGGCACCGCCGACACCACCTGCCCGAGGGTGCGTGTTGACCCTTCAAGTTAGGAGGGTGGTCATAATCATAGGGTGGTCTTTAAATCCAGGAAACCTCTGGAGGAGGCAGACTGTTCCCGTCGTTCCTCTTGCGCTTGGCAGGGAACCCCGGAGGAAATCCTCGCCCCGGTTGTCTCCAAAGGGAACCAGGAAAGAATCCGCTCCTGGAATTTCTCCTCCGCAGGGAACCGCTCCTTCTTTGTTTCTTTCTCTGAAGAGGACATCGGAGGGATGCATCCCAATTTCTCTGAAGGACTCCCGTCGTAGGGAGCAGAGCGCTTCTGGCACTCTGGAGAGACGACCCACTGAAGGGGGTTTCAACCAGCTTCATGGTCCCTTTCCGAGGGGGGAGACGGTTCCATTTTCACAACCTAAGGGAACCAGCTATTTGGTTCTTGGAAAGATCCCAGAGGGTCAACTAGCGATCCCAGCCGGTCAGCGGGAAGCGCGCCGCCAGTGCCGCATTCGGAGCCAGTAAGCCGACTGGAGTCATCCTGCAGAGGAGGATTCAAAACCCTCGACGCATGATGCCATGCGTGGAAATCACCAATGCGGGGTCTGCAACTGCCGTCTTATTTGCGACACGGAATCCTGCTGATGGGAAGGATGCTGAACCGGGAAGCATGGATGAATCTGCGTGTATCCCACGTGAAGTGGCTCGAGCCGCCATGTGATCCGACGCATGACATGGCTTCTTCCGCATTCCCTGTGGTGGTGCTCCATCAGAGGACGCCATGTTTGATGGTACTGCACAGCAGCCAACGCAGTCTACCAGACACTCAGTCCGGCGCATCCTCGGAACGACCAGGTTTATGCAGCAGGCGCACTGGGAGAAAACGCATTTCTGGTCCCGCACAGTCTCGAATCAAAACGCTGGAGAAAACTCGTGGCGGCGAGAGTGCGGTTGTGGGTTCAAACCCGTCATACAGTGCCCTCACTTCTCCACTTTACCCTCAAGATATCTACGGCGCTTCAGCCCTTCGTCCACAGCGGGCAAGCCAGGGGCTTCGAGGAAATGTTGGAAAACCCCTCACTGACACTTCTTTAAGTTATCCCGAACAATTACACGATTCTCTGTGCTTCGCGCAGGGCGTCTCACGCGTTTTCTTGGCCGGTGTCTTGCCGCGCCCACGCAGCTTCCTCGATCTGCTTGCTGCCGCTGCTCTGCTGCAGAAACGAACGAAGCACTCCAGCACGAAAGATAAAAAGCGAAAGCCAGGATGCCGCTGTCATTTTTCTTCTGGTTTGCACCGTCACCAGGACGATGGGGCCTTGTCGCTCTCACACCAGGCGCAAGTCGAATCCCTCCTTCTCGGAAAGATCCCCCACTTTCCTCTTACCACTGGAGGGAGACACACACGCACACATACACGTACAAAAATGGGCAGCCAGCATGACAAATCGGAAATTCCGATTATTCTCTGTCTTCAGTAGTAAAAAAACTCGAGCAGGGAAACAATAACAAAAACTTTCCCGCCTTTCCAAAAAAAAAAAAAAGTCCGTCAAAGACTTTTGTGTTTAACCTTAAGTCTTACTTAGCTCACAGTTTTTTTTTCTTCCTTGATTAGTACTATTAAAGAACTACTTAATGATATGATGCCTGCGTCAAGTGTCCAGCTCCTAAAGACAGATGCACTGTCTTCAAAAAAGCTTTCATTCTGCCTGCATTTCAGAATTCCGTTTCCAGGGTGCGACTCCGGGAGAGACTGAGTGTCTGCTCCTCTCCAACTGAGATCTGCTCGCGCTTTTATTTTTTTCTTGTCATTTTTTTATCGGCCTAGGATGATGGAAATCCCTTTGAGTTCTCTTCTGTTTCTCTGTTTTCCATATAGCTATTTTCTTTCTTTCGGGTTTTCTTTTTTTTGGTTCGCTAAGTACTCAGGAAACGTTCGCTTAGAGGGTCATGAAGCTCTTTAACACTTTTTACCCGAAGGTGTGTGTTAACTATTCAAGATAGGAGGAGCCCCAGGAGGGGATCACCCTATGAATCTAGGAAGACTCCGGAGGACGGAGTCCGTTCGTCCTAAGCTTCGTGGGGAACTCACGAAGTACCCATTACTCGGCGTCGATACTCCACGTGGGGAAGCCACCTGCGTAGACCTCAGCCACACGGCTGCTAACGCGGGTGCGCTTTTATAGTCCAGGTTCGCGTCCAGGAAGCTTGTCACTTCATACGAACATCCAGGTTTCTTCCGATCTCTCGTCGCAAGCGAAATGACGCACCATCAACTCCATCAACTCACATCTTTCGCATTTTTCCTACCAAAAAAAAAACAACAACTTCGGAACGAACTTGACAGACTGGCACCTACTGTTTTTCCCGCGCAAAGGACGGCGCTGATCGGCCAGGTACACTAGCGCCGAACCCGAACAGCGGAAGCCAAGGACAACAACTGACGACCTGCTTGCAGGCAGCGATGAGGTTTTCGCCCGCGAGCAGAAAGTCAACAGCAGGCATTTCGTCCCCACTGAAGTGGTCACACGCGTGCTGACGCTCAGCATTCGGATGCACAGCAAACAAACTTTCAAGGATGAAAAGCGCGGCACCACTTTTGTTGTTTGCGGATGCAGACCGAAAGATCGGAGTGCAACTCAAGTGTCTCAAGGCGCTGCTCGCTTTGGGACAGCTCGCTTTGTGAACCGGTTGTCGTTGGGAGAGAGTGCAGGCTCATTTTGATTAGCAAGAGGAAGATGCAATGCCTGGAACTGCAAGTAAACGGAGACCAGAATTCCCGTCTCGTTAAGGAGGGCCTTGAGTTCAAAACAGCAGTTCAGCGTTGGCGCATTGCTAAAAGGATAAGCCCGCGGTCAATTGGGGTTCGTGAGATCATCTGCTGATCGTACTTTTTCTGATCTTCACACTCTTGGCCGAGCAGACTCGAAGCAGAGCCGTGGACGAGCTGAGAATTCTTCTCCGAAGCAAATGCACCGGAGGCTTATTTGCAGTCCAGAAAACATGGAATCGCCGAGTGCTATCGCAGAGCTCATTTTACTGAACAAATAAATGTGATTATCATCAGTAGACATCTACCTTGGGACTGTTCTTAGTAGTCTATAGAGGATGACATCAGTGTTTTATCAGCAGTACTGCAAGTAGTGGAATGAAATCTCTAAACAAAAGTGTTCCTATTTATTTCTGTTCGAGTCTAAAGAATCAGTTTTGAAAGTCCACTCATCTTCGCAAGAGGGAAGCTGCATGAGCTAAATAAAAAATGATAGGAAGCTAGAAGTAACAGGAAAGCGGAGAAAGGTAAAAAAAAATATTCTTATTCTAAACAGAGATACACTTTGGACTGTGACTCATCTCTTATAAACTTGCTTTTCTGTTTTCTTACTATTTCCTCATAATCCTTAACAAAAGACTCAGTATTTTAGATTGTAACTTCCTCTTTTGATAAACATGGCTGCATCAAGGACTCGAAAAGATTTTGAAAGTGCTGCGTCCTTGGCGTATCGAATTTATAAGAATGGTTTGTACAAATATCAAAACTTCGGTCGAAAAAAGTCTTAAATTATATAAAGCCGATGCACAAACTTGATCCGAAATTCGATAAGAGGTAATTAGTGGATTATCTGAAGGATAATCCACTAATTAACTTATAGGATGGGATGTGGAAATATGATGATTCACTCGAAGGAAATACCAAAAGTTGCTCCAAAGATTCCAAGGAAATCACTGTGAATGAACTGGAGAGAAAGAAGGGAACCTTTATTTTGGTGGGAATTATGTGGAGAAAGGAACTATGTGGAGAAGTGGGAACTATGGGAGAAAGGAGAGTTAAGACGAGTTGATGAGCAGAAGTCTGTTTTGCAAAGCAGCATTGGTTTAAGCCATTTGCGGAACAGAGAGATGTTGAAATAATCTTCCAGAAGAAAGATGGCATGCTTCCCGGGTAGACATACTCAGCATGCTGAAATATTTGCAAAATATGTTTAGGGTATCGAAGGGAGGTTCATTATATAGAGTTGCGCTACGCACACACTCACAAAAATTACGTGTTAATGTAATGATGCAAACAATACATCACCTAAGAAGAAATTTTTTTTTTTTAATGGCATTTATGATGAAGCGACCATGTTTTGTCCTTTATGATAGTTCAATTGAGTGCATTTTAGTAATATTACATAAAAGTTTGGCTAAGTAAAAATTGTTTCACTGATTTTATTTTTTTCATTTTCAACATTTGGCAACCGTACCTTATTGTTAACGTGTTGGGCTAAAACTGATGTTTTCACTCCGAATCGATTGGGATTTCTTGGGTGGCCATTCCGTTTGGTTGGAAGTGCTGGGTTTTGTAGTATGGTGTGATGTGCCTTCGTAAAATTGGGCGATGTCTTTGACGTGACGTGCGTTGTGCCTGTCTTAATACAAATTATTTTATTTCCTAATGTTCAATCTGCGAGTGCATTGCTTGCCCTACTTGATATGTGAATGAATTACTTTGGTGCAGAATTCACGTACACCGTCGGCTCGAGGGTAAAAACAGAATATCATGTGGGTGGGGATATCGGCAAACATGTTCATGAAAACAGAGTGGTCTGCATGAGAACCCGGTGGTCACCTTGTGCCAGAATTTTCAACTCATTTGTGAAGTTCTGCCTTCAGAATAATTAATGCCATGGGTTCTCTGTTAATAATTACACAAGCCCTACTGGTTCCCTGCTTGTTTTTGAAAACTCTTGCCACCAGCTTTTTTTTACTTTATGTTGCATTCTAAGCTACAATGATTTTATTACCACCACAAAGCTTAATTAATGCAACCACCTGATACTGACATTGAGAGTGGATGTAACAGATATTCCAATGGATGGAGTGCTGGAAGCTGTGTGCTGCCAAGTGCTTCAAAAAACACCATCAATCCAATAAGATAATGTTGGTGAGAAGCCCAGACCTAATGTGTGAGAGAGAGCACATGATTTCCACAAGTTCCCTGTTTTCTTGGGGTTTGGCAGAATTGGGTGGCATGCTAGGACATGCAAGAAATCCTATCTGCATGAAACCATTCCAAGAGATTTACAGTTCCTAGAATGCCAACACTAAAAGGTCCTATAATACTTGCCATGCAGCTGTTCTTCAACCTTCTGATGAGAGTGAATTCATACTTGAACAACTGCACTCTTAATTTGTGCATTTCGTAAGAGAGCTCATCTTTATGAGACTGGAGCTCAGTTGCATAGCTCCCTACTTGACCAGAATTGCCAAAACTGAGTATTTTCAAATGGTAGGTTGTCTGCCTATCACCAAGAGGAGCCTTGTTGAGTAATGACAAAGAGCTGACTTTGTTAGATGTTTCATCTGCAGCATCCAGCCAAGTACCAAACATTAAGGGATTGTCCACATGCTCAACTGTTGCTGCTTACCAAAGCCCATCAGATATCGCCAGAACTAGAAATGAACGAGCAACCTGGCAAAAAAAATTCCAATTTGCATGATAATTCTGTTTTTTTTTTGTTTTTCTTCTTTTTACCTGTTGACTGGTGTAGGATTTAAGTGCACACTTACGTATGCTGAAAGTGGAAGATGACTCAGCATAATTCAAGTATTGGTAGTTGCACCTAATGTAACAGCTTCATCCACTCGATTTCACAGCAAACCGTCAGATTTCGGAACCTCCATGTTCAGTGTGATCTTTGTCATTATCGGGGTTGTACCTACGTGTTGGGCCTGGGCGCAGATGCGAATTTCATGATTAACTAATGGCAAACACTTGTCTTGAACGCTCAAGTGACTCGGCATGCATAACATCAGAAATAAGTAAAGAAACGAATGCGCCGGTGGTGCACGGTGGACACAGAAAACTGCATGAAAGTTTCTTGCATGCCTCCTTCAACAGTGGCTCATGTCGTGGACCCTTGATTACAAGTTCCCACGCTCGCAAGCCTTTTTTCCATCTGATGGATCCAAAGCTACATGGAGTTTTCTCGCAGCCGATCCTTTACCTACACCACAACATCGGGGTGTTCTACGCAGTCTCAAGACTGAGCTGATTCCAGGCCATTGCCTCGAGCATGCGAGGAGAAAAAACTATTACTGCAGTTGCCATAAAATTTACATTACTTTTTTTGTACTTGTAAATGTCCCTTCCTCCACAGACGTAAATGTATATGAATTAAAATCGAATTGCAAAGAAACCAAAATAAGAACATTTCGGCATGATCAGCTTGACTAAGAGGCAAACAACCTAAGGATTGAATTCTCCAATTGATTTTTTTGTCACAACTGCTCGATAAGAGTCTCTCATATGAATTAGATGATGGTCTCGAAACAAAAACGGTTATGTAAGTTGACAAAGCTACTGGTGTGAAGCCCCTTCCTCGCCACCGTCATCCTCTGCCTAAATTAATCTGTCATCTGCCTTAATTAACCATCGACGCTAATTTAGGACCTCGAGGTCCTAAATTAGCGTCGATGCCATCACCATCAGTGCATCTTGGAACGTTCTCGTTAGGAGTAACGGCAATATTTTTTCAGTGTTGCTTTGGCAAGGTTAGTGAACCAGAATGGCACTCCTAGTTCATTGTTTAGCTGTTTCAGAGTGGCATAAAATTGCCGAAGAGACTGATCACCCGAGGGGGACATCAACCAGCTCCATGGTAACGGCGCCATTTTCACAACCGGAGGGGAACCCAGAAGAGACACAGCTCTTTGATTCCTACAAGGACCCAGGAGAGTCAAATTCCAATCCCGGGGGCATCCGGCTTCCACCAGTGCCGCACCCGAAGCCAACCGAGGCCAACCAGCGTCATCTTGCGGGGGGGGGGGATCGAAGTCCCCCGTTCTTTGCGTCGATCCTTCCTCGGGCGGATCCTTCCTCGGATTCGAACCCGCGCTGGAGGACACGCGGTCCTCAATGCCGGTTGTTTGGATAAGGAAGGGGTCTTTTGCAGCAGGCCAAAGCTTTCTGCTCGACGATGGATAGATTGAGTGCATGGCGCGAGCTGGCGCCCACGGAGGAGTTCAGAGATCAATGGAAGCTGATGCGGCGGTGTTCCGCAATGTCCAAGGTGGTGCCTGCAGAGAAGCTTACCATTGTCGCTCGATGGTTCTCACATTGTAAACACCACGGACGGTAATGATGAACGTGTGGATTCTTTTCCTTCTTCTGGAAGCATGGACTGACCGTGGTCTGATGCTGACCAACAGGAACCACTTCGGGATGCCGCTCGCCTGGTCTTCGTGCTGCTCTGTGCCTTCGATTCCAACATGTCCGTCTAGAAAGGGGGTGCGGGTCGACACGAGATGGGAATTCATGTTGCACCCGCCGCCTGACGCGGATCGCATCTTTCACAATTGCCAAGTTAGGCGACCAAGATGTGCTTTCTCGAGGAAGGTTGCACGTCCAAAGCTGCAGGGGAGTAATGGGATGCATCCTTTTCAGCTATTCAGAGGGATGATGTTTCACAGACACGTGCCAGCTGATGGAATTTGGACCGTAACCCTGGTTATTCCCAGGGACGACAGAGTAAGGGGGACAACGGCAAAAACTTCATGAAATTATCACATAAGTATCTTGGAGCTTTCATGGAAGGCAATGTGGTGTGGCTTGCAAGAAGCAGTTGTTTCTGTTTTTAGACTCTTCGGGTCCGGAACTCATCCGATTGAAACGTTCTGTGCTGAGGGCACGCGAGTCGCAGCGGCGACCTCTGTGGACGGAGAGCTCTTTCGCGTACCGCGTGCTCCATCGAGGTACCAACTGACTACATAAAGTGCTGATTCAAGTTACTCTTGTTTATTTACACCACATTTAATAGAGTATTTTCATTTTCCTCAAACATGCATTATTCCTTTAAAAATTGGAATTGTAATTCGAAGAAATCGATAATTCATTCACATTTTTAAGGTACCACAAAGATGAAAACCGTCATCATAAATTCTGTACGACACTGAGAAAAAACGAGAGTCCTTAGCCTATATAAATAGAATTTTTGTTTACTGTCGTTGCTAAGGCAATTACAAGACCGTAAGTGTATGTGTCCGTCTCAAAAATGGATAGTGGTAACTGATGTGGCGAGTATAAGGTAAAAACATTTGCCAAACGCATAGATGCGTCCATAGTCCAAGCCGATCATATTTACTGAACCCATATGTGCGTTCATAGCGTGCGCTCGTGGTTTTCGTCGGACTCATAGACGTGTCCATTATCAAGGGAGGCTGTATGATCATTAGCAGATACCATCCCGGGCAACTCATGAAAACTTTCCATCGAGGGTCAAAAGTTCTAGGAGATCGTAACACGGGGAACGTCCAGCATTTTAAGTTCACCTTTGTTTTCTGTACAAAGGCACCCTCACCTCTTTGATGATATCTTTAGCTTCTCTCACTTGTTTTTCTTTCTTTTCTCTTTTTTTGTAAGGACTTCCGCATAGGAAGCGGTTGACAACACGGTGTGTAACTAACGTCGAGCCCAACAACAACTGCAATCTCGCAGACGCAACGTCTGTGAGATCTTACTCTACGTTCCTCTTCACCAGCTCCTTCCTTTCTCAACATTGACTCTCGCAGCACCCCATTTCATTCCTTGCTCTTCCTCCCCACAGGAGGTTTGCTCCGCCCTTTCCTCCCGAACTCACCGTTTAGTGGATGACCTGAGGATGCGAATAAGAGCTTTGCGAGCCCCCCGTGAGGAGACGAGCGGTTCTTCGTCATTTTGCGAACTGCAAAAGGAGAAAGAAACGCTACTTGCACCTGAAGATGCCGACGGACAGCCGTTGGAAACGCGTCAACTATGAGGCTTTCGGAAGAGCACGAAGACGCGCAGAGCCCGCGCAAAGTTCCTCGTGCTCGTAGCCGCACCGCGGATCCCCCGCGAAAGCAGGTGACCCCCTTCTGCCGGCACGCGCGGGTTGTGTTTTCGATCAAGGGAGCAGTTCCGCCGCACGCGACGCCTTCTGCACCGACGAGTTATAACTACATCGCAGAGCAAATCGAATAAGAAGCGCGAACTCCAGAGCAAGCATATTCATCCGGTGTAGGCTGCATAGTCTTGCGAAACACGTGCCCCACCCACGAGCAAACCTCCTGCGTGGCCGTCAGCAGTGGCGTGAGGCTGCACGCGAGCCGTGCAAAGTCAGCGAGGAATCGTGGAACTCCAGATGGGAAGACGGGAGGAACACGTGGAGGTTGACAGAGGTTGACGACCCAGCTCTTCGATCAGACGCTGACAACGCAGGGAAGAAGCATCTGCACGCTGGCGCAGGAAGAGATGCAGGAGCATCAGACCGAGCGCCCCAGCTGCAGGGCTCTTTGAGTTACACGCCATAGGGATGGCGACCTCCAGGAGGCGGGCTGTTCGCCTCCGACCTGCTTCCCTGGAAGCGCAGGGGTCGAATGGATCGGTGCAGCTGCCTCTGGCGAGAGTATTCGGACTCGCGGAGTGACCTCTCCAAGCCGCACCCTCGTCGGGCTGCTAGAGCACAAGGAAACGATGGAGTGGCACACAAACCGGAAGTTGCGAGCTGACCTTGTTCTGGCGTTAGCAGCAACGACATGGATGGGACGTGTGAAGGGCCGCTGGGACACGAACACCGGCCAGCAACTGATCTGAGTTACGAGATTCGGGGCATGGAATCTAAGCAGCACACTGGTAGGTCACGTGTCGTGCTGATGGACAGCAGCACACTGGAAGAGCGGCGGCTAGTGCTCAGGTAGAATGGAAGAGAGAAAAGCCCGGGCTGCTGAACTTCAGCTGAAAGCTGCCCGTGAGGGCCACAGCCAGACTACAGTCTCCGGCCCCTCCGGAAACGCTACGCCGCGACCCTAGAAAACCCCGACGGCAATCCCAGGGACGCTTCAAAACCCCTCCTCCTACGAGACGGCCTTCGATCGGCAGCTCACTAGCAACTCTCTGCTGACTATGTGTGATTGTGGCTGCCTGGAGCCACGCAAAGGACAACCGAGCGACAGAGGTGCCACATCGACTTTGCCGTCCGTTTCATGAGGATGGCAACGAGATGGCTCCACCTGAAGGTCAGTATGCGGCAGCGAGAACTTTCCGGCACCCTCCAAAGGATGTGAATGACAGTTCCCAGTAGGACATGACCACTTCCTGCACCCCTCCTTCCCAAATTTTATTTGTTTATTTTTGTTTTTCGCCTCCCCTTTGCTTACGTGGCGGATCTCGCCGCGTACTGGTAACACGCTAGGCTTAATTGAAATGGACTTGGCTGGACCACCGGTCTAAGCGCAATCTTCGCAAACGTTTATTTTCCATATGAAAGAAACTCACCGGCGCACCTGGGTAGAAAGCCAAGCCACAGTCTCCGCTCAGGTTACCAGTCGCGACGCGAGATGACGCTGGCGTTCGGCTCAAGATGCTCATTCGGCTGCCGTTGGTAGATGAGTTCAGACCGGGGACGTCTGCGGTGGCAGCCGGCGACGACCGGAGCGGGGCAGCCACCTTCTTGCAGCTCACGGCAGGAGAGCCCACAACGATCGGGATGCTGTATAGTTCTGCTTCCTGTTGGAGAGGGTGGCAACGGTTAGCCTGCGTCGCGCGTGGTTTCCGCCGGCTGAAGATGCCTTCGAAATAGCTGCACACTTTGGTCACTTACCACCCACCTCCTTTCCTGCAGCAATTCCTTCATTACTGTGGATCTGACGACTCTGACTAGAGGAGCCGACTCTCAGGCACGAGAAGAACGACGTCAAGGGCCGAATACGGGGCCCACGGCCATCTGGGCACCAGAACTCCACGGAGATGAGATGCCACCAGGAGCAGCCGGAGAGCGTCAGGGAACGCGGAGATGTTTCCCTGGAGGCACGGTCCCCTCTCGGAGTTCTCGGTGTGTCCCGCAAAAGACAGGAGCACCACGAAGAAGCCGTCCTGCGCTTCTGGAGCAGCAGCTGGCCTTCCTGGAGCGGTTCCAACGATCGCCCTAATGGCCCGCGTCGGAGAACACGTGGTTGTGCTTTCCGCAAGTGGCACCACCAGGCGTCGCGGGTTCGAATACCCGGAACTGAATCGACGCAGTGCGCCGCGTCGGTTCGAGTTCATCCCGCAAGATGACGCAGGTCGGCCTGCATTCATCCGGGTACGGCACTGGTTGAAACCGGATGTCCCCGATGAGAGTCTGAACAATGGAAGCCGACCCTTCGGATCCTTCCAGGAATCAAGGAGTGGGATTTTCCCTCCGGTTGCAAAGCAGAGGACTCCCGCTTTGGACTGATGGAGTAGGTGTGTCGCCACCCCTCCGGAGAACGCAGAGAAGTGAGCCGATCCCTTCGGGGAAGCAGCGTCCTCCTGAGTTTCGGAAGCGTCCCTTCTGGGTTCTTTTCAGAGGCGTACAAACAGAAGCGGATCCCTCGCAAGGGATCCCTCCGGAGAAGAAAGTCCAGGAGCAGATCCTTTCCAGGTTCACTTCAGAGAAGGAAAAATGGAGCAAACCCCTCTAAGGGGCCTTCAGGAGAGAATAAGGAAAAAGATTCCTTTCGGGGTTCCCTTTACGAGACAACTAGGGTGAAGGTGATCTCCATCTCGGAATTCCTCCCCAAGCGTGAGAAGAACGGACTTCCTTCTACAGAACCCTTCCTGGATTCATAGGGCTGTGTCCTCCCAGAATGGCCTCCATCTGAAGAATTTACACGCATCCTCCGGTGGAGTAGAACAGCGTGAAAGAGCTGCGTGGACCGCGAGACGCGCGACGGCTCTTTGGGTAGTTATCGCCTTTACCTTCTAGAAGGAGGCAGCCTGAAACCACCTCGTAGACTTCTACGACGGTCTCGATGACGCTGATAAGCAGCTCGAGTGTTAAAAAGGTTACCTGAGCATCTTCCTGGGGAAGGATGGGGGGACTGCCGACGAGCGAAAGGCGTACCCCAAGCTGGGTGGCTCAGCAGCCACGCGGAGACTCTGAAGCGCTTCTAAAAGGCCCTCTTCGTAGCCCGCGGGCCCGGTAGCCCCCAGGAAAAGGCACCACCGACGCACGGCAACTCGGACGACATTTGCAACGCTCTCATCGACCACGGAAAGCCGCAGTCGTGGCTCCAGCGCCAGCTGGACATCAGCACAGACGTCGGCGAACGATCGCCTCCTCAGGCGGATTCCCTGTCCGCCATGGGAGGTGCGCATTAGCAGATTATGAACCACTGTGAATTTATAGGACGTAAGCAGTCTTTTCTTCACAGTGAACAATTCGGCGTTCGAAGCTTTGCTGTGGCTGGATGCAATCATCACTTACGTGGCTGACTGCGGCTGCTGCAATCCAGCACCCCTTCGGTCGATTAGCTGTTTCCACCTCTCCAGAGTGTTGCAGAAGCACGCTGCGCCCTTCGGGGAGCTTCCTTCAGGGAAATTGGGAAACTCCCTTCGGGGTTCTCTTCCGAGTAGGAAATGAGGAGCAGATCATTTCCGAAAGGTCCTTCCGGAGGCAACCAGAGGGAGAGTTCCTTCGGTGTTTTCTCCCGAAGCCGAAAGGGAAACGTACTCCCTCTCCGTAGCCTTCTTGGATTCATAGGATGATCCCTCCTGGAGCATCCCCTAACTTGAAGGGTTACACGCACCCTCCGGTGACATGGACGGTGCTTTGAGAGCTTCGTGAATCTCCAGGAGAACGGCTCTTGAGTACTCGGCAAAGGGACTCCCTCGGTGGTTGAGCACTGCTGGACACACCACAGCTTCCACTCGAAGACGCCTTCAAGCTTATCGAGAAGAAAAAAGGCCGGTACTTCGAAATCAAGGAGAAGATGGAAGACAGATTGGAGGAGATCTGAGTTTCCAGGAACAGCCAGCTGCCCCTTTTCACCTTTAGCTACTTCTGCAGGAAACGGAAGGTCTTCGTGGGAAGCATGCTGAGCGGGCTGAAAGAATTCTTTTACCGCCTTCTGACGAAGAGGAGGAGGAAAAGAGGAGGAGAAGGAGGAAGAATAAGAAGAGGAAGGGAAGGAAGGAAGCAGAGGCCATCATAGGCCACCTTCCATCTGAGTCGATGAGGAATTCCTCCTCAAGCAGCTGGGAACACCTCCCTGCTCTCGCTGGGCCGCGAGGAAAAAATTCCCGTCTCTCTCAGCGGATTTCCGACCAAAGGTAGCCGGGTCGCCAAAAACCGATGATGGACCTAGAGTGAAGAGCCACTCTGACCACTCAGTTCCTATGTTTCCTGCGTGGGATCTAGAAAGCGCGCTAAGAACTTGTTGGCGTTTGTCTGCAGGATGCCAGTGTTCGGTTTGACACGCAAATATCTAAGATCGTGGCTTTCGTGTTCGTCTCTAGAAGGCGGTATTGCCGTGCTTTTGAATCCACGGTCCCTGTGTTACCTGGGCAGCCGAATGCTTGAACACAGAAGAAGACACTCGCTCATCATGACAAGTCTCTCACTCTGGAAGAGGTTCCCTAGGCTACCGGAAAGCCCAAGAGGTGGGCAGCGCCAACAGACTGGCATCAGAGCTTCTCAGCAGAGCCCCCTAGCGTTGCGGGTAACAAAGCTGATACAGACGCCACGCCTGTTTCCAGTTTTTTCGATCAGCTGGGAAGCGTCTCCTCCACAAGGGAGGAGACTCAGGCAACCCAGGTCACCGGCGTTCGATGGCACTTCTGACTTCAGACGCCGAGTTGCTTCCTAGACGATGGATTGTGCTACTGAGGAAGAAAGCGTCTCATGGATGGTGTTCGCCACGTAGTCAATCTCGTATTGGTTAACCAGAAGTGCCTTGGAGGCCCTTGGAGGCTGTTGCCTTGAGGGCGCATGGAGGACAACCGTTAGCAGCAGTGGCTTCGCGGTTGATGGCCGCAGAGCCTCGAACGCTAAGACTGGCACGGTTGAGGGAACAGCCAGCCGCAAGGAACGCTGAAAGCTCTGTCGTTAGAGGTCGAAGGTAGTCGTTCATATCTCTAAAGAAATATGAAGGATCGAAAGAGTTGATGGCGTCCCGTCAGGACATCAGCTCTGTGTACCACGTTGTGGGCCTCCAAGTAAAGCTCCGCTGGAAGCCCAAGTGTTTCTGCACGTCTCATCCTTGAGCGCTGTTCTAGCAGCGAAGAACCGCTCTTACTGCTGCTGTGCAGCTGTTAAAAGATGCGGGGATTTGGTTGCTTGTTGAGGCGACTGGCTTCGGGGAAGCCACCCTCGGAAGTCTCGTCTCCCACGGACTAGGTGCTAGGCAGCTGGGGGCGGCTGTGATCTGGGGAGCCCTCTGGATGTAATTTCCGGAGGTTCTCCGCCCTTTGCGAACTGCTCGGAAATGTTTCTCAGGACAGGACGAAATAGCGTCCCCGGTGGCATCCATACCCCTTGCCGCAACGCCGCCTGCCCTCAGGGCAAGCAGCGGAAGTAGCCAACCGGACGTTCTGCTGCACCGTTGCCAGGAGAGGTCAAACTCTCGGGTAGCAGGAAGGCAAGCGAGCTGGTGGGCGCCGCGTTTCTAAGGAACTCCTTCGGTGGTTCTGGACTGCTGATTGTGCCCTCCGAAGGAATATTGGCCTCTCCTCTGTGTTGGAACGCTTTGGTGTTTCTTTTGAAGCGAAAGCACGAGGTGATGCTCTTCCTGAACTGGGGTTTCCAGAGCAACCAGCTCAGGCATCTCGTCTCCGGGATGTTCCAAAACTGCTCAAGGCGCGGGACGATTGGATCGTTCCAGCACCTGTAAATGGACTGCGGTGCCCTTGGAGAATTTGGTGGTGTCTGGCATCAGTATTTCTGCACTTTAGGGAGCCGCCAAGGACTTGCTGGGGGCAGTAATGTGACAACATGGAGAGATACAAGAAGAGGACCTAGTGACAGGGATGCCACACCCACTTTGACGTCCGCTTCATAAAGATGGCAACGAGACGACCCTAATTGTAAAATTCTATCTAGCAAGAACTTGAGTTTCTGAGGTTGACGCGGCGATTCTTCGTGCGAGGCAGACCTCGTACAGGCATCGTAATCGCAACGATGTGCTGTTTCTGCTCCATGCCACAGACCCCTTTGTGCTGAAGTCTCAGGTGCAGAGAGCGCATTGCAGCTGCCTAGATAAGGACCGCTGCAAAGTGGCCGCTTCTGAAAGAAGTCGAGTCCGAGATTGCGGACATCCTGTGTCGTTCCTGAGTGGGAAGACGCTTCCAATGCCCAAAACTCATGTCTTCGCCCCTTTCTTTCTTTCTTTCTTTACTATCTCCTTCCCTTCCTCTTCAGACTGCACCAGTAAGCGATCTGCCAGTAGGTAAGTACTCCTCTTCTTGAACTTCTTTCTGCTGTCTTTGTCTTGAGAAATCTGTTTCCAACTTGCTTGTGTGCTTTAATGCTTCGGTGTAACTGGGGTAACCGGCAAAACCATCCTTTCCCAAAATAGCACCAGTAGGTCCATACCTGACTCCTTACCTGACCTACCTGAGGTCCTTTCTTCACTCCGTCTGTTCCTAAAAACCTTGTAATGTAATTCATTGTGCATCTCAATCGATTCACATATACTGCACACTGCAGAATTTGTTTCTGACAGCATCCAATTCACTTTTTTCTAGAGTTGAACGAACGAGTTGCCTTTTTCTGCTCACTTTGAGCTATTGATTGCTGCACTTTGAGAAAAATATGTTTCCACAAACATATGCTTTTAATGCACACTTCATCTAAGGTTGGTACATTCACATCCGGAATTCCTTGATGGCTATTTAAATTGCAACCTTCCTCCTAGTGCCATCTAAAGTGTATCCGCTTGATCACGTGCCTTCCTTTCAAGAAGAATGGGAAATTTCAGTAGGCACTTCCATCTATCGTTCTCCTGCTTTTTTTATTAGCAGATGTATGCAAAGCATAGAGGCAAAGCGAAGCAACACGTCTCTTGATACGATGGCTCACAAGAAAGAGCACAAGAAATGACTTTTCAGATGTCCTCATCTGTAGCAATCCTGCTACCAAGGTCATGTCAAGAAAGCAACCCTCCACCAACTTCATTCCTCAAAAGTTCATCCAGAAGCAGTTGCATAAATTAAGCAATCCTTGAGGCAATCATCAGGTATCTCTTTAGATCAGAATGCCACATGACTGTGGATAGATCCACTAGGACTGGAATAGCGAATCTCTGCATACCTGTGTGATCTGCTGTGTGATCTTTACTTTTGTTATCAGTGTTTACAGTGTCCATGGAAACACCCACTCATCATTTGAAACATCAAGCGCATAGGCGTATCTTCCTCAGTGGTTAAGGCTAGAACTCTGGTAAACTCCAATATATGAATAGGAGCACCAAACCTTTCTCACTCTGGAGAACAGGGCTTCCTAAAGGCACGTGCCCCCTCGTGCTGAGTCAGCCAGCATCACTCGCAGCAGAGAAAGGGAAAACTGTTCTTCATAGACTCTCCTGCAGGCACGCAAGATCCTTGCAGATCGCAGGTCCGCCTTCACACCGAGGTCCACTTACGGGACCAGAGTTTTAACCTCCCTTCAAACACAGTACACTGCAAGAAGGCATATTCGACGTGACCCCTGAAGTGAACCAATGACATCATGCTGGATCTCCTTCCGTTCGGCGAACAGTAGTGCCTAGTTGCAGGAAAACGTTTGCACGTGGTCGAGGAACCAGGAGCGATGCCCGAAGAAGACGCAGCGATTCCGGTACGGATCCTACAACAACTGCTAGCTCCATGAGATCCTTCAAAAACCAGGAAAACTTAGTGGGCAGAGTTTTCCTCCCTAAGGGAGCATATTGGCAGCAGCCTTTCGACTAGATGGGAGGTTTGTGTGCAAATCTTTGGAAGGAAAAGAGGACTGCATGAGTAAACGACGGTTCAGCTCCCGGAAACTGCAAACCCGAGTGCTCCACCTCGAGGAATTTTGCGCCGGGGAGAACTGCTGGATATTCCCGAAGAAGATCTGCACCTGGCCGCCGGTGCTCTTAGCAATTCACACCTTTCCATCAAAGTGGCAGGGGTCGGCGTTGATGCTGCTGCACTGTGGTCTCACGTGAAACGCCCTCAGGCATCTCTGGACATGGTGTGTGCGGACCGAAACTGTGCAAGGTGCGGGGAGCAGGAATCCCTCCCCCACCTCCTAGTGGACTGTGTTGCCTTCCGTCCCTGTGAGAACTCTTAACCACGACCCTTGGAACTTCTGGCGGTAACTCCAGCGACGCTTTAAGACCTCTCCTTGCACGCGGCGCACTTCGACCAGCAACCTCGCTAGAAACTCTGCTGTCTACGTGGGGTTGTGGCTGACTGGAGCTACTCAAAGGGGAACCAAGCGAAAGATGTACCACATCGACTTTGCCGTCCGTTTCATGAGGATGGCAACGAGATGGCACCACTTGAAGGTCAGTATGCTGCAGCAAGAACTTGCCGGCACCCTCCAAACGATATAAAGAACACTTTCCAGTAGGACATGACCACTTCCCGCACTCGTAACTTTCTTGGTGCTTTTTGATTTTATCCCGTTGAAAACGGAACCTCACCAAAGACTCCTTCTTTCCCGCTTTGCTTTGCTTTTGTTGTCCCCCTGTTCCTTCCCCGTTCCGAACTGTCCGTTTTCCCGGCATGCGTGCCGGTTGACTCTCTCTCTCTCCTGTTGTTGCTTTGGTTGTGGACTTTGTCCCCGACTGGTTTATATATAAACGCCCCGGTGAGACCGGGTGATAAACTTCCCGACCCCCTTCCCCTCCCTCGAATTTCTTTCTATTTTTCTTTTTGTTTATTTCTCTTTTTGCAGCAGCGTTGTATTGTTCAGGCAGATCGTCGAGCTCATCTACGCTCTGTTGGCTGATCATCTTATTGATCCATCTTTGCGTCTTCGGCTGATCAACGTGTGGTTGGCTCATATTCGGCTCTTCGGCTCATCTCCAGGTCGTTGGCTCATCTTCTGGTCTTGGAGTCATTGCCGGGGTAATATATGCGCAATACGAGGCATACCGGGAACACGGTAGGCCCCGTTGAAATAGACCTGGTGGTTGAACCACCGGTCCAACCACAAAGATTGCAAATGTTTATTTTCATAATAAAATGAACGCCGCGGCGCATCCGGGTGGTGATTCCGGCTTCGATTGCGACGGAGGGTTGCGCACGTCGGCAGCAGGAATCCCGGATTGGTAGGTGGCCAGGAAACGGAAGGGCTGTTTGAAGCATCGGAGAGGGGAGCCCTTGCGGTCGACCTGCCGAAGGCATTAGAAAGCTATGCATCTCCGCGGCCAGCACGGACACCGCGTGCCATGCAGAGGGTCGTGCGGCAAGGTGACGGCTCTTCAGAACCTACTTCGAGTTGGCTTCGAGTGCGGCTCTGGGCTTCCTTGACCGAGCCGCGCGCGCCTGCCGTGTCGGCCTACGGCGGCAATCTTCTGCCGTGGTTGCCCACTTCCGCCCTGGAGGCATCGCTCGAGAGAGCTTCTCCGAACTGACCCGCCGCATAGCTGGCACGAGAGCGAACGGAGCGACGCGGTCCGAGCGGAGCTCTGCCGGCCGAACGCCGCCGGGAGACTGGAAATCCCACCCTGGACCGCCACCCACGCAATGAGACTGCAATTCCACTTTTCCCTTACATATTGCCTGCCTACGTGCAAATATGTACGTGTGTGCGTGCGTGCTTGCAATCTTTACGTGAATACACGTATTTAATCGCATATGAATATTTGCATATATCTATTTATTTGTTTCATTAAATATATTTATTTGCAGACATTGCAATTGAATTATATATAATATACATATTTAATTGCACTATACACATACATATAATCAATCGCATGCATATATGCATGCAATATATATATACATATATAAATGTATACATTCAATTGCATATGTATATATTTGCAATATATATATGAAATCGCATATAGTTGCAATATATATATATATTATATACATAATTGCAAATATGTTTCATTGTATATATAGATTTGCAATATGTGCAGCAGATATATTTAATTGTACATATATATATATTTGGAATCTGTACATATATATATACGGTCTATGTGTATAGCATATATATACATGGAATATGTACATATGTATGGAATATGCATATAGTATATATATATGTCCGGAATACGTGTGTCGTATGTATATATTTATGGGATATGTGTGCAGTATATATATTTAATTGCACACATATATATATATGTGTGTGTGTGTGTGTATTCGCAATGTATATAAATATAAGTATTTAATTGCACAGATATATGTACAATTTAGAATGCACGCTTCGGCGCAACCGGATGGAAAATCTCATAAGGGAGCCCCGAAAGGGTATGCCTTCACGAACGTCCCTGATGACCAATGATTTGCACATGGTGGGCTGTGGATGGACGATGGCATCTCGAAATTGCTGCGCGACCACAGCTTGCAGCTCTGCCTGTAATCGTATCAAAATAAGTCTTAAATGAAGGCTTTTTCCTTTTTGTTCTTGAATTCAAAGAAAAAAAAGAGAGGAAAAAAAAAAAAAAAAAGACGCTCCCTGCGCCAGCGACGTGAAGAGGTCGCACGTGCCCTCGGAACACCCGAGAGCCGCGCCCCGCGGTGTTCTCCAGCTTCCGGCACGGATGGAGTTCCGGCTCGCGGGAGAGACCGCAGAAGCCTCCCGAGTTTGCCTCCCGGCGGAGGCGTGGACGGCAGTCGCAAAAACCAGGGTGACTCACGCCGCTCTCCCCCACGCTGCACTGGGAGCCGACTCGGTAGGGCCTTTCCGGCCGAGCTCCCCCTACTCCCAGCTGCGGTATTCCTTGGCGGTTGCTAGGGGCGGTGGGGACCCCTCTCGTTGATCCGCTCGGGAGCGTCGCCACTCAGATGAGGAAACTCTCGGCTGCTGTGCGGACGTGCGCTGGGAGCTCCGTCCCCGTTCCTCGTCTCCAGGTTCACCAAGTCGCGATCCTTCCCGGTACCCAGTGGCAACTCCCGACGATCCTCCTCCGGCACCTCCCCAGTGTCTCATCGGCGGTGTTTGGTGCGACCCGGCCCCGCGACCTGTGGTGCTCGTAGCCCGAAAATCCGGACGGCGTCTGCGGGAACGGTTTGCACGACACAGTTAGTGGAAGACACTTCGGCCACGCCCACCGCGATCCCGAATGCCAGGACGAGGAGCACGAAAGCTATCGATTACTGTGGTGGTGGTTGAATACTTCTGACCGCACTAGCGTAGCTCGATCTTTAGACTCCCAGACCGCCGCCAGAGCGGTCATCAGGAAGCCCGGCATCCACAAGGTAGGAGGTCAGACCTGCTCCAGTCCGATTTTCTCGCTTGAAAAAAGTGGACAATCCGGTAAACCACGTGGCTCTGCTTGCGAGAATGCTTTTTTCCGCAAGCGTAACTTGGCGACCGACGCTACTTTAGCGTGGCGTCGGCTCTCAAGGGACTCTGTTTATCTCATTGGATTTGGATGTCACATGATCAAGGTGCACCAAGTCATTGGTCCCATACCGTCACGTGCTCAGCTTTGTGTTTCTATTGGTCAGTTTGGATTTAGCTGTTACGCATGGCATTTGTTGCGCGTCCGCCCGTTTTCATCGATGAGAATCGAAACATTTTCATTTCTACTTCCCTCACACATATCTGTCCTTGCCCGATACTGGGCTGCAACTTTTCGTCCTCAGCATCCCAATTTAGGAACCGCAAACGGAACCTTAAACTCCATCTTATGCGTATCCATGGAATGATGACGAAAAAGATTTACCACTTCTGTACCAAGTGTGGACAGTCTTCTACGCTCCTCTCAGCCCTTTACAGCAATCATACATGTGATGGAAAGGTTCGAAATCCCTGCTCTCCTAGCAGTGTCCTGAAGTTTACATGTAAAAAGTGCCAATCCTCTTTTGACCGCAAGCAGCTCCTTCGATCTCACATAGTGGCAGTGCATAAGATCAACTCCCCCTTTAAGACTCATCAAGACGTAATGAGTGCTCCGTCTGTTATATCTTTGTCAAACTCGAAAAGCACATCCCTGTATCTGCGAATTTCGAAGAAAAATCCCGTATTTCATGGTGACTTTTCTAGTAAGCTGCCAGTTGTTCGGATTAAGAGACTTTCTCCACGGACCATCTCCAAGTTCACTAGTATTGCGCTCAAGCCTTCTCTGGGAGTAGAGGTGCATGAAGAAGGCCTTTCGGAGTCTGAGCTTATTCCCTCACCCCAATCCACACTAACTTGGGTGTCTGAGCCAGACACCACGGAATTCTGCCAAGAAGTAAAAGAATATCTCCGAAGTCCAGGAGCCTTTCGGTCATTGCTTCCAGAATTCAGTGAAGTTTCGGATGGCCAAGTCTGCTTGAGCGCGCGCACCTCAGCTCAAGTATACAAATGGCCCATAGTATGCCTGTCTCGTCTTACATCCATAGAAATTATGGCAGCAGTGGGTAACAACAGAAAGCCGTCACCAATTAACCATACGGAGATACGAACTCCCGTACCGAAAACCCCAAGCAATCGAGAACCACTTGCTGAGCATCCGTTTTCACTACATTCGACGTTTACAGCTGCCTCTTGCCCTCAAACTTTAATGGGTGACCGTAAAGATGAAGCGTTTCCTCCATATAGAAAACATCACAAGCCACCCGCTGTTCCGTCTCAGGGTAGCAAAGATGTCAAACGGCGTAGATACAAAGTAAGAGATTCCGATTTCCAAGAAAAGGTGGTACGGTCTGTTTCAACTGCATCGATGTACAAACACAATAGCTTTCTCGAACAACATCTAAGCAGTTTGAAGAAAGCGTCAGTACGCTAATTCCTCCCTCATCGCAGGCGGGCACTGCCTCGAGTTTATTAGCGTACGTTCCCAAAGCAGAGAACAGATCTTGTAAGACAACAAAGAGGGCGCGCAGGCCAAAAGTCAATAGACAGGTCAGTGGCATGTCTAGTCCTCCCTGCCCATTCTCTGGTGGTGTCTGTACAAGTGGCTTCTCAGGAGTTGTCCTCTCCCTCTCTTGATCCGTTGATCTCTTGTCTATAGTGGCAGGCACTTTTTTCGCTCAAAAAGAGTGTTCTTTAAACGCTTCTTTTGAGAAACCATACCACTCGTCTACGCCACCATCGGGAGGTTGCAATAGAACTTCATGACCCACTGCGAAAAGATACATACATTCATTCGTCTAAAAGCGACTTATGCTCACGCCCTCCAGACTGTCTAACTTTTATAGAGGCACAAACTCCTCGTTAAACTGTCCACTGGACCCGTGGAAAAAGGCATGCTTGGAAAGCATCACAACATTCACGCTGAACTGTGGCTGAACATTCTAGAGCTCGATTAAGCAAAGCAACAGCAGATGTTGCATTTGCAATGGAGTGTTTTCTCATAGTGACAAGGGTGGTACCCTCATACGCCTGCGCTGATCCTGGCAGCAGCAAGGACACATAATAGCATCTGCAGAAAATTCCCGTTAGCCTTCCATATTCCAACTACCATTTTTGCTCTCCGTTAATTCACTGTGAAGAAAAAAGGTGCTTGTTATATGTGGATTAGAAACCGGAACTAGATCCGTAAGAACATCCCAGGGCAAACTCGTGCTATCAGTGCCGAAAAGTTTGTGCCCTACAAATTTTCCTATATCCAAAAGTGTCAGCCTCTTCCCGTAAACAATGAGTACACACTCACTAGCGAACTAACTGCTTTGAGATTGAGATATTTCTTCTATTTAGATACCACCCCCATAACAGTAGTTATGCTTCACATTTCTGGAGGATTAGGTGTACCTTTGAGCTCAGAATTTAAACTGCTAAACTTTTTGAAAAACACTAGTGTTTGTGCTAAAAAATTGAACAAAGCAATTTATTGCCTTATTTGTAAAACTTGTATATTCCCAGTCAGGATAATAAAATTTTACTTGCATAAGAAAAGTCACTCCTGTCTTTCACTCATGCTTGGTTGAATTTCTTTTGGTACTCAGATCTATAGGTAAAAATTACGAGGCTGAACTGGTCAGTAGGTTGCTGAACATCATCCTCGCCTAAAGATGATTCAAGCCGTTAGGATTGCGCTCATCCGGACGCCTGAGGGGAATGGCCAACAAAAACGAGGGACTACACAAGTAGTTGACAAAGGTTTGACGACGAATCCTTCCAAAGGTCGAGCTAATGGGATAAAGCACCATTCTCCGTGCAAGTCGGGCCTCATGATGATTCGATGGTAACCGGTATGAGCTAGTGGGAAGAAGAAAGTCATCAAAAAAGAATTACTGCAAGCCACACAATACTTTATTCCAGGGGATAGTTGATTATTTCGAGATTACGGATCTCTTTTTCAGCACTGCCTAGGATAGGGTATATCATTAGCTGTGGTTAAGAATGTGATTTGCTATCGATGTTACACCCTCTTAAAAAGTGTAATATATCCGTGACACCACAAAAGTAAACCTCTGTCAGGTTTTTGACTCCACATGGTAAGTTGAAGTCAAAGTTAGAGTTCCAAGTTTGAGATGCTCCGTTCTCACAGACTATTTTGTTCTGGCGTTTGATTGATAGAAGCGCAATGTGAACTCGAAAAGGAAGACTGCGCGATACCATCTAGCATCAGATGAATTGCGATGAAGTTCACTGTGGTCACCATCACTCAGACTAAAGTTTGCAAGCAAAACTGAAAACCATTAGTCCTGAAAATGAAGTCAGTAATCAAACTGGATTCTCAAAATAAGCTTAGTGAATCAGCGACAACATGGAAAAAACAGAGAAGGCATTGGTTCTGAAGTTTGGAAAAGCACTGCATTTTGTAGGCGATGCTGGAATTCGATCATTTTTATTGAAATACATTCGTGACTTATCTATCCCATTTTATGAGTAAACGGAGACGTACTGAACATCCATTCATCTCGAGAGACGCCCATCAAAAAGTTTTCGATTCCGGAAACATTAATGAAATTCCAAGGCTATATCGGATCAACATCTCAAGCGATGAGGACCCAGTATCACATTGCTGTCTCCATTGGTCAGGAAGTATGGAATCCCACGAACGATTCAGCTCTCACCTCGAATGTTGGCGTCATCGCCATAGCCCGCGATCCGAATGGCACCGTTGCGAAGGAACTCTGCCGAGCGAGCATCTGCAGCCCAGCAGCGAACGCGCTACCGAAAGTGTGCCGCATCCCTTAGCGGACGCGGTGAAGGTCGGCCAAAACAGGAGAACGCGAGCATCGCATATCCGAACTTCAGTCTGTTGCCACCGTACGAACATTTGAAGACGAAGCCGCGCAGAGGGAGAGAAGGCTGTTGAAGAAAGAAGTCGGCAAACCTACCGGTCGACCGATTCGGAGAGGAGCTACGGGAAGCTGGCGCGTCCGCCTCGCCGCTCGGAATCCTCTCGCAGAGCAAGGACGGCGGTACGATGGCTGCTGCTGCTGTGACACCTCCGGGCGCAGCAGCCGCGGGAAACGGCGCCAAAACGGAGGAGGCACGACACTGCTCATTTGAGGCTTCCCGGAATAAGTTCCATCTAAAGAGTTCCCTCTAAAGCAGTTCTCCCCTCTGCTGGAATCCAAAAGGTAGATCTACTACTGCCCTGAGAACTTCCACGCCTGGTGGTTAGGAATCTATGAACACTTAGGATCGGAAGAACAGCACCGGTGCTGAAGATCTAGTGCCTGTTAAGCGGTTTGGCAGGATGTCCCTGCCAGAAATCGTCAACAAACAGAAGAAGTGAACTCGGGAACTTGCCGCACTTTTGGCCGCAGCCTTAACTTCCTTGTGGGGAAGCAATGACAGAACCTACCTGCTAGATAGGATTTCTCCTGCAACATCGAAGCAGCAGAGAAGCTCCTAGACAAATTCTTTACGACAATGCTGGCTGATCCGGCTACGCCCTGTTTGTAAGCGAAGGGGCCTCTCCAGTGGCCCAACACTTGAAGTGCGCTCTCGGAAGAACTCTGTGTTCCTCCTCTGTGTTGAGATTCTTCTGCCCTCCCTCCCCGGTGGCAACACGAAGTGGTGCTTTTCTTTCATTGGAGGCCTCCTTGCAACGAGCGCGTGCACCACATAACGAATGGGTGCGTGTCGGTGGAGGGTGCGATGTGCAGAGAGATCGCATTGCTTGGGGAGATTGCTCCTCCCCACCTACTGATTAAACCTGGGTACTCCTAGGCGTTTATTTAGAAGCTGGGAACAAAGTTCCCAGACAAAGGGTACAGAAGAACGAAGGCAGGGAACCCTAACATGCAGGTCGGTAAATCCGAAAGTCCGGAACGGAAGGGAGGGAACCACAAATACACATAAATAAAAATATGGGGAAGGTCTTTGGATTGGACAGGGGTCTTTGGATTCGGCCGTTACTTTCTTTCAAAACTGGCGTTTGATACCGGAGATCTCCTTCCTGACGTTTTCTGGAAGATGAGGCCACCTGGCAGCCGATGCCATGTTCTCATCGGCTATTCTGCTGACCTCTCGACGAATCGCCTGCGACTCCAACTGTCGGCGGCTCTGACGATGGCGCGGATACAACAGATCGTTGCGACGAGCGCACTTAACGATAGGGAGACCTTCCCCCACTTGATTCTAGAGTATGTTGCCCTCGGGCAGATGTGGGATCGACTCTCGTCGGCCCTAAACATTCCGGGGGGCAACCCGAAGGACATTTTTAGACGCCTCCTGATGCAGGACACCATGCCAGTCTCCGGGTGTGTGGCAGTACTCTGTTGCATACGCGGAATCCTGGATAAGTCAAGGAGAGGACGCACCAGTCGGAATGCCATCCACTGGGCAGCCATCTCTTTGGAGAAGGCCTGCCGTTGGCGCCGACTTCGAAAACATTTACCGGCACTTGTTCGCATCCAAAACAGGATGCAGAGACCTCCTCACGTTGTACCGTGATCCCCTTCCTTCGCCCCCCCTCCCAGAAAACATTGTGCCCCCCAGGCGTTTTTCTTTTTTTGTTTTATTTTTGTTTTTCCCGCCCCTGTTCCAGTGTGGAACATTATCGGTCTGCGGGTCGGTAAGGACAAGTGCCCCAAGACAGACAAAAACTTCTGTGCTGACCTAAAAGAAAAACATTGTTAACAAAAAGGACTTTATTATAAAAATTTTTTTTTTCAATGTAAAGAATTTTAATAATAAAAGCTCCGGCTCACCCGGGTGAAAAACCTAACGATAGGCCGCCTGGCGTTAAGAAGCGGCGCATCAACATCCCTGCGTTGTTCCTTTGGTGCAAGAGCGCTGAAGCCAGTCTCCGCCACAGTCTTTGGAGGACACCGAAGGCAAAGAGCAGATGCGGGAGCGTTTTCGCTGCTCCGCACCTTCCACAGTTCGGAAAGGCAATTCCCCCGGAAACAAAGTTCCCGAGCTGGTTGCGATGGAAGCTCCAGTGCATCAGCAAAAGTACGTCCTGTTTCCAAAGAAGGGGGAACACTGAAGTGTCCACACATGAGGGAGGGACTACAAGTTCTTCAAGGGGCACACGAGTTCGCTTCACCGGAGGAGTCCCTTAGGAATACTGCGGGGCGTATCAGCGTCTGCCAGCTGAAAAGTTGGGAAGTTCTCCATAGGTCGTGTTGTTCCTGCGATCGTGAAGGCGACCTCCCACCTTGCCGGTAGGCAACCTCTATCTCTTGTCCTTAGGGCAGACAGCGCTGTGGCGAGGGACTTGGCTCCCAGGCTGGTCCAACTGTCCTGATCTTGCATCATATCCTCCAATGGAAGATAAGAGAATAGGTGCACGCAACAAAGTTTGATCAGCGGCACTTCCCGATGCCTTGCCCAGGACGATAATGCTTCCTGCAGCCATGCGTTAAAGTTCGTTGGACGGCAGGAGATCCAAACGTGGGCTTCCAGGATTCGGTAGAGCGGTTTCAAGGAAAAACCGAAGCTTCTCGTGGCATGCCCCGTATGCGGCAGAAACGAAAGAAGTCCGTCGCTGCCTGTGCGGCGCCGCAGTAGCAGGTGTGCAAGAGCACACCATGGAGTAGACCAAAGGTGGGCACAAAGGGCCAACATCCGAAACTGCAACTGTAGTCCGATTCTGTCCAACTTCAGGTAGATCGAATCGCTTTCCCATCTACTGATTATCTGCGGCGTCATCCATCCTTCGTGGAAGAGGCTGCCATCGGTCCTTTCCCACACAGAAGATGCGCCTGATAATCTGCTGCTTCGCTTCGGATGAAGAAGCTGTGAGCTGCCTCTGTAATTGCGACTTTGTGTTGCATCCGCAGCATCCTTACCTTCCGATACTCGATGAAGTTGCATCAGCGAGCACGAGAGACTGCCTGCATCGCTATAGTCTTTCTGAACAAAGCAAGCAGGTGGCCACATCTGAAACAAGAAGTCAGTAGGGAGATCAGCAACATCTCAAAAACAATTAGAAAATAGTCAGCAATCCCGGTGTGTCCTTCCTCGTCCACCAAAGATTTATTTATTTGTTCATCCTTTGACCCTCTCAATGCTGCAGATAATTCTTCTCCGTCTTGCGAGTCGGCGAGTCCTCCCGTGGCGAACTTCCTTTTTTCTTTTTCGATTCACAGGGAACGACGCTCCTTGTTTTTGAGGTCGTTTTATTTTATAATCAGGATGAACGCCTCGATGGGGCATGTAAAGACCTCAAGTGGCGGGAGTTGGCTCTGCTGTTTGCATGGATGGATTCCCTGCAAAGCTCAGCTTCACCACTGGACACAGGGAGCGTGGACTCTCAGTGGATCAGGTGCAAGGAGAATCTCCTGCACCTGCTGTTGGTCAGACCAGGCTTCTGTCTGACAGAAGTCCTCCAACGGAACGTTTCGGTACTTCAAGTACCTGCCCGTGGGAATCCCCAAGCGGATATTGTGAGGCCGTCTAGCCCACGTCGCACCAACCGTCACCACCGACGACTTTGTCTTCTTTACACTGAGTCCTATCCTACGATACAGCAGCTAGAAAATTTTTAAGTGCTTACGCTGGGGCAAACATGGGCAGCAGGAGCAGAGAATCGTCGGCGTACGCCGACGCGGCAGGCGCACCAGGGAACAAGCTCGTAAATTCTGTAAATCCTCAGCACCAACTCGAAGTAGGTGCTCAAGAGCAGGTGGCTCAGGTTATTTCCCTGCCGTATCCCGCGCTGCATCGGCACGCTCTGCACATATGTGCGCCGTCACTCGGAGCGAGAGCGCCGCCAATGACACTAAAGCTTTAACGGCAACAGCAAAGGCATTGGCCACAGCAGCAAACTCGGCGGTCTCTGGACAAGCCATGAGCTTCTAGCACGAAAAGTAGCAAGCGAAACGCCAGTCTCACGCGCGAAACTCGGAGTTTGAGTTCGATTTCGACTGCAGCACATAGGAGTGCAAATTGCAGGGAAAAGGAGCTCCGAGCAAAGGTGCGAAATCATGTGCCTGATGCCGGTAACAGTTCCGACCACTTCTTGGAGCCCGAAGCAATGATCCTCGGCTCTGAGGACTCACCTGAGAGCAGAATGGTAAAGGACGGGAGCGCTCCTGCTTCCCAATCTGCCGTGCTACGCGCTGAGCCCTTACCAGACGGGATGAGGAATGCGTAGCCATGTCCGAAGCAGTTAGGTGTAGACTCGTGTCCTTTCGTCGCGTCAGCGTGGCCAGCTGGAATATCAACGGGCTGTGGGGCGACGAGAAGAGGCGAACATGGCTTATTCCATCTGGTCATTCTGCAGGAGATATACAGCATCTCCGAACAGCAGATGTCCGATTTCGAAGAATGCGCAGGCGGGACGCTACACTGGTTTCGCGAGCACAAGAGTCGCATTCCTTGTCTGGGACAGGGTAGCGGGGACGGAACGGAGCATCGGTTTCGACGTGTCACTCAGTAACGCCGAGGTGCTTATTATGAGCTTGACAGTCATCGCGGTACAAGGCCCCGCTACGGCCAATACAACATTCGACCTTCCGTGTTGTCGATACGCAGACCAACGGGACTCACCTCGGCAGCAGAGGGGGATGGAAAGAAAACAAAAAAATAAAAGATAAATAAAAAAACACACTTTCGAGGAAAGGAAAGAGACCATGGTCCGTTGAAGGCAGTGTCCATCCTTTGCAGTATGGCGTCGAGGTCCGTCCATATTCTTCCCAGGTGGGGCTATTTGGTCGCAATCAGCAAGAAGCGGACTGCGACTTCGACGGCATCCCCCTGGTTTTCTGGTTCTCTGACTTCGCTCCACGCAGCCACGATCCCCCAGACGCAGCAAAGTGCTGCCAGGGCTGCGATTGGTCGCAGGGCATCCTGCAGGAAGAGAACCTGAAAAACGTCCCTGGGGGAACTGCCAACCGGGATCCGTAGGGAAGTTTGAAGACGTTCTTACTAGGGCCAGAGGGCAGCACAGTCGAGTAGCAAATGAGGGTGGGATTCCCGTTTCCCACACCTGGCACAGTATGGATACACCCTTCCCAGCGTGTAGTCGCTGCGAAAGATGTTCGAGTGTCCCGCCAGGAGCACGTGGGCAGAGACGACCCTACTGACCACGGCGCTGCCCTGCTTCAGAAGGACACTTGGCAGCAGCCGAACACTGAAGTGGCAAGTCTCCTGCCGGATAGCAGGCAGGGAGAAGACATTAAGCAATTGGACCATGAGGGAGCTGGCTGACGCCGCGACCTCGAGCGTCTTTCCGCGAGGAATACAGAGATGGTGCGAGCTGCTGGGCATCCCATCGGATGACCTAAGGTGGTTCCCGGTGTTTACAGACTCATCCACCCTCCCCCTCAAGTGGCAGGAGTCGGCTTTCCTGCTGTTGCACAGGGGTCTCCCCTGCAACGCGCGCTGCCACCACTGGACGTTGGGGAAGGTGGGACAGAAGTGTGCAGTGTGCGGGGAGAAGTAATCCCTCCTCAACCTGTTAGTGGACTGCGCTGCCCTCCGGCCCTTATGCGAATGTTTTGCTACGACCTTCCGGATGCCGGTCGGCAGTCCCTCCAGAGACGCTGTGTGGCTTCGTGCGAGACGCCCTGCAACCAGCATCAGCCCTAGCAGCGCTCTGCTGCCTCCGAGGGATTGTGGGTGCGTGGTGTGTGCTTTCCTATAGTCTGCGTGTAGTGCAGCCAACAGAGGAAGCAGCGAAAGGGACGCCATCGTACACGCATGTCGCTACCTGCGAATCGAGATTGGATGTCCCCATCTGGGAAGTATGCAGAGGGACCTCGACGGCATCCTGCAAAGGATGCACGCTCCCTCCAGCGTACTGTGATCCCTTCCAGACTCTCCAAGTGTTTCTTTTTTTGTTTCCTTTCACATTTTCTCTTTTCCCCCATCTACCTCCGCTACCGAGGAGAGACGTGCCGGTCTACATACCGGCGACCCGGCAGGTCCCGAGATGTATTGGCCGTAGTTGGGTCTTGTGCCACGAATGTACAGTGTTTTTAATAAACGCCCCGGCGTGAGCGGGTGGCACTCCCACTCTTCAATCGGTGCATGCGCTCGTTGCAGGAAAGCCTTCAATGAACGAAAAGCACCATTTCGTGTTGCCACCGAAGAGGGAGGACAAAAAAATCTCAACACACAGGAGAGGCATAAAGTTCTTCCGGGAGCGCACTTCAAGTGTTGGTCCACCGGGTAGGCCCCTTCGCTTGCAGGCAGGGCGTAGCTGCGTCAGCCAGCATTTTCGAAAAGAATCGGCCTAGGAGTTTTTCGGCTCCATCGACGTTGCGGGGGAAATCCCAACTAGCCAGTAGCCCACTGTCATTGCTTTCCTATAGGTTAGACAGCGCTGCGGCGAAAGATGTGGAGGATGCAGCAGTCCACTTGGTAGGTTCGTCGACAATTCCCTTCAGGGGCATCCTTAAAGACGACTGAGATCCTTTGAGCCGAAACAAGATGTGGTTCCAGAGAGCCGAGCCCACAGATTCCTGTCGCCAAGCATTCAAGCTCACAGGGCGTCAAGAGATCCTCTCGTTGAATTTCAGCGGGGAGACAAGCTGTCTCAGGATAAACTTCAAAAGTGTCTGTTATTTCCGGTTGCGAAAAAGCAGGGATGTTAGTCCCTCGCAACCGGATGTCCACTCCAAAATGTGGAGAGTGGCAGAAACCACTGCTGGTTCTATGTCCTCTCTATCAGGGCGAGTCTTCGAAAATAAAGCTGTAGCTCTCGTCTTTCCAGGGTGAGGATGCCGAGTCCGGCATCCCTCCGAGGTGCAGAAATGTCTTTAAGGCTCACGCAGGGTTGCAACGTTCCCTGGGGTCCTTTCTTAGAAATCCGTCTGCCCGTTGTCTCGCCTCGGCGGGTGGGCAACAAACAAAAATAAGCGGACGGAAGAGAAAAGCCACGAAAGAGTTTTAGATCGAGGCCTGCTCCAGCAGGTGGAACCTGTCTTCCAGGAACGGACCGAGAGCTTTAGGTGTTTTTTAAAGGCTGATATGGCTCTCAGCCCGTTCCTCGAGGCAAGGCAAGTTCTTGCCGGTGAGGACCGCTGTTTGAAACACGTTTGTTGTCCTCTGCTTCGTCCCTGGTTTTTTGTTTGTCCTCCCCCATATTTGGTGAGGGTCTAATTGAGGACAGTCCTGTGGGACGCTGCAATGCTCATGATCCGCCTAGAAGATTTGGTGACGCTTCGCGGTTTAGGCATGGTGGTTCAGGCATCCTGATATTGGACAAAGTAGACCTGCACAATTTCGACTTTTGACTCTTTGTAAGAAGTCGTGGACTTGTCAATGGTGTGCTCCGACATCGTCCATCCACCAGTAATGCGTTGGGAGTGCAGTACTTCTTTCTCTCCTGCCTCGCAGTCAACATGGGAGAACTTGATTTGTCTACCCTTGAAGACATTTTTCCTCACTGCTGGTAGCTCGGTCGTGGATTACCGGCTTCCTATAAAACTGGCACGCTTGACAGCAACAGGCGTCGGGATCCTGAGTAGCCACTTTTGAAGTTCGCTCAGAGCAACTGAATACACTGCGGAAGCACCTATGCAAGTCGCTGGAAGATCTGACCTTTGCACTGGTGTCATGTATCTATCAGCCCTTGCCACAGCACATTCGACTTTTAGCGCGAACGATGATAGCGTCCAACTAGCAGGATGGGAGATCTCCAACAAATCTGCAAGCGTCAAGAAACTTCTATATGGCTGCGAGTCGAGCGCTTGATAGAAGGCGTCGCTCCTCGTTCACAAGAGAAAGGACAATTTTGGTAGAGTGACCTGCTCTTTAGGTGTCCGAAGAACTCGTGGTCCTCATCCTCTTCGCAGACACTACAGTGCTGCCTCTATCATGGAAAAGGGATGTTCTGCACCGGGGACTTCAGTGTAACCAGCGCAGCACCTTAGTTCGAAGAAACAGGTGTCTCTTCGAACCAAGCTCCTGCTGGACTGCAATGCCCTTGAAAACATGTGGCGGAATCCCCCTTTGGCGCTCCACTGACCGCAGGACCACCTCCTCTCCTAATTTTCTGAGGCATTTCTTTACTCAAGGTGGGATGAAGGCGGAGGAGGCGATCGCAACCGGCTGTTGCATCCGCTTCATGGTGACAGTTCGCCATGCGCTGGAGTCTCGTTTGGAGAGAGGAGAGGTCACCAACATGGCAGCCGACTTCATGAGGACAGACGCAAGGTAGCCTCATCAGCAAGAAGTCATCAGTGAGATCGCCACCATATGCAGCCTCTTGTCGTAGGAAAGAAACGAATGAAACCAAAGAACCTTGTTCCTACTCTCCCGTCTTTTTATGTATTCATTGTCCCCTTCTCTGTTCCCAAATTTTTCAAGGGACCGGCCTGCGAGCAGGTGGTCATCCCAATGGAGTTCTATTTGTATTGGCCATTTTTGTATCCAGAGAACGCTGTCCTCTGAATTGAGGTTACTTCTTGAAACCAAGGTCCCTGAACCAACGGTGGAAACCTTAATACCTCCGGAGGGACTTCCTGGAGGAGTCCGCCCCAATTTCCTTCTTCAAAGGTGCGCGGAAAGAATCTGCTCCTGGAATTTCTTCTCCAGAGGAAATCGCAAGGAAACCGCCCTTGCTTTCCTTTTCTTAAGAGAACCCCGAAGGCAGAGGTGGTCCTCTGACATTCTAGAGACAACCCTCCAAAGGGTGCATCAACCAGTTCTAGGGTACACGATGGAGTATTCTTTTCGAGAAGGGGAGGGCTCCATTTTCACAATCGGAGGACTCCTTGATTTCCGGAAAGAGCCCGGAATGTCAACTTCTATTTCCGGCCAGACAACGGATCATCCGGTTTCCGGCTTCCATCATTGCCGCTTCCGCAGCCTACAGGTCAACTAGCGCCATTCTACGAGTGCTCGAAACCCACGACGCACATTCCTCCCGGAGTCGACCCTCCACGTGGGGATTCGAACACGAAACTCTGGGTATCCACGCGGCTACTAACGTGGACTGCACCGATTCTCGCGACGTGTGGCGTTCCTGCCGAGTGAGCGAAGACCTTGAAAAGGCGGTTGCCTTGCTAGGTATCGATCTCCGCTTTGCATTCCAGAGGTACCCGACGATCTCGTGTTCTCTCTCGCTTCGCCGTGGCTCTCCTTCCTTTCCTATTTCTGCGCATTCTTTCTTTTTGCCTGTCGTCACCTGGCATTCTCGCTCTCTCAACTCGGTTTCCTCCAGGAAGCTTTTTTCCAGTCTTTTTTCAAGCTTCGAGGCTTGCAGTTTCCATCGTTAGGGTTTGCCTCTCTTTTCGCAGAGATCGTCGAGTGCGTCTTCCTTTCGATTTTCTCAGAGATATCTCGGGAATTTCCTTTCCAGTCACCGCTATGGTATCTACACGATTCCCCGCAACAGTTGGTCCTGAATTTGAGGAACAGCTAGTGCTGAGCTGCACCCTCTTCACCCATGAAGGGGAGAATCTTGGACTGCCCATTAGCAACAAGTAGGCAAATCACCAAAAGTCAAACCATTCTTGCATCGCGTATTCTGGAATGCTTTTCGAGGATAACGACTGACGTCCCCTTTTCGCGCAAACGATGTAGGATGCAGCCTTCTCGGCTCTCCTTCGCGCCTCGTGACTTCCCAGTTAGAGGAACCCTTGAATTTCCTGCAAACTTCCCCAACTGGGAAGCGGGGTTCCGCAAGTATCCTGAGTGCAGATTTCCGACGTCTTCCCGGTACATTTAGGTACCGCTGGTCACCTAAAAATGGTTTCTGCTAAAGAAACTGTTGCGAGGCAACAAGAATGCGTGCGCGTACATCCGTTGCACGCTCCACCCAGAGGAACAGCAGCAGTGTGAGTTTCTGTGCCAACTGGCAGATTCGTGTTGCTTCTCTTTTTTTTATTATTACAATACGAATGTTTGCAGGAAAAGCTCTGGAGGAGGGTGCACAGAAAGCAAAAGGGAAACTGCAGGAACAACCAGACTCCGCAAAGGAGGGCGCAGAATGACGAGCAAGACGTCGGACGCGACCTCCGCAGAGAGGCTGTAGCCGCGTGGAACAGTTACCTCCTCACTGTGGGCTGATGTGCGACCATCGTCGCCATTATTAAAGGCGCAGGCACTTCTTCTGCAGCTGCGGACAAACTGAAGAAGCCCTGACCATCTGGCGCCTGCTTCTCCATTGCAATTCCCTTCCGGGCACGTCGGGGAGACTCTTCTTCACTTTGGGACACTCCCCGGCAAACTTGTTACGCCGCTATCTTCCGGTCGGAAGACGCCTTGGACGGCCTATTCCCTCACTCTGTGCTGAGTGTGCTTGGCGGAGACAGCATGCTGTGGTCGATTTGTGGAGACAGGTGTGGCCCGATGGTCGCATCGCGAGCAGCAAAGTCAGGGGGAAGGGGCTTTTGCATGCAACACAAGACAGTTGAATGCGAGAGTGGGTGCCCGATGTACTCGTTTTTCGCCTCCCCTAATTACTCGGGGTATTTGACTTTGGAAGTTGACATTTTTCACATCCGTTGCATCCCTTGCACTTTCCTTTACCTTCTTCCCTTGCTTTTTTCTACACACAGCTAACGTGCGAGTCGGTGGACTTCGGTTCCATCCTGTAGGCATCTTGCCGGTGACACCCACAAACGTGCCTGCTTATGCTCCCCCCACATCAGATTGATATGAAAGAATGCGGGCAACAACAATCTTCACTTCACTGTGCATATGGTGATGACCCTCACGCCGATGCACACTACCTAAAATCTTCCAGATCGACTCATGCTCAAAAGCACCATGGCCAGCTGAAACCTCTGCATGATCAACACACCTTAGATTCTCTTAGGTTAAACACTGTTTCAAGTTTCCAAGATGTTCCCATCTTCATCACAATTAACAGACAGAAAGGAATCTGCCTCGCGTTGATCGAAACTGAGATCACGTCCAAAAGAATCTTTCTGAAAATCTTTTCCCATGCCCCAAGCATATGCCCAATTCATCACGGCTGCCAACTCTCATACTAATCAAAACCATCCTTGAAATAACACTGCTTTCCGTATACAATGTATACGACGTCGTTTTTTTTTCATTTCAGTGCATCCTGTAGAATCAACTGTTCAGGAAGATGCGATCTTCGGCTCCCGTTCCAGACAGCATGCCCTCACAACCTCCAGCAATCAAGGAGCACAGAGTTCCAAAGTCACCACAGAGATTTCGATACAGCATAGCCTTCAACGATGGAAAACAAGGCTGTTCATTAATCAACGAGCAGACTCTGGAGCTTTTAAAAAACATTCCGAACAAACCATGCTCCAAACTTGTCTTAAGTAATCAAAGCAACGATAAACGAGGTGCATTTCATAAGTAAGGACCGATCGGATATGAAGAACAAATGAGAGAAACAAAAGTGATGTATTGGTGGTTCTAAACACGTGCATTCCCACGTCATTCTTCTACGTAGTCACCATTTTCTTCCAAACACTTTTGATACCGTGGAAGAAGCTTTTTGAAAGCCTTTGCATGAAATTCCGCCACCTGGGAGCTCAGCCAGTTCAGCAGCATTGCAACTCCTCCCTTTCCCCTTTTCACTTCTTGAGGTGCAGGAAGGAAGACGTGGCAGTCACTGGGCGCGAGGTCAGGGCTGTAGGGTGGGTGATGAGAAAAGTTCCCATTTGAACTTGGGAATTGTCTGGAATGTGCGGACAGCATGTGTTGCCAAGGAGCGCGTTGTCGTGTAGGAGAATTCCTGATCTCAGAATTCCACGTCGTCGGTTCTCAGTGGCACGCCGCAGCTTTGAAAGTGTTTCACAGCGTAGTGATGGTTGTTCCGGGCTCCGTTAAGTCCACCAAAAGGGTGTAAGCACACATTGCTGTCCGCACATTCCAGACAATTCGTAAGTTCGTCGTCACTTCTCAATTTCGCTGTTCCATGCTTTCCCGCTCAACATTTGTCCCACTGACCATTTTATAACAAATTTATCCAGTGATCGATGTGATGACTTGGCTTCAAATTTCAGCTTGAGAATTTTGATGTTTTTGATGTGAGGATCTTTAAGATTCAGTGGGAGGAAAAACGAAAACACATTCCACACATATTCCACTTGCTCCGACCAGACCCTGCGTTATTCTGAATTCAGACAGGTACTGCATCCGTTCCTTTCCAGACTTTTTCCCTGTTTTTTTTTTTCTCCAGTCTGCACAGCTCCCACACAGCCTACACCCTCATGCAGCAGCCCTGAACCCGTGCGCGACTCCGCGCAACCGCTGGGGGCCCCCGGCGCAGTACCGCTTCGTTGTGACTGTTGACCTCCATTTGGGGTTCCTTCTATGATGAAGCAAAAAAAAGAAATTCTGCTCACAAGTGAGAACTGCACTTGCGATAGGGGGGGGGGGGGGAACAAAAAATAAACAGAATGCTTCCAGCCTGTTTCCACACTGCGAAGTAACTGCAGTGGCTGCTTGGTCAATGAGAACTTTTGTTCCGACCATGATGAATGGTGAACATGCTCCAGTTCCGTGCATATTATTCCTATTTCACTCATCAAGGCATGCTCGTTGTCTGAATTTCTGAAAAACAAAGCCGTTCTGCTGGCCTTGCAAGAAGCACTTCGAAAAACTTCCATGTGTTCCTTATTTTGCCAGATAGGGAAAACAGCAGGTCTCCGTCGACGAAAATTACCTTCTATCTTTTTGTGGATCCTCGAAATGGAGGGGGAGGAGGGAGAGAAGGCAAAATTATTTTTATGAATAGTTTTCTTGGGATAGCTTTTCTTTTCCTTTTTTTTTTTTTTATTTTTCCAGGTTGGAGTCATGTAGTTGGAGTTTTGTTTGCTAAACATGAATCTCAAGCCGAAAGAAAATACCTGATGATGACATCCAAGCTCAAGAGTTTGGGTACAATAAGATATATCCAATCTCAAGAGTTTGTGTGCATGGCACGCAAACTTTTGAGATTGGGTGGTATATCAAAATGAGGAACAAACTGATAAGATCATGTTGGCAGACAGGAAATCCATCAAGATTTCGGATGCCTGCCGTGTTATCTAAGGGAATTTAAGACTAGAAGATGTGTGTGTGTGTTTGTACGTTTTTAAAGCAGTCTTCCTGGTTAGATGTAGCTCATTTAGAGAACTCCATTATCAGGAAGATCTGCTATTACCCAATTCCTTTAATTTGCCCGTTGCATGAGGAGGCGAGCGGTACTCTTTGCCTTCCGCCATATCAACAACACCAACTTGGAAATTATCATTGTCCACCTCGTCCGTCTCTAAGTGGTCCATCTCATTTCCAGGAGGAGATCTTTTCCACCCGGCCGTACCGGGTCTTTTTATCTATTCCACATAGGAGAACAGACAAGCGAATTTTGTAGTCTCCGGCGGCACAAGTCCGCCATCTCGCAGATTGGATACTCACCGGGAACCAGCGAGGGGGTCCCAGAACCGGGAAAGATGGATAAATAAATAAATCCTGTGAAGGCGAAGGAGAAACGGACGGAGTCCAGTTTGCCTGGAAATGGATCAGAGCAGAGGCTTTCACTCATGCAGCCCTAGCGCACCGCGTCCTGCCTCATTCGTCCTTGTATGTGTGGTCGATGTGCCACTTGGTGTCTGTTACTGCAAGGAAAAGAAACGACAGCCTCTCGGAAGTCCGTACAAGCTGGCCAACGGACCAGCTGGCGATAAGAAGCAAGGACACGGGTGAGCTGACTGTATCAGAGGCAAGGTCGCATTCTGGGAGAAGGTATTGGATAGTTTTCGTGGTGTCGTGTTTCCTGCGTCCGGGATTCACATCTATCTGCATCCGGCCGGTGGTGATGCTCATGCATCTCTTCGTGGATCAGCGAGGTCTCCAAGGCACACATTTGTCTTGGAGGTAACTTGAGGTCGGTTCTCTGGATGCACTACCACCAATCCTGCGGGAGGCACGCTCGCTCGGGCACGTCCGCGGGGTACAGGGAAGAGGAGGCCAATCTTGCACACCGAGAGAAGCGGCCTACCACGTCGCCCAGCGACGCAGTAGGCAGCCTCTTGAGCACTCGCGCAGGTGAACTCCGAATGAACGAAAGCACGGAAAAATAAACAATTAAAAAAATAAATAAAGGAAACGAAGCCGTCGGTCCCCTGCGTCTGGCCTCGTGTGGCGGATCAAAATCAAAAGAAGAGGCAGCAGAAGGGAGGCAACCAAGGGATTCCAAACAGAGGCGCACTGCAGCAAAACAGGCCTGCCACCTGCCATCTGGGAACGAAATCGGCGCCTGTTGCTTGCCTGCCAGTTCGCCACATCCCGCGGCGGACGGCCGTTGCAAGGGACTTGAGTACCTCCTCCTTGTCCGCGACCGGAAATGGATGCAGATCTCGTGACTCCCCCGGAACAGCAGCAGAACTCCTCCTGGAATCCAACGAATCGTTGGTTACCCTGGTAACTCCTGCGCTTACCTCCACGCTCGACCAGCATCAACCGCGAGGATCTCGTCCCGGTCCAACGGTTCGACAGGGCGTCCCTGCAGAAGACGGTCGAAGGACCAACCAAATGGATTGGTGCTTCCGGCACACCTTTGGCAGCGACGCAGACCTTCCTGTGAGAAAGAGACGTCAGCTGCCCACCAGCGAGATAACCCATGCCATCCGAAGAGTGGGGAGAGCTCCTAGGCAAGCGCAACGCGGAAGTGCCGGACGACAGGACTGGCCACGCCATAAATTCAGGCGAAAGGATAGAGCCAGTGGGAGGAAACTGGGGTGGTCTTTCCGGGAGGACCGTGCTTCCTCCCCAGCTGACAACGTGGCTTAGTGATGCTCTGCTCGTCTGCCCCGCAAGGAACGTTTGCGCTACCTCACGGAGGGCGCCCGGTGAACTGCGGGCGTTGTCGGTCGGCTGCGTGGACATCCGGCTTTGGCGCTGCTGTGTGCCGCGCCGATTGGAGAGCTGCGTCGGTCGTCACGCGAGAGGCGTCTTGCATGTCGCCGCCATGATCTCATGGTCGTGTACAGCACCTGCGACGTGACAACAGCCCGTCGCAAGTTGCCGCAGCTTCAGCGAGAGAGCTGTGGCCATCTTCATTGCTGTCTACTCCACAGGGAAAACCACCCGAACAAGGGATCGACGCAGGAGATCTCCAGCATCTTGCGCATGCCGTAGGAGTGGTGTAGCAGTCCCGTAATCCCCTACTCTCTGTCTACCAGCTATTTCGTCATGCCCTCGATTCCACCAATGCTCTGAACTGTCACTTCCAGCTGACCTGCGAGTCCTCCTATTTGAACGTTTTTGGGGGAAGAATTTACAAGAAACTCTCTTTCTTTTTTTCATATGCTGCAGTTTTTGTTTTTTCTAAAACAAACGCCTCAATATGACCACTCATCCCGGGTAACCAGGGAGATATTTAATTTAAAATCAAATCAAATCAAATTGCACTGTCGTGGTCAGGAAAGGGCCGTCGTGCGTGCTCCCGAACCCAAAAAGGCTACTCTGGCTGGCGACAGAGCTGGGGACGAGTGAAAAGAGAGAGGAGGAAGGACCGACAAATAATAGGGAATGGGATGAATCATCTTCACTTAATTCCCGAAGGCCCGCGTAGGGCAGGGGGACTGTGCCCTCCATCCACCATTTTGGCAGTTGCTGCTGCTCGTAAGTGACAGAACATCCGGAACTAGGACAGGCCACTACTTCCGAGGGCACATCCCAAATTATTTCACTGTGCTGCTCATGAGGATCCCCAAGCGGATGCAGCCGGGCTGCCCGCAGTCCACGCCGCACCTGTGAAGGCGACCGCCAGCTTCTCACTCGCCGACTTTCATTCCGGCGCCGCGCGGCATCAACTCGATTTTCACCCGGGTGCGCCGAGAGGTTTATTTTGAAAGCAAACATATTACAGGAATTATGGCTGGACCAACGGTTCAACCATGCCTAATTTAAAGGAGACCTGCCGGGTCGCCGGGTCACAGACCGGCGCGGTCCACCACGGCAGCAGAGGGAAGAGGGCAAACAAAAAGAAAAAAACAGAAACAAAAAAAATAAAAATAGATACACTTTGGGGGGTGCTGGAAGGAATGCATTCTGCTGGTGGCGGTGCTGTCCTTCCTCTGTAAGATGTCGGCAAGGTGTTGCTGCATGTTGTTTTCCAGGTGAGGCCATCACGTCGCCAACCTGATGAAAAGGGCAGGAGAAGTGGATGGCATCCCTGTCGCTGGTTCCTCCCGTCGCTTTGCTCCATGCAGCGACGATCCCGCGTACTCAGCGCAGAACCACCAGCGAGGCCACTGGCCAAAGGGCTTCGCGAACGAAGAGGGGTTCCAAAGCGTCCCTAGAGCTGCCTCCGTGGTTCTCAGGGCCGAGGCAATGAGTTTCCACAGGGGTCGGAGGGAAACACTTCACTAGCAGGTGGGAGAAGGATTCACTCTCCTCGCACCTGACAGTTGGAATCCACGCACCCCCGCATCCCGTGATGACGGTGGGCGTTGCAGGGGAGACCCCAGTGCAGCACCAAAAGCTTTGACTCCTGCCACTTCAGGGGGAGGGTGTAGTTGTCCATGAGCATCGGACCACTTCAGGTGTTCCGACGGAACATCCAGTAGCTCGCCCCAGCACAGGAGTCAGTGGGGTGGTGCACTCGGGGTCGCAGCGTCGTCGAGCTGGCCCATCTTCCATCCGCCCATCCTTTCTCCCTTCCGGAGATTGCCTTCACTTTCCATTTCGCCACGATGCTGCGGCGAGGGAAGCTCTTCCTGCCCACACACTTTTTCTGAGATCCTCCAGGATCTTTCGAGGCATGTAGCAGTTGTTGCTCGCGAACAGGAACCGACGCATTTGTTCCGTGCGTTGCTTCTGGATCCTTGCCCACGTGCGAGTGGTTTCCTGTAATCAGGCACTACCGTCCTCGGGGCGGCAGGAGATCCATCCCGTGTATTTCCTCGTGAGATTGGCCACGGCACCAGCTCGAAGCGGTTCGGCCTGGATGCTCATGTTCGGAAGAAGTGGACCGCCTTCGCTGGTCGCTGCGGCAGGAGCGGAAGGGCGAGTGGACGGCAGCACAGTGGGCCGAAATCAGCGCGCTCCCAGCTCCAGACAGAAACAGGCGCTGAAGAGAATCGCTCCATGGTCATCTCGGCTCGCGCCGCACTGGCTCCAGGGTTGCCAACAGAAGTTCCCTCTAGATGGCCTTCGAAAATCCGCGATTTTCTCAAAAAAAAAAAAATCCCCAGATTTGAATACCTAGGAATTTATTATTACTATTAAATCATGTAATGTTATTTAATCTTCAGATTCAATAGTACAGAAATGAAACACAAGCTAACAAGCAATTGTCGATCACGTGAAATTTATGTTACCCATAGTTCGAAGGAAACGTTAAAGCTGTCTGCAAATTGTAATGAAAGAGGCAAACGAGCTCCGCTGCATTGCAACAGCCACAATTCAAACATCAAAATAATTTAAAAACAAAAGAGTCGTTTCCCTCGGCGGTCTTCATCGAGAATGCAAAAATTTATTCATGCGACTCCACATCTGCCAAGGTTGAAACAGAGGTGGATCAAATATCCGGACCTCTATTATTTAAGACTATTTGCAACGTCCATGATTGAATGTTTTCCTTGCGTCCATGGAAAACCCGCAAACTTCGGCGGCCAGCGATTTGAAAGCCGCTGGAATTCCCGCTCAGCAGGATGAAAAATTTTGCAGCCGCCAGACGGGGTTTCCCCAAACGCTAGATCTAGCGGGGAAGCCGCAAAGTTGGCAACCCTGACCGGAGCACTGCACGAGCAGAGGCCGCAGGGGGCGATGTCCACCATGTCGCCACTCAGAGGCGCGCGCAGGTACGGGACAGGAGCCCCATGTAGTCCACGCGGGGTCGAACGCTCTCCAGGCGTGGATCGCGGCCGTCAGTGCTACCAGATCTTTTCCGCTAGAAAGAGCAGCGTCGGGAAGAGGTCGAGCAGGTTGTTTTCAAGGGGGGTCGGTCCAAAACGCAGTGTCAAGGCAGAAATGCGGAAAGATCATAATAAATGAGCATGCGCTTGTCTACATGGATTGATATACACATATATTCCTTTTATTCACAGTTATTCATGCACATGATTAATAGTAATATTATTGTTTGAGCACATTATTTAAGATTCACTGACATACATTTTATTCAGAAAACCAACAACCTGTCGATTATATTGTTGATGTATATACATATCTATTATTAAATATTATGAACGATATATATGCATTCACATATATTACATTACTGATATTTACTATGAAGATTATGAACAATAAATGTATATTCATATGTGTATCTATGTAAAGATCAATCAGTGGACTAATATATATTATGAAGATTAGAAAAAATAAACATTTGTGCTTACTGTATGCATTGATCTATATATAAAGAATAATACATGGATTAATGTACATCAAAAAGATTATAATAAAAACGTGCTTATTAGATATATCGATATATAGATTAGTATATACTGTGAACATTATTAAAAAAATATACCTTCTCATTCCATATAGATAAATGTACATATCTTTTTTAATATATGCAGTTTTTCATGAGTATTAACACACGCATTATCAACAGCAACGTTATTTGAATATATATATTTTTTATGATTCATTGACATGCTCTTTATTAATAAAATTAATAAGTTATTGATTATATTATGGGTATTTATTGTGAAGATTATGATATGTATGTATTTAAAGATCAATGTATAGATTGATAAAGATCATGAAGATTATAAAAAAGACATACACATGCTCATTGCATGTATATCGATATACATATTAATACACGTATTTCTATATATATGTGTGCATATACATATTTATATCATCTATAAATATTGATGTATATAACAAGCAAATGTATTTATTTTTTATAATCTATAATATATTTATTAACAATACGACTTATTAATTTTATGAATAAAAAGCATGAATCTTGACAAAATATATCTTTTCCATAATACTGTTGTTCATAATGTGTACATTAATAAAAGTGAATAGTTGTGCATATTAAAATGAATTTTGATGTCAATATGTGTAGAAAAAGCATGTAGGTTTATTTATGTTATTAATTTGTATATCAGTAGATATATCAGTATATCTAATAAGCGCATACATTTATTTATTATAATCTTTGTGATATACCTTAATCCATATATTGATCTTCAATATATATCAGTGCTTATAACAAGCACATATGTTTATTTTTTATAATCTTCATGACATATACTAATCCACATATTGATCTTTACATAAAAATACGTGTATGGATATGTATTTATTTTTCATGATTTCATGGTAAATATTAACAATATAATCAACAACTTATTAAGTATATTCATGGAATCCATGCCACTGAATCATAATGGATACAGGCGTTCAAATAATCTCTTGGTTAATCATACTATGTTTGTTATAATACATGTGAATTACTGTACGTATTAAGACACATGTGTACATGAACAAATGTGAAATGAGCACATATGTGTTTATTTCTTAGTATCCTCCGTGATTTCGGGATTTTGGCAGCCACCGGTTTTTCGGGTGTTCACGGCGGACTTTTGCAGCCGCAGCTCATCACAGCCGGACAGCGACGCCTTCGGCCTTTAGCACTCGCAGAAGTGGCGCCGCTGACCGCGCCAACGGGAGATCGCGCTGGGTCGCCAGCAAGAACCCGCAGTGAGCTGCCGCTGAGGCAGCAGCCGGGTCGCGCCGGAGGATGCCGTTTGCGCGGACTGCCAAAGAGCGGTCAGCAGCCGTGGGAAAAGCCTTTTGTCCTACCAAGAAGAGCCGCAGTCCTCGTGGACGCGAAGTCCGTGACCTCGCAGACCACTTTCGTCGTGCAACTATCGCCCACGTGCGTTGGTGAAACGAGGCCTTCTCCACGCAGCCCCCCGTGGACGTCCGGATTGACCATCAAGTGGTCCAACTCGACTGACCCAGCCGTGATGAATACTTACGCTCTCCGGGTGTCTTGCGTGTTCAGTGGCTCACTGCATTAGATTCCAGGTCATTCAACACCCACCAGATGTTGGCTCAGAACCAGGAAGACCGGGACCAACAATGAACACCTTTTTCACTTCTGAACCCGAGATGGCGAGCTCTGCCGACCAATCTTTTTAGATGACTGCTTGCGCCTACATGTCGGGAGCAGACGGCTTAAAAGGTCGTTGGTCGGTTACGAGGGATATGGAGCTCCTGCCACCTGTGAACACCTGTCTTCCCTACATATCACTTCCCGGCCGGCCGCGAGGTGGCAGAAGCGACTTCTTGCAGGCGCGCGGCCTGTAGCAGCGGGTACACGTCTGTCGGCTGGCGGAATGTGGAGCTATGGCCGAGAGGCGAGGCAGACTTGGAACTCTGGGACGACATGGTTACCGAAGGAGCACGCCTCGCAGCTTCTCTGTCCCCGCTGCTGCGGCCAGGGAGCGTTTTGCCTCCTTTGAAACACGTGAAACCCTTGGAATGAGGTTTCCAGCAACGATGGCTGCTGGATTCTGGAATACAGCAGGAGAAACTTGCTCACCATGACGAGTCTTCCACTCTGGAAGAGATTTCCCAGGCTATCGGAAAGTTCCAGGGGTGGGCAGCGCCAAGAGACTGGCATCGGAGCTACTCAGTGGAGCCCCCTGGCGTTGCGGGTAACAAAGCTGACACAGACGCCACGCCTGTTTCCTGTTTTTTCGATCAGCTGGAAAGCGTCTCCTCCACAAGGGAGGAGACTCAGGCAACCCAGGTCACCGGCGTTCGATGGCACTTTTGACTTCAGACGCCGAGTTGCTTCCTAGACGATGGATTGTGCTACTGAGGAAGAGAGCGTCTTGTGGATGGTGCTCGCCACGTAGTCGATCTCGTACGGATTAACCAGAAGTGCCTTGGGGCCAAGGGCCTCCAAGGGCCTTGGAGGCCCTTGGAGGCTGTTCCCGTGAGGGCGCATGGAGAACAGCCATTTGCAGCAGTGGCTTAGCGGTTGATGACCTCAGAGCCTCGAACGCTAAGACTAGCACGGTTGAGGGAACAGCCAGCCGCAAGGAACGCTGAAAGCTCTGTCGTTAGAGGTCGAAGATAGTCGTTCATATCTCTAAAGAGATATGAAGGACCGAAAGAGTTGATGGCGTCCCGTCAGGGCATCAGAGCTGTGTACCACGTTGTGGACCTCCACATGAAGCTCCGCTGGAAGCCCACGTGTTTCTGCACATCTCATCCTTGGGCGCTGTTCTAGCAGCGAAGGACCGCTCTTACTGCCGCTGCGCAGCTGCCAAAAGATGCGGGGAATTGGTTGCCCGTTAAGGCGACTGGCCTCGCTTCGGGGAAGCCACCCTCGGAAATCTCGTCTCCCACGTACTAGGTGCTAGGCAGCAGGGGGCGGCTGTGATCTGGGGAGCCCTCTGGATGTAATTTCCGGAGGTTCTTCGCTCTTTGCGACCTGCTCGGAAACGTTTCTCAGGACAGGACGAAATGACGTCCCCGGTGGCAGCAGATCCCTTGCCGCAACGCCTCCTGTCCTCAGGGCAAGCAGCAGAAGTCGCCAACCGACGTAATGGTGGGCGTTCTGCTGCACCGTTGTCAGGAGCAAAGGTGCAGAAACAGGAGCGGGAAGGTTGTTCTTCCACCTCATCTTCCACAGCCTGAGGCCCCGCCTCCCCGCCTTATTCTCTCTGTGGGGGGGCAAACGAAAAGCAGGAAACGGAGGAGAGGAGCCGCGAACGTGTTCCAAACCGCGGCCCGTTCAGGCAGGAAAAATCTGACGCCTCGGAACGGGCCCATCGCCGTATCTACTTTTTGGAGGCAGCCGGACCACGCTTCCGCAGGGGAGTAGTCTTCCAACGGCACACCAAAGTACTTGAAGTACCTCACAGTGTGGATCCCCAAACGGACCCAGTCCTGCTGCCCTGCCCACGCCGCACCAACTGGCATCACGGACGACTTCGCCCTGTTCACCGTCAGTCCGGTTCCCCGACTCAGCAGGTCGAAGAACTCCTCGACCGCCGAAACCGGGGTGGACATAGGGAGCAGCAGCAGAAGATCGTCCGCGTATGCTGGAGCCGCAGGCGTACCGGCGCAGTCGTGCGGCAGGTGCGCCAGAGTTTCCCTGTACGCTCTCAGTACCAACTCAAAGTAGGTACTGAAGAGCAAGGGGCTCAGCCTGTCTCCCTGCCGTATCCCACGCCGCACAGGCACGCCGTGTACGGTCTGCTTGCTGAAAGAAAGGTTGATAATCGCGTCGCGCCAGCTGGAGCGCAGATAGGCCAATAATGAGGCCGGGAAGCCTAAGCGTTCCAGAAGCTCCAGCAGGAGATTCTGGTCGACGGAGTCGAATGCTTTCCGCAAGTCGACTGCGACCTCAAGGGCTCTCTCCCCCACCCGACCATCCGACCCCTTGCCGGCGCACGCACCGGAATTTCGGCTGCGCACCAAGCTCCTTTCTTGTTGGAGCTCTAGCTAGGTGGAAGAGTGGAGCAGGTTCGCCTCCATGCTTCGCCCGGGAACAGCATATGCCTGTTCCGGGCTGATGAAGGCGTCCCAAGCGCTCTGCCCAAACCTTCGCTAGCAACTTGGCGTCCGCATTCACTATTGTGATGAAACGCCAGTTGTTCATGCTCCTCAGATCTCCTCCCTTAGGGAGGAGTCGCACCTTTGCCGAACGAAACGAGGCGGGAACGTCACCTCTTTCGCGGATCAGCAAGGCGAGTTGATGTACCAGGGGGGTAAGCTCAGCCGCGAAAGTTTGATAAAACTCCGCGGGCAGGCCGTCCTCCCCTGGAGCCTTGCGCCTCTTGAGCTTTCCGATGGCCAAGATGATCTTGCCCATTGTGAAAGGCTCGTCGAGGGTCTTTCTCTCCTCCTCTGCGATCGCTGGAGCGCCTTCCGGAAGCAGAAGTCGTGAGACATCTCGCTTAGGAGGCGTTCTGGCGTACAGGGAGGAATAAAAAGGCCGCAGCAGACCGCGGATCTGAGCGGGTGCCGAATGCTCCTAGCCCTGATCGTCCAGCAAGCTGGCCGATCCTGACTGTCGGGCTTGCCTCTCAGCTCCCGCTTTGTATTCCACCAGCCTGCAAATGTAGGGGGTCCTGGCGTAACGTCGGGCCTGTAGATACGACTTCTGGTTACGTACCCCGTCCCCAAATCCCGCAGGGAGGTGGTGCAGAGGGAACTGGTCGCAGAACTCCTGGACCGACCGTTTGAAGCGGTCTTAATCCAGAAGTTTCTGCAGCCTGATGCTCCATATGAACGCGCGGAGTTGTTCCGCTGCGTAAAGGAGCTTCAGCCAGTCCACTGGAAAATGTCACGCTGACGAGGGAGGGCCCCTGTCGCGCGGATGAATCTGGAGCACGATCATGCGATGGTCGAACACCTTGGACGGTAACTTGCAGCACCTGCCCACGCCAGTGCACAGGTGCTCGTCAAGGAACACGTGATCGATGCTGTCCTCCATCCCCGGTTCACTGGCCAACAAGTTACATGTGTGCACCGCCGTGCACACTTCGTTGACCAGGTCGCGTTCATGATTCGGCCCATCCGGTTTCCGGTGGACGTTAAAATTTCTTACCCAGTCACGCCGGGACGTTTATGTCGTTGGCTGGAAACAGTGGTTTCCAACCAACGACAAAAGAACACCAGCAACGGAGATACACCACTGGCACGTAGGCCAGGAAAACGGAAGAACATGAAGGAATGGGGAGGAGGGCACCACAAACAAAAAAGAACAGTCTAAATGGGAGGAATGGGCCAGGGATCTTTGGTGACGCCCCTCAGTTACCGGAAAACACAAAGAGTAAAAGCTCCAAAAGCACTACGGAGCGAATGGGAGGTGGGACGCGAAAACAAAAATGAAATGGAATGGGAATGGAGATGGATCACCAAACCATAGGTAATCCGACCATGGATGCTGGTGAGCTACGTTGCGTTTTCGGTCAAGTGTCGCCACCTAGCTGCCGCACTGATGAAGTCGGCTGCCTTCCTGGTGTCACAGCATCGCTGACCAGTGTTCTCCAGCACGTCTCGGACCGTGACGATGGCGCGGATGCAACCAACTGTGGAAATCATCGAAGCCGTCGAAAGTCCTTGCGGTTGGAAGAACCGTCGCAGCACTTCAAGGGCGGTGTCCCTTGGTGGTAGGAGTGCTACTGCTAACCTCCGCCAGAGTTTCTAAAGGGCACCGCAGTCGAAAACAAGGTGCAGGAACGACTCCGTCGCCCCGCACCGGGCACAGTAGGGAGAAGACACCCCACCGGAAACTCGGTGTCGCCGCTCGTTGTAGCGCAATCCCCAGTGCAAGAAGAGTAAGACGTCTTGCTTCCATGCAAGGGGAAATACCGAACCGTCCAAATAGCAGGGAGGGACTATCAGTTCCTCGTGGGCAACAACAAGAGCTCCTCCCCACCGAAGTAGTCCGTTTGCTGTAGCACGAGGAGTGGCAGTATCCGCCAGCTCGATCGTGTCCCATTCGCCGAGGAGCTCCGTTCTTCCCGCGATGGTGCAGGAGAACTCTTACCTTGCCGGTTGGCTACTGTCTTCTCGAACCTCGAGGTCAGACAATGCTTCGGCGAGGAGCGTGGCGGCCAAGGAGGAAAACTTCACTTGGTCCTGGATCACATCTTGGAGTGGCGAAGGTTGAAATTGACGCAGGAGGCGAAGATCTTCGCGGCTCATTCCTAGGAATGCAGCCCAGGAATCAATAGTTTCCTGCCGCCAAGCATCGTAGTTCATTGGGCGGCAGGAAATCCACGTATTGGCTTCCAACAGGGTGGCGAGTTGCCTGAAAGGATAGCTAAATCCCTGTTTTCTGTGACGCATGACTGGCAACAAGGAAAGAATTCCTACACTGCCGGCACTCCTCCGTAGGAGGATGCGCGTAGGCGCACACAGGGGGGAAGTCCATAGCTTGGTACACAGTGCCAGTATCCGGAACTGCGCTTGCAGTCCGCTCCGCTCCATCGTCAGGATGCGAAGACCGGCATCCCAACGTGGAGCCGTCAGGTCTCTGAGACGGATCCTGGATCGCGTCGGATCTCAGAAAGCGTTCCTTAGCAGGTGTTTTGCCCGCTCTTTGGCCGCGTAGGGGGGGTCCAAGAGAAAAAACAGGGGTCTTAGGAGGAGAGGGGGCACGAAGGTGTTCCAAAGAGACTCCCGTTTCGTCAAGGTAAACTTGCCATTAATGAAGGGAGTGGCGGCCAACTCTGTCTTATGAAGGCCGTCCGACCACGCCTCGGCATCGCCGAGGTCGCTCAGCAGAACGACAAGGTACTTGAAGTACCCTGCCGTGGGGATCCCCAGGCAGATCCAGTCGGACTGCCCCTCTCACGACTCTCTCACAGGAACGACCACGCTCTTCTTCCTGTTCACGCTCACGCCCGCTCCCCGACGAATCAGTTCGAAGAAATCTTCGATACTGGACGCTGGGGTGCACATGAGGAGCAGAAGAAGCAGGTCATCTGCATAGGCAGCCACGGGAAGCGTTTCCGGGCAAGAGCTAGGCGGGTACTCCAGCGTCAGCCTGTACGCCCTCAGCACGAACTAAAAGAAGATGCTGAAGAGCAACGGGCTTAAACTGTCGCCCTGCCTGATGCCCCTGCGCACGGGAATACTGTACACGTGGCAGCCGCTAAAAGAAATGCAGGTTAGCGCGTGGCGTCAGCAAGCGCGCAAGTAATTCAAAAGTTGCGCCGGGAGACCGAGGCGTTCCAAGAGCTCCAAGAGGAGTCTTTGGTTTATGCAATCGAACCCCTTGTGGAGATCGACTGCGACCTTCAAGGCACCAGGCGTACCCTCCTGCCGCTTTTGCCGATACCGTCTGTCTTAGGCAGCAGCCTTTGACACGGTCCGGCTTTGCTACGCTACGCGCTCCTGCAGCTGCATCCAGGAGCAAGAGAACAGGAGGTTCTCGTCCATGGACCGCCCGTGAACAGCGTAAGTCTGCTCCGGCCTTACCAAGGATCCTTCCTAGTCGCGCGACCCACAGTTTGGAGAACAACTTGAAGTCTGAGTTCACCAAGGTGACCGGACGCCAGTTGTTCAGATGGCGTGTGTCTCCAGGCAGGAGACGCACACTCGCTGAGCGGAAGGAATTGGAGAGATGCCCTGAAACCCTTATCAGCGAAGAGAGGCTAAGCACCAGGGGGACGAGCTCCGCCGCAAAGCCCTGATGAAACTCCAGACTGCCAGACCTGGCTCTCGACTCTGGCCTTGTATTCCGCAAGCTGGCTGACATCCGCGCGTCTCGGAAAGGTGCGCGCCTGCAGAAAAGTCCTGCTGTTGGCGACCCCTTCTCCAAAGCCTCGCGGAAGCCGGTTCAAGGGAAACCGTTCGCAGAACTCGCGGACTGATCTCTTTAGATGATCCCAGTCCTCGAGTTCGCGGATGACGAAGGTCCGGAGGTGCTGACGAAGATGATCCGCCGCCTCCGGATGGCTAAGCCAGTCCGCCGGCATCCTCCAGTTTCTCAACGGAGGCCTCTTGCCTGGAGGAAGGAGCTCGAACTCCAACCTGTGATGTTAGAAAGTACGAACGACAATCTGTCTCTCCTTCTCACACAAGAGTGTAGGTTGTCATCAAGGAAGATGTGATCCGGCGACCTTTCCATCTCAGGTACGCCGACCATCTCAGGTACGCCGACCAATCTCGATGGCCAACTTGCGCTCCCTCGGGCAGCTCCTTCCGTCAGAGAGCAGATGGACGTTGAAGTCCTCTGAGACTAGGTGCGCCACTTGGGAACTGGAGTTGTTGAGACAGTGGCATTTCATTTCCTCGAAGAGCGCAATTCCATCTTCGAGGTAGCGAGAGCCACTCGGCGCGTAGATATTCGTCACGACGAGATCGATGGACACGGACCACTTGACAGCAAGTGGGCCCACCCATCCGTCGTCGTCGAAGCGAACACCACGCACCGCTTCCGCCATTTTTCCTCTTGCGAGGAACGCGACGCCGCACGTGTATGGGCCGCCGCACAGCCAAAGTAGCGTTCCGCCTGAGCGTTCCTCGAATCGGCTGCCTGCTCGTCGTAGATTACGTGAATATCCTGCAGGAGCGTGAGGTCAAAGGGGCACAGGGCGTTCGCTACCAATCGCCTCTTCTAGTCGTGCTGCAGTCCGTTCACGTTCCAACACGCGGCGAACAGACGACGAGAAGACGCGATTTCCCGCATTAATGCTGGGAAGTCGGCGGCTTTTTGCCCGTTTTCACCGGCGAGCGGACAGTAAGCAGCAGTGTGGCTGGAGATCACGGTCGCCACCGTCCTCCAAGGTGCTGCACGAAATCGAGTGCTCGTCTCCGGGTAACGTCGCTTGATGTTCCGGGGTGAGCTCTCGCTCCTTCGCGGCATGCGCTGTGCGCCTCAGGGCATTAGCCCGTCTCGCTACGGCTTCCGCGTGGGTGATCCGACGTGCGGCGGTGATATCAGACTCCGTTTCGGAGTCTGATCGACGCTCGAGCGCTTCACGACTCACCTGCCGCGTCGATTCGGAAGTGCTCGCGGTGGAACCGCGGTCACTCCCTTTTTCGCGGTCACCGGGGCATCGCTCCCGGCGATCGCAGCTTTCGCGCTATGCGCGATAGCGGCGTTGGCCTTTGCAGCGTCAGAGGGAACCTTGGCTCGAAGTTGCTTATCTTACAGAGGCTCTTGGAAGTAGGTTGCGGAGAATTTTTGGGAGATTTTACTTTTCTCTCTTTCTCCACAACCGTCCAAAAGCCGTCCATTTCCTCGGAGGGTTCCTCGACTTTCGTCAAGAACGTCTCCGGGCTTTCCTCCCCAACAGCCTCGTGCGCAGATTTCGCTGCACCCTTAAAAGGCGGCAATGGCACAGCCTCCTAGCAAGTCGGGAGATCGCTCCTCTCCTGCTGAGACGGGGAAGTAGTGCTTAGCCTGCGTGTGCTGCGAAATTGTTTGTGCTTTTTTTTTTTGAAAAATACTAGCAGGCGACTAAGAAGAAGGAGGATACGAGGAGACCGTTGCCAGGAGGCACAGGAAAACAACATGGAGACGTACCCCCCGGGGACGATACGGAAATGATACGGCAGACATCAGGATGGAAAGGGGAATCCGTCAGGGAGACGCCCTTAGTCCGATGCTGTTCGTAGTTTATACGGAAGCGGTTTCGTCACTGGTCCACCATGGCGGCCGTATCCAAGCAATACGCCTTGACGACGACAGATTGACGCACCTGGCGTATGCGGATGATCTGCTCTTCTTCTTGAAGGAAGGCAAGGATCAGCATGAGTCCCTTGGTTTCGTCCAATCTATGGCGAATGGTCTGGGCTTGAAGATCAACGCCCAGAAATCCCAACTGTTGCCCATCGGAATCCTGGACCTTGCCGCCTTAGAGGAAGCAGGATTCCGAGTAGTGGATAACATCAAGTACCTAGGAGTATACATCGGCGATGACTCGGCTTCGCAGGAAATGTGGAAAGGAATCCTGGGGAAAACAAGAGAAGAGGCAGCAAAATACGTACGACTAGACTTCTGCCTGAAGCGAAGGGAAAACCTGTGGAACAGAGTTCTCTTTCCTAAGGTGCTCTTCGGAGCAGCCTTTTGTCGAGTAGACGATGGAACGTGCCGGCAGGTGGAACAACTACAATGGAGGATTTTATGGAGAGAGTTTAAGCCGCGGGTCAGGCTGAAAATCCTGTGCCGACCGCGAGACAAAGGTGGGACCGGGATGAAATCGCTCAAACGGTCCGTGCATCTGCTGGACGTGCGACAACTGGAACTTGCCACCAAATGGGATGAGTGGCCTTATGCAGCGCACAAAGCCTACTCGCAGTTGGTCAACAATTCGAGAGGCCTAATGTTAGCCCTAATAGGCAAACAAGGACGGTGGAGAAACATCGACCCTACTTGGATACGGAAACAGGCACTGGTCAACACCCATCACCTCAAAATAGTGCTTAGAAGTAAGGAAATTTGGGAGAGCGAACTAATGAGGATTATCCCGTGGTTTTTGCACGTCCCATCGGACACCAGGAAATGGATATCCGAGAATCCAAGGATCACCATAAAGGAGTGAGAGCAGTTCGCATTAAGTGGCATTCACCAAAAAATGCGGCTGTATCAGCTAACCACGGAGATAGTTGGAAAATTCACCCACAAATATCGAGAGGTCTGGACCAATCAGGAATCCAGCCGCTGGCGCCTGATAACCAGGAGAAACATAGGAGAAGCACGTATGAAGGAAACAAACGACGACGACGCTCTGTCTGTGACCGCCAACCGATACGGATGCCACCAGGTGGAACCGCTGGTGGTTGGAACCACGGTCTGGACGAGCGACTTACCACCCGACGTTCAGGATGAGCTCCTGATGTTTTATCACAGTGGCATTCTGAGCGGCACTAGGACCAAACACTGGACCGGAGATCCGCAGGAGGAGAAGTGCAATGCATGTGGAATCAGAGATACTCACCCTTCACGTACTCACCTGCCCGTCTCTGCGCCAAGACTGGACCAGTCTCAAGAAGGTGATAGACTTGCAGCCGTTGCGGAAGATGGAGATTCTCGTTGGGATTTTCGAAGGGAACGGCAATGTTCCCCGATACAACCCGATGGTCCTCATAACCATAGCCCTCTTTATCAAAAGGATCGTAATAAGGAGGGCCAAAATGCGGACAGGAATGAGCCAGGTGCCTGCTATGGAAATATTGAAAGGTCTCCTGAACAGTGAAATTGGAATCAGAAGTTGTGGAGGAATTCCAACTTGGATATACTACCATATCTTGCAGAGGATTCCAGAACATTGAAAAGTGAGAAAAGATTAAATACTGAAAGTGAGAAAGCATTGTAAACGTGTTAAGATAAATAAATTCTCCCCTGCGCAAGTCGGACAGGGGAAAAACTGCTGAGACGAGGAAAAAACTATACCGAATACCCCGCCAAGGCAGTGAGCACCATCACTGCTGCGGCAATTTTTGCGTGCCCCAAGCGGGGAAGTGAATAAGTGAAAACCAGTGTCTGTGGCCAACCACTAGGGACAGTGCGGCAGAGAACATTTACCACCATCTGCAGCAGAACCATAGAGGAGGGCTTGCGTCCCACAGCGACGGCGGCGAGAGTGCATCAACCAGAGAGTGCCAGGATGCAAGCAGACCACGCGATGGAGGAGAGACCGACATTCCCCCTGGGAATGGAGGTATCGTGCGGCGATGGCGAAGCGACGAAGTCGCTGCGGGTTGCGCCCGCGGCAGCGCCCCCGGCGAAGCCTACGGCATGCAATGTGGTGGGAGCTCGCAGGTCGCGACGCCATCTTCCTCCGCTGCGACGGCGCGGCCAATTCCGTACGCGGCGGTAGCCGCGGTCCATTCGAATGCCCAGCGGAAATTTGGAAAGCCCGAGAGCGGGAAAATAGAGAACGTGGACGAGCCGATCTTCCGGATCAGTCCGGCATCGAAGCCAATCACTTTCCAAACCGGACTAATCCAGTTTGACAATATTGAAGAAGTGTACTTGACACTTTATAGGGAGAATGTGGATTTCGATCGCATCCAAGCGATCATCCCAATCACGTCGGGCTTCACGATGTACACTGATAGTGAACCCTTGAGGGAGACCCTGACCGAAAAGGGCATCAACATCCAAGGACGGATGGTTCGCGGTATCGGCGAAATGCCGTACACGACCGTCTTTCTCAGTGGCATCGGCATCACCACCACCCAGCAGACAGTCTGAGCCTTTTTGTCGAGGTACGGGGAAGTTCTGGAGGTGAAATTCCAGAACTTCTAGGGGAGGATCTTTTCCGGCGATGTCATCGCCAAGATCAAATTGGCAAAGGAGGCGCAGATCCCAGGGATCGTGCACATCGATGGAGACTCTCAGGAAGTCTTCATCCGATATAGGCAACAACCGGTGTTCTGTACTGGTTGCAAAAATTTCGGACATAGGATGAGCGTGTGTCCGAGGTCTCGGTGCTTCCGCTGTGGGAAGCAGGGACACCAGGTGCGTGGCTGCGACATGCCCGAGGTGTGCTCCTTTTGCAAAGAGTCGGGGCATGCGAGATGGTGTTGTCCGGAGTTCACAAACTACCGGACCATGCGTGGGCTCCACCGTGCGGGAGAAGGTTCTGGCGGAAGTGGTAAAGCCTCAAAAAGTAGAGAAGCTGAGGAAGGCGAAGGAGGCCGCTCCGGTTTTGGCGGACGGCTTTGTAGAAGTACGAAAAGGCGGCAAGAGTATGCTCGTGCAGGAGCAGAAACCCTCCCAGAAGGCCGCGGAGCAGGATGGCGCGCCACATGGGGAACAAATGGAAGTTAGCGAACCCACCCCGGCGACGCAAGAGACCCTGCAGCTCACCATGGAGGTGGTGAAGCTGGTAGAGGAGGTCCGACAGGAGCCTACCGCGGTGCAGCAGGAACAGATTCTGGCTCGCATCTGCGAGGTCCAAGAGGACATCAACAGATTGGTAGAGGTTTCTGAGGGCAAAAAGCTGGAGACTGAGCTTTTTGAAGTCAAGGCGGCGTACTGCGAGAAGGTCAACGTGGAGACCCTCCCGTGCAAGGCGGTCGTCAAAGTCGACCGGTCAATCGACGACCGATAATTGACCGATCATACCGGCACGGAGAGCGATGCTGGTAGTGAGAAGCCCGATTCTTCGTCGGGAAGATTACAACGTTCTTCCCGACAAAAGAAGCTCAGAAAAGCTAAGTGAGCCCCCTTATGGCCTCGTCGTTGTCCATCGCTAGGAGGATCAACATGGCCTCCTGGAACGTTAATGGACTGATCAACCAGAGTAAAAGGAAAAGAATCGTGCGGATCATCGCCCATGAAGACCTCGGACAAGTGTGTCTGCAAGAGATCCACGAGCTGGGTCATCAGATCACCTTGCAAATGGAACGACGCTTCAACATGCAAATGTTCGTCAGCGAGGGACAGAGGAACACCGATGGAGTGGCGGTGCTGATGAACAACGACCTGGACCCACAATCCTGGAAGTCTTCTGTCGCATACCAGGACGAATCATCGGTGTACGACTGGCGTGGTCCCCCACCGTTTACGTTTTCTTGGTGAACGTGTACGAACCACACATCGAAAAACACCGGTGCGCGGAGGTGCTGCATGCAGCACTCCGGGAGAAGGTCGCACCCAAGGAGTCGTGATCGTTGCTGGCGATCTGAATATCCTGGACGGCATCATCTATTCCCAGGACGCAAGAAGAAGGACGGCGTATCGGCGATTGTCCGACGAGTTCGGACTTCGGTGGCGAACAGCTAGCCACAAGCCGATCGACCACGTCCTACACAGCAGAGAGCTAGAGAACCGCATCGGGGGTTTTCGCGACACTCCAACTTCGCTGTCTGATCAACCGCTGGTGCAGTTCTCCCTAAGAACCGAAAATCCTCGACGGAAGCAGAACGCAAGGGCGGTGCTCATCTGCATGCCCGCCTGGTTGGAGACGCTTCCCAGTCATCAAGAACTCATCGAGGCGATTCTGAGGACCAGCACCATCCAAAGAGTCGCCAACTGGGACAGCCTGAAACATCGAGTCCATCTGTTCTGCAACATGCAGTACGGGGACAAGCGACTGAGATAGGAAGCGTACCGGGAGCAGAACATCGAAGACCGCTCCCTCTCCAAGTACTGGGACCAGTACGAGAGCCGGTACGTCTTCAAGAACATAAAACGGGAAGTCGGCGTGCTGGAGAAGAAGAACCTGGCAACAGACATCTTCTGCATCCAGTACGACGGCCACAGCCGGCACACGCCGGAAGAGATCGTGGGCGCCTTCCAGAGGCATTACACGGGACACTTTCGGCACCAACGCCTGTGCCCGGCGACACAAAATGCTTTTCTGAGCCACTTAGAGAAGAAGATCGATGAACTCCAGCGAAAGAAATTGGAAGAAAATTTCTCGAATTGAAGGCTGCATTTTCGGAACCACGCAAGGATGTGGCGGCAGGACCTGATAATGTTCCCATCTCTTACTACCAGCAATACCTACACGACTACCTGCGTCTGTTCCACCAGCTAACTCTGTGCATCCGACAAAAAGGCAGACTACCTGCGTCCTTCTACGAGGGCAGGATGAGATTGCTGCCGAAAGGTGGAGACCTAACCAAAGTTTCCCAATGGAGGCCAATCTCAATCTTCAACTTCGATGCCAAGTGGTTGGCAAAGATCTGGGCCAACCGCTTAGGCAAGGTCATGCCGAAGTTAATCTCTCCAGTCCAGACATACGCGGTGCCCGGACGCCACATGTCGGACGATGTCAAGTGTGCCCAGACCACCGTGGGACTCAGCCGATATGTCGGCGAGAACTTGGTGCTGGTGTTCACCGACATGGAGAAGGCATTCGTTACCATCGACCACGCGATGCTGCTAAAGATTCTGGGAAAAGTGGGTCTCCCGGAACACTTCAGCAACTTCGTGAGAATGATACTAGTCGATCAACACTTTCGTATCAAGATCAACGGAGTAGAAACAGCAGCTATCAGGATGGAACGAGGAGTCCGCCAGGGCGACTCGCTGAGTCCGATGCTGTTTGTTAACTACATGGAGGCTTTGACATCATTCATTGAAAGAAGCAGACGCCTCCGAGGGATCAAGATCGACGATCAAAAACTCATTCATCTGCCCTACGCGTACGATCTTCTCTTCTTCATCAAGGAAGAACGAGATCCGTATGCGTTCCTGGATGTGGTGGAGATGATGGAGAAAGGACTTGGGCTAAAAATCAACGCCCAGAAGAGTCAACTTTTGCCCGACGGAATCCTGGAACTCTCCTCATTCACGGAGAAAGCATTCCTAACGGTGGACAGCGCCAAGTACTTGGGAGTCCACATCGGTGATGACTCCGCGTCGAAGCTGCTATGGATCGAAATCCTGGGAAAGGCAGCAGAAGAAGCAACGAAGTACACGCGGACGGACTTCAACATGAAGCGGAGGGCCAACCCGTGGAACGGAGTAATCCGTCCGAAGATACTCTTCGGGGCGGCCTTTGGCAGAATGGACAAGAACACCCGCAGAGAATTGGAGAGGTTGCAAAGGAAAATCTTATGGAGCATCTACAGACCAAGAGCAAGACTGAAACCGCTATGTCGTCCCAAGGAGAAAGGTGGGACCGGGATGAAGTCGCCTGCACATTGCATGGAAATCATGGATACGCGACAAATCCTGGAGATCGCCGCCCACTGGGATGACTGGCCGCATGCGGCGCATAGGGCCTATTCATTGTTACTGAACAACTCGAAGGGCCCGATGACTGCGCTGCTAGGCCGAGAAGGAAGTGGAACACCATCGATCCCACCTGGAAAAGAAAACAACAGCTGGTACGAAAACACCAACTGGAGATCGTACCACAAAGCAGGAAACTGGCAGGAGGAGTCCATCCTAGTGATCCCCTGGATGCTTCACGTGCCTCCCGACACAAGAAGCTGGATCTACCAGCGGCCCAGAGTTACTCTAAAAAGAATCCAGGAATGGAGAAGAGGAGGATAGCTTCACCATTCTCGTATACTCCGGTACATCGAGATGGTGTTGGGAAAATGCACCCACAAGACCCGCGAGTTGTGGAAAAACCACAACAACTTCGCGTGGTACAGGATAGATAGGAAAAACCTCCGCAAAATCATTAAAGAGGACAATCTAGACATCAGTGCCCTCCAAGAAGCTGCCGATCGCCACAGTATCAACCTGTTGGCGATCGGCACGCCACTATGGAGGAGTGACCTACCGTCGAATACTCAGGATGATTTCCTGAGATTCTTCCATGGAGGAATTCAGAGTGGTTCAAGGATCCAACACTTTACAGGGAACACGGAAGACGGAAAGTGCAAGGCGTGTGGTGACCGGGAAACAAGACTCCACGTCCCAACGTGTCCCACCATCCGCCAGGACTGGCAGACCCTGAAAAGGGTCATAGGACTGCCCGACGCTACCATCACGAAAGTCCTAGCACGGAGAAGGAGACGGCGACGTACCTCTGTACAACCCGATGGCTAGGATGACGATTGCCCTCTTCATCACTGCCATCCTGATACGATGGTGGAAGATGAAGAATTCCAGAGAGGTTGCACCCCCCATGGACATCCTGAAAGGACTCGTCCAGAAGGAAATTGGAATATGGAACTGCGGCAAAGTGCAATTCTGGACATACAAGTATATCCTACGTAGGATAGAAAATAGCGTCCAGGGAAGAACCCATACGTAGTCCTCCCAAGTGCATACCCACGGTAAACTTCCCCCGGTCACTCCCCAAGTGAAAGTGAAGTGAAGTGAAAAGTGCGGAACAAAAGTTTCGAGTGAGTGAATGTGAATGTAGTATAAATGAACAATCAATTACCCCACCCCTTGTGGGAATTGGGGAAAACTGCTGCGTTAGGGAGGATGCGACTGGTTGCGGCGTGTTTTCAAGTAACGCGCCTCCGCTTTTCCTGGGTTTTCTCGCCAGATTCCGAGCCGCCTTTTTTGGGTTTCCTATTGAAGTCCCCGAAATGCACAACGGGCCCAAGGAGATGGTTGTTGCGCAATTGCGATTCGCGTGTCCCCCTTTCGCGCTGTCGCACGGTGTAACTGGCTTCACTGACCCCATTCCCGGAGCGGTAACTCCGCCTTCGGCTGCGGGATCAGTGACGGCACGCGCGGAGCCCTCGCGTCCTTTTTTAATAGGCTTCCCTGCCGCCCGATTGCCCTTTCGGGCTTTGCGGCAGAGGAAGCCGACTTAGGGACTACGTTCCTGCCCTGTTTTCTCGCGAGCTTACGCGAGTCCACTTGTTTTTTAGAAACTGCTGTTTGCTACTCTGCGCTTTTTTTGGCGCGCCGGAGTCTAGCAGCCTCCTTCTTTCTTGCAATGTCCGGGAACTGCCTGATTTCGTGCCCGGACTCCTTGCAATAGCGGCACTTCGGGGAAGGGCATTCTTGCTCCCGATCTCCTTCCCTGCCGCATTGCTCGCACGCGCGAGCTTTGCCTGCGAACCACAGGTGAACGACCGTGCCTTGACCTGTAACGTAGCAGCCAGAGTGCGGCGGTTGGGAACGGTTATCCTAACCGCAGCAAATCCTGTGTGGAAGAAAGGGAACTTCTTGTAGGAACTCCCCTTCCTACACACCGCATGAACGGTGGCGAATTTCGCCAACGCGTCCACCAACTGTTTGTCGTTGATCTCCGGCTCTACGTCCGAAAGAACAACGACAAAAGACTCGTCCATCCATCGCGGAGGGAAAAACTTTCTTCCCGCGGATGGACAAGGGAGTGCGGAGGAGCCGCTGCAAAAGGGCAGCCTGATGGCATCGGACCTTAACATAGCCCAATGCAAGAACAGGCATGAGGGCTAGCAGGTCCTCCTCTCGCACTCCCACACGGAAGAGTTCGTCTTCGAACTCCTGCCCAGCTAAGCCTACCCCACTTACATTATAGCGGAGAGCAGGTTTGTAGCCCTGGGCTACATATGCCTGCCACTCTGCCTGGTCGGGGAGTCGCCCCTTTACGGCTGCAGATGCTGCCACGTCCGCGAAGCTCCTGGCCGGTGGCGCGGGGCTCGCAAAGGTTGTCGCCATCGTTCCAACTGCGGAAAGTTCAGGAACCACTGGCTCGACGACTTCCAAGTTGTCTTCACCACTGCTCATCCTTAGGACTAAGCAGTGGGACGCACAAGCACAACCAAACAGCTTAGGAGCAGAGCGACACAAATGCATGTCCGTCTCTCGTGAAAGAGAACGTTAAAATTTCTTACCCAGTCACACCGGGACGTTTATGTCGTTGGATGGAAAAAGTGGTTTCCAACCAACGACAAAAGAACACCAGCAACGGAGATACACCACTGGCACGTAGGCTAGGAAAACGGAAGAACGTGAAGGAATGGGGAGGAGGGCACCACAAACAAAAAAGAACAGTCTAAATGGGAGGAATGGGCCAGGGATCTTTGGTGACGCCCCTCAGTTACCGGAAAACACAAAGAGTAAAAGCTCCAAAAGCACTACGGAGCGAATGGGAGGTGGGACGCGAAAACAAAAATGAAATGGAATGGGAATGGAGATGGATCACCAAACCATAGGTAATCCGACCATGGATGCTGGTGAGCTACGTTGCGTTTTCGGTCAAGTGTCGCCACCTAGCTGCCGCACTGATGAAGTCGGCTGCCTTCCTGGTGTCACAGCATCGCTGACCAGTGTTCTCCAGCACGTCTCGGACCGTGACGATGGCGCGGATGCAACCAACTGTGGAAATCATCGAAGCCGTCGAAAGTCCTTGCGGTTGGAAGAACCGTCGCAGCACTTCAAGGGCGGTGTCCCTTGGTGGTAGGAGTGCTACTGCTAACCTCCGCCAGAGTTCCTAAAGGGCACCGCAGTCGAAAACAAGGTGCAGGAACGACTTCGTCGCCCCGCACCGGGCACAGTAGGGAGAAGACACCCCACCGGAAACTCGGTGTCGCCGCTCGTTGTAGCGCAATCCCCAGTGCAAGAAGAGTAAGACGTCTTGCTTCCATGCAAGGGGAAATACCGAACCGTCCAAATAGCAGGGAGGGACTATCAGTTCCTCGTGGGCAACAACAAGAGCTTCTCCCCACCGAAGTAGTCCGTTTGCTGTAGCACGAGGAGTGGCAGTGTCCGCCAGCTCGATCGTGTCCCATTCGCCGAGGAGCTCCGTTCTTTCCGCGATGGTGCAGGAGAACTCTTACCTTGCCGGTTGGCTACTGTCTTCTCGAACCTCGAGGTCAGACAATGCTTCGGCGAGGAGCGTGGCGGCCAAGGAGGAAAACTTCACTTGGTCCTGGATCACATCTTGGAGTGGCGAAGGTTGAAATTGACGCAGGAGGCGAAGATCTTCGCGGCTCATTCCTAGGAATGCAGCCCAGGAATCAATAGTTTCCTGCCGCCAAGCATCGTAGTTCATTGGGCGGCAGGAAATCCACGTATTGGCTTCCAACAGGGTGGCGAGTTGCCTGAAAGGATAGCTAAATCCCTGTTTTCTGTGACGCATGACTGGCAACAAGGAAAGAATTCCTACACTGCCGGCACTCCTCCGTAGGAGGATGCGCGTAGGCGCACACAGGGGGGAAGTCCATAGCTTGGTACACAGTGCCAGTATCCGGAACTGCGCTTGCAGTCCGCTCCGCTCCATCGTCAGGATGCCAAGACCGGCATCCCGACGTGGAGAACGTTAAAATCGTTTGCAAACAGATGGGCATTCCGCAAGCCTGCTTTACTCAGCCAGTCGCGCCGGTGGGAAAGGAAACATTCATTCCATTCTCTCCTGGTCGTCAGGTCCGCGCTACTCGCGGCGTACACGTTCGTGACGATGAGGTCGATGGAGTCGGACCACCTGAGAATCAGCTGGCTGACACGACCTTGATCGTCGAACCGCACGCCCTGCGCCGCGGCCTCAACAGCTGGCCGAAGCAGGTAGGCAACATTGCAACTCTTGGTTGTCTCACACCGATACCACAGCCGCCCTCTCCTTGGTTGCCAACGTCTTGCGCGATTTCGATCTGGCCCTGCTGCAGGAGATTCACGCACTCTCCGAGCAGCAAGCGGCCGATCTGCTAGTTCGCGCAGGCGGGACGCTCCATTGGAGGTCAGGCTCCCAGAATACCTGCGGAGTCACATTCCTTGTCCGGGGCAGGGTGGCGGGAGCGGTGCGGAGCGTTTGTTTCGACGAGGAAGGTCGTGTGGGCCAACTTGTTCTCAAGTGGTCCGAATCGATCAACCTTGTCGTCACGAACGTGTACGCGCCGAGCGGCTCCGCGCGTCACACCGAGAAACTGGAGTTTTTCGAGAGACTGCGCGACCGCTGGCTCAGCAACTCCGGCCCCGACGTGGCTCACCTCGTAGCCGGGGACCTCAACGTCCACGCGCTATCGGAGGAGTCTCACCGTCGCCGGGAGAAACGGCTGGTGAACGAGGTGTGCGCGTCGGTGCACGCCTCGAATTTGCTGGCCGACGATCCCGGGATGCGTGCTTTGCCGGACCATGTGTTCCTCGATGATCACCTGCATTGTCGGGTGGGTCGAAGAGGTCCCGTGCCGTCCGAGCTTTCCGACTACTACAGGCTGGAGTTTGAGCTACTCCTGCCTGGCAAGGGCCCTCCGACGCACGTCTGGAGGTTGCCGGCCGACTGGCTGAGAAATCCGGTGGCTGCGGAGCACCTCCGTCAGCATCTCCGGACCTTGGCCGTCCGAGAGCTCGTGGACTGGGACGATCTGAAAAGATCGGTCCGCGAGTTCTACAGCCGGTTCCCCTTGCGCCTGCTTCCCCTTGGCTTCGGGGAAGGCGTGGCCAACAGCAGAGAGTTTCTGCAGGCCCGCCAATTCTCCCGATGCCCGGACGTCCGGTAACTTGCGGAGTACAAGGCCAAGGCCGAGCGCCAGGTCTGGCAGTCAGGAGCGGCTTGTCTGCTCGACGACCAGGGCCTGGAGTGCTCGGGCGCGGCCGACATTCGCCGCCTCCTAAAGCGCTACTACTCCTCGTTGTATGCTAGGGAGCCGACGGAACTCAGTCTCTCGGAGCTGCTTCTGCCGGCGGATTCCCCTGCGGTCGACGAGGAGGAACGCTCCACTCTTGACTTGCCCTTCACGGCGGAAGAAGTGTCTTCCGCCATAGCGGGCCTCAAGAAGCGCAAGGCGCCAGGTGAGGATGGTCTGCCTGCGGAGTTCTTCCAGTGCTTCGCGGTGGAACTCATCCCCCTGGTGCTGAGGCTTTCTGCGCTGATGCGAGAGACGGGCAATGTCCCGGCCTCGTTTCGCTCAGCAAGGGTGCGTCTCTTGCCGAAAGGCGGAGACATGCGCCATTTAAGCAACTGGCGTCCCATCACCTTGGTGGATGCGGACGTCAAGTTGTTCTCCAGGCTCTGGGTCGCGCGCCTAGGTAGGATCGCTGGATCCGTGGTAAGTCCGGAGCAGTCTTACGCTGTTCCCGGGCGGTCCATGGAGGCGAACCTGTTCTTCGCGCGCACGTGGCTCGAGCTGCAACGCTGCGTGGCGCACGACAGCCAGGCAACCGCATCTGCGGCTGCCAGGGCTAGGCGTTGCTGCATTCGGCCTGAGGAAGCGCCGGGTGCCTTGGCGGTCGCGGTCGATCTCCGCAAGGCGTTCGATTGCGTAAATCAGGATCTCCTGCTGGAGCTCCTGGAACGCCTCGGTCTCCCGGTGCACCTCGTGGCGTATTTGCGCGCTCGCTGGCGCCACGCGCTCATTTCCATCTCTTTCAGCGGCTGCCACGTGTACGGCGTGCCGGTGCGGCGGGGCATCAGGCAGGGCGACAGTTTAAGCCCGTTGCTCTTCAACATCTTCTTTGAGTTGGTGCTGAGGGCGTACAGGCTGACGCTGGCCAACCGGCCGAGCCTTTGTCCAGGAACGCCGTCCGTGGCGGCATATGCTGACGACCTGCTTCTCCTCTTACCCATGACCATTTCGGCGTCCAGTCTCGAGGATTTCCTCGAGCTGATCCGCCGGGGAGCGGGCATGAGCGTAAACAGGAGCAAGAGCGTGGTCGTACCCATTGGTGCGGCGTGGGAGGGGCAGTCCGACTGGATCCGCCCGGGGATCCCGACCGCTTCGTCCTTCCAATACTTTGGCGTTCCGCTGGGGAACATCAGCCCAGTGGAAGTGTGGTCGGACTGCCTTCGGAAGGCTGCGAGTGCGCTGAGCCCGTTCCAGCATGGCAGGTTCCTCCTGTCGGAGCGGGCCGCGATATGAAACACCTCCGTTGCCCCCCTCTTGCGCCCCCTGTTTTTTGTTTGCCCGCCCCCCTACTCGGCGAAGCTCCAGGCGCACAGCCTGTTGAGAAACGCTCTGTGGGGTCCTGCGAGGTCCAGGATCCGCCTGAAAGACTTGGCGGCTCCGCGTCGGGATGCTGGCTTAGGCATCCTGACGGTGGAGAGAATCGAGCTGCAGGTGCAGCTTCGAATGTTGGCCCTGTGCGCCAACCTTTGGTCCACTCCGTGGTGCGCTCCTGCGCGCCTGCTCCTGCGGCGCTGCACCGGCAGCGACGGACTTCTGTCGCTGCGTCCGCACACGGAGCACCCCACGACAAGTTTCGGTTTCCCCTTGAAACCCCTCTACCGGCTCCTGGCAGCCCAGGAATGGATCTCCTGCCGCCCAACGAACTTTCAAGCCTGGCGGCAGGAACCGTTGTATGGCTAGGCAAAGCACCAGGATGTTTCCCTCCTGGAACTCCGTTGCGTTCACCACTCCCCGTACTGCACGGTGGATGAGGTCTGCAGCAGCCAGGAGAAGTGGACCGGCCTGGCCCTCACCCCCCTCGCCGACGGACTGTCAGCCCTCAGGGTAAGAGATGACAGCTGCGAACCGGCGAGATGGGAGGTCGCCTGCACCATCGCAGGAACAACACGACCTATTGGCGGCTGGAGGACTTGCGAGCTGGCAGACGCCGCCACGCCTCGCCACATCTCGAAGGGACTCCTTCGGTGGAGTGAACACTTGAGTGTGCCCCCCGAAGAACTTGTGGTCCCTCCCTCCTGTTTGAACACTTCTGTGTTCCCCCTTTTGTGGAAGCAGGACGTCATCATGCTGGTGCATTGGGGTTTTCACTCCAACCAGCGGACGAACCGTGTTTCCGGGGGAGTTGTCTCCCGAAACTGTAAGCGGTGCGGGGAAGTGGAAACGCCCCCGCACCTGCTCCTGGACTGCGGTGCCCTCCTAGGACTGTGGCGGAGGCTGGCCTCAGCTCTCCTACACCAGGGGGACACCGCGAGAGACTTGATGCGCCGCTTCTTCACGCCAGGCGGCCTGTCTTTGGGTGCTGTCGTTGCAACCGTGTGTTGCACCCGCGCCATCGACAAGGTCCACCGAGAGTTGGAGAAGCTGGCCATCCTTCGTCAGCTCACCGGACTAGCCAGCGCAAACATGTCGTCGGCTGCCGAGTGGGCCCACCTACCAGAGAGCGTGAGGAGAGAGATCGCCGGCATCCATCGCCGGTTTTGAAAGGAAGGAACGGACTCACGAAAGACCCCTGTCCCCTGCCCTCCATATTTTTATTTTTATTTTTTATAGTAATGTATTTGTGGTTCCCTCCCTCCCGTTCCGGACTTTCAGCATACCGACCTGCGTGTCGGGGATCCCACCCCCTTCGTATCTTGTTTTCCCATTTGTCCGGGAACTCTGTTCCCGGATAGTTTGTAATAAACGCCCCGGCGCACCCGGGTGACAAACAGCCGCCCTCTCCAGGAACTCTGTTCCCGGATAGTTTTTAATAAACGCCCCGGCGCACCCGGGTGACAAACAGCTGCCCTCCGGAGATCCTCTCGATCTCCCGCGCTTGTTCTGCAGAGCAAGGTCGAAGGATCCTAGCAGGGCGGCTTTGTTTCGTCTCCTGCCGGCGTCTGTCATGCCGTTGACGTTCCAAACGGCGATGAGCAGACGACGGCGGGAGGAGATTCCCGGCATTACTGCTGGGAAGTTGTTGGTGTGGGGGAAACCGCCTCTTCCGAGGCGGATGAGATAGCAATCAGAGTTTCGGCCTCCTCAGGCATATGAGGCACCTGTTCGACCTCCACCCCTTCCATCCCCTCCGTGTCCGAGCGTGGGAGTCTCTCGAGCGACGAGTTCCGCGATTCTCCCACGCTCATGACACCCTCGCTCCCAGAAGCCATGTCCACCCCTTCGTCTAGGGGAAGGATCTTCCGGGGTTTGGTGGACTTTCGTCCAGCCTTCCTGCGGAATGCCGCGGTGATGGAAGCTGTGCTTTCGACCTCCGCCTCGGGGTCGGAAGTTACCTACTCTTGGGAAGAAGCCGGACGCCTTACTGCCTTCTTGCCAGCCTTGGAAGGGGCCGGCTGCAACGAGGCAGCCAGCTCTTCCGCCGCTCGCTCGAAGGCGACGTCGGTGATACCCACCCACACCCACCGATGAGACCTGCAGCAGAATCGGCCCCCATGTAGGAGGGAGAACCGGTGCGGGATGCACCCCCTCCTTCATCCGTCCCTCCCGATCAGGTGGCGGCAGCCGCACTGCCACGTTCCCAGGAATAACCCCTGGGCTCCCCTGTCGCTGTCGTATCCGCGTGGCCTGTTGAAACGTGCCCGGGGATCCCCACGGGCAGGTGCCTTAAGTACCTTGGCGTTCCCTTGGGCACCTTCTGTCCAGCAGAAGCGTGGTAGGACTGCCTCCACAAGGCCGAGAGTGCTCTGGGTCCGTTCCAAGGCTGCAGGTTCCCCCTGCCGAAACGGGCCTTCGTGTGGAACATTTTCGTTGCCCCCCTCCTCCGTCCCCTCTTTTTGTTTGTCCCCCTCCCTACTCGGCCAAGCTTCAATAGAAACGCCTGTTACGAAACGCCCTGTGAGGACCAGGGAGGTCCAGGATCCGCCTCAAGGACTTTGAGGCTCTTCGGCGGGATGCCGGCTTGGTCATCCTGACGCTGGAGCGGATCAGGCTGCTAGTGCAGTTCCGCATGCTGGCACTTTGCGCCCAGCTTTGGACGACTCCCCGCTGTGCTCCAGCGCGCCTGCTGCTGCGGCGCTGCACGGGCGGCGACGGACTGCGTTCGTTGCACCTGCGCAAGGAGCGCGTCCTGAGAGGATTCGGCTTCCTGCTGAGGCAGCTCGTCTCGCTTCTGGGAATGCATTCGTGGATCTCCTGCCGGCCGATGAACTTTAACGCCTGGCGGCAGGAAACCTTATCGTCCTGGGTAGCGCAAAATGAAGTGTCCTGTTGGAACTTCGTTGCGTGAACCTTTCTCCACACTGTATAGTGGGGGAGGTGTTGCAAAACCAGGACAAGTGCACGCGCCTGGCCGCTACGCCCCTCGCCGAAGCGCTGCCTGCACTGATAGCAAGACGACAGTGACCTACCGGCGAGGTGGGACGTCCCTTGCACTATCGCAGGCGAAACCCGACTTCTGGGCGGCTGGAGGACTTGCGAGCTGGCGGACGCTGCCACGCCTCGCATTCGTGCCAAGGGATTTCTCCGGTGGAGCGAGCTCCTCAGGGTGCCCTCCGAAGAACTTGTCGTCCCTTCTCCGTGCTTGGACGCCACTGTATTCCTCCTTCGGTGGAAACAGGACGCTTTTCTGCTGGTGCATTGGGGTCTGTATTGCAGCCAGCGCGCGCACCTGGTTTCCGGGGGAGTTGCTTCCCCTAACTGTGCAAAATGCGGAGCGGTGGAATCGCTTCCGCATTTGCTATTTGAATGCGGTGTTCTTCAGGAGCTGTGGCGGCGGCTGTCTTCAACGCTCCTGCACCCCGAACACACTGCAATGGATTGGATGCACAGCTTCTTCACGCGTGGCGGTCTATCTCTGGGAGCGGTCGTCGCAATCATCTGCTGCGTCCGCGCCATTGTCAGGGCCCACCACGGATTGCAGCTGTGAGCGGTCCCAACATCGGTCCCCGACAGTGAAGCCTGCAATCTGCAACTGGCTGCCGGGTGGCCACACCTTGGAGCAGAAGTGAGGACGGAAATTGGCGGCATTCCCCGCGGGCTCTGAGAATCGGAACGGCTCGACTGCATACCCTATCTCCACCCACCCATCTTATTTATTTATTTATTGTCCCCTCCCTGCCGTTCCGAACGCTCAGTGTGCCCGACCTGCGTGCCGGGAACCCTCTTCCCCATCTTCTGTTACCCTTGCCTGGGTACACAGTTCCCAGACGATTTGCAGTAATAAACGTCCCGGCGCAACGGGGTAACAAACGACGACTCTGCATACTTTAATGATCTCGCTACCCTCCTGTTTTTCTTTCGGTAGGCGAGTTTCTTTTCAAGTGTCGTTGTTTCTTCGAATTTTTGGACGTTGCCACCTGCCAGCCAGGCTTCTGGGCGTTCCCCTCGACTTTTTCGGCGTTGTTCGCCGGGTCTCGGGTGCGGGTAGCACTGCTTTCGAGGCAGCTTTCGCCGCCAGCTTTTTTTGCAGCAGCCTGGTGCGTTTTTTGGCGTTCCTTGCGGACACCACGCGCACAGCTGCCTGTGGGCACACCTCTCGCGTGTGGCCCATTGTCCCGCATACCTGGCACTACACGTTGGGTCACCTCTTTTTGAGGTGGCCCGACGTATTGCAGAAGCCGCAGTATTTGGACTTCCCCACATACCATATGTCGACCGTTTTGCTGACGACCACTAGTTTGTGGGGAAGAGAACAGCCCTCTCGGACGGTGATGCGTGCAGTCGTGAGGTGACACTGCAGTCCAGTACTGTCCACAAAGGGACTAGGTTTGGACCACTTCGCATGGACTGTTCCAAATTCTTCCAACGCTGCGCGTGCAATTTCCCGACGCATCCGTACGGTTACACCTAACAGGTGGACCACCATACTGCGGTCCACCGTAATGGGAAGAACCTGCGTTTCCCCATCACCACGGGGGTTTTGAGCAGACGATGGGCCAGATCTGCCTGTTTGCAGATCACCTTTACGTACTGCGCCCCGCTGCGGATGGTCATCGCGCAGAGTTCTTCCTCTTGTACGTTGAGAGCGTGCATAGCCTTGTAAAAGTGGCGCGCACTCTCGGGACAATATAGATTGCCTACCTTGTAGAGTAGTGAGGGGTTATACCCCTCCTCCACGTAGGCGTTCAATTCCGCTGCGGCTGCAGGCGTTAGTGTCGCTAAGACGGCGCTCCACGCCCGCGCTGCAGTAGGGACCGATTCTGTGGGGGTGAATGCCCTTATCTCCATCGCCTCTTAGGCCGACGTTGCCGCCGCCCCCTGGAACTCACTTGTGGTCGTGTCAGGCATTGCTGGCTGATCGACCACCGAACCACAGAACACTTTGCTTTAAGGGGAGGGTTTTCGGCACCAAGGAGCATCAAAAAAACGCGTCCACCCCACACAAGCAAGGCGGTCGACTGCGTGGACCAGGAGTTTCTGCTGGAGCTCCTGGATCGCATGTGCTTCCCACCTTCCCTACTGACCTATCTGAGCTCTTGCTGGCGCAGTGTGAGACTAAACTTCAATTGCAGCAGTCAAATGGTCTACGGCGTGCCGGTGCGGTGGGTCATACGGTGCTCTTTAGCTCTTTACTTCGAGTTGATGCTGAGAGCGTAGAGGGTGACTTTGGCTGCCTTGCCGAGCTCGTGCCCCGGTTCGCCCGCCGTATCGGTGTACGCCGATGATGTTCTGCTCTTGTTTGCCATGTCCACCCTGGCAGCCGCAATCGAGGACTTCTTTGATCTGCTAAGCCGCAGGACCGGACTGCGGGTGAACAAGGCAAAGTCGTCGGTGGTGGCGGTTGGTGCGACGTGGGTTGGACGAGCTGGCTGGATCCGCTTGAGGATCCCCGCGGCCGAGTACCTGGGGTACCTGGGCATCCCTTTGAAGGAATTCTACCTCGCAGAAGCCTGGTCAGATCGTGTCCGAAAAGTAGAGTTGGCGATCGACCCGATCTTGGAAGGCAAGTTTCTCTTGTCGGAACGGGCTGCGGTGTGCAACGCGTTCGCGGCCCCCATCCTTCGCCGCCGACTTTTTGTTTGCCTCGTCTCGCCCCTGTTGAAGAAACGGACGAAGGACCTCTCTAGGATCGGCCTTTAGAGAAGAGGGAGGTCCCGAGTCGCACTGAAGGACTTGTGTGCTCCGTGTCGGGATGGCAGTCTCGGTCTCCTGACGCTGGAGCGAATGGAGATCCAGCTGCAATGGCGCAACATGGCCATCGCAGCGAAGTTATGGAGCACCCCTGCGTTCCGGCCCGCCTCCTTGCCAGCGGTGTATCCGGGACGCAAGGTCTCGCGTCGTATCTTCTGTGCCGTGGTCGGAAGATCAAAGGATGCGGCCTTCTCCTGGGACGCATAGCCACCCTGGCTAAGGAGAACGGCTGGATGGCATGCAGCCCGCCAACTCCTCCGCATGGCTGGAGGAGACAACTGGCACGTAGACGAAGATAAATGAGAGGAGTTACGAGAAGTGGAACTGTCTGCGACATGGCGCCTACGCCCGCTGCACTCTGCGGAAAATACTGGAGTGTCCCGCAAGGAGCACGTAAGCAGAGACAACCCCCTAGCTACGGTGATGCCCTTCCTGAGGAGGGCGCTGCCCAGTGGCAAGTCGCCTGCCGTATCGGGGGCAGAGAGAAGCTGATGAGTGGTTGAACCATGGGGCAGCTGGCCCACGCCACGACCCGAAGAGTCCTCCCGCGAGGATTATTGAGATAGGGCGAGCTGCCCGGCATCCCGACAGATGACCTGAAGTGGCTGCCAGTTTTAATTGGGTCGAGGATCCTTCCCCTGAAGTGGCACGAGTCGGCGCTTACGCAACTCACGCCGCCTCCACTAGACACGGGGTCGAGTGAATGCCGCCTGCATCAGGTGTGGTAAGCGGGAATCCTTCTCCCACCTCATTGTTGATTGTGCTGTCCTCCGAATTCTCTGGGAGCGTCTTGGTGCCTCCCTACGGATCTAGGTGGGCAGCCAGCCCAGAGGCGTTTTTCGGCTTCTCTTCGTGCAGGATGTCCTGAGACCAGTCGCAGCCCTGGCAGCACTGCGTCCGAGGGATCATGACGTGCTGGAGCGAAGTCAGAAGACCAAACCACGAGAGGGATGCCGTCGACCTTGCTTTCCGCCACCTGCGGCTTGCGACCAGATAGCCCAATTGTACGGATGGACTTCGAGAGCATCCTAAAAGGATGGATCCTCCTCCCAGTGGACAGTGATCGTTTCCTCGTCCTCCCAAATCTCTGTTTTTTTCTGTTTTTATTTTTCTTTTTGTTTTTTCCCCCATCTCCTTCCGTTACGGAGGAGAGTAGAGCCGGTCTGCGTACCAGCGACCCGGCAGGTCCTGTTGTGTTGGCCGTAGTAAGGCCTAGTACCACGAATCATAGGGAATTTATAATAAACGCCCCGGCGCGACCGGGTGGCAACTAGCAACTTGACGTCCACATTCACTATTGTGATGGGACGCCAGTTGTCCGTGCTCCTCAGATCTCCTTCCTTTAGAAGGAGCCTCACCTTTGCCTAGCGAAGCGAGGCAGGAACGTCACCTGTTTCGCGGATCAGCAGGGTGAATTGATGCACCAGGGGGGTAAGCTCTGCTGCGAAAGCTTCATAAAACTTTGCAGGCAGGCCGTCCTCCCCTGGAGCCTTGCGCCTCTTGAGCTTTCTGATGGACAAGATGATCTCGCCTATCGTGAAAGGCTCGTCGAGGGTCCTTCGCTCCTCCTCTGCGATCGCTGGAGCGCCTTCCGGAAGTAGAAGTCGTGAGACATCCCGTTCCGGAGGCGCTCTTGCGTACAGGGAGGAATAAAACCACCGCAGAAGACCGCGAATTTGCGTGAGTGCCGAGTGCTCTTGACCCTGATCGTCCAGCAAGCTGGCCGATTCGGATTGGCTGGCTTGACTCTCGGCTCCCGCTTTGTATTCCGCACGGACGGCGGTTTCGGCCTTCTGACGTTGGAGCGGCTAGAGCTCCAGCTCCAGTTTCGGTTTCTCGCCATAGTGGCAAAGTATTGGAGCACTAGTTGGTGCGACCCTGCACGTCTGCTCGTCAAAGTGGCCACCGGCAAGGTGGGACTGTCATCCTTCCTTGAGCTCCATCGTCGCCGCCAAGTGGGCCACTGCATTTTGCAGTACGATGAGTGGCTGATTTGATAAGGAGGAACGTGGAATGGCTCTCCTGTTGCCCTGTTAACGAAACTGCCTGGCTGCAGGAAACCGTTTACACGTGGGCGAGGAGTAACGAGCAACGCGCCAATCAAGATGGAAGACACCTGTTTGCCCGCAACGACCGCCTCACGCTCCGAGAGTTCCTGGAAAATCCTCAAAAACGCGCGTGGGCAAGAAGAATTCCTCTCGCTGCAATGTTGTCTTCCCTCGTAGAACACCTGGATAGCAACACCGCGGCGGCATGGGAAGCGCTTTCGAAAGTCTCCCGAACGGAGAAAAAGATCGGGGAATAGAAAACGAGCAGATTCTGCGATACTGCGACCCAAATTACCACTCCTTTTTAACTCGTGCTCTGGGTTGAGCTGCTAAATGTTCCGTTGGAACAAGCGATGTTGCCGCCGGTGCTGATGGACACCAGTACCCTCCCATTAAAATGGCAGGAGTCGGTTCTTATGGTGCTACACTGAGGTTTCCCGTGCAACGTCCGCAGTCATCACTGTGTACTGGGAGCGGTCGACCCAAATTGTTTACTGTGTGGCGAGCGTGATTACGTTTCCCACCTGCTATTGGATTGTGTTGCCCTGCGGTCCCTTTGGAGCCGCTTTTCCGCGACCATCTTGATCCCCTGCGGCAATCCCAGGACGTAATTAGAAATCTCTTCGTAAGCAACGCCCTCCAGCCTGAGGCCTCGTAAGCAGCCCTATGTTGTCTACGAGGGATCGTCACGGCATGGAGCAAGGCAACGGGAGGATTCCGCGATTAGGGTGCCTTTCAATGTGCCGTCGAATTTTTGAGGACAGCGACAGGATGGCCCTACCTGGATACCCAAATGAAAGAAGAGCTTGCCGGCATCCTAGAGCGGATCTAACGGCATCCCAGCAGACTGTGATCCCTTCCTGTGCCCTCCAGATGTTATTTTATATCTATTTTTTTTATTTTTCTTGTTTTTTCTTTTTGTTTTGTACCTGTTCCCTCTGCTGTCGCGGTGGACCGAACCAGTCTGCAAACCGGTGCGCCGGCAGGTTCTCTATTGTTTGTTCGCTCTTGGCTGGACCACTGGTTAAGCCAAAGATTCTCCATGTTTGATTCGTAAGAATTAATCTCCCTGCGCACCCAGGTGAGAAGCGAGTTCGCTGATGACGAAGCTCCGTAGGTGCTGACGGAGATGTTCCTCCGCCTCCGGATCGCTCAGCCAGTTCGCCGGCATCCTCCAGTTGTTCAAGGGAGGCCCCTTGCCTGGCGGAAGGAGCGCAAACTCCAAATTGTGATGGTCAGAAAGTCCGGACGTAAATCTTTCTCTCCTTTTCACCCTAGAGTGCAGGTTTTCATCGAGGAAGATGTGATCCGGCGATTTTGGCATCTCAAGTACGCTGACCTTCGAGTTGGCAGCGTGCACTTATCGCCAACATCTCGATGGCCAGCAAACCTTCCCTGGGAAAGCCCCAATCGTCAGAAAGCAGCCGGACGTTGAAGTCCCTCGCTACGAGGTGCGCCACTTTGGGACCGGAGATGTTGTGCCAGTGGCTCTTCACCTCTCCAAAGAATTCTATTCTCTCGGCGAGGTAGGGAGAGGCACTCGTCGCGTGGATGTTCGTCACGACGAGAGCGATGGACTCGGGTCACTTGATGACAAGTTGGCCCACCCGTACGTCATTGTCAAACAAACGCTACGCACCGCATCCCCAATTGTCTTGCGAGGAACGCAACTCCGCACTATGTGCGTCCCGCACCTCCAAATCAGCGCTCCGCCTGCGAGCTTCTCGATTTCCCCAGCCTGCTCTCCAAAGATTACGTGTGTCTCCTGAAGGAACACGAGGTCGAAAGGGCGCAAAGCGTTCGCTACCACCGGGAAAACCTTTTCTCGTCGTTCTGCAAACCGTTCACGTTCCAACGAGCGACGGACAGACGACGAGAAGACGCGATTCCTCGCAACAGGGCTGGGAAACTGGGGACGTGTTGCTCACCTCCTGGGGCCAGAGGACAGTTAGCAGCACGACACGTTGAAGGGCGCGGTTGCCACCGTCTTCCAAGGTGCTGCACGCAACCGAGTGATCGTCTCCGAGTAACGTCGCTTGCAGCTGCAGCCTCTGGCTATTTCGCGGCGTGAGCTTCGCGCCTGAAGGCATTAGCGCGGAGCGCTACCGCCTCCGCTCGTGTGATGCGCCGGTCAGCGGTTGCATCGGACTCCGTTTCGGAGTCTGATTGACGCACGAGAGATTGGCACTTAACATGCTGCGTCGATTCGGAAGTGTCTGTGGATGATCCCACAGTTTTTCCCTTCTTTGCGGTCACCGGAGCATCGCTCCCAGTGAGCGCAGCTTTCGCGTTGCACTCGACGACGGCAGCGGCTTTTGTTAAGGCACAAGCAACCTTCGCGCGAGTGTTCCTTGCCTTGAAAAGGTTCAGGGTAGGAAGATGCGCAGCATTCTCCGGAGATTTTGCCTTTCTCCCTCTCCGCAACCGTCCATCTGTCGTCGCTTTCCTCGGAGGGATTCGCGACTTTCGTCGCGGGCACCTCTGGGGTTGATTTCACAGTGCCTGGTGCACAGCTTTCCCTGCGCCCTCAAAAGACAGCAATGGCGTTGCCTCCGCGGCAGTCGGGAGATTGCTTTTCTGCTGAGGTAGTGCTAACCTTGCGTGTGCTCCGAAATTGTTTGTACATTTCAAACTCACAGACGCCTAAGAAGAAGAAGGAGGACCCGAGGAGATCGTTTCCGAGAGGCAAAGGAAAACATCATGCAGACTTACCCACCGGGGCCGCCGAAGGAGGTAACCGCGGTGGCGTCCGGAGCAGCATCTCCGATCCGTTCGTATGCAGCGGTGATGGCGCAGTCAACGACTTCAGACATTTCAGCACTGACGATGGGGAGAAGAGCAATGCCCGCCGTAATTGAAGTGAAGTGAAAAACCCATGTGAAAGATGGAAGCAGATGTAAACACAGTGACCTTTAAAACAGGCATGTTTAAAATACAGGATGTCAGGGACATTTATGTCGCGTTGCAGGAAGGAAGGAAGAAAGGAAGATGAACTTTAACGATGTTAAGGCCATCATTCCAAGTTCAGTCGGTTTCAAAATCTACTTTAGTAATGAAGAACTCCAGGAAATGGTTCTGGAACATGGTATAGTCATAAATGGACGTCACCTGCGCAGAATGGGAGAGGTCAGTTACACCTCCGTGTTTTTAACGGGGATTAGTGGCTTTATGGAGCAAGTGGTTGTGTGGGATTTTTTCTCCCAATACGGAGAAGTGCAGAAGACCTACTTTCGTCATTTAATGACGGGAGTGTACACCGGAGAAGTGATGGCCAGAATCAGGATGTTTGAAGACGCGAGGATCCCGGGAGAAGTCTGTATAGATACTCTCAACACGTGCTGGTACGATACCGTATGCAGCCCACATTCTGCGCTGGATGTAAGCAGTTTGGCCTAGGTGCATGTCCGAGAACATGCTGTTTCCAATGTGGTCAGCATGGTCATTTTATCAAAGCCTGCACGAAGTCTTCGCAGTGTCACCACTGCAAGGAATCGGGACACGTCAAGAGGGAATGCCCGAGATATTGGAAGTGGCTCGATGCGCAGGGAATTTCCCCGTTGCCGACAATTCAAAGGAAAGAAGAAGAAAAAGTAGTAGGGGAAGTCAGCACAAGCGCGGCTGCATCCTCCACGGAAGCAAGAAAGAAGAAAGAAAAAAGGAAGAGAAAAGAAGTTAACGAGGAACTTTCTCCTGTTTCAGCAACGTCGGAAGAATTGGGCGTAACTGAGAAGGAGAAGCAACAAATGGTGGGTCAAGGAAAGGCATCCACCCTAGTGGAATTTAGCACCTTACAGAATGAGGAAAGGATAGTACAGGAAGAGCCGTTGCTCCTGTCCTCACCGAAGTGCAAAACTTTACCCGCGGTAGTAATCGACCGCATCGAATTTCGAGTAAAGGAGGTCCCTGAGGCGTTTACAGCCAAAACTGCAGCCTCGGAACAAGAAGAGCTCTCTCTTAGGCCGACAAAGCGTGCAGGCCGCGGAGTAGTTATAACAGAAGGAACCCCAGCTGAACACATCACAAATTCCGTGGAGTCTTGAAGCGAAACGGGAGAGGAGACTTTTGTTTGGAAGAAGCCTACGGGATCTCCAAAGCAGAAAAATACCAGAACATTAAGACCTAAAACGTGATTGCCCATGTGTTTCTTCCTGTCTTCCTCCTGGAGTGTCAAGATTGCCTTCTGGAATGTGAATGGGATGCGAGACCAGGGAAAAAGAAGGATCGCGCGTAACGTCGAGCGCGAGGACATCATCTGCCTTCAAGAGACCTACGAAACAGACGACCAGATCTGCCGCGAACTCGAACAGCGACTGGATGCTACATTGTACTTGAGTCCGGGAGAGAGGCAGACCAAGGACGTTGCGATCTTCATCAAGAACAGGATCGCGCACACCGTTCTGGAATCCTTTTCTCCGTGGCCCGGCCGCATCGTTGGAGTTCGGATGTCCTGGTCCTGCGCAGTTCACCTTTTGCTGGTCAACGTTTACGGACCCCACTCGGAAAAGCATCGATGTGCGGGATCTTCTGCGCTGCAAGGTCGCACCAAAGGACATAGTCGCTATCGTGGGCGATCTGAATATACCGGTAATCAGTGCCCAGTTCAGGGATACCGGAGGAAAAGTGGCGTATCGGAAGCTCTCCGACGAGTTTGGACTGCTTTGGCTAACGGCCAAACACAAACCAATCGACCACGTAATTTTTAGTCAAGAAGTCGAGAACCGCGTGCAGCGATTCCGAGACACCCAGTTTCTGCTCTCGGATCACCCGTTGCTGCAGTTCACGTTGCGAACGGAGAACCCCCGGAAGCAAGTAGGTACAAGGGCTGCACTCATGTGTATGCCTTCCTGGTTTGAAACCCTTCCCTGTCACCAGGAACTTCTCGAGACGATCCTGCGCGAAAAACAATCCTCAGAGTCGAGGAATGGGACAGATTAAAGCACACTATCCACGTATTCTGCAACGCGCAATTCGTAAACAGGAAGATAAGGAAGAAAGCTTACTAAGTGCAAAACATCCAGGATCTCTCGCTCTCCAAATACTGGGGCCAGTACGAGAGCCGGTACGTCTGCCGCAACGTAAAAGGGGGAATAGGGGTGCAGGAGAAGAGAAATTTTTCAACGGATCTCTTTTGCATCCAGCACAAAGGCCAGTTGCGACAGACGCCAGAAGCAATAGCGGAGGGCTTCTACCAACATTACACCTCACTTTTGATGGCGTGAATTGTCAAGAAGCGAGCAGGACGATTTTCTTCGATTCCTGCAGAAACAAATCACTCGGCAACACTAGGAAAGGCTAGAAGAAGAAACCTCCATGGAAAAAGTGCAGCAGACGTTCGCTGGACTCCGCAAGGACGTGGCTGCAGGCCCTGATTGCGTGCCAATCTCGCATTACCAGCGGTACCTAGAAACCTACCTGCGGTTGTTCAGCGAGCTCACGCTTCGCATCCAAGAAGAACGGAAGCTTCCCGAGTCGTTTAACGAGAGCCGAATGAGGCTGCTGCCTAAGGCAGGAGACTCGACTCAGGTCATCCAATGGCGGCCCATCTCCATCAAGACCACGGACGCCAAATGGTTAGCCAAGCTCTGGGCTAACCGTTTAAGCAAGACGATGCCATCCGCCATTTCTCCAATGCAGACGAGCACAGTGCTCGGACGCAGCATGTCTGACAACGTGAAGTGTGTCCAAGCAACGTTAGGTTACAGTCGCTACATAGGCGAAAACCTGGTGCTGGTCTGCACGGATATGGAGAAGGCGTTTGATACCGTGGACCATGGAATGTTGATGAAGATTCTGAGGAAACTGCGCTAGCCAGAATACTTCGCCGACTACGTGGAGAAGAATCTCGAAGGGCAGTACTGAAAAATAAGAATCAACGGAAATGATACGGCAGACATCAGGATGGAAAGGGGAATCCGTCAGGGAGACGCCCTTAGTCCGATGCTGTTCGTAGTTTATACGGAAGCGGTTTCGTCACTGGTCCACCATGGCGGCCGTATCCAAGCAATACGCCTTGACGACGACAGATTGACGCACCTGGCGTATGCGGATGATCTGCTCTTCTTCTTGAAGGAAGGCAAGGATCAGCATGAGTCCCTTGGTCTCGTCCAATCGATGGCGAATGGTCTGGGCTTGAAGATCAACGCCCAGAAATCCCAACTGTTGCCCATCGGAATCCTGGACCTTACCGCTTTAGCGGAAGCAGGATTCCGAGTAGTGGCTAACATCAAGTACCTGGGAGTATACATCGGCGATGACTCGGCTTCGCAGGAAATGTGGAAGGGAATCCTGGAGAAAACAAGAAAAGAGGTTGCACAATACGTGCGACTCGACTTCTGCCTGAAGCGAAGGGCAAACCTGTGGAACGGAGTTCTCCTTTTTAAGATGCTCTTCGGAGAAGCCTTTTGTCGAGTGGACGAAGAAACGTGCCAACAGGTGGAACAACTACAGCGGAGAATACTATGGAGGGAGTTTAAGCCACGGCTCATGCTGAAACTCTTGTGCCGACCGCGAGACAAAGGCAGGACCGGGATGAAATCGCTCGAGCATTTCATGGATCTGCAGGACGTGCGACAAATTCTTGATCTTGCCACCAAATGGGATGAGTGGCCTTATGCAGCGCACAAAGCCTACTTGCAGTTGGTCAACAATTCGAGAGGCCTAATGTTAGCCCTAATAGGCAAACAAGGACGGTGGAGAAACATCGACCCTACTTGGATACGGAAACAGGCACTGGTCAACACCCATCACCTCAAAATAGTGCCTAGAAGTAAGGAAATTCGGGAGAGCGAACTGGTTAGGATTATCCCCTGGTTTTTCACGTCCCATCGGACACCAGGAAGTGGATATTTGAGAATCCAATGATCACCATAGAGGACTGCGAGCAGTTCGCGTTAAGCGGCAATCGCCAAAAAATGCGGCTGTATCGGCTAACTACGGAGATAGTGGGAAGATTCACCCACAAGTATCGAGAGATCTGGACAATCAGAAATGTAGCTGCTGGCGCCTGATAACCAGGAAAAACATACGAGAAGCAATAATGAAGGAATCGGACGACGACGGCGCTCTGTCTGCGGCCGCCAACCGATACGGATGCCACCAGGTGGAACCGCTGGCGGTTGGAACCAGGGTCTGGACGAGCGACTTACCACCCGACACTCAGGATGAGCTGCTGATGTTTTATCGCGGTGGCATCCCGAGAGGCACTAGAACCAAACACTGGACCGGAGATCCGCAGGAGGAGAAGTGCAATGCATGTGGAATCAGAGATACTCACCCTTCACGTAATCATCCGCCCGTCTCTGCGCCAAGACTGGGCCAGTCTAAAGCAGGTGATAGACTTGCAGTCGTTGAGGAAGATGGAGATTCTCGCTGGGATGTTCGAAGGGAACGGCAACGTTCCCCGATACAACCCGATGGTCCTCATAACCATAGCCCTCTTTATCAAAAGGATCGTAATAAGGAGGGCCAAAATGCGGACAGGAATGAGCCAGGTGCCTGCTATGGAAATATTGAAAGGTCTCCTGAACAGTGAAATTGGAATCAGAAGCTGTGCAGGGATTCCAGCTTGGATGTACTGCGATATCTTCCAGAGGATTCCAGAACATTGAGAAAAGTAAGAAAAAGAGTAATTACTGAAAGTGAGTAACCATTGTTAAAGTGTTAAGATAAATAAATTCTCCCTCCGCAAGTCGGACAGGGGAAAAACTGCCGCGTTGGGGAGGGTGCGGCTGTTTGCGGAGTGTTTTTAAAGGACGCGCCGTTGCTTTTTCAGGCTTTCGTTGCCGGGCTTCCAGCCGTCGTTTTGTGTGTGGTCTTCGAAGCCCCTGGAATGGACAACGGACTAGAAGAGATGGTTCCCGCGCTATCGCGATCCCCTTCTCCCGCGATCCCCCTGATCGAGCTGTGAACCGGTGTAGGAGGCTTCACTGACCCAATTCGCGGAACGGTTGTTTCTCTTTCGGAAGCCGGAGCAGTGGCGGTACGCGCGGAGCCCTTGGGTCCTTTCTTCGGTGGGGCTATCCTGTCACGCGATTGCCTTTTCGGGACTTTGCGGGCGAGAAAGCCTGCTGAGAGGTCTCATTCCGTCGCACTTTCTTCCCGGTCTCCCACGTGTTCACCTCTTTTTTAGGGACAGCTTTCTTCTCCGCCGCGCGAAAGGGAGCGCGACGGAGCTTTTCTGCCTCCTCCTTTTTTGCAAGATCCAGGCAATTCCTGAAATCGTGCCCGGACTCCTTGAAATAACGGCACTTCGGAGAAGACATTCGTTGCGCTTCATCCCTCGATGCGCTTCCCTATTGCTCGCACGCGCGAGCTTTGCCTGCGAACCACACGTGAACGACCGTGCCGTTGACCCGTAGCTGCGGAGGTATCGTGAGATGTTTAGGAACGGTTAACCGAAGCAATTCCGCAGTGGACGGAAGGGAATTTCTCATAGGAACTCAGCTTCCTCCACAACGCGTGAACGGTGGCGAATTCCGCCAACGCGTCGATCAAATGTTTGTCGCTGATCTCCGGCTCGACGTCTGAGGGTTGCACGACAAAAAATTCGTCCAGCGCAATGGGAAAACTTTCTTCCTGCGGATGGACAAGGGAGTGAGGAGGAGCCGCTGCACAAGAGCAGCTTGATTGCATTGGCACCGCAGTGGGGAGCGATTCTGTGGGGCCGGATGCCCCCACCTCCATCGTCTCCGAGGGCGACGTGGCCGTCACCCCCTGTCGCTCACGTCACTCACCTGGTGGTCGTGTGTGGCATTGCTGCCTGACGGACCACCGAACCGACAAAATCATTTAGGATGTCCTGAAGCAGTCTATCCTTTCCCTCACAAAAGGATCATCAAACGAATATCTCTATGGCGTCAGGTTCCTTATCGAGGAAGCACCTCCATGACGGTAGATTCCGCCTTCAAACTTATTTGCCCAGACAGCAGAGTCGCCGACCTAGAGATGATGACGTCAGACGCTGTGAAGCAAGAGACCCATACCCCTCCTGATCTTACTCTCATTACCCTGTTACTCAGTGGGTGTTGTCTAGAACCCCTGAATCGCATGAGTGGTGATTCACGCACATTTTGGTCCGCGATTAGGGAAGTATAGAAACATCTGCCTATCAAAGGGTGTTTTGAGAACTGCATCACCATTTCCGTCCACTCTAAACTACTGAAAACCCCTACTGAAAATTCTGTCGACTTCACATAGGAGGCAAATAGAAAGGAACATTCGCACTTTTCTAAGAGAAGAAAGATGCAAATCTCTCTTTGCATAGCCTGATCAGGGACGAATAATAGAATGCGTATGCCTTCATCCCGCGACCATATCCTTCCTATCTCTGTATGATAGTATGAGATTTTCTGATTGGCGATTTATCCACCGAGCACGATTAAATTACTTAGTGTTGAATGGAAGTCGTCGACGTCCCATCCTCATCGGAAAGTGTCGTTTCTGCGGATATGAAAAAGAAACATTAGCGCATGTATTGTGCCACTGTCCCCGCCATTTAAGCTGCTCCATTACCAAAAGACACGATCATATAGAGGATTACATTCTTTCGTTACTGTCCCCAACGTGGCCAATTTCGTCTCGGAACACGTGAATCGAGACAGTAGAATCTTTCCTATGTCCCGAGATTTTCTTGCGTGATGGATCTACAGCGATTATCATAAATATCATTGTTCCCTTTGAGGATCGTCCCATTGCATTCGAAGGAGCCAGAGAGAATAAGATCACAAAATACTCGGGACTACAAAATTCCTTACGTAACCAGGGCTTGAACGTGATCAATGACGCTATTGTCTTTGGTGCTCTAGGAAGCTGGGACCCCATTAATGACAATCTACTGAAATCCCTAGGAGTAAACAATCATACCCTAAGAGATGTGGCAGCCCATTTATGCTACGCCACCATTTAGTTTTTCAGAGATATTTACTGCCACCACGTCTCCACAATGGAAACAGCTCCAAACCTTACTGAAACTTCGATCTCCTCCCACATCCATGATGTCCACGAACCGACTTCTCTAATCCTTCATGATGAAAATCCAAATGATTTCAATACCCCACTTGGACAAGGCGTAGCCATCCTTACTTCTCTTTGCATTCCCTCCCCGTGGATAAAAACTTTTCTCCTTGACTATAGAAGTTCCAGAGAGTGCTATAGAGCGTTCCCTTGACTAGACTGTTTATGTAACAAAAAAAAATCGAAAAAACATCAAATAATTATCAAAGAAAGTGTTAACATAAATGCTTCAAACTTTTACGTTGTTATTGAATGCTGCTCTATGCGAGAGAAAACATACTTTAAGTGCCGTAATAAAAATTTGTCAGAGGCGAAAAAAAAATTCTCAACTGAGGATTGGTCGTCGGTGGCGGAGAGTTCGGGGCCTCGGATGTGGCCTGAGCCTTGGGCTCGGGTGGCACATCTTTCGCGGCAGCTTTTGCCACACGCTTTTTAGCTAGTTGTTTGGCACGCTTTATCGCGTTTTTAGCGGACACGACGAGAACGGTTGCCTTTGGGCACAACTCGCGGGTGTGACCCATTAGGCCACATACTTGGCACTGCGCGTTCGAGCACGTCCTCTTGAGATGGCCCGACGCATTGCAGAAGCCGCAGTATTTGGACTTCCCCACATACCATATGTCGACCGTTTTGCTGACGACCACTAGTTTGTGGGGAAGAGAACAGCCCTCTCGGACGGTGATGCGTGCAGTCGTGAGGTGACACTGCAGTCCAGTACTGTCCACAAAGGGACTAGGTTTGGACCACTTCGCATGGACTGTTCCAAATTCTTCCAACGCTGCGCGTGCAATTTCCCGACGCATCCGTGCGGTTACACCTAACAGGTGGACCACCATGCTGCGGTCCACCGTAATGGGAAGAACCTGCGTTTCCCCATCACCACGGGGGTTTTGAGCAGACGATGGGCCCGATCTGCCTGTTTGCAGATCACCTTTACGTACTGCGCCCCGCTGCGGATGGTCATCGCGCAGAGTTCTCCCTCTTGTACGTTAAGAGCGCGCATAGCCTTGGAAAAGTCGCGTGCACTCTCCGGAGAATATAAGTTGCTTACCTTGTAGAGCAACGAGGGGTTGCACCCCTCCTCCATGTAGGTACTTGAATCTGCCGCGGTTGCATGCGTAGGCTCAGCGACCACGGCGCTCTATGCCCATGCTGCATCGGGAACCGATTCTGAGGAGGTGGATGCCCCCACCTCTATCGCCTCTGAGGACGACATAGGCGTTCCCCCCTGACAATCACTGGTGGTTGTATCAGGCATTGCTGCCTGATGGACCACCAAACCACTGGAAACTACGCACTAAGGGAGGGTTCCTGGCACCCAGGAGCACCAAGAAAACACGTCCATCCCGCGATTGTAAAGAATTCGACTGCGTCGACCAGGAGCTCCTCCCGGAGCTTCTGGAGCGCTTGGGCTTCCTGGTCTCTTTAATGGACTTTCTGCGCTCTTGCTGGAGCGATGCGCTGACCAACGCTTCTTTCAGCGAAAGAAAGCCGTTCGGTGTGCAGGTGCTCCGCGAGATACGGCAAGGCATCAGCCTGAGCCCCTTACTCTTCAGCACCTACTTCGAACTGGTGCTGAAGGCGTACAAGGAGACTCAAGCTCGCATACCAAGCGTGTGTTCGGGTATCCCTACCGTGGAGTCGTATGCAGGCGATCTTCTGCTGCTGCTCCCCATGTCCACCCCGGTGTCAGCGCTCGAAGATTTCTTCGCGCTGTTAAGCCGCGCGACAGCACTATAGGTGAACAGGGCGAAGTCGTCCGTGGTTGCAGTCGGTTCGTCGTGGACAGGGGAGCAGGGCTGGTTTCTCTTGGAGATCCCCACGGTGAGGTACTTTAAGTACCTTGGTGTGACGTTGGGGGACTACTCTCCTGAGGAGGCGTGGTATAGTTGCATCCAAAAGGCGGAGAAGGCTATCGTCCCGTTCCTGAATGGAGAGTTTTTCTTGCTGGAACATCCCTTTTCACCATCTGCTTTTTGTTTGCACCCTACCCTGCGGTGAAAAGAGACGGACAAAGGACCTCTTGAGGATCTCTCTTTGGGGCAGAGGGAGGTCCTGGGTCCGCCTGAACGATTTGTGCGCTCCGCATCGCGACGGAGGCCTCGACCTCCTGACGCTGGAGTATCTGGTAATGCAGCTCCAGTTCAGGAATTTAGCACTAGTGACGAAGTTCTGGAGATCCAGCTGATGCGAGTCCGCACAATACCTGTTCCAGAGAGCCAGCGGCTGCGCGGGACTGTCTGCCTTCCTAGAGAACCGCAAACGTCGGTACCTGTTTCACTGAGGACTGAAGCTCAGGCGAGTGATCAAGCTGACTAGGATAAACACCTGGATCGGTCCGTGAACGGCACTGCCTAGTTTCAGGAAAACATTTGCACACGGGCCCAGATTGAGGAAGCGAGCCCGGAGTTGCGGCAGCGACCGCTGTACTCCTTTTACAACAGCCTCTCGCTGCAGGACATCATTGCGCAGCCCGCCTCGCGTGCATGGGCTGAGAGGACTTCCCTAGCCGCGGCTCTGCCCTACTTCAGGGAGCACCTGGGCTGTAGTCAGCCGGCCAAATGGGAGGTCCGAAGTGAGATCGGAGGAGGAGCGAAGGAATTAGGTGATTGGACCACGGGCCAGCTGACCAACGCTGCGAACCCAAATGCCCCTCTGAAAGGACTGTTGTGCTGGGGCGAGCCGCTGAGCATCCTGCTGGGAGAACTCGAGTGGATACCAGTGCTGAAGAATACCCGGGCCTTCCCCCTGAAGTGGCAGGAGTCGGTATTTCTGATATTTCACTGAGTACTCCCCAGGAACGCCCGCCAATCTCACTAGACGAGGATGCAGCAGACCCGAAATGTGTCAGGTGCGGGGCACGGTAATTCCTCCCGCACCTGCTTATTTATTGTGTTGCCCTCCGGCTTCTGTGATTGCTTTTTGCAACGGCCATAGGTGCACCTTTGAACGCTCCCAGAGACGTATTTCAAGCACCCCTTTGTGCGCGATGCTCTTGTGCCTGCCGCAGCCCTTGCAGCTCTTTGGTGCCTTCGTGAAGTTGTGGCGGACTGTAGGAACCCCACTGGTGGAGAGAACGATAAGGGTGCCATCTTCTCCGCCCTGCGCTTCCTGAGGCCGGCAGCCGGATGGCCTCATCTGGGACGCCTGCAGATGGAACTTGCCGGCATCCTGGAAAGGATGTGGAGGACGGTCTGCAGTAGAACGTGATCCCTTCCCCAGCTCACCCCTGCTTTTGCAAATAGGATTTTCTTGTTTTTCTTTTTGTTTCCCCCCTCCCCCTCCACTGACGAGTCGAACCTTGCCGGCATGCGCGTCGGTGACTCGGAAAGCTTCGAACACTTTCGGACGCTGTAGGGTCTATGGCCCTACACATGTTTGTTTGTTGATAAATAAACGGCCCGGCGTCCCCGGGTGTGAAATCAGTGCCGATTGCTGCCACTTCATGAGGAGGGTGAGCATGTTCATAAGCACCGGGGCCCACTTCAGGTGTTCCACCGGAACATCCGGCAACTCACCCTAGCGCAAGTGTCCATGTGGGGTGGTACTCGGGGTTGCAGCGTTGGTCAGCTGACCCGTTCTCCATTCCCCGATCCTCTTCTTCGTCCCGGAGATCTTTACATCAACCTCCCGTTTTGCCGCAATGCCGCTGCCCAGATGTTCCCTGAGGGAAGGCAGTGCCGCAGAAAGGGAGGTAAGAGAGATCCTCATTGGTGAGCCCTCGTCTCCATTCCTCCTTTCTTCCTTCGTTTTTTTTTTCCCGCTGCCGAGCTGCGCACCCACATTCCTTGTGTTTCAAAGCTGCTCCCCATGTGCAAGTTTATTTAATGGAAGGGACTGGCTTGGCGCTCATCCGGCGTAGCAGGCTTCACGCGTGGGGATGGTAGCTGCCCCCTTCCCTTGTTCGAGGTTCCTGAGAGATTGGTCACCCTGGACTCTAAAATGAAGATTGTCGTGCTCTTTCCCTGATGCAGCGGACTATGAAGAAGAAGAAGAGAAAAAAAAAGCAAGGCAAGTTTTTTCATTGGAAGCTGGGGATCATTTTTGAAACTTTCTCCCATTTTCGGAAGTGTCAGCCTCAGGCTCTTGCTTGTGACTTAGCGACAGACCCATCTCATCGGCGTTGAACTGTCTCTGAAAAACTTCATGCACGTGGGATTGTGGCAGTCGTCTTGAGAATTATTTCGTTCTTTTTTTAACCCACTTCGCCTCCCTGCTGACTTTGTAATGAGTTAAGGAAACAGATCACTATATCTTCTAAGCTGTTCCTTTCTAGCGGAAAATTCACGATTGTTTCGATCTTCTTCGTTGGACTCTGATGTTGACCAACGGTTTCTATTTAAAAGGTAGCTGCTTCTCTTGCATACAGATCCCTGGGTGTTTTTCAGCTGCATTCCTGGAAGCTGTCCCAGGAAAGCTGTCTTTTTGCACCGATAGGGAAATCAGGCTAACATACTTGTTCCCGCGCTTCTCTCTCTCTCTCTTTTTGGTTTGTTTTTGACTGGTCCAACCGTTGCTTTATTTGAATCCAAAGATTCGGCAATAGCGGATAATTACTTGCTTTCCTAACGATCGGGAATCCATTTTTTTTTGTTTTTTTTTACGCTCGGTAGAAGAATGCCTCCTCTCCCTGTTTCCTTCTTATTCGATACTCAGTCTAAATAACAGGATATTACTCTTCGACTTAGGAGGCTTCAATCGCTGATAGTTAAAAGTTGAAGCAATCATCGGTTATCGATTATTTGCATAAGCCCTTCCACCCTTGATAAGGAAAAAAAAAAAAAAAGACTAATCCTTTTGAGTACTAATCAACGAACCAGTCTGAGTAACCAGTATAATGGAACACACTAACGAGAAAGATTCGGCAAACAACCACTGCTGCGTAAGGCATCACGAGCCACGTCTTCAAACATCACTGACTCAAAACGCTGTTCAACGCAGAACTACTGGTTGCACCAGAACACGCTAACACTCTTGAGTAAAAACACACAGAGACACTCGGGATGCTGTCTCGAGTATTTCTGCCTAACTGTGATGCTACCATACACCAGAAAGGGCTGAACACTAGAACAGCTCCATATATACTGGAATGGAATGGGAACAGATGGTAACAAACGCATACATGGTTTCTTCTCTGGAAGCAAAGAGGAGGCAGAAGCGGAGGAATATCGGAAGCTCCGCAGTCAACATGAGGAAACTTTCAGTGTCTTTTGAGTTTGCCGTGCAGACTTCAGTGTCTGATCTACTGCACCACTGCTCTTGTTACTTTACCAAAAGTTTGCTTCGGAAACTGCCTTGTTAAGGGAATGATGCCTCAACTTTTCGGGTTTTGCAGAGGACGCAGAGTTGACCGAGCATCGTGTCACCTGGAAGATAGCTAATAACCTGGTGTCCAAGCTCTGTGATTTCACGTTTTCTATGATTTGTCAAGTGAGGGATCCCATCAGGAACATTCCGAAGGTTCACTGCATCGACAGTTGGAGTACCCCGGCTTCATCAGAGTCAAGAAGAAGAACAAGAACAGGAAAAGGAAGAAACTAGGTTTGTTTGTATGTCTGATCTAAACCTAAGTTCCTCCTTTTCACTTTGATTTGATTCCTGTATACGATCAGTAACAGTTCGAAACAAGTGATAGGAACTGTGGATTCATCCAATCACTTGGTCCGCCAAAGTTCAAATTTCAATCGTGAAAACTGATTTGAAAGCTGATTCAGTATCAATCAGCTGGATGTTTTTTGCTCGTGTACATCTCTTCCAGAGGAAATTTCCTTGATAAAAGTTAAGTTTTTTTTTTTTTTTTTAAATTGCTTGAAGAATTAATAAGAACCTCAGAGATTGAAAGTGACTTTACGAGGAACGGAAGGAAGCATCGTTGACCGAAAATTTTATTCGGAATTTAAGACTAATTTCCAGAAAACACAAATTGCTAACATGAAGAAGAAACTTGGAACCAGTTTTCTTGGAACTCTTTTACGACTGCTTTCACCGGACGAAGGGATTGAACCGAGCCAAGCAATAACTAAATACTGCTTCACTTCTGGCTTCATTCCTTTGTGAGGAATCCTTAGGTACAATCTGCAGTGGGCAACACAATAACGAGTTGTGTGGATCTGCTAGCCGTTGTCAAGTAACCACTACTTGCGCTGGAGCTGGAAGCTGCGACTGCCTGCAGGTGGTTATGTCCTCTGGAGACGCGTGCACCCGGCTGGCAATGAGAGTGGGAACGACGCACCTCTGTTCGAAACCAGGAAAGGTTTCATGGAGGCGAAAAAAATCGAGAAGTTGCTGTTTAGCAGACCATAGAGCGGCTTTGAGTCATATCGAAACCTCCTTTGAGTAGGGCGAGGCTTTCAGAAAGTGGCTCGATTCGTGGTAGGTGAAGCAGCAGATTCGTACGTAACCAGGGTGAATCCTCTGCTGCTTGACGAATTTCGGCATTTGTCGTACACTTTCTAGCCTTTTATCTGAGGAAACCTTATCCGCTCTTCCATAAGAGTTCCCTGAATTCCTTGCACTTTGCTCATTGCCCAGCAGCAATTCAGAATGCAGTACGTGCATTGTATTGTGCCTGAGATACAAAATATGGGATGAGGTAAAAAAAAAAGCGATTCCTTTATAGAAGCTTGGCGCATTTCAAGTGGATATGCGGGATTATGCTGTGTGGACCATGAAGGAGCCAATGGACTTACAAAATCAATTGGAGGCAGCAAAGTAGCATACTTGTGATCAGCTGTTGGACTATGGGATAAAAGTCACTCACTTGAAACCCATAACTCCCAAGTAGGACAGAATGTATGCATTTGCTATCGTACTTCAGAATCATGTGGAAGCAGTTCCTTTCTTGCATGCATGTGTATGCCCATCCTTCTAATAGGACACTGGGGAAACAAAACTGATGTGGGGCACATAATTTGGAGAAAGATGTGGCTGATGCAAACTTGAGGAAACGAGAAAAAGCACGCCAGCTCTTACGTCACTTCAGCAAGAGGGTGGTTGCTATCGTCAAATGGGCTAAGACATAATTGAGGTGTTCACACAGACACGCATTATCTGGCTGTTTACCATCAGATGAAGATGTGTTGAATTACTTAGACAAAAGAAATGAATTCATCCATGCATTTCTCAGTGTTTCTTCCTAAGGCAAATTACTCTTGTAGTACTGATACAATGTTTTCAAATCGGCCCTGAAGAATGGTGTGGTGAGCACCCTGAAGGTCCGTTCGCAAAGCAAAAAAATGCTGTGGTTCATGCAGTTCTTTCATAAAAATGGATACTGACATAACACTTTGCTCATGTATCGAAATCCAGCCAATGCATAAAATTCTGCTGGGAATGCTCTTCATGGACTTTTAGTTGAACAATCTTTTTTTTTTTTTTTTTTAAAGGAAGTTTAAAAAATATTGAATTTACCAAAAAAAAAAATGTTTCTTTCATGTTGCAACCATTTGCTTACATCTTGCTTGTAAACCCTCGAAGTTATCATTTTTTTTGTGCTTGCCATGTGCAATTACCAGTGAAGAATTTTTCTGGTAAACTTGGGTTTTACTGCAATTTTTCTAGAAAATTCCAATTTGCTTTTCTCTTTGATGCAATTCATTTATTAGATGTGCAAAGATATGTGGATTTATCCTGCATGCTTTGTGCATTTTAGACCAACATCTTTGACAAATCAAACTTGTTTAACAGTGTGAGTATGTTGCTAAAAACTCTAATGTAAAAAAAATTTGTTTAGAAGCTTTTACAGATGCAGTCTGATGCTTGAGGATACATGAAGGTGATGAAAGTTATGAACTGAAGAGAAATAGGGTGCTTGACAACTGCTACAATCGCCTGCTTGAAATTCCCATGTGCCTGAAATTCTGTGAGGGCTCATTCCTGGTTGCTTCGGTTTCCATTCGTTTCCCTCCACCCCAGTTCCTCCCCAAGTTTCCTTCGTTCCCTCGCAGTGCGAAGGTAGCAGTTTCTCAATGGTCAGTTAGGACTTTGGTTAGCCGAAGTGAATTCGAAGAGAAGCTGATAAACGGAACGACGAAAGAGTTTGAAAGATGTGGAGCACGGATGCATCGCTTGCGTACTTTAGGAAATAAGGAAAAAAGAAAAAAACTTGCTGCCCGGATTCCGACATTGTGACAGGAAGATGAATTGCAAATCCCAGCGTTATGCAAACTTCGATAGGAAACGCCGTGACGAGGATGAAAGTCTTCAGAGTTGCGCCATGAACTTTTGGGGTAGCATGTTTTAAGAGTATGTGAGTTCAGTGTTGCCATGGTAGTCTCATTTCTTCAAACACAGACCTTCAGGATGATAATATCCGTTGTGTGTGTCAGAGTTCAGGAGAAACCATGATCGACTCAGTGATAAGATGTTCTGGCGATCCTAGCGTGCTTTCTGCCTCCTGATGCCTTGTCGTGTGTGTGTGCATGAAAAAAAAAAAGAGATGAAATTTTTGAAAAGCAGATGATAGTCATCATCAGTCAACCAGCTGTTAAAAACTGAATCCTTGCTTGACCAGATTGGCAATGATGCTGTCGGTGGAGATGTGTTTTCATACAATTTCAGTCGATTCTAAAGCGTGCAAGGCGATTTTTGTGCGTTCCTTGAACGTTCGCTTGTGCGATCCTTTGTGCAGCAAAGGTTCATTTTTTCAACTATTCTCCCAAACGTGGTGAGGATAAATAAAGGATAAATGCGACAAGGATAACTTCAAGTAACATCCCTACCTCTCTGGAAGTGTAGCAGACTGTTATGTGGTAACATGAAATACTTTCTAATGGCGATCTTTGCACGTGGACCGAGCAGAACCGCGACAAAAACCTGAACAACTGAAACCTGCAGCATGTTGCTGCTCATCTGTCCCTGAGGATTCTTGCGAGAATTTGTTTTTTCTGCCCGACTGTGGACCACTTACGTCGAAATCGGATGAGGCATGATGGGAGCGATTGACACAACAGAATCGAAAAAAAGGAAGGGAAGGAAGGATGTAGCATCGACAACAAAAATTCAGTGGTTTCCGTCTGGATTCATAGGAAATCATGAAGGGTTCGTTTGCTGGGCGGCAGCGACGACTCCCGTTTTTGGTTCTCGATGGCACCATGAATTATTCCTGCTTATTCGGAAAAGATTGAAGATGTCTCGTTTTCAATTACTTGGAACCTAATGACGGCGTGGTATGAATTTCAGTGCTGCGCCGAAGGAAAGCGTTTTGGGATGCTGACAACAGCATCGGCGCTCCATGTTCCGAGCATCCTCGATTTCCAAGCGGACAAGAATGGGTTCCTCATTCTACGGATGCTCACATTCAAGAAATTTTACTACTTGCTCCTCTTCCACATGATGGTGCTTTCATGGGGGGAACGTTTATCTCCGTTGTCTGCATGGCTAGCATTCTGGGCAGTTCTCTTCGTAATTCCGAAAGAAACGACATAAACGACCAAAAATGTTGGACGCAAAGTATTATCTTTTGCCAGATTTGAACCCAGCTCCTGAAGCATTTTTCTTATTTGCAAATTTTGCAAAATTTGCAGATAAGAAAAAAAGCTTCGCAGACACTTCGTCGAAAGCTCCATAAACAGTGATTCACCGTTTTCCCGTCTCGTGCATTCCAAAACTTCAGGCAACTTCTTCCCTCTCCAGTGGGAAAAAAATAATAGGAGGGGAGAAAAAACGGAAAAAAAAGAGAATGATAATGATAAATAATATCCACTGTCACCTGAAGTCGATGAGGAGTTCTTGTAGTAAGAGTGATGCAGTACCCTCTGTGCACACAAGTTGCTTTGGCGATTTTCTCACACGGAAATGGTGCATCGAGGCTGTTGTCCTCCTCCCTCCCTGTGAAAGAAGAACGTGATTCACTCTTCCTGCTACTCTGCGTGCTGGCTGCGACAGCTTACAGAGGAAGACATGACGGTGAGGTCGTCCTCCTTAGAGACACAAGGGCCCGTCTGAAGATCCCTTGCGCTTTCGGAAACAATATTTACTTACAAGGCGGGTTACACGATTGTTATTTATTCGGAAATAGTGAGGAGGAGGCTACATGTAATGGAAGAAAGTTTCAAAGAGAAGATAAATAATGGGTTGAAGGACAGCTGGATTCGCAGTGTGGTGTAGGCTACGGTGGTGTGGCTTTCAGAAGTAGATTCTAAAGCCACACCTTTCGTAGGTGTGGCCTTCATAGGTAGGTTCTAGACGTTCTGCAGCAAGAAACCATTCTGTGATTTCTTATGTAAGCCAAGATTGTATCAAACGGGGTGTCGAAGCTTTCGATTCTCTCCACGGCATCAATAGATGAGACATACAGTCAGATACGAAGAGGTGCAAGTCGATGTACAATTGATGGTTTATTCGCGGATACATATGAGTGCAGACTAGAACGAAACCCGTTTTTTCTCCCCGTCACTTTTTAATGTCTGGTAGCATTCAGGGAAACCTCTGGGTATTTCGTATCTGGAGATTGCCAGGGATCAGAAGAAGATAGAATAAATAGGAGAGAGAGGCAGCCCTGATGGGTTTCGGGCAACACATGTTCAGGAGCTGATGTTAATTAAGGAGAGCTGAACGCAGAATTCGGAATTTGAGATCCAATATCCAGTTAAAAAGAGGAAAGGATCAAGAAGACAACACGTAAAGAAGGTAGACTCGGATCACGAGTGACGTTTCCGCGCAATAAGCCAGAGGAAAGGTTTCGTAATCCACGGACACGTTACTAGCAGTGGGGGTATGATGAAGAGTGTCACAGAAAAGGGCTAGAGGCCCTTCCATAAACATCTCATTTATTCTGCTAATCATCGATGATTTTTTGTGGGAGTCAAGTCACACCTGTGTAGCTTACTCGGAGGGGAGCTACCAAGGGTCTCGCGAGTATTTGTGGAGATTAATATTCCAATGTCCCCATTTTAGGTGCTTATAAACAGGTTGCATATCGAAAAACTCATCTGGTCTGATCAGGAGATTGGCATAGATTCCACACGAAAAAACAGAACTAAAAAGAAAAAAGAACGAAAAAGCGTTTCAAGGTCTTCTAGGACAGCAGGTCGTGGTGTTTTTTTGCTTCTTTCCTTCTTTTTAGGTTCTTCTTTTTTGCTTTTTCTGGGTTTGGCGCCTTCACATAAAACTTACAATACGCGGGGAAAGATATGCTACGCATTCTCAGAGAAGGATTCATGGAAAATAAAGATGAAAAAAGCAAGAGGTAAGGCAATGATTGACAGAGGATTTGATTTGGCGAGTGGTTGCCATCAGCACGACCACAAGGGCATTTGGGACCTGCTGCTCGGATGGGTGGGCTAAAACGCTTTCATAGCCCCCATTTTTCGTCTTGTAATGGAAACAGCTGTTCCGAGCTCGTTTCTACAGTGTTAGGATGGCTTTTGGAAGCGAAATAGGTAGCTTTTATTTGCAGTTGAATCCATCTGAATTTCAGTGCACGTGCGTTCTTCGTAGCTTTTGCTATGAGGCTCTCTGATGTTGCACCCTTAGACGCACGTATCCATAGTCCCAGTACATTGTGCAGGGAACGTAGCTTGCTGCGTACTGCTTAGTATGAAAAAATTTTCCCTTTTCAGCTGCAGTTCCCGGATCATCGCTTCGTTCTTCCCTCATTTCAGATTATCCCACATGTAATGCAAGCCAGACTCGATCCTTTCGTGTACTTTATCATCTTATTCAGAATCCTCATTTCCTTCCCGGTCTTTACCACTCCTCTACTTCGGATGAAATCATTTGTATTCGCTCAGAACAAAGAAGAAACGTCTTTATTCTCCTCACATGCCGTTCGAAGAAAGCAAGCAAGCGGTTCATGCAGCTTCGAGCCTGGCTGTTCTCCCCCTGCTTCTGTTAGCGGAGCTGCAAGTGAAGGTAAGTCACAAGGTTGTCTTTATCCCTGTTTCTCGGGGGCATCCACTGAAACGATTATCGGGATATGCCATCCTTGTACTCAAGAGGGCAGGTGCTGCCTACCCAATCTGCTGGCAGACGGGTCTGCTTAGAGAAGGTAGGTAAACACTTGCTTTTTGGTGCCTGGGGACAGGACGAAGGAGGGAGTGTCCCACTTGGCATCCCTGTGTCCTCTGAACTGTGACAGGATGTGGATGGATGATAGGAGATTCACTCTGCATCTCTGCAATGAGATCATCTATTCTTCTTTCTCAAGAAGAAATCGGAATGGTATCGCTGATGGCGGCTCGTCTTTCAGTTGCGCGCTGCGACTGCCCCACGAAGGCAGAGGAGTGCGGCCAGAGGCGCGGCGGACCACAGAAGCAGCGAGTCCATGGGAGTTACAAAATCGTCTGAGTCCTTCGCAGTTAACTTTGTCATCTTGCCGGTCTTTGAGGATGCCATACCGCATCCATCTTCTGTTCCGCACATGCTCTTGGAACGCTCTGCTAGCCTCCAGAATCTTTACAGAAGGATGCTCATCACTTCAAGGTTCCCAGCTGTCTAGCCGCCAGAGGATTTTTTCCACATTGGAGGTACAGTCAACTCTGAGCAGAGCATGGCTTCCCGAAACCATCGCGTCTACAAATTCCCTTCCAGACCATACACCTCCTCTCACCGCGCTTCATCCCATCCTTTCACCCATACCACCCCATATCATTGCATAACCGTGACTGGAACTGTATCATCCCTATGCTACCCAAGTACTAGTTCCATGATCATAGCTCTCCCAATGGTAATTACGTTCGTCCCCATCAACATTCGCCACTTTTCTTCCACAGCATCATGATACTTCATCATGCCTTATATTGTCTACTTTGGAGGGATCCTTACCCTTATCATCTTTGACCTACAATGAACCATCTACACTTGATTAAAAACCCCTGCTTATTCTTCTTCTACCACCTTGTTTATCCTCTCCTATGTGCCTTTCTATCCTATTCATCTTTATCCTCCAAAATTCTACTTTCTTCAGCCTATGTCTCCATAACTTCATTTGTCACACCACGCTTCATAGCAACGTTAATTTTAAAAAAAGTCCTTAATAAAAAACAAATGCTAAAATCAGTCACGTGATTAACATGCCATCAAAGATTTATTTTTTAGAAATCTAAGGTCACATTCACGGAAATTCTCACTACCATCCTACCAATCACTGCTATCCTTATCTCCATACCCTACCACCACAGAAGTCTTCCTATCCATCATCAACCCGATGCACAGCACCAACAACGGTCGACTCCTCCGCCACATCCACGCTGAATACTGTTTTCCTATTTTTCCTAGCAGATTACTTCCACAACTTTCGCACATTGCTTTTCTTTTCTTACGAAAACACTCTGGTCTGGATGAAACAACTTCAGCATCGTCCTAGACCTCATTCCCTACCTTCTATTTTCATTGCAAGTGCAGCGGAACTAGAAGGTAAGGAATCAGAGGGAGGACAGTTGAGAACGGTGGTGGACACACTAGATAAAAAACCGCAACAGCTCCCCATTTAGTTCTTTCTTCACCTTACTCAAAGAGAACCCCTTCTGGAATCGTGTTCATCGCCGCATGATCACTGCGTTCCACCCCTTTTTGCTTATCGACACTTCCTCCCATTCGACTTTTTCTTGGCCACGTTTTCAGTAAGGTTAGCAACTTCTCTGGCTAGCAAGTATGTGACCCTCATGGTCACATATATTCGCGGGCTGCTAGCTGAAAGGCGAGCTCCTGCCTGACCGCTCGAAGCACAGCACCAGCATTGAGGTCCTGGTTCATGGCGCCGTCGAACTCGAAGAGGCGGGTTAGAATCATGACAGAGACCTCCCGCACGAACGTCACTCTAAACGAGATGCTCCCTGCGATCCTGCTACCTATTTGGAATCAGGCAGGGTGAGGACTTGGTCAAGGAACCCCATCCCTAAGCGACAGGATTCTTCATCTTGGAGTCGAGGAGAGAGTGAAGCTCTGGGAATGACCATGCAGTTTGAGCAAGGAGAACACTCTAGGACACCTAGTTCACCAATGAAACGAACCTGCAAAGTAGACCGCGATTCCCCTGGGGCATTCTGGGAGTTCTAGAATGGGATATGAATCATTAAGTCGGGGGGCGTGGTCACCTTCGCTTCTCGGATTCTTCATGTGGCCAGCTGCAACTCGAGATTGTGCTGGAAGTTCTAGAATTCCAGCACCCAATCTTGCGTTCAAGCTAAGAGGCGGCCACACCCACGAAATATGCCGAGTGTGGATGGGGTGCCACGCGTTCTCGCTTGCATGCTGGACGGCAGGAGCGCTTCTATCGGAAGTGGCAGAGGGCGACGGAAGGAGAGCGCCGGCATCTCCCCCAAATACGCCTGCCGTTTACCTGGCAACCGTCGGCGGCATGTCAACAAACACAGGAAAACAAACCTTCTGATGAGGGTGGAATACAGCAGAGATTGTGCTGGACCCGCAGACTTGGCTACCCGTCCCATGAGGGTGGAGTTCTGAGGATCCCTTGGATTGCTAGAGCTCCACCAGAGCGGTGAAGAGGGAGCTGGCGTAAACATCCTTACACTCGCCTATGAAAGTCTCAGAAGACTCTTGATAGAGCTCTTATCACCTACACTCTGATGGAAGAAAACCGTCCTACTGGTCTTTCGGGACATCATGGTGTTGCTGCTCTTTTTTCCGCCTTTATATTCAGATAAAACAAGTCCGTAAGAAAAGACGAGGATGGAAGCAGTTGACAAGCCATCTGTTCTTTAAGACAGGCAGGAGCATCGCGTCTTCTGCGATCCGAGTGCACCTTCGCCGCCCCCATGTGCAGTGCGCTGGGAAGCCACATCCGTTCTCTTCCTCACGGAGAGACTCCGGTTCGCTGCCGGGGACGCGAGAGAACACCCGCTTGCTGCGCGCGAAGCGAGCAGACTCATCGGCTCTTTGGAGTGTCTTTCGGACTGGGCAGCTTCCACCCCTCCTTGAGAGATTGTCGACTACCTTCGAGGGTGCCCCAGGCAGCAAAGCGGGTAAGGGTAGGTTTCTTCTGCGCGTGGGATGCAGTTCAAGTGGATGCCAGCCACCGTCGACATGGAAAACCCCCGGTGCACGAAGAGTAGAGAGCTGACGCCTGGAAAGGTGGACGAAAGCTCCTGGTTCGCGTCCGGTCACACCGGGACGCTCATTTTAAAATAAATAAAGCACAAACGATAGGAAACGGCATCCACGAGATAAAAAAGATGCCAAAGAAGTTCATGATGAACTTCAAGGATGACCACCGACACGCAGGCTGGCTTCTAAAGTAGTCAGAAGCGAGAAAGAGGGAACAACAAATAAAGTAAAACAAAAAGGGCTAGGTCAGGGACCGTCTTTGGTTTCAATCGTTCCTTTCCTTCTAAGAGCAGATGTGAATAGTGGCGATCTCACTGATGACTTAATCTGGCAGGTGAGGTCACCTTGCAGCCGTCCCCATAAAGGCGATGATAGCGATCTCTCTGATGTGTTCTTTCGGCAGTTGAGAACCGCTTTGCACCTTCATGAGGACGGCTGCAAGGCCGTCCTCACGAAGGAGACTGTATTGCTGGTGGCCTCCATCCGATGCGAACGGGACTCCAGCATATAGCGGACTGCCACCATGAAGCGGATGAGATAGACGGTTGCAATCGCAGCACCCATCCTCAGTCTGCCTTGCACGACGGATCTCTGCGGCAAGTCCGAAGCGGAGGATCCTGTGGTCGACAGAGCGCCGAATCGAGTCTTCGCCACGTTTTCAGGGACACTGCAGTTCAACAGGAGGTGCAGGAACGATTCCTCCATCCCTCACTTTAAGCAGTTGGGTAAAGACTTCGGAAATCAGGTGCCTTAACTGGTTGCACTAGAGTCCCCAGTGCAGAAGCAGCAGGAGATTCCGTTTCCATCTAAACGGGAACCACTGGAGTGTTCTTGCACACAGGAGAGGCACCAAGAGATCTTCAGAAGGCCACACCGAACAGGTTACTCCACCGAAGGAGTCCCTCCGCCCGGGAACGAGGAGTGCTGCCGTCCTTCAACTCACCCGCCTTGCAGCCGTCGAGAAACTCCTCAACTTCTGCAGTTTGGCATGGCAACTCCCAACCCGCCTGCCGACTAATGCCATCGTTTGTCCTGAGGGAAGCGACTGCCTGCCTTCATACAGAAAACCATCTTAAGACGCGGAAGGAGAAGCATTTGTTCTCTGAGTGACCAGGAGATTGAGGAGATCTAAAAGAGGCAGCGGTGGGAGGAATCGAAACAAAAGTCTCCTCCGGGCGACTTTCGAGGCAGGTGCGCAGGAGTACAAAACAGCCCAAGGGGGCGGCAGCAAGGAAAGCCGCAGGAGCCGCTGGTCCACAGAAGGGCGGCGCAAGAAAGCTCGAAGGATAAGGCAAATTGTGCTTACCGCACCGTCAGGGGTGGAGAAAAAAGCTTTCTCCCGGGGTCTAGTGGCCAGGAAGAGCGCTGGCTCACATTCGAAGGAAGAGAAGAAGCAGGAGGTGACCTGACCGTGCTCCACTCTTCAGATGAACTGCGAGGCTGCAGAGAAAGCGCCAAAGACAAGAAGCGCAGTCAAGAAGGGGTCAGATATGCGCTGGAGTGCAGGGGAGCAGCCAAGAGCCGCCAGAGCTGACGTGTTCGCGGGAGCGCCATCGCCAAGCAACGCAATGCTGCAGAGTTCGTCTCTGTTTACTTTGTCGAGGAAAAAATGTATTCTGTGAAGTGAGCTGCGGAAGAAAAATGAAAAAGTGACCAGTAAGTCTTCTCAGCAAAGGATTCCTTTTTTAAAAGATGGTGTACCGTATTCCGACATCCGGCAGCAAACCAGTAGACACTCCAGGAACCAAGTGGCTCCTCCTACCAGCCTGCAGCTCTGTGGCCAAGTACGTGATCTTTCTGAATCACGCTCGATCGCTCCTTCGGTTCTTTTCGGGACATCTACTGGAAGGGCTGTTCCGAGGTCCCCTGTAGGAGCATCTCCGGATTCCGCAGTCTCCCCTCTGGAGAGTCCGTTGCCGGCTGCCTTGTATTCCCGACGCTCCTGCTCTAAGAAACCCGCTCGAACGGCAGTGAAAGAGTTTTCGCCCCTTGAAGAGACCCTAACACTTTTCCTGCCCCTCACGTGCTCCCGCAAGAAGAAACCAAACCGAGGACCCTGCAGCACTACGGCAGGAGGGCAGGGCTCACCCTCGACAGGGAGATGGTCCCCACCGAACTGCTCCACGATCTCCCGTGGGGCCGACCTCTCTTCTCGATGTTCGCCGCTCATGACCTCGTCTCCATCTCGGAAGGCGCACGCAGGGGATGGAAAGAGATTCTTTTGCTTGCCCTCGAGCGAGATCCACCGTCGAGCAGGGCAGTCGGGTCCCAGGTGAGTCATCTGAGGAGGGAAAAGCCATCCCCCAAACGGGGCGAAGCAGGGAGCGTGTTGAGCGGAAGCGGAAGGTCCGCCCTTGCCCTTCGCTCCATTCGAAATCACCCAAGGACGCAGCACCTGGCGTGGAGAGCACGAGGCGCACCCGGTCTTGCGCGCCTTGCGGGCTAGAAAGATGAAACTTCTGGAGGCGTGGACAACTTGGGAAGTGACGCATGCTGCGACCCCGCGTGTCCCACTCCACTGACTTTTACGCCGGTAGAGCTGCTTAACATTCTTCCGGAGGAGGTAAAGTGGCTCCCAGCGTGCTGGAGCAGTGGCGCTCATTCTCTCAATTGGTGGAAATTGGCGCAGCCGATGATGCATGAAGAATCCCATGTAAAACGCGTCTTTACCACTGGACGGTACTTAGTGCAGTAGGTGCAGGCAGAAGGAGACCCCCCTGCACCTGCTGGTGGACTGTGCCGCTCTCTGACTCCTTTGAAATCGTCTTGCGACGATCCTAGGAATCCGGATAGGCAGCCCCAGGGACATTTTCAAGTGCCTCCTCCTGCGTGGTGCTGCAAGTCGTCGCAATCCTCTGCTGTCTTCGAGGGATCATGGCAACCTGAAACGCAGGAAGAAAAGGCCAGAATGGAAGAAAGGCCATCCACTGGATGCGGATCTTCATGGGGACCGCCTCGAGATGGCGCCATCTGGACGAGATACAAACGGAACTTGCCAACATCCTGAACAGGATGCAGAGGACACTAGGCAGAGTACTGTGATTCCTTCTTCGTTCCTTTCCCCATCCTCGTAGCATGTAGAAGTTTCCCTCCCTTGTTTTGCTTGGTTGCTTTTGTTTTGACTTTCCTCTCCTCCCTGTTGCCGCAGAGGATTTCGCCGAAATGTTCACCGCTCTTCTTCAGGTCCATCGCACGTATTAGGGCACACCAATTTATTTTCATTATTCTACGCAGTAAATGCTCAGGCATTACCGACTGATGATCCTCTCAGTCCAATGGTAACAACCTTCCCATTAGACCGCTACTGGCATTAAAAAAAAAAAATCTGATCTCTCCGGACCTATGAGCTGCCCCCTCGCTGACGACCTTCCTCCATGAGCGAGCAGCGGTGATCGCTAGAATGTAGGAAACTTGCTCATCACTCTTTGCAATCCCTCTGGAGTGAAAGGGTAATGCAGCAACCAATGGAGTCGTTAACCAACGTGCATACCTTCCAGGGCGCCATTCTCGCTAAGTACCGCTTTGGCGCTCAGTAGAGCAATCCATATCACACTGTGGTCCACCCACCGAAATCCTCGCTTACTGGGGAGGCTCTCACCCGAGTTTCTGCAAGTTTCGAGCCAATGTTGCCTGCCGGCTTCTGCGCGATGTCGCTGCTTTCCAAACAGATGGACAGCGTGGGAAGGCATCTGCCCGACGCACGCTCCCGACGTTTTGCTCCCGTCTCCGTGGAGGACCTCCTGACCGCTACGCTCGTTGCCCAACCACTCTTGGGTCAGGAAATAAACTTCTCTGGACAGTTCCGAGTTCCCACACTTCCTAGACATCTCCCCAGTTTTCTCTCGTCGGCGCCAGAAGACCGTCATCTTGCCGGCGCACAGGCACTTCCCCGGAACGAGGAACGCCACCCCGCCCCAGCGGGGCGAGCGCTGGAGGAATTTACCCCCTTTAGGGAAGTGGAGGACATTCCCTCACGTACCGCTGGAATGCAGAGGGATGGGCATCTCCGAGACACTTTGGCTCCACGCCCCAGCAGACCCCTTTAAAGAGATGGTCACATCCTCGGGCCTGCCAGTCACCCCGTCTCTAGAAATCTTCTGCCACATGAGAGCAGCGGCACCTGGAAAAATGGCGGTGGGGTGAGACTGAGCGTCGCGGAGAGCCATTGGCAACCTCCATCGCCTACAGGAGAAGAAGATGGAATGGATCGATCCGAAAAGTGGGATATGGGAGATCCTTCGAACTCCCTTGGGCTAACCAACCTGATGCCAATAGAAGCTTTTCCTCCTTCCACCCCTATTCCGTCCCTTTTCTGCCCGACTCAGACCCTCGGGAATCAGGTGGAATGCTGTGAGGTCGATCCATCCCATTCCCTATTTATTTATTCATTTATTGTCCCTCCTTCCTCTCCCCACGCTTCTTCCTATTTCTGTCCCCAGCAAGGATAGCCCTTCTCTGTTCGGGCAGACGCATATCGGTCGTACTTTTATCTTAGCAGTGATTATTTTAGATCAGTGGACCAGCTATCCGGGATGAGAAGGTTACGCTGGAGCATCCCTTCCGAAAAAAATTAACAAACCAAGAATTGCACGTCGCATTCCCTAGGGCGATAATCAAAAGACTTCTGAAAGGGTTCACTAAAACTCAGATGGTTTGCTGGGTCACTCCAAAGCTGAAGGGGAGGGACGATAAATGAGTAAACAAGAGGGAAGGTGGGAACGAGTGCCCTCGGCACGGGACGCTTTCTCCTATGCAGTCACAGGCACTGGACGTTGGAGATCTCGGACTCGACTTCCAGCCGCCCTTACTTGCGTGTGACCTCCCTTCGCTGCACGTCCGGGACTACAGAGGATGGATGGCTGTGAGGATGGTCCAGAAGTAACACATCGCTGCCACCACGGCACCTACCGGGGTCTGCCTCGCACGTAAAATTGCCTTAGCAAGTCCGTGGCGGTGCCCCCCGGGGTGCAGGACTGCTGACATCACCCTTCGCCGAAGTGCTTTGAGGGCACTGTTGTCCATTTACAGGTGCGGGAATCAGATGTGATTCAATCGCCCTCATCTCTAACAGTTTTCGGTTGCACCAGAGACGAGGTGCCTGCACTAGTTGTCCTGGAAACCCCGGTTCAGGAAGGGCAGCATCGAGGTGTTTTAACACAGAGAAGGGTCCACTGGCACTTCGCAGGGCACAATCAGCAGTCCGGGGCCACCGAAAGAGTCTGTTCGACCGGGAAGGCGAAGCAGTGGTGGCGTCCACCAGCTTGCTCGCCTTCTAGCCTCCAAGAAGTTTGGTCGCTCCTGGCAACGGTACAGAAGGAGGTCTAGCACCCCGTCGGTTGAAAACTGCCGGTGCTGCTTGCCCTGAGGGCCGGTGGCATTGCGGCAAAGGGTATGGCAGCCACCGAGAACGCCACTTCGTCCTGTCTGCGAAACGTTTCCGAGCGGGTCGCAGAGAGCGAAGAAGCTCCGAGAGCAACATTCCGAGCCCCATCTCACAGCCGTCCCCCACCGCCAGGCACTCCAGTCCGTGGGAGGTGGAATTTCCAAGAATACTTCTCTGAAGCTAGATCAGTCGCTTCAACGGGAAACCAAATCCCCGCATCCCTTGGAGGCAGCAACGCAGCCACAGTCCTTCTCTGCAGGAGCACGCACTTCGTGGTGGTCCACGATGTGGGACAGAGTTTCAGTCGTCGACGCCCCATTTTGTCCACGGTTTGGATGCTCAGGCCATTTCCCTGCAGCCGCATGAAAAGGGTACGAAGCATACACGCCGCGGTGGACTTCCTCTTCCTCAGCGGTTGCATCCTTGCCTCCAGCTGATGCGCTTTCTTTGCTCCTTCTACGAGACACGTCTACGAGGGTCGTAGGCAGACGTGACTAATGGTTAGCAGCTGATTCGATGCTTTGCTGAATCAAATTCCAGCCTCGCTTTCCGCCTCCTCCGGACAGCGCTGCCCCCAAGAGGATGCTCAATCTTACACCAAGATCAGAATCGCGGTCGCAGGAAATCCTTAGGCGGACTGAACGGGTGCAGCGTCGATCTCTGTGATTCATGGTGCACCCGTTCCAGTTTTTTTCACGGGAACACTGTAGTATCACTGAGAGTGCGTTTTCCCGGCCTCATCAACTTCGTCCCTCGTAGAGATCGAAAGTTCCGTCTCTTTCGCGATGACATGACGTGGCTGAAGTTATCTTCTGTAGGGCTTCAGCAACCCGGAACTTTGCGGGAGCGGGCTGAAAAAAGGCACAAAGATTGTTGATCTGTTGACCATGCTGGGGGAAGACGCCGCGGTTTTAGGCTCCGGCGGCGCGAGTGGAATGGACGTTCGTGACGTAAGCTCTGGACTCTTCTCCCTTATCAAGCGGGCGTTCTCATTGAAGTCAGTCTTCCAAGAGGAGGATTGCGAGATCTTCCTGGAGCAGAATCTCACTTCTCGGAAAGTCTGTCTAATCTTCAGAAATTCCAGACAGCTCCTTGCAGTGCGTCCGCATAACATATGAAGATGGGATGCAGACTGCATGATAATCTCTAGAAATAGCGAGCCAAGGAAACTGTTGGATGGACTTCGGAGTCCAAGGGCGTGTAATGTGTTTCTGGTATCAGAAACCACTTTATCATCCTAAGCTCTGCCGGATGCGAAACGGGTAGCCCAGAAAGGCAGTTCCTCTTTCCAGAGGAAGCAGGAAAAAGACAAACAAAAACAAAAGGAAAATACCAAAGAAAAACAACCCGAGAAATACAGCAGCTCTCGCAGGGAAACGAACCTTTGTGCGGGGATGCAGCATGAGGGATTAGCAAAATGGCATCCTGCAGCCACTGATTCATTTGCTGAGTTCCAAGCCACCAGCAGGTGTGCTCTAATGGTTACCAGCTCGAGAAACACTAAAGCAGCAAGCAAATCGCCGGAAAAATGAGCAAAAGCTGCACAGCCGGCCGATATCGAAAGAAAAGTCGAGTAGCGGCTACCAGTGAAGTTGTCCTGAGTGGAACATATGTCCTGGACAGCGTCTAAAAAAGGATATTGAGAGAAATCTCGAGTGATAGATATCGGTGCGGTTGCCCCGCATAGATCACGTGTCCCGGTCAGTATCCCCAAAAAAGAAGATATTAATAAACTCCGGTAGATTCAAGATTCAAACTGATATGGCTGAATGCCATCAAAATCTATTAGGCTAAACACGGGTGATCACCCCCGTGCGCTTCTGGTCAGACACTTCGTCTGCACGCTTGCTCGAGTCGCTGGGACAGTGGACTACATACGAAGTGACAAGAAGCGTAAAAGAGCCACTCGTGTTTAGCAGGCTCAGAGGGATCAATAATAAGGAGAGCAACGAGACCTCCAGGAGTCGGGGGCAATAAGGAATTTCGTTTCGTAGGTTTGCTCACTTTCTCATCAACACGTTCCATGCTTTCAGGGAAACTCACAGAAGCACGCACACGCGTGAAGACTGATGCAGTGGAAATTAATCCACGTAGGAAGATGTCCTCATCTGCATGAGGTGGACAACTAATTTACGGGACTGCTGCACAACTGCAAGAAACTTCCACGACGCATGGCAGCAAACACGCAACTACCAAGCTACTGGGGTCATGCCCGTGCTTGACACTGGGATCCAAGACATTTCGATTGCAAAGCACAGAGTCGACTTTGTATTCGTCTCGGCCAAAATTAAATTCACTTAAATCTTTATTAACCTCGCAGCAGAGCATCGCTGAGATGAGCTCAATGCACCCGCATTGAAAATGCTTGACTTTAAAGCTCGTGGAACTCAGTAGCTCTTGTGAAAAGCATGCTATTAATAAACTGCGAGATTCTGAGTGACCGTTTCAGCATTTCCCAAAAGAGAAAATACAAAGCCAGGGTGTAACATGCATCTCTTTCGAAACCTCTCTCTCTCCTGCTTCAAATTTTCATTGATATCAGCACCCACTACATAAGAAATGGATAGACAGTAACAAAAAAAAAAAGGAATGTAGAAATAGAATTGAGATAGAAATTACTGGATGAGAAACTCACAGAATCAGCCTCAAATAAGGCAAGAAAGAAAACGTAGATAGCCAAAAAAAAAAGAAGGTACAGTATCATAGTACTTCTGGTCTTCTCATTTTTAAAAGGGAAGAAAACATTTAGATGCTTCCAGACACATGATTTCTGAATATGCTAAAGCACTGGAGCTTCACAAACGAGCAAACCCACTTGATCAATAAGATGGACTTTGAAAGAAGTCGACAAAAGGTAAATTTTCGCCTTGCCTTCGACCAGGCATTTTCTTTTCAAACAGTGCACCTGGTCTCAACGTAGCGGTTACCAGGTCTGTTGCCAACGCAACACTCGTCTCGTTATTTCATAGGTGCGCCCAATCTATGCCTCACTTACACATCTATCTATCCATATATCCAGCTATCTATCAACGCATACGTGTGCTTATGTGTTTGTGGTAGGTGAAAGCAGGGGGGGGGAAATTCTTTGTATTGCTCTGCGATTCATCTATGAAACCCGTTTGGATGGTTTTCCGTGATCTGAAATTGTCCACTCAGATTCCATAGGAGCAATTACTCCTTCCATCCAGCTTTTAGAGCACGGAAGCAGTTTTCAGAAAAGGCTCGTTCTTGTGAAAGTCCTCCTCCATCCATTCTTAAGGAGGAATTTTCTTGGGTCTCCACCATCACGAGGTTCTTTTATTGCACCTCGAGATTCTTTGAGTCTCAGCACCAGCATTCTTTGAGTTCGCCATGCAGAACTAAGGTCCACTGCTAGAACATGAGGGTGGGGCTTCGTGACCGTCAGCAGGTTCAGAAAAGACCTGCTCTTCCGAGCGCTTTGCATGTTCATATGTATAGGGATATGAATTCGGGCTGGTGATGAGGATAAGGAGAAGTTCGGAGTTTTTCAGAGCATGGTGATGTAAATCAATGGGTTTTGGAAGTAAAAGAGACCAACGGGTTTTTGCCTCACGATTTCTCAGAGAATGAGTTTGGGTTGGCTTAGCGACATGATGTAGAACACGGGTGCATTCCAACTGCTTTCTCGTTCTCATTGGAGTATGGGTTCCTTGTTTATTCAAGACCAGCTGCTAGGTAGTTGTCTCATTGGTGGTTCCGATCCGTTGCTAGGTGAGGTGTACGAAGGCTTTCCTTGTTGCACGAGCCGTGATGTTGTGTAGAAAGAAGGAATAAGGGGAGGAATTGACCTTATTGATTTTTGATTTCGAAAATCCATATCCTATGTGACTTACTGCGTCCAGGATAGATTGAAGCGTGGGACGAGTGCGAAGGAGGAAAAGAACAGAGGTATGATTTGTCTGATGGGTGGTCAATTTGAATCGAGAAGGGTAGGATCAGTGAGTGAATGGGATTTTCTCTCAGTTCCGACATTAGATGGAGAGTCTGTTGGATCCACTCCTAAAAAGTGCCTATAAACCACCGTGATTCTCAACCGGAGCAGCGTTTAAATTCGTCCTCATTAGGAGATTCCATTGAAACTATGGGCAGACCCCCGTCCAACGCGGATTCGTATAACGTGCCCAAAATAAAAGAGTCCCGGGCGAAAGGGATAAATTTGAAGCTTGTGGTACGGCGTCGGTTCGGCTGCTTCCCAAAGAGGATACGAGCACGTAATTGAAGTCGGCCGAAATTTTTTTTTTTTTTCCATCTTCACGTCTAAGAAAAAGTTCGTTTTTGGAGATGCTTTCTCAAGTCCCCAAACTGATGAGGGGGTGTGGATCTCTAGCTCTAGGAGAACAAACGTCGTGTTGAACTCGCATGGTCAGCCACGAAAAGGAACGCAATCCGAAATGGCATACTTCGCCTGCTTTTTATCAGCGATTTGGAGTACGCGAAGAGATGCATGTCTCTTCTCCCGGAGTCGGGGTTGCGGATGCCAAGAAGAATGGAATCTAATTAGCATCGGAAATGTCCCATGAGCCGTGAAAATAGGTTACGGAATACTTCGCAGGGGAACTGGGAATCAAGAGATAAAAGAAGAATTCAAAGTTTCCCTCCGAACAAAAGCGTTCCCTTCTGGACGGGGTACCATTTTTCCTGATGCTCCTCCCACTCTCGCACCTTTTGTGCGCTCACGTTGCTATCCTTGTTCGTATTCGTGGACTCACGATGTTGAGCCTTCCTCAGACGGTCGTGGCGCGTCTTGAAAGTAGACTCCGTGTCCTCCTTTATTTGCTTTGTTCTTTAAAGGTTTGAAATCGTGTGAAGGGAGATGGAAGAAACAGCGAGTTTCCTTAACATCAGCCGTTTTTTCTGCTTCCTCCTGGTTTCATTTTTGCTTGCAGATGCTAGGTGCGCGACATGATTCAAGAGTGAGAGATGGTTACTTGCTGAAGTAAGGAAGAGTTCACCTCCAGAGTTCGAACCTACACCTTTTTTCCCGATGCCAGGGCTTGCCGTCGTTTTATCAAGGCCACCTTTCGACGTCGTGCTCGCCCACAGGCTGTTAGTCTTCTGCATACTCCAATACGTAGCTCGGTGCTCGTTCTGAGGGTGTCCTGAACAGTGCGTCTGGTAGATGCCCAAGGTGTCCCGGATTTACTGTGCTGGAGATTCCGCTTTTCGATGACAAATTTATCCATGCTGCCAGGTTTAACGTCCTCCATATCGGGGGGATGGCGTGATACGCAAACAAGATGGCAGCTGCAGAAGACGTCCAATCTGGGACGAGGCGCTGCTCTTTTGTCGCTCTCTCCAGTACATTCGGCGGCGGCGCGAAGCGCTGTTCCTTTTCCGATTGAGGGCGTCAATCGAAGTGAGCTGCGGAGTGGTTGCCTGCAGTGAGCCCATTCTTCGCCCGGAACCGGTGCTGGACAAAGGGGAAAGAATGATCGTCTCGGACGTTGTCTGCCCTTCCAGAGAACTGCCGACTCATTCAGAGGTGCTCGAGAAGGGAAAGAGCTCGCATACGACGACGTCGGCGTCTTCCTGTCAACGAAGAGTGTCAAGTGGACCTTCCGAGTCCTGGTAGGGTCTTATACTGCGGTCATACCTCGAAAAAAGGAGATACCTATAAATGAATCCTGACACCTCATGTGAATGCAAGAGGGACCCATAGGTCGGGATATCTTCCCGATGAAGGAAGCTTCCAGAACATCGAATCCCAAGAAGAACAGGCGCCAACCGGTACGCATGTGGGCGTGAGACCTTCGGAAATGATGACATGACGTCATAGGGAAGGAACGAGAAGATGCGCGGCAATTGAAGGTGGTGAGGCATACCAAAGTGTCGGCTCCCGTCTTCCGCCTTTTCTGAATTTCTTGTGCCATTCGGTCACCCTTTCTCCGTGCCTTTCGAGACGGCGTGCTCCATCGATTCCTCTGCCAAAAACAGCAGAAACATCGCCGTCTAGAGATACTCCCTCTAGGCGAGATACCCAATATGAAGGGACGCATCCATTCGATGGACAAGTCCTCCTGAAGATGGATATCCAAGAAGAACTGGCAGCAACTGTTGCAGATGTAGATGCAGCACTTTTGGAGATGATTCACCGACTCATGAGAGCGATGCAGGAGAATGGCGGAGATAGTGCAGATGCAACACCTTTGTTCGAAGGGTCTTCTGATGCACAGAAGATTCACCTGCCTCGTCTTCTCGATGGAACTTTCACCCTTTAGTCGAAGAAAGCTTCCAGAACATCGGCGGTCCTGTGGAACTGGCATTAGCTAATGCGGATGTAGAGGAAGGATTAATAGAAAGGATAGCATGACCTCTTACGAGTGGGGCAAGGATGTTATGAAGGTGATCTTCACCGTCTTTATCTTCCTGTAAACACCCCGCCATATGTGAATCTCGGTTCACTTAATTAGCAGAGTTTGGTTACGTGCACTTGAGGAATTTCACGGTCATTCAAAGCTCACCATTCTTGGAATTTCAGGATCCTGATGATGGACTTCTCGGGGAAAGAGTTTCACGAAAAGAAAATCCCGATTCACCCTACTCCTGGTGAATCCTTCTCAGGCCAGCTCCTAACATTTTTTTTTCACAGTGCATCTCAAGAAGGTCAATTTCTACAACGAATCCGATGAGTTGATGTACCCATTTGATATCACCGGCCATCGTTTGAGAGCAAACCGAATCTTTTTAGTCAGCTAGGAATCACTGGCGTCCCTCCCTCAGATGCTTCCTATGCACCTCCAGCATTAAGGATTCAAAATTCTTCTATACAGTGCTCGTGGTCATCTGTAGATTGTCCTCTACCTGATTTGTGAAATGAAAGTCCGCTCCTTAGCAATCGTTCCTCCTTAGGGAATCAGCTAAAAGCATCGTGAAAGGAGTCCAGCAGTGAGAACCTTTCATTGGATGTTTCGAACATCAGTCCATCGTTCGAGGAAGGAGTTCTTTTGGTTGTATTCAGTTGCCAGGTATTCTTGAGTCAGCACCACTATCTGCGAATTTCCATTGAAGGCAGAAAAAGTGTTCGTAGAAAAGTTGCTCTTAGCGTTTGAAAAGTGTCCATTTCTAACGATCGCAAAAAGGTCCCTACCGTTTCAAAATGCAACTCATTATGGGCCTCATTTTCCGCACAGCTCAAGTTCAATTTGAAATCTGAAGTTTTTTTTTCTTTTCTTGTTTCCTCTCTTCTCCGTTTTCTTCTTCTTTTTTTTCTTTACAAGTCTGAGTTCGTTCAGCATTCCCAAGTAGCATCACAGCGCCTCTTAGAGATTAACGGACAAAATGGGTTTTCATGTAGCTTGCCTTCCATGGGGGAGACTTGCACATGCATACATAGTCTTGCATTCCCAAACAGATCGAAACTCAGTTGCCCTACAGAGAGGAAGAAGGGCAGTGCGTGATGCAGAGTAACTCCCCAGATTAAGGTGCCAAGAGCATGGGAGCATACTGCGAGCTTATGCTCATTAAGATACAGCAGCATGAAGTCGGAGGTTCCAAGATTTAATTTCTTTTATGGACGCACATATGAATTGGATGCCAAGGAAAGGCAGGGCATCTGAATTCCCGTGCAGAACACTTCCTATCCATCCCAGATGAGTTCCGATACCTTGAGCTTCCAAGCAAGCGGTGCTGCACGCTTCTTTTCAGAACGAGTAAAACGAAATGCATATGATCACACTGGTCGAGCAAGATCATGACATTATCTTTTGTGTGTTTGCGTTTTTGCTTTTGGAGCAACAACAACAAGGAACGTGATGCGCATAGTTTTAAATCTTTTTTTTTAATAAGAAGTCGTCATTCTGAGGAGAGCGTCCTAACCTGAAACGTTTACTTGGGGACGGAAAACTCTACTGCACCAATCGTTAGAGAATGTGAGACAGCTCAGCCCAAACCCATCTGACGTCCTTATCTGTCCATCTGGGGTTCTCGTTGTCCCTCATTCTGTTGCTTCCTCAGAGTCTTGCCCTCCATCTAGCAGGAGCCGACCGCTAGCGTTATCCGGCTGTATCTGGCTTTCGGTCTCTTGTGTTGTTCCGCCCGTGATGCATGATGCGTAGATGTACCTGGAGTACCGGATGAACGAAACCACCATCCGGTGCTTTATCTTCTCTGTGTTTCATCCTACTCAAATCCGACTGAAAGACTTGGTGGCGCCGCACCAGGACGCTGTCTTGAATCAACCTGACCATCGACAAGATAGGACTGCAGGTGATCCGGTTTCTCTCTCCGCGTGATCAATTGTGCTCCTCCCATCGGTGTGCTCCGGCACGTCACATGCTCACAACGATGCGTTGGCAGCTCAGGACTTCTTTCGCTACTGCCGCTCAACCTACACTGGATGACTGGATTCGGATACCCCCTTAAGCATGTGTCCTCATTACTGTTAGCCCATCCGCAGATCTCCATACGCCTCATAAGCTGGAATACCAGGCTGCAGGAGATTCCGGAGTCTTGGGCTGCCACTTTGGAAGTGAGTCCAGAGGAGATCTGGCTCCCGCCCAAGGTCTGATACGCAAACTGCTGGGAGATCTCCTGCAGATTTGGACGCAGTGATAGCCGTCACACGCCTTGCCTCAGCATTGTCTGCCCTCAGGGCAGGAAATGACAGCAGCCAACCGGCGGGTTGGAAGTTGACCTGCAAAATGGCAGTAGTCGAGAAACCCCTCGACGGCTGCGGAACGACCGAGCTGGTGGACTCCGCCTCTCCTCGTTTCTGGGCAAAGGAACTGTTTTGGTGGAGTGACCTGCTCGATGTGCCCCCAAAGAACTCGTGGTCCTTTTCCTGTGTATGGACACCTCCGTGTTCCTGCTACGGTGAAAACAGGATGTCTGCTGTTTCTGCACTAAGGATTCTAGTGCAACCGGGGGGAAGAGCAGATATGAAGAGCAGCTTGGAAAACTCACCAATCGTTCGAGGAACTAGATACAAGATCATACTGGCGTGGCTCATTCGCAAGCACCCACGAAGGTGATGGGTCAGCAGAGGTCGCGGCCTAAGTGGCCAAGGTGACGACTCCAAAGACAAAACGCCACTGGCATCGAGGCTCCATCTCGAAAACAGGTTTTCCCACTAAGTATCCACAGGACTTCCCCGAAAGAACGTCGCAATGAGGGCTAGCACTCGGTGCTACGATCGAGTAGCGGCTTCATTGCCACTGACCTTGAACTCATCAGAGGAGAGGATAAGAACACGTGTAAAAAGACCCAACCAGAAAGCAGACCTTCTTGTTACGAATTCACTGGAACAGACATTCAACATCCATCTTGGAAACTTTCATCCCGCGAGCAGAGTGATCCGATCCAGAGTGATCGGAGTAAACGTACCTTGTGCAGACGCGTGACATCAGTCTTTGGACGGTGCAGCTTATGTACGACCCGAATTCCCGCTTCCGATCAGCGTATACAAGAATAATTAGCAGCAGGAATTTATCTTCTGCCCTCAGGAGATTCCTTCCCTTCCCTGATTTCACACGGGATTGGAATCGCTGCCCGCAGAACATGGAACATTCTGACAACGGAGGCGTCTAAGAGCTTGTATCATCCACGGGTCATCAACGCTTAACATTTCACAGAGGTTCTGCTCACCGGGATTATTTATCAGTATCGGATATAAGCAAAGGGCTTGTCTTCGGGAACGAAATCTATTCGCACCACCAGGGCAGCTCCTCTTTTAACCCCTTTTCCTCCTGTTCCATACATCTACTACATTCGGAAATCAAAACTCATCAGTGAAAGATGGATTCCTTCCTTTGAGAGCACGAGGGACGAGCCAAAGCAGAGTTATTCTTTATGCTCATGCTTCAAAAGTTCTAGACAGCATCGACCGTGATGTACCATTTAGCTGGAGTATGAATGAGAAATGAGAAAGTGCATCCAAAGTAATTTCGTGGAGGTCTTGGTCTGTTGGCCGAGCTCTCTGTGGTCTGATGGAGAACCCGCAATCTCCAGTCTGCTGCAACATAGCTGATCCGAAAGCTCTAGCTGGCCTTATCATCTTCGAGCGGAATCCAATGATCATCAAAACTTTTTCAGATCCGAACGAGGGAAGCGATGAAGAGATGCATCCTCCTACGTTCATGCATTACAAAATGGGTGCTGCTTTCCCTCGGAAACTCGGAACGAATATTTTCCAATTCGTGGCTTGAGTCTCCTAGCGACGGAAAAAATGAGTTGCTGGCACGGTGTTTCTCCACCGGATTGAACATTGCAAGACCACGAGTTGGGGGCGCCGCTGTCAGCCGAACCCATCCGCAAAGCAGAGGGTTAGCCATCGGCACCTTGCAGTCAGTTCCATCCGACGATGAGCTCCCGAACAGCTTGCTGCAGTCGGTTTCTCGAGCGAGCTCGAGAGAAACGGACAGCTCCTGGACCCTGCAAGAAGTTCGCGGCTCCTACGTCCTTCGTGCGACAGGGGTGGGTTTACCCCTGGAGCTGCATCAAAGGAGGAGCACGGAGGCAGGGCATTGCCGGAGGCGCAAATGACCCACGGTTTGCGGCTCTTTTTATTCTTTTATTCTTCTTTAATTCAGAGCCACAATTCAGACACACATAGAGGCACCTGAAACTGCTGTCCACCGGATCCCTAGTCAGATTCGGTCCGAGTGTCGCTTGCTCGATGCTTCCATAGAAACGACCACGCGCTTCTTAAGGCTGACTTGTTCCTGCTCTTTCTCAGAGCGGTCAGCTGGAGGGACTCTGACTTCGCTTCCGGGGTGGGCAGGGGGAACAGAGGAAGTCGATTCGGCGGGAGGAACACGTCGACGGCAGGGCTGCCGGAGTCTCCCCAGTTTCGTTTGGCACCAACCCGAAGCAGCTGCTCGATCGCGAAGGTTCCTACCACCCCCTTTGCATGATCCCTCCTTCCTTACCATCACCACTACGCCCACGTGAACAACGCTGGAACGGGTTCTGATTGGTGCCGAAGAGAGTGCATGAGTACGAGCAAGATAGGCAGGAGGTTTCGTTTCTCCAAGGGCCCGAGGACGGGCTTCTGGCTTGCAAAGACATTTTCTTTTTTTCAGGGCCGACTTGACCCGGCTCTTAGCACTCGAATCCCTCACCTGCTTGCGGCCCCATCTCCCGGAGTTCGGACCCTCAGTTTGGACCTTCACGATCCTGCACTCCTCCGCGGTTTTTTGATGCAACCGGAACGAGGTGTGCCCGAAGAACGGAAGGCTTGTCCTCCATGCTTCGCCCGGTGGCACTCTCTCAAAGCCATCTATGTACGCCCACATTAGCGGTTATGCGTCTGCGGCTTCTCTGGGTGTGGCACCTCAAGCGTTGTGGGTTCGAATCCCCACGTGGAGGGATCGACTCCAGAAAAATGGGTGCGTCGTCAGTTTCGAGTCTTGCCGAGAGATGACGCTGGTTGGCCTAACTTGTCATTGGATGCGCCACTGGTTGTGGAATCGGTTACCCCGTTGACTGGCCGGGATTGAAAATCGACCCTCCGGGGTCCTTGCAGAAATCAAGGAGCCGGTCCGTTTTCGCATTCCTCCCCTGCGGTTGTGAAAGAGGGAGACTCTTCGTTCCCAGATTCGGAGTCTCTGCTGTCCTTCGAGGGCACATCTTCCACTCCGGCTCGACCGTCTACGATTCGATAGGATACCTGGGATGGGGTGATACCTCGGATTTCGCTTTCATCCAGAGAATCCCTCGGCTGGATTCAGAGCACTCTCGATGCACATCCTGGACCCTTTGTCGTTCGTGTTCTCGGTCGAGGTGATTGAAAGAGCTGACTTCTGAGCACGCGCCATCTCGCGGAAGATTTGTGCGATGAACACCCCGCGACTCGGTCGGCACGCCACTTTGCTGTCTGAGCGGGAGAGCTCCAGGGATGCCATTTGTGAGCCGTTTGCACGCTCGCCCGCGGCCACGATCTCACTGTGCTCCCCATCAGGGAAAGTTGCGATCGGGTTGCGCCATCGAATAATGCGTGGTCTTCCGTATAGCGCGGATTCGCATGATCGCGGCGAAAAAGGAAACGGGGCGACCTTGCTCGTACAACTCAGTGAATGTGCGTCGTACCGACGCTATGGGTGAATCGTTATTTCGTGATGAATTGCCAGTTTCAGATGTTTTCGAAAGGAGCACGAACACGTGATTTTAGTAGGTTGAATGCGATTCAGATTCCCGTGAACAAATAGTGCGACGGTCCTCCACCCACGCGTTTCGGCAACGTGGGTGAAGGAGAGGAAACTATGGAGTTCTTCAAATTGATCGAATACCAAGGAAAACTCTGAAAGCACTTGATCCTCCAGGTCAAGCAATAAATAAACACTCTTCATGCTTTTTTCCTTTTGTTTCAAAGTGAAATAATTGCAGCCGTACCTCGGCACTCAAAGGCGTGGGAACTCGTCAAACTCAGTACTCGTCTCATCTAGACGAGAAAAAAATGTTCCGACACTCGACGGATGTTCGACACCCCACTCTCATGATGAAACAAGTGAACGCTTTCGCCTCGTGGTAGCTCGTGAACCGTGCCGAACACTTCCATAGAATGCCCCCCGAATCATTCCCTTTTTGTGTACTTTCTATGCATTTTTATACTTTAATCATGAGTCCTATAATAATTAAATTAAAATTCGTTGGGTACTCGTCGGTTTCGGCGCTCGTCACGAGTTCCAGAACGAATTACCGACGAGTGCCAAGGTGCCACTGTATTCCACTGTTATAACGTTTAATAACGCACTGTATCTCCTATGAATGCTATCATATTATTCATGCACGACTCACAGGGCTGCATAACGCCCAAAGCATCCTTTGTTCCTCGGAATCCTACTGTACAGTCGTTTATTGCGACCATTCAGAAAGATGGTTCTGCCACTATATTTCGCTATCCCTTCTGGTGCTGCTCTGAAATGGCAGGCAGCCGTCGGTTCTCAGTCTTACTCGACACTGCTTCAGGATGCAATAGGGCTGCTGCTTTGGGCTGATCAGTTTGGTGCACTGATCACACATCCATGGGCGATGGTGAGGGATCGATCAGTGTTCATGTCAACCAACCAGTGCCCTGGGTCGAATGTGAATGTGAAGTAGATGTTAGGTAGGTAGGGTTAGAGAGTGGGAGGTAGAGAATAGGATAGGCTAGTTTAAATTAGGTTGGTGAGGTTAGGTTCTGTTTAGTTAGGTAGACTAGGTGATGTTGGCTAGTTGGGGTGAGGTTACATTAGGTCAGGTTGGGTGTGCAAAGTGAGGTTATAAGTGAGTTAAAGTGAGCCCTCAACAGAAAGGCTTCATGCCCTTTGATGGAGTTTCGGATCAAAACTGCATCCTACAAATGCGTCTGGACCACTCGAGAAGATGCTCCAAAGACCTATCACAGGTCTTTGTAGATCTGAAGAACCCGTTTGGAAGCATCTATCATGAGTTTCTGCTGGGAACTCTCCAAGAAACGGGAGCAGGAGATGGGTTCGTCAAGGTCATAAAGGAAATATATAAAGACAGCTCGAAATTCATCCAAGTGGAGTCTGGAGTCACGAGACGATTGAAACTACGGCGAAGAGTAAAACAAGGATGCCCGTTGAGTCCATTAGTGTTTATATAGGCCATAGAACCAGTAATCAGACGAACATTGAAGGAGTCATATGGAAAACTGGCATATGGTGACGACCTGGTGATCCTCGCAGATACCGAAGAGGAGCTGAGGAAACGGACATGTCATCTGAAATCTTCATTGGAAAGAACTCACCATCAACCCCTCAACGTGCGCAACTGTATTGTAAGGAGGGAAAACTCCAAAAGGTTTGAAACACCTCGAGTTCTGGATCAATGATGGCCTTATTTCAGACACTGAACTTTCCGAAACATATAGATACCTCGGAAACCGTTTGGAATGGAAATTCTCAATAAGTAACCCATAAAGGAAGACATCTTCAGAAAAGCGGAAGAAATTTCGTCATCTGGACTGTCACCTTGGCAGAAGTTGGATGAGCTAAAGGCATTCTTTTTCTCTAGCCTCATCCATTCTGAGAGGCTAGGGGCGCATCCAAAACCTGACTGGAAGTTTCTGGACATCAAGATTAGACGGCTAGTGAAGGAAATTCTTCATCTTCCTGCAACTGCCTCAAACGAATATATATACGGTGACAGAAAGAAGAGCTCTCTTGGGCTAATGAGGCTAATCCGATGAAGCCGATACCTTCAACATGGATAGCGGTTTCAAACTTTTAACCTCTCCAGACAACATAATAAAGAAACTCGCCAAAAGTTCTCTTCGTGAAGTAATATCAAAGAAAATGCTCCATTCACTCAGGGACGAGGAGATGGCAGATTTCTATCTGGGGAGTGCAATGGGAAGTTTGCAAGAAGCAGCAGCGACATTAACAGTCTATGAGCAGTTGCCAAGAAAGCTTCCAGGCGCACCGAGGCGATATGGGAGTCCAACGAAGGTGAACCCAAAATAAGGATACAAGAACTGATGCCGGACAGCTTCATGAGAAAGAAGTTCGCGGTCGATGTCCGTTCAATCCAATGCGAGAGGACATGGCTTTCTCTAATAGAAAATCACGAAGATCAAGGAAAAGCATGCGCTGCGTTGGACTGCACCAGGATTCTAAGCACTTCCTATCCACAAAGATCAACCAGGCAGGCAGAACAGCCGTGGTGCAATTCTTCATCGAGGATGCACTAGGATCCTGGGATCCCAAGAACAACGCCGTGCTGAGAACATTGAGATTCTACAAAAGCATCGCAAGCAAGATAAGGAAACTGGCCGCATATTCTTGCATAAGATCCAGCAGAGGCTTCTACTAGATGCACAGACTGGGACGCCTAACGGACGATGCGAGTGAACCCATGGCTGAGACAGGATGCCTCTCCAGTCAATCTGTAGTAAGCCGAGCAACAGATGAGAAACAACATGAAAAATAGGAATATCAGGCAGAGCCATCAGTAATGATAAGATAGATGCAGCACCAACTAATTGAATGAAAATGGGGTTATGTTGGGTGCAGTTGGCTAAATGAAGTTAGGATGTGTAGCGCTAGGTGATGTAGGTTATGTTATGTTAGGTGAGGTGTTGTAGCGCGAGGATAGGATAGGTTAGGTTAGTTTATGTCATGCAGGTGGGGCTTTATGGTTTGGTTGGTTAGAGGAAATATTACAGGGTTAGTGATAATTTAGGGAAAAGGACGCAGGTCGACGTAAGTCGTGCGTCATTGCCGTGAGTTTGGCTGCCCGCGAGACGATGTGGCCATGGATGCGCCGCAAGTTGCATGCGTGAGGATCTCTCGTGTGAGCTGCGGGCAGAAACTCGTGTCGATTTGCCACACTAATTGCAAGAATTCGAAATGAGCTGCTGCTCTTGCTCATAGATGAGGTCGTCTCTTGCTCCGCTTCTCGCCTGCACGCTTTTACCCATCCCTCTTGAATAGTTTCTCCATCGGATCGGCCTAACTTTCAGCATTTTGCCTGTTTCCTTCCTGAAGTTTGGATGAAGCTCGGTTAGTACATTGTGTGGTCTGCTGAAAAGGCGAGCGTAAGGTCATCCATTCGGTCTTGCAGAGGAAGCAGGGATTGTAGGGGTACCAAGTTGAAATGAATCATAAAAGACCATTCTGTCTCCTAAAGCGTCGAATGCATCTCCTGAGGCAGCTTGTATCTTCTAGCAAGCACCTGCTAATAACTCCATACACGACTGGAGCGTCTCTTCTAGCTGGCAGGATCCTTTGTGGAGCTCAACCCGTGCAGGCAGAGAGCACTACACTTGGACCTTTTGCATGTGGCCCGCCCACAGGCAAAAGGCTATCTGGTGGTAGGCGATCTACAGCGTGGAGTAACCCGTTGCTGAGAAAGATCTGCTGGGCGACTGGAGCCGAAGGTGCTAAGTCCTAGGATGTTAGCTGTTCCATTACCGAAGCAAAGTGGCAAAAGAACAGGTTAGGGAAATGGGATGATTTTCTAGTAGAAACGGCTCTTCAATTCCTAACCCTTTTGTACTTTCATTAGAGGTTTTCTGAATTTTCAGCACTCCTGTGATTGCGCACATGATTTTGAAACATAGAGCACGTTTTCTGCAGACAGTGCGTGACACTACACTGCTCTTGAAAACACTACGTAATGAAAAAAAAAGAAACGCGTCGAAAAATTATTAGTGTATGTTTGTCAGTAGGAATCAATATGAAGTTTTTCTGTATGAGAATATATTTCTATGTATACTTGCATACGTATGGATGCATGCAGATTGGTAGCATCAGATGGATTGGATTTTGCTCCTGATTTTGCAGATGACGCTACTGGAACGTGAAGAACGGCTGCTTCCACCGTGGGAAACCCTCTAAAAGAGAAGTTCCAAAGTGAGGCAGCTTGGAAGTCTCCCCTGTTGTTGACTGCTGATAATGACGTAGAGGAAGGATACTAGCTGTTGCGCTTTGCGTGAGCTCCCACGTAGCTATTTCTGACCAAGTTCGTTCCCTGTGAATGGCTACCGAGAGTTGCCCCGATGAGGATCCCAGCTCCTCCAAATGGTCGTCTTGGTCCAGGAGAACAATTGAATTTCCTATCTCCCCACCAGCTGTGGTGTCTGGAAACAGGATACGAGTTAGTCGTAGCGTGAAAGAAACCACACGAACCTGCAGCCAACGCAATGCCTGCGATTTTCGAACTGCACTTGCTGATCGCTGCAAGAAATCGTGGACTTCCGAAGTAAGACCCCTGAGCATGGAACACGCCACTTGCAGTCATGCTGGAAACCATGCGAGAAAGTGAGCAGAGAGATGGTCCTGCAAGATGGGAAGTATCCTGCGAGATCACGGGGAAGAAGAAACAGCAGGTATGCTGGAAGGTGTGTCAACTGGCTAACACAGCAGCCCTGCCGCCATCCTACCAATGAAATTCGTAGCTGGAAGAAGCTCCTGGACATTCCTCCTGAAGTGGTAGAAACAACTTCAGTGTTTGTGGACAGCCCCACATTTCCTCGGAGGTGATGGGGCTCGGCATTGCAATTGCTGTCCTGGGAGATCCTATGCAACTACGAGCCCACCACTGGACAAGGGGGAGAGCGGCCTCAGACTGTGCCAAATGCGAGGAAAGGGAAACCTTCCAGCCTCTGTTGTCGGATTGTGCTGTTGCCCTCCTGAGTGTCCGGAAGCGCTTGGCTGCGGTCCTCCCACTCCCGATGGACGACGGCAGGGAGGTCTTGCGGCGCTTCGCGCGCGACTGGAGGTCGCCTGCTGCATCCCTTTCAGCTCTCTGCTGTCTCTGTGGGGTCGTGAAGGCGAGAAGCCTCTCAGAAAAAGGCCAGTCTAATGGAGAGGTTGTCTCAATCGTCTGTTCTTTCCTGAGGGAGGCGACAAGATGGCCACATCTCTCCTAAGAAGAAGAGAAAGTAGCCAACATCCTACAGAGGATACTAAGGACGCAAAGAAGGAATTTGCGATCAGATCCCTTTCCTCCCCTACACATTTTAAGACGCGATTTTTGTATCTCTTCTTTCCTTTTTGTTTACCCCTTTTTAAACCCCTCCTTTGAGGATGTCATCGGGGAAGCGGCTGACGAGAGAAAGCTCCTCGAAGGCATTTCCCTTCGAGGCGGTGCAGTCAACCCACCACGATGGAAGGTACTTTTTGATTTTGTATGTGACTGTTGAGGCATGACCGGGTGGACATGGCGACCGAGTGAGTCGGCCTGCGGCACTCTGGGATGGAAGGTGTGGGTTGCCCGTCACTGTCGCTTCAGGTCTCTGCGCATTGCTACTACCACTGACTGACCACAGAAGCCGGGGACTGCAAGACTTCAGCACGGCTGTTGTAGGCATTTTCTCGGAAGCTGCCTATGCAGGAGGCGCGTCCCTCGCCCGCTATGGAATGTGCCAGCGACCTGGTGGGTTCTGGAAGTCGATCTCTGCGGTGGCTGGCGTCGGGGTTGGCACAGCGGTGCGGCTACAGCGGGCAGGCGTCGTCCGTCTCGAACTGAACAGCTGGATGAACCCAAGGCCATGGTTTAGGGCTAGCTTCTTCGTGAAGTCCATCTTCGGATCGCCGACGGGAGAGAGCCAGGCGGCAGCAGGCCGTGAGCTTCTTGCGGGCCGGGGAGCAGCGACAGCAGAAGGGGAGAACGTAGGGCAAGTTCCGTGAATCCCGGAACGCAAAATGGTGGAACGCAGGTTTTCCTACTCCGTCCCAGAAGCTCTCAGTCACCGCCGTTTTCCAACAACCACCGGTTGTATTCTCAAGGAGGAGATCGCTGGATGAAACACTCTGGAGACTGGGCTCTCCAGGCGGAGGCAAACCACGTTGTTCAAGATTCAAGGTCTTTAACGAATCTCCTCGAGGCAAAACAGGATAAAACGTTGCCAGGAGCTGTGGAATTCTACGCAGGCAACACTGAACGTCGACGAGTGCCTTCACTCTTGACGCTGGAGCCAAAGTTGTCCGGGAGCAAACCTGCCTTCAGGATAAATAATTTGCTCATGGACCTGGACTCCAAAGAAAGTTCCCTGGGAACTTTCCTCATTCCCAGGAAGGATGCTGCCACACTCTACTTTGCTGTACCCGCTCGGATGGTTCACCGTGAAGCCATGAGGTGAATCAGAAGACAGAAAGGGAAACGGTCACTCAAAGTGGGAGAAGACCTGCAGGAAAGAAAAGGAACTTTCGGGAACAGTTCAAAAATGAAACGGGATGGCGCCTGCCTGGAAGCGTTGCGGGACTCTTCATAAGAAGCGGAGAATTTCGGCCACCCTTCCTCCACGCAAACTGCAGGAGGGAAGGCGCGAAACCTAGACGCCTGAGGTCGTCTGTTCCTCGGGAGAGCGCTTCTTCTGGTTTGTTCTCACGGGCGTTTTCACCGCCTCTTTAAGAGCTCATTTGCTGGTTTACGGGTCATCCCCTCGTTGCGGCCTTGAAGGCTTCGTCGCATCGATGAGAGTCTGGGAGTCGTCGCAGCTCGCAGGCGGCTTGCCGTCAGAGGTCTACTCAGCGAAGACTCCTGGAAGGTAGGAAAGTCAACATGCCATCAACAGAAATAGCATTGGGAAAGTTTTGAAAGGCTCAGGGAGAAGAAAGGAAGGGATCACAGGTGCCCCTTTGTCGTCCTCTGCACTGTTCGTAGGAAGCCGGCGCGTTCGTCCCCGTGCAGGGAGAGACGCAGCCGTCTGATGATCATTCTGGAAAAGGAAATCGCTGTCAGGGTTGCATCTCTGGGCGTCTGTCGTCCAGCATTGCCGTGGCTTTTCGCCGCCACGACTCCTGCGTAAGCGACACTAGAGCTGCGATCGTTGGTCCACAGGAGACGCTACGCCGCGAGCGCAGAGGCATCTAGACACGTCTCCTGGGGGATTTAGTGGCATCGCCAATGCACTCTGGAGGGCAGCAGTTCACTCGGGAAGGAAGTGAACCGCAAGGGACAGTCCGATGCAGCAGCCGCGGCGCCGAGTACCGCCCCTTCTCAGGAAGCGCACAGGTGTTCGGAAACACCGCAGACATCTCCACGGCTTCCACAGGGATTTCAAGCTGGTTGCAAAAAGGCAGGCGTGGGTATTTTGACTATTGAGAATATCGGACTGTAGGTGCAGTTCCGACTTCTCTCCCTGTTGGCAAATTGTGGTCTTCCTATTGATGTGCTCCGGCATGTCACATCCGCCGGCGATGAGCTTAAAGCGCAGGACTTTTGCCACTTCTGCCGCACAACCTACGCCGTAGGACCGGATTTGCTACTCAGTAAGGCATCCGTCCTCATTGCTTGTAGCTCACCAGTGGATTTTCTGTCTCCATAATCTGGCACACCTGACAGCAGAAGGCTCTGGAGTCCTGAATGACCAGTTTGGAAATGAATCCAGAGCAGCTGCATGCACTGCAGAAACACCTATACAATCCACTGGGAGGTCTCTTGTAAGCTTGAACTCAATGATCCTGAATAGCCGTCAAAACCTTTGCAGCAGCGCTGTCCTCCTTCAGGGCAAGAAATGACACCAGGAAACCGGTGGGGTGGAAGTTCCCTTGCAACATTGCAGGGGTCGAAGAACTCTGAAGGGCTGGAAAACGAACGGGTTGGTGTCACACCTCGTTTTCGGGAGAATGAACTCCGATGAAGTGATTTGTTCGATTAACCACTCGGACACTCCGGGACATTTATTATGAAAAAATAAGCATACATGTGTAGATTCCATCGGATCTACATTTTACGAAAAGGCTCGGAACCTGCCGAGTAGCCAGCACTAAGACCGGCGAGGTTCTCCTCAGCAGCGGCATAGTGGGAGGTTAAGAAACAAAGAATACAGAAAAAGTGTATCCAAAAATAGGGTGGGTTAAATAAAGGATCACTGAGGGTTGGAGGGTTTCCTCTGTGTACTTTCCAGGATGCTAGCAAGTTCTTTCTGAGTATGTCCCAGGTGAGGCTATCTAGCTACCGCCCTCAGGAAGGGCAGAGCAAAGCAGATAACGTCCCTATCGTGCCGTCTTCAGCTGGAGTTCCTTCAGGCCGCCACAATCACACGTATTCAGCAACAAAGAGCTGCTGGGGATGTGGCAGACGAATGAGCAATCAACACGGTCCTGGGATTGTTCTTCAGCGCTCGAGGCCACTCAAGGTCTTCCTGTGGTCTTCCACTGCAATATTCCTTTCGGTGGGACACCTGGGGTCGCAGCGTCCGTTAGCTGGCCCGTGGTCTATTCACCTAATTCCTTCGCTCTTCCGATCTCGCATCGGATCTCACATTTGGCCGGCTGGTTACTGCCCAAGTGCTCCCTGATGGAGAGCAGTGCCGCAAATAGCGAGGGTTTTTGCACCCAAGTACACGCGGTGCGCTGCACGATGTCGTCCTGCTGCATGCGGTTGCTGTAGACAGAGTGCAGCAGTCGCTGCCACGTCCCCGGGCTCTCTTCGTTGCTTTTGGCTCATGTGAAAACGATTTCCTGCAGCCAGGCACTACCGTTCACGGGCCGGCAGAAGATCCAGTTGTTGGTCCTGGTCAGTTTGACCACTCGCCGGGGCTCCAGTCCGCAGCTGAACATGTTGCGTAGGCACTGCCATTCTAGGAACCAAGACAGTTCGGCGTAGACGGTGACTCGCTTCAACAGTCGTAGCGCGGGCTCGCATCACTTCGAGCGGCAAATCTTCGCCACTAAGCCAAACGCCCTCCACGAGAGCTGCCGCTCGAGGTGCTCCAGCGTCAGGAGACAGAGGCCTCCGTCGCGACGAGGAGCGCACAAGTCCTTCAGGAGGACTCGGGATCCCCACAAAGAACTCGTGGTCCCTTCCCTGTGTGAGGGCACCTCCATGTTCCCATTACGCTGGAAACTGGACGCTCTGCCGTTTCGAAACTGGGGAATCCAGTGCAATCGGCGAAGATCCCTGGTTGCCGGTGAAGCTGTCTCCCCGAACTGTTGAAGGTGCAGGGCGACAAAATCGCTTCCTCATATCCTGTCATCTCCTGTTGGACTGCAGTTCCTTGCAGAACTTGTGGCAGAGACTTGCTTTGGAGGACCCCCAGCTCCGGACTTGCTGCGACTCTTCACTGGAAGCGGGCTGAAGAAGAGTGTGTGATTGCAAGAATCCACTGCAATCAGCGCCATGTTGGCCTAACCACCAGCTACCTCCTTCACTGCAGCGGAGTCCTCCGCTGTCAGGATACATGGCACCTGCCTACCGGCGAAGGTTTCCTGCGAGATCTCCACCCGCGAAAAGTTTATCGGTGGCTGGAATCCTCGTCAGCTGACTAATGCGGCAAAAGAGAGAACCGTCTCCAAAGGACTAGAACGCTTGGACGAACTCATCTCCATTCAGCCTGAAGAGTTGAAAGTAACTTCCGTGTTTATAAGAAAGAAAGCTGCTTTTCCTCAAATGGCAGCAATCGGCGCTGCCGATACTGCACTGGGGTATCTCTTGCAATGCGCGCCGGTACAACTGGTCCAAGGGAAGCGCATCGTCGAACTGTGCCAGGTGTGGAGAGATGGAGACATTTTACCACCTTCGGGTCTTTTGGGAACGTCCGCGTCTCTTCCTCACCCCGTGGACGATTCCAGAGACTCTTTGAGACCCCTCTTCGTGCGGGAGGCCATGACGTCCGCAACCTTAATCGCAGCGCTGTGCTGAGTGCGCCGTATCGTCGTGGCAAGTGCAACGCCGAGGGAAGCCGAAGCGACGGAGGGGCTGTCCTGCATGCCATCCGCTACCTGCAGATAGCTCTGAGGTGGCCCCACCTCGGAAGGCAGAAGCAGGAGCTCGCCGGCATCCTTCAACGGATGCAGAGGCTTCACCTATCACAAAATGCGATCCCCCTTCCCCCCAATTAATTTTTTCTTGTTGTTTTGTTGATCTTTATTGTTTGTTATAGTTTGTTTTCTTTTTGTTCTAATTTTGTTTCATTCCTTTTCTTCTTGTTGCACGTGATCGACCCCTTCTTTTCCCCCTCTTTTTCCTAATGTAATAATTCGAATCGGTGGACCTTTCGGCCCCATCGATTCCTGCAAGAGGAACAAATGCTCCGGCACATCCAGGTGTGAAACCAGCTCCATAGTGACAGCCCCGTGTCTTGGAGTCAGGTTGGAAGCGAAGAAAGGCCACCAGTATGACAGCAGCCCTTATGAGGGCAGCAGTAAGGTGGCCTCATCTGCCAGAAGTCTCCAGAACATCGCCACCGTCCAGAGCAACTTCTAGAAGGAAAGGGAAGCGGCAAGAACTGTGGCGGTAGGGTCCAAAACTTTACCATGTCCTGCATCACTATCTCTAGTGGGCGTGGTAACTGATGCCGCAGGGGGTGAAGATCTTCAGAACGCATTCCCAGGGTTCAACAGCCTCCTGCCGCCAAGCATTGTAGTTCATTGGGCTGTAGGAGATCCACGTTTAGACTACCACTAGAGAAGCGAGTTGCCTGTGTGGGAAGTCGATACCCCGCATTCTGTTGCGGGTGCCCAGAAACAGCGAGACCAGTGCTTCGCTGCTGGAGCATCTCTGCAGGATGACACATGCAGACACACAGATCGGGAAAGTCCACAGCTTGTCTTAGAGTATCAGCATTCAGAACAGCACTTGTAGCCCGATCCTCTCCAGGATCAAGATGTCCAAGCCGACATCCCGCCGCGGAGTCCTGAAGGCGGATCCTGGACCTCGAGGATTCCCAGAGAGCTCCTCAGCAAACGCTAAGCCCACTGTTTCTCCTCGTAGGGGGGTTGAGCAGAAACAGGAAACAGGAGGCGGAGGAGGGGACCAGGTGTTCTACATAACAGAGTCCTCAGGTGGCTTCTCATGCACTGAGTCCTACTTGTCGTCGCAACGTGATGTTTTGGGGCAGCATACTCGGAAGCGTCTCCCTTTGTATTTTTAGACTGCCTTATTGCTCCTCATGCTGTACGCGCGTGTTGAGGTCACGCTGCAAATCCGTACTCGAAGAGGGCCAGTTTGAAGCGGCTCGAAGCTACGCCAAAAGGAACCCGAATAATAAGGACGAAGCCATCATGATTGGAACCACCAAATGGGTGGGCTGCAGCCTGACAAGATGAAAGTAGCAGCTTGGCAGCGTCCTTGAGTGGTGCAGAGAGGATGTCGCGCACGTCCCGCGACGGTCGTGCGCCCGCTCTGAGAAAATTCGTCCTTTGAGTGGCGCGTTCAACGTCGAAGCAGAGGGTGGATGTTGAGCTCACTCACAGAGTAAGGCAGTTTTCCAAGTAATCTTTGCACACAAGATATATTAGGGATGCACGCGAGCGAGGCGAGCAGACCGTTCAACATCGCCCAGTGGCTTCTTTTCCTACCTCTTGAATACCCAGCAATCCTTCTGAAAAGGGTCTTACGTAACACCAGAAGCGGAGTGGAGACCGAGTTCCTCTTCCAGCTCGTAACGAGATCAGAACTTTCGTCCATAAAGTGGGGGATGAGACTTTGGGAAAGTGGGGCAGCTCTCTGCATAATGAAAGCGGCTCTCTTCCCGGGATGACTTTTTCAAAATCGGCTGCTTGCTGGCTTGAGGGCGCTTAAAAAAAAAAAAACTGCAACTTTCGAAGATGACAAATCGCTCCTAGGATGCTGTTTTAAAAGGCATCGAGCCCTGGGCAAGGGGTTGGACTTGTTGGGAATTGGATGCCCGAATTCGTTGATTTATCTTTTGGTTCTTTTAATAGGTTGGCTTTGCGAAAGCGTGATGGTAACAAATGGCTCCAGAGTGCGGTCTTCTAAACCAATTAAGGGGGGAAAAAAAAATCGCAGAAAAACCTTCAGGTCCTTCGATGGAGCGGATGCTGTTATGAGGAAAGCCCTCTCCTTTCCATCAAGAGCGAGTTTCAGTGACATCCCCGGATTCACAGCATGGATAGCGTATACACAGTGTATGCAGTACAGGACTCGGCATTCAAAACCTGTCCGACTTTCGGTACTAAAGTTTTTCACCCGCTCATGCCGAGGTGTTCATTTTCTAAAATATAAACCTCCTGGGAACACACTGGTTGCCAACCGAAGACAGCAAGACACGAAGAGGAGGTTCCACCGGTACTCAGGCCAGGAAAACGGAAAGTCCGGAGCGGGGCAGGGACGAGAGAACAACAAAAACAAAGTGGGTGGTGGGAGGGCCAAGGATCTTTGTTTTCGCTCCGTATTCACCAAGGTAAAAACTAAAAGCGCTAAGAAAGTTGCAGAGAGAATGGGGATGGGAGATAAGAAAAAAAATAATAAAGGGAGGAATATGACAAGGATCACCGAATCCTCCGTTTCCATCAACTGGTGGAGGATGCTGGTGACTAACTTTGCTGCGTGATGGTTTCCAGCACCAGTGGGGTCGCAATGATGACACAGATGCAACCCATGGTTGCAATGAGAGCTCCCGTTGAGAGGACTCTCGGCGCAAAGAACCGCGGCAGCACCTCTCGGAAGATGTCGTCTTGGTGCTGCAGTGCTGTTGCCAACCTCTACCACAGTCCCTAGAGGGTACTGCAGCCCAGAAGACCAAAGGGAAGGGATCACAATTTCTTCGGGGGAACACTCAGAAGTTCGCTCCACCGAAGGAGTCCCTTCTCCAAAGCATGCGGAGTGGTAGCATCCACCATCTCACCCGTCTTCCAGGCACCGAAGAGTCCGGTTTTTTTCACGATGGTACAGGAAAACTTTCAGCTATCCTGTAGGATACTGTCATCTCTTGTCTTGAGAGCAGACAGCTCTGCGTCAAGGGTTGTGGCGGTAGGGTCTAAAACTTCACCACATCCAGCATCACTATCTCTAGTGGGCGTGGTAACTGATGCCGCAGGGGGTGAAGATCTTCAGAACGCATTCCCAGGGTTCAACAGCCTCCTGCCGCCAAGCATTGTAGTTCATTGGGCTGTAGGAGATCCACGTTTAGACTACCACTAGAGAAGCAAGTTGCCTGTGTGGGAAGTCGATACCCCTCATTCTGTTGCGGGTGCCCAGAAACAGCGAGACCAGTGCTTCGCTGCTGGAGCATCTCTGCAGGATGACACATGCAGACACACAGATCGGGAAAGTCCACAGCTTGTCTTAGAGTATCAGCATTCAGAACAGCACTTGTAGCCCGATCCTCTCCAGGATCAAGATGTCCAAGCCGACATCCCGCCGCGGAGTCTTCCAGGCGGATCCCGGACCTTGCGGGTTCCCAGAGAGCTCCTCAGCAAAAACTGAGCCCCTCAAACACAGCAAGCACTCCGTCTCGTAGAAGAACTCAAGTAGATACTGAAGTGGTCTCTCATATAGTGCGCCCTACCTTTCGTCGCATGGTGAAGTTCGAGGGCTGGCTGCTTTTAAGCTATGTTGATGCCGTGTGTTGACGTCACGCCGCCGATTCGCTCTCGAGGAAGCCGGTTTTAAATGCTTTGCTTTCTATAAATCTGAATTTTCTATAATTATCTGGGGACAGTTTATAATTGTAATTTCTATAACGAAATGCAGATTTGTGGCATGACGTCAATGTGCATATTTGTATGGACATACATATGCATATTTGTATATAGAGAGATAGATCACCTCCTGCTGTATTTATGCACAAGAGCTTTTTAGAAAGGGTTGTGTATTTTTCCCGAGATCCTGAGGAGCTCTTCGTGGTTTATTAGAACGCTACTTGCATAAGGGTTGTAACTGATAGCTGCTTGGGTCACACCTGACATCATCAGCCACGCAGCGCCGCGGGGTCGGCCGCCAACGCTGGAGGGAGATGCGCTGGAGAGATTGCCGTAGGTGGAATTTTTCGCAAACGGCTGCCTTGGAGTTCAGCTAACCTCTTTCCACCTCCTTACGAAGCCGAAAAGAACGACTTCTCCGAAAAGTCCCGTGGGCAAGGACGAGGTCCTGGGTGAGTCTAAAAGACCTGCTGACTCTGCATCGCGATGCCGGACTCGGAGTGCTGATGCTGGATAAATTGCAAGTTCCGGTCCTCTTTCTCAGACTGTCGCGGACAGTGTTCTCCGGTATTCTCTGGTAGTAGGCTGCAGGTGTGTGTGCGTGGGTCTCTTGGACCAACCCAGAGCAGCTCCATCCCAGCGGACGACTTGGGACAGAGCCCTTTCAAGAGCTGCGACGGAGAAGTGGGAACGCGCCAACGCCACCCTTAAAGCCGCAGTGAGCTCCTCCGCTTGCGATGGCGCCATCCTACAGGCAAGGTAACGAGAGCTTCAGCAAACTGGAGTCTGAGGAGACTCCTCGGAGAATCACTGCGCCTCATCTTACTGACGAAGGAACACCAAATATCCCTCCCAAAGCAACTGTTTGCCCGACTGAGGTTTGCGGAATTCCAATGGGCGTTCTGGAGATGCCTGTAGCGATGATGAACAGCTCACTTCTTATCCCCAAGTGAAGTATCCGCAGTCCGGCAGGAGGAGTGGGCAGTTTCACCCTCTTCTTCTCCTCCCTTCCACCCCAGACCCGACACTAGTGCTTTCCCCCCTGTTCATAAAATAGAATTAGGCACTCTAATATAAATAATGGATATTAAAAGTAGGGAGGAAGACTTATATGAATTGGTGGTAATGAGAATTATTAGGGGAGTTTGCTTAATAAATGATAATCCTCGAGAAATTCACTTTTTTGGTGTTTGTATATCGTTGATTTGATTATTAAGGAGTAATTAATTTTCTTAATAAAGAGTAATTAAAAGTTTTAATCAAGATGCAGGATGAAAAAGAATAATTAGTGAGCTACAATGTTTTAGGTTTGGATATATGCATGTAATTTTATATTGAAATAGAATTTAATTGTAAATTCATTTAAGAGAGGTAGATTGAATATAATAATCATTGAATACAAATCGCCCATCGCTCTGATATAAGGTTAGATAAGTCGTAACATAGTGGATGTACCGGAAGGTGTATCTAGGCGAGGGGGTAATTTATCTCCCTTGCGAGAGAACTCAGCTCAACCCAGCAGTCAAAACAGGCCCCCACGGAAAACCGAATTCTTGCGATGGAAAACGCGAAAACTTGCTGGCGGGCGCTAAGCAAACCTCTCGACTTGGCTCAGCCCGGGACCTCTCTCCATCTGCAGCCCGGCCTATACGACTGGGGCGGCGGCCCAGACTTCCTTGACTTTTCACTTGCTCACTCTGAGTCAAACCCTGTCACTTCGCGACACACGTGCCTTGAGGTATGGTGACGACACGTCAGAGAATTGCTGTGGGTGACTCACTCCGAGGTCACACGATTGCTGGAGAATGGATTACTACAAGGCAGAGGTTAAGAAAGGTCCAATCAAGCTGCTACAGAGGTGCTTTGAGGCGTTGTGTAGTCAGGTCAAGGATTGCTGGAGGATGGGTCACTCCTCGAAACCTTCCTTCGCATCGAAGAGAAGCAGCTGAAAGCCGCGATCTAGTTTGGAGGTCGACTGCGAGTATGGAGAGGGAAGAAGCGGGGCATAGCTACGAGCCACGAGTCCTCAGCCACTCCCGTAAAGGAGAGATGACGAATCGAAGAAACAAATAGGAAATGCGGCGGGATTGAGGGTCACCTGCTCTTTGGTAACCTGCTCACAATGCGGGCGATACACTGCTTCGTTCGCTGCTGCTCCTGCCCTCCAGAAAGATTTGATGCTGAGGGGAGAAAGGCGCCTCACATCCACGAGCTTTCCACACCTCCACCGGATTTCTCTGCCCAGCAGAGGCGGGGATGCATGCCGACCGGAAGGCGGACTGACCTGTCGGCAGTTCTCCCCGAAGGCGGCAGGAGGCCGTCTTCAAAGAGGTGACTTTGCGGTGTCGAATCGCCCGTGGGAATGGCCTTGCGCCTGAGTACTGCGTGGCAATGTTTCGGCAGTCGTCGCCTCCCTCCTTCCTGCTCTTGAGGTGGCGCTCTCGTGCTCAGTATGTCAGGTACCAGATTTTCCCAAGAATGCTTCGGATAATCCCCATGACCACCGCCGTCTTCATCAAGGACCCGCCTTGCATTGAGTGGACGAGCATAAGTACCAACACATCCTGGCGGAAGAACATCGGCAGGACTCGATCAGACGCGAGACGGCGCGCACTGTGTGGTGTACTCGGAAAATGCGCAGCAGACACCCTGGACGAGTCATCGCCACATGGCGGCGCGCGCAGAGAGCGAGTTCGAAAACAACCGCTGCGCGCTTACGCCACTCGCGATCGACGGCGGCCGCAGCGCTGACTGACGAAGACTCCGCCAGCTTCGGCCTGTCGCTGCAGGGAGACGATGGGCAGGACGCTGCAATAGCAGAGAACTGAACCATTCCTATGCGCCCTCAAACAAAAAGGATTGGGTAGGGGGCGATATCTCTGAGGGAGCGCCGGATTCTCAGGTCCACGTGGCTGCTGTCTGCGCGCGCGGCACCGGATGTTGCAGTTTCTCCACGTGAGGGATCGACGTGGAGAAATTGGGATGATTCGTGAGTTTCAATTTTCTCCGCAAGATGACGCTGGTTGGCCTCGGTTGGTTTTGGGGGCGGCACTGGTGGATGCCGGTTGCCCCCGCTGAGTCACCGGGATCGAGAAGTTCACACTCCGGGGTTTTTTCGCGAATCATCCTTGGCGTCCTGGCGTCATCTTCCGTAACTTGCACTTTGAATGTGTCGGTTTGGATAAACAAATCTCGAAGTGGACTTCGAGGCGAGCCGAGGAGGAACAGCAGGCGAGCAGAAGTTGCGTTTTCCTCATACGCGTACGGATGGGGGGGCGCGTACCAAGAGGTCATTTTCCTTTTATCGGGTCAGTTCCCTCAGACGAGAGCTGTTTTCCTCAACGAGCACGAATTGGATAGAATCCGAGTGTCCATCTCGCAGCCAGGAAGCTGCCACAAATAAACGAACTCCAAGGTTCGCCGCGTGCATGTTTGGGATGCAGTGATGAGGTTGCTCATAGCAACTGGACTGTTAATCGATAGTGCCCATCAGTAGGGGGACTGGAGGCACTTGCACTCCTGGCAGCTCACTGATTCCTGGCTGGTGCGAATACCGGGTGGGTTTTCCACGTACAAGGATGGATGGCCACAGATTACTGGAAAGGATGTGTACATGGATGGATTGGCTTCCGAGAACCTCGAAACCTCCTTGTAGACCTTCGAATGTGCAAGGCATCGACTCCCTTCCTCACCACTGGCTACCCAAAGCAAGATGACAGGCACATAAAAAAGTGAGTCCGCCGAACGGACTGCCAGAACGACGTTGAAAGACGAACCAGCAAAATCGGATGTAAAAAACGCGAAGCCGGAAGGAAAATCTGGTTTCAGAAGACAGTGGAAGATCCAAGCGCCCCGGCCACCACGGCATGCAGCGAGAGGTCGCACCTCCGGCCACACATTTCATTCGAAATAAAAGCAGTCCAGATGTGAGAACTTCGCTTCTTCATCACGAATTCCATGCGACCGAGATGGTTATTTTGCAAATCCACACAACGCACTGCCTTACCACGCGCGAACACACGAAAAGCGAACGTGCACGGTGGGCACGTCGCGCATGTGCGTGCACGTGCATATCGCTGCACGTGGCTCCGAGGTAACCGGGGAGATCTTGGAAAACCACACACCCTGCCTTCTGGGACAGGAAAGTATCTGGCGTTTCTTGCTCAAAGCTTTCTGATGCTACGAAGAAAAAACAAACAAACAAAAGTTGCAGTCGCAGCCGCAAGTGGGTTTTCTTGTACCTGTTGAGTGACTTTACAGGAACGCTGAAGCTTTTAAGCAATCCCAGAAGTAGGATCTCGTGTACGAAGTTTCCACGCCCCGCGTCTGGCACGCATCCACTCTTTTCCCTCTGTCTGTAGGCGGTTGGGGCAGCCATAAAATTTCGTCTTTACCGATTTCACTTGAGTGGACGATGTGCGTCCGTTTTCCGAATTTTCCCCAACGACCTCTTCGCATTCTTCCAAAGGATGTCCGGAAGCGGAAACGTGCTCTGCTTCCTGAGTGACCAGGTCCACTCTCATTTCGAAGGAAGCATTGAACGTATTGAGCGCAAACAAGATTTTCATTTCAAAGTATGGCTCCGGACGAAGAGAGCCGTTGTGTAACCTGATTGCACTTGATGCACATGGGCACTCTCATTGGCACGTTGCAATGTTGCCACCATCGGTTCACCTTGGCATTTTTTGTCTCACGATAGGCAACGGGTGCGGATTAGAAATGTGACGAATCTGCCACACATTTTTCCTCGCGATAGGCAGCAGTTTTCTTTTCTTTTTTCTTGTTTTTGGTTCGCAAAGTGCTGACGAACCGTTCGTTTCCTTAGAAGGGGTTGACTAAGCTCTTTAGCGCTGTTCATGCCATCCTAGGGTGCGTGTAAGTCGTCAGTGAGAGAGTGAGTCAGTAGGGACCGTCCTATGAAACAAGGAGGGCTCCGGAGGAAAGAGTCTCGCTCTTACGCTTGGCAGGTAGACGAACTGAACCGAAGTAACCGTCTCTCTGGATGTGTCCGAAGAGGACCCCTTGTTCTCCCCGGAGGGATTCCACAGAAGGGGTCGTTCTTCGTTTCGAGGGAAGATCCGCTCCTGAATATCTTCTGTGGAGGGAGCCGCAAGGGATCCGCCCCTTGGCACTCCTCCTCTCTGAAGAGAATAACTCTAAAGCGAACAGCGCGCTTCTGTCTAACACTCTGGAAATCAACAACTCAAGATGGGTTGATCTCCAGAGTACTCTCCAGAACGGGCTCTATGGTACGCGATTAAGAGTCCCCGCAGAGAAGGGGGGTATGGCTCCGTTTTTACAATCGAAGGGGCGCCCCAAAGGGAATGGTCTCCTTGACACCAAGAAGGATCTCGGGGGGTAGACTTCCAATCCCGGTCGGTCAGTGGGGGTTCCCGGCTTCCACTAGTGCCGCATCTCGAAGCCTTCAGGTCAACCAGCATCATCCTGAGAGGAAACCCACGAAGCACCCCAATTCTCGGCATCGACCCTTCCCTCCATGGAGTTCGAACTCGCGGTGCTTGGTGCCACAAGCAGTGGCCGGAGCCACGGCCAACTTTTAGGCTTTGAACTCGAAGCTTTCAAGAGTCTCTTAAAATTCTGGAAGCTGAGTCCAAGGTCGGTGGATTCGCACCAAGTCAGGGCTTTTAATCTTTCTATCGCTGTTTCGCAGAGATACGCTTTTTCCATGGAGGCGGGTGTGCGCTCGCGAGTCAAGTGAGGTCAAATCACTCGGAAGGATCGCGGTCCAGTGGAAGGAGGGGAATTTCGCTCCTGAGATTCTAGGAAAGAGGAGCGCGAGCTCTAAGGGAAACTCACGCGGCGACGGCTGCCCAGCAGCCGGACCCCAGGCGGCGGCAGGTGACGGAGCGCACTTTTTTGTGGTTTCCAAGCGAACGACTCCTCGAGAGTGACCGCATCAGAGGGAACGATAGCCATATTTAGCCGGAGGTTCAGGGACTAAACATGAGCTGGAGGAAATCAGTGATTGAAGAAGGGGAACAGCAAACAAATCGACTCTTCGGCTGATGCTCCACATCCTTGAAAGATCTGATGATGGAATTCAAGAAGCTGAATAGCATCTTGAAATCAGTTCAGCTGAAGAACAGATCAGAAAGATATTGCCGTAGTGGGGGCGCAATTTGCAGTTGTAGTTGCTCCTCTTCACGAGGGAAGGAAGGCTCGCCTTCAGGTCGTCCGTTCCCTGTGCGAAAGGAGTCAAATTCAAAAGGGAGATGTTGAGCGGAAACTGGAAACCCCGCTCATCTCGAATGGCGAAGAGTAGAGATGGATTTTCAACGGCTGGGGAAATCCCGGCGGCATTTTCCTGGGACATGGTTATAAACACGTGGTTTCCAGATTGACAGTGGCTTCTGGCTCCCATTCGTGGAGAAGAGCCGTCAATCCGGGTTACCGAAATTTCCCAAAGTTCTCCGATTCCGGGAATGGACGTGGTTTGCCCCTTAGGCGGTGTCACCCTGGAGCGAGTGGGTGCAACTGCCATCGTCGGGAAGGCCGAAGCGCTTCCCTTCAAAGTCAACAGAATTCTCAGCAGCCGAAGCGGGCGTAGAAGCAAGAGGATGACGGACGTAGAGTTTCTTTTAGGATAGCAAGAAAACAGATCGTCCTTGCAGTGGATGTTCTTGCACAGCCGCGGTCTGGTCCTCTGAGCTGCCTCTGGTCCTTTTCAAGGATCTTTTAGTGCAAGCAGACAATGACATGAGCAAGTTTCTACCCGGTGACGCCGGGACCTTTATTAAAAAAAAAAAATAAACCTCAAGTCAGAGGAGAACACTGTCCCCTGAATACAAGACACGCCCACAGAAAAAACAAGTTCATTGGGGATGAACACCGACTAGCATACCGCCTTCTATAAAAGCAGGAAATAAAGGGAGAGGACAAAAAATTAATGAAAAAAGATCGGCGGGTAGCGACGGGGGTCTTTGGTTTTAATTATTCCCTTCCTTCTAGAAGCAGCTCCGTATGGTGGGGATATTTGATGATTTCCTCTGACGGTTGAAGCCATTTTGCAGCCGTCCTCATGCATCAGCTGGTTGCAATGGCCCCTCCTCCTTCATCCCTCCTTGAGTGAAGAAGCGCCTCAGAAAATCAGAAGCGAGGATGGTCCTGCAGTCGATGGAGCGCCGAAGGGAGACTCAACCACATCTTCAGGGGCATTGCAGTCCAGCAGGAGCCTGGTTCGAACAGAAATCTCCCTCGAAAACCAGGTGCTGCTCTGATTCCACTGGAGTCCCCAATGCAGAAACAGCAGGACATCCCATTTTCAACGGAGCGGAAACATGGAGTGCCCACACACAAGGAAGGGACCACGAGTTCTTCAGGAGGCCACACAGGGCAGGCCATTCCACCAGAGGAGTCCCTTTGCTTGGAAACGAGGAGGGGGAACGTCCAACAACTCGCTCGTCTTGCGCCAATCGACGAGTTTCTCGATTCCTGCAGCTTTGCAGGAGACCTCTCATCCTGCCAGCTGGTTGCTTCCATCGTTTGCCCCGAGGGCAGACAGTGCTGTGGTGAGGGGTGTGACGACTGCCTGGGACCACTACGTCCAGTCCTGCAGTATATCACGCACCGGCTTGCTTAGGAGTTGCAGCGGTCGCAGTTCCTCTGGGTGCACTTTCAGAGTGCCATCCATCCGCCAGGCGTTCCAGTTTTAAAAAGGGATACCAGGTGTGAGGCCTGATGCCTCAGGGAGAAGCGGAATCCAGTCCCCCTATGTGGGGAGGCTACACCTTTCTACAGTATGGATACTTTGGAACGATAGGAGGTCCCGAGCACTGAGATTCTTTTCTGACTGGGGTCTTCGCCTCATGAGCTCAAGACTGGACTATCAGATTCTTCAGGTCGCTGCGATTGTGTCGTGTCCTGTGACAGAAGGTGTCGTGGTGACTTCGCTGAGAAACTCAGATGGAAAGCGACCTAGGAACCTTTCTGCGTGTCCATAGACCCGCTAGACCACTTTGAGTCTTTCTGGAAGACGCAGAGCAATCAGGAGCCGTCCTCCGTCCCTCCTCAAGAGTTCCCTGTCTCGGGAAGCTTCCTGGAACGCGGTCTTTTCGAATTGACCAGGTTCCGTTCCGTTCGCCCGGGGGCTCAGAACTCGCAAGCCTCCAACGCTTCTTCGGATGAATTCATCCAGATGCCGGATGCTGGAGATGCTCGTGACCTTTTCTACATTTTGACAGCTTATTTGTACGTTCTTTTGCTTTTTTTTTAAAATGCGCGCTCCGGCATCCCTCTACCAAACAGGATCCAAAAACCTCATTTGCAGCTTCCTCAGAAAACTCATCTGCTGCACGCTGATTCATGAGCCGTGATATGGCGCTCACTTCCTGGTCTCTTCGCGACCTTCCGATACCAACCGACACCTGTGCGTCTTGTCCTCGCTCCAGCGTCAGCCGACAAGGGAAGATCAACTTACCTATTTTTCAGTTCTGATGCCGGATGCGTTTCGTCTCTCTGGGAAAGACCCGAGAGATCCCCAGCATCCCTGCGGTACTGTGCTATTGCCACTGCCGCTCGGAGATGACCTCTTGACGATCGCGGCCATGTTTTTCTTCGCTCCTGCTACGCTGCAGATGGAACCTGCTGAGGTTCACCTCGTCAGCAGAGGAAAAGGGGAGCAAACAAAAATGAAATACAGTGAAATAAAAGTACAGTGATACCTCGGTACTCGACGGCATTGGAACTCGTCGGGCTCAGTACCTGTCGCATTTTGACAAGAAAAAATGTTTCGACACTCGTCGTCTTATGCTCGGAATTCGAAACCACACTCTTGAACGCTTTCACCTCATGTTAACTCGCTAACACTGCCAACGAACACTTCCTTAGGGTCTCTCTCGAATCATTTCCTTTTTGTGTGCTTTCTATGCAATTTAAGCGTGAATCATGGGTCTTAAAGTGGTTAAAAATGATACCACGAAACCTAGAAAAGAACTCGTTCGGTACTCGTCGGTTTCGGCACTCGTCACGAGCTGCGAAACGGTTTGCCGACGAGTACTGAGGTACTAATGTAATATATAAATATATAAACAACCTCTGGGAGGACTCCAGCTGTTGCACTACGGATCGGGTCGCCGATCACACATGTTGCGACCCGATCCCTACTCACAGACGCTGAGACATCGAGTGCCCCACCGAAAAGACTTGCGCTGGAGCGAGATACTGGGAATCCCCCGGAGAGCCCTTGAGTGGTCCCTGAAGATCACGGTCTGCTGGAGGACATTCTGTGTGTCCTTGTCAGGATGCCAGTGCAAGTTCCTGCCGAACGACTCCCAGGTGAGGTCACATTGCTGCGATTCTGAGGAATCAGACTGCAAGGTGGATGGTGTTCCTGTCGTCTTTAACTCCTCTTGCGTTGATCCAGGCCTCCGCGATCCCTTGCAGATGGCAGAGTGCTGCCAGCTACGCAGCCGGTCTGAGGGCGTCACAGGCACTTCGGAACGTCTCTCGGGTTGCCCGTAGAGGTCGCGGCAAAGCATTCCCGCAGGAGCCAGAGGGTGACACAATCATCAGCAAGGGGAGGAGGAGGAACTCTCGTTCTCCGCATCTGCCACAGTTCGGCTTCACTCCCCCATGGCTCGAGTGACGTCTCCAGGCAACAGCGGCGTTGCCAGCTCCTGCCACTTAATAGGGAAAGTGAGACAGCTTCTTAGAATTGGGAGAGCTACTCGAGGTCTTCTCGCGGGAAATTTTTAGTAACTCGCGCCAGCTCAAGGGTCCTTTCGATGGAGCACTCGGGGGTTGCGGTGTCTGTGAGCTGTGACGCGACCCTGGGTCCAGGTCCTTCTTCCTGGAGTCGCAGCAAAGTCAGAAGGTGCAGAACAAGAGCGACCTTTGGCTAGGAGCTTAGCTACCAGCCTTGGAAAACATTACCAATACATACAATGTAGTCCTCATCATCATCACTTAAAGAGGTACATTATTGAAACGGAACGGCGCAACCATATGTAAATCTTGGAAAGATAACTACAGTATGATTGAATTCGCGGAAGAGATGCGTGGAGCATGGATAAATTTGGAACGCTTCGCGGTTTGGAAGGAAGATCGAAATGAGCAAAAGATTGGAATCCGTTGGAAAGAGAATGAAGAAGGCGAGCGATACTTCCGGTTACAGCTTCCGAGAGTCCCGTCCACGCGTACGGTGCATGCCATTTTTTAAAAAAGACAAAAGAATCACGTACGTTGAAAGTTGTACGCAGTATTCTTTCGTTCGATGGCCTCCATCTGCCTCTTTGATCCTGCGTGGAAGAGCAAGGGCTAGTTCCCCTGGGACGTTTCGCCTGCGAGGGAGGAGAATTAGGCTGCCGACTACCTAACCGTTAAGCAGGGGGGAAGGTGGGAGCATCGAATTCGCAATTCTGAGATCTTCTGAATTGGAGCCGGCTCTCCTTTTAGAAGATCCAGCGTAGGGAAGCACAGTCCACCATCCTTATGTGAAATACGCAAGTCCTTGAATCGAGCTTGAGACCTCCCTCTGAGTCATAGGTCTTTTTTCAAAAGGAGCTCGGAATGCTGAGGACTGCTTGCAGCCACCCTCACACGAGGCTCTCCCTGGCTTTTTTCTTCCCAAGGATGCACATGAATCTCAGGGGAAGTTTGAGAAATTCATCCTTGAATGCAAGGGTGGCCCGAGTGGGTCATCAAGGGATTCTGCCACTTCGGCTCCAGCAGCCATCCGAGAACAAGCCGAGGCTATTCTGTCTGTTCCTGAATACATGGCGACAGCCGTGGTCTCTCAAGCGGATACTGAGAGCAGATAATTCTGATTCCAAAACGGAATTTCAGGGGAGGTACTCGGAAAGGATAGACAGAGGTTAATTCAGGGGTGAAGAAAGGACGCTAAGGGGCTTGGCGAAGTTGAGAACTCTTTCGAGGGGAGCGAAGGGGGGACTTTGTTCGCAAATCTGAAATCCAAGTGAGAATTCGTCTTCGGCTAGCGGCTGCGTACCCACATCTCGATTCTTTTTGGAGTTGAGGACTTTTATCAGTAAAGGGCCATTAAGAGTTTTCACCAAAGAGAGGGCAAGGTGGACCACGATATGTTTTTGCTTTTGATGTGCGGCTGCGGTCTCTCCGCGCATCACACCAAGAGCTAAGGATTCGAATCCCCACGAAGAGAGATCGACTCCAGAAAAATGGGTGTGTCGTGCGTTTCGAATCCCCCGCAAAATGACACTGGTTGGCCTTGCTTGGATTCGGATGCACCACAGGTGGGAGCCGCATACCCCTGCTGAGTGGCTCGGAATCGAAGTCGATATTCTGGGGTCTTTCCAGGAATCAAAGGAGCCGCTTTGCTTAGGGGTTCCGACCCTCCGGTTGGTAAAATTTACTCATCCCCTCCTCAGAAGAGTTCGTTGATATCCCCCTCACGGGATTGTCTCTCCAGAGTGCCAGAAGCGCTCTGCATCCTTCGGGGCTCTCTTCAGAGGAGTCACATGGAGCGGATCCCTTCTGGGTTCCTTCCGAAGACGAAACGAGGGATGCAGCCGCTCCGAAAGAGGTTCCTTTGGAGAGAGCAAGAGAATGGTTTTCTTCGGAGACAACCAGTGCTAGGGTTCCCTCCAAGCGTGAGATAGGAACAGACTCTCCGTGTTCGGAGTCTTCCTGGATTTATAGAGTGGTCCCTCCGGGATCGCTGTCTGACTTGAGGAGTCACACGCACCCTCAGGTGGCGTGGATAGCGTCAAAAAGGAGTTTTGGGAGCTTCCTCTGGGAAGTCAAATGGCTTCTGAGTAATTAGCGAACCAGGAAAAACATGAAGAAATGCTAGACGAAATGCTCTTGGTCGTTGGCGTACGAAGCTGCAGAATCGTCAATGCAGTGAAGCAATTTCACTCGCCATCTGTAAGTACGGAAAGTCTGATGCAGTCCTGGTAAATGCGTAGCATGCGACGAAAACTTGTCCTGCGCTCCAGGATGAGCATGTCCTCCAAAGGTGCACCGCTCAGTGCCACTTGAGGACGGACTCGCGAGTGCCACTTGGAGCACCAGAGGATCGCTCACTCCCCTGAAGTCCCCCCGCCTCGATTTCGGGTCGTGCCGCAACGAAATTCTTCAGCGAATGGACCATTCCTGCAAAACGGCTAGGTGTTGAAGAGAGCACTCCCGGCGCAAACGAAGGGAGGCGGAAATCATTGCCCTCAGGGTCTCATCCTGACCATTCGGGTTAATCAGGAACAGCATATGTGAAACCGTGGCGATCGTGGCAGTCTCTGGCCTGCACAGCTCCGGAAGTCTGTGATGGGGTCCTTTCGGAAGCGCCTTATGGACGACGCTTGTGTCTTTCTCTTTATGGCCTGAGGCTTTCCGCTGAGCATTTATCAGGATCGCATCAGCACTCAACTCAAGAAGACACCTTGTCCGCAGTGACTTGGAGGCGCCTTCCTCGGAGGAAGTGCATCTTCCCGTGGGAATCCTCTATCGCAATTACGACTGAAGCGAGGATTCACGCCTCGTCCTGCTCCAGGCTGCAAGTGCAGTTTTCTGACTTTTACAGCCCTCCTACGGGATGCAGGGCTGCTCCTTGCTTTTCTTCCTGAGCAATTTGCTCTCCACTCGCCTGATGAGCGGAGGCGCGACTGCTGTTTGGAGCACTTTCCAATCCTCAGGGTGCCGATAAAAAAAGTTCGTTTTTTCGGCGCCGTGAGCAAACGGCAGCGTCACGATGCCTTTTGGCTTCCATCTTGGAGAACTTCCCATCTCCAGCCTCCGAGGAGAACGGTTTGGTCCCGAAAGCAAACTTTTCGGAATCGCCACACGGGCAGACGATCAGGGAGAAGGTACTCTGGACCAGGTGTCATCACGTGATTTCACTCAGCGAAGTTCTCCTCCGTGTTCTTTACGCGAGCATCAGCACCCACGCTGCTGGTTTAGGCCCACGATCGCATTCCGCGTACGCCCATCCTCGGGTAGGTGATTGGCGAGTGGAATCCGTATCTAAGATGGTGGTTCGCTCATTGAAACCTTCTTCCGGGTACACCATCAACTGGAAAAGATGAAACAGCCACTGCATCGCCGTTAGCTGTGAGATGTGTCGTTCAAGTCTTGCAGCTTGCTAATTTGTCACCTGCACCAGTGAGAGGAAAAGGTAGCAGTCAAACAGCATTCTTCGATGGCTCTATCAGAGGAACAAGCCGTGAGTTCGACCTTTTTTCATCGTGCCATAGAGTTCTCGGCAAACCACTAGATTTACAATGCGACCCTATGACTCCCAGCCAGCATCGCCTGCGCCCACATCCTCAAACAACCCGACTAAATCCACTATCTCCTTCACCGCAGCCGTAGGACCAGAGCTAGCCACAACTCTCATACAAGTCTGAACTTTGGCTACATCATCTCGAAAAAATAGCCACAATCAGAATCCATTGACCGCCTTCCCTTCACTCATATTACCTACCACCACAGCGGACTCCGAATGGACGTTGGTTGCCATGGACACCGTCCTACTGTCCATGGCAACCAACACCTGCCCTGGGACCTGATGCCGCAAATCGACCCGTTCCGTTCATCCCACAGCTCCCGTTCTGCTAGCCAACATGGGCTCTCAGGAACCTGGAAGATCGAGCTTCCACCTTCAATCGACCCGCGCTCCCTACCTAACTGAAAATCGGGGGCGAGTCGAGGTCATCACCGTACCCAAAAGTTCCAATCGTTCGCTTTACCGGAGGGGAATCCCCTTTCGCGTCGACGGGCGCCACCTACCATGAGGGAAACCTCAGCAAGAAGCCAGATGGTTCGGAAACGCAGATTACTCCCCCTGCTCCCAATGTGCCACGACCCACTCGCGCCGCGAGATCGCTGCGAACCCGCGCCAGAGCTTCCTCCGGCTTCGTTTCTGGTCAGGAACCAGCTTCACCAGCATGCGCCGGGTACGACAACGCAGCTTCGGAACGGGGTCAGGTCACGGAATCCAGTCGACGCTCGATGCCCCTTGCTTGCCGAGACGAGCGGTTTCTTCCGCGTGCACTCTATGGAGCGGTGGAGCCCGCCGATGCAGAGTGAAATTCAGCATGCCTTTCACCCACCCCGTTGCGGCAGTGCCAACGGCAAGATGGACATCCTGGAGAGTGCTGTAACCCGAGTACGCCTTGGACCACCGGGTTTTCTGCTCTTTCCTATGGCTTGCCACCCAAAGTTCTGTGCCCCAGTAGACCCCAGGGAGCCTCCGCGTTTGGAAACTTGGAAGCGAGCAGGAGAGGTCAAAGTTCAAGCAGTCCTCCCGCCAGCCAGCCATTCTGGAACCATCCGTTCGAGTTCCTCTCGGAGCTCGGCTGGCCCTCACCGGAGCGCGTGGGAAGCGACCAGCCTGCACCTCGATTCCCCATCGCTCCTCGCAATCGAATGAAACCTCATCCGAGATCGGCCAGGTCCCCATGGTACCCTTCCGTCCCTCGCCCTTTGCGACTCATCGAGGAAAGAAATCGGGTGGTGTCCGTATTCTGCATATCGTGCTCCGGAGCGTGCCTTCCTGGGGGTCAAACTAATCGAATTTGTCAATCGGCGTCGCTCGTCTTCGCAGCCTGTTGATAAAGGCACCCCGGTTCCCAGGAACGGAGTGGGAGGGGTCTGCCGACGAGAAAGTGCATAAGACGGAACGGCACCCAGGACGGGAAGTGAAAGCCGGGACATAGTGCAACAGCATTCAAAACAGCGAGTGATATCGAGGACGAAAGGAGACATTCAGGATGGATTGCAGCATTCGGAACAGAAAAAGACATCTAGAACAGATAGAGGTGTCCATGTCATGGTGCAGCATCCAGGACGGAGAATGGAATTCAGCCATTTAGGACATAGTGTGGAATGCAGGACATAGTGTGATTTTCAGGTCATAGAGTGGCCTCCACAACATAGATCGATATCGAGGATAGAGAGTGAAATTCAGTGTATCAGAACAGAGAAGGACATTCAGGACAGAGAGCAATATGCAGGACAGAGTGTGAAATTCAGGACAGAAATCGGTATCGTTCACATTTCCTCCTTCCGATGTCCGCAATCTGGTCGGGAACCTTGCAAGAACTTCACGAGGAAGCCCAAGGCTTTTTGACCTACGCGGACACTCCCACTTTTCGAGTAGCTTAATCTGAGCTTCATCAGACCTCACGATGATGCATCTTTTCCCAGAAGCAGCGAGGCTGCATTCCTCGATACGAAGGCTGCATTCTCGTCGCAGCACCTAGCAGTTTTTGTCTTTCTTCCTTTGCTTATCGAAATGCCAAACAAAGATTTGATTCCGACGACAGAAAACGTGCTGCTCCACGAGTTGCAGGGGCGGATGTGCATGGCTGCCGCTTTCAAATAAACGATAGTTTCCATTTCCCGCACACTTAGCTGTATCTCGTCTCGGGAAAGGTGACGACACGAGCATTTCGGAGAAGCATCTACGTAAAAACAGGCCTTCAGCACAGCAAGGAATGCTGCAGTTACGCAAACTATCAGCAGCTGAAGAGTAAGACAAATTTTTTCTTCCCACAGCCAATATGATAGCCGGTTCACTTGTTTTCTGAATATCTATTACTGGTTCAGGGCGCTCCATGGAAACTCTGAACTGAAAGAAAGAATCAGGATTCCGAAGCCCACGACTCAGTGGAAGCAATTCTTGGCAAAGGAAATGTCATGGCAACCAAAACAAATATGATCAAACTAATGATTTGTAGCATTTCCTTTATGAATGAGTCCTTTTACACTGAGTCCTCCCTTCTTTGGCTGCAGCACAATTACTCATTCTTCATTAATCTTTAACACTATCAGAGTGTTATCGCTTTATCGCTTTGTACTTGATCATCACGAAATGATCAGTAATTAGAGCAAAGCCGATATGTTGTAGTAGGAAGAGTAGAAAGCATTGATTCCCGAAACGGGATGCTCAACTGAAAGAAGGAAAGCTAGAATGGTGATGGCAACCTTAAATGATGGAGGAAGAATAAAGCTCGAGCTGCATGCTGAAGATGGACTTTCAGCCGTGGTCATCCATCAGATGAAGGAAACAACTTTTTCCGCGTTCTCAGGGGGGGTATCGCAAGCTGGAGAATCATGGACCGAAAGCGGCGGCAGACCGTTGATTGATCTGCTCCGTGCGTTGCCGAAATTAACTCGCGCTTCAGTGTCTGCTTGGCCGACGGAGATGCTGAAAAGACGATCGAAGGACACGACCCACTTCCTGTTCGAGACCTGAGCTCGGTTTTCGGGTTTAAGTGCTGCAAGCATTCGCAGCATTAGCATGAAAAAAGAGAACCTCCAAAAATCACCTGGAAATAGCACTGTCCACGTCACATCCAAGGATTTGTCCAGCTCTTCATGTTGTAGGGAGCAAACCCGGAGGTAGCACCCTATGAACCCAAGAAGACTCCAGACACGAGGATTCTATTTTCTTTCACGCTTGGAGGGAACCCTAGCACTGCTTGTCTCCGAAGAGAACCCTTCCCTTGTTCTCTCCAAAGAAGCCTCTTTCGGAGTGGGTGCATCCCTCGTTTCGTCTTCGGAAGGAACCCAGAAGGGATCCGCTCCATGTGACTCCTCTGAAGAGAGCCCACTCTGAAGAGTGGGGTATGTGGCTCCCACCTGTGGTGCAACGGAATCCAAGCATAGCCAACCGGCGTAATTGCTCGAGTGGACTCGAAACGCACGACGCATCCATTTTTCTGGTGTCGACCCTCCGCGTGGGGATTCGAATCCTGAGCGCTTGGTGCCACGGGCGGAGAGACCGCAGCTGCACGGTCACCAAGGCGGGCATGGAAAATTTATAGGGTGCAACCTGGAACGTTCCAAGAGTTACAGGGAGAAGGGACTTAGAATTGCAATACAATAAAAAGAGCAAGAGATTCCCGAATACGTCACCGGGCGTGCTATCTCCCATCATCGCTTGCTGTAATCCGCGTAAAGTCTTCTTCACTCGGATCAATTCCCTTTGGGTATAGGAATCACGCTGTAGGCAACACAGAGGTGTTTCAATTGGGTGCATCTGGCTCTTCTCGTTTCGGCAGGAGAGCACCTCACTCCATGGGGAGGTACTGGGAAGAAGACCACAGATCGTCTTCATGCATCTCCGAGAAAGAACCTCCCGTAGCGGCATCCGTACGCTAGAGACGAAGCAGCATGTTCGATTCCAAGAACCACCAATCTGTGTTTTCCTTTTCCACCTCGTCTTCCTCTTCCTTCTCATCATTAGCCCAGAATAGGCGGCACCCATAGAAGCGAGAAGGAAGAGGAGAGAAGGCGTCGTCCTTCAAAGAGAAGCGTTGGAGGTCTTGAAGAAATGACTTTGACCCATCCTAGGAAGGCCAAGGATCCGACCGACTTAGCCAAACAGAGCTGGTGTTTCTCAACGAACGCAAACACTGTGTTGCGGCGCCAGATTCCAGGGAAAGTGCCGGTTCCTATGGTCAGGAGGATGGTGGCGTTGCTACAATCCTCCTGATCGTGGCCCTCTAAGCCACTCTCCTGCCAAGGCCAGCGACCTTGGAGATCGGTCTGGAGCCAGCCTGAAGTTGCAGACCCCTCGCGGTGACGACGACCCTAGCGGGTCTGGCATGGAGCCGCACACCCCCTGAGCACGGATCAGTTGACACGACTTCCCGGGAGAGATCATTTTTCAACGTTTTCTCCTTCGCGTTCTAGTCCGGGACATTACGAGAACGTCACGAGGCTGCCTGTTAGCTATCCGCTCTTCATCTGGCCTAGCTTCATCTGAGCTTCATCTAGAACTAATGACAGTGCACCGTTGCCCTATGCTCCCAACAACCCGCCTCCCATATCGTAGGCGACCGCGAAACAGGATTCGTTCATCACTGCAATGGCTGGACCAAGTTCAACTTGCAGGTGCACTTTCGCCAGAATACGGTGTTCATCAAGAGGAGCTACTGGAAGCTGGACATCATAGAGAAAGCCTATGGAATCTGAGCTGGCTGACAAACATGGAAAAGGTGCCCTTGATGACCTACATGATTGTCGAGGTGTTCGTGGAGGGCGACGCTAACCTCCAGTCCATCACGAAGCAGACCAGCACCGTGGTGATGCCTCCCAAGGTGGACGAGTCAAAGTCCACTCGCTGCGGACGACCACCTTTCTGATCAGAGGACTCACCCAGAACCAGCCAGTACTTGCTAGGAACGCTTCCGGTCACTATCTTGTTCGACATCCATCAGGCGACTGATCTGGACCTCGCTCTGGTCGACAGCATCACGGGCAGCTGCAACGTCGTCATATTGACGAAGTCAAAGCCTCCAGTGGAAGCAAAGTAGGTGTTCATCATAAATCATCATGCTGGAAACACGTGCACTGCCCGTCGATGACCACTGAGACTAAACGAGGAGCCCTTTGAAGTCGACTTTCCGGAGGGCTTCAAGCTGCCCGACTTGGACAGCTTGAAGTTCCTGCTCTGGAGATCTCGTATGCTAGGTAACCTGCAATGGGACTTGCTTCGTCTCGCCCGCCTCTCTCGAATTTGCAACACTCCTGGCCCTTGTCCGAACGTGGACGGCGCTGGCGTGTGGTGGCCATCGGCACGACACATGGGACGTGGCGCGGAATTAAGAATTCATAGGACTGTTCTTGGGAGCAGCTCCAATTTCGGATGCATCCTGAGGATTTCGTGTGCCATTGCTTACATGCTCAGAATACGCAGGGTAGGTGAAACAGGAAATTTCGGAAGGGGGGGAGGGATGGACGTCTTGTTACCGCGCACGTTATCCGTTGCTAGGTAGCAAGACTACCCTTCTCCGTTTTTACGTTTCTTAAAATATAAATGAGGACGTTGCACGCTCTGGTTTATGATCGACCAATTTGCATTCCTACCGGAAACGAAGAACTCCGCATCGTAAACTAAGTGCATAAAAATTTCAGCGAGTTGGCAATAAATAGCAGCGGAGTCATCTCTTGGAATGCATTCGCGGTCATTCCGCCAGGGTGCAGAGCACCACCTGACTCAGTGAGTCCCGTTTCATCCGCTCGCCTTTGAAGCGTCTGCTCGGTAGGGGGAGAGGCTGCAGATCCCTATTTTCAGGGTTGAGACTTAGGCTGGAAACCAGGAATCGTCGCGCGCTGGAGATCTAGCGGTCAGCTTTCCATTCCCTCGATAGGCGAGCAGGAACAGCTCCGAAATTCTCTTCCTCTCAAAGAGCCATGTCTTCTGGAATGGCATGGCTCTTCATCCAGCACGCAGGATCTCTGTCGGCGAGAGCAAACGGCAGGGGATCGCTTGAGGCGGATCTCCTTTTCCCTAGAAGACGTTCCCAAGAGCTGCTGCGGCATTCCTTTGCGTCCGACGGGTGCTGGAGACCCTTTCCAACTCCGTCGACCCCGAGTCACGTCGTCGGGAAATCAGTCGAAAAACCTCCGCCTGCCGCGGCTGAGCCGGCGGCAAACAAAGAGGCCGCCTGTGTTTTGACCGCTCCATAATCAGGAAGATGCTGAAGTGGTTCCATCTCTATGAGAAAAAGAGAAGGCTCAAACCCTGCCGCTCTAGGGCGTCTGAAGTTATTCCCATGAACTCATGGTGGTATATGGGAAACTTTTTTTTCTGGCTCGAATCCGTTCAGGAAAACGCCCACGCGTCATTCAACTCAGCCATAGCTAGATGCCCAAGGGGAAAGGGAGGGAAATTCACAAGTCAGCGGAGTGAGGATGAGGTCAGCGAGGCTCTCCGGCATCAGTCCTTTTATTCCTGGGTCTTCGCATTGCGCGAGCGACCCCATTCCCATGTCCTCCGGAGATCATCTGATGGCTCGACCTCGTACCAGAGCAGTCTATTTTCCTGGTCCCTTCTTCCCCATATGGGCGTCTACCACCGTCACGGCCACTGAATTCAGCGTGAAGACACTGGGAGTACAGGGGTGCGACCTTAGGAAATCCAGAAGGGTATCGATTGGGTACAGCTAGCCTCTCATTCCAGCAGAAGAGCACCGCACTCCAGGGTGAGGTACGGAAAAGAAGGCTACACAAATCCTCTTGCAGCTCCGGGATAAAACATTCCACAGCGCCGGAGCACTCTGGAAACGGAGCAGCAGAAAGGAGCTGTCCGTAAGGATTTGAAAGGCCGCCACTCTCCCTCCAAGAGTCCACAGGACTCATGCGCCCATCATCCGAATCCCCCAAGTCTCAATGCTCGCTGCATGCGAGTCTACTAGATGACCCTGGGGTCCGTGTCCTTTTCGGCTCGGTTGCTGTTGCTATCTCTGGAGATTATTACCAATTGTGGGAGGCAGTGCTGATTTTCGGGTCTCTTGTGACTCGCGCGGTAGCGGTGCTGTCCTAAGGCAGTGGAAGCGACCAAGCTCTTCTGGAGAGACGCTCAAGAACTGTGGCTCAGGTGCTCATGGATCCTGGAAGCAACCACGCGTACTGATCGGCTGCAAGAGATCCCAAGACGCTCTTCTACCAAGGAGGTCATCTGCCAGAAACCGGAAGCGTGTGATAATAATGCATTACAGAAAGCGAAGCTAGCCGGTATTCCCCATTTCTTCTCTTCCTTCTTCAGCTGCTTCCTCAGGTGCCATTCCCTCAATTCTCCTCATTTCAGACCTCCACCACAGCCGGCTTCCATGTAGATGGTCCAACGTTCGGCCCATGCACCTCAAGCGTAGAGAAGAAACTTATTTATCGGTTTCCATGAACAGAGAACCTCCGCATCTCGGCATCCTCGCCCTGTGGGCACTCACGAGAGCAACCGGAAACCCAGAGTCATTTCCACCGGGGTTTCCGGTGAAGCCGGCCGCGTGCACCCTCGTTTCCTGGGAAGCTGCGTCCCGAGCGGCCGCAGGATTTAGGTGGCACTATAATTCTCGCTGGACCGCGGAGCCTCGAGGAACCGTGGTGGGACGGCCGTTTGCGCTCCTGCTCCAGGAGGGCGTCTTCTGCTGCAGGTGGACTCTTCTGCGAGATGCTGCGTCCGTGCTACCGTCGCAATCCGCCACGAGCTCTCGGGATGCGAGGAGGTACAGCGAAGGGCGACCCACCTTCAAGACAGCCTCCCGAAGGACGACTGCTGGGTGGTCCCGGCTGGATCCGAAAGTCAGGACAAACCGGAATTCCGGGAGAGGCCGAAAATGGCTTCACTTTTCCATACCCTTCCCCCTCTTTCCCTCCCTCCCGTCCGCCACCTGGCAGGTAGCGGTTACTCACCGCCTCCTGTTTCATCCTGTCCTCCTCCTTTCTCTTCTTCCGTTTCCTCCCATCCCATGTCTTCTCCTGGAAGATTGTTTTTCGCCGCCAGAGACGGTTGCCTGTTGAGCACTCCTGCAGTGCCACTTGAGGGGTTCCTGTGGCTCCTTGTTTACAGCCGGACACCCCTGGCGAGTCCAGTGTACAGTTGTGTTTACACGTAAACACTCGACGGAAAGAAAAACAAGCCGAGGGGTCAGTTCTTCGCTGTGGGGGCTGCAAAGCCCCGTGCATCAGTCCAAGGCCAAGAGGCGTCTCTACTCGCAGAAAGGTTGCCCAGCGAGGTCCGCACGGAGAAAGAAAATAGAAGGGAGAAAAAAAAACAAATAAAAACCCGTTTTTTTTCTTCTACAAAATTGTAAGGGGAGGAAGGACACAAGTATGGGGATCTCAGTAGACTCCCTTGGCGTGCTCGTCATCCATGTCCAGGATGTCCAAGTTCCTCCTTGCAGCGCCAGAGGCGCAGCCACATTGTCGTTGTCTCGAGAAAAAAACACGAAATGTGAATGGCATCCCTGCTGGTCCGGCGCCTTCAGAAGCCACGACTGCGCTTAAGGCTTTCCTTTTTGGGGGTTCACCGACTGTTGAAGAACCGGTCGTCACCTTTGAAGGGGCTCACAAACCTCTCTTTTGCGCTGTTCCCAGGGTGCATGTGACTTTTCAGGTGAGGAGCCACCCCATGAATCTGGAAAGGTTCCAGAGGCTCCCTTCTTACACTTGGAAGGAAACACCAAAGGGAACACCCTCACCCTATTGGTCTTCAAAAGGAACCAAACTTCTTTGTTCTCTCCGGAGGGACTTCCCAGAGGCAGCCATCCCACGTTTCTTTACCCAAGGGAATTTAAAAGGGAGCTGCTCTCGGTTTTCTCCTCTGAAGAGAGTCTCAGAGGGACGTTTCCCAATTTCTCTGAAGCCCTCCGAGAAGCGAGCCCTTTTTCCGGAAGCGCGCGCTTCTTGCACTCTGGATAGAGCAACACCATGCGTCGCGGGTTCGAATCCCGCCTGAGGGAAATGATCGACTCCGAGAACGGGAAGTGAGTCATGGGTTTCGAGTCCCTCTTCCCCCGCAGGATGACATTGGTTGGACTATTTTGGTCTGGAGGCCAGTGGAAAGCGGACGCTCCGTCGACTGGCCGAAGTTGGAAGTTGACCCTCCGGGGTCCTCCCAGAATCAAAGGAGCTCTTCAAGGTTTCCTCCGATTGTAAGAGTGGACCCGTCTTCTCCTCGAAAGGACCCTCTATCTGGTACTATGAGTTGATGCCTCTCTCGAGGGTGGCCTCTCCACAGTGCAAGAAGCCTGCTGCTCCCTTGGGGGTTCTCAGAGCGGAGGAGCAACAAGGAGCGGTTCCCTTGTGGGCTCTGAAGGGTACCTCCGAAGGGTTCCCTCCGAGGTACCCTTCGGAGACAATCCGAGGTCAAAGCTCTCTCATGGACCTGGATCTTCCGAAGGTCGTCTCGTGCAGCTGTTCAGCGACTTCACAGCAAGACCGTGCCTGATGAACTCCGGAGGCAGAGAAGAACTTCCGCTCGGGGTTTGGTGAAAGTGGGACTCCATGGATGGTCGCCAAGTGGTCTGTCTGCAGTTGTCTTGAAGGCCCCTATTTACTTCGCATTTCAATCTGCCTCTCTGCACTTCACATCGGGCGCATGGTGGTTACGCCGGTAACTCCGTCCTGGATGGTGACTAGACTCTTTGGCTCGGGATGCCTCTCAGCTCTCTCATGCCGTCTCTCTCTCATCTAGCAGGAGGTCAGACGTGCAGAGAGGCGTCCCGGCATCCTGCTGAACTGGCCCTGAAAGGCTTCACGATGTGCTTGCGGATGCAGGAGACTGATGTGCTTCCCTGGAAGCACGAGAAGGAGACAGAGATCCGCCTCCTTCAGTGGTTGCGTTGGTTGCATCTGCGCCATGGTCACGGCCCGCTACGTTCTGCAGTCGGATTCGCGGTGAAGAGAGGCCAACAGATTGTAGCAGTCCTCCTCATGAGGACACAGGCAAGGTAGCCTCATCTGCCAGAATAAGGCTCCAGAGAGATCGCCACTGTCCACATTCGCTTTTAGAAAGAAAGGAACATCTCACATCAAAGACCCCCAGTCCCCACCATCCCATTTTTTTTTATCTATTTATTGTCCTCTCCCTCCATTTCCTACTTTTCGGAAGCCGACCCTCCTGCCTGTGGTTACCCCGGATGAACTTTTTTGAAGGAGGCGGGGAACTTGTACCTTGTACTTTATTTTTGCATTTAAATAAACGTTCTGTCGTAACAGGATTCGAATCTCCCTCGGCGCTAGGCAGCACTCCCTCGAGGGCGCCTGGATCGGCTTGACCCTCCACGGCAGCCCAGAGTGGCCAGAGACTGATGCTCCGCACAGTATTCAGCGGAGCAAGGGAAAGGGAAAACGGGAGCACTTCCGGGAGGAAGAGGCTAATGCATCCTCTGTAGGCACCAGCTGTTGAGACCATTAGCTCCTCGGTCTCATATGGATCAGGAGCTGAAGAAGAGTCCTAAAGCTCATTCCTCCCGTGGCGGCACCGCGCGCGCCCTCTTCTGCCCAGACCTTCTTCCTCCTCCATCCCGAACAGCCTTCTCCCCACGCGGATCGAAAGGTTCACCACGCGTCCGCGGACGCACCCGCAGGAGCGAGGGAAACAAGGCGAAGGAGAAGCTAGCACCGTCAGTTGCCGAGGCGAAACGGGAAAAGGTTACCCTCTCCCAAGAATGAGAAAAAAGCATCCAACGTGCTGCAACCCCACTGCTCCCAGTTTTCCTAAACAACGGCAACAACAAAAAAAATTGGAAAGGGCTCGAGGGAAACTCCCAATAGTGAGGAGCGCGCTCCGCAGAGGCCGTGAATAAAGCGAGTCATTTCCCAATAGGGATTTTCGAAAGCAAATGGCGGGCAATTAGGGAAGAGAGCAAGTAGTAGGCAGCTCCTAATCGGCAAACGTCCCGAGGGAGGTCATGCGCTGCTACGGACTCCTCATCGCATGTTCTCGATTCCTCTTCCGGCGGCGGGGGGTCCGACATACTTTCGGAACACTTGCTGGACGCGCACCACCCGGGACACCTCGCGAGCGTGGAAAAAGCTCGGGGAAGCTCCGCGTGAGGAAGGAAAGAGACTGGGTTCGAATCCCAGCCGCGACGCTCGCGCCGAGGACGGACACCCTCGCTGCTGGCTGCTCTTCGTCCGTCGGCCCTCACCAGCCCGGTCGACAGAAGACGGAAGCAATTCCGGTAAACTGGAAACGATCCAGAGTCCTAAGGTGAGGTGGTAAGAGATTTTTACCGAGTTCCTCTGTTTCCTCATCCTATCCTGATTGATCCCACGACGAAGACCTCCGCTGTTGAGGTCAAAGGGATGACGGATTCTGGTCGCAGAGTTTAGCCCGTCCGAAAATGCACTCCTTGGGTCGCTCACACAGGTTTCTGGATGATCTGGAAGCTGGACGAAACGCTCCAAGGAAGAATACTCGTTCTGGGGGGTTCACCAGCAGTTTGCGGCCTTCAGAAATCCTTGCTGACTTCTCCCTCTACTGTTCCACTTGACGTTCTGATTGCTGGAGGGCGAGTCACTGCGTTCCGTTCGCTCAGGGAGTCAACGATTTGGTCCTGCGGCAGTTTCACTTTGTAGCAGATCGCCATATCTCCTTAAACTTTGACCACTATGCTGAAGGACATCGCCGGATTGAGGTCGCCAGCAACCGTGTTCCTGGCAACAGTGAGGGATCGAAACCAAGGGAGATGGCGCCGCTTAGGTGCATTCATCGAGCTTGCAGGAACGCTGGGATTTCGTAGGTCGTTACAGTTATACGCAGTACACGTGACGCACGTACGGACACAGTGCCGACGCCTTCACCAGGATGCCCGGGAGAAATAGCCTAGTCCCGACGCGACCTAGATATTTTTCACAGAATTTTTTTGTAACCTCCGTTTGAGGCAACATGGCGGCTTCAGCCGCCATGATTGTTTCATGTACGCATTTAAGGGAACAGACTAGCTGGCAATCAGCTTGCAAAAACAGGAACAAATTAAACAGGAAAACGAAGGAATCTGCCGTAAGAGTAGGTAAACAAAGGGTTTAGATCGATGGATGTGGCTGGAGGAGTAAAGCACGTAGATAGACGGAAGCGTTAAGTAGGATTCCTCTTGACTAGTCTAATGAAGCCATGGATTCCCGAGCGACTCAGAAACAATACTCCTTTCTTCTTCCTTCGGAACGGAGCAGAAACTCTGCCAAAGGCTACAGGGACTCCAGGTCTTCGAACAGCAATGTTACTTCCAGATTCCTGTGAATGCGTTCCCGAGATTCAGGAGGAGGGGTAGGTATGCAGCGGGCAGCCGGGCAGAATAGCGCTTCATGGAGGAAGTGCAAAATGTCACCTTGGGACTGCCCGCGGTCTGGTCCGAGGACTTACCTGGAAGGTGGGTCCAGAGAGGCCTCAAAGAACAATGCCCAAACTGCTCCAGGAGGATCCTTGCACGTGCCGCCCAGAGTCGGCCACGTGGGGCCTCGCCATCACCGGCGACCGTGCGAAAGAGATGCAGCGCTCTACTCATCATTATTTGCTCGCGAGCGTGACGTCACCAAACATCTGCGCGCCGCTGGGTTCTGGGTTCCCCGATCAGGGAAGCTTCCGATCGAAGGTACCATTTTTCAGATGGCTGTCGGGAGGCATCAGGAAGGCGTACCTGACCGGTAGCACGCCGGAAAGGGAAATAGATCTTCGCTTCCGACCCTTTGCGGATGGATGCACATCGCTGCCAAGCGAGGCGAGGCCAGGAGCGCTCCGTCTTCATCGCTCTCTGAGACGGCCATTCTCATTTCGTGGTGGATTGCCCAACCCGTCCGCGACATAGACCTCGAGCGCTGCTGTCAAGAATACATTGAGTCCAGCCTCGAGGAATCATCGTCATCGATTTTTTTTCTTTCCCCGAATTTTTCAACCCAGTAAGCCCATCTCTGCAGCTGTAGCGCAGAGCGGACTTCTGACGCTCTGGAGAGGCAGCTCCCCGAGTGGGACATCAACCAGCTCCATGGTAACGGCTCCATCCTCACAGCCGGAGGGAATCCTGGAAGGATCCTTGATTCCTGGAAGGACGTCGTTGGGTCCACATTCAATCCAGGCCACTCAACGGGGACACCCGACTTCCTCCATTGCCACACCAGAAGCCAACCGAGGCCAACCAGCATCATCTTGCGGGGGGACTCCAAACCTACGAGGCCCCCTTCATTTCCCTGGAGTCGATCCTTCCTTGGGTGGAATTCGAACCCGCAACTCGTGGTACTACGCAAGGAGACCGCAGCCACACTACCGCTCATGTTGGCGCCACACGTTGTCGCTTGAAATTTATCACTGGGCTGTGCCATTAGTCTACGTCTACCTGAGTCTACGTCTACCTAAACTCAAATCACGAGAGGAGCCCTCAGCTGAACCAGATCGCTGCTAACAGCCTTCCTCGTCCCATAACCTCTCTTCCATTTCGAGTCAGGTCACTTCCGGATTTCCAGGCAAGCCAGGCCGCGTGGTGACTGCAGCGGGAGAACTCACACACCTCATTTCTGCCTCCACATCCTCCCATGTAATCTGATCCATTACCTCATTACCATTCGCCATTTTCGATGCTGTCGCAATGCATGGAAAGGGTTATCGGGCGGAATTTGCAAAGTTATCCCGATTCACTTTCTCTTCCGCCTCCCCTTCGCTGAGCTCCAGGATCGCCACAGTTCCCCACGTCCTCCGTGTAAGAGGACTTTGTACTTTTACGATGAGAGCTCGCTTTTGTACTCTGTCCTTCACATGCACTCGCCTTTGTCCTCTGCCCTTCGCAGGCAGGCTGCTGTGGCGTTTCTCCGGCTGCAATCTTTCCAGCAAAGCAGCTCGGGCGAAACCGGTGCGTTTCCAGCAGCACCCACCGCTGGCGCATCGACGGTCCCACGACTCGAGCGCGGTTGCTCCTGCCCGCAGCATCTTACTGCCCTACTGATTACAGATCAGAGCTCCTGCAATCCTGAGGACACCGCAGCGCACTTGCTGAGTAGATTCTTCGGACGCGAGGGACTTTCGGCCAACCCTTCAGAAGACAGAGATGAATCTCAGCCCTGTTCCTCGACGGCAAGTTCTTCTTTCCAGAGGCGGGCTCAATCAAAAGCACTTTTGTTGCCCCCTCCTCTGCTCCTTTTTTTTTTTGTTTGCCCGTTCCCTTCGGTGAAGATTCGGAGCACAGCGCCTCCTAAGACAAGCCTTGGACCCTGCAAGGTCCCGGATCAGACAGGTAGACTTGATGGCGCCAGGAAGCGTGATTACAGCGCTGTGATGCATCGACGTCTTCGTCATGGTCCTCAATGTGCTCGGGTCCCCATGCAGCAGCGAAGAGAGGCCATCCTAATGGCAAAGCTTTCAAAGTCTGCTCCTCTCTTCTTGCGAAAAAAAAGAAATCCTTCTCTCGGTTTCTGATTAATTCAGATTGATGTCCTTCCGTGCTTCCTTATTAAGGCGGACTCCACTAGACTGGGAATGCATACGGAATGGATCTCCGCTTACCAAGCAACATAAGCTAGTCCCTCTCGAATAAGAATTTGACCTCATTACGCGGTGTCATCCTCTTTCAGCAGACTGGCCTTTGACCGCAAAGTTGCGCGACGTGTTCCGGGAGCGCGATCAAGTCGTACCTGCAAACTGCTCCTCCGCAATCGACGACAAAGGCAGGCTTTATGGCAACGAACGGTGAGGCAGTCGTGCAAATACGCGCGGTTCTTGTGACGCGATCTGTAGAGATGCAGAAAGGTGTTTCTTAGGAGCGACCAACCCACGCATGAAGCTGCGGGAACACCTCCTCCGTCAGGAATTCTAGATATCGACCCGCGACATGGGCCCGCGAAGACAATTCGGGACGGAGATCCTCGCGAAAGAACGAGGTCGCGTGAGCCATCCTCGAAACGCGGCCCGGTCTGTAGAACTGGAGTTCGAATGTTGTGGTCCAGAGACGTTCATGGACCTCATAAAAGGCGCGCGGACTCTTCTACCTAGCAAGGCCACATCCAAGAACACCGTCATTGTCGCCCAATCCAGAGAAATTGCCTGAGGAAAGACGACGTATCGGCATCCGTCTGAGGAAATCATAATGTTGGGTGGCTAGTGGCAACTCACGAGCCGATCGACCACGTTTCTCACAAGAAAAAAATCGGTTATCGTATACGAGGATACTGAGACAAGCATACCCTGAACGTCTGATCACCTCCCGGGGGGAAAGTTTACGGTGGAAACGGGAAGATCTTGGAGGAGCAGTCACCACTGCTGCTCCAAGATCTTGTGGTGACTGAACGCAGCGTTCGTCTGCATGTCCTCCTGGTTCGAGGCCCTGCTCAGTCCCCAGCAAGTCATTGTTTTGAGCTGGTGATTCTGGGACGCTTACTCCAAAAGTAATAATAAAAAAAATCCAGCAAAATCGGAACTCAGTTCTCCGGAAAGGAATAAAAATTCCAGCACAAAGGACCACCGGCTCGCTGGCTGGGTTTTGAGGAAGTTAGAAGCAAGAGGGAAATAAATAAATGAAGGAAAAGGTAAAAAAGAGAAGGTCTTTGTCATGAACCACTCCACCCTTCCAGAAACCGGTCCTGGATGGTGGTGACCACTTTGGAGATTTTTTGTTCGGGTGAGACGACAACGCAGCCAACCTTGCGGAAGCGGCTGTCATGGGAATGGCCTCTCCTCGCTGCGTCCGGGACCCGAACACATTGAGGACTGCGACGACGGCGTGAATGCAACATCCCCCTGCAATCATGCTTCCTGCCACGGCGGCACCAAGTCTTTCAGTCTGATCTTTCAGTCTTCCTAGCCTCTGAGGCATCTGTCCTCAGTTCTGGTAGCTCACCCCTTGATGCTCTGCTTTCCCAAAGCTGGAACGCCTGGAAGCAGGAGGTGCCGGAGTCCTGCGTAGTCACTTGGGAAATGCACCCAGAGCAACTGCATCCATTGCAGAATCCCCTACGCAAGCCTCTGGTAGATCTCCTCTAGGAATGAACACAGTGGTCTCGGATAGTCATCACACCTCTTGCCGCAGAACTGTCTGCCCTCAAGGCAAACGATGACAGAAGCCAACCAGCGGGGTGTGAAATCTCCTGCCAAGCTGCAGGAGTCGAGAAACTCCTCAACGGTTGCGGGACGAGCGAGCTGGTGGACGGCGCTACTCCTCACTTCCAAGAGAATGAACTCCTTTGGTGAAGTGACCTGCCCGGCGTGGCTCCCCGAAGAACTCGTGCTCCCTCCCCTGCTTGCAAGCACTACGATGATGCCTCTACCGTGCAAATAAGAAGTTCTGCTGCTTCCGGTGAAACCAGCTTAGACACCTGATTTCCGAGGTTTTCCTTAAACTGCTTAATATGTGGGCGAAGGAAACGTTTCTGTATCTGCTGCTGGACTGCAGTACCCTCCAGGAACTTTAGAAGAGGCTGGTTTCAGCACTCGGGCATCCAGAGGACACTGCCAAGGACTTGCTGAGGCGGGATGACGACGGGCTCTGCGATCGCAACCGTCTGCTGCATCCGCTTCATGGTGGCAGTCTTCCAGGTGTTGAATTCCTGTACGCAGCGAAGGGAGGCCATCAACAAGGCAGTCGCCTTCACGAGGATGACTGCAAGGTGGCCTCACCTGCCAGAAATCATCAGTGAAATCGGCACCATACGCAACCGCTTCTAGGAAGAGAGGAACGGATGGAACCAAAGACCCCTGTCTCTATCGTCCTATCTTCTTTTATTCACTTAATGCCCCTTCCTTTGTTCCCTACTTTTATAAAAGCAGGCCTGCGTGCCAGTGGTCATCCTTGATGAGGTTCTCTTTTTTTTTCCATGTTTTGCATTTAGGGGACGATCTACCCTCTGATTTGTGCTTTATTTTTAAAATAAATGCCTCGACGTCACCTGGTAGATATCAAATGCTCATCTTCTGCTTGTTCCATCCTCCCATTATTTTGCCTCAGTGTGTCCAATTCTTCCTTAAGTGTAGAATTCAATATGGAAGACTTCTTCCATATTGACCATTCCTTGTCAGAAACAAAGCAGAAAATAAAAATATTGGGTTTACGCACAGGTAAGAGTTGCTCGAAGGAACAACGCAATCCAGGATCCCATCGTGCAGGCAAAGAACACACATGAGTTTGAGTGTTTTGTGCGACCTCGGCTGCTGACAAGTAATCTCCAAGCTTTCTTGAGAATTATCTACACCATTAGGTTTGAAATCAAACACGGCTCCTCTAGTCTTCCCAGGACGGTGTAATGTCTCTTCATTACGATTAATAGAGCAGTCAAGGAAACAAATTGCTCCAGCAGCCGAAGCGCACTTTGAGCCAAAACTTAACACGTGCTCTCCCGACGATGGTCTCGATCAGGAAATCACTCTTCTCTCGCCCAAAGAGAATACCTAATAGTGCCTAATTACCTAATTGTCTTGGACCTAGCAACCCTTTCCATTCGAAATGAAATCAGCGTCCTATCTTTTAAGGGGATGACTCTGAGTAGTACAGGAGGCGATCCAGGCATGCCGTTCGTCTGGCCTGTGAAACGGAAGGCTTTGCAGCTTGTATTTTCTTTCTTACCAAAGGCACGGTAAGAAATAAAATCTAGAATCCATACCATTCCTTCTTTCCGTGGGATTTACTTGCAGTTCTTGCTTTCTATGAGACATTTTTTCCACGCGTTATTAATTAGTACATCATACAATTGGATACAACCTAGCACTGCCCGCGGCATTGCTGTCTATGGCAACTCTTTCAAGAGACTTTTTGAGTTGCTCCTTCTTCCGCATCGTTCCATGGTTCTTGAACTTTTTCCTTGTCTACTGCATCCTTTTCGTGGACAGGAAGTTGCTGCTCTTTCGGCACCGGTAAACTCAGGTGGGTCTCTCCGTGAGACTCGAAATTCAGGAGCAATTGGATTCCAAAACATGCAGAAGAAAGGAGAGCTTCGTGATGCTACGAGACGGTCACGGTAGTCATGGTCCGGTCTCTTCCTTGGGGAGCCCGCAGACTTCGGAGTGGGCTTTGCCTCCCTCATTGCTCTTTCGTTTCCCGCACGCACCTTCGAGGATTCAACATCGAGTGGAATGGGACAAAGTCGATTGGATCAGATGAAATTCCTTTCTTCTGTACTGTTGCTGAAACAAGCATTGACAACATTGGCGAAAGATGCTGTTTCTGTTCGGTTGAATTGTGAGGTTTCCCGGCATCTGAGATGGCTTTGCCGATCAGAAAGTTTATCTCAGAAAAGAGAGACGTGTGGAGGAACCAATGGATCTCCATCTCAGTCGTACTCCAAGCATCCAGACTCCAACTCTCGAGTGAAACCACCTTCTGAAATGGTTTAGAGTGCTCTAGGAACTGTAAGGTTGGAACCCCCATTGAGAAGGTATCGATAAAGGGTCCTGGAAGGACCCCTAAGGGTCAACATCCAATCCCGATCAATAATTGGGGACATCCGGAGTCAACCGAAAACAACCAAAGTCATCTTGTGGGACACTGGAAACTCACGACACACCCTTTTCTGTGGAGTAGATCCTTCCCCGGGTGAGATTCCAACCCGCGACGCCAAGTGCCACGAGCGGAGGTCCCAACCACACGGTCACCAATGCGGGCATCTCTTCATGTTTCATTTGCTGGACTAAATGCACCGAGCATTCGGAACGTTGGCCGATGCTGGCAAAGCAGAGGAGAATAAGAAGGCAAAGGGATCCCTGTCTGTGGCTTTCGGAAAGGCAGGTGGCTGAGAGGAGGACTAGGGTTAGTGCAGAACAAGCAGACTCCGTTACCTACGCCTGTATCCCTTCAGTGGCCCTGGGATGGACCATGGACGACGAAAGGGGTTCCCCTACCTATCCCCATGACCTCGCGGACGGTGTGGCTGATTTCTTAGAGCTCGGTCCGTGCTGAGAACAGCTTCATGGTTTCCACCAGTCCCACTTGGATCAACGTTGTGCGGAGGCTGGGCATCCCCGCGAGAGAAGCCGCACGAAAGGGAGAACGCTCGATCCTTCTGTTACGGAGGGCAGAGCGCGCTTGTGAGCCCCCTGGGATCCTCTGAGAAGTGTCAGCGGGAGGCCATATCTTGCGGGTGGTCAGCAATTCCTAAACAAGTGCCCGACGAGCCCAGGAAAACTTCCTCTCGGGACCTCGTGAAAGTGGCACCCTATCGACGGTCACTCAGTGGTCTTCATTCAGTTTCCCATTCACTCCGGATTCCGATCCGACACGCCTCGTTGCACCCGGCGCCAAATCCACAGTGGAAATCCCGCGCTGCCTCCCTTTTTCTTTGCACGCGAACCCGCGGATCGAGCACTAATGAGCGAGACTCCAGAAGATCGCGTACTCGGTCCAGGACGCTCGTCCGTCCTTCGTCACCGCATCCCTTCAGTGTGGCGAGTCCACTCGTCCAAGGATCTTTTATTCTTGGGTGAATGCGCATCGAGCGCAAGGAGGAAGAAGGAGCTGCAAGATATGAAACGGAAGCATGATTTGGGATGAAAAAAAATAAATAAGTAGCTCAACTGTTGACCTTGATCCCCCTCGTTTTTACGTGTCATCCCACGATCAGCCCGTTGGAATGCAATGAGAAATTTCTGTTGTCTGTTTGCTGCCAAGCAGCGAGGCACGTTGACGGTGGAAATTCCTCCTTCCCGACGGAGAGGCCAAAGGGTTGGCTCTGTCTGGCAACCACTCGAATGACTTTGGTTCCACGCTCTCACCCTCCCCACAGCGATGTGCAAAAATGTGCGCGTGCAGAAGTGCACTCCGGGTGACCAGCGGTGATGCGTTTCTAATGCCAATGAGTTCCCGTGAGAACGTGGCAATGAGAATAATGCGGTGAGTCGAATCCGCAGATGGCCGGTGGATCTGATAGCCGGAGAAGCGCTTTGCTCCGGAAGCCACCCTGCACGGATCCGCTGTGATGCTGTGATGCGCCGTCTTTGGTTTTCGGCTGGAATAAGCACCATTTTGCCCGCAGGAAGAGTTCGTTCGTCTGTCCTTCCTGACACCCATTTCCAGCACTACATCCTCGAACGAAGCGCTGACGACATCAGCCACCTTTATGATTATTTAATTCCTAAATTTTTAATTATCATTTTCTCCTTGCCCGCAGATTCCTCACTAGTACCTTAGGGGCTATCTGCTGCTTCTCTCTTTCCTGCTTTTATTTGTTCCATTCTAATCAACTCTAAAACTGGTGGATCTGAACGGGCGGATTTGCCATTAACAGGAGTTTCAAGCTCTCATCTCCTAGTCCAAATATTCATCAGTGGCACGGTCACAAACGCAAATAAGAATTCTTGACCTTCGTATGAACGACTTGTCAGCACCACTCTTCACTCCTGCAGTACCTTGAAGTGGAGCTTTGTAAGCATTCATCTCGAAAGGCAGAGGCAATATCTTCCCTCCGGAACCCTTTAACAAACCCCAATTCCTTCGTACGCTATCCCTCGATCCAAGATTCCTTTCACTCCTCCTCACACTTCTACCCTATTTCTATCTTACTTAACCTAACTAACCTCAATTTCAGTCACCACAGCACAGAGGATTTGCAGCTCCCAAACTTCGAGGACATAATCATCTCCAATGCCATAGCAAACGATTTTATTATTAATAAATTTGCAGTTCAGTGCTTCCTTCAGCCATTTTGATAACAAGCTATCCTAGAGCCTCGAAGTGCGGATATTTCACAGTGGTATTCATGGATACCGGGAGCCTTGAAGTGCAGATCTTCCACCGTGGTATCCATGGTTGCCATGGGCCTTGCATTACGGACATTCCACAGTGTTACCTATAGACACCGGCAGCCTTGAAGTGCGGTTGCTCCATAATCCAATGTTAGATGTAATAGATTTTAGAACAACATGTGCTACATCTATGAACTGGTCACACTATTCACCTTCTGCTGACCCAACCTAAAGTATCAGCTATTCTAATTCTTCAGCTATATCTTTTTCCACACACTCAAATGTTTTGAACGGAAAAAGACTTTTAAGGGATGATGTTCTGTTTAGGGCAGTTGCATTTGGAATGTGCACTTTAGCCGTGAGTTTTGCACGCCCGTTTCGAATTCCTCTACGTACTAGAAACTCGCGGCCTGCATCACAGGGTGCTTGATGTGGTTGGGGGGAGTGTTCATCAGCAGGGCTGAAAAAGGTGAGACAGGAGGAGAGCGATGTACCTTTCGCTCGTTGACATTCGCTTTTTGTACAGAGACGTTTACGGGAGGGCGCAAGAGGCCACCAACTGAGCCTGTTTGATTGAAGGATTCGTCCGGCAGAGAAGTTGAGACAAGCATACGAGTTGAGTTGGGTGAGTAAACTGCATCTTCTCGTTATCTTCGTGTTCAAGCGACTGTGAAAGAAAGCTTAATGGATTCCTCCTAGACCGCTCGTTCCCAGATGGGAGGTGTAACTCGGATGGTGGACCAGTGTTTTTGGTTGTCTGTTTTTTCGTGGAAAAGAGATGAATGTCTCTGCTGCACGGAAGTAAAAGTGGAAGTGGTCAGACGACCTGCCACTGTAGCCATATCACTGGTCAGAAAAACAGTGCATCCCGTCCGAGCAACCATCTTCTCCAAACTTCCGTTTTACGAAGTGGAATATATAGGAAAAGGAAGCAGAACACGTGAACCATGGACCCAGGAACACGAGCATCACTTGGCGAGAGATGAGATCACCGCCTGCTCGTTCGGATGATGCAACCCAGTCGCAGTCGCAGCGGCAATGTTCTTCTGAGAAGTGGAAATAGCAATGAGCCCGCAAGATGGGAAGTATCCTGCGAGATCGTGGGAAAGAATAAGCAAATGGAATGCTCTACGGCGCAACAACTGGCTGACGCATGTTCTCCTGCTTCCCGCCCCCCCCCAGAGGAAGGAGTTTCAACTCCTGGACATTGCTCTTGAAGAGGCAGAAACACCCCCAGTGTTTGTGGACAGCTTGACGCTTTCCTTGAAATGGTGGGGACTTGGAATTGCAGCTCTTGTCCTGGAAGATCCCATGCAACGCGCAAGTCTACCACAGGACAAGAGGGAGTGCCAGGTTCGGGAAACGGAAAACCTTCCCGCTGTTGGATTGTGTTGTTGCTCTTCTGGGTCTCCGAAAACGCTTGGCTGCGGCCCTTACACTTCCGATGAACAAAAGCAGAGAGGTTTTGCGGTGCCTCTTCGCGCGGGACTCGTTGCTGCTTGCAGCTTCCCTTGCAGCCTTGTACGCTGCCTTCGTTGAATCTAGGCGGCAAGGAGCCTCTCCGGAAGAGACCAGCCAAAAGATGAGGTCATCTCAATTGTCTGCTCATTCCCAAGGAAGGCGACAAGAAGGCCACGTCTGCCAACAGAAGGAAGAAGTTCCTCCAGAGGTTGCTGGGGATGCCAGGAAGGAATCTGTGATCCCTTCTTGCCCCTCTTCCGCACCATTTTTAAAATGAACTTTTTTTTATTCCTATGCTTGTTTACCCTTCCCCCCACTCCTTCTTTGCGGACATCATCGAAAGAGCTGCTCACGAGAAGCAGCTTCTCCGAGGCATTTCCCTTCGCAGTGCTGCTTCTGTGAAACCACCACGAAGGACATCTTCTTACATTTTACATGACTGCTTTTTCGTAAATGTGTTTTATTACAGTAAACGCCCCGGAGTGATCCGGTGAAATGAAAGGGTACGTACCAAACCAGGGTACATCCGCGTATCCTAGTCTCCATCCTGTGACTAGCTTTAGTCAAAGGGGCTTCTGCGTGCTCGCGCGTTTGCCCTTTGTGCAGGCTCCGTAGCAAACCAATCCCGCAAGCAGCTGTGTCATCATGAAGACCTAAGCTGCTTCTGTTCATTCATCACATTAATTGTCTTGTGCAAACAACGGAAGCGCGTCTCCTCAGAAGAGGCAAGGACAAACAAGGCAAGGGATCTGAGGGCTACTTGGTCAGCTGTTCCTGGGCTCACTTAGACCATTAAATGTTACGGGCAAGTCGATAAACGTCGCGGCCGCAAACTGCGAGGCAAGAACGCAAGGTACAGGAGGAACACCTCGATAATAAGACTGACGTCTGTCCTGGAAGATCCAAGGGGCATTAAGTGTGCCTGTCCTCTGGATGGGCACAATGCAATGAACACATCAGAAGAGCTGACTGTTATCTCTGGAACTCCGAGGGAATGATAACGCTAAAAGAGGAGAAACAAAAAGAAAAAAAACGACTCTTTCCCGACCCTCGATGGAGAATGTTCGTGTCCGCTTACGATCCTGGCAGAGGAATCTTTGTCGACAGTAAGATGTTGCCTTTACAGAGTCGAGCGGCCCTCAAAGAGAATACTTTCGGGATGCTCTCTCAGTCATCATCGTGAAACCTGCACTCCCTTCGAACGAGTTCACTAGGATATAAGTAAAGCGTTTGATCTCGCTCTTCGTGCACCGGATCACGTGCGAAACTGCTGCCTTCGGCCTCGTTGCACTGTGACGTGATCTCCGGAAACACGAAAATTTCCTTACGGAAATGAAGACGGAAATTCTCCTCTTCCTCGACCCTCCACTCACCCCTTGTTTTTTATTTCCTGCCAAATTGTGGAACTCCGTTTGGTGCCTCATCCTCCGGCGATGCGCCAGCAGAGAAGGACTTCGCTCATTGCTTACTATCAGCCGCCATAAGAGGAGTGGATTTGGATATTTCCTGAAGCATCATTGCTGGAATCCCTGCCTTGGATCTCCTGCCTCCCCCAAAACTGGAGTGCCTTGCAACAGAAGCCACTGGCGTCCTGGTTGGCCACTTTGGAATTGCTTCCGGAGGAATTTCCGAGAAAGGCTGCTGGGAGAAATCCTTGCAAGACTGGACGCAGTGGTCCCGGTTAGACGTCTCTCCCCTTACCACGGCACTGTCTGTCCTCAGGGCAAGCGGTGGAGGCAGCCAACCTGCAGAATGGGAGTCGTACTGCTGAATTACAGGAGTCGAAGAATTCCTCGACGTCTTCAAGACGAGCGAGATGGTGGGGTGCCCCTTCTTGTTCCAGGACCAAGGGACTCCTTCGGTGGGAAGCGACCTTCTCGGTGTACCCCGCAAAGAACTCGTGGTCCCTCCCCTGCTTGCATGAACACTTTAGCGGTTTCCGTGAAGATGGAAACGATGTCTTGCTGCTTATGCATTGGGGACTCCAGTGCAACCAGCAAGGGCACCTGATTTCCTGGAGTGTTGCGTCCCTCCTTAAAGGCCGCTTACCTCTTGATGGAGTGCGATGCCCTCGGGGACATTTGGTGACTCTTTCCACCTGGAGAACTCCGCTTTGAATTGCGGCGCTTCTTCACCCAAAGGGGGTTGACGTCATACGCCGTGGTCTCAGCGAGATGCTGCATCCGCGCCATCATAGCAGCCCGCTCAGTGATGGAGCTTCCGTTCGCAGTGAAGGAGGTCACCAGCATGGCAGCCTCTTTAGTGAGGACGGCTGCCAGATGGTATCTCACTTGGAAGAGGTCGCCAGGGAGACAGCCAGGTTTTTACAGCATTCAGCGCCAGCTGTAAAAAAAAAGGCGTAGCTGCAAAAAAAGACCCACATCCTTATCCTCTCGTCCTTGTTTTCCCCTTATTCATTGTCCTCTCTTTGTTGCTCCATAGAAGCCGGCCTGCAAGCAGAAGGACGTACCCAGCGAGCTTCTTTTTACGCGTGTGACCAGCTTGTAGTTTGTTTATTTTTAAAGTGTCCCACCTTGCGGGGGAGCAAACCTCCACTTAATCCACATTGCAGTTCAGTAGCGGTGGACCATTGTACGATGAAGGGAATCTTGCGCCGATTGCTCCACCTTCAGGGTGTCCGCAATCCCGCAGGAAACTTCGTGAGCGAACGTTTCCCTTCATGTTCCCGTGTTTCCCTTCGAACGCAAAGGGTAGCAGCGATCCGGTCTCCATCTTGATCTGGAGTCGAAAAGCAATCTCGTTCCTGAGATCTCATCCGCGGGTATCTGCATTCTCACTTTCACTTCCTGATGCACAGAAGAGTCCATCCTCTTGGAAAGTCGCTCGAGGAGAAGAAGTAGAAAAGGAGAAGAAGTGCTTGCAAGGATTCCACGACATTTGCGCATCATCCCTGGAAGACGAGCTCACTTGAGCTCCTCGGCAGCGTCTCGTTTTGTTCGACTGGGCAGAGAAGAGCGGCGATGCGCAAGCCGAGGAAGGAGGCCCACACGACCTTCTCCCATGGGCATGGGAATTCTTTCAATCCTGCTCAGCGTCTCCTTGCGGCCACAGACCGAAGCTGGCCGGGCCTTCTGCAGTCAGCGCTGCGACAGCCGTCGATCGCGGGTGGCGGAGGCGTGCATCGGTTGCGTCGGTTTCGAACCGGCTCTCTGAGTGCGTTGCCGCGTGGCAATGCCTCGTTCTGGCACGCATCCTCCGAGTATACTGCACAGTACGCGTCGTCTCGCGTCCGATTGGATTCCGCCGATGTTCCTCCGTCTGGATGTGGCTGGGTTGGCATTTGTGCTCGTCCTCTCATTGCAAGGCGGGCTCCTGATGAAGACGGCAGTGGCCATGGAAATTCGAAGCATCCTTGGGAAGATCTGGGCTCTGTGCCACCTCCCGGAAGCGCGTGTGCAAAACAACTAAGAAGCGATGTGCCATCCGCACCTGAAACTCAAACAAGCACGAACCCGTTCTTTCTCTAGCCACCTCCGCTGAACGCGTGGGAACTCTCCCGAACGCGACATCTGCAAAGGTCATCAAACAAAACTGTCCTGACCTTCCTGAGACGTGGCGAGTGAAAGAATGGGTTCAGAAAAGGAATTTCTTTGGGTCCTCCAGGTACAATTCCTTCCGGCAAATCCTGGAATGTGGAGGAGGTAGTCACAACGGACGCTGTTGCTTGAAGACTGCGAGCGTTGCTAGGTGGAGGACCGAGAACCTTGTAGTGACACGTCTTCGCTTTTTTCAGGTGCAATTGCAACCTTCCGGAACTCCAGACGACTGCCTCGCTGTTTTCCTCATTCCTTCATCCTGACAGACTCCCGTATCGAAGGGACAAGCGGTTTCCCCCTCAATGGAAAAATCTGAGAGTGCACGCGGGATGCTAGGCTTTCGGAGAGCAGCATAGGAAAGACATGGAGGGTCACTGGAACCTGAGTCAGCACCAAAGGCGGTGGAGAGCGGTGGAGGAGCGCTCCGGCATCCGCAGTGACAGCAGCGAAGTGACCCTTCTTCCCACCGGCTCTGCACACACTCTCCTCAAGGAGCGACGATCGGGTTCCGTGGCATTCTTCCTCTTCCAGAATTCCGAATTCACCCATCCCATCCCCCCAACTTCCCTTCCCCCGTTGGAAATGAGATCGGAGGGGGAGGATTCCGCTGATGCGGAACCAACGGAGGTGTTGCGATCCCCGCGCCTCTGATGCGTCATCGCAGGCAGATCCGTCCGGGAGAACACGTGATGAAATCCGCAGAGAGCTATGAGCTCGGTGCGGGAGCAGGAGCAGCCCAGCTGCCCGATGCTGCGGCTGCGCCGAAACCTGTTCGGAACTCCAGGAGCTGGAAAGGGTAAGAAGCGTTCGAAACCCGGTTCCCGTTGGAGAGAGCTTGACTACGACCTCCTCGCGCAGCACCAGCCGTCGCAGGTTCGAATCCTGCTCGGGGAAGGATGGACTCTGGGAAACGAGTGCGTCCCCGCAGAATGGCATTGGTTGGCCGGAAGGCTTCGAGAACGGCACTGGTGGAAACCCAGCACCGCGGATGAGTGACTAGAAGCTGACTCTTCAGGTGCTTCCAGGAATCAAGGAGTCGGTTCATTTCGTGATTTGCCTTCGGTGGTGAAAGTGAGCCTATCCATAAAGCTAGCTGTTGCCCTCCTTGGGGTTCTGCCTCTCCAGAGTGTCAGAAGCGCGCTTCTTTTTTCGAGGAGCTCCCAAGCGTCTCGGCTTCAAATACACCCGAAAAAGGAAGGGAAAGAGAAGGAGGAATAAAAGAAGAGGAGAAAGAATGAAGGAGGAGGAATGAGGGGAAGAAAGGAAGGAATGAAAGAGGAGTAAGGGAGGAGGAGGAAACACGCTTATTGGAAGATTGACAGAAGGCTTATCGAGTCAAAAACTGATCTCGGGACGCGTGCCAGTCGCCGGTATGACTTGGCCACATCCCGGTGACTGATATGAAACCTTGCTCGAGAATGGGAGGGTCATTGTGGACTCTGAGTCCTTCCCAAGTATGATGCTGGTTGGTCTACAGGCTTCGAGTGCGGCACTGGTTGACGCCCGGTCACACCGGAGCATTTACTCATAAACCTACATGTCTGTGGCAGAACGTTTGATCCTGCCACGTTACGGCACTGAGTGCGGTACTGGTGGAAGCAGGAAATCCTTGGATGTCCCGATGAGTGGCCGGGATTGGAAGTTGACCCTTAGGAGTCCTTCAATGAATCAAAAAGTTGGTTTTCTTCGGGGTTTTCCTTTGGTGATGAGAATGGGACCGTCCCATGAAGCTGACTGATGCTTTCCCCGGAGGACTGCCTCTCCATAGTGTCAAAAGCGCGCTGCTCCATTCTGAGAACGTCCTTCCTAGAAATTGGGAAGCGTTCTTTCGGGGTTCTCTTCGGAGGAAGAGGAACAAGGAGCGGTTCCCTCGAATGCTCCTCCCGGAAAAGAAACGACTGATTTCCTTCGGGGAGAATAAGGAATGCAGATTCCCTCACAAGCGAGAGAGGAACGGATGACTCCTTCCTCCTCACCTGCGCACCAGGTGGCGCCAGGGGTCGCACTCCAACCGAGTGCGTCGATGGAACCTTCCTTGAAACAACCGGCTCTGCTGAGGATGGCACTTAGTGGCAACCCCGCACGGTCCGGAGAGTTTCCTGTGACGGGAGCCCCTGCGGGAAGAACGCTCGCAGTTCTCTTCGCCTCCTCCGTCCAGCCACCGGGAGCTTCAATCTCCCCGCTGAAGGTTCGGAGCTCTCCTTGAAGATTGAGAGAGTCTCGTTCCATTCTGCGAGGAGGACAGTTGGGCCTCTCTCGTGGGTCACCACCGATCCGTCCGGGCAGGATGCTCGCGTCTTTAGCCGACACCAACATCCGAATTCAAGGAGAGAGATTACGCGGGTGGTTCGAAAACTTGTCACCTCCCGGCGAAGAAAGGAAACCACAGGAAGCATCCTAACTGCAGCCCTACAAGCGCACTGCAATCTGCGTTTCTTCCTATGTGACAGCATCTGGACCTCTGGTAGTCAGCCTGCTCCCCGCAGAGGAGCTTCCGTTTCCAGTGAAACCGTACCGCGCTTCGGTGCTGCGGCTGCGCTCGTCAGCGGAGGCAATCGCGCGCGCCCGAATTGCCGATGCCCTTCCCAGATGCGGGAGCATCATGCTGGACTCCTTTGCTGCCGGCGGAGAGAGAGAGGTACTTGCCGTTGTGGCTGAAAACGGCAAGCCTGTGGGGCTGCCGCTTACTTCGGCAAGCCCATCTGGGCATCCCTGCCTCTTTCAGTCCCCTCAGATTCCCGTGGTGAACCACTCCTGAATAAGGTTCCCCCGTTCCTCCATGCCTTCTTCTGAGTCTCAATATGAGCCGAGCGACGTGAGCCATGAGATGGAGGAGCCAAATCCGCATAGCTGCATAGTCATGCCAACAGATCAACCTAGATGCGGATCACATGGTCTTTATGGAAAAGCTCCATGATCCAAATCCCAGTTCTGTAGCAAAGGGGCACAGATTCTTGCAAAGTGCGCAGGAAAGGTGGCACAAGACGTTTCCACTGCCCATCTGTAGACCTGGACTCAATTCAGAGATAGCCAGCAGGACAGCAACAGAGACTCGAGAGGCGCTAGAGAAGCACTCAGGGAGGGCGGCACGCCAAGTCGGGTGGTCGAGACGCGGGAGTTTTCGCTCCTGCGATGGGTTGATGCCGGCGTGGAGGAGGTGCTTCGCTATCCGACAGTGGTGTCGCGAGGCGTTGCCATCGCTTATCCGTACACCTGGATCCAGCCAGCAGGAGAGCCTTGAATCCAGGTACCCTGGCACCGGTACGGTTCCTGCTGCTGGCTAGCAGGAAGCTGGCAATCAGGAAGGCACAGATGACTGTATCCCGTTTCTGTGCTTGAAGATGGGTGCGAGAACCAACTTCCGGGATTTCAGCAGCCGGAAAAGCGGCCTGCCGATTCCTCGTGGGGCTGCCTCACAGTGCCTCCTCTTCGTGCCGCAGTGAGCGGCTTACGCACCGCTTCCATCGGGAAGCTGAGCTGTTTCTCCGAGAAAAGAATCTTCTGCGACATTCTCCGTGCATAGGTGAATAAATCATGGGCCCAATTTTTCCGTTGTCAGGTTTTTTAGTCTTTCGTTCTTTCCGTGGAAGTGGTGCGTAAGGCGGTTCCAATAAAAATCTTAAAAGATTAAAGGTGCGAAGACCAGCTTACTGGCGATTTTGTTCCCGAAAGGCGTTTATTGAAAGGCGCCCGAGCTGCGTACCTGCGAGCGCGGGACGGATGCGGAGCGGCGCGCAGAGATGAGCGGCGGTACCGCTCTCATCAAAGCGAACTGATGAAAATCGATTGGGCGCTGCCGCCATGCTCCCCGCTTCCGGCCGCAGCTTGGAAACGTGGAAGAACTCCGGAGCGAAAAACAATTTGCCGGAGCTTCGCTCGCCGGCGCGAAGAGGGTGTGGAACGCGGCTGCACTATCCCGGTAATTTATCGAGCAGATTAAGGTTTGGAGGGAACTCCGGGAAGGAAATCGTCCTGGAGCACGGGAGCGCGGTCATCAATCACCAGAGCATCAGGCAGTCACTTTGCCATCAATCACGCGGCGCATCCGTCTCCGATCGCGGATAGCAGATCATTCCCGCCGTAGATGATTCTCGAAAATGTGGAGCTGTGATTTTTCCTTTCTTCCTTCGAAGAGGCTCTCACCGCTGTCCGGTTCCGGCGTTTCGTTTATTCGAACTCACTGTACATTTGGGGTACTAGGCCCCGCTACGGTCAATAGATCGAAGGGCCTGCCGGGAAGCCGGTACGCAGACCGGCTCGACTCTCCTCGGCAGCGGAGGGGGATGGGGGAAAAACAAAATAAAAAATGAAACAGGAAAAAAAAAGAAACACCTGGGTGGGCCGGGAAGGGGTCACCTTTCACTGTGTGGAGGGTCCATCCTTTCCAGGATGCCCTCGAGGTCCCTCTGCATAGCTCCCAGATAGGGCATTCCGCTCGCAATTCTCAGATAGCGAGCTGCGCATATGATGGCGCCCCTGTCGCTGCTTCCTCTGTTGGCTGCGCTCCACGCAGCCACAATCTCTCGGAGGCAGCAGAGCGCTGCCAGGGTTGAGGCTGGTGGCAGGGCGTCTCGCATGAAGAGGAGTCTCACAACGTCTCTAGGGTACTGCCTACCGACATCCGGAGGGTCGTCTGGAAAGGTTCCCACAAGAGTCGGAGGGCAGCGCAGTCCACTAGCAGGTGGATTTCCCTGCACACTGCACAGTTCGGCCTCACCTTCCCCAACGTCCAGTGGTGGCGTCGCGCGTTGCAGGGGAGATCCCAGTGCAACAGCTGGAGCGCCGACTCCTGCCACTTGAGGATGAATGTGAGGGTGAATGAGTCTGTAAACACCGGGAGCCACTTTAGGTCATCCGATGGGATGCCCAGCGGCCCGCACCATCTCTGTATTCCTCGCGGAAGGACGCTCGAGGTAGCGGCATCAGCCAGCTCCCTCATGGTCCAACCGCTTGATGTCTTCTCGCTGCCTGCTATCCAGTAGGAGAATTGCCACCTCGGCGTCCAGCTGCCGAGGAGAGCTGCTCTTAAGAAGGGCAGTGCCGTAGCTAGAAGGGTCGTCTCTGCCCACGTTCTTCGGGCGGAACACTCCAGAATGTTCCGCAGTGAGCAGCGGGCGTAGATGGAAAAACGCAGGCAGTTCCAGTTTTCACTTCCTGATCCTTTGAGCTTCGCCCAAGTGCAAACAGTTTCCTCCAGTCATGCGGTGGAGTTGACGGGGCTGCAGACCATCCAGCCGTCCTCCTTAGTGGCTATGCGTCCGAGAAGAAAGCCTCATTTTCTTGTCTTCTTGCCGAGGTACCAAAGATGAGACGTGAGTCGTTGCATCCTGGATATACGGCTGGCAAGGAGACGGGCCGAAACGCACCAGGGGGTACTTTAAAACTTCGCTGCGATAGTCACGGTACGTCATCGCAGCTGTAACTCAATCCGCTCTAGCGTCAGGAGCCAAGACCGCCATCCCGGTGCGGAGCGCACAAGTCCGACAGAGGCACTCCCACTCCGGCGCGAAGGTGAAGTTTTCTGGATGCCCGCAGCTGCCGCCATTCCCGGGGCGGCCCGTCGCGATCCGCAGCAGTGAATCTGTTGGAACGCGAAAGGACAATGCGCCTTGCCTGGATCCGGAGAGCTCTGGAGTGTCCAGGGGGAGGATGGCCGACCGCCTCCAGGGGAACAAGGCCGAAGGGAGGATCCAGGATGAGGAGCGAAGGAATGCTGCTCTGAGTATTTCCTGCGCAATGTGCGCCAGCAAGTCCCTCCCTTGCATCGACTCCCTTCCCTCTCACTTCTCCCGGAGTGAGGTCATCTCGTTTTTCCCCTTCTCGAAAAGAGATAACACACCTACAGCGATGGTCTCCTCTGCTTGCTGCGGCAGTAACTCCGGAAGTGCTCAAGGGCGAGCGTTCAAGTGGTCTCGGGGAGGGGAAGTCGTGGGCGCAGCTCGAAGTAAATCTGGTGGCTTCCATCTCTTCGACAGGCTGAATTACGAGACTGCCGAAGAACTTTGAGACATCTTGCCATCGAATTGACTCCTCTCGAGAGTTTCCTCTCCTTCACGGTGGGAGCTCTCCCTCTACAGAAGAAATCAGGGGAGGGTTTCCTTCGAGATTCCTTCCGGTACAGCGATGAATACGCGGGGCATTCCCGGTGTGATTAGGGAAGTGTTCCCTTCGGCGTCTCTCGACGTCTGACACTACTTTACAACAAGGTCACGCGCGCGCCCTCGGGTGGCGTGTGATCTTGTTTGAGGAGCCTCGCGGAGGCATCGTCGAACCGCTCCGATGCCCCCAGGGGATGTGCGGTTCCCGAACACTCAGCGAACCTAGTAAGAAGAAAACCTAAAGTCCCCATCGTTGGAATTTGGCAGCGTGATGGACCAGAGGTGCTCGGTCATCCGGCCCCTGTGGTCGACCCACTTTCGGGAACGATTCCGATCCGAAGACGCGCGCTGAAGGCAGCGCAACGCCAACTAAACGGCGGATTCGATTTGCAACGGGAGACAAACGAGAGACACGGACCACGGTACCGGGTGCAGGGATCCCGTTCGATCCGCTGATCGTTAGCGCTTGGGATTTCGCCCGAAGCGAGGGAGGAAGTCAGTCCGAGGTCTCCGCAGCGCCATCGGATGCACGCCCCGCTGTCCCGGCGGCGACACAGAGGACTCGAATCATCCGACTCAGCTTTGTGGATGGCTCTGATCATCTTTCTGGGGTTCCATTTCGTTGTCGTGCTTGATTTCACCAAGATGGCTGCGGGATGAATCGATAGCATCGATCTTCCTGCTCGGCAGGAGGGAGCGCAGCCAACTACCTCTCAGGAGCCCACACCGCCGCGAGGTGGTCACGGAAACATCGAGCGACCCTCGACAGCAGGGCACCGGGATCCACCTCAGATCGAGATACCAGATCCGAATTCTCGGCTCTCCCTCCGGGCGTTGGTTTCCTCCGAATGCTAGACGCTGTAATCGAGAGTCTCTCCAAAATGTCTTTCTCTGCCTTTGCGCGCCAACCACGCGCATCTTCGGCACACAGGAGTTTTTCCCTTCTTCCTCACCTGGAGTTCACTCGCATTCTCAGTAGGAGCGGCTTTGGTCGTTACGAGTCCATACCAGAGCGCGAAGAGACCGCCGTTGGCCAGCGGAAGGATCCTGGAAGATTCCTTTGGGTTCTTTTCTCCTCCGCTATTATCTTTCCAGGTTTTTTTTCTTCTTTTTTGGTCCGCTAAGCTCTAAAGAACAGTTCTCCTAGAAGCTCACGAAACTCGGAAGTCCTCCCATTTCTTCCTTTGTCGACTTTGCTCCAGGCTGCCGCAATATCGTGGATGCAGAAAAGAGATATTGGAGCTGAAACTGGCTGCAGGACGTTCTGCACGTAAAACGTCCCTGGGAACGGCAACCGAGAACTGAGGAGTCGTATTCCTATAGGGACCGGAGAACAACGCAGTCCACGAGCAGGTAAAGGAGGGGCTTCCGTACCTCTTACCTGCTACAGTCCGGGTTCGCTCTCCTTAGCATCTACTGGTCTCAACAGGCTTTGTACGGTGAACTCCAGTGCAACAACAGAAGTGTCCACTCCTGCCGCTTCAGGGGAAGAGATTTGCTGCCTCTGAACACCGAAGGCCACTCCACATCTTCGCCATGGATACCGAGCAGCTTACCCCAGCAATATAGTCCTCGTGGAAGAACAATTGGGATCGCAGCATGCTCCAGCCATCGCACGGTCTATCCATTCCGCAGCTTCTGCCTTCCTGCATTCTCACTGGAGACTTTCCACCTCGGCTGCTGGCAGCTGCCAAGTGCCCTTTTCAAGAAGGGCATCGTTGCTGCAAGAGCGGTCCTTATTTCTTCTCTGAAGGGAATTGAGAAGGAATCCGCTCCTTGTTGCTCCTCCTCTGAATAGAACCTCGAAGCAAGCAGCGCGCTTCCTGCATTCTGGAGATGCAACTCTCCGAGAGGAGCATCAGCCAGCTCCATGGCACGCAGTGTATTGATGATCGAATCCTTTGGGGTTCTTTTTTTTTCTGTCTTCGCTATTTACCTCATGAGCCGTCGTGTGCCTCGCGACACACGTGGCTCTTTGACACTGTTCCACGTTACCCGCGGAGGGTGCGTGTAATTCTTCAAGATAGGGGGCAACCCGGGAGGGGGTCTATCCTATGAATCCAGGAAGGACTCGGAGTCCGGTTCCTCTCGCGTCTAAGGAGGGATTCCCCCGGGAGGGGGGAGGGGATTGCACCTCCATGCTAGTTGTTTCCGAAGGGAATCCCCTTCCTCATTCTCTCCGAAGAGACACCCACTGGGAGGGGTGGTCCTCTCCATTTCATCTCCGAAGGGGACCCGGGAAGAATCCTCTAGTAGGAATTTCTTTTCCGGAGGGAACCCGCAAGGGAACCGCTCCAGTTCACTCCTCTGAAGAGAACACCGAAGGGACGCTTCCGAAATTCAGAAGAGGCGCTGCAGCTTCCAGCAAGGGGCTCGCTCTCGTTTGCTTCCTTGCACTCTCCAGGGAGGCGGCGACTCGGAAGGTCCCCCCCGCAACAGGGAGGGAGAGGCAGCGCTTCCTTCAACAACTGGAGAGGTGCCTGTGAAGGCTCCTGCAACATCTTGAACGGACCTGAGGGGTCCCCCCGGTGTGGGGATCCGCTCTCCGTTGTATGGCCGAGGGGAGAACTCCCCACTCCTTGATTCCTGGAAGGACCCGAATGTCCATTATTATTATTCCGGCCTTCAATCGGGATCTCCGGTTTGAACCGTTACCGGTGCCGCACCCGAATAGTCGTAGGCCAACCAGAGCCATCTTGCAGGAGGAATTCAAGACCCAAGGACGCAGTGGAGTCAGTTTCTGTCGGAGTATTCGAACCCGCGACTAATGGTGCCACGCTCGGAAGCCGCAACCACAAAGCCTCCGACGCGGACTCCATTTTCACAGCAGGAGGGAAATCCCAAAGGACCCGTTGATGTCCTGGAAGGAACCTAGAGGTCTGGGTCGACTGGAGGGTCGACTTCCAATCCCAGTCACTCAGCATGGACATTCGGCTTCCATGAGTAGCGCATCCGAATCCAAGTGGCCAACCAATATCATCTTGCGGGGGAATTCAAAACGAAAGACGCACCCATTTCTCGGCATCGACCCTTCCCCGAGTGGAATTGGAGCTCGCGGCTCTTGATACCACGCGCGAGGGCCAAGACCACACGGTCGCTGCGCGGTCCTGCGCGGAGAAGAACGTTTGTTGAAACGTTCTTCCACGAGGGATCCCAGCAAAGGTACTGGAAAAAAAATAAACATCTTCGCAGGGCACATCAAAGCCAATGAGGGCTGGGTTTTAAATCTGGGCTCAAGACGGATCGAAGCATTTGAGTGTGCTCTCCGAGAGAAATTCTGGCCAGCGATCGTGGATGCAGGAGCATAGGAAAAGAAGGGCTTTGAAAGCTGAAACGAAGCCAGGAAGCGCAGGATGGGTCCGGATGCACCGCTCTTCCCCGAAAGCAAGCCAATCCAGGCTCACCGGAAGCGCACTGCGAGAACGTAGACAGAAATTGATGAAGAAAAAGGCAGGAAATGGGAACTGTGAAGTCAAGGAATGCTTTCCTCTGCCAGAGTCCACTCTTTGAAGCTCCCGTGTTTTGCAGATGAGCGGTGGACTCCCAGCACGCAAATCCCGGTCTGCCGGAGTCTTCGCCGGCTAGTTGTGCGTGGCCTGCACGCGGTGAAATGCAGGGGTCGATGGTGCTACTGTGGACTCCGGCGTTCAGAAAAGGGCTCAAGAGGTAGCGCGAATGCCACGGGCAGGAACATAGTCAGTTGCTTCGAGCGGGCGGTCAGACTTTGGAAGTCAAACAGAAATTTCTCTCCAGGTCACGCCCTGAGAGCGTTCATTTAATAAAGGAAGCAACCGGCTGGGAAATCGGTCCCAAACCGATGACAAAGGGAAGGTCCACCGACACGCAGGCTGGGATACCTGCGAGTTGGGAGAGGAGTCCCTTCGCTGAGCCAGCCAGGAATCCGCTGCCTGCGAAGAACCACCTCATAAGTTCACGAGCGATATCTTCCTGATGCAGGAGCACCGAAGTCGCAGCCCTCACCGGTCTTCCGTAGAGAAGCCGGAAGACGAAACTTAGGATGGGAGCACAGTAGCAAGACATGGCTGCAAATCAGAGCTTAAAGTGGAAGCAGCTCGACTTCCAGGACTCTCCATCTGACCTTTTCGGCACCAGGGATTCAATTCTTTCAGAATTCTGCGCCATCCTCAAGAACTTTCACATCACGAGGTCAACGGAAAGCATTTCCCGGTTACCATGGTCACCAGTCCGACCTGCTTCTTCCCAGCTGTATGTTCTTCTTGAAAGATCAACTGCTAGGGGCAGTGGTGCCCTGTCCCTGTTTGCGGAACCGGAGTATCTCCCAACAACCAAAATACATCCAGGAACCCAAGCCGAAAAGGCAACACTCCCTGTGTATCGAGTAGGAATGGTTTTTTTTCTTTTCCAATATCAAGCAAGAAACAAATCCTTCGATTCTGGAATGATCAATCCCTCCAGAGCCCCGCGAGTTTCATCTGTTCTGAGCTTTAGCTCTGCTCCGAAATTCCGGCTTCCTTGCGTCCCGAATTCACTGATCTACATGCGATCTCACACCGTGGCTCATTTTTCACCATGCCTTTCAAAGGACTTCCGCTCCGGGATCGCGTAAATTCGTGGATTCGTTCCCTGCGTTTCTGTTCCGCGGAAACGTAACGGATCTTCTGTCAGATGCGTGTAGCAAATGTATTGACGAGCATCAATCTTCGCCGCCACCAAGGCTGGGGTGCCCCCCGTGTGAGGAAACCGAGCTGTGTTTGCAGATAATGAACCGGGGAGCTGTGACGCGGCATACGGACGGCATCTCTTTTGCCAACGCTGGGCTTTTCGCTTCCCACATCTCGCTAAAAACAGGCAGCCGACGTTCCTGAAAATTCTCTGGCCACTTGACCTCGTTCTTGAGAGCTGCGACCCTTCCGTGCCACCCTCGAATTTCTCATTCGGCTGGTGAGGCAATCACCTTGGAGGGAAGAGGGTGGATTTAGAGGTCGAGCAAACCCTCCCACGGAAATCGAGCGCCCATGCAACGCCAAGGCGTCTCTCCCTTTCTGGATCGTTTTGCCAGTACCCTAAATCGCACCCTGGCTCTATAGCATTCGGCTGAAGGGAAGAAAAAGATTCGAGATTTGAGGCCTTCAGAAAAAATTTTGGAGCAAATGTCACTCTGTCCGGAATGCCTCACTGTATCCTGGATGCTCCTCTCTGTCCAAAATTCCCCTCTCCATACTGGATGCCACTCTCTATTCGGAATACTGCACTCTGTTTGGGAGACCTCTCTGTGCTTTGAATTCTACTCTTTGTCCTGGATACTGCTCTCTGTCCTGAATATCGCTGTCTTCCTAGAATACCTCTATCTTTCCTGAATTCCATTCCCTGTTTTGGATGCCACACCATGACCTGAACGCCTTTATCGGCCCAGGATGTTGCTCTCTGTTCCGGATGCCGCTCTCTGTCCTAGCTACCGCACTCAGTCTGCAATTCCACTTTCTATTTTTTATGTGACTTTCTTTCCTGTATGCTGCACTATCCTCTGGATGCCTCTCTCTGTTCCGAATCTCACTCCCTATGCTGAACCCGTTACGGATGCCGCACTATTTTCTGAATGCTGCAATCCATCCTGAATGTCTCCTTTCGTCCTCGATATCACTCGCTGTTTTGAATGCTGTTGCACTGTGTCCCGGCTTTCACTTCCCGTCCTGGGTGCCGTTCCGTCTTATGCACTTTCTCGTCGGCAGACCCCTCCCACTCCGTTCCTGGGAACCGGGGTGCCTTTATCAACAGGCTGCGAAGACGAGCGACGCCGATTGACAAATTCGATTAGTTTGACCCCCAGGAAGGCACGCTCCGGAGCACGATATGCAGAATACGGACACCACCCGATTTCTTTCCTCGATGAGTCGCAAAGGGCGAGGGACGGAAGGGTACCATGGGGACCTGGCCGATCTCGGATGAGGTTTCATTCGATTGCGAGGAGCGATGGGGAATCGAGGTGCAGGCTGGTCGCTTCCCACGCGCTCCGGTGAGGGCCAGCCGAGCTCCGAGAGGAACTCGAACGGATGGTTCGAGAATGGCTGGTTGGCGGGAGGACTGCTTGAACTTTGACCTCTCCTGCTCGCTTCCAAGTTTCCAAACGCAGAGGCTCCCTGGGGTCTGCTGGGGCACAGAACTTTGGGTGGCAAGCCATAGGAAAGAGCGGAAAACCCGGTGGTCCAAGGCGTACTCGGGTTACAGCACTCTCCAGGATGTCCATCTTGCCGTTGGCACTGCCGCAACGGGGTGGGTGAAAGGCATGCTGAATTTCACTCTGCATCGGCGGGCTCCACCGCTCCATAGAGTGCACGCGGAAGAAACCGCTCGTCTCGGCAAGCAAGGGGCATCGAGCGTCGACTGGATTCCGTGACCTGACCTCGTTCCGAAGCTGCGTTGTCGTACCCGGCGCATGCTGGTGAAGCTGGTTCCTGACCAGAAACGAAGCCGGAGGAAGCTCTGGCGCGGGTTCGCAGCGATCTCGCGGCGCGAGTGGGTCGTGGCACATTGGGAGCAGGGGGAGTAATCTGCGTTACCGAACCATCTGGCTTCTTGCTGAGGTTTCCCTCATGGTAGGTGGCGCCCGTCAACGCGGAAGGGGATTTCCCCTCCGGTAAAGCGAACGATTGGAACTTTTGGGTACGGTGATGACCTCGACTCGCTCCCGATTTTCAGTTGGGTAGGGAGCGCGGGTCGATTGAAGGAGGAAGCTCGATCTTCCAGGTTCCTGGGAGCCCATTTTGGCTAGCAGAACGGGAGCTGTGGGATGAACGGAACGGGTCGATTTGCGGCATCAGGTCCCAGGGCACGTGTTGGTTGCCATGGACAGTAGGACGGTTTCTATTAAGGTCGGACTCCGTAGGAAAGGCAGGCCGAAGTTCGATACTCTTTGAGCGGGCCGAAAACCTGCTCTTCAAGATGAGAGCCCCGTGCTTTCTCTGCTGGAAGCATCTCCCCTGCATTCCCAGGAATCGATTCTAGTGTGTAATTGCGGTTCTTCTGCGAGTCCAGAGTGCTGTGCCGTCCTCGCCGTCGGTGGGGAAAACAAAAAATTCATCGGAGCGCCTATGAACTCGAGATATTTTCATCTCGATTCTTCCTCCTTTGTTGGACTCTTGAGGATTTTATCCGAAGAGGAAGTATCCGTTCCTCAGAGGGATGGATTTGCTGAACGTGTGCTAAGTGGCATAAGAAGCTGCTCGTGATCAGAAAGGAGGATGACAAGTAAAGAAAGGAGGAAAATGCTAAATTCTCATCAGATCAGTTGCATTTGATGAGCTCCAAACGAAGCACGAAACTCATGTACCAAGAAAGAATGCTCTCTCGATAATAACCTCTTATTCCATTGTGGATGCAGTATCGATTTCGCGCCAGTATTGATAGCGTAGCGCGTGGTAGCAAGCGTTGGCTGCCCGTAGAGTAACAAATGGTTGAGGATGAAGAAGATTTATTCTGTTGATTGCAACGCGTGAACGCCGTTTAGGTTACCGTCATCCATTCTCCATGACATGGTTCTTAGCAACATAGGTCCGCTCGCCTTCCTGCTGTCTTGAGCCGTTGAGGAACGCGTATACTGGAGATGACTCAGCATGCAGTGGGATATCGTCTTGCTAAGAGCATAGGTAGCTCATGCGAGGGTATAGTCAGATGGTTCAGTTGCACAGTGAGATGCAATCCTACTGCGCTCATAATAGGAAGAGATAGCAAGTTAGTTACGCTGGCTGATAGTCAATCTCGTGGTCATTGGTTATTTTTGCCTACCTGCAGTCACTTGTATTACCATTGTACGTAGAAAAGCTACTCACTCGCAACCAAGAAATGCCCTTGTAGTGATGGTACTCTACGTAATCGAGCAGAGTTTCCCGGTTCGGGTACACGGCCTAGAACTTAGGAGGGCTAACCATGAGAACTCCCTCATGATCGGTTGCTACTGCAAAATGTCCTCATGCGTAACCAACAGAATTCCTTGATGTCATAAAAGAACAGACAATAGCCGTGCACTCTGCGGATCTCAACAACATTCCAGTGCTGCGGCCCTCCGTCACTGCCAATTCTTTGCCTATCTTTACTAGATTCATTTTTGTTCCGTGCCTGATGATCTCAAGGTGTGAATGAAACTCTCCTTGGAAACATCCAACGATCCTTGAAAACATTTCAATGTTCTTTGGGAACGAAAAACGCTTCTTGGAAACTCCAACGCTTTTCAAAAACATTGTGACGTTCTTTGGAAGCATCCAACGTTACTTGGAAACATCCAGAGCTTCTTGGAAACATTCCACCGCATCGGTCGTTTGGATGTTCCGTAGATTGAAACGCTACTTCATTATTTCATAACCGCATCCTCATTTTCTTCAGCCACACAGTTGCGGCTCAGTTGCCATCTGTGGCTCGGGAAAGGAAGTGATTCCATGGAGGATCTTTCGGAGCAGTCCGGGAATAGAGTGGGCGTGGGAGAGATGAGAACTTGAAGCTGTCAGCTCTCGCGTATCCTGGAGCAATTTTGAGTAGTTCTGTGAGTTGAGCTCGAGTAGCTCCAGCAATCTATTGGTTGAGTAGCAATGGAAGGGTACGGTTGCGATGGTGACCGTATTGACAAGACTGAAAGTGACTAAGGAGTTAAAGACAGTAGGTGAGTAATGGGGTTGGGTCAGTTTTTCCACCAAGCTCTGCACAGACAAATGTCTCACCTCTTCTGGCTCACTCGTTGCGTTCATGCTGACCATCTTCCAAGAAGAACGAGCAGTGGGGGATCTCCGATAGCCACCTAAGGGTACAATCGCTTCCAGGCGCAGTGCCGTAGAGCGGGAGCATAGGGCATGGAGGAAAAGATAAATAGGTGCTGGGAGACTGCTGGGATTCTCCAGCAAGAGACGGACAAGAACCCCTCGGCCAGCTAGGATGTGAGTGCGGCAGCAGAATACTCCGGGTCCCTCTGTAGCCCACACAATCTGGGATACGAAATACGAGGGAGGAGTCTCAGGGCAAAATGTGGACAGACTCGTTCCTTAACCTGTTGTTCAACCGCAGCTCCCTCAAAGAGCAGCGTCGGAGGCCTTGTGGTTAAGGCTTCCGCGCGTGGCACATGCGTCGCGGGTTCGAATACTCCAGCAGAAACTGACGCCACTGCGTCGTTGGGTTCCGATTTCCTCCTGCAACGGCGCTAATTGGCCTAATCATTCGGGCGTGGCACCGGCGGTGGATTAAGCCGTAAACCACCGATGAAAGCCAGAACAATGGGAGTCTAACTTTGGGTCCTTCCAGGTATCAAGTAGTGGGGAGTTCCCCTCCGGTGTGCAACGGAGAGTGGACCCCCGTCACCGGGGAACCGCCTCTGGTTTCAAGATGGAGCAGGAGCCCTCACGGGCACCTCTGCAGTTGTTCAAAGGAGCGGACCCGCCCTGTTGGGGGGTGCCTCCGAGTCGTCACCTCTTCACAGAGTGTGCACAAGAAAGCAAGCGAGAGCGATTCCCTGCGGGAATCTGCAACGCCCCTTGAGTTTCGGAAGCTTCCCTTCGGGGTTCTCTTCAGAGGAGTGAACAGGAGCGGTTCCCTTGCGAGTTCCCTCTGGAGAAGAAATTCCTGCTAGCAGATCTTTTCCGAGTTCCCTTCAGAGAAGTTGAAATGGAGGACCACCCCCCTCCCAGGGGGTGTCCCTCCGGAGAGAATGAGGAAGGAGATTCCCTTCGGGTTTCCCCTTCGGAGACAACCAGGGTTGGAGGTGCGATCCCCCCCGTCCGGGGGGATTCCTCCCCAAGAGTGAGAGGAACGGATTCCGAGCCCTTCCTGGATTCATAGAGCGGACCCCATCCGGGGTGCCCTCCTATCCTGAAGAAAATTGCACTGAAGATGAAGAAAATTACACTGAAGAATTATACGCCCCCCTGAGGGTTGCCGCGGGCGGAGAGGCGTGGAAACAAAACTGTTTAATGTGTACAGAAAGCCACGTGCGCCGTGAGGCACGCGACCGGCTCTGAAGTGCTTAGCGAAGAGCAGTGATGGATTCTTTCTTCAGCGCTATTGCACCAGGAAGACATCGCCCATTACATGCTGCGGTGAGACTCCGGACAGGAGCCGTGATCGCGACGAGATGCTGCATGTGCACCATCGCCACAGCCCTCCATGGGCTGGAGTCTTGGTCGCACGCCGCATCTCTGAGTGCTCCCCTTCAAGCCTTTCTGAGGAGTCCTTTCCTGAAAGCGGAGGATGACCAACTGCTCCTGTGGCGCCACGGGACATACTTTCAGGCAGATGACCCGGCTGCAGTCTAAAGCGCGAGCAATCACGTGGTCGCCGCTTCCCAAGGAGGGAGGAGCAGCGCACCAGTCTAAGAAGGGCGAGACGGAGATAAAGAAGCAGACGAAGGTCGGAACCCTCGGGAGATGGGACGGTAGCTTCCGGGCTCTCCGCACATCTGACGCGGCACCCTGGCCACGGGCAAGGCGGCTCGATGCATAGCAGTCCAGCAACCGCCCGTCGGTTTCTAGACGGCGCTTCTCCTCCTCGGTTTTAGCGCCATCCTTTCAAGGTCAAGTCATTCCTGACTTCGAGCATCCCAAGTTACAGCAGAACCTCACGCTCAAGATTGGGGACATATCAAGGCGCTTCCATATTGGCGTTGGGCAATGCGAACGGTTCTCTCTTCGTCTCTTCGACAGCCACACCTTTTCTCCATCCTCGCTGTCACCGCCGCTCTCAAGAAGACGAGGACTTCCCGGAGGGGAGGCAACCGGAAATGTGCAGGCTTCCTTCTACAGCTTCCGGGAAGCGAAGAGTCTTAGTGACGCGCTTGCATCCCTGCCGCAGTTCTCTGCAGAAAGGTAGGGACTTGAGGTTTCCCCGAAGAATTCCGAGCCATCCAATTGACAGGTGGGAACGAGGTTCTCTGCAGTCTGATCCCGCTTCCCGATCCACAATCTCGGCTTGGAAGTTTCGCTCGCTTGGGCATGCTGCAGAGGAACCGGCTTTGCATCACGAATATCAAGGGCAGCGGAATTTGTGGTCCGGCGAAGAACAGAGGCCGTCTGGATTATCAATCTGGGGCATCGGTCCGTTTATTCCCTTTAAAAATAAAAATACACAACCCGTGTGGTTGGACCAGTGGACCAACCACTTCCATTTCCAAAGGAACCTACCTAGTTGCCGGCACTCAGAACGGCGAGGTTCTAGACAACAGAGAAGTGGGGACAAACAAACAGAAAAGGAAACAAAAAGAAAGAAAGAAAGAAGCTTCACGGGTATGTGGGAAAGCATCACGTCCTCATGATCCTCAGCATCCTTTGGAGGATTCAGGCAAGCTCTTGGCTAGATGCTGCTTTCCAGGTGGGGTCATCTTGATGCCATCTTTATGGAGAGGTCGGCAAAGTGGATGGCATCCCTCTCGCTCCGTCATCTTGAGTCGATCCAGGCAGCTACAGCCTCGTGTAGGCAGCAAAGAGCTACTTGCGAGGCTGCCGGCCAAAGAGCGTTGGATAGGACGAGTGGTCATACAGAGTCCTTGGAGTTGCCGCTGGGGGTTCCCAGAGTCGCGGCAAGGCGTTCTAACAGAGGCCGGAGGGCAGCACAGTCCTCTAGCAGGTGCAGGAGAGATTCCCGCTCTCCGTACCTGCCACAGCTCGGGTGCACCCCCTCCCGTGTTCAGTGATGCCGGCAGACGCTGCACGGGAGGCCTCAGTGCAGCAGCATTAACGCCGACTCCTGCCACTTCAAGGGGAGAGTCTGGATGTCTAAGAGGACTTGAGGCCGCAGCAGATCTTTGTCCGGTATATCCAGTAGTTCAGCCGAGCGCAAAAGTCTTCGAGGTGGGGCACTCTGCAGACTCTACAGCAAAGGGGAGCAGGCCAAGGTCGACGGATTTCTCGGAACTTTCCATGAACGTGCTGATGATTTCCTGGGACACTCCGCCTGGCCGTGCCTAGCACTGGGGATTTCTTGAAGGAGAGAGACTGCTCTCACGAGCCATTCATGATTCCGATCCTGAGCTCCACATATTTGCGCGCAGCCGCTGTGGTGGCACTCCAGCAGATGTGGGCCGGACCATCACTGAGTCCGTTGCCCCTGGCAATCTGCTTGCTACGAGGGGCATGACTTGGCAAGAGCACAGTACGCACCTTCTCAATGTTTTTTTTTTCTTACGGTCCCTACAAAATATCAAAATAATATTTTCATGACAGAAATCGAGCATACAGCGAACTAATATGGATATATCTCTTTCATCTATGGACCCTCTCTTTTGCCTCTTTGACCTATGGAGACAGTGAGGGTTCAGCAACGCTTCTGGTCTGGACCCCATCTCTTGGATGCTAATTTCCCATTCATAATGATTGTTCACATATGTGTCTCTCATTTAGGTGAATAAAATATCCTTACCTGATCGCGTAGCAGCCACACTTGTAAGCCGGTTCAGGTAAGCAAGATAGGTTCTGGCAGCCCTGTTTGCTTTCCTAAGCGTGAATTGGATTTGCGGAAATCGTCTCTCAAATTGAGCTTCATATGGAAGGTAAAAAGAGTACGAAATGCATCTTTGCTTCTCTGTTACTCACTCCATTTGATTTCTTATTCCTCGAGTATGTTCCATACTGCCGGGCGGGGAGCAACCAATTTTATTAGCAGCTGCCCACTCATTGTCCTCATCAAGCACACAGGGCACGTCAGCTTTGCTCGAGTCATGGCAGCGCTACATGTCCAAGCCTGTGTGGTAAACGAACCACGGCGCCACTGCACTTAGGAAAGCTAGGGATTCCAAGTCGGAAACCACGACTCGGGTTGGTACTTCGTGCAGCAGGAAAGCAGAAGAATCGTGTATTTCTTGCCCTACGAATCTTCTGTAGAGATACTGGAAGGCTAAGGAAAGAAAGAAAGCACAGAGAATCAGCTGTTCACTTTGCTGGCAAAGGAGTACCCACTTTGCTATTTTCCGTAGGAGGAACAGATCAACTTGCCTTTGATGGAAACGTTTCTTTCTTGCAGCATGTCTCAATCGTATGGTATATGTTGTTTTTGCGAGGAGCACCTGGTGCTTGCAACTCAGTTTGTCCATCAATGTTGTGCATTTTCTTCCACGAAAACACCGTGTTAGCGTTTGATCTCTCCGTTTCCATCCCTTTGTGTCTTCTTGAACTTCAGCGCTGCCACTCGGCTGATGGTTTTCTCGGGTCTACTGCAAGTCCGTTGCTTTGTCGACGTCAAAGGAAAAAACAAAAAATGGATGAGACCGAAAATGTTTCTCGGACCCGACCTATTTCCCAGCTTATCTGAACATCAACTGATTCTTTGGCGCAATCTGAAAGAGAAGACACTTTGACTGCACGAAGCAGCTCATGGTGTCAGTTTTTCGAGTTTAGCCCTAAAGAGTGCATATACTTCTTGCAACAGGTGAGCTTTTATTCCGTTCTGAGGACCTGGAAGCAGGAAGTTAAGTCACCTCCACTGCTTCCTTGCCCATCATTGCAAGAGGTCCTCGATCAAAGATGGTAAATGCACTTTTGTGAGGTTTCTCCCAAGAAAAGGTGAAAGAGAATCAATCCTTAGGAGAGGGATACATAGTGTGACTTCCTCTAGAAACGTACGAGACGCCTGAAGCCAACCGAATCCAACCAGCGTCGTCTCGTGGAAGCAATCTGAAACTTACGATACACCCATTTCTGTGGCGTCGACCCTTCCCCGGTCGGGATTCGAACCCGCAACGCTTGATGCCACGCGCGGAGACTGCAGCCACACGGTGACTTCAGACACGCAGAATGACCAACCTCTTCTGCCTTCTAGGGGATCCTACGGAAAGGAAGCTGAAGATTGATTCTAAAGGAGTTGCTGACAACTGCAGAAATTCCTCAAGAAATGCTCGGGGAATTCTCTCCTCCGCACGCGCCGGCATGATGGCGAGAACTCAAGGACGCTGGCCTCCACGACCACAGAAAGGAATGTTGCGTCGGAAGATGGGACAAATTCTTGGATCAATATTATATGGACCACGGATTTTGAACAAGATTCGAGAAGGAGAACCGGGTGTCACTGTAGACGTGCAGCGCACTTCACCAGCATCCAGTTCTGGCCCTTACAGTTAGCTCGTTGCCGTCCTGTCAAGCACACGGAATAGCAGGAATACACGCTTGACTCGCGGAAGTGTGGTCCTCTGGAAAAAGCTCCTAGTGATTCCTCAAATGGAGGATGTGACGCGGAGAAATCCAGCATCAGGCAGATGATTAAGCAACCATCCTGGATCCTTGCAGGATATTTGTGCTGCCGCAAAGGTTTTCTGAGACACTTGGTCCATGCCAGCGCGTCCTTGAAACTTAATCTTCTTTAAAAGATCCGCTGAGACATTTGGTCCACGACAAAAGGTCCTCAAGAGGCCCTGTTCAAAAGTTCCATGAGCGTATTCGGTGTTTGGCTCATAAATACTTCAAGCAAGCACTTGATTTCGTCGAATTTTATTTACGTCGTTTTTATCCTACTTCATTATGAGTTTCGGACTTTATTTACGTTCTTCCTCGCCGTCAAACTGAGCAGGAATTGCTTTTGAGTCGACGAGCAATTGTATATGACGATCTGATTATCAGCTTCATATTCGTTGCTTCTGGAAACAATCTGGACTGTGTGTGTTTGATTTTATCGATATAGTCGTGAAATTGGTGGTCGTATTTGGGTGTGACAACCAAGAATCTGGGTGATGAGTTGCTGTTCGCTCTTTAACACTTAAAAAAATCTGCAAGCTGCTACACTTCAATAAATCTGGAGAGATAATGCACTACCATCAGCTTTTAAAATTTGCTACGGCATCCTTCCACTGCGTGGTTTGTGCTGTGAGGGCACTGTCCTGCACTGATGTATGGGCATCCCAAGTTTTCGGTGGGAGCTTCTGGTCATCTTTTGAGCTCAAACTTTCCTTCAGATTAGTCCGTTATTTCATCAAATTTTTCTTGTGGATTCCCAGCAATCCGCTCTGAGGTTTCATTCGCATCTTCCAAGGGCAAAGGGAAATCGAAACAGCGTGGATGCACATTTACGGGTGTTACTTTCCTCTGTCATACACTTGAGTTTTAGAAGCGAAGATAATGACTATGAAGAGTGAAACAAGCATCCTTTTACTTGACCATTTGTTAGGATTGATCGAACTGCGTTCTGAACTGTGGTTTCGAATTCCATCATTAGTAATAAAAACTCAGTATCGAGATTTCTTCTTAAGCGCAGGCGTTTCAGACAAAACCAAATTTCAAGGATCAAAAACGTCGACGTTGATTGCATAAAATCACTCGGTGGATCTTTTGAACAGGTCCAAATACCTCAGTGGACCTTTTTGTCGAAACCTTTTAGAAGGGACCTAATATCTAACGGGACCTTTTGGACAGTATCAAATTCTTAGTTGACCTTTTAGGCAAAATCAAATGTCCCAGTGGATTTTTCACTTTTATCGAGGACGAAAATGCTTCAGTAGACAAGACCAAATGTCTCAGTGAACCTTTTGGATAGGCCCAAATATGCGCCATTCCCCCTGGAACTTGAGTGATTCTATTGCAGCCATTGGCGACGAGTTTCATATTTTAAACTTTTTTGGCATGTTTTGGTCCTTCCAAAATGAAATCTGTTCCCAGCAGTTTCATTTTTGGTTAAGTTTTTGTGTTTCAGGAGAATATCTGTGTACATCCGAGCGACAAGTGACCTTCGCTTGAAAAAAAAATGGTCTCAGTTCCTCCTGCTACATAGGGTTTATTTTTTTCAACACTTCAGTGACCCCCCGCTATGTTCCAAAGTGAACACTGGTCAATGTCCCTTCATGTTATCGGTAACTGCATTAGTGGCGTCTGCTCTCTGTGTTTTCGAGATTTTTCTGTTTTTATTTTAGAACCGTGCTTTTTATATTTTATTCCTGTTTTAGTGTTTCTGGAAATTCTCAAGCTGGGTCGCACAGATGACAATGCCAGGCGTTCACAGTTCGGTCACCTCCTTCGTGCCTTGCAGAATGTTGACGGCCACCCCCGTTTGCCATGTGTTGCCAAGCGAAAAAGTTCCTCGGGCTGCAGCAGCCGTGATGATTGAGGAGGTGAGCTTAGAAGGCTTTGAAACGTGCAGGGAACGACGAATGGTCGCAAGAGCTGGATATACCGGTGGACGGCCACTGACCATCTAGTAGTAGCACCAGTTCCTTCTGAAGTTCCTTGAAGTTGCCAACATCGCCATCATCAGTCAAGATCATCCAATCACGATCACTACTGCCAACTCTTAATAGCCGGCACTTGCATAAGCGGACGAAAAGGGAAAATGAAAAGACAACAATTAAAGGTCTCGTGTCTGAAGTGACCTCGACTAGTCCCCGGACTTGCAGAGAACCATGAGTCTGGCCTGATTAAACGCTGATGTTTGAGATGCCGAGATCCTTGAGAGCTTCAGGTGAATTGGACTGGTGCTGTACGACGATCCAGATGTTGGGTTGCGGCGTACCCGATGCCACGCTCCCTCTCCGCGCCCCATGGAAAGGGTCGGTTGCTATGGACGGCAGGATGTTGACATCAGACAGGTCGGAGCCCGCTAAGGAGCGAGCAACAAATCGCCTACCAAGTCTAGCAACTCTGTCCAGGGTCCTGCGCTTAACCAACACCCTGAACAGAAGTGCTCCTACCTTCCGGCGTGCATCGGGGAGCGACGGCAGAGAGAAGGAGGAGGGAAGCCGCAACCGTGCACTGACAGTGAAGGATGGCGAACTGCTGTTTGATGAGAAATGAGCTTCATGGCAAGAGCACTCAATCCTAGTCTCAGGACTAGGCAAGATGTTCCATAGCCGCAGTTTGCAAGTAACGTTCCGAAGAACCGAGTGCTGCACCTTAAAATAAGGGTGTCTGTTCGAGTCTCCAGACACTGTATACATACTTCTGAAGCTTACCAGAGGGGAATAAGAGCTGCCTGATACTTTTGGAAACAACAATGCAAATTCTCTGCGAAGAGCACCTCTTCTCAAAGAAATCGCTCCGATGACTCGCTTTTGAGCGCAGCTTCCAGATAATCGCGGCGATCTTCGGACTGCGGCTGTGTCGACTGCGATTCTTTTATTCAGCCCAAGGTGAACTACATCCAGGAACAACAGTGAGAAATTTCCCTTTGAGGTCATGCTTTTCCAGCTCTGAGGGCCCGCATATCCTTTTTCGTCTCGCAAAAAAGTTGAGACTGCTCCATCTAGTCGAATATGCCCGGTGATGCCGGGGCGCTACCTCGTGACAGATAAGCGGATCAGTTGGCCGCTCAGATTCCGAAACGGAAGAAAAAAATTCATTTGGTGGGGAGTTTCGAACATGCAGATCGTTTTCTGGAGCAGTCCGTAGCAAAAGGAAAAAAACAATAAATACATAAAGGGGGAAATGAGAGCATGAGAGAGAGGGTCCTTGTCATCGGAAGCTCAGGGACGCTCAGGAACTGCGCAGAATGCCGGCAACCTAACTTCTTCCAGCTAAGGCCACCTGGAGGCCTTCCTCATGTGGGAGGCGGCCGCGCAGACGACATCCCTTCGCTGCTTCCGAAACTCCAACGGATGGCTGGCTGTTACGATGGTGCAAGGACGCAACAAACATGTCGTCGAGGTCACAGAGCCTCTAGTGACTCCTCTTCTAGCGAAGAGTCTCCTCAGCTAGTCCATGGTAGTATCCTCAAGGTGCAGGAACTCTGAGACCAGCCTCCGTCAAAGTTCCTGAAAGGCGCCACGGTGAGTCCAACAGCAGGTGAGGGAACGGTCTAATCCGCACCTGAAGCTGTTCGGAGACGCATCCCCTTGGAAACCGGGAGCCTACGCTGGTTGCCCTGGAGATCCCAGTGCAGGAGGAGAAGCAATCCGTGCTCCCACTATAAGGGGAACACCGAGGTGTTCCAACACAGAAGGGGGTCTACTAGCTCTTTGGAGGGCAAACACTCGACAGTCCCGAACCTACAAAGGAGTTCCCTCGACCGGGAGAGCGTAGGAGTGGCGGCGTCCATCAGCTTGCTCGTCTTCCAGCCTCCTGGGAGGTTGAGTCTGGTCGTACCTGGCAACGGTACGGAAGAACCTCCACTTCGTCGGCTAGCGACTGCCGATGCTTGTCCTGAGGGCAGCCGGCGCTGCGGCAAGGGGTGTGGCAGCTATCCGGGACAACTTTATCCTGTCCTGTGCTACTTCTCCGAACAGGTTGCAGAGGACGAAGAACCTCTGGAGCGAATTCCAGAGTAGCCGCCCAGTTCTCAGCCTCCCTTCGTTGCGTATGACGCTTCAGCAAATAGCGGGTTGTCTTGATGGTGCGTGTGCAAGAAACATGTCGTCTCAATCACAAAGCCCGTTGAGACTCTTCGCGAAGAATGGCTGTGGCAGGTCTTCGGCAGTGTCCTCAGCGCGCAAAGAGTGCTGAAGCCAGCCTGCGTCAAACCTCCTCGAGAGCACTGCAATCCAGGAACGGGTGTGGCAGCGATTCTGTCGACTCGAGCCCATCCCAAAAAAAGAGACTGAAAGAGAGGGCGGACTCCTCGGCGACGCCATCTCATTTCCTCTTCTCTGAACTATCGCCGGAGGGCAGAGGTCTGTCGTTCTCTTCTCCGTGGCGTTGTGCCGGACCGAGACAGGTTCTGCGAAAGGGAAACTGGGTTTCCAGTGCCGCGTGCAGGGACCCTGCTCTGTGGACGAAGTCAATTGCTGATGGAGTTCTCTCATCTGGAATTACAGTCGGATGAAAAATGCTCGATTCTGATCCACGCGGTCTTTGCTGCATATTTGAATGTTACACAATGAAGTGAACAGAAGTGAATCTTCGCTTTTGATATGCACGACTTGCGATACTTATACCGCCATAAATCCCCGGAAATTGCCCCCGCGAAGCGTGATCTTGATATGACCATTTAAAACCTCCGGGAAAATCCTATCCCGCCGAATCGACTTCTTGTCCTCCTTGCCGACGTGCCGAGCTCCCCTCAGCAAACGGGAAAAGCTCGGGAACAGCTGGCTTTGGCGAGAGAGTAACAGCTCCACGTGACTCGTCTCACACCCGGTCATTCGTCGACACTCGGGGGAAGGCAAATGAAATTGTTTTTGCTCCGACTGTCACGGAACAGAAACCACTCCGAGGGAGCAGTGGATCTGCTCCTTAGGGAAGGCAATGCTGCTTTTAAAACGAGTGGCATCTCTGAAGCCTTGTTCTGGCGACGCGACCTTGATGAAAAGACCCAGTGATTCCTGGCATTGAGGAGGTCGCGTGTGCATTTCGCGATTCGAGAGGCCTCCAGCTATTGCGATTTTGACAAATCAGGAGGCCTTTGATCACAGGTGGTGACTATGGACTGCCATTGCGCCAGGCCAGTGCTCTTCCGAAGAGGGACAGATCCTCCCCCCGCAAGATAACGCTGATTGATCTATTCGACTGCAGAACTAGTGGAAGCCAGAATCCCTTGTTGACCAGTTGGGATTGGGTTCCTTCAAGGAATCAAGGAGCTCTTCACGGTTCTCCTTTGATTGCGGAGATGGAACCGTTACTATGGAGCTGGTTGATACTTCCCTAGGAGGTTGCCTCTCGAGAGTGTCAGAAGCGCGCTGCTCCCTTCGGGGTTTCCTTCTCTTAGGAGAAAACGGAGCGGTTCCCTTGCGTGTTCCCCCGGAGGGTTTCTACGGAGAGAATAAGGAAGAGGTTCCTTTCGGGATTCCCTGTGGGGGCGACCAGGGCTAGAGTTTCTTGCTGGTTTCCTGATGAACCGACTCCTCCCTTCCGAGTCTTTCTGAATTCTTAGGGTGGCTGCAGGGTTATCTCGAGATTACCCCCCGAATTGTAGTTACATGCACCCTCAGGCAGTGTTGAAGAGCCTCGTGGTCCTCTAGGCGGACGGCTCTTGTGCACTTACAGTGCAAAGTTCACCACCCGGTCATGCCGGGGCGTTTATTACATGGAAAGAAACCAGAGGGGAACGTACTGATTCCCAGCCGAAAACAGGAGATCAAGGAGAAGGTTTATCGACAATCAGGTAGGAATCCCTCTTAGAGTCCGGAATGGGAGGGAAGAGACAACAAATAAATATGGGAACTCAAGAGGACCCAGATAAGTGTGTCTGGCATCCCTCCTTCCCGAGAATTGGAAAACCGAAAACGTCTCAGAGTTAACAGAAAGGGGGAATAAAAGAGAAAATAAAATAAAATGGGTGGGTGGGACAAGGATTACCGGTGTCGGCTATTCGTTTCTCCTAGGACCAGCGCTTCATGCCAGCGATCTCCATCCTCACTTCCTCTTCCAGGTGAGGCCATGAGGCCACCTGGCAGCCGTGCTCACCGTGTAGGCGGCTGCCGTGAGGGTTGCTTCCCTGTTTTCTCCAAGACGTGGCGGACCGAGACTTCGACGCGGACGCTGCGCACCGTCACGATCGCTGTATCGGCCGCAAGTCCGCCATGCGCGCTAGCAAACCTTCGCAGCAGGTCACAGGCAGTGTTCTCGTGTCGCCGAAGCGCCTAACTCAGCCTCTGCCACAGTTCGCGGAGTAAGCCCTGGTCGAAAGGCAAGTGCAGGATTGATTTCACCGACCTGCACCCGGCACAGCTCGAGGACGCCTCGCCTCTGGAGAGAAGATGCCCACGCCGGTTGTCCCGGAAACCCCGGTGCTTTGAAGAGATGTTTGTACCTGTGGATTTTTGGACCTGTGGATTTGCTGAGATTCCTGAGTGAAGAGAACCGAACGTACGCCATTCGGTTTTACTGCACCCCTCCTGAAAATAGGCTCACCCATCCATCTGTCCATGAACTCGCGTTACCGAACATCGAGGCATCCGTAATTTGCGCAAGCAGCTGAGAATAACCTCTTCCGACGAGACCTTCGCAACACGCAGGAACGTGAGAATGTCGGCAGCGCCTCCTCTTCCTCTTGGAAGAGGAGACGTAGCCCATATTCGCACAGGGAGTTGACCCTAACCCCTTCAGCAATACTCAGCGATTCTCCCCTCCACCGTGGTGCAGCACTTCTCTTTCAGCTTGGTGTCGGTGTCGTGACCCGTCTGGGTTTTGCCTTCACTAAGTCACTCCGGAACTGTGAGGACAAGCGTTCCAGATAACTTGGATTTTTCTTTCTTTTTTTTTGTCGCTAAGTTCATGCAGCGACTGCTCATTGGTGGCGGCTGCTGATATCCAGCGTGTGTCTTGGGAGATTGACAGAGGAATCCCCCATATCTCTGGTAAGCGATATGATGGATTTCTCCCGTCAAATAAAGCCAGATCCCTTGAACTGGACATCGTTGCGGGAGGCGGTCTTCCTGGAGCGAAAGCCGCGTCGGGAACCTTGGTGAGGAGATTCACTTGAAGACCAGGGCAATGTTGCCCACTCTTAGGAATAAGGCAGGTCGGAATGACTAAACTTGCATGCATGGAGCTCGTAGGGGGACCTCGACGACTCGCAGTGCCCCTGGACGACTTCAAGACGCCGGCAATGGTTGATGGAGCAAAAAGACGCAGCTAAGCTGCGCGGATGTAGGCGTCGGTCCACCGCCTACTAAAGTGGTCCATGTTTGTGTGTGAACGAGAGGAAGATATTCCCTACCCCGTGGGACAAGTTGATGGTGATTCAGCTGAGGGAGGGCCACTGCCGATGCGTCCAAAGTTGGACGCCGCGTAGCACATAGCACGGTGCCAAACAGTGCAATGCTGGTCCTTCAAAACCTGTTCAGCGGGCTGACCGTGGCGCAGGTAAACGTAAAGAGTAGCTCGTTGGCCACCTCACAAGGACCCCTTACATTGACGGCGAAATCGTCGACATGAGGTATTTGGGCAGGCCCAAGCTTTGTGATTTCTCCAAGACCACACGACATCCAAAGAAAGAATGCCCAATCTCACCCAGTTGCGCCACGGCGTTTGCTGTTTTTAATGAACATACAAATTCAGTGGTGAGACTGTTGCTCCCGCCACGCCCGCGGATTAAAGAACCTGTCTAGAATCCATTACTCAGACTGGCGAGGACCGCCTCGACAGCAGAAAGGAGGAGTGCAAACAAAAAGAAAACAAAAGTAAATATTAAGTAAATAGAAAAACACTCTGGAAAGTTCAGGAAGGAATTCTTGTCTACTCAGGGATGTCCTCTGCGTCTTTCCAGGGATGCCAGCAAGTTAAGACTACAAACTTCCCAGATAGGGGAACCCCGATGCTATCCTCAATAAGCAAACTGCAAAATGGATGGCGTTCCTGTAGTTCTCGCCTCTCCGAACAGCGCTCCAGAAAGTCACAATCCCTCATAAGGCAGCAGAGAGATGCTAAGGATGCGACTGGCGGTAATGCTTCCGTACAAAGAAGAGTCTCAAACGTCTCTGGGGTTGTCGCCGCGGGATCGCAAGGGTCATGGAAAAACGTTCCCAAGGGGCTGGAGAGCACCACAATCCATAAGCAGGTGCGCAAGAGATTCTTGTTCTCCACGCGTGCCACAGTTTAGACTCATTCTCCAGGTCCAATGATAACAGCAGGAGTTACTTAAGGGACTTCAGTGCAGCAGCAGAAGCGTCGAATCCTGCCACGTAAATGGGAAAGTGTGAATGTTCCGGTGCACTGGGGGACACTCGGAGTCTTCTCGGAAAATTCTCAGCAGTTTCTTCCCAGGGCGAAAGTTCTCAAGGTGGGGCATTCGGGAAACACAACATCAGTCAGCTAACTCGTGGTGTACGCATCTGACGCTTTCCTTCTGCAGCCCACTTTGCAAACGACTTGCCATCTTGCCGGCAGATTGATTGCTGCCAATCTGCTCCCTCAGAGAAGGCGGTGCTACAGCAAGGTGGGTTCGCTCTTCCCACGCTCTCCTGATGGGATGAACGATAACCCGGAGCGAGACGTCGTTGTAGGGTGGGCAGCGCAGGCGCTGAGATAACATTGGACACGGCTGTTATCTCTTCGCCCATGTGAGTATTGTTACCTGCAAGCGGCGCCACCGTTCACTGGGCAGCAGTGAATTCCAGCTGTGTTCCCTTGTCAGTGAAATAACCCGCTGTGCTATGACTAAGAAGGTCCTCGGGCATCATGTGCATCCTCCGAAATTAGCTGGGGCACGTGCCAAGTTATCGCAAACGGAAAGGGTGCGCAGAAAGTACAGCCTTCCAAGGAAACACAGGGGTGGAACAGGTTGCTTCCTGCAGGCAGTTCCACGCACCGGAGGAAGCAACGGACCGGAAGCGGCGGCGCATCCCTGGGGACGGACGACGCGCAGGAAGCGCAGCCGGCCAAGGAGGAAAAGGCGAGAGCACTGCAAGAAGAAAGCCGGAAGCCGTCCAAAAATACCACGGATGAAATTACGCCGCTCGCGACAGAAAGAGAACCCCTGGCTCATCACCAGGGCTGAAAGCGTGCAAGGGATAATAGGTGGGCAACAGTGACCGCTTCACCTGCGCTCGATTCCCTCAGAGCTGGAGCTTCCCAAGGTATGCGGAACCTTCCCGAAAAATCATCCCGGGAGCCTCAAACGGCGACGTTTAAGGTCGAAAGTCCCCTCCTCCCACGACAGTGCAAGCAAATCAAGTGGGCCCGCCTGTGATGACTTACGTTCCAGCACTCCCATGAAGGAAGCGGTCCACTGCGAGGAGAATGCGGGGAAGGGTAAAAATCTACGGTGCATCCCTGGAGGAAACTTGCGCAGCCCACCTTCCTGACTCTTTTGGAGGACGAGGAAGCGGAGGCCCCAGAAAAATGAATGGTCGCCAAGAGCGACAAAGTCAGCTCTGCAAGAGGGCCGGTAGTCTTTTCTTGCCATGTAGAAAGGCGAGGAAAAAAAACGGCACCTCCCAAGTTGCGATAAGGAGAGGGTGGGCTTCTCTGCCGACGACCTGCATGGCTACGTGGTACATCAGCGGCCTGCGGAAAGACTCGAGAAGCTTCGATCTATTGCTTCTGTAAGAAGCGGGACAATCGCACAGGTGACTGGCGAGGTCTTAGGGGTTATCAGGAGAAACCCCTGAGGCGAAATGCGACCCTGCACACACCTGTGGGGTCACTTACCGGAGTCACATCCACTCCACAAATTGCAGATTTGGTGCTCGATACAACCCGTTTGCTTTGACGAGGCTTTCCACCCGGTTCTGCCCAGGATATTTATTATTAAAACAACAAAATTACAAGCCTTTGTGTTTTTTAACTCCGGTAGGCCAGGACACTTATTCTATAAAGTAAATAAACATTTGCAATCCGTGTGGTTGAACCGGTGGTCCAACCACTTCCATTTCTGAAGGAGCCAACCCAGTTGCCGGCACGCAGAACGGCGAGGTTCTAGACAACAGAGGGGTGGGGACAAACAAACAGAAAAGGAAACAAAAAGAAAGAAAGAAAGAAGCTTCACGGGTATGTGGGAAAGCATCACGTCCTCATGATCCTCAGCATCCTTTGGAGGATTCAGGCAAGCTCTTGGCTAGATGCTGCTTTCCAGGTGGGGTCATCTTGATGCCATCTTTATGGAGAGGTCGGCAAAGTGGATGGCATCCCTCTCGCTCCGTCATCTTGAGTCGATCCAGGCAGCTACAGCCTCGTGTAGGTAGCAAAGAGCTACTTGCGAGGCTGCCGGCCAAAGAGCGTTGGATAGGACGAGTGGTCATACAGAGTCCTTGGAGTTGCCACTGGGGGTTCCCAGAGTCGCGGCAAGGCGTTCTCACAGAGGCCGGAGGGCAGCACAGTCCTCTAGCAGGTGCAGGAGAGATTCCCGCTCTCCGTACCTGCCACAGCTCGGGTGCACTCCCTCCAATGTGTCCAGTGATGTCAGCAGACACTGCACGGGAGGCCTCAGTGCAGCAGCATTAACGCCGACTCCTGCCACTTCGAGGGGGGAGTCTGGATGTCTAAGAGGACTTGGGGCCGCAGCAGATCTTTCTTCGGAATAACCAGTAGTTCAGTCCACCGCAAAAGTCCTCGGGTTGGGGCACTCGGAGTAGCAGTTTCCGTGAGCTGGAACATCTTTCACTCACACAGTCCTCTTCTCCTTACGGAGATTTGCACACTAGCCTCTCATCTAGCCACAAGACTGCTGCCCATATGCTCCCTCAGCAAGGGCAGCTCTGCAGAAAGGGAGATTCTTCCTGCTCACTTACTCTTTCTGGAATGTTTAAGGATCTCTCGAAGTGAGCAGTTGCTGTGTGGTCCGTACAGCAAGCGCTGGGCTTGTTCTGGGCATGACTGGTTGTGCTTCACCCACGTGCGCACCGTTTCCTGAAAGCAGGCACTGTCGTTCTCTGAGCGGCAAGTAATCTATCCGTTTTTCCTCGCCATCCTGGCCACCTGCAGAAGGTGCAGTCCGCAGGGGATGAGACTGCGTCGACGACGTGCAAGGAAGGATGCGAGTCCCACGATGCCAGTGGCCTGCTGGACTAGGGTCGCACCAAGTGGTGCTCCACATATTTGCCAGGAGGATGAGGGTCCGAAGTTGGATCTGCTGCAGCTTTATTTGCTCCAGTCTCAGGAAGCCGAGGCCTTCGTCCTGATGCGGAAAGTCCTCTCGTTGCCCCGAAGGGCAATGCTCAGGAGGTCCTTTGTCCTCATCCTGATTCTCTCCAATAAGAGGCAAACAAAAAGCAGGGTATGAAGGAGGGGGACCACGTAAGTGCTCCACGCGTGGTCAATTTCGGCAAGTGGTACCTGCCTCCTTGGAACGGGTTGGGCTCCGGCTCTGCCTTCTGATCACGGCCGGACCAAACTTCTTCAGAGCAGAAGTCTCCCAGCGGAACGCCAAGGTACCTCAAACACCCGCCCTTGGGGATTCCCGGGCGGATCGAGTCAGGCCGTCTAGCCCATGTTGCATCAAGGGCCACCACCAGCGATTTCGTCCTGTTCAGCATAAGTTCATTCTCGCAACTGAGCAGCTCGAAGTCCTCGAGTGCAGAAGCTGGGGTGGATATGGAGATCAGCAGGAGAAGATCGTCGGCATACGCCGACACGGCAGGCGTACCGGAGCATTCGCGCTGTAGGTGAGTGAGTGTCTCCTTGCACGCTCTTAGCACTAATTCGAAACAGTCCTGAAGAGCAGGGGGCTCGCACTGCTGCCCTGCCGTATCCCGCGTCGCGTTGATGCGCCGTGCACAGTCTGCCTACTGGGAGACATTGATGGGCGCTTAGCGCTAGCTGGAGTGCAGATAGACCGGCAATGCGGTCCGGAAACCCAAGTGGTCTAGGAGCTCCAGAAGATGATTCTGGTCGGCGCAGTCGAATGCCTCGTGCAGATCGACTGCGAGTTTTCGTGTGGAACTCTTCGTCGCACTACGTCCCAGCAAATACGACACCTGCCGAGTTGGTGGTATGCAGACTGGCTAGGTACGCCTCGACAGCGGAGGGAAGGGGGAGAAACAGAAAGGAAAAAATAAGTCAAATATTAAAAAAAAGGGGGTACAGATGCTTTTCTTGGAGAAATGAGGGGCTTTGGGAAGAAATCTCTCTCTCTGCTAGTCACCTTCCGCTTCATTTCCAGGATGCCGTCAAGTTTTCTCCAAATGCTGCCTGGGTGGGTCCATCTCGTGGCGTTCCTCAAGATGATTCTCGACCAGTGGATGGCTTTTCTTTCATCCTAACCTCTTCTTGTGGTGTTCCAGACTGCCATGATCCCGCAAAGACAGTAGATGACTGCGAAAAACGCGGCTGGAGGCAGAGGCACGTGTGGAGAGACGTTTCAAAATGCCCCTGAGCCGCTCACCAGGTTCCGAAGAGCCCTCTTTATACGATCCCAAAGGGATCGGACAGTACCACAGTCCATGAGCGGGCACGGAAAGATCACCCTCTTCCTCAAAGATCACCTGCCGCAATCTTCACCCACCCTCTCCTGGTCTGATGATGAGGACGCACTTTGCATGGGATCCCCTAATAGGGGGTCGGTGGAGCCACCCCTGCCACTCGAGAAGGAGAGTGTGTGATCGTTTCAGACCTCTGGGGCCACCTCTGGAGAAATTCTGAGCAGCTCGCCCTGAAGCAAGGGCCCTGTCGGTGGGACACTCGGGGTCGCAGAGTCCGTGATTTCTCGGACCATTTGCGAACTCGCAATTTCGAATGTCCACTCCAGTCGACCATCCAGTGAACATCCTGTGATAACTCTTCATGCGAAGTGTCCGGCCGCCAGCTGCCTCCGTTGCAGAGGAGCCTTCGTCTCCAGAAACGACGCCAAGAGAGGACGGTGAGACAGAGGAGCCACTATTCTCTTCGCCATCGGGTTTCTCTGGATCACCACGAGGTAGAAACACTTGCGTAGCTACGCAGAGGAGCCCGCCGGCAGGAAAGAAGCGGGACGCCAGTCTCACCGATTCCTGTCCGTTTCTTTTCTTCTCGTTTTTTCCATTCTGTAAAAGAAGAGACGCCCCAGAGCGACCAGGTGACAGCGCCGCACCCTGAAGTTTTTGTTCTTTTCTGTTGCAGTGTGGTAGGTGACTGCCCACCATACCAGATGGGGATTGTCCCTCGCTTCCCTCAAGGAGAGCAGAACTGGAGCAACGGGTGTAGGCGATTCCCACAGGTATTTCGTGGGTTATCGAGTACTCCCTACATCAGATGACGAGCGTATCTGCCTTGTTGCAGGTATGCGAAATCTCTCCCGCTCGTGTTGTAGATCCTTCCTCGCGTGTGAGTCAACTCTCCCTAAAGTCAACTCTCCTTGCCTAGGTCGGTGGGATAGAACGGCACGTGCTGCAGCGATCTGACCGGATCGGTCTCGACGCAACAAACGTCTACGAGTCCTTCGACTCCTAGCTTCATGGAAACAGGGCAAACTTTCTCGAGAGTTTGGAGCGAGACGCCATCCGCTGCGCCGAACCTTATATCAGGAGTCTTTTATTTCGCCCCCAAGGAAATTGCGGTCTCTGCCCAATTCCTGGACACTCCTGTGTTCCTGCTCAGCTAGAAACAGGCCGTGCTGCTTTTTCCCCACTGGGAATTTCATTGCGATGAGTGCTAGCACCCTCGTTTCCGCAAGCATGGCACCCGCAAACCACGCCAGGGGCGGGTTGACAGAGTACACCCCGCAATACCCGCTTTTTGACTGAGGTGCCCTCCAGGAAGTGGGGTCGAAGCTAACATCAGCGTTCCTGTACCAGGACATCACCTGTGAGCTGCTGCAACGGTTCTTAGCTCCTCCTGATCTTCGACTCGGGAGCACTCTCGACGAGCGCCGCGATCGCAATTGTGAGTTGCATCTGCGCCATAGTCACGGTCCATCATATGCTGGAGACGAGGGAGCAGCGAAAGAAGGTCACAGGGATGGCAGCCCCTAAATGAGGACAGTTGCAAGGTGACCTCACCTCCAAGAAGTGAAGGAGAAGATTGCTGACATCCAGAGACGGTTTTAAAGGGCGGAACTGCGGACACCAGTGACCCTTGCCCCTGTCTCCCTTAACTTTTTGTTTTTTTCTCTCATTCCCCACTTCCTTTTGTTCCGTAACTTCTCCAGGTTTTTTTTTTTGTTCTAGTCCGGGTGCAAACGGAGAAAACCCGAAGATCCCTGGCTATTCCACCGGATATCCCATTTTTTTGTGCTGTTGTTCCCCCTCCCCTTCCAGTTCAGGACTTTTGAATGTCCCGACCTGCATGTCAGTGGACTTTCCCCTTAAACTTCTTTTGTCTCCAGTTAGTAAGCCAGCGTGTTCCAGCTCGTTCATTTCTGTAAAGCAAACGTTCCGTCATGAAAAACTCTAGCGTTTGCCTGTTCATAGAACAAGTCGAGTTCTTCGGCCCGAGCTTGAGAGCCGCTGTGAGGTGTGCGGCTATGCACACCGCCAACCAGATGGTAGAGAAGCCCGAGATATCCGACTCCATTGGGCGCGACTTCCCTGATGATCCCTGCTGTTTGAGGATCGAGGACGACGAGAACTTTATCTGATCATTCCAAAATCGAGCTTGGTCTTGTTCCTCCCGGCGAGGGCACTGAGTCAGTGATCTGAATTTCTATCCGGTCATGATGGGTCGTTAATTTAAAAAAATAAAGCACAAGTCAGAGGGTAGCAGCGTCCCCTGAATGCAAAACATGGAAAAAAAGAGAGAACCTCATCAAGGATGACCACTGGCACGCAGGCCTGCTTTTTTAAAAGTAGGGAACAAAGGAAGGGGCATTAAGTGAATAAAAGAAGATAGGACGATAGAGACAGGGGTCTTTGGTTCCATCCGTTCCTCTCTTCCTAGAAGCGGTTGCGTATGGTGCCGATTCCACTGATGATTTCTGGCAGGTGAGGCCACCTTGCAGTCATCCTCGTGAAGGCGACTGCCTTGTTGATGGCCTCCCTTCGCTGCGTACAGGACTTCAACACCTGGAAGACTGCCACCATGAAGCGGATGCAGCAGACGGTTGCGATCGCAGAGCCCGTCGTCATCCCGCCTCAGCAAGTCCTTGGCAGTGTCCTCTGAATGCCCGAGTGCTGAAACCAGCCTCTTCTAAAGTTCCTGGAGGGTACTGCAGTCCAGCAGCAGATACAGAAACGTTTCCTTCGCCCACATATTAAGCAGTTTAAGGAAAACCTCGGAAATCAGGTGTCTAAGCTGGTTTCACCGGAAGCAGCAGAACTTCTTATTTGCACGGTAGAGGCATCATCGTAGTGCTTGCAAGCAGGGGAGGGACCACGAGTTCTTCGAGGAGCCACGCCGGGCAGGTTACTTCACCAAAGGAGTTCATTCTCTTGGAAGTGAGGAGTAGCGCCGTCCACCAGCTCGCTCGTCCCGCAACCGTTGAGGAGTTTCTCGACTCCTGCAGCTTGCCAGGAGATTTCACACCCCGCTGGTTGGCTTCCGTCATCGTTTGCCTTGAGGGCAGACAGTTCTGCGGCAAGAGGTGTGATGACTATCCGAGACCACTGTGTTCATTCCTAGAGGAGATCTACCAGCAGGTTGCGTAGGAGTTTTTGGGGCAGACGAAGTTCTTCTGGGCTCACTCTACAGTAAACAATCTCATCAGGTTCCTTTACAGAAGTCCTAGCGTCTGGGTTGGCTTCGCCGGAAGAGAGCCGGAAGAAAGCTATTCCGGAAACGGAAATAGAAGCTCTAAAAGAAAAGACGGGCATCAGGCAAAACCCATGGCGAGGCAGGCCGAATTTTAATGAAAGAACCAGTTGTCTTGCCTCCGCACCGAATCGACTTCTTTCGAAGAAAAAAGTGAAGCACAGAAAGTGCGCTACTTGAGAATCAGCTTCCTGGCTCTATTCTTCTCCACAGGCTTAGCTGGAAAATCTGAAGCTTCTATCTCAGAAGAAGAAGAAACTTTTTCCATCTGTGCCTCACGTCTTCCTTCTAAAGGACCCGATTGGGTGCCGAAGTGAGAGAACTGCTCCTTGCATAAGGACTCGAACTGCCTCGCCACGGGTTTCGCTTGATGCCTGCCTTTTCTTTTGGAGGTTCCATTTCCGTTTCCGGAACAGCTTTCTCCGGTTTTCTTCCGGCGGCGCCGACCCAGACGTGAGAACTCCTTCACTAAAGAGTCTCGACTCGACCTTCACCTTGGCGGCTCGAGAGTACCCTTGGGCTCCTTACGGGAAGCACTTGCCTTTCCTGAGAATAGGCAAGCACATTCAACGGCCCGTGAGTTCTCATTCTCTAGCATCCAAATGCGCCCTCTACCCTGCGCATCCCTCGACTCGCCTCCCGTTCCTGCTATGCGTACAGGTGAGATGTGTTCTATGCAAACCAGGGCTTGGTGCTGCCGAAATCCTCCGGTCCAGCAGTCCTATATTAACCGGCAGCTTGTTAGAAGTTCTCTTTCAGAACAGTCCACTTGCTCCTCGCGTGCTGGGGTACGCGTGCCCCAAAGCGAAAGAACAGAATTCGGTTTTGACGACCTCGCCCTATTGACGACTTCTTCCCAAAGACAACGCAGCCATTTAACAGATGGCAGCAGGCGCCTTTAAAATGGAGAGCAAATATGCGTCACTCTGGATCTTGCCTGACCAGGAACACTCTGGTGAAGGATCGCAGCTAACGGACATGCAAATTGGTCTGAGCTGGATGACCGGTGGAAGACCAATATGATCCAAGACAAACGGCACTACTATATGATTATATTGAGCGCCCTTAGCTAAAAGCCTCCAAGAGGTAGTCTTCAGGGTTTCTCCTTAAACGCTGAAGTTCGGACTGCCGAGATCCTTGAGAGCTTTAGGTGAACTGGACTGGTGCTGTACGACGATCCAGATGTTGGGTTGCGGCGTACCCGATGCCACGCTCCCTCTCCGCACCCCATGGAAAGGGTCGGTTGCTATGGACGGCAGGGTGTTCACATCAGGCAGATCTGAGCCCGCTAAGGAGCGCGCAACAAATCGCCTACCAAGTCCAGCAACTCTGTCCAGGGTCCTGGGCTCGACCAACACCCTTAACAGAGTCTCTTTTTCCTTCCGGCATGGGTCGGAAGCGGTTACAGCGAGTAGGAAAAGGAAAACTGGCATGGTGCGACCAGAAGGATTCATTAGCGATCCCGTATGGAGTCGTCGTCGTCTGCACAAACCTCTGTAGTGGTAGCTCCGGCAAGATGTGGAAGGAGAGTGCCGGAGCACGCACTCTCAGACGATTCCACGGATCTTCCGCACGCGGAGGTGATTCTTGGAAAGCGAAGTGATAATGGTTGTTCAGTAGTGAAGAGAAATTGTCCATTTCAAAAATTGAGATTCTAATCAGGGCCATTCTTTCGCGGAAGATGCGGGACATGTAGAAACAGGAAATCAAGAGGCTTTTAGAAAGCTAATGGCCTCTCTAGTATTTTGCGAGGACGCACACCAGACAACAAATCTGAAATTCCTTCTTCCGAAATTTATCCTCCTCTTGGGATTCGTTTTCCTTTGGGATGTCCACAGCTTCATCCTTCTTCACGACATTTCATTATGTCCCAAGTAGTATCCCAGCCTCGTCATCCTTCTTCATCGCTAGGGTTCTCCCAACTGCCTACAGTGGTAATGAGACGTTTGTGTTTTTCTCTTCTCTGAAGAATTTTCTGGTTTTGTGGTAGTTCCGTCTTGTTCCAGAATAATCTTGAAGATTTGTAGTAGTTTTGTCCTGGTTCAGGGAAATGTTCAAGCACTGTGGTAGTTTCTTCTTGGTTCAGAGGAATCTTTTAGAGAAATCTTCAGGCTCTGGGGTACTTTTGCCTTTTAAACCATCCATAAGAATCGATCTTGCCATTTTCTCTCTTCATCTTGGTTTACGTTTCCTGGTATTCACAGCATCGTGTTTATTTCCTCTTTCTTAAGAGAAGGATCACCTGGTTTCGAGTGATGCGATTCGCACAGGCAGCACAGGCAACGTGGTGCGCCAAGAGAGCGCGAATTCCACTGAAAATTTCGCAGCTTCGCAGCATGCTTAAACAGCATGATCGTTCGTCAACTATGGCTCTTGTCAACGGAACAAAGTATTGCTTCTGGTTTTATTTTCTTATTTTTTTGATCGATGTATTTGTCTATGCTTACCACGGCGAAGAGTCTGGCGTCTTCGTAAATTGGAAGCAGAAATGAGAGATGCTGCCCCAAACATACCGCCCGAGGGAACAAGTCTGGGAGGGGTAGGGCGATGAGTTTTCCCGGAGAAAACAGTTCGCAATCGATCGGTCACAGGGTAAATAAGAGAGGCATAAAGTAGTTGACTGAAGTGTTGACTGAAGGCAGCTGGAAGGCATGCTCTTCTCTCGTGTACACGGAAGGACTGTTTACCTTCTTCTTATGTCCCTCTTTAACTTTCGAGGCAAGTTGTGGGAAGAATTAAGCAAAAGTAAGTTTCACTGCTCTCGAAATGTTCCCTTTCTCTGGATGCTCTTTTGCTTTTCTTTTTTTTTTTGCATTCAAATCTGCTAATGACGGTTTAGTTAGATAAAATGAAGAGGCAGCTTAGCTCGAAACTTCTGAGGAAGAATGATTTTAGCGCAACCTTGGTGGCTGTCATTGGACCTAATTGGATAACAGTCATCAAGACTAAAGAAAGGCATTCTCTTAACAAGCCCTTTGAGAAGAAGCAGCCAATCAAGCTGCTAAAATATTCGGAAGGCTACCTGAATAAAGGGAGTCTGCTCTATGCAAATGAAAATGGAGAGAACAACGTGGGTTTGGGGTTAATGCAGCGTTTGGTGACACCTGGTGACGTGTTGAGGATTCTCTCCCTTGAGGCAAGACAGGTTGCAGCAACTGAAACTTCATGCTGGATTCCATGTTGAGTGCTCCTCCTGCATTCTGTCCGAATTCGAACAAGATGCCTGGAATTCTCTTGACCATTTAACTACCCGAAATCAGCTTCATAAGAGAGCGGTCTTAGTCCATAGGCATCACATAGATGAAGACGTGAGAAAATATCGCTCAACCGCATTCTGGAGATCTCTGGTTCTAAGCGCTGACGTCGATTCCTCCTTCGCATTTCGAAAGTAAAAGAAAAAAAACAGGAAGCATGGGAAAGCACGTGATGCCATATTTGAGTTGTTTTATTTCCGAGGGATTCGGCTTCAGTTCTTCCTATGAGCTCAGATGGATGAAAGGATCTCTCTGGAGCTGAAAATCATTCAATCCGAAAAAAACACGCGCAAGACAACAGTCGCAAAAAAGAATCGTTATACATAGCAGTTCGAAGTGCATTTCAAGAGCTGCTGCCTTCAGCCACAATCGGCAAAGTGAACGCGTTGTTCCTCCCGTATTCCTCTACCTTCTCGTTTCATGCCACAGTGGATATGCAGCGATTCTCACATTTCCTTGGCTGACTAACCGTCTAACCGTGAGGAGGTGAAGTAAGCGAAAGAGTGAGGGTTCTCTCACGTCTTCGGCATGGTAAAACGGCGAGAATACCAAACTAGCACAGCGAAAATAGGTCCTTTTCGTATTCTTAGAATACTCGTGAGATTTCATTGGCCCGCTCCAGCAGCCGCTGAGCTTCCGTCAGGAATTCCAGTGGGACCCACCGCATCGGAGCGAGGAGCACATCAGCCGTTTCCCACAATGACATGCGGATCGTGGCCATCAGGCAGAGAGGGTGGAAGAGAATTCTTCTTCATGACCACAAATGAAATCAGTGGAGAATGAAAGGAACTGTAGCATGCGAAAGTGGAGATTCAAGTTTGCTGAAGAAGGTCTCCGATCTCTCGTCCTTGAGCCTTGAGACTTCGAAGTGTAAACTGGATCAAAATTCAGCATGAGCGCACATCCAGGATTGATGCAGCATTCAGCATCCTTTTGATAGGATCTGGATGGTGTCTCGAAACAAGTAAACATTTGTGCGTGGTGTTGCCGTGGTGGAGACCTTTGCTTTTAGAATTCCTTGAAAAGAAAATTCCCTTATTAACCAGAGGCGAAAATGAATCACTGGATTGAGAGCCCTAAGTGTGTGTAGGGATGGACAAGGAAATCCACATGCTCGGTTTCAACCCCTACCCCTTATCCTCCGCCCCGGCGTACCCGGGTGGCAACTCCCCATCCTCGATAAACTGCTAAGCGAGAATCTTTTTCCATATGCACGTCACTGTCCGACATTGGGTGCTTTCCGTTCCTTCCTTTAGTTTTGATGATGATGGTCTCATGCATTGCTCTGCCGGATCGCCATTCCAGGAACCGATTCCAAACTGCATTGATTTGCGTGGAAATATTCCCTCGTGTCTCCCGGTTTCCAGAACTGAATGCGGGAAGTTCCCCGTGATTTGTGAAATCTGCGGGCACGGACTTTTCGATGATGACTTTTCGATGAGTTACTTTTTCTAGAAGGAAAAGTTTTATTTTTTCTTCCTGCCACAACCGAGAGAACGTCCGCAGCAACGAATGGTCTTCCTCTTTGTGCCGTATGGTGGTTGAATCCCACTCGCTTTTTTTTTCTTCTTGTTTTGTTTTCCTTTCAAAACCTAACAAAAAAAATTCACACAATCATTTGTACATCATGGGAAATTTATAATAAATTCGTGCTGCGTAGCTCGTTCTTCCCCTGATTTCGAATGTTAGCAAATGGCACCTGTTTTCAGAAGACAGATATCCTCTTGAGAACTGCAATGAATTATTTGGCAGGAGGAAGTAGGAAAAGCACGAAACTAGATAATCGCTCACACGGTGCAGCGATATCTCTAGAATTTTTTATGCTGATTTGAAAAAAAAAAAAAAGAAAAATTCTCGCTTCCTTAGCTGCTATGGACAAGTCCGTTTCCAATCCAGGTTTCCTGAAGAGGAAGATCAGCTCAGCCGGAGTGGTCTGAAGAAACGCTACAATTGTGGTCCGCTTCCAGCTGCTGCTCCTGAAGATTCAGCTCACACCTTGACGTTCTCAGCCAGAATTCGTGGGATGGATTTTCGTCCGAGATTTCAACCTTGGTTACTTCCGATCTGCTCTTCAGTTCATCCTAGGGGATCGTTGGATCTCTTTTAACATCCGCTGAAGTCATTTAGTTGGCGCAAGAAGTTCTGCACGGCAAGGTATCGTAAGCATTCAGAATCCTCCTAGGAGGCACATCCAAACCCAGAGAAGAGGCTGCTAACGGATCATGATGGACCATGATGGTGACATCGCCATCTAAAAATTGATGACGTCCCGGCTTCCAGAAGCTACAGAGTAGTCTAGCAGAGGCAGCAACTCTGCTGTTGTTACTCGAGGGATTCGTAACAGTTATTATGTCTACGTCCAGTTGAGGAAAGCAGTATTGCCGTTTCCGTTTCGCCCCAAGAGCGTCCAAGAAAAGTCCGTGATGAACTCAACATGAGTAGTAACGTACCTAAGAAGGAAACATCTGATTTCGAACCTTTCTTTTACTAGGAGAACTGATCTGGGAACGTGCGGATTTGCCATCGAAGCCAGTTGGGAATGATCCTCACGGCGGTAGCATTCGAGACGCTCATCCATTGCCCTCGGTGACATGCTCGACATGATGATCATGGCGGACATTTCCACCGTCATTCCAGAGAAGAAAATTTAGGGAGGATTTTCATCTCTCTCCCTTTTTCCCTTCGAAAAGGAAGAATGAAATCGAGATTTCGCTCCCTGCCATTCAATGTCGGAGCAGTGTCGTTTTCCATCTTGCGTAGCAAGAATTTTCCTTTCTTGGAACGGGCATGAGCCAGTAGTTAGCACAGGCGGAGCACCTGAAGTGAAGCTACAAACAGCCGACCAGAGAGCTTCTCCCCTTTCGCTCTCAAGAAGAAGAAAAAAACTCTGGATCTCCTGGAATTCGTGGTTCAGCAAAGAGTAGGAAACGTGGAAACTATCCGTACTTTGGGAATGCCGTTCCCTCTTTTGCAATTTGTCCAAACAGTCAGAGGACTGTTGGCTTCCATCTTCGGTCCTGGCCACCTGAAAATTCCGGCTAGTCACTCCGACGAGGGGGTCTGCCAGGAAGGTAGCTTATTTTCTGAAACGGATGGTTTTGTCGGTTCGAAAGGTTGAAGCTGAAAAATGCTCGAGCAGCTTCTTTTCTTTACGATTCTCTCGCTCACTGCTTTCTCATTCCTTTCCCTCCGCGCCGAGAACGCTTCTGTTTCTTTGCTATCCTTTTGCACTGGATTGAAACGAGCGAGAATTTTCGCTCTGCATCCCAGGATGAAAATTCACGTGATCTTCCCCCTTTTGTTTTGAGAAAAATTGCAGCAACAATGCGACAATTTTTTGAGCAAAGAAAAAAAAAAATTACATTGTTGGAAGTTAGCGAAGAAGCAGCCGTTCGTTGGTCCTTGAACGGGAACCACAAATACCATTCCTGGCCCCATTTGGTCATGTTCGGATGGAACTTGCCGGCATCCTGGAAAGGACTCAGAGGACGGCCCCCAGAGGAACGTGATCCCTTCCCCAGCCCTCCCTGTTTTTGCAAATAGCATTTTCCTTTATTTTTTTCTTTTTGTTTGCCCCCTCTCCGTCCGCTGCCCAGTCGAACCTCACTGGCCTGCGCGCCGGTTATTCGGCAAGTTCCGAACTCTTTCAGATGTAGTACGGCCGATGGCCCTATACGTGTATGTTTATTAAAAATAAACGCCCCTGCGCACCCGGGTGTCAAACAAATACCATTCCTCTAAGGCAGCGTTTCCTTTTCCTATGACGGGACACTTCACAGATCCTGCAATTTTAAAGGAACACCTTGGTTATTTTATTGAGTAGGTAGATATTAATAATAAATAAATTAAGCAAGTAAATATAAAGGTTGAGAAAGCAACACAAACATTCATTCTCAGATTTTGAATATGTAAGACCAAACACGTGAAATTAGTAAAATAAACTTAATAGCATTTAAAAAATTGATTGATTTTCATGATTTTTCACGGAACGCCTATCGACTTTCCGCGGAACATAGTTTGGCAAACTCTGGTCTAAGAGAGGGATTTTTGCGAGAGATTGCGAAAACACGAAGGCTGCTGACGCTAAGGTCGAAGGCTACGCACTGCTCCTGTTTAAAGGGCACTTTGATGAACGGCTCACGGCTCTTGAGAAGTGACCGATCGCGTATCTGCTCGCCGAGAGCTCAAACGACACGCAGTCCGTACGCACGTTTGAACCACGCATGCTTGTTCGCGGAAGAGACGGTGCACACACCCCATCTAATCCGTGGGCCAACCACAGTTTGGCTTTGATGAACACCACCAGAGGCACACATCGAAGTTCTGCTGTTGCTTCCGCGGCCGACCGATCGGAGAGGCAGCCGACATTGGGAGCAAATGATTTATTTAAGTGCATATCTAACGAAGATGTCGCAGCAAAACCGTTTGAAAACTGTTAAAAACCCTCTCTCGGAGCCATTTATCACAAGCAAGAATTTTAAGCTTTGCGACGCCGTAGCTAATATACCGGGGAAGAAGAAAAAAAAGCACGAAAATTCGTGTTTTGCAAATGACGTTTAATTTTCACCTAAAAGGAAGGGAAAAAATTCCTGCGAAGGAGGAAAAAAAGACAGAGATACGAGACTTTTTACTTTTTGTGTATGGAAATACCTGTGCAAACAGGTTATGTGGTGAAAAAGTTTGCAAAGGAGAAATACAAAAACCAACCCAAGAATGTAGAGACCGACTGTTTTTCTTTCCTTCTTCCTTTGTTTTTTTTCCAGATCAGGCAGCGTGAAAAATTTTCCAACGAGGAATCTGGCACGAGTGCTCCATCCTCGCAAGCTGCGGAGATCGGTGGAGCAGAGGGACTCCCTTCGAAGGTGCGACCTGTCCCATTCGGGTCCATCAGTCATTATTTCGTTGCCTCACTCGGCCAAAACAACCGAGCATTCTCACTTTCGCAGGAGGCTTGTGCTGCTTGCCTGGCTAATCAGAGCAAATATTTGAATAGGATGCGCATGCTTCATAAAATCCATCATAAGGTTAAGAATGAAACCTAGTTTCCTCTCAGTAACGAATGGGCGGTAAGATATCTTTCACGCTGACAAGCGTGCCAAAAACTGCCGGTGCAGTCCAACTGGCTTGGTTGTAACCAACGTGGCGATGAAGTAATTACCGACTCATTTTTAATCGCATCAGTTTGTGTATGCAAAGAAATCTCATGAAGACTGTGTAGGAGTTTTGCTAGAAAAGGAAAGAAAAGGGAAGAAAGGTGGAACGACTCGATTCATGAGGACTAGAAAACAAGAACAGTGCTGTTTGTTCACGTATTTGTTTCTAGTGTGCACCACGAGTGAAACGGGAGCACTGTGGAATGATTCTGACGGTATGATTTAAGGTTTTTACTGTAAGCAAAAAAGCGGTTTGTGGCACGCGACGCTCAGAAAGCCTTCCGCCATTTGTTATGATTCCAGTGCGTTCATAAACAAATTTCTTCGATCTCGTTGTGGTGGTTGCTTCGCTGTTGATCTCCACGACTCTGCGTATAAAGCTCCTCCTCGCTCCAATTATGCAAAAGCGCACGTTACCGTCACTTCGCCGGCAGTGACATGGAAACGGATCCAGGAAAAATTCAAAACTAATATAAAAGCATTTAGGGAACACTTATTGAGTGCACCGGCATATTTATCGATGTTTGCTGTGCCACGAACCATTCAGAAAGGAAATCTCACAGCGATAATTCCACTTAAAAGCGAGTTCTCTCCCTTTACTTTTAGGATGGGAAAGAATTCAATACGCTGCCTCCTCGTTCGAAGCGTTTCCTTGGCATAAAAATTCAACGGTTTGAAAGGCCGAAAGTCCCTCGCTCAGAAGTGAGCTTTGAGCATTCCCATACAGCAACCGTGCAGAACGAATTTTTCGGCGATAATCGTCTTGGAAACAGAAAGCCGCTGTTGCTGGGGAGTTTGAAGCTGAGCAAACGTCCAAGTTTCCATTGCTCCCTAAAAACCTTCTCATGAAACCGCGCTGGTTTATGGTGGTTCCTTTACAATATTTTAGACAAGCTTTGGAAATCCCACAAGCGAACCCGCTTTCACGAAATAGACTGAAGCCAGCACCGAATTTTTCTGGTACGTCCGGGAATTCACCGAAAATCCCGAAAATCTGCCTTGAGAGGGACAGCGAAGTCTCATGTTACCAACCAAGTCGGGATGAGACCAGGGAACAAAGCGTGCACGAAGCCTTCGAGACCACTGTCACTCCACTCTGAGAATGCCGTTGACCATTGTTGCGCCGTGTCGCTAACCATTGTTGCGCCGAGTGTTGCTGACCATTGTTGCATCACGGGCTGCAACAAGTTTTCTCCGGTTTTCGAAGCGAGAGCCGCATTCGGATTAAGGAGCGTTCTGAAGCGAAATGACACGGGAGGAGCGTATTTTTTAATACACTTAGGTGGACTTAACTCCCTTTGCTTCTCGTAGGATCTACTCCAGGATTAAGTTTTTTGTTTCATTCGTAACATTCCTTTCTCCTCTGTTCCTCCTTCCCCCCCCCCCTCTTCTCCCCTTCTTTGCACCCTACCCCTCCCCTTTTTTTGATTTTCCTCCTTTCTCGTTTTACTTCAGATATCTTTGATCCTGAGTCACTTACGCGTTGAGTGAACTTCAGAAACTTTCGGCTACTTCTTAAAGCTCTGGAATGGATCCCGGGATTTTTCATATGTGCTATCCACTGGAATTCGAATTTCGAATCTTTGATGTTCGTCCGTCAGAAAGGCATCCTAAGATCTGTTGCGAAAGATGCTTTTCCGATAAAAGATCACGAACGTAGGCAATTCGGATTCCAGATTTGTCTTCACATTTGAATTCCTGCTGCCATTGTTCCTATTAGGTCATGGTGTATGCATGTACACACACTTTAATTGAATACAGAATCAAAAATATACATATGTGTATGCTTCTCATTTTCCATTCCGCTGACTCGGATGGCAAATGCAAGATGTTTCAAATGAGACTGCATCCCACCGGTAAAGTGCATGCGAGAACGTGTACGTAGCCAAGTGACTGAAGTATAAAAATTCAACGGTTTGAAAGACCGAAAGTCCCTCGCTCAGAAGTGAGCTTTGAGCATTCCCATACAGCAACCGTGCAGAACGAATTTTTCGGCGATAATCGTCTTGGAAACAGAAAGCTGCTGTTGCTGTGGAGTTTGAAGCTGAGCAAACGTCCAAGTTTCCATTGCTCCCTAAAAACCTTCTCATGAAACCGCGCTGGTTTATGGTGGTTCCTTTACAATGTTTAACACGTGCTGATCATCTTTGCTTGAACGGATATTTTCTCTCGCAAGGAAGAGGAAAAAAATCTGTGAAATTTTTCTCAAGATGCAGAAGCTGATAAAGGATTAAAATCTCAATTGGACAAGGCATAGCGTGGAATTCGTGATCGTCTTCTGTCTAATTTCCTTGATGTGGGTCTCGTTTACATGCTTCATCTCTCATCTTCCGAGTTTCTGTTGTCGTTGATTTCTTATTCGATGTCTTCTTCCGTCGTCTGCTTCCTTTTCGTGTGAGATGTTGTTACATCCACTTATCCAATTAAGAACGATATCCTTTGCTGAGCATTGAAATCAGGAATATTTACCTATGGAAGGCTGCATCATCCACACTTCGTGGGCGTCTTTGCTCATCATCATCATTGTTGTTGTCATTAATGAGGATGTTTCGAGGAAGTCGCCCGGGAACGCCTGCCAGGTTGCGGAGCATGCTTCCACTCGCCTAGTAAGGAACTTGGAATCGAACCCGATGTTCAAATTCAAAGAACCGCTCCAGTTCTTGTTCGAATGGAAACTTCATGGAATGCGCTCATCCAGTATGTACGCTCACTTTGCTATGCCCTTAGAAGAAAATGGACGCGGAATGCACTCGCAGAATTATTTTCCATCCCGTGATTATCTATTTCTGATTTACTGTCGCTGTACGCACGCCACAGCATGCATCATTCCATTGGGTTTTGCTTCAGTTTTGCATCTTTTCCATGAATTCTTCACGCTATTTATCAATAGGCCATCGATCTGTTGGCCTATTCCTCTGTAAAAATGGACTTTTGAAAGATACAAGATACCAGAAGTGGAAACTGATCGATTTGTTGTTGTCTGGGAATGAGGCACCATCACTTGCAATGCTGTGAGGTTTACAAAGAAATCGCGCTAAAAATTTTATAAGCCGTTCAATATTTATAAAAAAGTACAAAAAAGGAGATTTCAGCGAAGGGAACTATTGGAATCCGTTACCTCGCTACCAGCGCCGGTCTCTTCGTAGTAATTGAAACTTCCAAATTCTAGAAATTATCGGATTCTACGCAGTGTTTGCGTAGAATCCACCAAAGCCGCTGTGTCTTGTGGAGTGTGGCAGCATTAGCATGTATTCATATAAAGCAAAGATTTGCTTGCAGTGCATTATATTAAGAGTTTTACGGCTCATTTCGGAAGCAAGAAGATGCTACAGTGTCTGCCGGATGACTTTCAGCACAACGACACGGTGATCATGATGTTTTGGTACAGGACCAACTCCACGATACCAGTGTACACGTAAGTATACTCCAGAAATTTTATCTAGAACCATATTTTAAGATGTTTTTATTTGCATGTCTCTGCCTGACCGTTTTCCGATGCGTTTCGTTTCTCGCTCGCTCAAGATGAATTTGTATCCGCTCAATGAAAATTCGAATAAATTAACGAGGAAGATAAAGAGAACTGAAAGCACAGCTATTTTTTCCCCCTCTTAATTTGGATACTGTTGCGATCAATATTTCTTTTCATTCGCTATAAGCACTGAATGCAGCTGTTTCTTAAAAGGTAAACAAAAATTCGTTCACGGAAAGAGTTGAGGTTCGAGAAAATTCGCGGTATTGTCCCACTGTTTAGCCTTGCTCATCTTTCATTCATTTGCCTCTGCAATTTCAAACGCGGATTAGTGCAAGAGACGTTTTTCCTGATGATCAGCGTTCCTTCTTTACATAGCAACTTCCTAAGAGAGAATTTCATTTAAGCGGGAGGAAGAATCGAAATTGGCAGGCGCGGAAGAATATTGCCAGCGTCATCTATCGTGACATCGTAAAAGCACTTCCAGTAAACAGAGGAGCATTTGCTCTTTCCAGGAACCGCAAACCTGTTTGTGGTGTAAACCTCGTTCTGCAATCTGCATCTTCTTCCTATCAGGTGTGAGAATATTAGGCATGACGCCGAAAACTTTTTGACTTGGTTGAGAGTGCTCAAAGAGCCCGTGTTTGAGCACTCTCAACCAAGTCAAAAAGTGTTCCCGACGTTCCATCTTTGCATCGATATCCAGGAGTGTTCGACAAAGTGACCGCACCCAAGAAATTGCACCGCTAATTTCTCGGAATCAAAAGGGATCCGAGAAGATTCAGGAAAGTCCCCTTCCTACATACATCCATGCATACATGTCCATGTACGTTTCTGGTTGCTCCACTTGAAGGAGTCGTCGTCAGGGCTTTCCATCATCTGTGTTTTGATTCTTCCGTGTTCATTCGTTCGATTCCGGTGGCTCAGACTGAATAGGCGGCTGGAGAGGAATCAGTGTATGCGTGTTTGACGGGTTGGTTAACACCGAGCATTCCATGGTAGCGACAAGAGGTGCATGAAAACATGAAATCTTGAATGATTCCCATCTGCCGAATGGATGTTTACTTTAATTGCTGAGGCTTGTGACTTTGAACCAACTCGAAGATGATAAGCAAGGGAGTGTGGCACTTGCCCTATTGGTTAGAGGAAACAGTGGAAGCCTTGGGTCCTCAGTCAGATGATGATCGGAAACTCAGGGAATGATTAGCGGGTCGAAAAAGGAGTGTCCTCCTGAAGGAGCAGGAGGAGGAAAAGCTGGAAGAGGTGCTTGTTTCGGAGAGGGTGAGACGGAAAAGATTCCACTTCCTCGTCATCCCTTGGCTGACAGCAGGATGCTCCACATCTTCGTTCATAGCTCATTTCCACGCATCGCAAAGAATCCAGCGAATGATGCGGAAAAGTGTCTCTCTGGTTCGCACCTCGGGAATCAGAATTACCCTTTTCGTCCCTGTTTGTTTATTTGTGTCTTGGATCTCTTTTCTCACCCTTCACTTCCCCCCTTATTGTTTCCCCAGCGAGGCTCGGGACCCTTTCGTCGCGGACAGGTCGATGTTCGACCCTTTTCGATTGCACTTTATTTTCTGATTTACCTATTTAAGTGGGTGGGCGGACAGGCGTGCCGGGACAACAAAGGCGGTTTGCACCTCCTAGCGAGTTATCTCGAATGATCCTCCTAATGGGCAAAGGCAGGATGACTCCGAGCCACCACTCAGATCCTGTTGGTTACTTCACCCCAGGTGATACTCAAGTGTCGTGAAAAAAAGCACGTGGCGAAAAATCCATAGTCGTTCGATCATCTAGAATTTTGGGGTCCAATCACTCAGCCCTGGGTACTCGCGTCACGCCCATCAGTTGACCTGGAATGGCTGAGTTGTTTCTGGATGAGAGCTCAAATATCAGGACATTTCAGTTTTTCCCTTCCCTTTCATCCTCAAAACTCAAGTTCGAAACTGCCATCTCTTCACCTGCATTAAACAGCATCGTTCTTTCAGTGCCCTTCGAGTTACCTTCTCAAGTTCCAGTTTTTCACGCAACTGTGGACTGTTTCCTTCGCAAAAGTTTATTTTTCTAAGGGGTAGCCGTACAAAATTAGTAGATGCTCTTTCCCGTTGCTAACAAGTGAGGATATCAGAAAATCATTTTCGCATCAGGCACGAAGCCGATCCTCCTGAACAGAATCAAATTTGCCTCTCTGGAAGGGGGAGGAATTTTTCTCTGGAGCCGATCGAGGGAATTTCAGCTTCCCTTCTCTGAGCTTTCTCAGATGGCATGACAGCGTCAAATTATCTAGATTATTATATATCCTCGTGGACAGCGAGGGTCCAATCGGGGCAGCAGTGATTTGTTGGTTAGATACCATTAGGTATTTTTCTGATCTGGGAATTAGAAGATTGCTCATGCGTTCCTTATGAAGATATTCCTTCGCGCCAAGATTGATGGCACACTCTTTCATTCCATAGGTATCTTCGTGGTAATTGACAACGTTTCTGCCTCATCCACTGACTCGTTCCCTCCCTCCTTTTTGACTTGGTAGCTCCGGATTAACACTCTTTTTCTCGTTTTGGCTGGTGAAATGGACGAAATGAGGTAGAAGAAGTCGAAAGAGTTTTCCTCTTCTGCCCTGTACCTTCGTACCGAGTCCAAAATGCGCAGTTCTCTGAGAAGACCTCTAAGCATCGGGGTACTTCACAGTAACTGAACGAAGATAAGACTTTGTGTTCAGATTCGCGCTGTTCTTGAGCAGAGAGCATACACCGGTAATGGGCAGTGGATTTTTCTTTCTTTTTTTTCTTTTGGGACGCTTGGGGAGAGCACAAGAAGTCCCGGCATGGTTTCATGGTATATTTGCCACGTTGTCTCCACGCAGCCCGTCAGAGTCAGTTGCCTACGAAACCGGGTGATCTGAAGAAGTTTCAGGGACGAAACGTACTGCATAAGCGAGCGTCTCCTCCGATCGTATCATCGAGGTTCTCGGCGCAAGGATTCTTCCGACTCAGCGACGGAGAAAATATGGATTATCTTGATATTCCGTGCCTAAGTGTGCGCTTAACAGCTACTGCTAAATCTTCACTTGTTCGTCAGCTGCTTATCATCCAAGCCTTTTTCAAACTCCAGTCTAGCATTCTTGCAGCCTTGGAGAATTCTTGGGCAGCTTGGAAGATAAAGCAATCAATTTGCATTTTGGCCTGAGTTGGCTATTCTCAGTTTGCGCTCTCCACTAATACATCCCTACGCGCATGCGTCCATTTCCCACGAATTAATTTTCCCCGAGCTCCTCGTGCGATGGATCCGAGCGGATGGAAATTACGTGGTAACGGACGTTTGACTCTGCTGGGTGTTCAGCCTTGGGGATGCACATGCTCTTCCTCCACACGTGTTCTCGAATTCTTGCTGTTGCCATTGAGGGGAAGGGAAGAAAATCTCTTTCGCTCTCGAAGCCTCCCTTTGGTTATGTAGATGGAACCTTTCACAGGGATCGGAAAAGCCGAAACTCGAGAGAAAGGGAATGCGTAAGCTCATAAACTAAAAGCAACAGGTCATCTTACTATAAGTTGCCATCTTTGCCACGTGGCAAGAAGAATCCAGAATGAAGGAAATTTCTTAAGGATAGGGATATCAGAGAAAGGGGATTTCTCGCGGTGCGGAGAGGTCCAGAAAAACCGAGCTCGGATGGTTGCACTCTCAGGAAATTTGACAATTCGCCATTACGTAAAAGAACCGAAACCCCACAGATGCAGTTCAACCGGCTTGACGATTCGTTCGCGTTCGCTCGCGGGAAGCGAGTGACTCCTGATTGCCATAAATGTTCCCTCGGAAGTCACTTTTCAGGTGGAGTCGGAACCCATTCTCTTGAGCACGAGCGCAGCACGATCGAAAGGTGTTCTCGCGACTCTTTTGCGCCCTCAGAGGTGCCTCTCGAATTCGAGGTTCAGGGCATCCGGATGCTATAGTGTAACCCATAACAAAGACCTACGTGCCTGCCTCGTTCCGGAGATCAGGTGAATCGGGAACCGACATGAGAGGCGCTCTTCAGAATCGGCATTCGTATTCGAACGCATGAATCTCATCCGCTTTCAAAGTATCCGTGCAATTCCCGATTGAAAATATGTGATCAGTTATATTAATATTATTGGCGACAATTACTGTGTCCGATTGATGTGGCCAATTATATGGACATCATTGACGACAATTACGGTGACCGATTGAGGTGGCCAATTATATGGACATCACTGACGACAATTACGGTGACCGATTGAGGTGGCCAATTATATGGACATCATTGACGACAATTACGGTGACCATTATAGTCGCTGTATCAGTGACAAACGCAGTCACAGTCACTGGTGACCAGTCGTATTTCCTTATTTTGATCCTTGGACGCTCGAATGGTTGCTCGCGTTACCTGGTGATAATTAATTTGAGATTACCACTCTGATTTTGCCACTTTCCGCCAAATCTCGACGGAATCGTGAATGATGGACTTCCCTAGCTATCAACAAAATCTCCTAAAACCCACCAAGTGCGCAGTGGCATTGGTTTTGAAACGTGTTTATGCTCATTCTTTCCTTATGAATTCTGAAACGAAACTTTTAAAAACTGGACCAGTGTTCCCAATGTTCATGCGAGGAAATAGCTCGATGATTTGCTCACCAACTTTAGCCATCAACTCTCAGCAGTCAAAGATCCATAAATATTCAATCCTCCTTTTATTCACTCGTACAACAAAAGTTCATTGATTTTCTTTTCTCAGAGGCTATGAAAAATGACGCGTTATTCGGAGATGGTACACGCTTTTTCCAGACGTTTTACGAGTACCTGGGATTTGACGTGAGAAAATAAGCGCTTTGAGTACAAAGAACGAATCTGAGGTTCTATATTTAAGCTCCTAAGCAATCAACAGTCTCCTTACTAAAGTTGTATGAGCATTGGTATTCGAACCGTGAGCGTCGTACCTAATTTTAAAATATCCATGTTGCTTTGTAGCTTTGACAGAAGATACAGTAAGACAAAGAGAAATTCCACGAGGTTCACCACCTACAAAGGAAACCGGATTAGAATTTCCCTGCTTCAAAATTTCCCTGTGATTTTTCTCGAAAACGTAGCTCTCGAAGATTCCGGGGTCTACATATGCAGAGTTGACTTCAAAAGGAGTCCGACCAGATACAGCAAAATAATTCTCGACGTCATAAGTACTTTTTGCTTTATTATCTTGATGCTTCTTGATTCGAATCCTCACTGCATCCCTGACTGTTGAATCGATCCTTCCGGTTATCCCGCAGCCAAGCCGAGGGCACCAGTTTTCCATCGGATGGAAGCGATCCCCGAAAACCGCGCAATCCTCCTCGTACACGGCAGTCAATTCGTTTGGGCCCCGTGATCTATTAATGGTTACAATGCATAGTAGATATTTATTCACAGTGTGATTCCGATTCTAGGGGATTAGTTCCTGAATTAATCAAGATGAAAGTAACTGATGGTAGGAAAAAGCAAGAAGAAACTGCCTGCCATTCGAAAATAGACTCTATGCACACGTGTATTACAATGAGTTCGGTTTCTCTATATAAATAAAGGAGAATAGGGAGCGGATCTCTTGTGAATCGAGTACTCTAGGCGTACTACGTGTGCTGACCAGCGAAAAACGACTCCCGGTCTCGTGTCGTCTGCTCGATTTCATTGGCCTCCATCTCATGCGCCTTCTAGCCTCCTACAAGACGATGTTCCTTCCGGAATTTTTCTTGGGACTCGCGAAGCTCTTTGCTTATCGCATATCCAAAACTCGACACGGAGGGAGGAAAATCCTTTTCTAGGAATCCTGTTTCCTCTGAGTGAATTCCGTTTTCCCTTGGGTGGGTATACCCACGATGGCAAGCAGCGGTTGGGCATGGTTTCGCTTTCAGACTGTCCCGGAAAGCCTGCCGAACGTCGATGATTCCAAATAAATCCTCATGGGATCTGATGCTTTTCGGATGCTGGTATGGAGGCGACCACTGCAAATTTTCCACCAGACTCGAGTCGGTTTTGCAACTGTGGCTCAAGAGCTGAACGTTATAAAACTCAAAGAATGTCCCCTCGTGTGGCCAATGTGTGTGTTTCACTTAAATATTTTTTAGAATTTTTAAATATCATCACAAAATGAAAATCAATAATTTCATAATCTAACCCTCAATGAACTCCAAATAAACACCAACCCCAACTTCAAGAGTCTTGTTCACTGCTTCCTTCATTTCGGCGACCTCCAATCCTTAGCATGCCGATATGCCGTATCCTTCATGTGCTGCGACCTCCAATCCTTCTCATGCCCGCATGACGTATCCTTCATTCCGACGACCTCCAATCCTTCGCATGCCCGTATGTCTTATCCTTCGTGTGCTTCGAGGTACTGTTCTTCGTGTGCCACAAGTCTTGTTCCTCATATTTCAATGTCTGATAATCGTGAGCAGGCACGACCTTGATATTCTTCGTCGGTTGAATGCTGAGCCTCTCACTTAGCATCAGAGAGTTCCGCGACCGTTTGCGTTTTGCGTTCAGCATAAAAGACAACACACGGGAGCACCGTCGAAAACCACTAACATTTAAAACGACTGTTCTTGTGTCGCTCCAGTGAGCTTCAGTAGATTCCGCTTCTTGCACTCATTTGAATCTGGGCTGACTTCCTGGAGAGCGAGGTGTAGAAAAGGGGAAAACCAACGTTGCACTGAGCAGCAGCTTGTGTGTGTGCTGCGTAACAGAGTGAACACCTTTTTTTGTGCCACGTCTAAACGAAGCTCGTGTTGAAATGCTTCCGTTTTCCTCACTGTCAGTATCTGCATCACGTTCGAGGGACGCCCACTGTCTGCTACCTTTTTGAAGTCCTTACATACAAGGCTATGACAGGAAATCACATGGCAAATAAGGGAAGAATATTTGCCGTATCTCTAGAGTTCGTGTACACCTGGCCTACTCGTGATGGTCTCTGACTCGGAGGAATTCATCCAGTTTTTATTATCCAGTTTATGACTTTCATCAAGGAAATTCGGCTGTAGAGGAATGCATCTTGCCATGTTCTCTCGATTGGCTGCTAGTGAAGAAAACCCGCACGGCCACTTTGCAAGGATGGCGGACATCTTTGCTGCCTTCTTGCACAGAGCAGCGCCGTGGCCCAACAATGGATTGCATCGCATCGTCTTCAGTCACCTGCTCGTGACCTTGCATCTGTCGCCTTCTACACTTTCCTCAGCCTCCAGTTCCCCGCTTCGGTGTCTCTGCGAGGTCCTTTCAAGGATTGGGAGCCCTTGAAATCCTTTACACCGTGGTGACCTTCCACGTGATCCTTGGTACCTTGTGGCTCTTCGCACATCCCAACTCGCTTCGGTTCGAAAAGGCTTTCCGGCTCGCTTTCCGATAAGTTCCCGACCGAATGCTTGAAACCGAAGCGGGCAAACGGTTCAGTATTGTGTTTCTTGAAAAAGCAAGAAGATTTTGAACCCATCGCGGCGGCGAACTGCTCTTGCCGATCATGCCGGGTCAGTGGACAAAGCCAATGAGGCTGAAGAAAAAGGCAGCAGAGTTTCCTCGATGGCTCGAAGGTGCAGTGCACCAGCTCTCTGCGGCACCGCGTGCTCAAATTCTCGGTGGTTTGCATATTCATCGCCTACAGCAGGGATGCTATGCTGACAGGTAGAAAATCCAGGAGGATTCTCAGACGAACCTTTCACATCAGGGTGTGCTGCACCATCATGAAGATGCGGAGGAACCTTCATTGAATTCTGCAACAGCTCTGTATTCCTTCATCTCGTCCACTCCTCGAGAACTTTTCAAGTCTCCCGTGCTTCCTCATCTGCATAGTGATGACGTCAAATGCCGAGCTCTCCCGTCTCGAAGAAACGGCGTGGTGCACCGAACGAGGGGGAGGAAAACAGAGGCTGTTGCTGTCAGTTCAGTTTCGTTCCTGAGTTATCGGCACGTACAGAGAAACCGCAGGCAAAAGCAACCCCATCCAATGAATCTGCCATCAGAGCTTTCGTCATTTGCGCGCTGGGAACAGTGCCTTCGGGTTGGCTTCAGAGAAGGGAGAAGCAAGGAACGGTTCCCGTGCAGGGGGGACCTCCAGATCGCCTATGAATTCCAGGAGCGGATCTTTTCCGAGTTTCCTCCGGAGAAGAAACGCGGAGTAGTCCCACCGACCTCTTCGAGGGACCGCTCCAGAGAGAATAAGGAAGAGGTTTCCTTGGTGATTCCCTCTCCACGGACTCCTTTCTTCGGAGCCTTCCTGAATTCGTAGGGTTGTCCCTCCAGGATTATTTCCGAATTTGAAGAGTTGCACTCAGCCCTTGGTGGCGTGGGCGGTGCTTTAAGAGCTTCGTGAGCTCCGCGTAAGATAGAGAACGGTTCTTCCTTCCTTGGAAATCTACCCTCTCAAAAAGAAAACAGCCAAAAGGAAAACAGCAAAAACAGAAGGACCCAAAAGGATGTTCATCATATTGAGGCCAGTAGCGACCTCATAGGGATTCGTCCGTCGGACCTTTAACCTGGCTTTCATGATCTCTGTGTTCCCTCGGCAGACGCCTAAGTAGTCGTGTTTTCGTGCTCCTTTTGCAATTTATCGCATTCGCGAGTCTCTCTGCTTACAGAAAGGAACAAAAAAAATAGAAATAAAAATAGAGAATTGGGACGTGAGATTCGGACTTACTGGAGATCGATCACCAATATATGTCTTCGCCTGCGGACGTGCCTCCTGAATACACGGACTTTTTCATCACCGATCGACTGCCCTGGGGGAGTTCCATCGGAAGACATCTCAACTCGAGCGGTCCAGAGAGCAGCCGCCGTCATCCTCAAGCGAGGAGATTGTAACACGGCGTGACAGCTGCCGGGCAGTCTTGGGTCTGCTCGTTCGGTGAAACCCAGGGGACAGCAGAGCAGTGGTTCCTCCGGAGTTTCGGTCGGAGAGGGTCTCCGACGACCTTTTGTCACTTCGCTTGCCTCCGAGAGGGGAAATTTCCACCCTGTCGGATCCTGGACGACAACGCGGAAAGCGTGTTCCCATAACATTCTTCTCATGGGGGATCGAGCTGCATTCCCGTGGTGTTGCGTTGTGCCCTGTGGTAAACTCCGTTCCTATCGCTCGTCCATTCTCGACCATTCCAGGAGGAAAGGAGGCAGAAGACTTGTCTCCGTCGCCGCGAGGGACGGGACGGATAAATAGGTAGCACCGCCATTCAGCATCCACTTCGCGGTCTCCGTCACACAGACGCGTGGTCTGTCCCAAGCGATCGGTCCTCCGCACTCTTCCGGGGGAGCCAGACAGAGCGATCTCTACGATTCCTTGCTTCTCACTAGGCGAGAGGGCGATGTTCCTTGGATGCCAATTCTGTGGACCCGCTCGCAGCCGAGAAAACACGGGGAGAAAGCGGAAGGATACGGGATCTCCTGGATCCGGGCGACGCGATCGAAACCTCCGGTCGACATCGGTCGGCTGACCTCGTTTCTCGCACCTCGAGATGAGTGATGTTCCTCTCTGTGGAACCACTCTCTCTGTGGACTGTCCTGCTCTCTGTTTTTCCGCATGCGGCGGGTTGGCTGTCGCAGAACGACTGCAGAGTGCAGAACAACCGATCTTTGCGGAGCGGATGCGCTTCGTGGTCTTTGGACAAGCAGTTTCTGGCTTCGCAGCGTAACCCCGTGTCTTCCTCTTCTGCTCGTTTCCTGGCATTCCTCCGTGCTTCCTGCCACTCACAAATTCAAACAACCGGTCAAGAACAAAGCCAAAGAACCCTGGGAGGAACGAAAAAGGCTCTCAGAGGCTGACTTTCCATTCTTTGCTGGCTGCTCGTTTGATATTCGACAACAGCAAGGGAACAGTTGGTGCGATACTGGAAACCCTCTTGCGTTTCACTGGAAGTTCACCCTTTGCCCGGATGGATCGCACCACTCCTCCATAAACCTTCCTAGGAAGGAGATTTCCTTCGTTCGAGTCTCCCGGAATTCCATGCGGTATGGCTCCCTCGCTCGCTTGACCTCTTCTGGACTGTTCTCGCACCTTCCTCCCAGTGGCTGTAGCACACGTCAGCGCAGGCACCCGAATGCTGCTACCTGGAATGCATTGCAGAGGGACTTCTTGTACTGCTCTTCCTGACAGTCATGCCGGTGGATTCTCGATCTTTCGGGGACTTTGGAATATCTCAAAGTGCCTGCAGCATCCGAAGACATTGGACGATTCTCTCCTGAAGAGACAAGGGCAGTTCGACGTCCTGGAAGAGAGAGAACATCAGAAGCTCCGTGGTAGGCACGGACTAGCTTCCTGGGCCCTGGACCATGTCGTTCTCTTTCCCTGTGGCCTCTGTCTGCAGGCAATTCCTCGGGCCAAAATTCATAGTGCCTCCTTCGGTCGGCAGTCAGCTCCCAGCGGCATCTTTTTCCAGGAAGATTTCTGGAGCGGAGCAAAGATGACCTCGCCATGGCTCCGTTAGGCACTTGAGCTTTGTCTGCCCCACTTCCCGCTTCACACCGATGGGAGTATCTCAGAAAGATCTCCTCGTAGGGTTGCTCTCACCGGCTTCATCCCCCAATAACCCCGCACCACCTGGAGGCCAGCCAGAGCTTCACAAGGGACTCTAGGAGGCATCTCTTGCGCCTCTCTTCTCGAGCCGATCGGTGCACAGAAGTTCGGCTCCACGGGCAAGAACCCGAGAGAACGAGCGTCGGAAACCATGGAGACCGGCAGTCGGAACGACCGGAGGTTCTCCTTCCCGCCGTCGCGCTCGTGGCGGTTCAGTGAAGCCTTCTCGAGGAGGAAGAGTGGTATGCGCAGGTCGCGTTTTTCGTCGGAGGCACCTGGTTTCACTCCAGTTGGGGGTGAGACCAGGTCAACGGTCTCAGGACATCTCAGGGGGCATTGGGGTAAATTAGAGAAAAGTAACACTCGGCGCTACGCGGCGGAAGGAGAAGATCATGCCTGGGACTCTTTCTGCTCCGGGACGGCGCAACACGCGGGGGTTGGCCCTCTTTCGCACCCATCCTTAAATCCCAGACCTCGAATCTCGGACAAGAGAGGACATTCATTGCTTCTTCCTGGTTCCCAGGACTGCCGGACATCCCGATCACGTACTACTCGAGTACTGGAGTCGGCAATGGGACCTTCTTCCACGAAGGCGATGACGTCGAGATCACGTGCGAGGCGCGAACATGTAAGTTCACTTTTCTGCTCCTTACTTCTCAGATGGCACCCATCTTTCCTGCGAAGAGGAATGGCCTTGCTCCACCATGGGGGAAGAGGGTTCGACGAGTTGTAGGTCTACTTCAGTGCACAAACCGGAAAATCAGCAGAACTGGGGCACAGCAACCATGCGAAAGAAGCGTCCGATTAGTGGCATGGAAGCAGCAATGCCGGTGTGCTTTGAAGAGTTCCTAGGTCGCTGAGTCTTCTTAAGGGCTAGTCATCTCACGTCAGTGGTTCCTTGAAAGCGGCTCACCTCAACTCAGAACTTAATAAGAACCAGTCACTCCGCGACAGGTCATAGAATATCGCTAAGTTGTAGAATTGCTCGGACGGATCACCCCGAGGTACAGGTTAAGAGAGAGACCCTGTCGTGTCGCGACAAAGATGCTTTGATGCGTGGTCGCACCAGTACAGAGGATTGCTGAAGGACGGGTCACTCCGTGGTAGAGGTTGAGAAAGACCAGTCACGCCGCGACAGTGATGTTTTGAGGCGTAGTGAAATCAGGTCAGAGGACTCCTGCGGACGAGTCACTACCATGCAGAGGTTAAGAAAGACCCAGTCAAGCAGCGATAGAGGTTTTCTGAGGCGCTGTGTGGTCAGGTTAAGGATTCTTGGAAAACGGGTCATTCCCCGAATTTTTTTCTCCCATCGAAGAGAGGCAGCTGAAAGCCAAGGTCGAGTTCGGAGTGTCACGGTCAGCTGGAGAGGGAAGAGGTAGGGCAGAGGTCAGCAAAGAGTCCACAGCCACGCCCGTAAAGGGGAGAAGACGACGAATCAAAGAAACAAACACGAAATGTGGTGGGATTGAGGTCACCCGCTCTGCGGTGACCTGCTCACGATGCGGGAGACATCCCGCTTCGTTCTCTGTCTCTCCCACTCTCCAGAAAGAGATGATGCTGAGGGTAGGGTGGCGCCGCACTTTTGTGCGCTTTCCACACCTCCGGCGGGCGCGCGGCCAGCGCGTTGCGCACGCCGGCTAGACATCGCTATGCAGACGAGGCGAGGGTGCTTGCCGGCCGGAGGGCTGTCAGACGTGTCGGTTGTTCTCCGCACCGGCACGAGGCTGCCACCGAGCATAATCATCCTCGAAAGGATGTGGTCCTAAGCTAAGGTCGGCCAAATGGCTGCAACGCTGAAACGTCTCTCCAGGAATTCTGGTGCTGCTAGCCACAAACGGTGGCAAACGTTCTGAGGTCGCTCGGTGTTCGGCGGAAGTGCTCTTCGACCATGGACCACCTAGACGGCGACTTCCTCTTTGCATTCTGCCACCGCCACGGTGGCAGACAGGCGTTCGCGTTTTTTTGCTTCCGGGTACTGGTCGGGTCACCCGCAGAAACTTCCGCCTTCGCCAAAGAAGTGCAGCAAAGACTACCGAGGCGGGAAGTCGCAATTTCCTCTTCCCCGTCTCTTTCAGATCATCCCAACGTCCGGCTCGAGTGGTGGAACGGAACCAGGATTCTCAAGAGCACATACGCGGAAGTGGACGCTGTCCTGCACCTCAGACGCAGCTCAGTCTTCATCCGCAACCTGCAGAGGTTCCACCACGGTTCCAACCTTAGCTGCGTCGCCATCAACGAACTCTGGCCCGTCCCCGTGTCGAGTTCCGTCATCATACACGTCGTGCGTAAGTAACCATTTCTGTCGGGGTGTAGGCGCACGTTTAGTCGTTATGGGAACCTCGCAGAGGCGTGCGGACCGTCCCTCATGCGAGCATTCCGCAACGCTGGTAGAGGCGATAAATCCTGGAGTGCCGCGCCTCTGATGCCCTGACTTGCCTCCCAGCGCTGGCGTCATTACCGCGTTCCAACCCCAGCCCTCTGAAGACTCGAGGAAGGGAAAGAAGCAAGGAGTGTTCCTTGAATAGGTAACGGATTTGCGGCCACACCCGGAAATGGAGCACCCGAGTCGGGCAACCTACCGCACGAGCAGGAAGCGGCACCTTGAATACTCCTCAGGACGAGCCCGCGGTCACCACGTGAAAGAACCATGTTTCGAGCAGTGGATGACACGGAGGGCCATTGGATTAGGTGAAGAGGACCACCTTGGAACACGGGGAGTTCTTGGCTTCCAATCCGACTGTGCCAGGGGCGGACTCTAATTGGAGGCCACGCCTCGTGGTCCAGGGAGAAGGGAAGATCTTCGTGCTGGGTCACGTACGTGCCCTTGTGAGTAAGAGGATGCGAAAGATAGAAAGACTACTGAGGATGCATCCTCAAAAATACACGGCTCGAAAGTCTGTCTCGACGGGAAGGTCATGGTGCTGGGGTGACGAACGTGCCCCTTCGAGTAAGAGGACATGAAAGATGAGATTTTTTAGGACGAATCCTTAACAATGCCAACCCCGAAAACCTGCCTCGATGAGAGATAGGTTCTAAGTTAGGACCTTCCAATGTTCCCGGGTGGTCCTTCTGGCCACGGTCATCAACTCATCATGCTGTGATGATGCTCTGGCTGTTCGGAGACCATCATCAGAAATAACGAGCTGATGACCGTGGTCACGAGAGTTACCTTGAAACAAGGGAGTTCGTGGCTTCCAACAAGTCTTTGCCAGGGGCTGACCTCGTGGTCCAGAAAGATGGGAAGTTTATCGTGCTGGAGCTACTTGCATCTCTTTGAGAAAGAAGATGCGAAAGAAGGAAGGATTATTTAGGAGGCATCCTCAACAATACCACCGGGAGAAATCGATTGGAACTCGTAGATGTCAATCAATCTTACCAGGGCTGGAGTCTAATCCGAAGCCAGACCTCAGGTCCAGGAAGACGGGAATGCCATTGTGTTGGGGTCACGTGTCCCTTCTAGTAAGAAGATGCGAAAGAAAGGAAGACTCTTCAGAACATACACTCGACAATGCTCGGCGTGAAGTTCTGCCTCCGGAAGAGGTCGATTGGAGCTCGTAGATATCAATCCGGTCAGGAACAGAGTCCAAACCAAGGCCAAGGAGTCACTCGTGGTCCCAGGAGACGGGAATGTCATCGCCCTGTGCTCACGCTCTTCTTCGAGTAAGAAGACGCGAAAGATGAGAAGACTACTAAGGACGCATCCTTGACAATGCTTGGCGCGAAGGTGTGCCTCGAAGGAACGGTTACCTTGCTGGGGTCACTTGCCGCTCTGGGTATCCGGCAGAGGCACTGGGAGAGGCGGAGCCGAAGTGGAGCGACTGCCGGGGACTGGCCTTGCATTTACGCTCTGGAGACAAACTCTCAACAGGCAGGTTGTCCTTTGTAGCGCAGGAATGCGAGGACAACGAGGAAGCCACGAGGGAACTGCCAGAGGAGCAGTCGGAGCGAATCGAAAAACGACCGATGGCGGCCTCACGTCCAGCGTTCCGAAAATGCTGCTCTGGAAGAGTTTCATCGTACCACCGGCAGCCAAGAGTCGCCCGGAAGGACAGCATCCCCGTCACATAGACGAGCAGACGGGTCGTGAAGACGGTGGACGTCTCACCTTTCATTTCTTCCGTTGTTTCTTCTGTAAGAGGAGCTTCAGGGAAAATGCAATTCGAGGGACCAGTTCCGGAGCGAATAATCCTCCTACCTTCTTCTCCTGAAGCAGCATCTTCATCTTCGTTGCAGTTTCGAGTTTATTGGAACAGGAATACTGGGTCTCCTTCTTTCATTTGTGCACTCCAGCAGTACTTTGGGCATGTTGGGCGCGCATCCTCTGCACCTAATTAAGTCAGGCGACCTCATCCCTCCTCTCTTCGTGTTCCAGTCGCTCCTTTGACGACCAGCATCATCGACAAGTGGAAGCTGTCAGAGCTTCGAGTGGGAGCCGTTCTCAGGGCAGTCTGCCAGTCTCTGGGGTCGTACCCGACATCCGAAATCGTGTGGTTCCTGCAGGAGAAGGAACTCGACTCTGTGCAGAACCTGGTAAGAAGGGGTCCTTTGTTCTTTTCTATTTCCCTTGGAGACGAAGGACGGCTAACGCATGCATCTTCCGACTGCCCCTGCCTACGGGAGTGCTGTGGGAACATGTCCTGAAGAGGCGAATCGGGACCCTCTTCAGGACTAGGTTCTGCTGATCCCCGAACAACCATCGCTGGAAAGTGGGGGGGCAGAAGAGCATTTCCGTGGTGGGGGTACCGGAGACCCCGTGCGTAGCAGCTGCGCTTGCTGACCTTGCACCACGTTCGAAGCGAACCATTGGACCGCACTTTTTTGGGCAGTCGCATTCCAAGAAACACCCTCGAATCAGACACGAGGCTAAAGAAGGGAAAATGAAGTTTAATATAAGTCCCGGAAACATTCTGTCCACCAGAGAAAAGGGCAGTGAAAAACCAAGTTAGGACGGCTGCCACCTGACGGTCCACCTTCTGCTCACCCCACTAGCGACGCTTGTAACATCCTCTCGAAGATAAATTCGGGAGCTTCAGGTGGTTCCATTTCGAGACTGCGGAAAGCAACGAAACTAGTCCAAGCAAGAGCATCCTTTGTGACTGATGTCCGTCTCGGTGGGCTCGTCGATATCAAAACAGGATTAGCATGGGTGCATCCGTGCTTCTCTTAGAGGAGATGCTGACGTAAAACATAGGAGGTCATAGCCATTTTCCTGGCGCTGTCCTTGGTCTCAAGAGCTGCTCATTTTGGTGGTTTCTAGAGAAACCCATCTACATCTTCGGAGCACGTCGGTGGGAAGGGGAGGATGTGAGTGTGGTGTGTGCTTTTACGATGTCGGCTGGACTTCGCAGCAGAGATCAGCCTGAAAACACTTCCTTCGAGGCCGCGGAACCGTTCCTCCTCAGACGTCGGTGTTGTCGCCTTGTTGTTCCTCTGCCTCCGCCTACTCTTGCAATCCAATTCCTCCCTTCTTTCATTCCTCTTCCAAACGTTCTCTCTCCGTTCACCCTCCTCTACTTCAACTACAGTCCCACTGCTACACTCCCTCTCCTGCATTCCTTTTCCTCCTGGACTCCTCCTACATTCTTATCAGTACACTCCCACTACTACACTTTTATAACCACTTCTCCTACATTCCTCCTACTAATACATCCCTCCTCCTGCACTCATCCTACTACATTCCTACTACCATTACACTCCTACATTCTTACTACTACTACATTCCTACTACTGCCACACTCCTTCTAAAATCCTACTACTACTACACTTCCTTTTCTCCATTCCTACTACTATCCTCATGCTGCCACACTTTTCCTCATCGTGCACTGCTCCTCCTGCACGTGTCTTTTCCTTCTCGTTTTTTCCCCTTCCTCCTCCACCACGACTTCCATCATCTCCTTTTGTCGTCCGTTTCTCATCACGTGTGCCACTTTTTTTCAATCCTAATTGAACATGATTTTCCGGAGGGGGATTTTTATCCGCTCCCCCACCCTAATAAGGCGCTTGTAATTATGAAGGGCTCCGTGTCCCCCTTTTCTCTGCTCTCGGGACAAGTGGCTCTTTTCCTCCATCATTCTGAAAATGATGTTCCGGAGTGGAGGAATCGAATTGGGAAGGCGCTCGAGCGTCAGTCATTTCCGATTTATGCATTCCGGACGTAATTTCATTGTTGAGGGACAGGGAACAGGGTCGGTGTCATGGATGACGAGGTGCCCTCCCATCCAGCGACAAGGGGGGGAGGCATAGGGGGAAGACGGGAGGAAGAGACGCGCGTGCTCCTCCGTGAGCAGGAAGGCCCCACGCTCTCCTCACGCAAGAACGTCTGACCCGTGTCGGCACCCCGGGGTGGGTCAGCGCCGCCGAGAGCATACTGTTGCCGCAGGCGACATTCACCTGACCGGATCAAGGGAGGTCTAGCTCCCGTCAGGGGTGCGCGTGGAGACTGCTGCGAATCTCCGCGGCTCGGTCTTGAAGTTGCACGCGCGCACTTCGCTTCGCACCGACAGGAAGCCGGTTCGAGTGGGAAGGTCATCATCACAGCAGCGGTTGGTCACCGCGGCGGGTGAAACCTGGCCCCTCGAGCACGCAGCAGGAGCAGTCGGTCTAGTGCTCACGTCATCCAGGCGCTGCGCTCCCCCCGTCCCTCCCCCATTGCATGCGAGTCTTCGGGCATGCTGGTGGCGGTCACGACCGCACGTCGGAGGTGGCACAATCGGTGGTCGCGCCGGCTAGCCGGAGGCGTACGGAGGAACGACCACGCCCTGAAACGCAAGCCTGCGCGCGTGGAATAATGCCGGACCTGCGGCGGGGCAGCCCTTCCGTTCCAGCCAGTCCCCTCAACTGCGTCAGTCTGGACTCTTCCGTCCCCTCCAAGGAACGGGAACTACAGAACCTTCGGTGCAAGGCGCGCTGCGCTGCTGCCTCCAATCACCTTCCTCCATAAGGTGTGTTTCGACTTCCAAAGATGCCCCGGCATCGAGATAACAGGAGAGATAAAATGCAGATAGCCTTGACAAAGATACTTCGGATTCGTTTTGGATTCTTGCCGAGGTTGTATCAGAGAAAACACTGATGAAGACGACGACAGGTGAAGGTGAGGAGAAACCGGGACACAGGAAGGTGGAAGAGAATAAACATGAGCACGATGAGGATGAGAACGGATGAACAAGAGAATGGCGATGAAGATGACGCCCTGTTCTCTCCGAAGTTAGCAGTCGGCGCGGTTAGCACCAGCTCTTTCACGAAGGTCTGACTCGACTGCTTGGCTTCCACTCCGGCATTCTGCTAGTGGTCCGGTACGGAACATTCGCATAGTCACCATCGAGAATCACCATCGGGAAGGAGACGCAAAAGAAAAGAAAACGATAAGTCCCTAATGCCTCCTGCCCCCCAAAGCGGCGAGTCGGTCGTGCGTTTCCGGAATTTCAGCGTGCGTTCCCGCCAGGAGCAGTTCCGCCTCTGCTGCCGGGACTCGAACCCGCCTCTAGGCGCTCGACGGCGGCCTGCATGCACGCCCCGTCCGAGGCGTTCGGGCGGCACTTCTCCTGGGGACACGCGAGGATTTCCCACCGTGCAGAGAACCCGTGGAAGCGGATCCTTGGGGCTGGCTTCCTGTTCGCGTTGCCGCTGCCAGGGTTGTTGAGAGGAAACCTGATCGTCGGAAGTCAGCCGAGAGAGGGTTTTCACACAGCCCCGTGCGCGCTCGGGATTGCCTGCCCAGGAACGACTCGCTTCCGTCGGAGCTGCTCATCTCCAGGCAGGTTGCCTGCCACTCTTTCGGGTATCCGGCAGAGTGATGACCTTTGGAGCGACGGCAATCGTTTCGAAGGCAGTTCGAACCGATGAGAAGAGAACCCTTCCGTTGACAAGAAGTCACCCGTCGTGCCCGGTTCTGATTTCTGAGAGCTTTCTGCGTTCTCCTTTCCGTCGGGGTGTTCAGGTCAGCATTTCTTCGACGGAGGCCTGCAGATGTTTCGTGCACTGATGGTGCCAACGCCGAGAAACGGTGGACTCTCTCTGTCTTCACGCTGCAGCCAGGCGCCTCGACAGGCCGGAAAGCGAGAAGGACTCTGGAATGACCGCGCCTTCTCAGCTGCAAGGAAGAGTCCATCGTCCCTCGCGGTCGAGCCGCGTTCCTCAGCCTGGATTGCAGAGTTCCGGGGTGGGGATTCTGGGCGGGACTCCTTTATGAAGAGCTCTGCTTGGAGAAGCGGACTGTTCGCAGTCCGTTTTCTTTCGCCTTGGTTTCCATCATAGTCGACAGCTGTTCGGTGAGCTGGCCTTCCTCGCCTCTTCCTCCAGAGGGAAATCCGACCTTTCCCAACGGTTGATTCCCCCTTCTCCTCTCCTACGGCACCACCGGAAGGGATCTTGTAAGATCGAATCGCTTCCGCACGCACCTGCAATCTGAGGGATCCCTCCAGCTTCTGTGGATCCGCATCGCGGCACATCTCGACTGTGTGCTGAATGTTACGTATTGCAGAGGTAGGCAAGCCTTTCGTCCCTACGCGTAGCAGCGTCTTAGACACAGGGGATGACCCTGAGCTCTTTTCTCTGAGCTCGAGTTTTGATTGTCCTCCGAACACCCTAGCCTTGCATCTTTGTTGAGGGCACCCAGGGCACAGTCCTACTTGCTTCCTTCCGCCAAAATGTTTCAGCAGGTAGCTGCAGGGCTCTTTGTCCCTAAGAGTTCCTTACTTCAGGTCAGCAGGCTCTTGCCTTTCTCATACAGGAGACCAAATCACAACATGTAGATAAAGTTCGGCATCTCTCCTATCCGCTGGTCCCTTTCGAAGAGTTTCCGAGGCGAAGGTGTCTCCACTGCAATGGTCCACGTGCAAGGAACGCGGGAAAGGCCATCTTGTGTGACGCCGGTGGAGAATCCTGCTGAATAGGGAGAGGAAGTTCGCGAGTTCGGCATCAAAGCGATGTGGGAAAGAGCACCCCTCGGACAGATGAGGTCGCCTTCGGCCTGAGACTCTTGGGAATCCTTCCATTCTCCCGTTCGTTTCTCGCAGCATCCCCGGTCTTTATCCTTCCATACATAAACGCCGAAGGGCTACCGCGAGCTGGACCAAAACCGGGCATTACCCCCGGTGGGAATCTGTGCTGCGATCCCGCAGGTACTGTCTCGTCTCGAGGACGAGATTCAGAGCGAAAAACCATCCATCCGCAGATAGTGTTGCATCCTTCCTCCAGGTCTGCGCCCGGTCGTTCGCAAGGTGTACCCCAGTCAGCGGTAACCGTAGATGAGCCTTCGGTTTTCGGGACGGTTCCCGAGCTGAAGGGCACGCGCTCCTGGAATCTCCAGCACTTGTTGTGCGTCACCGTCTTACGAGGGAATGACCTTTCCCTGCAAAAGACGAAAATTCCTGGAGATCTCCGAGGAAGGAGCTGACGGTGACTGAGCTAGCCGACGACTCGACGCCTTCTAAGATGGAAAAGTTTGAATCTCCACTTGACCCTCCAATTTAAGAGGTGACCTCGAAAAAACCACCCTATGAATCCTTCAAGGGTCCGGAGAAAGAAAGGTCCATTCCTCTCACGTTTGGGAGGAGGATGCCGAAAGGAACGCTCTCCCTGGTTGTCTCCGGAGGGATCTCCGAAGGGAGACCCTCCCCATTTTTCTTTGTAAGGAAAATGCTCCTCCACTGGAGAAAACTTGAAGAAACGCTTACCAAGTTCTCTGGAGGGCCCTCCTCGAAGGGAGTTGCGCGCTTCTTGCACTCTGGAGAGGCAACTCCCCGAGGAGATCAACCTGCTCCATGGAATCGACTCCACTCTCATACTCGGAGGGGAACATTGAAGGAAGCCGGCTCCTTGATTCCTGGAGGGACCCCGAGGGTTCAACCTCAAATCTCAGTGAGCCAACGGGGACACCCGTTTTCCACCACTGCTAGCGTCAGCTTGCGTGGGGGACTCGAAACCCACGATGCACCCATTTCTCGAAGTAGATCCTTCCTCGGAAGAGATTTGAACCAGTGGCTCTCGGGACCGCGGGTTAGACTTTATCATTTTGGAGGAAGGAAGCAAGCAGGACTGCACCCTGGGTGCCCTCAACAAAGGTGCAAGGCTAAGGTGTTCGGAGGACAATCAAAACTCGAGCTAAGAGAAAAGAGCTCAGAGTCATTTCCTGTGTCTAAGACGCTGCTACGCGCCGGGACGAAAGGCTTGCCTACCTCTGCGATACGGAAGGGGGTCGCTGCAACGCGGCTAACGCGTGAGATGCAAAATAAGGCGGAAAGTCGCCGCATTCCTCCTCTTCACGTCCAAGAGCTTTCCGGAACGTTGCCTCTGCCACATTGAGTTTACAGAGAGGTCGGGTCAGAAGAGACCTTCGGGATCGGATTGGCATCTCTTGCTGCTCGTGAGTTGTCGTACTGATTTAGTTGGCATCGAAGCTTGGCGTCTCCTGGCGCAGAGCGAAGAATCCCTTGTGGCGATGACTTAAACGGGTGTTGATTTTTCTGTGGAAGGGACAGAACCCTTATCGTCCTGTCTTTCTCAGAAATCCCGGTCCGCCGCTGGCTACAGAGATTGCTGCTGATGGGATGCAGGAAAAGAGAATTCGCTCTCCTTTTTTCGGTGATTCCGAGTTTTCTCGCAAACGAACTGATTTAGACGTGGGCATCCCGGTGCTTCCAAGTTGTTTCGTCTTGAGTGCCAGAATTATTTTGAGGTGGTCTTTCCTCCCCTTTGGAGGTGACTTCACCCCTCACCGACTCGAACTATTCGGAGGCAGAGTGCCCTTTCGTTTTTTCAGCGATTCTTTGCTTCTAGATTGAAGATGCCCAGGATCGGACGGTTACTAGTGTCGTAAACGTGAAGCTGGAGCAAGAGCACAACGACAAGACGCTCGTCTGCAGGTCCAGCAACCCGATTCTGAGAGACAGAGCTCAAGAGGATTCCATAAGGCTGTATGTGCTGTGTAAGATTGAGAGACTGCTATCTAAAGGGATGCATCACCGTTCCTTCTTTCCTCGGAGCTCGTTGATCTTTACGAGTGCAAGGGCAAGGGCTCGCGCGGAAGCTCGGAGCGCCGGAGGTTTTCAGGCCCGCACCGTTGGACGGAACGCCTTGCTTCGACGTTTGGCTCAGTGAGGGGGAGGACTGTAGCATTCTGCGATGCTGCTTTCCGGTCGGAAATCGGATGGAAGGTTCTACTTTGAATTGCATCTTCCGGGAAACGACGGTAGAGCGGAACAATCGTCGAGTTTCCAGGGAAGTACGAGGACGTAGTTGGCTCGAAGGTTGCAGCCACTTGTCCACTGCTCTCACTGCATCCTTCCATCTCCTTGGATTCCGTACCGGAGTTTGGTGCTTTCCTGCTTTCCACCTACATTCAGTGGTCTTCTGTCCGCTACCTTTTTCCGGTTCATGATCTCTGGGACACGTTTATGGTCTTGACCATTGGTCTGCAGCTTTCCTTACTCGTCCGTGGCTTGCATCTCTTGTTTGTGACCATGGTCACATCTCGATCGACTTCTCTTATCTGCTTCTTACCGGAGAGGAGGTATGCGGCGCATGTGATGCAGTTGTCATCAAAGCTCATGCGATGGTGAAGAGGTGCCTCATGGACCAGCGAGGGAAGGTCCCACGGTCATCGCCACAAGGCACATCTGTGCCTCCACGTTCTCCAGATGGGATCGCGTACTTCCACCTCCTCCCACTTTTCTCTCCTCCCTTTCTCCTCTTCTCTTCCTACTGCTTTCCTCATTTCTTCCTCCTTCCTCTTCCTCCTCCTTTTTCTTTCCTCCTTTTCTCTTGCTCCTCCATCCTCCCTTTTTTCTTCACCACTACCAAGACCTCTGTCGTCTCGGTTTATCTTCTCCCATTCCTTATTCGTGTCTTCCCTCCGCTCCATGTCCACTCGTGTTCCTTGTCCCCCGGCATTACAATTTACCAGCATTCACCAGAATCACCTTGCCATTCTCTTTTTCTTCCCTATCGAGAGGCTACACTGGGAAGCGTCCCTCACTGCGCTTTCCGCACGCTCCAGAGACGTTCATCCCCTGTTCTCGCATTCTGAAGAGGCTTCTCGTCTTGGGCAAGGGATGCATTCCCTCGTGCTCCGGGCACAGGTAGCCGAGCGCCTCTTGGGAGATAGTCACCGTGACGGATGTTGAAGGTTGAGTCGTCTACCCCCGTTATCACCGTTTCGCTTGGCATTCTTCCCTCCAGAAAGCAACAGGGACACTCTGATCCCCCGCATGAGACGTTAACTGGAGGTTCCTCAGGGCAGAATAAGAGGACGGTTTGCAGGGGGTGTGGTCGTGCCCTGGCGGCGTCCGTCCCTTCCCGGAGCAGGAGCTACCTGCAGTGGGGACAGTCCAGAGACATTATGCGAGTGCGAGGAGCGCACGTGCGCGAAGGGAAAACTAGAGCGGATGGCCTCGTGAGGAAAGGAGGAAGAGGAGCAGCTGCATAGGCGCGCCGGACGTCTACCTGCCTTGCCTCTGAAGCTTAGTTGCTTTGCAGATCCCCCGACTGCCTTCGTCTCCCTGGGAATCTGTCTGGACGAGAAGAACATTGTCGAGAATCAGGACGTCTACTTCGACTGCTGCACCACGGGCAACCCGCGGGTCGAGGACTTCATCTGGAAGCGAGACGTGAGTGCAACACCTACAAAGTTGCGCCCAGTCCTCCGGACGAAGAAGAGAGTAGCCTCTTCCTCGTCCGAAGGGATACACGCGAGTCGACAACGTTGGGAGGGGCTTTAAACTTCAAGGGAACAAGAGGATTACTGTGTTTCCCACTGCCACCCTTCGAGGAACTGAAGAAGAAGAAAAGGGTAGGTGAGCTCTTTGGAAGGCACCACTGAGCAAGGTCACCTATCAAGTTCTCCCCTTTGATCCTCCTCGTCATCATCTTAATTCGTCTTCTTTTCTTATTTCACCTTTTTTTTCATTATCGATCTTTCTATCTTGGTTTTCATCTCTTTGTCATCGCCTTAGGGTTTTCGCCTCTTTCTCCTTTTTTCTTCGTTTTTCTCCTCCCCATTCTCTTCTTAATGCTCTCACCACCCTCTCTCTGCTCCTAGGGTTCCTTCTTGTTCCTGTGGAGTTTCCCTCTTCTTCCTCCTTCTCCGCTCCTTCTGTTGCTGGAGCTGCCTATACAGTGCCATCTTCAGGCCTCTCACTCCCCCTTCGCACTGCTCCGCCGATCGTGAATGTAGGAGGACTCTCAGTTGAGCCTTGAGTTTCCTTCTGGAGATGGCCGGCTTTTCTCGGTAGACTGGACAAGACTCTCCGGGACCCTCGTTTCCTGGAGACCTCATGGTAGCGCGGGAATACATGAGGTCATCATAAGGAGGAAAAGTGGTATGGACAAGGGTCACCCCGGTAGGAGGAAGCTGTTCCTCCTATCCTCCCCAACTCCCGTTGAGGCTCTTGTTGTTTGCCGTCTCTTTTGCTGCCAGGAGATCATACGCTCTTTGTCTTTTCAGGGAGTCCCCATACGCAACAGCCACAAGGAGGGATTGATCATCTCGAACCAGTCCCTGGTCCTGCAGAAGGTCAGCAAGAATTACTCCGGGAGGTACTCCTGCTACGTCCGTAACGGAGAAGGAGAGGCCGAGAGTAGCGCCGTCGCTCTGGACGTCAAGTGTAGGTCTTCCCGCCCTCCAGCAGCAGTTCCGTCGCTTAGACACTCTCCTCCGCTCCCGTTCTTCTCCCTCCTCGATGCACGGCTCCCCGAACACCCTCAGAGAAGTACCTTGGGATGAGCACCACGGTCTTCTCTTCCTGGAGAATTTTCCCAGTCGAGCTCCCCTAGACATCCACAGCAGGGGGCTTTGGAAGAGGAAGGACGGAGGCAGAGGGTACCAGGCAAAGTCCTGGCCAAAAATGCACCACATACGCAAAAGCTAATGCTCGACAGGAAGATGAGGGCAGAACCCTCTTCCCGCCTATGCCCGCACTCCTTCCGGGTGTTCACACCAGGCATCACCACCAGTGTTTCCGGGACGCTGCCGTCTCCACCCACATCGAGCGCTCCGCTCACTCCCGTGGGATTCTGGACCCTCGAGGGCAGCTTGTCTTTCGGACACTCCCCCGGGAACTCACAATCAAACTCCAGCACCTCTCCCCTTCCGTTTGCCCTACGGTGCGCGCGCTCAGCGCGCCGGCCACGAGCGCTGTGGATGGCGCAGGAGCTGCATCCGATGGAGCCGCGCGTCATCCCCTCTACATAGGAAAGTCACTATCGGAAAGAAAATCACCCTCCTCTTTCTCTTGGCGCTCTCCGTCGTCATCCTAATTCTCCTTCTTACCTCTTTGCAGGGAGCAATCGGGAGCGGGTCGCTGGTGGGCGGCGCGGACGACCCTTCCAGGAAGTGCGTCCGCAAAGGAGCGCCGCGCCTGCTCACTCCGCGACACGCTCAGACCGGTGCGCAGATTGCACACGCGTTCGCTGCGTCAAGATGCGATTCTCGGCTACCGTCCTTGGTCCACGGTCCATGCAATCAGCCTGACATAGTTCGCCCTCGCAACACGACATCATCCTCCCAGCTACTCAGAAGATCCAGCTGCCCATACTGGATGCCCTCCCCACCTAGCCAACCCCAACAATTCAATACCTCCTCATCTGATTCGATCTATCCCAACTCAGGCAATGTCATCTACCTGTCCGCCTCACGCGTCTCCTCTTGATCCACCTAACCAACCTCTCCTTTGACTAAACCTCTTCTATTCCTAACCTAAGACAACCCTAACCGAATCTAACCCATCATATCCTACGTAACCTAAGGAACTCTATCTATCCAACCCCCATCTTACCTGATGAAAGCCATCCAAAAAATTCTTCTCAAAACTAGCTCTCTCTTGATATAGTCAACTCTCCCACTCTTACCCCAAGTCTGTCCACTCACAATTCACTCTTAGACCAACTTTGTCCACTTATAACCAACGCCACTCAACCCACTCTTATGCCAACCTTGTACACTTATAACTCCTACCACTCAACCTAATCTACCCTTGCCTAGACCTCACCTAACCTAACCAACCCTATTCATTCAACCTCATCTACCCTTGCTGAATGCACACAAAAATTTCTTCATTAAACTTGTAAGCTCACGACAGTCCATCCGCAACCCACTCTGCCCACAGTTAATTTCCAGCCCGGTCCATCCGTTTCCTACTCTTCTCCTAGTCTAATCTAAGCCATGCTACCTACACTACTCTACCTCGATAGCCTTATCTATCTAACCCCACCAATCCTGCCTTACCGAACTTAACTCATCCCTGGAACCCTACTCCATTTAACCAAATCTTGACCTATCCCAACCTGACCTGTTCTACCCTAATATAACCTACCTGATCAACCCAGTGTACCTAAACGAGTCTACCTTTTCTGCCTAATCCACCCTACTGAGACAAAATCAGCTGACCTGACCTAATCAAATATCGTAATTAGTCCGGCCCTAGCTAACCTGCCAGTGACGCAGAACATGTGCAAAACGCCTATCCTGGCTTTACGTCAATTGGCCCATCGACATCTCGAGTGCACTTCGCTGGGATCCGCCTGACATGCAGACCACTCCCTGCCTTTCTTATGGTGCTCCCTTCCTTAGCGCTCTTCCGGAGTCCTGCCCGACTCCTCTCTCTGGGATGGTCTGAACGGGAAGCTCCCTGGTGGGTTTCAGGCTTCCTGTCACTTTCGTATGTCTTCTCTGCAGCGCCTCGACATGACTTCTCGGATGGGGTCAAGAGGTGCACCGTGCATAGGAAGGGGTGTGAATCGTCCCTGCGAAGCCAGCAGTCTTGTGCAAGACTTAGGAAGATTCGAGTCTATCTGCAGCGATCTTCCACAACGAGAAGGCTGAGGTTTCCTTTGGAGACGATTCTCCCGTAGCTGCCCGATCTTAGCTGGAGAGCGGTTACGGAAAGTTTCCATGGCTTTCCCTGAGTGACGTTTGAACTCCAAGGGAAAGTCGTCTATCTTCTAAAAACTATCTTCTTAGTTTAGGTTAAAGGTTAATCAGGCAAGGTAGCATATAAAGAGTAGCATAGGTAGGATAGGTGAAGTCAGCTTGGGGATGGATCAAGATTGGTTCCTTCTTCCCTCCCGCTTGTTTGGAGAACAGGCCCTAGAGAGCTGGAGATATCTCTGAATGAGTGGGAAACCTCGACCATTCTCTCATTCTCTTGCCAGGGAAACTCTCCGCTGCTTCTGACGAAGATGCCCAACTGAGATCGGAACCGTCAGAAAAGTCCATCAACGGATGCTTTTGCTACCCGCCTGAAATCCGCACCGCCGCTGACGCATACAAAGAACGAATAGGGCTGAGAAGCACTCACGGAGAGCACGTGAAAATCGGAAAAATTAAAGGAAATTCTGGAAGAGGAATCAGAAAAGATGAAATGATGAAGGGAAGAAGCTACATGCAAGATGAGAAGTTCACTTCTGAATGCGTCCCCGTGGGTTCGTAGAGCATTCCCTGGCAAAGTGGGTGCATCCACTAGAAGTGCACGCCACTGGTACGTCATGGTCATCCTCCAGGCGCGAGAAGGCGTAAGAGGAGCAAATCGGCATCATGGATACGAAGGCTGCAACATACCAGAGGGCGAACTTGCATCTGAAGAAGAGCACGGGAGCGGCACGCTATCCCAGGACGGATTCGTATCCTCCGGTGCTGAGTTCATCTGTCTCAGTATCCCGCCGCGATCCAGCCCCAGCCTTGAATCATTCTCTGTCTGTAGACGGCGTCTCTGCCTGCTGCTCTCTTCTTCGATGTTTCGTTTTTCGAATGAACCATTGTGGGGAAAGCCCAACGGGAGGCTTTCTTCCAGCTGCGCGGTCTTTGACCCGTTTCCGCGACGCTCAGTTGTTGCCAGTGTGATTATCTCGTAGTCTCGGTGGAGGCGTCCAGGTCGGACGATCTCCTAACCGCCACCACCAAAGGGCCCTTTCGAAATCGTGAAAGACGTTGAGGAACCAAACGCTCGCAAAACTGGAGAGAGTGGAAGGGCAGAAGGTTCTATTTCAACGGCCATTCCCCCTCAATGAAGTTACATCGCGCATTGCTGTTTGAGCTCAGTTCCTGCAGCCCCCGCACGCGTCACGGAGGCACCCCGTAGTGCAGACTCAACACGTTGTGCCGCACCAAAGAGTTCCAACTATTTTTCCTGGACCTGCTCCTCCTTCTCCTGTCCCTCTTCCCATTTTTTGCATCTCGTTCTTCTCCTCCTCCTCCCGACTCCCATCCTTCTCTCCGGTTTCTCCCCTCCTCCTGTCCCTTCTACTCCCTCCACTCTCTCTCCTGTGCCTTGACCTTCTTCGTCTCTTTCTCTTCCTCTTCCGTTCTTTTGCATCTCTTCCTCCTTTACGACTTTTTTCCTTCTCTGTTGCCTCTGTTCCTACTCCTCCTACTCCTCCTCCTTCCCTTGTGGAATGCCCTGCTTCCCTTTTCCCCGAAGACCCTTTCTCGCGAAACGGGACCGGCGGACCGCTCTGCTTGCCGCCTTCTTAGGGCACCCCATGACCCGGAGCTAACTGGGCTTCAGGTGGCGGTTTCCGAAGGAGAAGGAAGGCGCTGCCGCCGCGTGCCTACTCCAACCCTCTCCCGCGGGTCGCGAGCTGCTGCATCCTTCCTTCCTTCCTTCTTTCCTCGCCCCAGGAGCCGTTCGCAGAACGTGCGAGCATGCCGGACGCCCCTTCACAACAGCCGGTCCCTCCCTGAGAGCCTCTCATCGAAGTGGGAGGGGAAGGAATGAGCGGGAACGCCGCCTATTGTCATCTTTTCGCAGCTGTAGCGGAGGCTGCCGTCACGGCACCTGCGACCGGGCCTCAAGGGGGGGAAAGGAAGGAGAGGAAAGTTGCGCTGCTGCTTCCCCCACGCGACCAGCTCGCCTCTATTGCGTCTGTTGCACGTTCCCTCTCGAGCGAAGGAACGACGCCGGCGCGCCAAAAGTACGTCGAGCAGGACGATTCTGTGAGGGGAGAAGCAAATTGAACCCACGTTGTTTGCTATCGTGGCAGCAGCTGCGAGAAAAGTGGCCTCTCGGCACAACGCAGAGTACTGGTGTCTGCATCCCAGCTGATACATCGCGAAAGGCAAGTTGAAAAACAGCGGGTTCAGTTCGTGATCAGAAAGACACCTGACTGTCTGCTGGATTCAGCAGCCACGACGAGTCAAAGATGCGTGTTGCTGGTGGTTCCGAAGCTTTTCGTGACCGCGTCTGTGTTACTGAGTCTGCGTTTTGGAGGGAAGCGAGGCTGAGCCAGGAGATTGGGATCTGCAGAAGGGACTTGGGGAGACACAGTACCTTGAAATAGGTCCGCAGTAGTGGAAAGTCCGGACCTGATTCTGCGTCTTCGCCGCTCTTTCCAAATTGATCTTCGGGGACTCTTTGAGCAGAATCCTGGCTTTCTTTTCTTGTTCCCTCCAGCTTCTCTTGGTGACAAAAGAGGAGCGATGAATTGGAAACCGGAGAGATGCACATCAAGAAGAGGAAATGGGATGCGGGCCATCTGACTTTAAAGTTAGGTGCTGGGAGGAGGCGCTTGCTTTTCCGGAGCTCCGTTCACGCAGCATCATGCAGATCTTGGGATTCAGTTTCCGTCGCGCCTTCGTTGGCAAGGGTCCGGGCGACCGCCGTCACCACTTCGATTATGGGGACCGCGAAAGATGATCGAAGTCCGGGTATCGAAGCAGTGTTCTCAGTAATGGCAGAGGTCCAAAAACAGGAAGAACTCCGCAACCCCGAGTCATCTGTCGGTGTTGATGTTCTGTCTGGGTGCGCGACAAGGCGTCACCCGCCTTTTCTCGTTCCAGACCGCCCGATCTGCGCCCACCCTCACCAAACCACGGTCCTCGCCTTCGCCAACAGGAAGCTCCACGTCGAGTGCAACGTCTCCTCGCACCCGGCACCCACCAGCTACTTCTGGCAGTACGAGAACAGCTCGGCGTCCCTGTCGGCGGACTCGGCGACACTCTCTGATCCGTCGATTTCTCTGTCTCCCCCGGAAACGACCGGGAAGATGTACTGCTGGGCCGCCAACGAAATCGGAAAGCAGCTGTCGCCCTGCGTCTACCGGTTGATCCCCGTCGGTCAGTATCCTCTGAGGGGGGGGGGGGCAATTCTCCCCGCGAGCTACTGGTGTTTTCTTTTTCCCCAGAGGTGTCCGGGAAAATGGAGAACTGCTCCTACCAGCGCTTGGCCGCCGGGAGCATTGCCATACGGTGCGCGGAATACAGAGAGAAGACGCACAACTACATCCTGGAGATACATGACCGCACGCTGAACGAGCTGCTGCTCCAGCAGTCAAACAGGTGTCCCAGCTTCTTGATCAAGAAGACTCACTTCAAAAAGAACATCTTCATCCTCATCTACGACACCGTCCTGACCATGGAGAGGCCTAAAATGAGCCTGCAAAGCAGGCAGCAGCCCAGCCGGCGGGGCAGCCGGTCATCAGGTGCGGCGCCGCGCGTATCGTCCGGGATGGGGAAGCCGCACTGCCAGGAACCCCTTCCTGGATACAGGCCTCCAGATGACTCGTTCTCGACTCCCTCCCAGAAAAAAAAAATTACAACCTCTTTTCCCCGAAAGAGGAGGGCTGGGAAACCCTCCTCTTCCGGAGTCCTTCTAGCGCGCCCGCTGTAACGCAAGGCGTGGGTGTACTCTTCCTTTCCGCTTCCGAACGGGAACGGATCCGAAAGCACGCGAGACGGAGCACTCAGGAGAAGTCGCGGGAAGCCGCAGCGATCGATGGCGCGGTTTCTTCCTGTATGCGTGCGGCTCAGTCTCCCTCCGCCCACGCAGTCGGCGAGACGAGGTATCAGGCCACAAGCCGGGAAAATGCCCCTAGACAGGTGATTCTAACCCTTACTCTCCTTCTGCTTCTCTTCCCCTCCCGTCCGTCCCCTTCCGGCAGCCCGCCGTTCGATTTACAGGAGAGGAACAGGAAGCCGGGAAGCGTCGGCTTGTCCGCGTCAGACAGGGACCGGGAGGAACACACAGAAGCCACCTGACCACCTCGGGCCGCCGAATCCGACAGGAAGGTCGGAAGTCCCTCCCTCCGCTAAACGGCTTTTCGAGTCTCTGTTGTTTTCATCCAGCTTCTCGAGCCTGCCAGAGGCTGGACGAACTCCTTTCTAGCCCCACCGGCCATGGGGATTGCTCACCTGTTTTCCTCGATGACTGCCCAGATGCGACGGCAGTCCATGCGTAGGTGGCACTTTCACCAAGGACCCACAAGGGTCTCCGGTGGCGGCGCCCCACAGGCGCAGGGCGTGCGCATCTGGTTGTTTTCCCGTCTAGCCAGGAAAGTCCCCCGCCTCAGGTCGAACGTGTGGATGCGCAAGCGCTCTCACCCGGAACTGAACCGCACGAACGTGCGGGCCCATACGAAGTTCAAAAAAGGTGAGGGCGGTAGCAGGGGCACTCCTGGAGAGACGGGAATGCACCCGGAATTGCCCTGTTGTCAGAGGGTCCATCGGTATGACGCTCCTTTGAGGAAGTTCAACTTCCTATCGGAGCTGCGTGGGAGGAGCGACCATGCGTCGAAGCATGCAGTCCTCTGTCAGAGTGCTCCCTCGCCCTCTGAATGATACCAGAGTCCTCTCGTCGTATTTTCAGAAGCCGCAGCCCTTTTCACCCCTGGAAGTCTAGCCGCCCTGCGGAGATGATTCCACTTCCTGAATCTCCTCCTACTTAAAATGGGGCTTGTAGGGAGGGAAACATAGACCCGCGGTTTCCTCCAGAGATGGCAAACGCGCAGCGACCAAGGCGCTCGCTCCAAGCTGCGAGGGCGTGGCCCGGGAAACTCGAACCTCCTGGAGCGCCGCAGGGTCTTGCAGGAAGAAAGAGCTGCCAAAGTCACACCAGCTGCGGAGGTGCAAACCTGCTCGCCGCTCGCATCCACTCCCTATCGCTCCATCTGAGAGTTCCCAGTTGGATACTCTTGCAGACAAGAACAGTCCTGGGTGTTCCTCCGCTCCTTTCGGAACTCCGACAGACTATCCACAGGAACAAAAGGAGAATCGAATTTTCCTCCTGCTCCTCTTTAAGGATGGTGGTGTCCTTGAGGCTCCTTGCCGCCGCCAGCTGTTGCATATTCTGATCCCTCGCTGCGCGCGCATCATCATCTTCCTGATACGCCGCTTTGCTTCCCAGAACTTGGCATGAGGCTTCGAAGCAACGGTTCCCCAATTTCGCCTTGCTTCCTTCTTTTCTTCCCTTTAGGTTTCCGTTTACCAATTTGCCAAGGAATCCCCACTGCTGCGAATCCCTCCCTCCTTCCCCTTCCCTTCCGCATTTGGAAGTCCAGGAGCATAGTTCACCCAGTTTGCCTGAGTGGCTTGTCCAACATAGAAGCTCCTCCTGACTACGCTCCAGCTCGTACCCTTTGCAATCCCTCGCAGCGTTCGAGTCCTCACTCCCTGTTTGGCACGTAACCACGCTGCCACCGTTCCAAACCCTCTAATTCTTTGCATTGTCCGTAGAGCGTACACACTTTGCGATCCCTCTCAGAGTCTGCATGTTCTTGTCCTTAACAGCGTGTGAACACAATGCAGCCTTGTGTAGTGGCTGCATCTTTGCATGCTTCATAGTGTGTCGAAACAGGGACCTTCTATGGTACCTGGTCCTTCGTATCCTTCATAGTGTGGTCGAACTGCAGCCTCCTGTAGTGGCTGCAACTTATGTAGCTTATAGTCGCTGCATCTTTATTCCTTTGCAGAGGAACCTTTCATACTCTTCATAGTGTGGAGGCATTGTAGCCTTCAATAGTGACTACCACTTCATGCAGCTTATAGTGGCTGCATCCTTGCATGCTTCATGATGTGCGGATGCAGAGGCCTTTTATGCTGACCTGATCCTTCGTACCCTTCATAGTGGCAGTCACTGCATCTTCCTGTAGTGAGTGCATCTTTGAGCCTTTTATGGTACACGGATGAACCGGATGGACCTTGCGAAGCCCGGAGCAGCGGATCTTCGCCTGCTGCGGGGATTGTCTTCCTGATCACGCGCTGCCGTCCCCGCACGTGCGTATCGTAAGCCGTGCCTCGTCGGTGTGGACATGTCAGCCGTAGTGAATGACCGGAGGATGGCCGATGGCTTCGCCAGCAACCGTGAATCTCAGTGGCAATCCCTACGCCTCCTGAACCCGCCACATTCGCGCAACTTTCGCTCCCGCGAGCTGGGTGGTGGTTATTCGGGGTGTCGTTGCGCCGGAGGGTGGAGAGAGCGCGTGCCCCAGCCCGCGGTATGTCCAAGGGGACGCTGGAGCGTGGAAGAGCAGGACGGACCCGCTCGTCCTGCCCTAGTCCAAACTGAGCGGGCTGTGGACCGTGCCCGCCGCCATCGCTGTGCTCACCCGGAGTGTCGCGTTGCTGCGATTTCCCTGGCAATCCCGTCGCCGAGCTCTCGGGAGGATGGCTTCCGGAGTGGTCATCTCATTCCCTTCCCAGGTGGCAAGCTGGACCGCTCTCGCCTCTGCACCTTCCCGGCGGGCCTCCTCGTCATCGCATGGCTGGCCCCTGCCCACGGTGGGCAATAGGACTTCTCGGATGGCCAATCCCAGACTAAGGTAAGCTCGGCTTCTCGAGGCTCTTACCGGAGGAGGAAGGAGTTGTGACCTCACCTTCTCACCTGCCGAACAAGGGTGGGTCGGGTCGACTCTCTCCGTCCCCACGCGCCCCACTGTGCTTTCATAGGTCTCAGCCCTTGCAGAGGACCTTTAGGACGAATGAAGGCGGCGAAAGAGAAGATGGGAACATCCCTTGGACACAGCTGCCTCTTCTAGAGGGGTAACCGGAGCTGCCTCTTTTCTTTTCTCCACCTGAAGTGAGAGGGGAGGTTCCAAGAATCAGCCCGAGTGACCCCTTCCTCCACACTGGCTTCCAGTGAAGGACGCAGGTCCGGGAAGAAGATACTGGAAATACACTCGTTCCCTTTTTTTTTTCCTTTCTTCCTTTTTTCTTGGCTCCATCTGCTCGCATCCAAGTGGAGTCTCTGCAGGAAGGAGGTGATTTGTCAGGAGAGGGGCGGGTGCACACCTAGAGCTGCTCCATCGATGCAGTACGAAGACCTCGGGGGCTCGTCGGCAGACCGGACAAGTTACCTCGACCGTCTTCCTTCCATACTCCCTGCTCTCCCTCTCGCACGTCACAAATCGCCCAAGTTGAGGTACATCGCAAAGGCGTTCCCGTCGTGAAATCTCGCAGCCACGCTCCCGCATGCCGTGCAGCAGCGCTCTCCGTCTCTTCGTCCTGAGGTGACGTCCAGCGTCACCTCAGGCCGGACGGGAAGATGTAAGCCGAGACGGAATTCTCACGACTATAAGAGTGCGCGATTGGGGGCGCCGTCCATAACTCAGCTCCTCTAAGGCACTTTTCCTGCACCCATCGCCCCCACACGCCAGTGGGAGACCTTGCAGCCCTGCTCGGAAACAAGGAATAGCAAGGCGAAGCGCCCTTCGCAGCCAGTCCCCTCGGGCGGTCTGACCATGAAGCTCCGATCTGACGGCGAAGGTCTCCTCGGCCAGGTCTTCCTCGCTCTCGCCTAGTGACATTACTGAAAAGGGAAGGTTCACCCTGCGCTCTTCCGGTCGCGCGGCTTGTGAAGAGCTGACGTTGAACCGGCGGGGGTTGCTTTCCTCCCACTCAAAACTCCACTCTTTGAAAATTCCCACTCCTACGTTCCGTATTGATTCTTAGATCCATCAGACCCATGCCCGTCACATCACTCTGAAGAGGAGGAGGAGAAGTGAAAAGGAGTAAAAGGAAGGAAGGAGAGGAGAGGAAAGAAGGAGAGAGCAGAAGGGAGACCGGCATTTAGGGGCAATTCTTTAGGGAGCATCCTAATGAGTCGAGGAAGGTTCCGGAGGAAGGAGTGCGTTCTCTTCTTTTACTCTTGGGAAGGAATCTGGAAGGAAACCGCCGCCCTAGTTGTTCCCGAAGGGAACTCTACAGAGGCTTTCTTCCTTGATCTGGGGTCCACTCCTGGTTTACTCTTCTGAAGAGAACCCGAAGGGACGCTTCTGTTCCCTTTCCTAAGGACTTCCCCCAAAAGAGGAGCACTCTCACAGCATACTAGACGGGGACCCCCGAGGAGGTGACCAACCCCACGATCACCATGAAGACGACCTTCCAAGGGAAGAGGTTTTCTCCATTTGCACAACTGAACTAGGGAACCATAGGGAATCGGTTCTGTGGTTCACGGAAGAATCCTGGAGGGTCAGTTTCAATCCGGGCCGATCAACGGGTTTCTAGAGCGCTTCCCGCCAGCGTCGCACCAAAAACCATGTTTCAACCAGCGGGTGGCAGCCGCAGCCGCACGGCTGTCGACGCGGTCGCCAAGTGAGAATGGAAGGTGTCGGTTGCCATAGGCAGCAAGACAGTGGTTGTGAGGAAACCGGAATCCGCTGAGGAGTGTCGGTCGACGCTTCTTCCACAGAAGCAATTAACCCTGAGGATGCGTGCGCCGTGGCAAGGACCTTCCAGCGTTCCACTGCAGGAGGGCGATGGCGAAGGGTGGTGACGGTCTGAGGTCTAAGAGCGAGTGACCCTAGGACTGCCCTTGGAGCAAATCTTGGCGGTGGTCGACGAATGCTGCGACGAAATCCCTGAGCTCCGATGCTACCAGCAAACAAAAGGAAAAGACTAGTCTTGGCGCAGAACAAAGTGACTCCTCATCAGTTTGGCTTGCGACTGAGGACATTCAAGGTGCTTTCTCCCTTTGACCTACTTTCCATCCTTCCCCGAGATTCACTATTGCGACTAGCTTTAATCTAGTTAGTTGAAGGCAGTTTAATGTACCGTCTGTTTTTACTGGCACTGATTTGTTGTACCGGGTTACTCCACTTCGAATTACTCTGACCTCTCACAGGTCATCCATCTCTGTCTGCTTCATTAACCTGCCCGAATTGGTTACAGTCGGGTTTGCTTTGCCGGCACCTTGCCCAGGCGTGGTTTCGTTGTCAAGTCGCTTCTTGCCTTGAAGATGACCACTCTGCTTGCAGTCGACCCGTCGCTCTTCACCGTCTCAGGTTGCCTGTGGTTTGCACCATCCATGAGTAATTTGGCCTCCTGTTTCCCTGGTCCAGAATGATCCCTCCAACAATCTATTTGTTTTTTTGTTCTCCCCTTCCTAACATATGAAACAAACGAAGGAAAAGAGACTTCCACCGCCCTCACGGTCCGTCTGCTAGCCCGCTTGACGGAACTGATATCCATCCAGGTGCCCCTAGCTGCCGGTAGTACGATGAAACTCTTCCAGAGCACCACCTTCGGAACGCTGGACGTGAAGCCGCACAGCTTCCTTTCCGCTCCGCTCCTCTTGACCCTCCGGCAGTTCCCTCGTGGCTTCGTCGCTGCCCGCGCATCCCTGCGCTCCGACGAAGGATACCCTGCCTGTTGCGACAGCGCCTCCAGAACGGGAATTCAGGGCCAGTCCTCGGTAGTCGCTCTACTTCTTCTGCTCTTCCTCTCCCACTGCCTCTGCCGGATACCCAGAGGGGCCCGTGATCCCAGCACGGTGAGCACCCGGAAGCACATCTTCGCTCGAGGATGTGTCCAAAGTACTCTTTCCATCTTTCGCATCCTTTTACTCAAAGGGAGCCACGTGGCTCCAGTACGATGACATTCACATCTCCCTGAACCACGAGATCTGCCCCTGGCAAAGACTCGTTGAAAGACACGAACTCTCTTGTTTTAAAGTAGCTCTCTTGACCACGGTCATCAGCTCATTACTTCTTATGATGATCTCCGAGCAGCCAGAGCATCATCAAGGCATGATGAGTTGATGACCGTGGCCAAAAGGACCATCCGAGAAAATTGGGATGTCACAGTTTCCAACCTACTTATCCCAGAGTCAGACTTGCTATATCGGCATTGATGAGGATATTTCCTAAAAGGTCACTTCTCATGCCCTCTGACTCGGAGGGGCACGTATGTGACCCCAGAGGGTGCTGGGAATGTCATTGCTCTGGGGGTCACTTGTCTCTTCGAGTAAGTGAATGCGAAAGATGACAAGAGTGCCTAGGACGCATCCTCGATAATGCTCGGTGCGAAGTTCTGCCTCGACGGAAAGGTCACCGTGCTGGAGCCACGTGCCACGTTGAGCATCCGGCAGCGACACTGGAAAAGGTGAGGCCGAAGAAGGCAAGCGAGTGTGAAAGTTTCTCTCGCCTTCTAGTTTCGCCAAGCTCCTGGTCTTCTTCGTCACGTGTTACGCGGACAAAGCGTGTCTTTCCCACTGGATGCGTGCAGACGGTGGGCTGTCTCGGCACCTCTCTTCAAATCCCAGCCGAAGAATCCATCGTTTGCTTGGTGGTCTGGAGAGAGCTGCCTTTCTTGGTCCCCCATCGTTCCGCAGCTCAAGGCAACCTGCCTGTGTGCCCCCCTGCCTGCTGAAAGGGTTTCCTGCTTGTGCTCCTGCGGCGATCGAACGAACTTGAGTCGGAATTTCGCCGCCTTATCGTTTCCAAGTGGAGACTCTCTGGAATGATGGAGCGCGGCACGATCGGAGCGCCACGTCATCCGAGAAGTCCCGAAGCAAGACTGAAATCCTTCTGTGGGTCCGATCCTGGGCAATGTTTCCGCTCACCGCTCTTCCGCGATCGTCTGGGTCCCTGCCTGCGTCTTGTTTGTCCGAGAGCGTGCGTCTCCGCAGCAGTCCACGAAGATCCTTCATCCTTCCCGCGGGGGAAAGCGAAGTTCTCTACTCCCTCCCGTCCAGGGATTCGAAGCCTCAGTGTGCGAAGAAGAGGAAACGCTACGGGGACAGGGAGCAGCGACAGCAGGAGCACTCTCGACCCCGGAAGGATGCGGAGCGCTGGAACTGACGTTCTCTGGACGACGCGCCGCTTGTTTACTCCCCCGCCGGAGTCTTTGATCCGACTTGGGACGTGAGCGATCTTCCCATTCTGTTCCTCCCTCTTTCCCGAAAGTCGCAGGGAAAACGTAATCAAACTGTCACATCGTGTATCTTGCATCGGGTCCATGTGTCCGGAAGATTCGTCCATGGATCGGGTAGCTCAAGCCCAGGTTGCCGGGGAGGTCACTCTTCACGGCCTCGTTGCTTCGAAGTCGCCGGAAAAGCGCTTTCCGGACATGGCTGAACCACAGATAGGGAACGCGCGCGCCGGGACGCAGACGTCCATTGGAATCGACGCGCGCAGCTCTTAGGCGGGCGGCCTGCTCGAGACACGGCGCAGATTCTGGACTCCTTGGTTCGTCTCGACATCCAGAAAGCTTCCCAGCTTCCTCCCAACGCCTTCATCTCGAACCTGCACGTGGAGATCCTTGTGGAAAAATCAAATGCATAAATAAGTGAAAAGCACCCGGAATCGATGTTGCGCTCGAATCCGTTGCCTGCATCCATCTCCCTCCATCCTCGCACGCGCGGTCCATTCGTCATGGGAGTTGGTCTTCCGCAAAGGAGGTGCGCGCATCGATTTCCGTTTCCGCGGCGACGGGATCCTGCGGTCTGGCGGAGCACTCCGCAGCGTCTCAGCAGGCAAATCCGTCCATTCCGCGTTAGCAGGCGCGGCGTCCTCAGCCTTCGAAGGCTGCAGCTCTGTTCCTCTGTCTTTGCCTTCCTGAAACGCCTGCCCGGGAGCGGAGCGCTCCCCCCCCCCCAGCTTCGCATGCCACCTTCCTGGGAGCAGATCGGAAGCAGCCGTTTTGCCCTAGGATGGTCGCTGCATCATTGCCTTGAAGAGGGCAGGAGCGTTTCTACGGCGACCGTCTTCCACGGCTTTCAGATATGGAAAAGCATTCACCTGAAGGCTCACGAAGCTCTTCAACATGCGCCACCTTTGAGCGTGTGTGACTCTTCGAGCTTTGGGGTACCCCGGGAAGGGAGGACCGACCACCTCATTCATCCGGGAAGGCTCGGGAGGAGACTCCGTCTCACTCTGGAGGGGGCCCTCAGGGGAACTGCTCCTTGTTTGCTCTTCTCAAGGGAACCCGAAGAGAACAGCACGCTCCTTGACACTTTGGAGAAGAGACCCTCCCCGAGGGAGGCATCAACCAGCTCCATGGCAACAGCTCCTTTCGTGCATCCGGAGGGAGACCGCGGAGGAAGTCGGTTCCTTGGCTCCTAGATACATGCGAGCTCCTCCAAAATGGAAGAAACGGATGCAATCGAAGAGTAGCAGCAGGGGTGCCCACCCTCTCGTTTTTTTTTTTCTTCTTTATTTGCTCTCCCCTCCTCCCATTCTCCCTGCGTGCCGCTGGTTTTCCCAAATGAACGTCGTTTTCTTTTTTTGAGGGGAAGGGGGCATCTCTTGTATTCAGAAACGCCGTTCCCCTCTGACTTGTGCTTAATTTTTCTGAGAAAATATCCTGGAGTGACCGAGTACAAATCCCGATGTCCTCGAAGGATCTTGAAGGGTAGACCTCCAATATTGGCAAGTCAGAGGAGTCGCCCAGTCTCCGGGTTCCACCAATGCTGCACCCAAGGAAACCAACCAGTGTCATCATGCGGGGGGGGGGGGCATTCGAAACACGAGACGCGCCCTCCGTTCTCGACGTCGCCCCTTCTCTCCCCTTGTGGCACTCGAGCCCGCGACGGTCGGTGCCACCGGTGCAGACCGCGGCCTCACCCCCTCTTTGGCAGCCGCGTGGCTGCGGTCGGACAAGGAGCAGCGTGCGCTCAGCAAGCATTAGGATGCTAGTTCGGCTGTCTGGAGGTGTTTTCAGAAATCAGGTCAGAGTGGTTTCAGGAAAGACGCAAGGATGTTCGAGCTCTTCTCCCTGAGATCGATCGAGCAGCATTGAATCATTCGGTGATCTTTCGACATCCCGACGTCCTCCTCCTCGGGAGGGAAGGGGCAAAGGACCGGTTGCGTGTGGCCAAGAGAAAGGAAACCACAGAAGAAGGAATCCGATCTGAAACGAGACGCTGCCACTTGTGGCGCCCGCCTCCTCCAGCACAGTTGTAAGGGCGACTCTCTGCTCCGCCGAAGACGCCGACTCTTGACAGCTGCGGAGTGATCCCATGCACTTTCCTGAGCACTGTTGGCGCGTTCCGAAGCGCTAAAGAAACAAAGCAGATCACATGGGATGACCTCGCTGTCTTTCTGTCAACGAATCGAGAGACTGTTGGCGTCCTGATAGGCTCTTTGGATACCCAAACCGAAGTGGCGATGCGAAAGCTGGAGATCTCGCTGCCACACTTCGATGAAGCGAGGCGCCTCGCAATTGACCCCAGTATACACTATATATGTAATGGAGACCCATAAAGAAATCTTCCAGAAGCTGGGAATCCAAGAGCAGCCCACGTCAACTGCTGCAGATGCAGGCGAAAGATTTTCAGAAGTGGCTCCATGACTTCATGCGAGTGGGACACGAAGCTGGCAGAAATTGTGAAGATGTAACACCTTTACTCTAAGGACTCCCCCACTTCGCCGGCCATGCACTTCTGATGCACAAAAGATTGCCCGCCTCGTCCGCTTGCTGGAAGTTTTACCCTTCAGCTGTTCTTTTTGCTGCTTTCCTTCGTTCTTCATGCAAAGCGCATCTTGAAGTCCGTCGCCTGGAGATGACGCACTGGAACATCGGTACTGCAACAAGTGACGGACGAGGAACCAGTTTCTGCAAAGGTCTTTCCTCCTTGCGCTCATGGACCATTAACTTTAACTTGTTCATGAAAGTCCTTCGTGTTCCCGGCGAGTTCACTACGCTTCCATCCCCTAAGATTGTTCCTGCAGTGGTCGAGAAGTAGAATTCGAAGCGGCAGGCCACGTTCTTCTGCACGCTCTGGCGTTCCAGTTGTGTACGGCGAGAGTTTGTCGGGTGAGTTGTCACGGGCGACGAAGAAGAATTTCCTTCTCCCTTTTCCCTTGCATCTTCCGATCTTCCGACACGTCCAGTCCTCCAGTCTAGGCCATGGCGCCCAGAGCCTCTGCCATAGAGGCTTGAGGGCCGACTGATGTGCTCTTGAACTCCATGAGTGCAAGTGCGTCCGGTTCCTCTTCTCGTATGTTCTGCGCCCTCTCTGGAGGAGGAGCACAGGGCGGCTAGCCTCCGCGACCGACTATTTCTTCGCTGTCTGGAAGCCCTTCATGAGGAGGAGGGGGAGATGCCCTGAGAAACCGTCCTGCCGTTAGCCGCGCTTCGGAGATAGGGTGGGAGCTTCCCGCACGTTGCCTGGCAACTCTCTCCGCTCTGAGTCCTCAGCAGATGCGGTCCTCGCGCGCGGTTGGTGTCTCCCTCTCGGCAGAATCGATGGTCAGAGAACCTCCCCGGACGGCAGGGGCACTGCAAACCACGAGTGTTTCCTGCTGCACGTTCCATCTCCAACTCTCCTGTTCTGCTCTTCGCTCGCCATCCGCGCCTTCGCATCTCCTTCCATTCCGCAAAACAAGACCCAGGAAAGCCTCTGTGGGATCTGGCATGGCTGCCCCGAGCTGTGACGTAGGGTCTTGACGTCCTGGCGGCGGCCGGGGTGAAGCTGTAGCACATATCTTCTATTCAGGGAACTTCCCAAGACAAAGACAGCCCACCTTCCGAGTTAATGGCAGCCGACCACTCGAAGAAGTTCTGAGTTGGGTCAGCGAACCAGGAAACACGCAGCGCCTCCCCGATCCACATGCGCCTCAGGCACGCGCGCGGTCTCCTGCGAGTGGCGGAAGGCCTGCGGCGATTTCAACTCTTTCGGACATCCTTTTTGCGTGGGAAAGCATGTAGGGGTCTCTCGCGACCGCGTCCAACCCTGGAAACAGGATCAGTAGGGAACAAGAGGCGCAGCTTCTCTGCAGGCAATTCGACATCCCTCCTCCCCCCAAGAGGGCAGCACGCGGTGGAGCTCTTCCCGCAATTTTTTTTCCCCAGCTGCCCCCTTCCGGGAAGGGATCGCAGGATCGCTCGCGCATCCACTTGGGAAGACTGAGAGTGTGGGCCACTTGACCTCGCGTGAAAGCAATACTTGATCTACTAAAGAAATTCCAGTTTACAACCCAAGGGAAACGGCATTCGACTTCCCAAGACAATGCCAGTTTACCTCCCGAGTTAATAATGGCTGACCTCTAGAAGAAGTGCCATTTGACCCCCTGAGGGAATGCCACTTTACGTTTCACAGGATATGCAAGGCGGGCCTGTTTCCAGTCGATCGCGCTGTATTTTTAGATCTCGTTGGCTGCCATGCTGCCCGTGCTCGCTGACGTCCCTCTAAAGCCGAAGCCGGACGGGTCAGCCTCCAGTCGACCACCGTGCATATGATCAGTGGCATGATGAACGGGCTCGCAGTGATTCCTGCGCCGCTTGTGGTGGAGTGGAAACACGAACGCGGCCCTTCACCTTCTCGACACTAGACAAAAAGATCAGATTCCCGCTAGGCAAATCATGGCCGCTTAGGAATAGCGCTGGATGAGAAAGCCTGGCAGGATTTTCCGTAAAGGAAGGAAGACATTCCAAAAAGTTTCGATGCTTCGCCGCGATCGTCTGGGGCCACGTGCGAGCCACGTGCGGGACTGGAACGGTGGAAAAGGCAGAAACTGAAACTGCTGCCTCAGGAACACACAAGAGGGATGAGGTACTGCAATACCGGGTCTACCCGCGGCAGTGGAGGAGCAAGCTCCAAGCATCCCTCGTGATTCCTCTACGAGGGCAGCTACACTCTCCGGAAAAAGAAATGGCTGCACCTGGGGTAGACCATCGGCTAAACGCCCTCGCGGACGTTGCATCTACCGTGCTGACAATGAAAGATGTGGCAAGACGGAAGATTTGCATAGCCTGCAAGGAAAGTGGCCTGCAAGATTGCAAGGGACGTAGGATGGAAGACGTCCAGCGCTCCCGAAATGAAATGCCCTCAAAAGGCATAGATGGCCCTTTACCCATTCCTCGATGGTAAGTTCGTCCTGCCAGAGCTCACCTCCACATCGAACACTTTGGTTCCTGCCTTTTCCTCCGTCCCTTACTTTTTGTTTGTTTGCCACCTCATTCAGTAAAGATCTGGGCGCAGCGCGTCCTACGAAAACCTTGTGAGACGCTCCAAGATCCCGGATTAGACTGAATGACGGGGTAGGTCTCTCCAGGACCCTGGCTTAGACATTCTGACCATTGAGAAGGTCGGAATGCAGATGCAGTTACGCTTTCTCCTTCTGTGTGGGAAACTGTGGTCCTTTTATTGATGTGTTTCGGCTCACCACATTCTCCGGTGAGGCACTGGAAGCGCAGGACTTTTGCTGCTGAGGATGCGGCAAGGGAAAGGCACCGCGCACGAAGAGGCGCATCAAAACGTCCCTGGGATTGTCCGTCGATGCACCAAAGGTCGTTGCGTAATGCAACCACAGGGGCCAGAAAAAAACACAGTTTACAAGCAAGTGTGGGAGGGATTCCTGTTATCCGTACCTTCAACAGCTAGGGTCCACAGCCCTCCAGGTCCAGTGAGACCGGCGGGAGTTCCACGAAATACCCCAGTGCAACAGCAGAAGTGACTACTTCCGCCACTTCAGGGGGAGGATTCGATAGTTCTTCAGCACTGGAGGCCACTCGAGATCTTCCTATGAGATTCCCAGCAGCCTACTTCAATATTCCTTTCGGTGGGACACCTCGGGTCGCAGCGTCCGTTAGCTGGCCCGTGGTCTATTCACCTAATTCCTTCGCTCTTCCGATCTCGCATCGGATCTCACATTTGGCCGGCTAGTTACTGCCCAAGTGCTCCCTGATGGAGAGCAGTGCCGCAAATAGCGAGGGTTTTTGCACCCAAGTACACGCGGTGCGCTGCACGATGTCGTCCTGCTGCATGCGGTTGCTGTAGACAGAGTGCAGCAGTCGCTGCCGCGTCCCCGGGCTCTCTTCGTTGCTTTTGGCTCATGTGAAAACGATTTCCTGCAGCCAGGCACTACCGTTCACGGGCCGGCAGAAGATCCAGTTGTTGGTCCTGGTCAGTTTGACCACTCGCCGGGGCTCCAGTCCGCAGCTGAACATGTTGCGTAGGCACTGCCATTCTAGTAACCAAGACAGTTCGGCGTAGACGGTGACTCGCTTCAGCAGTCGTAGCGCGGGCTCGCATCACTTCGAGCGGCAAATCTTCGCCACTAAGCCAAACGCCCTCCACGAGAGCTGCCGCTCGAGGTGCTCCAGCGTCAGGAGACAGAGGCCTCCGTCGCGACGAGGAGCGCACAAGTCCTTCAGGAGGACTCGGGATCCCCACAAAGAACTCGTGGTCCCTTCCCTGTGTGAGGGCACCTCCATGTTCCCATTACGCTGGAAACTGGACGCTCTGCCGTTTCGAAACTGGGGATTCCAGTGCAATCGGCGAAGATCCCTGGTTGCCGGTGAAGCTGTCTCCCCGAACTGTTGAAGGTGCAGGGCGACAAAATCGCTTCCTCATCTCCTGTCATCTCCTGTTGGACTGCAGTTCCTTGCAGAACTTGTGGCAGAGACTTGCTTTGAAGGACCCCCAGCTCCGGACTTGCTGCGACTCTTCACTGGAAGCGGGCTGAAGAAGAGTGTGTGATTGCAAGAATCCACTGCAATCAGCGCCATGTTGGCCTAACCACCAGCTACCTCCTTCACTGCAGCGGAGTCCTTTTGCTGTCAGGATACATGGCACCTGCCTACCGACGAAGGTTTCCTGCGAGATCTCCACCCGCGAAAAGTTTATCGGTGGCTGGAATCCTCGTCAGCTGACTAATGCGGCAAAAGAGAGAACCGTCTCCAAAGGACTAGAGCGCTTGGACGAACTCATCTCCATTCAGCCTGAAGAGTTGAAAGTAACTTCCGTGTTTATAAAAAAGAAAGCTGCTTCTCCTCAAATGTCAGCAATCGGCGCTGCCGATACAGCACTGGGGTATCTCTTGCAATGCGCGCCGGCACAACTAGTCCAAGGGAAGCGCATCGTCGAACTGCGCCAGGTGTGGAGAGATGGAGACATTTTACCACCTTCGGGTCTTGTGGGAACGTCCGCGTCCCTTCCTCACCCCGTGGACGATTCCAGAGACTCTTTGAGACCCCTCTTCGTGCGGGAGGCCATGACGTCCGCAACCTCAATCGCAGCGCTGTGCTGAGTGCGCGGTATCGTCGTGGCAAGTGCAACGCCGAGGGAAGCCGAAGCGACGGGGGGCTGTCCTGCATGCCATCCGCTACCTGCAGATAGCTCTGAGGTGGCCCCACCTCGGAAGGCAGAAGCAAGAGCTCGCCGGCCTCCTTCAACGGATGCAGAGGCTTCACCCATCACAAAATGCGATCCCCCTTTCCCCCAATTAGTTTTTGCTTGTTGTTTTGTTGATCTTTATTGTTTGTTATAGTTCGTTTTCTTTTTGTTCTAATTTTGTTTCATTCCTTTTCTTCTTGTTGCACGTGATCGACCCCTCCGGCTCCCCTACTTTTTCCTAATGTAATAATTCAAATCGGTGGACCTTTCGGCCCCATCGATTCCTGCAAGAGGAACAAATGCTCCGGCACATCCAGGTGTGAAACCAGCTCCATAGTGACAGCCCCGTGTCTTGGAGTCAGGTTGGAAGCGAAGAAAGGCCACCAGTATGACAGCAGCCCTCATGAGGGTAGCAGTAAGGTGGCCTCATCTGCCAGAAGTCTCCAGAACATCGCCACCGTCCAGAGCCACTTCTAGAAGGAAAGGGAAGCGGCAAGAACTGTGGCGGTAGGGTCCAAAACTTTACCATGTCCTGCATCACTATCTCTAGTGGGCGTGGTAACTGATGCCGCAGGGGGTGAAGATCTTCAGAACGCATTCCCAGGGTTCAACAGCCTCCTGCCGCCAAGCATTGTAGTTCATTGGGCTGTAGGAGATCCACGTTTAGACTACCACTAGAGAAGCGAGTTGCCTGTGTGGGAAGTCGATACCCCGCATTCTGTTGCGGGTGCCCAGAAACAGCGAGACCAGTGCTTCGCTGCTGGAGCATCTCTGCAGGATGACACATGCAGACACACAGATCGGGAAAGTCCACAGCTTGTCTTAGAGTATCAGCATTCAGAACAGCACTTGTAGCCCGATCCTCTCCAGGATCAAGATGTCCAAGCCGACATCCCGCCGCGGAGTCTTCAAGGCGGATCCCGGACCTTGCGGGTTCCCAGAGAGCTCCTCAGCAAAAACTGTGCCCCTCAAACACAGCAAGCACTCCGTCTCGTAGAAGAACTCAAGTAGATACTGAAGTGGTCTCTCATATAGTGCGCCCTACCTTTCGTCGCATGGTGAAGTTCGAGGGCTGGCTGCTTTTAAGCTATGTTGATGCCGTGTGTTGACGTCACGCCGCCGATTCGCTCTCGAGGAAGCCGGTTTTAAATGCTTTGCTTTCTATAAATCTGAATTTTCTATAATTATCTGGGGACAGTTTATAATTGTAATTTCTATAACGAAATGCAGATTTGTGGCATGACGTCAACGTGCATATTTGTATGGACATACATATGCATATTTGTATATAGAGAGATAGATCACCTCCTGCTGTATTTATTCACAAGAGCATTTTAGAAAGGGTTGTGTATTTTTCCTGAGATCCTGAGGAGCTCTTCGTGGTTTATTAGAACGCTACTTGCATAAGGGTTGTAACTGATAGCTGCTTGGGTCACACCTGACATCATCAGCCACGCAGCGCCGCGGGGTCCGCCGCCAACGCTGGAGGGAGATGCGCTGGAGAGATTGCCGTAGGTGGAATTTTTCGCAAACGGCTGCCTTGGAGTTCAGCTAACCTCTTTCCCCCTCCTTACGAAGCCGAAAAGAACGACTTCTCCGAAAAGTCCCGTGGGCAAGGACGAGGTCCCGGGTGAGTCTAAAAGACCTGCTGACTCTGCATCGCGATGCCGGACTCGGAGTGCTGATGCTGGATAAATTGCAAGTTCCGGTCCTCTTTCTCAGACTGTCGCGGACAGTGTTCTCTGGTATTCTCTGGTAGTAGGCTGCAGGTGTGTGTGCGTGGGTCTCTTGGACCAACCCAGAGCAGCTCCATCCCAGCGGACGACTTGGGACAGAGCCCTTTCAAGAGCTGCGACGGAGAAGTGGGAACGCGCCAACGCCACCCTTAAAGCCGCAGTGCGCTCCGCCGCTTGCGATGGCGCCATCCTACAGGAAAGGTAACGAGAGTTTCTGCAAACTGGAGTCTGAGGAGACTCGGAGAATCACTGCGCCTCATCTTACTGACGAAGGAACACCAAATATCCCTCCCAAAGCAACTGTTCGCCCGACTGAGGTTTGCGGAATTCCAATGGGCGTTCTGGAGATGCCTGTAGTGATGACGAACAGCTCACTTCTCATCCCCAAGTGAAGTATCCGCAGTCCGGCAGGAGTAGTGGGCAGTTTCACCCTCTTCTTCTCCTCCTCTCTTCCACCTCAGACCCGACACGGGGGGGCTCTCCACAATGTGCATCTCCCTTGCGAGAGAACGCAGAGCTTCCCAGCAGTCAAAACAGGTCCCCACGAAAAACGGATTTCTTGCTATGGAAAACGCGAAAACTTGCTAGCGGGCGCTAAGCAAGCTTCTCGACCTGGCTCAGCCCGGGATCTCTCTCCATTCTCAGCCCGGTCTATACGACTGGGGCGGCGGTCCAGCCTTCCTTGACTTTTCACTTGCTCACTCTGAGTCAAACCCTGTCACTTCGCGACAGACGTGCCTTGAGGTGTGCTGACGCCACGTCAGAGAATTGCTATGTTGTCCTCGTCATCTTGGCCACTTGCTGGAACTCCAGTCCGCAGCTGGACACCTTGAGCTAGAGCCGCCTTTGCAGAACGAAGACAGTCTCGCGAAGCCGGTGTCACGCTTGACCGGCTTTCGCGCGGGCTCGCATCACTCCATGCTGCAAATCTCCGCCACTATGGCAAACGTCTTCCACGGGATCTGCCTTTCCAGGCGCCTTAGCGTCAGGAGACGGAGGCATCCGTCGCGATTAGGAGACCACAAGTCCTTCACGTGGACTCCGGGCCTCCCTGTGCCCCACAGGGCAATTCTCATGAGGTCTTTCGTCCGCTTTTTAATGCTACTAGGTAGGGGACAAACAAATATCAGGGGGCATAAGGGGGGGGTCGCAAACGTGCTCTACACCGCGGCCCGTTCCAGCAAGAGAAACTTGCCATTACAGAACGGGCCGGTCTCCAATTCTGCCTTCTGAAGGCGGCTGGATCACTCGTCCGCCTCAGAATAGTCCTATAACGATACCCCGAGGTACTTAAAGTAGCGAACCGTGGGGATCAATTTCAGCCACCTTGCTCACGCCGAACCGACTCCTACTACGGACCATTTTCGGCCTGTTCGCACCTGTTCACCTCGGAACGGCCGCAAGCTGCCGCTCCGAGGCACCAGCAGCGAGTAGAGCCGGTCGCTCCTGTCCAGGTCGCAGGCGATGCTCCTGCCGAGCTCTTCGCACTCGATCTCCTCCTGCTGCTTCTGCCAGCTGAGCTTGGCGGGAAACGCCTCCGCATCTTCCAGGAACTTGGGCCTAAACGAATTCTTCTGGCCCGCGAACGACTGCTGGAGCCCGAAGTGCTGCGGTTCTGCGCCGGCAGTTCCTCCTGGACGTCTCCCGTCGTCCCCGGCCAGCAACGGGTGCGAAGCTCCTCTCTGTGATACTCCCGACGAGCACTCGCTGGTGCCGAAGAAAATGGAATTCCTGACGTGTCTCGGCTGCAAGCTGGACATCCTGCGCTCCGATGCGGCGGCTCTCCAGCACAGCACTGAGGGGAACGACCGCCTGGGAGCGAACCTCATGGAGCGTCTGCGTGCGCGGACGCTCTCTGTCGAGTGCGATCGCTACGCCCGGTTGGCATGCGAGCTGGCCACGGTGCTATCGCTGCTGCTGTTGCTCTTCGCGCAGCTGACACGGACCGAGAACGCCATCCTCGACGAGGGATCGTCCGTCGCCAAGAAACCGCTTGAGACCAGGCGCGAGAACTTGAACGAGTAGCTGCGCGAGACCATGAGGCTGAAGCAGAGCGCGGACGAGCGTGGCGGGGAGCTGCGCCGCGTGCTGCGGGGGCTCGGTGTCCTGGCCGAGGACCTGCGCGCCCACGAGCGCTTCCTGCGCCGCAGGAAAGTGCTGATGGTCGGCGCCAGGGAGCTGCAGGAGGACATCCGCAGCAGCGAGAAGCTGTACAGGGCCGTGCAGGACTAGCTCAGCGGCAGCCACCAGTGTCACCACATCCACCATTGCCGCCGCGTCGCCTCCTGATAAGTGCCTTCCACTCCATCCCACCCTTTCTCTCCCTCCCGTCTCCAACGACGACGGTGCGCTAGGAGCGACTGTGTCGCCGAAAAGAAGGAAAGGAGGCGGCGGCCAACAAAAAAACAAAAAAAAACAAAAATTTAGCCCTCAGAAAAAGAAAAAAAAAAAGAGACGAGAGTTGTTGTTGGTGGTCTTCGGCACGCAGCGACGTGCTTCCTTCCCCCTCCCTCTCCCTCTCCCTCATCGCTTCCAGGCATCTCCATGGAGGCCGCGGAGGCTTGCCGGCTCAGTGCGCGACGAACGGCTTGCGAGGTGGGGGCCGTGCTATGCGTGCGTTACATGCGAGTGACCGTGAGCCCCCGACCAAGCAGGCGCGTTTCCCGACTGCCTTCTCCCTCCTCGGTTGCCAAGGGAGACGAATGCCATGACGGCGTCCAGAGTCCTTGGAGTGCCCGGATCCTCATCCGGGACCGCCTAAGCGCGTGCCCGACGACCTCGGCGAGCGGCCTGTCCCGAGGCTTGACAGCTCGAGAAAATCTTCGAGCGCCGACACCGGGGTGGACATGTGGAGCAGCAGTAGAAGATCGTACACATGCTGACAGCCAATGTGCCTGGGCAAGCGTGTGGCATGTCCAGGTTTAGGCAAAGCGAGCTGTAGTCTCCCTGTGCTCCCTTAGCACCGAAGTAGGTGCTGAAGAACAAGGGACTCAGGTTGTCGCCCTGCAGTATCTTGAGACTCACCTGCACATCGTACACGTTACGTCCACTGAAATAAATGTTTAGCGCGTCGCGCCAGCAAGAGCGCAGGAACTCCTTCAAAGAGACCAGGTGTTCCGGGAGTTCCAGAAGAAGTTCCTGGTCTACGAAGTCGACTGCTTCCTGCAAGTCGACTGCGAACTCAAGGGCACCCTCTCCTTCCCGACCATCACCGGTGGACGTCTCAGAAATGGGGTTCTGACCGTGTTCCTTTCGTTCTCTCTTCTCCGCTGGAATTCAAACCAGGTGTTCGCAAAGAGCAGGTTTGCGTCCATGCTCCACTCAAGCGAACTGCTGGGTATGCTCCCCGAAGAACTCGTTGTCTCTTCCCTGTGTATGGCCATCTCCGTGTTCCCGATCCGATGGAAACAGGATGTTCTGCTGTTTCTGAGCTGGAGATTGCAGTGCAATTAAAGAAGGCACCTGGTTTCGCACTGAGGAGTTGCCTCCCCGAACTGTTGAAGATGTTGGACACCTTCCGTTGGACTGCTCGTTTCGGTACTCTGGAAATCGCAGGACTTTTGGATTAGGACTTGCTGCGACTCTTCTCCACCGGAGGAGGGCTGAAGAAGCGCTGGGCGTGCAACAGTCTGTTGCAATCAGAGTGATAGTGACATCCGCCACGTGTTAAAGTCAGGTCCGCGGCAGAGAGAGGCCACCAGCATGGCAGCAGCCCTCGTGAGGACAGCAGCAAGGTGGCCTCATCTTCCAGAAAAAGTCGCCAGGGAGATTGCCACCGTTCAGAACCGCTTCTAGAAGGAAAGGAATGTCTTCAACCAAAGATCCCCGTCTCCACCCTCCCGTCTATTTTTATTTGATTATTGTCTCCTCCCTCCGTTTCCTACGTCCAGGAAGCCGACTTGAGTGCCGGTGGTTAACCCGAATGAGCTTTTTTTTTTTGGTATTTCTTGTTGTTTTAGGGTTCGTCTCCCCTCCGACTTGTAGTTTTTTTGAAAAAAACAGCCCGGCGTAACCGGGTAAGAACCGAGATGAGATGAGCTATAGCTCCCGTGAGACATCGCAGAAACCGTAGCTCTGCGACGAGAGAAAGCGGAATTCAAGATAGCCTCCGGAAATGCTAGGATTCGGCTACCCGTTAAGGCACCTAACTTTGCTTACGGAAGGTCACAGCTGCCTCCTGCCACCTGGAATGCGTCACGTCAGGAAGCGGTTGAGACCTGGATTGCCACCCCTGGAAGTATGGTCCAGGGGAGACTTGGTCTCCTTCGAACCTGCTCCTTCCGCGCGAGCCGCTCGGAAACGCCCTGCAGGGCTGGATGGGGGTTGCTACGTCTGGTCTGTCTGACCTGATGACAAGCAGCAGCAGTGCCAACCTGGGAGTTCTTCATCACCGGACTACTGGAGTCACATGACTTTTCGATGGCTGGGGGCATGGAGAGCGAGCTGGTAGACGATCCTAACCTGCGGCCTCGGACCACAAAGTCCTACGTGGATTTCATCCCCTTATGAGTTAACGGTTCCTCCCTCGTGATGGAACGTTTTCAAGGCTGCCTTTGGGATGAGTCGTCTTGTGGCGCCAGATTCGAGCTGTCGAAAATTGGACCACATCTCTCGGGTGCACATGCAGTAGGAAAGATCGTAGTGCCTCGAAAAACCAAGACATGCCACTCGGTAAGTGCTGTATGCGTTGTTTTCTTCCTGCGGACTCGAAACAACAATGAAGCAGGAAAACGCTCTCAGCAGCCAGGAAGAGATCGTCGAACGACGATCGCCATCCTGAGAAACGAAAGCGGCGATCGTAATCATGAGCAGGAGGCAACAGGAGCGGCATCCGTGTACTGGGAACCCTGAAGCCGCTCCTGTTGGCTTCTGCGACGACGAAGCAGGTGGAAGCAGCGAAGAGCAGCTCCATCCGGGGAGGCTGCCATGCTGGAAGGTTCTCGTCGCCTGCAATGAAAGTGGCCGGCATGATTTCAAGGGATGCAGGAAGGATTCTTCCACGTCTATCTTCTACGTGTGGATTCGAACCTGCAGTACTTGCCCTCACTGGGCGCGGAGTCCTCAGCCTTGCGGCCGCAGAGGACCTTAAGGCTACGGTCGAGCACGAGGAACAGCGTCCTGTAGGAGCGATCCAAGAGAACCATTAAGGGCCAGCTGGAGGAAACGGGAGGAGATCGATTCAGCGGACATGGAATCCTGGCAGTCTGCGTCCCTCTGCACCTTGCCTCCTTTCTGCAAGAAGCCCCGACAGTCTCGCGGCTGCAGAGCAGAGAAAAAACATCGGCGACGGCTGCGTTAGCGTCCTCTGCGCATGACGAAGGGTGCGTCGTGGGTTTCAAGTCCTTCCGCGAGATGACGTAGGTTGTCCTCGGAAGACTTAGCGTGTGGCATTGGTGGACGACCGATAGCCCCCTCGATGGGCCGGATCGGAAGTCAACCCTTCAGAGTTCTTCCAGGAATCAAGGAACCTTTCTGGATTCCCCTCCAGCTGTGAGGATGAAGCCGTTATAATGAAGTTGGTTGATATCCCCCTGGGTGGGTCTCTTCCCCACAATGCCAGCTCGCTACTCCCTTATAGGTACTCTTCAGAGAGCGAACGAGGAGCAAATGCTTTCCGGGTCCCCTTCGGAAGAGAAATGAGAACTGATGTTTCCCGGAGGTCTCTTAGGGAAGAACAAGGAAGAGAGTTCCCATCCCAAGACTAAAAGAAACGGACTCCTTTCTCTGGAGCCCTTCAAGATTCGTAGGGCGGTCCCTACGGGGTTCACCATTGGGTGGCGCAGACAATGTTGAAAGTCTCGTAAGCCCCTAGGAGAAAGGCGGTAGGAGAGTGGTAGCTGCGACGCCTCAGATCCGTTCTTCGTGAGTTGAGGAGCATTGAGAAGCTTTTCTTGACGGACGAGTTCCAGGATCTTTTGCAGACTCCCGGAGGAACGTGCGAACGATCGAGGGGTGCACCTGGGGAAAATCCTTGCCGTCAACAAAACCCAAGGGAGGCGTTCGGAAGAGCAGCCTTCCGCCTCCGGGCTAGATGAGCCGCTGTGCGGATCTGCGAGCAGCCCGACTGAGGGAAGCCGTCTTCAGGCTGGATCGCGGAAATTCAGGCGCTCCGATAGCTGGCGGCCGCTAAAAGGCTCGGCAACCGCCACTGCGCGTATGGGGGCGGTGATGAAACGGCTGCGACGTGATGAAGACGTCGGCTACGCTTCCCAACCATCGATTCCGATGCTGCCCTGCCATCCTCGCTGCCCGCGCCTTCCCGGCCAAACCCCACTGCCGCCGGCATGCTACAGAGTTGTCTCGACCCTGATTTTTCTACAAAAGTCTGCTGGCAGACTTTTGTAGAAAAATCAGGGTCGATCCGATGCCGTTCGTCCTCTGGGCAAGAGCGCCATTCGTTTCATGGTGAGCCGTCCAGGAAGAAGCTGCACGAGTAGCGCTGCTCCGATTCCGATGTCGACTGTCAACCGCCCTATTGCCGCCACCTGTGACGTTCGCTTTCCAGCTGCCTCAGCTGTCCCTCTCGAAGCTGTAGGTATCAGAGATAGACACTCCTGGGAGAAGTGAAGGCAGAAGCGGATCGGACTGGCCTCTTGGGAGCGAAGAGACCTCTTGGAGCGAAAACCAGTAGGTCACAGCCCCATCACAGGATGGCCAGCACTTCTGTCAACGTTGTTCTTGCTGACTCCTCCAATACTTCCACCTCTTGTGTTCTCGCTGATCCCGTCCACACTTCCACTTCTCTTGTTCTTGCTGACCCCGCCCATACTTCCATCTCTGATGTTCCTGCCTCCCGATATGATGCTGCGGACGCTGGTATTCTCGCTGACGGCACGGCAACCTACAAGGATCTCATCACTGTTCCTGCAGATGCTGCTGGTGCTTCCACCGCCGCCGAAAGTCCAGGTTCTAACCATGTCGCCTGTCCTGCACCCGTTGACGCTCGTGGGGCTGCTGAGGGATATTGGTGCAGCTCCTGATGTCGGTGGGATGAGCCTTCCCTGATGAGGGATACTGCTTATGCCTATGCTTCCACGGCTGTCGATCCTTCCGAAGTTCAGGAAGAAATCGCCGGAATCCCAGTCGTGAGTTGCACCGCCTGCGGGGAGGAGTCGTCTCTCTCGGGCATGCCGCGCCAAGACAGGTGGCACTGCGAAAGGTGCAGGTGGAAAGAACGCCAGCAGGACAACAAGCAGCTGAAACGGACTTCGCCAGGTCCGGCGTCGCTGTTTCGATGCCGCTGGGGGATAAAGGGAGGCATCGGTAACAGTGTCCTAGCAGCCGAAACATCCTACGAGGAAGGCTACGGGAATCCCCATAGAGGGAGAGAGGTCTCTGCGGTGATCTCAACGCGAAGTCTCCACCGTGGGCTGCGTTCGGGGAAGGGATAAGACGAATCGAGCTAACCTGGGCAGCTGGTTGTGTTTGAAGTTTAAGGACGGCTGGTGGTGGTTGAAGAGTTCCACCTGGCGACACTGTGACACTGACGTCGGGTCGGAATGACCCCGGACTTGGGATGGGATCATTTGGAGATGCTCCGACGCACCTCCGCTATCGTACTTAGCAACGCTTGGCAACCGATGAGATCCACTGTGGCGTGTGGATCCCATGCCATCGATTCAAGCCTTCCTACACGTGGTTTTGCCTGCTCCCTCTTCGCCCCTCGTCACCTTACCTCTGCCCAGCGATGGTCAATAGGGAAGCTACTCGGAAGTCATAAAAACGGCTACTAACCCCTCCTGTCTTCCGGATCGTCTTCCTTCGAATAAAGTAGTTTTGCAGATTTCATCTCATTAAACGCATCCACGCGTGGAACCCGATGGGAAAAAAAATCGAAATGGAGGGCACAGTTGGCGCTGAGAGGCGGTGGAGCTGCCGGATTGCCACTCCGAGCCGGAGAGTCGTAAAATCAGAGATACTGAGTGCAGCGGATCCGCCACTCCCGAAAGGACGGGCGTCCGGCCCGAGCCTTGTTCGACGGCGGCTACGGTGTACCGTTCGCGGAGCCGTGAAGTGAGGAAGATGCTTCACCTGCCACTTTGGACTGCGCTCCGCGCGCGTCCCGGCTGGGACGCTTCCATCCGAAGGGTTTAACACCCGGACATGCCGGGACGTTTGTTTGTTAAAAGTAAAACTTGGACATCAGTGGCAGGATGCGTGATCTTTTCACGCTACAAAAGGTACAGAAAGAACCTGTCGAGAACCGGCGCGCAGGTCGGCGAAGTTCTCTATGGCAGCACAAGGGGAAAGGTGGCAAACAAAAAGAAAAACAAAAAACATACAAAAAAATGTGTGGAGGAGGAGGGGGTTTGGGAGGGGATGTCTATGTGCTGGTGGGTATCCTCTATGTTTACCCTTATGTTTGCCCTCCATGTACAGCTATGTTGATTTTCTATAAATAAACGCTCCAGCGGCGCAACCGGGTTTCAACCCACCACATCCTGGTGTCCCCTTTCACTGAAGGAGAAGAAGTTTTTTCCCTAAAAAAAGTTAACAAAGAAACAGACAGTTGGGTGACTTGAAGGATTGAGTGCAGGAACGCATCAAAAAGTGCATACAAAATTGCATCATTGTGATTCTCATTTGTGCATTGCTTGATAAATTCTCCGCTCCGTTGGTCTGACTGGGGTCAACACAGGGCAGCAGTGGAGACATCAGTTCTGTTGTTGGCAGTGGAATCGTGGAGTTCCTCGTATGGACCGAAAACCCTGAGGGAACTCAACAGAGACATCCTTCCCACGAGGACAGGCAGTTGGTGCATCATGGCGGTGCGTCCTCCCACACCTGTTGGACGCCTGCTCTCGCCTGAAGCTCTGCCCCGCGGCAAGTAGCCAGCAGCGCACTCGAAGGTTGCAGAACCTCCGCCACGTCCGGTGGGGTTTCTCCATGCCGGGAGTAGGCGACCCGACACTTAGCAGTCACAAGGGAATTTAGAAACGCTGCCTGTGGCGCGATCAGTCGCCAAGGCATGAAATGAAGTATTCGTCAGCACGGATGTCTCTGGATGAGGGAGCCCTTGGCCACCCAAAGCGCGCTTACAATGTTGTACCCCAAACGTTTTCAGCAAAGTCCGGGGACCGCGCTTTAGCTGGAAAGCTTACGACACCTAGGTAAAATCTTTATTGAAAATTGCAAGCAGGGATTGTAGCGACCATCACGAGGAGAAAGTTCTTCACCTGGAGTGAAAGATCACGGAAGTACCACAGCGCGTTCCCTGGCATCATCTGGGTACTGAAACAATCATTGATCCGGAAGAGAAGCAAATGCCTGTCACTGGAAATGGATTTCATTCGTTCTGATGCATCCCCCATCAAGAAGGTGGGAAGTAAATGCCCCAAGAACAAAAATCTGCCCGGGGAAATGCATTCTTGGGCACTTGGCGTTATTCAACTCGTCCTGCCTGCCCTGCCTTCGAGGAGTATCTTCTCCCGAACTGTTGCTGAGCTTCGAGGAACCATCGCTGTGAGAAGCAGGACAAGGGTGCACATGAGCTGCGAAGGGATCCGTGTCAAACCGCGCGCGTCTGAGGTTTGCAATCGACGAATCGGACAGCTGTGGCTTCTTCGGAGAGGCTACGTGTGCGGAACTTCCTTCACCTGTTTGATCCAGTTATTCACCCCATAGGAGAACTGCTGTTGGTTTATCATTGCTACTGAAGGTTCTGGTCGAGTCGGGGTTCCACATCCAGCTATAATGATCACCTACGTAACGTTTTCTATGTCTTGTTCTCTTATTTTTCAAATATGGGAAATCGTTGCTGAGAATGTGCATTCCTGGAGGCGCGAAGGTGGCGGAGGAACCAAACCGTGAGCTCAGAGAAATCGGGAGATCTGGAAATTCGGGACACCTCTTGTGTCGGCGGCACAGCGCGGTACCGCCGACAGAAGAGCACTGCACCTAGAATGCGGACTTGGAGTCGCAGTTCGGATTTTATGGATCCTTCCCGGGGCACCCCCTATCTGGAAGACTACCCATTCTCAGGTGGTGTGGAACCGGGTCGAAGAACTGCGAAGGCAGAAAAGGATTCCCATCATCCTAGGTCAATAGTAACGATCGTAAGGTCGCTACTAGTCTTTTGACAAGTCACGCGAGAGCTCTCAAGCGTGGTGCCCCAAACTTGAAGATTCGAATTACCCAGCGTCAGCACCATCAGGGTCTGTGGAAGGGATTGTGCAGCCCATTCACCCTCACATACCGTACGGTGGGATACACCATTGGCGTAATCGATGGAAATCACTGTTATAGGAGACCACGCAAATGGATCTGTGAGGATTTCTTCTTTTCCTTTTTTTGGGCAATGAAAAAGTTTGGCGTTCATCTGTTGAGTGCGTTCCTGCACACAACACTTCCAGTCCACTCACGTGAGCAACTTTCGCTATCTTTTTCAGGACCTACTGGTAAGTCCAGGCCCAGCTCCCTATCCCTATTCCCCTCCTAATCACTCCCTAGATGATGTTCATGGCAGGCACTATTGCTCCGGTGTTCCGCACCTTTGAACTTCTTATTGAGGTGCTCGCTATCAAGAGGGCAATGGGGGTGCGAACTGTGGGATTGTGTCAGGGGCGTTGCCGCACCTCTTCAAACGCTCCCGGTTCCCATCTTCGTCTTCGCCTGCACCGCCATCAGCGTTGTTTGTCACCCGGGTATGCCGGGGCATTTATTATTAGAAAATGTTTCACAAAAATTCCACAATAAAGTCGTCAGAATGTTTTCGTGGTAGCACACTAGGCGCTCCCACGCCCGGACGACTATTTTTTTCCAATTCTTTTTGTTTATTTTTCTTTTTGCTTTTTCCCCCTTCCCCCTCCATTGCCGAGGAGAGTCACGCTGGTCTGCGTCGCGGCGTCCTGGCAGGTCCGGCGTTGTGTTGGCCGTTAGTGGGGTCTTGTACCACGTTCTGCAGATGACGTAAATAAACGTCCCTGCGTATCCGGGTGCCAACACCCGGAGACTTGCCTTCAACCGGTACAAAGACCGGTGAGGTCCTCTCCGACGGCGGAGAGGAAGGGAAGAACAAAATAAAAATAAACAAAAAGAATTAGAAAAAAGGGGGTGAGGAATGTTTTAGGGGAAGGGGGGAAGGAAAGGGATTATTGTTCTCTTGGATCGGTCCTCGGCATCCTGTTCAGGATGCTGACAAGTGCTGCTCTTAAATTATTCCTGTGGGGTCATTTTGGCACGGTCTTCAAGAAGGTCATTGTCCAATGCATGGCGTCCCTGCTGTTTTGTCTTCTTCTTTTGGCTTTTCACCTTGCCACGATTCCTCGATCACAGCAGAAAACTGCTAGAGATGCGGCGGGGGGCAGGGCATCACGCCTGTAGAGGCGCCGGAAAATATCTTTAGGGTCGCCTGCCGAAAGATTCAGAATCGAAGAGAGCCGATCTCGAAGTTCACAGAGGGCGACGCAGTCTATAAGGAGATGCAGGAAGGTTTCCCTTTCACTGCATTCTGCACAACGAGCAGCCACGCTCCCTACTGTCCAGTGCGAGAGGCATACTCTGCATAGGATTCCCCAATGCAAGAATAGCAACGCCGTCTCTTTCTATTTCATGGGAAGGGCGCCACTGTCCCAGCATGCTGGGAGCCACTTCACCTCCTCCGGAGGTATTTCGAGCAGCTCGCCCCAGCGCAGAAGTCCTTTAGACGCGACACTCAGGGTCGCAGCGTCCACTAGCTGCCGAGTTGTCCATGCCTTCATTAGTTGTTTCCTACTATGAGGTAGGAAAAGCCTTCAGCGTTGTTGGGCAGGAGAACACGCTTTTGGATAAGGTGGCGGCATCTCTCGATCGATTCTAAAAGAACAGGCTCGCGCCTACGACTGGGAAATCTACGCGATTGGGGCTGACCTGCAAAAAGTTTGGGGTACCACGCTTGAGAGCTCTCGCGTGAGTTGTCAAAAGGCCAGTAACGACCTTACGATCGTTACTATTGACCTAGGATGATGGAAATCCTTTTCTGTCTTCGCAGTTCTTCGACACGGTTCCACGCCACCCGAGGGTGGGTGAGTAGTCTTCGGTACCCCGGGAGGGGTCCGCCCTATGAATCCAGGAAGGACTTGAAGTCCGTTCCTCTCACTCCTAGGGAGGGATCCCCGCAAATGGGGATCACCTCCACCCTGGTTTTCTCCGAAGGGGAATCCCGAAGGGAAATTCCTTCCTTGTTCTGTCCGAAGAGACCCTTGGGAGTGATTCGCTCCGATTTTTCTTCTCTGAAGGGGACCCAGAAGGGATCTGCTCCTGTTTTTACTCCTCTGAAGAGAACCCAGAAGGTGACGCTTCGGAAATTCAGAAGGACGCTGCTTCCCCGAAGGGTCACGTCTCTGCACTCCCTGGAGAGGTGGTGGCGACACACCTACTCTATCAGTTCGACGCGCAGGGGTCCCCCGGAATGCGGGGTCCACTCCTTCACAACCGGAGGGGAGCTCCCTCTCCGTGATTAATGGAAGTACCCGGAGGTCGACTCCCATTTGTCTGGACCCTCATCGGGTGGCATCCGGTTTCAACCGCTACCAGTGCCGCACCCGGATGAATGTAGGCCAATCAGCGTCATCTTGTAGGGTGAACTCGGAACCCACGAGGAAGTACAATGCGTCGATTCCTTTGGAGTATTCGAACCCACGACGTATGGTGCCACGCGCTGAGACCACCGTAACCACACGACCTCCGACGCGGGCCACAAGACGACTCGTTTTTATGGGTTTTTAGTGTCGAAAAGAGAAAATGCCAAACTAATCGAAATTAAAAAAAAAACCTATTTTTTTTTTTTGCCTTTTAAAGACAAGGTGGAATCACAAAGCTGATGCAAATATGACCTGTGTGGATCCTCACCGTGAGCCACCTCTGAGGTTAGCGCAATCCTTTCTAGTGTCCGTGATCGACTAACTGATCTGACGCATGCGAACACACTGGTGGAGGATGGAAATGCGTCCCAACGAATTCTCTTCTAATCCTGGAATCCTGCTAAAAACATCGGAATTTTCTCTCCTTGCATCGAATCCACTGGAGGCAAGACGGCATTCAAGGTGGATTCCTTGATCGGAACCTAGCGAGGCTCCGAGAATCCAGATGTTTTTGAGGAAAGTCGGAGAGCTCCTGGAATTTCTTCTCCGCAGGGTACCTGCAAGGGAACTGTTCCTTGTTTTTACTCCTCTGGAAAGGCAACCCCCCGAGACAGTTCATGAGCAGACACTGCAGCCACGCGGCCGCCAACGCGCGACCCTGGTTCACAGTACGTGCCTGCCGGAACCTGCCTTTCGTTGCAACCACACACGGCCATCTATGGATTTGAAGACTCAGTAGTGAAGCTTGTGACGAATCTCGGTGCACCTCGAAGTTCGAAAGGTCGAACTCCACCATCAGTGGTCACTGCTGAATTAGGGGAAAAAAAAATTTAATTTGGATTTGCAGGTGACTCTGAATGGGGGCAAAATGGGTCCCAAAATATCACTTCATCCGGAGAGCAAGTGGCGTCCACACATAGCTCTTTGAGTGTTTCGTCCTTCCATGTTGCCACGTTGCCACGTGCAGTGATCGCGCATCTGAGGTCGTTTACTGACCCGGGACGCAGACAGACTGGAGAACGGATACTTCTAAATTCACGAGGGAAGAAGATGCTGCATCTCTGTAGCAAACAAAAAATGCAGTTACGCTGAGAATTTTTTTCCCCAACATAGGGACAGATTTGTGTGTGATCTTGGCAGCAGCGAATTTTCACCTTCAGTCACCTCCTTTGAGAAGAAACAGCGCTGGAGCATCTCTGTTCTTTGCTGCCACGAGCGGATCTGCTGTCTAAGAGGGCGCTGTGCCCGGTGGTGAGCGAATCGATTGCCAGCGAATGAGGATAAGGGCTGCACGAAGATCCCCTTATCCAGAGAACTCCGGGTCATTGGAAGACTCTGGAGGAGCATAGCGTCTCGGGGCATTATCTGTTCATCGGACAGCGCATCCGGTTTGCAGGTTATGGAGCTGTCCGGAGAGGCAAGGCTCGACTTTCCGCCAGAGCGGGTGCCGCCCAGCAGCAGAGGGCAGGAGGAGGGGTACGTCCTCAAAGCTGACGGCCCAAGCCAAGGAGACTGTCGCGAATGACGCACGGGGAGTTTCCAGAAGCCAGCCGGTTCACCTAAGGGGCAGATTCAACGCTACGAGGCGAAGGGGAGATGACCGTGCTGGAGACGTCGCTGGCGCCCGTGAGCACCCATCGACAGCATCGCAGGAGGCAAAGCGAAAGGCGTGCTGTTGACTCTACGTTCCGCTTCTCTCTTGCAAGGACAGCTGCCGGTAGACCGCTCGAGGTCCGGGAAAAGGCGGTGCGTGGAGGGACTGGAAATCGCCAGGAATCAGGAGGTGGTGCATCCAATCGCTGTCGTCCTCTCTGGCGCTGCTGTTAATCTTAGGCTCTGCTGCTGCTCGTCGGCTCTGCAGTTGCCTTCCTTGGCGCCTCTGTTGCTCGTCGGCGCACTCTTGCTCTTTGGCGCTGCTGTTGCCCATTGGAGCAGTTATGACCTTCTCCGGCGCTGCTGTTACTTGTCGACGGCTGATGTGTTCGAACGTTCAGTGTTCCTGGGGTGCGTGTCGTAAGGATAGGAAGGAGTCCCTCTGATATCACATGAAGAGCTGAAGAGATGGCGCAAGCCCTGCACCTGTTTACGTGTTCTTTTTTTCTAAACGTGATCCTGAGTTCAGTACTTGGAGACTATTATGGAACTCCGGACACAGATGCGCCCCGCGCCATCTCGTTTGAAGTCCCATTTGGTAATAAGCCTGATAATTAATGGCAGTAATAAGAACTGGGTTCGCCTTCACGACAACCTTTTCAGCGGCAAGCCGCTCACGAAACCCAGCAAAGCCTTCCGTTTGTGGCGTGACCCCACTTCTGTAGAAAGATGCACAAGCGGAGTCTGCAGGAACTCATCGGGCGGGCTCTTCCTAGCAGCACGTTTTTTCCGAGGTCACTATGGTCATACCCTGCGAGGTTGGCTCGATGCTGTTTCGATCCGGCAGCACGCGGCAGTGCTCCCGGAATCTTTCGGCGCCGTTCGCTCTCCCACAGAGACCGTCGCGCGCGCCTCAAAGCGTCAACTCTGGCAGTGTGGCAGCCTGGTCTCTGCGCATCGTCCAGCCGTCCGGCTGCCTACTCTGGTTGTCCTGGAAACCTTCAAGCCGACATTTCCGGACGGAACTCCTGCCTTTCTGCCGTTGCCTTGTGCACTCTAGGGACGTTGCCCGAGACGGCACATCAAACGGCTTCTCCTCCAAGAGTTGCTGCTTGGATTGCGATGCGGATGCACGGCTTCACGTGCTCCGTGCAGAGGTTATCGAAACTCGGATTGCGCACATATCCTCTCACGACGATCTGTCCGTGCGGAACATTCGAGAATTCATGGTCCGATATTTCGCGCATGACACGCGAGTGGAGCTGGAACCGTCACACATCCTGGACACTCATCTCTCTCCACGATCCCCGACCACACTTGATCACCCCGCACTGTGGCCGGCTACTTCCGCATCCACCTGTTTACGATGCTCATTTCCGACCGATCTGGAGTCGGCCGCAGCCCCGTCCTCGGGATGTCAATCAGTCCAGCACATTGGATACCTGCGACCCACTCGACTGACTGTGCATCTTCTCTTGTAAGCTCACGCGTGTATCCGCCGACGGGCCACCGACTCTTCGCTTCCGGAAGAGGCTATCTTCCGGGAAGATGGCACACAGCCTGCAGACAGGAAGTCATCTGGGTCGCACTGGTCTGATGCGAGATGATCCCCAACGCGTTCGGTCAGGCAATCCGCTCCTGAACTCGAGCATATTGCCGCCATCCGCTTCCTCTGGATACTTCCTACCCAAGGTCCCTGCACCGCGACCTTGACCGCTCGGCGAAGAAACAGGAAGGAAATAAGTCGTTGGTGTCTGTTCGTACCGTACATTCGGCATTGCAGTGATTAATACATTTGAAGATCGTGAGATGTCGCCGCCATCGAGACGCCATTTGCTGCAGTTGGAATCCATTCCACGACCGTCTGACTGGAACGCGTTCGCGCAATTACGCTGGTGGCCAGACGGATTGTCTGCAGCACGGCGGGCAGCTGGAAGTTACGCTTCGTCTTCCGTTATGCAGAAGGTGCTTATTATGGGTGGAAGTCATCGGTTTGCACTCGCCCTTTCGAAAGATCGGATGGAGGAGAACGAATGGCGTGTTGCACACTACCCGGAGGGCGGTGTGTCGCGGTAGATTACGGTGCCTGGGCTTCTTCGAGGATGGGGAGAACTCTCGCTTATTGGTTCGGATGAGACTGAAATCTGCGATGTAATGAGGACCAGAGCTGAGATTTCCACTGAGTTACGAGACGCTAAGCGCTCCTGCACGCGTTGCTATGGAATCTGCGAAGATTTAAACAGCCACCGGGAGTCACAGGGCAACTCCTTCTCGGCGCAGAACCGGGAATCTTACTTGGAATGGCTACAGACCACTTTTTGTGACTAGCCCGCGTCGGCGACCGCATGACTGCGGTTCCCGAGCGCGGCACCGGGCATCTCTGGTTCGAATCCCTACGTGAAGAGTGGATCCCCGAGAAATGAGTGTGTTGTGAGTTTCATGTCCCCCCGCAAGAGAACGCTGGTTGTACTCGGTTGGCTTTCAAAGCCGTAACTGGAGGATGTCCAATGCCTCCGTTCAGTGAACGGAAGCGGAAGATGGCCCTTCGAGGTCCATCTAGGAATCAAAAAACCAGTTCCCTTCAGGATTCTCCTCCGGTTGCGAAAAGGGAGGCGTTACCATGAAGCTGGTTTTATGATGCCCTTCTAGGAGGATCGCCTCTTCAGAGCATCAGAGGAGCTCTGCTCTCTTAGTGGTTCTCCTCAGAGGAGGAAACAAGGAGCGAATTCCTTTCGGGTTCCCTTCGAAGAAAAAACGAGGACCGATCCCCTCCCGAGGTCCTCCGGAGCGAATAAGGAAGAATTAGTTGCCTCTGAGATTCTCTCCGGACACAACTACGACGAGGACTTCAGAGTTCCCTCCTAAGTGTAAAAAGAATAAGCTCGATCCTCCGGAGCCTTTCAGGATTCGCAGAATGGTCGCCGCCTAGCTTAAAGAGTCACACACACCCTCGGGCGGCGCGCAATAGCGTCAAAGAGCTTCATGGACTGGACCACTTCCCCTTTCTCTAGAGAGGCGGACGATTGTTCAGCACTTGGAAGATAAAGAAGCAAAACCCTCCGAAGTGTCCTTGCCAGTCGCAATAGAATCTTCAGCGCAGGAGCAGCAGAGCTTCCTCGTTTCCACCTCAACGGGAACTGCCGAAGTGTTTGTTCACGCGAGGGAAGGGCCTCGAGTTCTTCGGGGGCCCACACACCGAGAAGGTCTTTCCCCACTGGAGGAGTCCCGAAAACGAGCTGAGGCTCCGTCCTCGAACCCGCTTGTCTTGCAGACACGGAGAGATGCCGCCATGTTGCAGGGGGACTCCTAACCCGCCGGTCGGCTGCTGTAGTCCGTTTGCCCCCGAGTGCAGGAGGCAAACAAGGGCGAGACGGCTGTCCGGGACCACCGCGTCCAGTCCGACTCTTGTTTTCTGCCCCTGGACGCACCCGGAGGACCACGGCGAGGAGCCGCCTCTTCGCGCATGGGAGCCGCGGCGCCTGCGCGGCTACGCGCAGCGGGGCGAAACCACGGTGGGCAGAGGTCCGAGCGAGATGAGAGGCATCATCCCTTCTTCTCTGCGCAGACGGCAGTGGGATAGACATCCCTGAGCCATGAGGAGGTCGCCAGGATCCTGGCAGGGGATCCCGGGGACTTCCTCCCACGTCGCTCATTTTGCTTGCTTCCCCGCCGCCCTCTGTGAGGGAGTTCGCCGGGTAGATGAGCGGCAGTCGTCCAGGGGACTTTCGTCGGCTCTTTGCGGCTGCTGGCAGCTTCCTTCGCCCCTCCTCACTCTTCTTTTTTTTTTTTTGTTTTTTACAGAAAGAGCCTCGGAGAGACCGGGTGGAAACCACATGCCGCGTGACCGACGACCTCTTCGCAAGCCTTCCGTACGAATCCGGCTGCCTCCAGAGCTCCGGTGGCTCTGAAGATAGCTCCACTCGATACATTTCCCCGCGATCCGCATCATCTGCGGAAACGGGTGGAGAAAAGACCGCGGGAGAGACAACGGGCGTAAATCCAGCTTAGGGCCCGATAGGTGCCGCAGAAGGTGGATGAGATGGTCATCCTAGAAGGTTCCTCTCCGACAAAGCCGAAGGGGAACGCAGCCTCACAAGAACGGAAGAAGTACCAGGAGATCGCCTTTTTGGTGAGAAAGAAGAAAAGCACATCAGACTGGTATCTAGCTAGAGCTATTGTGGTCTTCGAGCCAGGAAAACGGGACGCACGGAATGATGGGATGATCCGTAAGTCAGGTGTCCCGAAGCGGCATGTGGAAACAGGAGAGGCATCTCATGGCTGCTCCACGTATGGAGCGGGGATGCCTGCTGGAAGTATGCACCGCCTGGAGAATCCTCCGCTTTTCACCAGATCCATGAAGAATAAAGCTATCAGCTTGAGGCTAAGCTTGAGGACTGAAAAAGAATGGACAGTCGGGTGTTGCTTTCAGCGGAGACATCTGTGGGTTGACACTTGGCCACTCCGGACGTTGATTTGTTAAAAATAAAACTGACATCAGTCGCAAGATGCGTGATCCTGCCATGTTACTTATAATTATGAGAAGGAACCTGCCGGGAACTGGCATGCAGGCTGGCGAGGTTCGCCACGGCAGCACAGGGTAAGGGGAAGCATAGAAAAAGAAAATAGAACAAAAAACATGCAGTCAAAAAATGGAATGGGGAGGATCGGGAGGGGGTCACAGGGTGCTGGAGGGTGTCCTCTACATTTCTGTAAGGATGCCGCAAGTTCCTGTTTCACGATTCCCAGAAGGGATCATCTTAACACTATCCTCATTAAGAGAACAGCAAAATAGATGACGTCCCTGTCGTTCTGGCCTCCTCTGGCATGGCTCCATGCAGTCACGGTCCCACCCCGCACAGTGCTGCTAAGGATGCGGCCAGCGTGAGGGCTTCTCACAGGAAGAGACCAGTCAGAACGCATCTGGAGTTGCCCTTGGCCATCCGAAAGGACGCAGCAAAGCGTTCCCATATGGGGCGGAGGGCAACACACTCCATGAGCAGGTACGGGAAGGACTCTCTCTCGCCGCACCTGCCGTAGTTTGGACTTATACTCCCCCGGGTCCAAGGGTGTCGGCGGGCGTTGCACGGAAGGTCCCAATGCAGCAGCAGGATCGCCGACTCCTGCCACTTTAGGGAAAGAGTGGCACTGTTCCAACACATCGGAGGCCACTGTGGCTCTACCGTCGGAATTTGTAGTAGCTCTCCTCTGAGTAGCAGTCCGTTAGGCAGGACGCCCGAGGTCGCGGCGTCCTCCAGCTCCCGAGTTTTCCACGCACCTAGATGTTTTTTCCTGCTCCCTATCACGTAGTTCACTTTCCACCTTGCTAAAAGTTGGCTATCCATTGCCACCCTTAGGGAGGACAGCATTGGGAAAGGGGAGGATAAACGAGTCCCACGGTAGATTCCTGGTGTTCCCCTGGATCTCCTTCAGCGGCTGGTAAGCGTATCTGCTGTTCCGAAAAAACAACGGCCGAGGGCAGTTGTACTCCACCTCGCCCGTGCCGTTGATTTTTCCCCATGCAGAAGCTCACTTCTGCAGCCAGGCCATCCAGTTAGTGGAAGCGATGGAGATCCAGGGGTTCTTCTGCAGATAAGTCAAAGCTGGGAGCCGAGATGGCTTAGATTCCTCTTGGTGACCACGACCACCGAGGTCAGTCCTTCGCAGTCGGTTGCCGTGGAAAGATGAAAAAAAAACTGTGGGGTCGTGGGAGGCCGCCGAGGTTCGGACTGAGGGGAAGTGGCTCTGCTCCGCTGTAGGGACGCAGAACGAGGAAGCGAGAGACAAGGCTTCTGCCTTTCATCGTCTGCAAGGAGGTCCTTGGATCTCCTGCCGCTGTCAAAATTGAGACGCTGAACAGCAGGCGGTGCTGCAGTCCTGGGTAGCCACTTTGGAGGAAGTGCGCCTGGAGAACTCTCCTGGGAGAAATCCTGCAGGACTGGACGCAGTGGTCCCGGATAGACCGTCTTGCCACTGCTTGCTGTGGCATCGCCTGCACTCGGGGGCAAACGGACTGCAGCAGCCGATCGGCGAAGCGGAAGTCCCCCTGCAACATGGCGGCAGCCCTTCGCGGCTGCCAGACGAGCGGGTTGACAGACGCGCCGCTCCTCGTTCCCGAGACTCCTGCGGTGGGGAGCGACCTGCTCGATGTGTGGCCCTCCGAAGAACTCGTGGCCCTTTCCTTGCGTTCACGAGCACTTCGGCAGTTCCCGTTGAGATGAAAACGGGGATGTTCTGCTGCTCCTGCACTGGGGACTCCAGTGCAACTACAGAAGACATCTGGTTTTCAGGGTCTTCCCCAAACTGTCTCATATGCGGGGAGACAGGATTGTTCTCACCTCCTGTTAGGCTGCGATGCCCTGGGGGACATTTGGTGGGGACTTCAGTCGGCTCTCCTCCACCCAAAGGGCAGCGCTGCGGAGACGCTGCGGCGCTTCTTCACGCAAGGCGGGCTGAGGTTTTCCACCCGGTTTTGCCGGAAGGCATTTATTATTAAACAAAATAATAATGATAAAATTCCATTAGAAGTGTTCAGGTGTGGTGAAATACTTGGCTGCAGCACGTGTTCGGAACTTGTCACCACTGATACGTAGACTGATGAGATCCGTTTCTACAGAGACGGGGAAGCAAAACAGGGGGGAATAAACAAACAAAAAGAAAAAAACGGGTGGATAAGCTCCATTGGGGAGGGGGAGGACCGAAGATGCGATCATGTCTCTCTGAGTGACGTCCTGAGCATCCTGTGTAGGATGCTGGCAGATTCTGTCCGTATCTTCTCTAGTTGTGACCATCTCGAGGCAGGTCTTCAAGAAGATCCGCTCTCAGTGGATGGCGTCCCTGCCATTTCGGCCTCTTTCTCTGTCGTTTCAGGCCTCCAATGTCCCGCAAAGACAGCAGTGGACTGCGAGGGACTCGGCTGGCGGCAGTGCGGCACTCTCGAAGAGGGGTTTGAAAATATCTCTGGAAGCACCCACTGGGGTTTCCATCGTCGTTTCGAGGCGATCCCGAAGGGGTCGGTGGGCAGCACAGTCCACCAGCAGGTGAGGGAGGGTCTCCTTCTTTTTGCACCTGCCGCACTGAGCATCCACGCTCCCCCGTGTCCAGTGGTGAAGCTATGCTTTGCATGGAATTCCTCCATGCAACCAGCAACGCCAACTGCCGCCACTCGAGACCTTTACACACCCCATCGGGTCGTTTATTTTAATTATGAAATAAAACTACCACAAAACAAGGAGCGTCGTCCCCTGTGAATCGAAAAAAACAGAAACAAAACGGAGTTCACAGGGGAGGACTCGCCGACTCGCAGGACGGAGAAGGAATTGTCTGCAGCATTAAGGGGGTGGAAAGATCAACAAATACATAAATCTTCGGTGAACAGGATAGGACACACCGGGATTGCTGACTATGTTCCAAATTGTTCGTCCGATGTTGTTGTCCTCCCTGCTGACTCCTTTCAGATGAGGCCACCTGCTTGCTTTGTTCAGAAAGACCACAGCGATGCAGGTGGCCTCTTGCTCTCGCTGATGCAACTCCATCGAGTATCGAGCGGTGAGGATGCCGCGGATTCAACACAAAGCTGCAATCACGGAGGCAACTGATAGTCCGTCTGGGATGAAGAAGCAGAGCAGCAGATCATCAGGCGCATCTTTCGGATGGGGAAGAGCCGATGCCAGCCTCTTCCACAAAGGACGGATGACGCCGCAGATCATCAGCAGGTGGGGAGCGATTCGGTCTCCCCGCACTTCGCACACTCCGCACACACACACTCCCACTCGTCGAGTGGTGCATGCGTTCGTTGCAGGAAAGCCTTCAATGAACGAAAAGCACCACTTCGTGTTGCCACCGGAGAGGGAGGACAGAAAAATCTCAACATACAGGAGAAACACAGAGTTCTTCCGGAAGCGCACTTCAAGTGTTGACCCACAGGAGATGTCCTTTCGCTTGCAAATAGCCACGTCAGCCAGAATTTTCGTAAAGAATCCGTCTAGGAGTTCTTCCGCTTCAGCGATGTTGCCAGAGAAATCCCATCTAGCCGGTAGGCCACTGTCACAGATTTCCCATAGGTAAGACAGCTCTGCGACGGAAGATGTGGCAGAGGCACCGAGCTACTTGGTAGATTCATCGATGATTCATTGCAGGGGTATCCTTTCAGACAGCTGAACCAGAACGAGATCTTCAGGGCTGGTGCTACTGAGCCGAGCTCGCGAACACATTCCTGCCGCCGAGCATGCAAGTTCACAGGGAGGCAGAAGAGGGCAAGGCGCCACTGTTCGAGCACGCTGGGGGCCACTTCATCTCCTCCAAAGGTATCGCGAGCAGCTCGCCTCAGCGTGATAGTCTTTTTGGTGGGACACTCGGGGTCGCAGCGTCCGTGAGCTGACGAGTTGTCCACGCGCACGGAAGTTTCTTCCTGCCTCCGACGCCGCAGTGCATCCGTCGTCTTGCTGGAAAGTCGCTGTCCTTAGGCATCTGACTTCAGAAGCCGCGCCGTGACCGCCCTGAGATGCTGCACTCCGTGACGGGGTTCCGTTCGCAGCGAAGGGAGGCCACCAACATGGCAGCCGCCTCAACGAGGACGGTTGCGAGGTGGTGGCCTCATCTGCATGAGGAAGAAGCCGCCAGGGAGATAGCCAGCATTCAGCGCCAACTGCAAGAAGGAAAAGCTGCAACTAAAGAGCCCCTCCGTCCCTACCCTCTTTCCTTTTTCAGTTTGTTTATTGTCCCCTCCTTCTCTCTCCTTAGAAGCTGACCCGCGAGCTGGCAGTCGCCCCCAGCGAACTTCCTTTTTTTTTTGGCTTGTGATTTATTAAAGTAAATGTCTCGGCAGGACCGGGAGCGAAACCTCCAAGGAGGCAGTCGCCCAGCGACCCCGCTGGAGTCCCTTCCAGGGAAGGGAATAGCTTGCGTCGTCCCGCCGACCGCCGCTCGCTTCCCGCAGCCTCCTTCTTCCTTCCCGGCGTGCGAAGAGTCGCGTTGCGTTCCACTTGCCTCTCTGAAGCAGGAAGGCCGGTCCGGCCAGCAACTGACTCGCCGCCCCTTCTTCGCACTCCGGCGAGCGCGTCACCACAGCTGGTCCGCTTCCCTGCCAGCAAGTCGGCAGCCGAGGCTGCGACTGGCCACAGGATTAGCATGCTGGGGAGGTAGGTCCCGTCCGTCTGTATGCGCCACGCCGTAGCGCCGAGAGCCTTCCTGGAATCTTCAATGGCAGAGTGGTCCCATCTGGGACGAAGGCGACCTGGATGACTTGGGAATCGGGAACGTTACCGCTCGTCCACGAAAGACCAGCTGCTCCAGAGGGCATGGAGATGCCTCTCGCAACTTCACTCGCGGCGAGGGTAGCATCCCTCTTGGGTACCGGAGACGACCCCTCCCTTCCTTCCTTCCTTTTCCCACCTGTGCACTTCGGAGGAGAAGCATTCCTGGCCAAATTCCCGTTGCCTTCGTGCTCCCTCCAGCTGAGGCGGCTTGGGCTCCTTTCGCCTCTACCGCCCCCCGGTAGCGGTCCGGCACCGGGACGAAGGCCACCCGTCTTTCTGAGAGGTGGCTGCCTCGTTTGCAGGTGTCGCGGGCGGCCGCTGGATCTCTCGATGCGGCGGTGTGGATGACTTCAGGGACGAGCCTTCATCCCTCCTGGTCGCCGGGAGAGGTGGTGGTCACAGAACCCATTGCCAGATTCGCTGGTTGATGGCCCCGGCAGGAGAATATCAATTAGTAACCACTAATTCGATTTTTTTTTTTGGGGGGGGGGGAGGGGGGCAATAGAAATCATCCAATATGTGGTATGCGTCCTCAAAACTCGTGGACCTCATCGGTTGAACCAACGCGCTAAAGCCACGTGTGAGAATCCTCATTGCCGTCCAGAACGATTGAATTCTAAATTTAGTGCTGTCATATTCACAACCTAACAATCAACCTTAACAATTGATCTCAACAATTCGCGATTCTAACGAACTCATCCTCATTGTTGGGAACAAAATGGCCTCATTAAATACTTTTCTTGACTCATATGAGCAACGCAGAAAGCAAACACGTGAAACTTAACACACAGATATTGCAAAGAACAGAACTTACTAAACCCTTCAATAGGTTTTTTTTGGTTCGACTTTAATGCAAACGCCCTATTATAATTTGGACTGCTAATTGTTCATTATTCTTCAAAACATTTAGGGTCTTACATTTTCAAGGCACACTGTTCTAAAACATTCAAGATTTCATTACAAAGACTCTTTCAGAAATCAGTTATAAAAATACAATAACTAAGTAATGGTCAATTAAGACAGATGTGCATTGTGGAATAAAAGTAACGATTATTTTTTCTCAATTAAAATGTACATACATGTATATAATTTTCATAATTTATTCACTTTTTTTCTAATTTTAAATCATGCAAAATGAAAATTATATATGTGTATATAACAAAACGAATTCTTATATGTATGTATATATAATTTTGATTGTATACATCTATATAAAAATAATCAAATATATATATATGTATACATAGCAATTAGTTGTCATTAAATCATAAATACATACACTTATAATTTTTATTTTATGTACACAATAAAAACTGTATATACATCATTATTACAATTAATTTTTGTAATTCAGTTTATATATGCATGCATAATTTTCAATATGTGTATACAATCAAAATTACACGTACATATATATAAATATATATATATGTGTATGTATGTATAATTTTGATTATACATATGTATAATATATATATATAACTTCATCACTTTCGCTAACTTCATCTATATACACATATATGATTTTGATGATATATATACATAATCAAAATTATATGCGTATATATTGTGTATAATCAAAATATATACATATATAATTTTGATTATGTATATGTTACTAAGTTATGTGTAATTGTGATTGCGTATAATCGAAATTGTAAAAATAGAAAAGCATAAAAATCCTTAAAAGGAAGTCAATCGTCCACAAATGACCTCCCCTCTGCATTTGAACCATCCCTGTCAGTTTTTAGCGGACTCTGAGGCTGGCACCTCCTTTTGTGACGTCACACAAAAACATCACGAAGATGGGAGCCCTGTGGGGAGTCCTGGAAGAAGCGGGAGGGTGCCGCGTCCTTCCAGCCAAAGTGAATCCAGGACCTCCTCCATGTGACCTCTTCGAAGCGGTGTCCGCGGACCATCCTCGTCCCGCCGCGGCATCTGGACGGTCCCGGGACGCTCGCAGACCGAGGCGAAATGAGAGCTTCCTGGCAGTGGGGAGAGAGCGCTCTCGTCTCCCTGGCACCAGGCCTCTTCCATAAAGCCACACCGGCCGCTCCGATGCATTTTCCTTTGCTACCACTTGGTCACGTGGGAACCACTGTTTCGAAAAATCAACTCGCAAGCTGGGAGCGCGGGTGCCGGAAAAGGCGTTCGACGGGAATGGCCGCCGGCTCGCGGACCGGATTTCAGAGAGGGCAGTGAGGAGTGCGATGGAGAGGACATGAAAAGAATGGAAATGGATAGGAGTCAGCTGCTGTCCATTTCCATTCTTTGCATGTTGGAGGAAATGCTCGTCCCTTTCCCAGAGCTGGAGCTGGATGCGGCGGCATCCCCCCTGGCGACTTGCTGCTTGACTCACTGCACCCGGGACTCCAGCGCGAGGCGCGGTGGTGTCGATAGCGCGGACTCATCCTGTCTTGCCTTGAAGAAACGCTGCAACGAATCCCTAGCGCAGTTTTCCCGGTAGCCTGACCGCCGACGTCGGTCTCCACCAGATGTCCGCGAAGGCGCCGCAGCCCAATAAAAGGTGTTCGATCCCGCGATCCCGCAGAGAAACACGAAACACCTGTACCAGCAAGAAGCGACCAGCTCCAAGACGTCACGCCTTGGAGGTCCCTTTACACCAGAGAGCTCACCGACGGGAGTCACAGCGCTGAAGAAGACACAAGAAGCACGGGAAAACCATCAGAAACGGCGGCATCCACCACCACTGAAAGCGCTGACCCACCACCCGCTTCTTCAGATCTGCAGCACATTTGATCCAGATCCTGAAGATTCCACCCATCTCAAAATGGTGGATTGCAAGCGGATCGGAAGGGAGAATCGTTCACCGTCTTCTCGACCGGTCTGCTAACCCCCTTGATAGAACTGATGTTTATCCAGGTGCCCCCTAGCTGCCGGTAGTAGTACCCTTCCAGCACACCACCTCCGGAACGCTGGACGTGAGGCCGCACCGCTTCCTTTCCTCTCCGCTCCTCTTGACCCTCCGGCAGTTCCCTCGTGGCTTTGTCGCTGCCCACTCATCCCTGCGCTCCGACGAAGGATACCCTGCCTGTTGCGAGAGCGACTCCAGAGTAGGAATGCAGGGCCAGTCCCCGGTAGTCGCTCTACTTCTTCTGCTCTTCCTCTCCCACTGCCTCTGCCTGATACCCAGAGGGGCACGTGATCCCAGCACGGTGAGCACCCGGAAGCACACCTTCGCTCGAGGATGTGTCCTAAGTACTCTTTCCATCTTTCGCATCCTCTTACTCAAAGAGAGGCACGTGGCACGATGACATTCCCTTCTCTCCGGACGATGAGGTCTTGCCTCGCCTTAGACATCACCCCTGACAAGGAGTGACTAAAAAGTCTCTTGTTTGTCCCTCGCAAAGACTGATTGAAAACCACGAACTTTCTCAGCAGCAGAACCAGCGCCGCAGAACCGCCGCGGTTATGCTTAAAAGCATAGAGTCGAAAGAGCAAAGCGCGGTGATGCCGCCCCTCTTCCGAAGTTGTCTGCCAGTGACGAAAGGGTTGGAGCGCTTCCGGCGGCCGCCGAGTCGGGAAACGCTGCGGTACACGCGAGGCGGTTCGCCTCCGTTGGGAACGGAGCGCAGGGGAGCGAAAAGCGCCTCGAACGGCGTTTCGCCAACGGACGAGGCCGTCGACGGGCGCGCTTTCCATTCCACGCGGAGCCGCAGACCTGCGGGCTTGGCGGGGAAAGCGCCTTCGCCCAGTGGCTCACTCCGTGACTCTCGAAAGTGCGCTGTCTGCAGGAACCGCCGCCTCCTGCGGGGACGGCAGTCTCCGCGGGAGATTTGCCTTCCGGTCGCCAGCTCTTGGCCCGGACACTCATGGCAAAGTTCTTACTTGCAAATACACCGGAGGATCAGAATCGGAGGCGGTAACTTCCTCCGCCTCTGCAGGGCTTCTGGAGGTGCCCGCTTCACACAGGGCGGGAGGTGCCTTGGTAGAGGACTATTCTACGAATCCAGGAAGGCTCCGAAGGAAGGAGTCTGTTCCTCTTAGGCTTATGAGAGAACCCTCTCCTTGTTTCTCTCCGGAAAGACCCCTCGGTTTGTGGGGACCACTCTCGTTTCTTCTCCGAAGGGAATGCAGAAACGATCCGCTCCTGGAATTTTCCTTTCTCGGAGGGCACTTGCAAGGGAACCGCTCCTTGCTCTTCCTCTGAAGAGAACCCTGAAGAAGTGCTTCCTGAAGGGAGCAGCTCGCTTCCTAAAATACGGAGAGGTGACCGCCTGAAGCAAGTACCAATAACTCCATGGTAACGGGTCCATCTTCACAAACGCAAGGAAAGGCTAGTTGATGTCCTGGAAGGATCCCGTAGGATCGACTTCCAATCCCGACCGGCCAACGGGAGCACCCGTCTGCTTCTGCCAGTGCCTCATGCGAAGCCAGCCGAGGCCAGCCAGCGTCGTCTCGCGGGGGGAACTCGAACCAACGACTCACCCATTTCTCCCCTGGACGGAATTCGGACCCTCAGCGCTTGGTGACACGCGCGAAGACCGCAGCCGCACGGCCACCGACGTGGACCCTTGAGCCAGTGGCTCACGCGAGACGCAGTCGACCTTTTCAGCGGTTCGCCCAGGGCTGTTCGCCACCGCCGTTTCTACGGGGGACGTTCGCCGCTCACCCTCGAGGGGTCGCGAGCGCGCTGCGTCGGCGAGTGGACGTCCACCCCGCTCGACGCAGCGAGGTCTTCGGGGATGCCCTCCTAACATGTGGGAGGGAGGGGGCACCGTAGCAGCCACGGGCACGGAATTTTGCGCTGGGAGATGCGCATGCTGTGCCGAGCTCAAGGGGGTCGGACCGCCGACTTCCTCCAAGCGCGCCCTTGGCACCCCTCTGAGACCGGAAACCTGCTGTTCCCCTCTCACCCTGGAGCGGTGGACGCAGCTACCTCGAGCCCATTGTTTTTGCCCTCGAAGGGTCCGCGAGAGCCCAGCGCCACAGGCTCCGTCGTCGTCCACTCGGCGTTCGGCCCGCTCCCCTCCAGAGACACGCCGTCAGAGTTTCACCGCTCCTCCGAGGAGGAAGAAACCGCCGTCCCGGGCGAATTTCACGTGCCGGAAGCTGCCGCCGGGGAAAGTTCGGAAGGTGGCGAGAATTCCCTACTGCTTCCGGGAAGCCGGGCGAGGAGGGCAGAGCTTGATCGATGATTGAAAAATGCCATGTCCTTAAGTGGAGTTTATCCAGACAGGATAACGCGCATGATTTATAAAATTGCAATTCATTCGAAGATCATTTATTGATTACTCGCCATGATTTATGGTTTCGCTTCATGAGCTGCCTGGAGCACAGCGCGCGCCGCCCAGCCTCTCCGCAACGGAGGGAGCGACAAAGAAAAACAGATAAAGAAAGAAATTCGACGCCGCTGCACAGCTACCGTGCCATTCGAGGCGAAAATCCCCTACTCTTTTTCTTCTCTTTATCTTTTCTTTTTTCTCCTTTTTCCTTTTTTTTTTCGTCCTGGTCTCGAGGTGCGGCGAAATAATTAGACGTCTGGGTAATCTCGTTGCGACCTTGGCGACAATCCATCACTGCCTTTTCGACTTACCCCATGCCGAAGTCAGTTAATGGGCTCAACGCATGGAACTACTGAGCTGAGCGGCGGTGGGGGAGCCGGGTTTTTTCTTTTTTCTTTTTTTCAACGCAAAACACTTCACCAGCAGCAGCGGGCGATTCTGATGTTTCCAATGGGACAGCAAAGGACAGGAACCGGTCGGGAACGACGGCAAAGGAGAACCAGAGCGGAAGCATTGAAGGTCGTCGTATCTCTCTATCTTCAGAATCCCGAATCCTAGCTCGCGGAAGATGAAGATCCCAAGATTCCTACGATTTCGTTGGCAGCGGCAAACGGCAGTCAGACTACAATTTCTGATTGGCCGCCTACGTGGCGACCTACCCGTTTCCCATGGCATCGTTCGTTTCACGGACCAGGGAATGATTCACACCTGTTCTGAGTTCTTCGTCCACTGCTGACTGGGAATGAGGGCAATAGGCAGAGGAAGACGTGAAGGCGTTCGTCTTCCTTCTTCGATTTTTCTTTTTTGGTCCGCCAAGTGCTCGAGAACCGTTCGCCTAGTGACACTTTGGCTCTATCCACGCCACTTGAAGGTAAGTATGCAAAATCTAAATTGTCCACGTAAAGAGGCACGAATCCAAGGTGTTCATGCTCGGAGACACGGATCCAGAGTGTCCAAGTTTGTGGGCACACGTGGGCAGTCTTCAGGTGTGCTGGCACCCGTTTCAAGATGCCTTCGCTTTGTCTTTAGGGGAGAGCTCCTCCATTCCTCGCCTCCCAACTCCAGGGTTTCGGCGTCTTCACTCTATGATGAACGACCCATCTGCGTCCCTGACCCTTTTATCACCATCCCTCCTACATCTCTCGTCCTCTCCAGCCTCGCAGCTCCTCCGAGATCCGGCTGATGTCATCGGCCATCCCCGACGAAGAAACAAAAAACAAACGGAGGTCCCGAAATCATTAGACGAGCGAGGAGAAGTTTCAGATCGATTGTGAGGGTCAGCAAGGTGCAACGTTTTGATTTTTTTCGAATCGGATGGACGGACCAGCTGCCAGGGGCATCCCAAAAGATCTCCGGAGAGTGCCGTGGCCGTGCATATCCGAGTTGGACTGACCGATCCTCAGTTGTTGCGTATGGCGGGACAGACTTTTGCGGCGACCCCCATCGTGAGCGGACACGCACGGTGCTGGAAGGAGGGGAAAACAGCCGGCAACCCCCGCAGACGGGAATCTGGGAGGTCCGCGCAGAAAGCCAACGGAGCTCGAGACTTCAGGCTACGAAGGAGACGGGCGTCTCCTTGGTGCATCCGGCAGGCGCGAACTCCCCCACGGGAGATACTGCTCTGCATCGTGGCGCGCGGTGAGCTTTCTTCTCCGAAGTTTGCGCCTTTTGATGCAGAGTAGCGCGGCGATTGTGGCTGAGCGACCGGCACTCTGATCAGCCACGCGCCTCTGCACCCGCCGGCGGAGGCGACCTCATCTGCGCCAGTGAGGGACCATCTGCGCAGGCTGGGGTTTCGTGCGTGCCGCTAGTGCCCTGGGCTCCTGCGCATCCGACGCGTTGCTAGGAAGCGGAAATGGGGAGAGGCAGCGAGAGCAGAGAATTCATCTCACCTTCCACGTCCGAGATGGAGAGGGACTCAGAGACGCACCAGGTCGACCCGTTGTCGACACACGGTTCCCTGCCGGAGGGCATGGGGTCGCGGGCCTTCCTCTGTGTGCGGCCTCGCGAGGCTGCGGCTCAGCCACCGGAGCATCCCGGAAGCGCGGGCGCAACAGGGAGCTCCTTCCCACTTTGCCCCTCGGCGCCACCCCCTCGCAGCGCTCAGGCGGCGGGGAGGTAGGGCGGCACGAAAACGAAGGGCGCAACCCGCAATGTTGGCATCTCGGAGATCCCTCCGGGAACTTCTGGGAACTCTCTACCCCGCCGGCCCCGCGTGGGAATTCCTGCAAAAATGGCTCACCGCCTTCGAAAAAACCCCACCGTCTCCAGATGCTCGGGGGGCTCTCGTGGCATTTCCTCGGAGGTCAGATTGCGCTTCTTTGGGAAGTCATCTGCCATTTTCTCAAGAGGTCAAATGGAACTTCTTCGGCAGGCTTCAGTTCAGCCGGCATTTCCTGGGATCGTGAATTAACGTTTTCTTGGCACATCAAATGGCGTTTCTTCGGAAGATCAGCTGATGCTTCCTCAGGCGGTAAACTGGCTTCCTCTCTAAATGCAAACTGGCCTTTCATCTGCTAGTTAAATGACATTTACTCTGTCAAATGACTTTGCTCTAGTAGATGAAGTGGTACTTCCTCGGATGATCATGTGGCATTTCCCTGGGAGGTCATGTGATGTTTCCTCAGGATGCCAAGTGGCATTTCTTTTGCTAGTCAACTGTTTTTTTTTTTCGGATTGTCAAATAGCATTTCCTCTGAAGGTGAAGGAGAATTTTTTTGGCAGGTCAAGTGTGTTTTTAGGTGGTCAATTCGCGTTTTCTCTGGAAGTCGAGAAGCATTTATTCGAACTGGCGCTTTCTCGAAAGGTCAAGTGATGTTTCCTCCGGAGTTCGTTCCATGGTCGAAGGGCGTGAGGCAGATGTGTCCCTGTAATTGGAGGAAGCAGTGGCCTCAGCAACCTGACTTCTGTGAAAATGGCGCTTGCAAAGGAGTCACACTGAGGACAGAGGAGATCACCTGACCTGAGACGGGAAAAGAGGAGGGAGACGCATGCTCAGGAATCGTTTGCTTCCTGGTTTCTCCGGGGGCGCTTTGTGCACGTAAGCAGCAACCAGGAGAGTGCGGGACCTCGCCCTCCGTGGCGTCCAGGTCAGCGGAAGGCCGAGGTGCTATCTGGCGTGCATGCGGGGTCGACGGAGAGGCAGGAGTAGCAGGGGGACCAACCTCCCAAAAAAAAGAGTTCGTGGGAGCGAGATGGGACCATCGGTAGGCTCCCACATCGCTCTGGAGAGACCAAAGGCTGTCGCTTGGCAGGGGTGGTCGTTCACTTCCTCGTAACTAACAAGTTGCCAGGGCAGCAGGAGGTTGTTGCTCGAGGCTGCGCTGTCTGATATCGGTCCCCCTCCACCGTGACTTCCCAGAGAAGGCACGGGTAGTCTCCCCGGGCGGGGACGATCCCGCCTCTCTTACGCGCGGAGCGGCTCGGAAAACGATCTCGGGAAGGGCTAGGCCGCTGAGTGCTGCCATCTGTTAGGCGGACACCGAAGCGCTCGCACAGAGGGTGGGTACGGTCTGGAAGCGCGTCAGTTGTCGCCCACCGGTCCTCTACCCCCGATTCTTGGACATGGGTAGCGAGAGACCTCCGCATGCTTTCCCAGGAAGGGAAGGCTATCCGAAAGAGTCCAAATCACCGCCGGTCTTCCGCCTCTCGCAGGTGACTGCTCGTGACCGTGCGCAGCGGGCGCCCGTGCGTGTCCTCTGTTTCACTGGCCCCACCCAGCACCGGACTTATAGTTTCATCCCGGCAGACGCCAGGACGGTGAGCCCACCGGGAGTACTCTGCTGGCTCCAATCCACCTTCAGGAGCCCTCCAGCTTCCGGCTGCGCACCCCTCGATTGAGACGAAGCCAGCAACGAGATTTTCATGGCTCGCTCGAGCAAGGAGGGAAAACCTGGAATTCACAGGAAGAAAGGACCCGCGGGCACGTTTCGTTCCCGTGTGCATGCACCCCAGCTGAGGGAGATGATTGGACCAATTAGGACGCGGGCGGCGGAAGTCATTCCCAGTCGCCGAATGGGTCCCCGAACTAGCTGGCCCACATTTTCTTTTCCTGGAAGCCTCTCGCCCAGCATCCCAGCTTCCTCTTCATCGATCACAATTTCTACGGGAGGTTTTCCCGAATTCCAGCTCCGAAGGGGATTCGATGAACGCGAGCTGCACGCGCCTTCTTTCTTTCACCCCTGTCTTCCCTTCCTCGTCCTCCTTTGATGAGGATCGCACACTTTCTACGGCCTCCAAGGCAGGGTCTAGTCGACTGCAGAGACCGCTGCTGTCATCAGGAAGGACGCCAGGGGCATTAACCTTGTCACAGATAAGCGTAGAAGCCAGCAGTGCAGCTCCCAGAACGGAAGCAAAAAGAAGATCATTTGAGGGATCCTCGGACACCAAGGTCGTGAGGCCGGCACCCATGCTGGAGGACAACGCCCACACACCCTTCTTAGAAGGGTCCTCGCGTAGAGGGGGCCTTCAAGCATCTCCGGGTAGCCCCCGAGATGCACCCTGCTAATTCCCCACCGTCGTCCTTCCCGATGGATTCGAATGCCTCAGGTGAATAGCCAAAGGAAGTTTACTCCGCCCGCTTCCCCTGTCCTTCCCAGGGTGGAAGCAAGGGGACAGTAATGAATGAAGGGAAAAAGATGGGGACATGGGGAATGAGGACAGAGGATCTCTGGCATGGGAAGCTCAGGGACGCTCAGGAACGGCGCAGAATGCCGACGACTGTCGTCTTGACTTCTTTCAGGTGAGACCATGAGACCACTTTGCAGCCGTCCTCATGTGGGCGACTGTCATGAAGGCGACCTCCTTTGGCTGCGTCCGAAACTCCAGCGAATGGCGGACTGTGACGATGACACGCGGATGCGCAAACATGCCGTCAAAGTCATGGCGCTTGTAGTGATTCCTCGCGAAGAGTCGCCTCATCGAGTCCATGGCGGTATCCTCAGGATGCAAGAGTTGTGAGGTCAGTCTCTGCCAAAGTTCCTGGAGGGAGCCGCAGTCAGTCCAGCAGCAGGTGCGGGAACGATCCAATCGTCCCGTACCTAAAGCAGTTCGAGGACGCAACTCTTCCGGAAATAGGTACCTGCTCTGGGTGCCCTGGAGACCCCAGTGCAGGAGGAACGCCACCTCGTGCTCCCACTTCAAGGAGAACATCGAGGTGTACCAATACAGAGGAGGGTCCACTGGCTCTTTGGAGGGCACACACTCGACAGTCCCGTACCACCAAAGGAGTTCTTTCGACCGAGAACGCGTGAGAGTGGAGGCGTCCATCAGTTTGCTCGTCTTCCAGCCTCCTGGGACTTTGAGTCTGATCGCACCTAGCAACGGTACGGAGGAATCTCCACTTCATCGGTTGGCGACTGCTACTGCTTGCCCTCAGGGCAAACGTCGCTGTGACAATGGTGTAACGGCTATCCGGGACCACTTTGTCCTGTCCTGCGAGACGTCACCAAGAGGGTCGCAGAGGAAGAAGAACCTCCTGGAGGGACTTCCGGAGTGGTCGCCCAGTTCACAGCCTCCCTTCGTTGCTCCAGCAAATGGGTGCGGTGCGCGAATGCGGCAAACATGTGATCGAGGTGAAGACGTCCATCGTGACTCCTCTCTTGCAAAGAACCTCCTCAGTCAGTCCATGGCGCTTCCTTCGGGGTGCAGGAGCTCCGTGGCCAATCTGTGCCAAAGTTGAACGATCCGATCGCCCGGCCCCTGAAGCAGTTTGGGAACGCAGCTCTCCAGGGAACGAGGTTCCATCGACGGTCTCACTGAGTGCAGAAATATAAACATTTCCTGTTCCCATTTCAAGGAGAACACGAAAGTGTTCGAGCGCAGGAGAAGGGCAGCGACTCCTTTGGAGGAGTGTGCACTTAACAGCTCGCTCTACAGAAGCGGTCCCTTAGCCCGGAAAGGATGGATGGCAGTGTTCACCAGCTTGTCCTCCTTCCAGCCGCCTGGAAGTTAGTTCTCTCCTGGTAGCAGTGCGGAAGAACCTCCACTTCGTCGGTTGGCGACTGCCGCTGCTTGTCCTGAAGGCAAGAGGCGCTGCGGCAAGCGACGCGGCGGTTACTCTGGCATAGTTCGATAATTCCTGCAGAGCATCTCCTCGCGGAAGATTGTGGGAGCGAAAGCAGGGGACGAAGAACTGCTGGGTTGCTTCCAAAGGGTCAGATCACATTCTACGGAAGTCTCCTGCCGCCTGAATCAATCGAGTCCTTTAGGAAGGACGGCGGTAAGGGATCAGCAGGGCACATCTCGGCGGCTACCTGGTGACGCTTGAGGGTCGGTGGCCCCTTCCAAGCCCCCGCCTGGGCGTTGCTCTCCAGCAGGGGTGCAGATTGCACCCGCAACAGGTGGCGCGGATGTCAGCGCGCAACATGAATGTTGGCGGGAATTCTTTACGGCTTCCGCCATCTTGTTATCTTGCTGTGGGCTGGTCTTCTTGGCCGGCGTCGGACATGGGAACGCACCTTCTTCTTCTCCTTGCCTTGCTGTTCTTTCGCACGCTCCGGGCGCAAAGCTTGCGAGCAGTTTCTGGATCCACGAGGAACGCGCGCACTGAGGAACGGCAGCGTCCCGTCCGTGCTCCCGGAGTGCTTCAGGGGCTACAGCAGGGACGCCCCAGCGGCGCTCTCACTGAGTCTGGTGTGCTGCTCCGTCGGTGGAGCCGCTTCTCTCTGCCGTGCTGCTTCTTCGCGCGCTGTCGCCAAGTCGACCCGAGGACACCAGATCCGGCGGTCGCCAAGGGCTGGGTTCGTTTGGGGCAAGCGTTTTTCCTCACACACCAGAAGAGGAAGCACTTGACCACATGAGAAATCACCGTTGCTGTGCCTTTGCCAAGTGGACCACGTGGTTTTCTCCCGTTTTTCGCAGTTCAAGAATCCTCGGGGCGATGGTGATCCATCCGTCCCCTGGAACTCCTGAATCGCGCCTGTTTCGCGTAGGCACGCGGGCGCGGTCATGCCCGACTCATTTCCCTCACCCCACCAACTACACCTTTGCTAAGAATTCGCGGAGATAGCCGATTGCTGGTCAAGGAGCCCTCCCTTCGAACTTCTTTTTCCTTTGTCTAGGAACTTTGTTTCCAGGTAGTTTGTTCTCTTTTGGGGATGAACGCCCCGGAGCACCTGGGTGGAAAGCACTGCCGCACTCAGGTTTGTGAATCGAGGGATTCCCTCGGATCTCCCAAAGAACGTTCTGGGTGTGAAGGCTTCCCACCCGATTAGCAAGGCGGAACAGAGAGATGAGGAGTCCTTTTAAGAGGAAGGCAGAACTCAGACCTCAGAGATCGCCACCTCTTATTTCCTCTTCGCAAGCTTGAATTCGAGATTCAAGATGACCCCACGACGAGCGTGTTCCTCTGATGAGAAACGTGTTTGGAACGCAAATTAAGTGGGGGTGATCCGCCACCTTTCTTCTCTGTTGCTAACATGCTCCAACAGCCGCCCAAGGCTACAAGAAAGGCCGTGAGGTGCCCGGCAGGAGCAAAAGGACCGGAAACATCCGAGCCCGGTGCTGACACAGGAAGCGCGCCCTACGTTGCTCTCCCGAAACACAAAGTGGGTCGGAAATCCCGTCTATTTTGAGTTGGTGCTAAGAGTGCGAGCAAAGAGCATACAGAGAGACTCTGGCAACCCTGCCGAGCTCGTGTCCCGGCACCTGCCGTGTCGACCTATGCAGACGATCTTCTGCTGCTGCTCCTGCTCTCGAGGAGTTCTTGGAGTTGCTCAGCCGCAGGACAGGCCTCGAAGTGAATAAGACGAAGTCGTCCATCCTACCAGTTGGTACGGGACGGCCGGACTTGATTCGTTTGGAGACCCCCCACGGGCGGGTACTTTAAGTACCTTGGCGTTCAGTTAGGGGACTTCTGAGTAGCAGAAGTTCGGTCCGACCGTCTCCGAAAGGTGGAGTTGGCAATTGTCTTATTCCGTGACGGCAAGTTTTACTTGCAGGAACGGGACGCGATGTGGAACTCTTTCTCGACCCTCCCCCTCTCCCGCCTTCTACTTTTTGTTTTTCCCGCCTACCCCAAATAAAAACTAGGACAAAGGGACTCCTAAGAAAAGCCCTCTGGGGTACACGGAGGTCCGGCGTCTGACTTAGAGACTTGTGCGCTCCACGCAGGGACGGTTAGTCCACCGTCCTAGGTCTCCTGACGCTGGAGCGCATGGAACGACAGCTCCGATTTAGCAAACTCTCCCTTGCAGCGAGATTATGGACGACTCCATGGTGCATTCCCTCACGCCTCCTTGCCAGTAGAGCAATCGGCTGCAATAGATTCACATCGATCCCTGTGGCTAACGACCGCAGTCTGAACCGTTGTGGTTTTCGGCTGCGTGACGTGGTTGCCCTGGTAAGGGAGAATATGTGAATCTCCTACCACCCCGCGAACTTCATTACCTGGCTTCAGGAGTCAGTTTCTGCGTGGGCTAAGATCAACGCCTCCCGCGACTCGGACTACTCATGTCTCCGTAGAGGCAGGTACGCTGGACAGCCCCTGCAGGAGATCGTTTCCAACCCACGGAAACTTCTGTGGGCTTCATTTACTCCCCTTGCCCCAGTGCTGCCCTCACTAAACAACGATAGGGGCAGCCAGGAAGAGGCATCGTGGGAAGTGTGCTGCCTCATCGGAGGCAGGGAAATACTGTTAAAGGCGTGGACAACTCAGGAGCTAGCGGACGCTGCAACCCCGAGTGTCCCGCCTAAAGGACTTGTGCGCTGGGGCGAGCTGCTCGGCATACCTCCGTAGGAGGTGAAATGACCCCCAGAGCTATGGGACAATAGCACCCTCCCCTTGGATTGGCAGGAGACGACGCTGCTCGTGTTGCATTGGGAACTCCTTTGCAGAGCACACCTCTCTCACTGGACACTCTGAAGTGCGGATGCCCGTTGTGCAGGCTGCGGGCAAAGGGAAATCTTCCCGGACCTGCTAATCTCGTGTGTGACCCTCCGCCCCATATAGAATCGACTGTCGTCGATCCTGAACATTCCGGTTGGAGACCCGAGAAACATTTTCCGTCGCCTCTTAATGCGGGACGCCCTGCCAGCAGCCGCGTGTGTTGGAGTTTGCTGCATACGCGGCATCCTGGCCAAGTGGTCTGCATTGATGCGAGGCCACGGGGAATGGCGTCCACTGGGCGGCCATCTGGATGGAGAAGCCTTCCCAATGGCGTCGACTACGAACTTTAAGATCAACACTTGTCCGCATCCAAAACGGGACGCAGTGGACCACCCGCAGTGAGCAGTGATCCCTTCCCTCCCCTGTTGTTGTTTTTTTGTGTTTTCCCCATCCCCTTCGTCAGCGGTGAGCACCTCACCTACCTTCGTGCCGGTAAAGACAAGTGCTGCAAGACAGGCAGAAATACGTGTTCTGACTGAATGAACCTCAAGAATGAACCTCAAAATTATATTTTGTTAAAAATTTAATAATAAATGCCTCGGCATAATTGAATGAAAAACTTAATAGCTACTAACTAATAGAGTCCCTAGCAGTTAGAATGGAGACGAGTCCGAAATCCTTTCGCCGAACGTTATTTACCGCTTTTGCCTATTCTGTGTCGGTCGCCTCCGACCATGAGCCATGACTGCTTCGGGTTCTCCCGACGAAAACCTTGGGACAGGATCCATCTTTAGACGGTTGTACGTCGAAGCTTACGGTAGTCTTCCTTGCTGCTGGAACACTCGAAGACGTAGTGAAGGGATGCGCCAGGACAGCGACATCCTAGTGGTACCCAAGGCACCTCGGTTGCCAAGCGGTGCTTTGGCACTTCGCCAGTCCGCCTCGGGCTACACTAAGCTCGTGGTCACAGCATAGAAACTGCCATCTCACATGTACCTAACACTGCAGCAGCTGAGACGGGAGGATAATTTCCTGCTGAATTCCTTTCGCCTCCCGCATCACTTTGAAGTTTGATTTCATTTTCAATTTTTGTTTTTTTTTTTTGGATCACATACAAAAGGGGACGCAAGCAAATGAAATCAGGAAGCTTCCAGCATCTTCTCCACCCGTCTTGGTCTACCGTCATCCTCGTGCGGTATTCCGCTCTGCCTGCTCCTTGCAAATAAATACAACCCGCCGCCTTATAGTTCACAAAGTTCACCACAAGCACACCGAAGATTCGAAAGAGTGCCGAAGAAAAAAAGAGCTGCTCGTCTGGATCGCGCAAAACTCCAAACGCAGAGCACTCCTGCATGACGAGACGGGAAAATGGATGCAGCCCTTGTGAGACGCTGCGAGGCAGCTCCATGACGACGAGGGATGCAGATCTTCATTTCGCAGGAAAGTGTCCGTCCAACTGTTTCCACAAGAACGCGTGATCGAACGCGTTTGCGTTCCGTTCCATTCAAATGTGCGCTCGCAGAGTAGCTCAAGAAGGTACTCTTTTGTACAAAGAGAAACTATGAATTGCTAGAATGGATTAAATACCAGCAAAACTCTAAAAGGTTTTTTTTTAGAAAAAAAAAACTTTATATTAGAAAATAAGTAGACAACTTTAATTTTTCATTTTCGTTTTAAAGTGACGGAAAATTGCTGTTGTACTCTTGCAGCGTACGTTTCATGAATACTATTGTGCAAGGGTCATACAACAGGGATTCATGGTCTCCCTCGCATCATGCGGAAACCTACTGGATTTGTAAGAGCATCCCAAAACATGGCTTCTTGGTTGCATTGACCATCTTCCATTTTCTAGCAGATGAAGCGAGTGCCCTGAGAGAACCGGAAACGCCTGCTTTGCCGCTTCATCCGTCGATACCGAACCTTTGTCAAGTTCTTTACGTAAAGAATTTTTCTTCTTGTTTTCCTCCTCTTGCAGGTGGCATTTCGATGGGATTTCATCTCAGGATGGCAAAAATTCCTTTCTGGTTTCCTCACTCTTTACAAAACACTTTCTCTAAATTAGGCACGAGCCCGTGGCACAACCACGACTTGCTTTCCGCGTCTCCAAGGGGAGTAAAGAGTCCTCAGGAGGCCATTTCAAGTTGCCAGAAAGTAGTAGTAACAGTATAAATCGCTTTTTTTGATGCTCGAATTGCGTCTGTGTTGCACAGAAAAACGAACGGGGGAAACACACAGATCAGTAAAATAGAAGCGTCTCCCATTTATTTCGAGCAGTGGCATTTTCGAGCACGCGATTACGAAAAGCAAGCACGAATGCACACTGCTCCAGGAGAAGACGTTTGAGAACAGTTGCTTTTGTCTTTGCTCTCACGCTGAACCCTCAACAAAATTATACACTAGTCTGCAAGTCAAACCCTTTCCCAACGATCCACTTGTCAGAGGCTGCAATCTCTGTTGGTGGTGTATTTTTTTCTATTTTTCTGGCTGTGATGTTGGGTAGTGCCGATGTTCATGTCTGATGAAGAGAGTCTCATTAGCGCTTGCGCAGACCAGAACATAATCTGCTTGTTTACCCTTCCCTGTTCTGCATCCCCGAGCTCGTTTCGTAGTGCACTAAAATGATTGCCAATACTGCCAGATCTTCAGGACTCTGATCGTGCGGTAAATCAGCTGGAAATCGGATCTCAGCGCCCTGCTATCGAATGCATTTCAAAGGATACACAAAGAGGACTTTTACGATTTTCTTCTAACGTGGCCCCAAGAGATTTATCATCAAGATCAGCTAACGATGGCGAGCGGTCCTTTTTTTTATAACCTAAAATTTAGTTTACCATCGTTGAAAGTTTTTATTTCAAGTTGGAAATCTCCTAACTAGCGTAATGTTAGTCCTCTGTGAAGTGCCAGCGGCGGGATTCGAACATCTGAAGTTTCCTTGGAAGATCAGAACCGAGGATGATTTGGTCAAACGCCTTGGTCAAACTCAAACCTCGTATGCATTTGGGGAAGGTTAAGGGTTAATTTGATTATCAGAATTCAATAAATTAAATTGACACTGCTTTTTCCAGGTCAGCATTTTTGATTTCTCGTTTCCATGGATTGTGATGAAGGTTTTGAGGAAAACGGGCTCCGCTGGGTTACCGAGCATGCAGGCGGAACTTTCGACCTTCTGTTGGCAATGTAAGTCATTCTCAGCCTCCTCAGTCACTGATGCATGTCTAGAATCTGGTAATCTGATCTCTTGGAGGTTATTCTGACAACGATGGAACATAAATCGCGAAAGATACGGTCGGTCAGTGTTATAACGCGGCGTATATTTGGATTATGCGATCTTTCTTAGTGACTCCAGCAATGATGAACGCTTCCTAGATTCTATTTTCAGTCATTCTATAATTTGAATGGATAAAAATAGCCTGGGAGAGAACTGATTGTCAAATAATTGTCAAATAAGCTGTTAAAGGAATGGTCGCATAAGAAGCGTGCACTCGAGAAACAAAACCTACACAAGCCACTTCACAGGAAGATTCCGTAGAAGAGAATACGGAAAGTTCCTTCTAGGTTGATCCCGTTTTACTCTCTAAATAGGAACTCGAGTGCGAAGCTACTAAAAGTCTGCAAATCCATGGGAGTTTCATTGAACTGTGAAGTAACGCATCAGCTATCTGAGTCAAGAGAAGCTTGATTGAGTTTGGGGAAAGAAGCAGAAGATTCATCGTTTTCTTTCAGAGAGAAAAAAAAAGCTTCGAAAGAACGGACAAACAAGCGTCACCAGATAATTCAAATCGAAAATCCTTATTCCACCAAGGAGAAGATTGTACTCACGAGCCACTCACCCTAATAGGCGACACTAATGGAGAACGTTGAGATTGTCCGCAGATTCTGTTCATCGCAGACGTGTAATGGAAGAATTCTATTCCTCTGAATCCTTAATTTTTTACTGTGTTGATATGAAACCGGTGCTTTAATCAGTAGCTGAATGATTTTCGAATTTTGCCGTGTGGACTTAGAATTGAACCTGATGGGAAACAAAAACACCTAAAATAAGAACAGAGGTTGATATTCAGCCGTTGTTTTCCTTAGCTGCTTAGCAAAGGCACAAAGGACAAATGCAATGCACTACGTCATTTCAAAGGCTGGCTGTGAGCATAAGAGCAGCCTTTTGAGACCTCTTTCTGTCCTATGTGATTCTCCTTCAATCTCGATGCTCACATTGCTGATGAAGTGTTTTGAGTGTTTCTGTCACGTGATCGTCCAGGCCTGAAGTTCTAAATAAATGGTAAAACAGCCTTATCTTTTGAGAATTAGTGCTCGGATTTTCACATTCAAGTGATGAGCTTTCAAGTTGTTTAGATTATTCATCGCATTTCTAATTCTACGAGTACTTTAATATCTATACCTTTTTGTTTATACTCTCTCTTGTGGATCATGCTTTCGTTTATACATCTGCTCACTCATTTATTAGTGTCTTTATCAAATGCCGCAAGCTTCCTGGATCTTTTTTCCACTTGAGGGTTCACAATGAGCACTTGTTAGTCTTTGACACAAACCAACTTGCACTCATACAACAAAGACACCTAGTGCAAGCATGGTTCACCTCTTACAGATGAGCCACATGATCATACATTAGCAGAGATGCTGATACTTTTCTTTTTACCTCGATTTTTGTTTGTCTGGAAACTGCCGCTCCCAAAATTAGTTTCTACCGCTGCCCAAATCCAGGCGCAGACTCCCTGTTTATGGTGTCCCTTGTTTCGAGAATTCCTTGCTTCGCCCACTTCTCGCTACTTACACATTGCTGGACCACACCACACAACAAATGTGATGACTCGTTTTTGTTGCAAGACCGCTCTACTGGCAACGCTCTTAGCTGCCGTCTCTTAAACAGGGTTCACATTCTAGACTAACGCTCAAGGATCACTTGAAAAGTTTTTGAAGCCCTGGCTTCGCACCCATGGGTACCGAATATGAAATCAATTTGGTGTTGCATCCAGGTAAGCGAACGGCCTTCTAGCCGAAATGACCTCAACCTATTCTCGAACTTTAAATGGGTGAAAAGTCCGGCTTGTTTGAACTTTGAAACTGAGACTATCGGATTTACGAGCGCCCACTGGGCCCACTTTGGTAAGCAGAACTGGCTCTGTGGGGTGAACCAACGTTAGGTTACGGCGAACAGCCTTTGGGCATGGTTCAACCGATCCCAAGTACCCGGAAAAGTCAAGCTCTTTTTCTTCATTTCGAAGAGTAGAGGGGCATACAAATAATTCAACCACAATTCAAATTCAACATACAATAATTCTTCTGTTTCCCTCGAAAAGTAATGTCTAGGTTTTGACACGATTGTGGTTTCGTGTTTTCTGGAACATGGCTATCTGACGTGCTGGTCGATTTCAAACTTTCTTCATCGAGGAATGTGTTCCTCTACCTTTTCCGCCAATGTCTTTTAATATTCTTATTCTCGTGCCTCAGAAAAATCAGTCTGCCCTTTGTTTCTTTTTCTTCGGGAATCGATCAACTCCGATGCACTCTTCATACTCTTCATTGTTTTTGTGCCAGCTTCCTCTGACCTTTGGCTTCACCGAAGTTCACGTTTTGCATTTTTTCCAATTAAGCTAAAAAGAAGCTGTTTCACTTCTTCGCGTTCACCATTAGCCCATGACGTTCCACTTCCTTTGCTGTTTCAGGAAGAGATTAGGCGATTTATGATTTGAAAGGTTATTCAGAACTATCAAATTCGAACAAACGCATGTGTTGCAATCGCAACCGGGTTTCCGTGATCTAAGAATGATTGCATTGCAGAAATTCTTAAGGGTTACATCTAAGTAATCACAGAACTACCGAAAGACTGTTGCAGCGATTATTCTAATGCTCGCTGCGATCTGATATTCTGCTTTTAGCAGTTATCACGTTTTTGCTGTGTGATCCATCAGTGTTATAACGAATCCTGGCATCGTAATCCGAGAACGCTACCTGAAAAGAATAACGTGACTTGAAATTACGAATGATTCGAATAAATAAAAGGTTTCTTTTTTTTTTTTTATCTCGAGCTCCGACTTGCCTGAGCTTGACTGTACCTGAACTTCTGCTTCCTTTGATAAATCATGCGACGGAAACCGAAACAAAGAATTTCGTTTGGAGATAATGGAAATCTGCAACGGTCACGTTTGGGTTCTCAGGATGTTTCCATCTTGTGGGGCACGGGCCATCCATAGCAAACAGCGAGACCGGTTGTTAGGCATGGGTTTTCCAGGAAAAGAAACAGCTGCGCCTGTAGCCGGGAACACGGAACACCACGAAAGTCGGAAGAAGTGGTTACCACACTGAAGTTTGCCTGCAGATGGGAGCCGCCCGGGTAAACAGCAGCAGTGTATTCGTGGCACGTGAGTACTTACCGGTCATGGCCCCCTTTGTTTATTCACCAAGAGGACTTGGCTCTTCTCTTTGGACTCCCGTATCAGTTTAAGAAAACAAACAGTACCTGATTCCTGGAATATATGACAAACGCAGCGCGTATGGGGACGCATTTGTTCCACAGGAATTTTTGAAGCATACTTTCAAGCTGGAGCATCTGTCCCATGTTTTCGCAACTTTCCCCAGTAAGAATCCATGTATCATTTCATTCAGCTTAAGAATACCATCTCCCGATGCCCGGAATGCCTTCCGTGTTGACCGACCTCAACATGACGTCGTAATGCGAATTTCAAGTTCCTGTTTAATAATTTCTCTGGGTCCATGGTTCTCCATTTACAGTCAGCATGCTTTTCTGTTGGAAGTACATTTCCCTTCCTCGAAATTCAGATATTTCCTATTCGCCTTTTCCAGAAAAAGGGAAATGTTTTCCGTTGTTTTCTTCTTCTGATGGGTGCCTCCTCGCCTTCAAATGTTGACGGTCCATCACTCGGAATTTCAATGGGTTTGCTCTTCCTTTCTCATGCTATGGAATTGTTGTTCATTTTCTTCTCGTGGTAACTTATTCTTCACGAGCTCCTAAATTATCAAATTCAAATTTTCAAAATACCTAAGGCTAAGATCAAATATTCGGAGCAAAAAGAAAAAATTTTTTCATTTTTCCCGACAAAATCTCAGAACCTATTTCCACGACAACTATCTCTGTTGTAATGTGTGTTCTGCTTCAATCTTGCTGCAAGCGATGACAACCCTTTCTAGCAAAAGGAACTTTACTAAAAACTAGATTCTTGCTGAGTTCCTAAATTCAGATTTTCAAGTCAAAATCTTTCATGGGCAAATGTGTATTTCAAAGCATTTAAAGATCAGCATCAATGATGCAACCAAAAAGAATGACCGCCTTTCAAAAACGGCAAATTTTCTTTGCGCCATCATTTAGTATTGACACCAGTAATTATTGGATAATGATTCGTGATTAACTCCATAACTATTTAGCAGGCCAGCATAGGCACTTTGGTGCTCAACAAAGACACACAGATTTAAGTCTCCAATGGGCTTTTAAAGAGTGAAGCATAAAGAAATAAAATTGACTGCTTTAACCTACAGAACAATCCAAAATCTCGGAACCACACTGTGAGTGATGAAAGAACTGAAAAACAGAACAAATCCCATAGAAAGATGCTTCTTGATGCCCTCCCCTTAAAAAAAAAATTTTAAATTAAGAATACATTAGATATAACAGCTGTGTTTCACAATGTTCTGACAAGGTTGTGTGTTAAAATTTCTGGATCACGTTTGGTAGATCCTTTCCAAACAAAAGAGCTTTCTTTAGATGCCCCATTGATGGATTCTTCCACTGACTGCATTTACCTAATTATTCTATGCCCTCAATTTTCTATTTTCTGAACTGAACCCTTAAGATCCACGTGAGATGTTCGTCTCCATCACCTTTCAAATTATCTGAGAAGTTTCTCTTCTCCGATTTCGATATGATCATTGCTTCGCTACCCTCAACAACACCTTGTTTGCAAACAACGATTTTTTTCCTAAACTTTCAATGAATTTTCTGTGGAAATGCATCAAAAAGCTGTTCCAAATACAACCACTTTGCTTTGACAGATTTAATTTAAAATGAAACCATGGATGCAAAAGCAAATGAAAACTGAAAAATACATCAAGTAGTTACAAACAATCTTCAAGTGAACATGAAGCTCCTCCAAGCTAAAAATGCAACCAGCTTTTGTAAGTTCAGCTTCAGGATCAAATACATAAAATGAACTTTCAAAGCAATGAGGTGCTCACTAAAAAATATTTCCTTTTAATGCCTGAACGACACTTCACAGACTGGAATATTTTAAGCAAAATATGTGTTGAGTGAAGAGATGAAATTTCCAGAAATACCATCTTCCACATGCAATATATTACAAACTGTGGTATAGAAAACTGAACAATATATTGAACCGATATTCATATTCTCACAAAATAACCAGACATCTTAAAATTAGATAATACACTCAAAGCACAGACAACTAGATCAGATCAGTAAATATAACCCACACAAACTAACACAAGACACACCAAAATACACACAGAGGAGAAATATAAATGAAGAACACATGCAGTCCAACATATTCACACTTTACATCTACTTCAAATTGGTTTTACAAGTTCCAATACAACAGAGCAATTGATTTAAAAGCTTCATTTTATAATCACCTATTTCATTCATTTCATTTCATAACATTTCCACTTTATTCACATTGCTTTAGACAATACACAGCAAAACACGATATTTTGAACTGATCAGCATTGAAGGCTAGTAACACTAGCAAACATCATGCAAGTAAACAGATAATCTTTAGCATTTTTCAAATGAGTCTAATCATCATCTCTTAATAAAGTGAAGCAAAAACACAAAACAAATAAAAAACTTCAAGAGCAGCTATCCAGATCACCTTAGGAAAGAAAGAAAAAAGCTCAAACAATTTTAAAATCGGTGGTGCTCTTACACAATCAACTGTGGCTTGTAGGTTATCAAGAATTTATTCAAAAAATGCACTTTTATTTGATTTTACAATTGAATTGTTTTTTTCCAGTTCAAATAATATTACAGTTACTACGCTAATATTTATTCTCTCCAATTATATCAGCATTAATTATTAAAATGCTACCTTAGGGAAATGGGAAACAAAACAACAGTTGCTTTACTTTTTAACTTATGTAAATTGAATTCCCAATTGAGGACTGTTCAAAAGAAACACTAAGTAGTTACATAATTACAACGAATTTGCAAAATAACATGCGCTTTTCAGCACACATGCCCATTTCTTGGGATTTTCACAAATACTTGCATTAAATATGATACCTGATATATAGCACAATTATAATAACTGAATACAGAAATAACTTCTGAAAATATCTTAGACAGTGAACATAAATCATACATGGAACAGAAATGTGCAAGAAAGAAAAAACACATAGCATCTTGCAAACAGCTTTTTGAGCAATGACTTTTTAACACGAAACTGATACACCAGTTCATAATTTTAGAAGCCTCTGAAGTCATTATAGATCTTGTGGCTCTCTTATATCTGTGGTATTAGAAATAAAAAAACTTCAAACACCTCTCTTGTGAAGAAAACTAGTAAACTTTGTTTCTCATTAAGTGTCTGGCATTTCTCCACCTGGTACAAGCTAAAGATATTCTTCAAAATTCGGTCATTTGTATAAGCACATCTTACCATGGTAATATTGTTTCCATTCAATAATATCTGATCCAATCTGGTGATGCGTTTACCTTCAGGAGTGGTTTCATATTCAATAACATCTTCCAAAACCATATTTACAAAATCATCGAATCCAAGAAGGGTACCAACTATCTCTTTATCATTTTTCATTATTATATGTATTCGAGAACCTATACACTTATCCACCAATTCTAATAATACACATTATTCTCAATGAAACATTCTCAACCAAACTGAGTACTTGCCAAGGGGAAGAAGAGTTGAAGTATTGAGGAAAGCCATTCTTCCACATATATGCTTTCAATCTTTTGTAATGGTACAGAAACTCCGTACAGACAACTGTACAATATATTGAAAATGAGCGAGATGAACTCTAAAAAGGATTCTTACTTATGCTTTCAGTAACTGAACAATACATTGAACTCATATCAAACGGACACTCATATCCTCCCAATCAGACACCTTAAAATCCAAATTACACAAGATTTATATCCAATTGGTAAACATAACCCACAAACTACCACACCAAAGGAATGTGTCCCCAATGATTAGCACGGGCATGCCGTGATACACGATGCACCAAAAATTCAAACAAGCGGATTCAGACACAGGATTACCAACGACTTGGAGGAGAAGAAAAGAGTGGTGGGAGGTTGGAGAATTACTTTCGAAAATTACCATTACAAATTCCGTTGCTTATTGATCAAATGAAATTTATTTTCTTCTTGATCATTGTTCCAAGCGAATATTCCTGGATTCTCTAGGAAAATTTGAATGAATTTCAACGTAGACGTTTTGCTTTTCATCGAAAAAGATATGAGATCACATAACATATTTAAAAACATGATGTTTGAAAAACTTCTCAACGTGCTCTTTTCATACATAATAGATTCATTTATTAGTACATTCATATATTCATGTATAAGATTCATATATTAGGACACATAAATTTATGAAATTTAGTTCCTATCGGGTTTTTATTTAATTATAGTTGGATCCATATGCCACATTTAAAAATTTGATCCCAGCCAGTATCAAAACTGTTACGAATAATAAAAATTCCATTGTAAAAATGATTTTGGGGAAGAATTATTCACGGAAATGATTGAAACCATCAGTCTGTATATGATGCTATCTTCAATATTTCCTTTTGCATACAATTTATTTGAATTGATTCACTAGAATAACATGATACACCTTGAAGAGTTCATGATTTGATCTTCAATCTGAAGATGCAAGACCAACAAACAGCCTTTAGCCCAATTCCAATAATTTCTCACCAGACCAGGAATCCGTTTCTTTACTGATTATTTTCAAATTATACTTGGTCAATGTGGCAGTGAAAATGTGAGCAAGTAAATTGTTTATATCTGATTGCTTTGTTTGGCAATCGGTTTCTCCATGCAGATAAAAATTATATTCTAAGAGTACACTTCTATTAAAGCTCTCTTTCAGAGTTTTTCGAGCTCCCTGACCTTTACCAGAGTTTGTTGTCATAGAATGTTGTCAATCCTTTCACAGGGCTTAAGCTCTTGATTTCATTAAAGGCATTTAAGTGCTCTTTTCCAGTCATACGAACTGTTTCTGCTCAACTTTAAAACGAATACATTGCATCAGTGGGTTATGTTGATGTGTAATAATTAAACCATTTGTTTTGTTTGCTTCAAATAGTTCGAATTAGTACACAATTATAGGAAATGAGTTGTATTTGTTATGATTGCAAATATTGAAATATTTTTCTGTGTGTTTGTTACAGGTAACATAAAAACTAAACAACTGGCATTTCTCGAATGAATTCATAGAATAATTAGTGTTTTATGAAAATGTTTTGTTATCTCTTAGTTTGAATTAGTGAAATGTTTTGGATCAAAATAAGATCCGTTAAGACTACACTTTCTCATTGTATGACTGCAAATGCTGTTTTCTGTCTTTTTTGTTTTGTTTTGTTTTTTCAGAACTGTCCGGTTTCCTGCTTAAGAGACTTTAATTGCGTATGTCCTTTGACACGGGAATATGTGTACATATAACCAAAGAGAAACTTTTATATAGATGTGTACATCTCTTTGGTTTTATTAATTTCTCACTTCCTTCTGTCGCAAGTGATGAGCTGTTTCACAAGGAACGTTTTAACTTCCCTACTGTCTAATTTTTAAAGTATTCTGGGCTAAGAAAATTTGTGTGTGTTCAGAAAATTACTACGAACTCAAACTCAAGACCAATTATTTCTGTGAAAGCGGCATATTTTAGAAGACACTGGGCATCTTATGTTTCCGATTTTCCGGCATATAGATTGAAATCTTTCAAATCCAAAAAAAAAATCAAAAGTTATTAGTAAAGAAAGTCACTGTCGTCTAATTCATGCATTTGATGCATTTGATTTGACATTACAGTCATCCCATAACAGTGACATGTCGTATCTGAACGAATTCACGAATACCTATTTAATGGTTTTTGATTTTGCACTTTAATTTGATACATTAATGAAATTGATTACTAAAGGTCAGCTTAATTGACTGTATCTGTAATGACAGTTAAATTCCAACTAGTCCATGCTAAGCAAGAAAGCTAGCAAGAAATGTCAGCAAGGTCTATGCCGTCCAGGACCCTGTGAGAATTCTGGATAGGGAACCGTGTCTCATACCGCATACTTAATTTACGTTTGGACATTGACAATTTGCTCTTTCTCCTTCCCTCTTTCTGTTTTGTGCATCTGTCTCTTTGGAAAAAGCTGGCATTTGACCACAGTTCTTGAAGCAACCTTAACTGCTTCTCCGACTTCTTGCCCAGCTGGACTCTTGCTGCCTAGAGTATATCGTGTGTTACTAAATGTGGTTTTGGTGGAAGCTTTCGTTACTGATTTTCGTTACTAGCTTTCGTTACTAATCGCTTTTTTAAGTGGCTAACTATTCTTTTCATAGCTGCAAGGCGTTGACATCTCTTTCTTGGTATGAGCTTGTTTTCTGTCTTAGGGAAACTTTTGAGCCTTGAAATAACATGAAAGGCTACACTCCCCACATTGTGATCCACTGCCGGATAACTCCATGAAAAGATAAAACGTGTCAAGCATTTTGGTTTTTACCTTGCCTATCAAAAGATGTTGGATTTTACTCTTGAATGCGAATGCATTTTAGGTGAAAGATTTTTCTTGGCTGCTTGTGCTTAAAGAGTGTTGTAGTCTGCATGAACGTTGTAGACTTTTACTGACCATGAATATCAATGAGAATATTTTATATTATATCATTGCTTATACTTGTCGCCAATACTGAGATGAGCATACAAACCACCAGCAGTAGTGGTCCAGATACTCTTTTTGAGTTTTTCCACATGGAAATGATGAATACTTTATTGCATCCACAAGGAGGGAACTTAAGCGAAGATGAAAGAGTGAGAACAAAAATTTATTTCTTAAACAAACTGTGTTTCATAAGAATACATTTTTGCTCCCCTTATAATGCATAAGTCGTTAAATATAAAATAGTGCTGGCCTCAAAATGATGTTTATTGTCTTTCCCTGAATTCTTTAAATATTCGGCAATGCCTGTTCCCATAATTGAAGGCTTGTTCCATTTAGAAATCTGCATTTCATGTGGAGGACACAGTTTATGCATGAAATGTGTATGTGCCTCTACAATACAAAAGTTATTAAATCTTAACCATATTCTGTCTCACGTTATGCATTGTGATGCATGAATGTATTCGAAAACTATGAAAAGGGTGTGTTGATTCAAGTAAGCAATTGCTGCACAGTCATGTTTGGGCATTTTATAATAGTTCATTAACATGACTTATTTACATGATGTGTAAGTGGAAACTGCAAACTTGATGAGAAAAATTGAGTCATTCATTTTTGAAATAAAAAGAGGATAAATGTAAAGTAAGTGTGATGTTTTAAATCAGAGTATGTGTATTCTATGTATGAAATGACATAAAATATATTAAAAAGATGGAAATTTTTGGCAGTTGTTTTAAACCTGCATTGGTAAGCATATGTCACTGTGCTTTTCTTGGGCTTCATTTTCCATTGCAAACACATTATTTAGAAAGAATACCTATGATATTTTAAAATTGAAATCTTTTTTTTCTTTTTTTAAGAAAAAACAACTATCCAGATTAGAAGAGATTGGATTTCGTACTGGATACAGACTAATTGAAAGGTTGGTAAGTAGAACCAAGTTTCTCATGTTGATGGTACTATAGCATGGATTTTTTTGATCTAAGGTTGCACCCACTGCAGTGTGGTGCATGCTGAGGATGTATAAAGAGTTTCTTTTTAGATTGACCAAGGACTGTTTCTTATTCAAAGATGAGATGGATGCAATGAAATTCATCTGTAAAGCATTTTGGTTCTCAGTGTATGGGAAACAGGTGGACAATCTACGCACCAATCAACAAGGAGTGTATGTGCTTCAGGATAATAAATTCCGATTTCTAATGAGAGTCTCTTCCGGAACTCAGTATTTGGAAGAAGCACCACAAGTGAGTTACCCAGTTTCCATATTGGATGCAAGTGCCTTTCCATAGTTTTTGCTTTTCACAGCTGGATTAGTCAGGGGCGCTTTAGCCAACTTAGGCTACATAAGTGTGGTCACTGCAGAAGCCACGATGTTACCATCCTGCAAATTCCAAGTAGAAATACAGAGACATTAAAAAATGTTGTGAGAGATGATAAATGGTCGATCCACACAAGAGAACAGTGACAGACCTATATTTTGGGGGTTCATTTGCAACCAGATACCTTGAATTAGTGTTCCTCATTCTTTCTTCAGTGTATAACTGCCTAATTTCTTGGTAGTGCTTGCAGATTTGAAACTCTTGAATACTGTGGAGATTCTTAGCAGTTTCCCCAATTTATGATTAAAGATTGTCTAAGGTGGGAGAGGAAGCTATGTGGGGAATGTTTGCTGTTTACCCTTGTTTCCATGGCAGGTGTTTATTGGCTAGTTTGATACTTTTACCTGGTGCATTGCTTCCAGCGATGCTAGTTAGAAACCAGACATCTGATGAGTTCTGGGATTCTTGATGTCCACCCGATACTGGTTGGACACTTTTTTAAAAAGGCTAACTCAAACCCATAGGAAAGTTTACAATTATAATAGTTCATGTTTTGGTGGTATAATACAACATAAACAAGAACAAACGATGAAATAATTATACCATAATGTGTTCACTCAAAAAGTTTCATTTTATTTTTTGCATTTTGGTTGTATTTCCTTCTCCCCCACCTCATGAATTTGCCAAATTTCTTTTGGATGTTTTTTATAAATTGACAAATGCCGCACATTTTACGTTATTAGCAGTTTATTGATTTCTCTGCACAAAAGTTTGGCAGTGCAAAAAAGGAGCCAAGGATGGGTCAGATGGTGCAACAGTCAGACATAACCCATCATTGGCGGTTCTGCTGCTGCTCCCAGGTAGAATCCAGAAAGGGTTTTACGTGTGACAAGGAAAATTACCTCCTCCGCTCACCGTATACATGTCGTGGTAATCGGCAGCTTGCATATGGGCATACGAGGCAGAGAAGTTCGTGTACTGTACTAGTTCCTGGTAAAAGGAGGGGGAGGATGACGGTTTTCCATAGCATTTTCCGACCTCCCCATGAGGATCCTCAGAATGCAGAAGATTCCTTTGCAGTTTGGCTGCAACAGCTACCACAAAGCGGTGTTGGGGACTGCAATAAAGAAAGATACGGTTTATGTGGGATAAGTTCCCGGAAATGAGTAGCAGGAATCAAAGTAGGAGGATGTTGGTTTAACGCAGCTTCAGATCAGTAGCAACCTGGTGAATTATTATTAATCGTTTATTTGCTTAGTAGTTTCCTCAATGCAAAAAGAAAACCTATTCAGTAAAATTTATAGAATTTGTATGAACAACAACAAAAAAAACGCACCGAAAGACATGGTGTGTGAACAAAACTGTGCGTGAAGTCCACAGTTTTTTAAATTCCGGAAAGGCCTCAAAAGCTCCACTAATGCCGAGCGGATGATGCAAATGGGCGAACCAGTGGACCCGAGCGCCTAAATTTGTGCTTCCGCGCTCCAGGAATTATTCCTGCTCACTCGAGATTTGGATGACAGGATTTGAGTTTGCCCGTTTTCCCGGTATCTTCAGACGAAGGGGGCCAATCCCGTGTCATCTTATCGGAAAACTTACGGATTGGCGCCATCATGATTGTGAATGCAGGATGATTCTCTTCCGAGGCTCGCTGGTGCGGTGTTCACCGCCTTCTGCATCATTTAGCGATTTCAAAATCGACGGTGCTGACGATTACGCCGTCTTCGCTGTCAGTTCCATGTCATTTTGGTAGGACAGTACTCGTATTAATGTGTCCTTTTGCATCCAGCAGCATCACTGGCTCTTCCTGTTTCCGTGTGCTTCGCAGGTTTCACTTTTTCGATTCTTGCCGGAAGTTGCGCGAAAGTTCTGTGCGACTGTTCTCTCGTGAGCTCTTTTCATCCTCTGGAAATTTCTTGGCATCTGAGCTCTCTTTTCGCTTTGTTTTCCACGCAAGGTTTGGACAATGAAGAAGTCGACCTTTGTTTGTCTCAATGTAGCGCTTCGCGGGTGCGTGATGGGCGAAAGTTAGCCTTTTGCTGGTCGTAAAGGTACGCAGTGGGATGCAAAGAACTTCTGCATGCGTGTTGAGAAAGCACTGACGAGAAGGGCAGAAAAAGTGGGCTGCGCACTCTTTCACCTCTACAAAGGAGCAGTCTTTCAAGAACAGTGCACGGGTGCTGCGGAGGATTAGCTAAAGAGCAGTCTTTCCACCATCACGCTTGTGAAAACGAATTTACAACCGTTTCAAATTCATTTTGAGCAACCATCCGGGTTTTGAAAAGTTTTCAAAGCAATTCAAGCCATTCTACCCTTGGAATTTTTCAAATACGTTGTAAGAGTGAACACGTGTACACAGTGCGGTCCGCAAGTTTGGAGGCTAAATTTTTTTACGGCCGCACTGGTCACGCCATGTGTCGGCGCGCAAGGGGACCTTGTACCATTGATCTTCCTCAAACAGTACACAAAGCGGCTTGACTGAGTGTTTGGTTGATTGTCAAGAAAAGGCGTTTCTCACAACTTGCGTTTTTATCTTCCGTCAAAATTTCGAGATGGACGACGTCAAGGAAGGACGCCGCCGCTGGACGTGATCAAAAGGAGCAAAAGCCTTTCCCGACAAGATCACCTTGAGGTGATGTGAGGTGGTGTTTATCGCGCACGATCCGGAAACCAGAGCGCGCCTGAGTTCGGGGTGGGTCGGCGAAGATCCTCCGCGGCCGAGGAAAAGCGACGCTTCCGGAAGCCCATAGTCAAGGGGACCGTTTTCTTCGGTAACCAGGGAGCGGTGCGTCGAGAGTTCGTGAAGGAGTGCTGTGCAGCTGACGTGGGATGTCAAGAAGGTGCGTTGGACCCATTCGTTCCAGTCATTCGACGCCCCGCTCTGCTCCGCACCTTTCCCTTCTGCACTGCTCACTCGGTAGGGGGAACCCTCAAGATTTGAGCACGGAAACAGAACTAGACGCTGGACCACCACCCCGCTCTAGCCGGATTTGTCTCCTCCTATTTCCCATACACCCAAAACGAAGTGGAAACTGTCCCGATTGACCCCATCAACGACATTCGGGTAGGCTTAACAGAACGTTCTAAGGTCATCCCTGTGCAAAGTACTACGTCAGTGCCACGCAGAAGTTGGCATCTTGCGCCAAGCAGTGTACAGAGTCAGATGGGTCCTGTTTTCACTAAATAAAATGTAAAAAGAAATTTTTCCGTGTTTTTATTTTTTTAATGATCTTAGCCCCAATACTTTGGGACCTCGATGTGTACATACACGTACTTGTAATGTGTGGCACTACGAATCCATATTACGCCTATAATAGCAGCAATGTTGTATTTTGTGATTATTGCAGTTTCTTATTATGGTACTTGCACTCTTTATCTTTGTGTTCAAGTCTGTCCCGCTGCTAAGCTTCGATAGTTTTGGCAAATTTATTTGTGGATAAAATTAGTGTGGATTTTGTGTCCATAAGATTAGGAGTTGGCGGTGAGTGCACAAATTCACTTTGATTTTTGTGAAATTTCCTCAGTGAACTCCACGAAAGTAATGCAGCATCTTTGGCAGTGACATGTACATTAGTCACGGAGTGCTACTAAACACACGGGATAGGAAGAAAGTCTTAAAGAGAAAAGCCCGAACGTATGATCTGCGGTTCTCGGGCTGGAAGCATCGGTCATCGGTTTTCTGGGTTGGGACGTGGGTGTGGTCATAGACGCAGTATGAAGGGGTGAAATCAACCGGCTCTCGTGAGCGTGGGAAATCTCGCACTCTGGCGAGTTTGATGCCTTCAAGGAGCGTGCAGACATGGGTTTGTAAGATCTTTGCGGTTGAGGATGTGACACGATGGTATGGTGGCATCTATGTGTAATTCGGGAAATCCATACGTGGATCCACTTCTCCAGAATGCTATCTCGTCCTCAGTGACATTTCGCCATTTAGGCAATGGCAGGCGAAAATTCACAATTATGAAAGTCGTGGCATGAAAGGGGAATTATAACGGGGGGGGCGAGGGACCGGAAACCAGAGTAGGCCTGCGTACGAGGAAGTGCCACGCGTCAGCGGACATCCAGCATGACGCCGTCGTCTTCCATCAAACTGAAGATTTCGCAATCCTCCAGAAAGACACCCCATCGGGCGCGAAATCGCTCCGAAAGCACCTGCTAATCTCGTTTCTCTCATCATCTAGACTTGCTCGCTCTGATGACATCTGCCCAACCTTCCCCTGAGTCTTTTCGGCAAATTTGAGCTTTTGGCAGAGGCGGTGGGCAAGCCACCTCGACGCTGCCGAGTCATCTGCATTCTCAGGCCCTCGTGAAATTGTATTTTGGATTTTGCAGGAGACGCGCTCCTTGACTTATAGGAGACCTGCTTTGCCCATCCATATCCAGCGACTCTTGAAGGAAGACTCCGCCTTTTCTAACGGCATGCCCTTGTTCGGATCGTCAGGAAGAGATTTCATCCTTCCCTTTCCTTCCCTTTTTATGCCTTTTCTTTCCCTCCACATCCTTTAGCATTGCACTTACAGTGGGAAGCATGGACACGCAAAATGGCACTCAACAGCTTTCTTCGCCTCAACATTGCCCTTTCTTCTCTCGATTTTCGTTGAGGAACGCATACGTGCTTTTCTGTTGACTTTGCTTGCGAGCTCCGGCGTCTTCCTGCCATTGACCTTGTGCGAAAATCCACGATCCATGAAAGTCAGACAACTGCTAGTTCCGCGTCGGCCCTCCGGGGTCGATAAAAAAAAAAAAAACTCTATTGAGGCATCCTGTCAAATCTGCGCGGCACGTAGGCGCTGCCTTCCCCCCCACCCCCAAAGCTTGCGAGTCTTAGGGCAGTCTTGGGGCCACTTTTTTCAATCCTAATTGAACATGATTTTCCGGAGAGGGATTTTTATCCACTCCCCCGCCCTAATAAGGCGCTTGTGATTATGAAGGGCTCCATGTCCCCCTTTTCTCTGCTCTCAGGGCAAGTGGCTCTTTTCCTCCACCATTCTGAAAATGATGTTCCGTAGTGGAGGAATCGAATTGGGAAGGCGCTCGAGCGTCAGTCATTTCCGATTTATGCATTCCGGACGTAATTTCATCGTTGAGGGACAGGGAACAGGGTCGGTGTCATGGATGACGAGGTGCCCTCCCATCCAGCGACAAGGGGGGGAGGCATAGGGGGAAGACGGGAGGAAGAGACGCGCGTGCTCCTCCGTGAGCAGGAAGGCCCCACGCTCTCCTCACGCGAGAGCGTCTGACCCGTGTCGGCACCCCGGGGTGGGTCAGCGCGCCGAGAGCATACTGCTGCCGCAGGCGGCAATCACCTGACCGGATCAAGGGAGGTCTAGCTCCCGTCAGGGGTGCGCGTGCGACTGCTGCGAATCTCCGCGGCTCGGTCTTGAAGTTGCATGCGCGCACTTCGCTTCGCACCGACAGGAAGCCGGTTCGAGTGGGAAGGTCATCATCACAGCAGCGGTTGGTCACCGCGGCGGGTGAAACCCGGCCCCTCGAGCACGCAGCAGGAGCAGTCGGTCTAGTGCTCACGTCATCCAGGCGCTGCGCTCCCCCCGTCCCTCCCCCATTGCATGCGAGTCTTCGGGCATGCTGGTGGCGGTCACGACCGCACGTCGGAGGTGGCGCAATCGGTGGTCGCGCCGGCTAGCCGGAGGCGTACGGAGGAACGGCCACGCCCTGAAACGCGGGCCTGCGCGCGTGGAATAATTCCGGACCTGCAGCGGGGCAGCCCTTCCGTTCCAGCCAGTCCCCTCAACTGCGTCAGTCTGGACTCTTCCGTCCCCTCCAAGGAACGGGAACTACAGAACCTTCGGTGCAAGGCGCGCTGCGCTGCTGCCTCCAATCACCTTCCTCCATAAGGTGTGTTTCGACTTCCAAAGATGCCCCGGCATCGAGATAACAGGAGAGATAAAATGCAGATAGCCTTGACAAAGATACTTCGGATTCGTTTTGGATTCTTGCTAAGGTTGTATCAGAGAAAACAGTGATGAAGACGACGACAGGTGAATGTGAGGAGAAACCGGGACACAGGAAGGTGGAAGAGAATAAAGATGAGCACGATGAGGATGAGAACGGATGAACAAGAGAATGGCGATGAAGATGACGCCCTGTTCTCTCCGAAGTTAGCAGTCGGCGCGGTTAGCACCAGCTCTTTCACGAAGGTCTGACTCGACTGCTTGGCATCCTCTCCGGCATTCTGCGAGTGGTCCGGTACGGAACATTCGCGAAGTCACCATCGAGAATCACCATCGTGAAGGAGACGCAAAAGAAAAGAAAACGATAGGTCCCTAATGCCTCCTGCCCCCCAAAGCGGCAAGTCGGTCGTGCGTTTCCGGAATTTCAGCGTGTGTTCCCGCCAGGAGCAGTTCCGCCGCTGCTGCCGGGACTCGAACCCGCCTCTAGGCGCTCGACGGCGGCCTGCATGCACGCCCCGTCCGAGGCGTTCGGGCGGCACTTCTCCTGGGGACACGCGAGGATTTCCCACCGTGCAGAGAACCCGTGGAAGCGGATCCTTGGGGCTGGCTTCCTGTTCGCGTTGCCGCTGCCAGGGTTGTTGAGAGGAAACCTGATCGTCGGAAGTCAGCCGAGAGAGGGTTCTCACACAGCCCCGTGCGCGCTCGGGATTGCCTGCCCAGGAAAGACTCGCTTCCGTCGGAGCTGCTGATCTCCAGGCAGGTTGCCTGCCACTCTTCCGGGTATCCGGCAGAGTGATGACCTTTGGAGCGACGGCAGTCGTTTCGAAGGCAGTTCGAACCGATGAGAAGAGAACCCTTCCGTTGACAAGAAGTCACCCGTCGTGCCCGGTTCTGATTTCTGAGAGCTTTCTGCGTTCTCCTTTCCGTCGGGGTGTTCAGGTCAGCATTTCTTCGACGGAGGCCTGCAGATGTTTCGTGCACTGATGGTGCCAACGCCGAGAAACGGTGGACTCTCTCTGCCTTCACGCTGCAGCCAGGCGCCTCGACAGGCCGGAAAGCGAGAAGGACTCTGGAATGACCGCGCCTTCTCAGCTGCAAGGAAGAGTCCATCGTCCCTCGCGGTCGAGCCGCGTTCCTCAGCCTGGATTGCAGAGTTCCGGGGTGGGGATTCTGGACGGGACTCCTTCATGTAGAGCTCTGCGTTTCCTTTCGTCGCAGTCTCCATGAGAATCAGCGGTTTCCCGGTGAGCCAACTTTCCTCGCCTCTCCCTCCAAAAGGAAAGTCAGCTTTCCCAACAGTCGCTTCCACATGGTAGCGCGTTGTTCCTGCACTGGGGTTTAAGGCCGGTGTTTCTCCATGCCGCGTACATATTTATTTATTTATTTTTCATCCCCCAGTTCCACTTCAGCCCCCGCGTATACCGAACATGCTTCCCTCTCAACCGCCGGCCAGCGTATCGGCGCACCCTGAGTGGTTCCTCAAAGGCAATGACGGTGTGTTTTCTTAATCCGAATAAACGTACTCCGTAACCCGGTTTCTTAAAGGAGTAAGGTCGCTTTTCTCGTCACGGCTTCCCATTACGGAGTTCCGCGCTCCTCCGCGCTCTTTTAGCAATTTCCTTCCAGCCGCGAATCCGGCGTTTCCCACCTGGAGGAGGTTCCGGGAACAAAGGAGAATTCTCTGAGGCATCTTTCACCCTGTGAATCTGCGAATAGATGTGGTGCACCCCATAACCGACCAGCTCGCCTGCGTTTCTCGGGAGAACAACAGCTCGGAGTAGGTCAACGAACGGCGGGAGGAACGAATGGCTGCCTTCCGCTAGGCCGACTGGCTTCCCGAACGGGGGGCCGTTCGGGCCTGAGGACGAATCCAATAGAAAACGAGAGCGCAACAATAGAGGGCGAAGTTTCCTCCATTGTTGCTCTCATGTTCCCTGGCGACCCGCATGCGCTCCTCTGAACATGCTCACGTGACCGGAGCTGCGGAAAGTTCAACCGCTGGACCGACTTGCCCGCTCTCGCCAACGCATCACAGGGGCGCTCCCCCGCCCTCCTGAATGGGCGACGACGACGGGGGTATTGCCGACGGTGTTTTCTCCCCGGAGCGGGCCTTCGGTGGATCGGGTTGCCAGATTCTCGACCTGCTTCTCCTTTCGGGGAACGGACGTGGGAATTTTTTTTGCCAACGGTTGGGAAAACCCTAAACGAGTTCGCAGGGAAGGAAGAGAGCACCTCCTTCTTCCGGGAGTGTCTCTCCCCGCGAAGCGAATCCTCTCGGTGCGGAGCTGCACGGAGAAGAAGAGGAAGATTTCCAGTCTCCCTAGTCCGCTCAGTCGATAGGAGGCCACAGGACGGTCCGCAGGAAGCGCGCGCGAATAGGAAACGGCAGAGTCCTGGTGGCCATCTCCTTCGAAGGTGTGACGTGCGTAACCTCCTCGTGCCGAGGGTTCTCCCCGGGAGGCCAGTCTCGAAGCCACAGCCGGTTGCACCTCGTGGTCGGCAGCATTTCGCTCTGGTGCTCTGCGGACCCTCAACCGGGAGGTCTGAAAAGGTAAACAACCCGCTTTCCACATCATCAATCATGCGCGCAGGGAGAGCGCGTCCAGCTCAGATCGGTATAGATCTCTTGACCGCGACCAGCCGCCGGTGGTTCTTCGACTGAAGGCATGAGGGGCTGGCACGGGGCAGTCGCAGGCGCTGCGAGGATCAGCGGCCGGCCTGAGACTCCCGGTTATCACAGCAGCCATCTTACGCGGCAGTTTCGACGCTGCCCCTCAGCCGATCGCAGCTGTCACCCTCCCTCTTCTCCCAGTGGCGACAACTCGCCTGCATTGAGCGCTTCCCCATGCGTTGTTGCCATGGAGCCGCATGCGACTCGACACCATGTCCTTTTTTTGAAATGCGCGGTTTCTTTCTTCCGCAGAATCTGTCCCGGTGTGCGACCGTCGTGTCTTTTTTGTTCTTCTGCTTCATCTACCTCTTCCTTTTGCACATATTTTTCTTTTTTGCCTGTCCGTTTTGATTTTGCCCATAATTAGGGGGAAGGGAGGTATCGGATTAAGCAAACGTTCGGGGCCGGTCGCGCCCTAGAGTCGCTGTCCACCCGGGAAACTCAAAGCCAGCCAACGTGGTTTTTCCTTTCGAAAAGGCGAGGCGCTGTCGAAAGAGCAGCGAATGCGAAAAGCATGGAATTCCTGGTTTCCGGAAGCTTCGCATCTTTTCGGATCCGTTCGTCCGCGTTCCGAGATGTCTCAGCCCCGGGAAAAGAAGTCCTGCCGGAGGAGTCGCTCATCTCCTAGGTCTTTCGACAAACATCCTCATCCCTGGCATCGCGGAGGAAAAAAGCTGGGAGTGGGGGGAACATTCCCAGGCCATTTCACATCCGAATCTGTTCTTCGAAGGGTTCTGATGGAGGGAAAGCTTCTGTTGATTGTTGGAAAGAAGAGAAACGCCTCTGATCCTCTTCTCCGAGCTTCTGTTGACTGATGAAGCAGTCACCAGAAAGGACAGTCAATGCGTGTGTGCCCCTGTAGTTATGAGCGGAACTGTCAAATCGAGGGGAAGAGAGCCTCCCTTCGAAGAAGGCAGAAGTGGCGGCAGCGAGGAACCGGAGAAGGGGTGGGTGGTTGCGCGAAGCAGGAAGGGAAGAGCTTTATCTCAGGCAGCGGAAGAGGAACCCCTCCTTGTCTCCGTCCTCGTCGAATTGCGGAATCACCAGTTTCGTTTTTCCGCTAGGGGTCAGCCGTTGCTACCGCTCTCAGAGGTCCCGTCCGCGACCCGAGTGGAGCGCTTGCTCCATCCCGTTTGCCGTGGGAAGCAACAAGCCCCTGCTCATGCTCTTTCTCGCGATTCCAAAGCATTTCGAAATCTGAGGCGCGGCGCGCATTCCGATGAAATAATGAAGAACATTGTGACAGTGCTTTTGGTTGGTCCATCAAGCCGTGATGATTCGATTCCTCATTCCTCCGGGCAAAGAAGCTGGGCTGTTCCATCCAAAAAAAAAACGTATCTTTCCTTTAGCTGACTGAGAATTCCCGATCTGTAGGTAGTTGAGCGGGTTTCGGGAATTTGGAAGGACAAATGTGGCTGGAGCTTCAAAGAGTTTGCAACCAGCAATGATCACGCCTCTGCAAACATCCTTGGCTATGATACTGTCCGTGCGCAAAGCTTCAAAGAGCTAAGATCCAAACGCAGCAAACGCGGACCGGTGCTGCGTCCGACAGCTTGTTTTGTTTTTGTTTTTCAAAAGGCAAGTAGCGACCTCATGCAAAGGTCCCTGCCATTGGCCTAGGATGATGATATGAACCCCATTCCCCTCCATTTCTCGCCTCCGATCCTTTGTACACGCTTAATTCCGTGATTTTTTTTGTTTTTCTTATTACACGGTGTCTCTAATGAAGAGAGAATCATCATCTTCGGTGAGTGCATGCATTCTTTCAAATAATTATGGATACAATCAGAAAAACGTACGGTATTCGGGTCCACTTTAACGTGCAAAAAATTTGGACCTGGGGATCGTTTTCATGAAAAGACAATCTCCTATACTTGATTCTTTTCATCGCTCTCCCTGACCTGGTTCATTTCGACAAAGAAAAGGCTCTCATCACACTGGGCACTCTTGGTGCCAGAGTTGGGCGAACTTTGAGCTGCAGCGGTTCCGCAGATCCCCCCATGCTGGTCCTGAGGAATCCTCCTGGTAAAGAGGATTCTCTCCCAGACGGACAGAACCAAGCAGAGGGGGCAGCGGAACTTTTGCCCTGAGCTTTCTGGGCGCATGGTGGTGCATCGCTCGGCATCCAGTGCTTCGGCGAGTTTTCCTTCTTTGCATTCTAGTCAGCCATAGTCCCTTTTCTTCTTTAATCAGCTCACGCAAGAGGGCAGCCACGAGGAAGGTGTGCGCCAGAGAAAAACAGGTACTTGGCGCATATCGTGGCGTGCGCCTACAGATGCGAATGGAAGCTGATCCGAACCCGCTGCAGTTCACGCTCACCCTGAGACCCTGATTCGAGTCTCTAAAGCAATTCTTCTTTTTTATTTTATCTTATTTTTACCGGTGCAGTGCTTTCTTGAGCAACAGTGGTTTCGCAGGGGTGCCAAGCTTACTTGCTTGAAAAGTGTGCACGCCGGACGCAATGCATTCTGACTCTTCCATGGGTACACACGGAAGACTAGAAATAGGCATCTTGCAGACATGGGAGGGCACTGAAAGCAATCGCCTCGTTGTTCCCTGCTTTCTACGCAAGAATTCGAGATGTCTGCCTACTCCTGCATCGATTCCTTGACAGTTATGCTGATGCACCCGATCTATCTCCCCGTCCTCAGGCTCGTTGCCAGCAGGAACCAGATTCTGCAGCCGCTGGATGCATCACACCTTGATAGCCGGGGATGGAAGTATCCTCTGGTGCGGTCGCCGCCAAGCTTCCCTGCCAGCCTCTTCCTCCAGGTTTCGGGAAGGAGGGAAGGGCGGCCTGTACCTACTTTCATATGAGATCACTATCACCTGCTCTGCTCCTGGCGAGGGAACCACCCGTCAACCGGATTTTCAGCCACGGTGTTTCCAGGTGTGCCGAAAACGAACTTTCCTGCTTGGTTGAGATGGGATCTTTTCTCTTAGCCAGCGGGCGTTCGGAAGATGGCGTTACTGTCATTCGGGAACTATTTTCAGATCAGTTGTCTTTCTGCGGTCCATTTCAGTGCTTTGGCTCGCACCAGCTCATACGCGCGTCGGTTTTGCGCAGGATGCGTCTCCGTCCAGTGCTCCTTCCCTTCCCCTTGAGCTCACCTCTCCAGTGTCCCCAAGCAGCATCCTTCTGAGCACAGGGAGAGAGTCTGCACATGAACTCCCCTGGAGCTCCCGAGAAACGTGGATGTCGAGAAATTGGGCGCCGTTGTTCGCTTCCTGGCAGCGTCGGCGTCGGCGGCTTCCGACCGATGGCTCGGGTTCGGTTTCCCGTTTCCCTCGGACTTGAAGGCTCCCGTCGTTGGTACAGAGCGGGCAGTTTGATCCCTGCCTCGGTTTCGAGAGGGTTGCTCCCTACACGGGAAGAGGCGCCCAGCGTCCTTCTTAGGAGATGGGTTACCTGACATGTCATCCGTACTAGGGAGGGGTACTTGCACAGAAGAAGGTGTGTACCACTGTCAGGAGGACGTCACGGGAGTTTGAATCGCTGACTGATTCTTAGACAGGAAGATCGCACAGAAGGATAGAAAACCGAAAGGCTGCAGGAACAGTAAATTAACACTATTGTTACTCCTCTTGTCACTATTATCGTTATGTCTATTATTACTATTGGCACTATTATGACTATGTTTGGTATTGTCACTATCACTACTACGGTGACTACTGTGAAATTACTGTGGTCCCTATCGTCACTATTATTATTGTTGCTTCTACTATCACTGCTATCAGTCACAGCCACTGACACTTTTATGTTACTACCACTACTGTCCTTATTATCCCTATCATTTTTCTGATTGCTATTGTCTCTATGCCACCGTTCTTGCTGTCGTAACTGTTATTATTATTGCTGTTGCCCTTATCATCATCATCATCATCACTATTGTTACTGTTACTTTCGTTACTACTACCATTATCACTATATTGTTATTATTATTTCTGTTGCTACTGTCAACCATCATTATTATTACTCTTGCTACTGTTATTACTATTATTACCGCTTTTAGCTCCAATATGATCATTAGAATTGCAATTGCTGCCCACGTCGGAACTATTATCATTGAGACTATAGTTAATATCAATAATATTATTATTGTTACCGCTCTCGATTTTACTAATGTTACGGCCACTATCACTGCCATCACTGTCTCATCACTTTTATGATTATGGTCACTATTATCATTGCTGCTATGGTTACAATTGTCAATGTTGCTGTCGCTGCTATTATCTCTGATTCCATTATTTCCTCATATTATTGTTATTACTATTACCACTAGTATCACTTATCACTTCCAGCACTGTTATTGTGAATATTATCACCATCATTGCTACTGGCAATTCTATGGCTACTATTATCACAATACCGCTATTCTTACTATTGTTTTTATCCCTCCAATCATTATTACTATTATCACTACAATTGTAATTACTGTTGTGAGTGTTACAACTGGACATGTTATTATTAATAGGATCATTGTCTTTATTGCTACTACTTTTATTACCACTGTATTCTTATTAATCTGAATTTTCGTGACATCTCTGCTTTTATTATCTGTATTGCTACTATTATTGTGATTACTACTACTAGCGTTCTTGTTGTCCTTATTGCAGTTATTGAAACTTTGAGTGCCATTGTTGTTACTATTACTAGCGTTATTGTTCCAATACTGTCACTGTGAGCAGGATTGTTCGTGCTATTATTTTCGTGGTCCCCATCACTGCCATAGCTTTCGTGATTAATGCTAAAACCACCATTACTATTACTGCTGCTATTATTACTTATCGCTTTCACTATTCCGGATGACACTTTCGCCATTATTACCACTGCCATTACTGTTTCGATTATCTTTGCTGTTACTTCCATCACCGTTATTATTCTTATGATTGCTGCAGTCGCTGTCGCTATTCATAACATCGCTGCGATCATCGATGGCGTCCCCATGGTTGCCACCGCCATCCTCGCTACCACCATTCCTAACGAGAGGTTCTTTCCTCGGTGTTTTCGAAGCCAGAAACTCTGAGGAGGAAGTTTCGGCCGCTGCCTTCGACTGCGACGGCCGTAGGGATGCCAAATCCCTCCTGCAGTCACGCACGCAAGCCGTGCGGCGTTCGGAACCCCCTGCGGACCCTCCTGAGCCATCGGTGAGGAGGAGCTCGGAAGGGAAGCGGCCCCGGGTACGAGGCAGGAGCGGATGGACCTGCCTTGTTCATCCCGACAGTCGTTCCTCTCTTGCGCCGACGACGCGGAGGCTAGCCGAGGGCGGTGAGATTCACGTACCTTCTTCTGTCTTGCCTTCCGCCGGGGCATGCGAGCCCAAGGACTCCATCCCTCTCTCTCTCTCCTCTCCCTCGCATCCCAACTTTTTTCGGTCGTGCTTGAGCTCAGCCTACACGTCCCGGTCCCTGGCAGAAGGATCGCCTGAATTCCGCTGCGAAGTCGGAAGATCCTTTGCGCTGCGAAAGCCGCTGCAAGAAGCGCGTCTGATATGTCGGATAGTCGAAGCGAGGCAAAGAGGGGGGGAGGACGGACGTGCTGTCCAGGCGAGGAGGATCAGGTAACTGCTCACCTGCGAGGAGACTAGACGTGGTCTTGAGGGCTGAAGGAGGCGCGGAGGCGCCACGAACTGCTTCTTTGGCAGTCCCCAAGGAGCTTCTTCCCTGTCCCTCCCACTCAGCCTCCGATTCTCCCCCATCCCTTCCTCGACGACCACCAGCCCCTTCCCGGCCCACCACCATGACCGCGGCGCCACTACCTTCTCGTGTTCTGCCGGTGCAAGTGCGAAGCCTGGGTCCGGTTCTCAGCGTCATCTCGCGGACTGACTCGAAATCAACCCGGCGTCCACCCTTTGCGGGTATTCGAACTCGCGGCAGGGCCCTGGCGCTCGCGAAGTGTCCACGCAGCTCCCAAGCGCGGATATCATTTTCAGTTCTCTTCGGTGGCCGATCTCAGCCTGCAGGAGGACTCCAATTCCTTCCAATGAGGTTTTGATCCTTCGCGCAGGGTGTACATGAAATCCCGAACACGAATGGAATGCCCTTCATAATACCCTTCATTCTCGGGCAGGCGCTAGCCCCTGGCCCGAGATGCGCGCGCGCGCTGTGGAGCGGGCGTTCCCTCGAAGATGCGGCGAACCGTTTTCCGCATCCTCCCCCTCCCTATTCTTCCAGTTCGTGTTTGCCCGTCGTTCTGTTGTTGTCTTTCCCGTGCAGGAGGCCTGCACCGCAGGGGATCCCGCCGATCCGTGGGAGTAAGGAGGAAAACCAGCCCACAGCGCCCGCTCCCTCAATTGGACTCCCCTCGCCCGCCCACGAACAAAGGAGGCTGGAGCAGATCCCGAGGGCGGAGGAGTACGATCGTGGAGAGGGGGCAGGAACGCCGCCCGTCGACTCGCCAGGACGTGTCCTCGAGGAAAATGGGATATCGGGTGAGCTGGTGAGACCCTGCTTGGGTGCCGGAGGGGCGCGTCTCTTCGTTGTCTCCGGAGGGCATCCGCGGCATTTGGCGGCTGCGGCCTCGCCACGACGAACGTTGCTGCTGCGTGTGAGCCGAGCTCCTGAACGTCGAGTCCTCGGAGGAAGGGGAATGGCGGGATGGCCGTGGAGCATCTCCCGGCCCTTCCCACGCGTTCCCGCAGAGAGCATGTAGCTCCATCGCCGCTCCTCGAAACTGTCTGCGGCGCTCCTCCGCCACGAGGGGAAAGCGGGTATCCCCTGGAACTGGAGCCCGCGGCGCCCTCTCCGGGATCCCTTCGGAACGAGCCAGCAGGGGGGAGTAGGGAAAGCAACGGGTCGACCCGGTCCCCGTCCTATTGACCGGTTAAGAGCTCGGAGGCACGCGAGAGATAGAGGTCCCTTTCAGCGAGAGGACGCGCCCGAGGGGCAGCCGGGGTGAAGCAGAGGGGTCAGGCGGCCAGAGGTGGGCGACGCGGAAGGGCCGTGAGCAGATCCGAGTCGGACTTCTCCCCGGTCCTCGCCCCAATGCCTTCCCGCTATGCAGCGCCCCTTCGCAGTTACGCTCTCCGCGCCCCTCCCCACGACTCGTGCTGTCGGCTACTACAGGAAGCGGCTACACTGCTACAAGTGTCTAGACACGATTGCTGCCGGTGCCGCCACCAATGTGTCACTGCCGCCACCGGCATACTCGTGACCACCTCCGTCCCTGTCGCCGCTATCGCCATTGCCATTGAATATAGTACTAATGTAGCTACTATGATAACTAGCCTTGCTACTATTACTGCTTTGACCAGTAGCATCGCTATTGTCACCGCTGGTTGTATCATTGCTGTTACTACTATTTCTTCTACTGCCACCGTAGTTATCACTAATAAATTCTTCTGTAACTACTGTTGGTGTTGCTATTGCTGCTACCAGTATTCTTATCATTACTCCTGCCGCTGTTCTACCAATTTCATTCCTAGTATTACAATCATGACTATCAGCATTGTCATTTCTGTGAGCTACTATAATTATTATAAGTGTTGCCCTCCTTATTACTGTTGTTATTACCACCATCGCTGTTCTTTCCCTCCTTACTGTCACTAATATTGCTATTGTTACAGTTACCACTATTACTATTACTATTTTTACTGTTGCTATTTCTAGTATTGTCATTAGTATTCATATGGCCGATATGAATGCAAATGCTACTACTATTACAATCGCTTTCACTACTGCTATTAGCGATAGTACTATTGGTACTATTACTATGACCGCTATGACTATTAATGATGCTAGCACCAGTATTCTTGCTGCTTCTATCGTTATCACTAGCGCAGCTACCATTGCTATTATTGCTACTACTAATACCACTGCTATTGCTCCTGTTGACACTTATCATTATTATTGCTACTATTACCAGTATTTCCATTGCTGAATAGCTATTCTGCTATCATTATGCTATTGGTATTATTATTATCACTGGTGTTAGTGCCAATAGCAATAGTTACTACTATTCTTACTGTTATTGTTACTACTATTATTAGCACTGTTTCTGTTGTTGCGATTATCATCAGTACTTATGTCCCTGCTACTATCACTATTTCTGCTGCTACGAGTACTACTACCACTGAGGCCACTACTATTATTGTTGCTGTTTTGCGGTTATTATCGCCATTACCACTTTCACTATTGCTATCACTGGTACCAATATTATGCTCCTGCTGTTATTATTACTGTTACTATTGCCATCACCACTATTACTAACTCTTTTGCTGCAGTTCCTAATTCTATTATGACTGCCAGTAGTGTTACTACTACTATTATTTCTGTTCCCATTAGCCATATTATTGCTATTGTTATCAACACTGTTATTACTATAGCTAATTTTGCAGTTCTTACTGCTGTTACTCCTACCACTATTTTTATCTTCACTGTCATCACAACCATCATTACTTCATTTCCTCTCGGCAACGTTACAAGCCCCTAAGAGGGTGGGTGCGCATGCGTGGACGAGCCACCTGCCATCTTTTTCTTCCGGAGGGAACACCATTCAGCCGCAACTCACTGCTCGGATGGATTCCTGCATCCCCGCAACTCATTACCGTTACTATAATTTATTGTTCGTGCTGTTGTAACTATCGGATCCTCATCATTGCCATGGCTTTTCTGATGACCGTTAAAACTACCATTACTATTACTGCTGCTATTATCACTTATCGCTTTCACTATTTAGGATGACACCTTTACCATTACTGCCACTGCCACTACTGTTGCGACTATCATTGCTGTTACTTCCATCACCGTCATTATTCTTAAAATCATTGCTGTGCTTAGCATGGCTGCCTCAGTCATTGTTGCTATTCATAGCATCGCTGCGATCATCAATTCCCACTGTTGCCGTTGGGATCGCCATTGCCGCCGGCTTGACTGCTGCAGCCATCTCGGTTTCCCCTATTTCTGCTGCCGCCTCTGGTAGCTCTGCAGCGGAAGGGGGTGCGGTGCGGGGCGGTCTATTGCTGTCGTGCTGCCTGTGATGGAAGGACCCTGCCTCACTTTTAACCTCTCCTTGTTCCAGGGGTCCCTCCCCCGTCCTCCGGTGAGGACCGCTTCGACACGAGGAAGAGGTCCAGCAGGTTCTTCGGCGGGGTGATCCAGGAAGTGAAGCGAAGGTACTCCGAGTACCCTTCGGATCTCAAGGACGGCCTCCATCTCAGCGTCCTGACCACCGTTCTCTCCATTTATTTCGCCCAGCTCTCCTCCGCAGTCACGATGGGTGGTCTGTACAGTGAGTGCGGCCTCACCCGCCCGGAGGTCGGGGCGAACCGCAGCCTCCTCCAGGTGAGAAGACCGGCAACCTGATCGGCGTGTCCGAGACCATCCTGGCGACCGCCGTCTCCGGTGTCATCTTTTCCCTGCTGTCCGCCCAGCCGCTTGTGATCATCGCGAGCATGGCATCCGGACTGCTCTACGATGCCAGCCTCTTCGCGGTACGCTTCAGTGTGGTCACGTCCAGCACCGTAAGCCGAACCTGCCCTCCCCAGGTCTGCAGATATCTGGAGGTGGACTTCCTGTCTTCCCGCATCTGGATCGGCATGTGGACCTTCGCCGTGGCGATCGTGGTCGCCTGCCTCGATGGCAGCGTCCTGGTGCACTGGTTCACCAGGTTCACGGAGGAAATCTTCTCCTTCTTCATATCCGTGTTCTTCATATACGAGGCGTTCCACAAGCTCTACAAAGTAGGCACGCCCGTGTGGGCCTGTATCGGCGCACCGCTCTGTTTCCTTCAGATCTACCTCCAGCACCCCCCGTTTCCTGACCTCTCGAACGCCAGCCTAGGGACGGACCCTCAACGAACTTCCGACAAAGACGGGTAAGGACCTTCTCTACGATCACGTCCACGTACCTCCCGTTCCCTCCGCTGCGGCGCCCTCCGTGCAGACCAGCTCCGCCTCGCATTTTCTGATTCTGTCGCGAAGGAACGCGGAGGTGCAGCGCGGCACGAGAAATGGCGTTCCCCTCCATGTCAGCCGCCAGGGTCCATTCCGGTCTTGCCCTATCTGCGTACATAACCGTACCGAAGAATTTTCGGACCCAACAAATGCGCTCATCAAGTTCCTTTCTTCCATCACGTGCTTTCCTTCATCTGGACGAACTCTTGCAGCCATCGATTCACGTAGTGCACTACGCGAATCCTCATCTTCTGCACTTGTTCCGATTCGTTTGGTGCATCCGGCTCTCCTCCATCCAGAGCATTCCCTTGGTCCATTTGGACCTTGTAGTTTCCTGTGATTTCGTTTTCTTTGCTCTTCCTCCATTTACTGTGCTTGCCTCAATCCACCAAGTCCATTTTGTTATGCTTCGATCTGTCCGCTTCCCCTTCTCCGTCATCAAGTCCACCGTTCTCTCCTCGATTTACTCCACATTGAAAAATCCCTTTTTCCTCCATTCTCCTTGAGAGTTTCCTTGTAAACGGGTGTGGCTGACGCCTGAGCTGTTATGCATGGTGTAGAATTGGGTACATTGCCTGCCGATCTGGTAACCCTGTGCTCAGGTCACGTGGGCATGCGTCATTCGCGGGTCTGGTTCGAAATCCCCCCAGATCATAAGAAATCAAATTACACATGTGCTTATTCTATGTAGATTAATGTACACATTTATGCTAATGGGCATATTTATTCATATTTATGAGTATACGTATTATGAACGCTAACATTCGAGCAGATGCAATTATCAAAATTCAGTGATATACAGTTTTATTAATAAAATTTAGAGGTTGTTGATATCTATGTATATTAAGGATTATTGAAAATAAATACATTTGACTATTATACATAGTTGGTTATATGAATTAATGGATATCAATGAAGACTAATATCACGAAAATTATACAACGTAAATATATATTCACAAATATACCTATGCAAAAATCATTATACGGATTGAGATACGTACTTAAGATTATGAATTAACAAATACGTATACAGATACGTATGCTTAATTTATGTGCTGAATTGTATATTTATACGTATCCATGTGCTTTTTTAGATGTAAACATGTATTGATATTATCAATGAATCTTGTTGTGTGTGATAGGCACTTATGCTTATTTTTATAATCTTCAATATACATAGCACGAATATAATCAACAACCTAGTAATTATGGTAATAAAATGTATGTTCCAATGATGTTACTGTTAATAAAATGAGTGTTGATAAATATGTTAGGCATGTGTGTTCAAATAAATTTGCATATTAATCTATGTTGAATGAGCATCTCTATTTATTTCTTATCACCTTTCTACTTTGGAATTATCCACGTATCATTCTTGTATGAGTATTTATTTCACGATATGCAATAAGCCTATAAGCTTTCTGTTCGTAATCTTCAATATGAAACTATGCGTGAACCCTGTAATAAACAGCGTATTAATACAATGTTGGTCACGGAATCGTAGTAACTATATCCCTTCCAATAAAATTAACTTTAAGAACACGTAGGAAAATGAATTGGAATAAGTATACATATCCTTATAAAGGTGCATATATTGATGTATGAGGAAAAATCCCGTGTCTTTGCTTTCCATCATGTTTCGTGATTGCGATCGGCACAGGTCATTCGCGTGCCACTAGCTGCGGGCAAAGCGATCCCCGGGTTCCATTGCCATGCCACCGGATACAAAGAGCGTTGCGTAGAGAAGAACAAAACCGGTTTCTTACTATGAGGGAAACCAAAGACACTTGACGTAAAAGTATGAATCGACTTCATTCGAACGGTCCCTGGAGCGTTTGCGGCTGCGACCGACACACGAAGGCCACACCGTTGTCGTTCGAATGGACGCAGGGGGATTCCAATTCCTTGCTTTTTGAATCTCGGGATGCGCGCTTTCTTTGGGAGCGTGAATTTCCTTTTCGGGAATACGAGGCGCCTACAGCCAGCGGCCGTTCGACGAGTTTGCAGTCTTCGCGTGAAGAAAGAAGAGCTCGTTGGACAAGCACGTGCTGTTTTCTCTGATACCACGGAGTCGTATCAAAGGGGAAACTGGTGGATGTGTTGGGAAGGAATCATCCCTTGAAGGACGAGTCAGATCCTGAGCATGGTGCTCTGGAGAGGGATCTCGAAAGCAGAGTTGAATCGACGTGCAGCAAGACCAGGGTACAGGAAGCATTCGAGTTTTGAGGGTTCGTGCGAAGACCTGCCGATGCAACCAAGAATTGCCGAGCCACAGCAGCCGAACTGCGAGCTGCGTACCGAATCTCCTGAGGTTTATCCTCTTTACCGAATGAACGAGCAAGAAAGCCCTGCTGGCGGCCACTTTCAAGCAGCCCATTCCTTGCGAGCACACTTCCTAAGACGCGATATTTCGAAATGACCACTGACCCTTCTCCGAGGGAAGTTTCTATCCCTTTGAGCAATCGACGGCAGCGCACGAATGGGTGCGGCAGAAAGTGTTGCAAATCTACTCTCCCTCTTTCTCCCGGAGCCCATGTTGACGTCAAGTGCCCTGGGTGTCTTCAGGACACGAATGAAGCTCAACGGGAGCTAGGGAGCACGCAGCAAGAGAAGAGCCATTCAGAGGCTACTCGTTGAATTCCCGTGGGCAGGAACAATACTTGGACACTTCGTCTCGGCCATCGCTCGAACCGGCACAAACTGGACCAAGTCTGGAACATGCGCGGCTTCAAGGGGTTCTCGGAGTACTCTGATACGAGTCGTGAGCAAAGTGGGTTCAGAACGCAACGCGAGATGCGTTCGCCTCTATACATTGACAACTGACGGTGTCAGCACAACTACAGCACGCGACAGTTGAGTAGGTCCACTTCTCGTCCCGCGCCCGCGCGTCGCTGCTCCCTTGCGGCCAGGTGTGGTAGGTAGAGCGCTTCTAAGTGACCTCCGCCTACTAAAGCCCCCATGGTCTTAAGATTTCGCTTTCAAGAAAAGAATCTGGCTGAGCAGTGTGGTGCAGTAACCTGCAGGACTGCCGACTGTTTGATGGGAACTCCTGTTCGCTCACCTGTCTCACGAGTTGACTGAGGCTTTTCATGTATTCCACCGTGGTTGAGCATCACTTTCGGGTCCTTCGAAACCACTTGCTTACGAACAGCTCCGAGTCCAAGGAAAAACCCATCATAATTGCGCTGACAGCATTCAGCCATTCCTTGTGTAGCTGTTTCCGCATTCGGGTCATACCGGAAGCACTGCAATCCATCGTCAGGTCACTTTTCATGTCACACTCGAGGATATGTAATAAACCACACACACGCACATTTCCTAGAGGAGATATCGCCCACAAAGCGGTCCATGCTGTTGGACCAAGGATATCGGCCGGCAATCCACAGCAAGATGCACGATCAGCTTTTCAAGAATGTAATGCAGGTAGCAGATATTTCGTTTCCTTGATTTCTTTTTTGGCAGGTTTTCCTCGAAGGTCCCCTTTCGGTTGCGTGGTGAACCATCTCGTACCAAGGAGATGGTGGGTCGGTGATGATGCGTCCCTTCCAGAGTGCACAGACTGCTGTACCCTTCGGCGAGCGACCCTTCAGTGCAGATTCGGAAGCGTACCTCCGCCGTTCTCTTCAGAAAAACGGTTCCCTCTGGAGAACAAATTTCAATAGACTATCCTTTCTGAATTCCCTACGGAGAAGAAGGCATGATGCAGATCCCTCCAGAGAGAATGAGGAAGGAGATTGCCTTCCCGGGATCCCACCCAGGAGTGACTCCCCTTCCTAGATTCATTAGATTGCGCCATCACGGGGTATCCCCCATGATGAAGGGTTTTACGCACACTCGGAGTGCGTAGAACAGTGTCAAAGAGCTGCTTGGACGCTGGGCACGCAACGGCTACAGAGGTACTCAGCGAACTAAAAACAATGAAAAGAAAAGCTGGAAGGAAAGCAGCGAAGACAGATGTTACTGGATGTTGCGACGCGTCACCTTCCTCCCGAAAGATTTCGCCCGTTCTCCTCGGTTTCCTCATTGCCCGTCATTCCCTCGGTGCGGAAATCCGCAGGGTCCTACGACGACTGCGGATGCCATCTCGGGATCGGCGCGGTTCGCTGGAAGATTGTTGCACGTGGCACACACGCGGCCACTCCGCGCACCATCCCGAAGCCACTGCATTACAGGAGGTGGACCATCCGGTTCTGAAGCACGATTTTATCCCTACCTTTCGTTTTATCTGCGAATCTTTGATCACGGGCCACAAGTCAGCCCGCATCCATCCGAGAGGCTGCTACCTGCTGCTCTAATGGAAACGGTTTCGAGCTCGTTGGGAAGAGAGCTCCTCGCTCTGGCGGATTCCTTCTGGGTTCTTCTGTTTTCGTACCTTGTTCGCCAGGTGTTCAAGAACCGCTCGCCTCCTTAGGAAATGGTGAAAAAAAACTTTTATTACCGCTCAAAGATGCGTGCTTCTCTTCATGTTAGGAGATAACCCCACAGGGTCCTCCCTACGAATCCAGAAATGCTCGGGAGGAAGGAGAGTTCGTTCCTCTGACGCTTAAGAGGGGAACCCCGAAATGTTCCTCCCGTGTTCTCTATGGAGAGGATCCTCCTTAGTTTCCCCTCCGAAGGGAGCCCGGGAAGGAACCGCTTCTTGTTTCCTTTTCTGAAGAGAACGCAGAAAGGACGCTTCCCAATTTCTCAGGAGGATGCTCCTCGAAGGGAGCAGCGCGATTCTGTAACACTCTGGAGAAATACCCCTTTCGAGGCTCCATGTGACGAGACGGAGGTGCTCCCTAAAAAAAAGGATGGCTTTGTTCTCGCAATCGGAAGAGAACTGCAAAGGGTCCTTTGCTTCTTGTTGTACCTCGGAGGTCAATTCCCAGCCCCAGCAAGTAAACGGGGACACCCGGCTGCTTCCACCAGTGTCGTACTTAAAGTTTGTGAGTCAGCTAGCGTCACCTTGTGAAGGGGACCTCGAATACCACGACGCACCCCTCATTTCTCGACGTCGACCATTACGCGGGCGGGTTTCGAACCCACGAAGCTCGGTGCCACGCGTGGAGACCGCAGTCACACGGTAGGCCAACGCGGACGGTTTGGTTCGCTCCCGTGCAGAAAAATTCAGTGAACTCATCTGACTGCCACGCTGCCCAGATGGGCGTTTTCGTCGCTTGGGCTTTAGGTGAGCCAGGGCTGCGATTCCGACGTGTTGTTCTTCGTTTTCTCGCGGAAGCGGTGGTCACCGATGACTCCTGCAGAGTAGGCTCTCACGCGAAACATCTGGACGCGACCACCACGAGCCGGAGGGGCGCTCCACACTCGAGCTGGGCACTTGTTGAGCATCTAGGCAATATCATTACGGAGGAACCGCTGCCTATAGCGTTCAGTGGTTGCACTTCTTATTAGACACTGTATCTTTTCAAATTAGACTGTCTGTGGCCCTTCCATCCAACACAGCGCTTCTGTCAACATTGGTGATGCTGGGGACCTTCAGCATGGCTTACCTGCTCAGAAGCATAAAGAGGAGCGTCCTTTTTGGGCATAAAGTACGTTTCTTTGCAGGCCTCGCCCTTCAGGACCCACGCATTTTCTTGACGTGGACGTGGATTCGTCCCTCTTTTCCGTTGCAGACACGGCAGATTATCGGCAATTTCACGGTGCCCGGTTCCATCGCAGCGATGGTGTCTGCTGCTAGTTTCTTAAAAATCGGGAGCTTGGAAACCTTGCTCATTCCCAAGGTGTTGAAGCCGACCTCTTACGAACTCAGGTCCTGGCTCATTAGCCCACTGGAAACGACAACAGTTCTCCCCGTCTGGATCTACTTCGGGAGCTTCGTTCCCGCCGTATTCCTGTACGTCTTGCTCTTTCTGGAGACGCAGATCACAGAGTAAGCCCAACAGTCCTCGTCCGTCCAGTCCTATTCGTCTAGGTTGCTTATCTGCAGCAAAGAGCGCAACCTGAAAAAAGGGACAGGCTTCCACCTGGACATTTTGCTCCTCGGGGCACTGTGCGTGCCTTGCGGGTTCTTCGGCTTCCCTTGGATGTGCGGACTTCCCTTCAAGTCGATGGCTCACCTGAACTCCTTGACCAGAACTCCGGGTCTCCCGACAAAGAGCATTACAGGTGCCGTGGAGGTCAAAGGTAAATGCGAGCGCGCTTCTCTCGTGGAGCACGCGGCTTGTAGAGTGGATCTACCTGTAGTTCCCTGCGAAAAAAAACTGACCTCCAAAAAAAGAGGGCGGGTCCCTGGAATGGCTTTCCAAAGCTGCGCACGACCAAAAAGAGCGTCATCTATTCGGGAACTTGCTCGTTGAAAATTGACCCATTCATAATACCTCACGAACAAACGTGATCAATCCTGTCATAAGGCACTCAGCAGCTAGTTGGAATAAGGAAAAGACGACAACGGAAGCAAACATGGGAAGGTGACTCTGAATTTAGCATGCTGGAGAATTCCGTCACAAATAACATGGGAACCAGAGGCGCATGTCCGGGGAGGCTGGAAAACAGCGTCCCACCGCACGCGATTTCGACCCCGAGCTCGTAGCCGCTCCTTAAGGAACGCTTGGAATACTTTAAGTGAGATTTCTCGATTTCGAGAGGATGCATGTTTGGAAAAACATTCGCCTAATATCCTACTGGTGAGCTCAGGATGCTCAAAGAATACTAGAAGCTCGATTTATCAACTGCAAAGGATTTTGGGACAGAGTCCTTCCATCCTTCAAAATATCCTTCCCTTGCTATAAGGACCTCTCCACTCGTTCAGCTATTATAAGAAAACAACTGCGGCCTGGTCTTTTCAACGCGCTTCCTTAGTTGAAAATACCGTCCCCGTCCATGAGAACCATCCGGTTGCTTTTAAACCCGAAGATTCTTTTCCCGGTAGCTTGCGTGGACTCTGGCAACGAGAAAGGGGACCTTGTACGAATCGCTGTCCCAACTCGGCATTCCGTGGAAAACGAGTAGCGCTAGGCTCCATTTCAGTTCAGAGGGTCACAACTGAAAAATGGAAGGGGCACCTCACGTAGGAGGAGAGCAGTGGATTGCCAGGGAGGGCGAACGATAATTCCCAGTTCTGCGACCAGTTCTGCAGGGTACCGCGGACAACGCAGCTGATGCGAGAAAGTCCAAAAGGATTGCGGAAGAAACGAATCAGGGAACGCGATAAAACGAACAACAAAGCCAAAACCAAGGAAGAAAATGCCCGAGCCTGCAACACGGTCCAACGAAGGATGCCGAGTGGGGACAGCAATTCGCCCAACAGTAGCAAAATTAAAAATAAAGATTCCGCCAGCGTTGGTGACCGTTTGCAGCACCAAGGGTTGCGGGTTCGAATCACGCCAGGGAAAGGTGGATGTCGAAAACGGAGGAGTGGTGCGTCGGGGGTTTGGAGTCCCCTGCAAGATGGTGCTGGTTGGCCTTGGTGAGCTTCAAATGCGGCACTGGTGGAAGCCAGGTGTCCCTGTCGACTGGACGGGATCGGAAGTAGAACTCCGGAGTCCATCCAGCAATCAAAGAGATGGTTCCCTTCGAGGTTGTTCCTGTCTTCTTGTGAGAGTAAAGCCGATCATAAAGCTGGTGAAGGCTCCTACTCGAGGGGTTGTCTATCCAGCGTGTGAAGAAGCGCGCTGCTCCTTTCGGTGATCGACTCTTCAGATAAATTTGGGAGCCTTCTATCGGGGTTCTCTTCAGAGTAGAAAACAAGGAGGGATTCCTTTGCGGGGATGCCTCCGGAGAAGAAACGAGAACTGATTCCCCTTTGAGGACCAATTCAGAGAGATTAAGGAAGGAGGTTCCCTTTGGAGACAACCAGAGTGGAAGGTTTCCCTTCCGGATTTCCTCCCGTGCGGCTATCTAAAGGAGTCGTAGCAGGAGGGAGGAAGTAGAAATAAAGTGAAACAAGAAGAGAGGATAGGGGCGAAGGACTCTCTCTCTTCCTGCAGCTGGCGCTGAATGCTGGAGGCCCCCCTCCACCTCGACGGGGCTCCGTCACGTAGTGCAGCATCTCCAGGCGATCACGGCGGCTGGCGTACGTCCGCCTGGCGTGAAGCGCTGTAGGAAATCGGCAACAGTTCACTCCGGGTGACGGAATGCCCACTGGAGTCTCCACCAAAGGACTCCCAGGGCATCGCAGTCCAACAAGAGGTGCGGGCACCATTCGTTCGCCCTGCACCTCAAGCAGCTGGGCCCGGAAACCAAGTGCCTTCATTGCGTGCACTGGAATCCGCAGTGCAGAAGAGCAGCAGGACATGCCGTTTCTATTTCAACGGGAACCACGGGAATGTGCGCGTAGGAGAGGGACCGCGAGTTCTCCGAGGGTTAACGGCGAGCAGATCGATCATCACTGAAGGGTTCCTTTGGTCCGGATACGATAGTGGAGCCGTCCGAAAACGCTCTCGTCGTGCAGCCGTCGAGACTGCCGCTATGCTGCAGGGTTACTCCCACTCCTCATGTAGGCTGCAGTCACCGTTTGCCCTGAGGACGTGCAGCGTCGAGTCAAGAAGCGAGACGAGTATTTAGGACTATTGCTCTCAGTCCCGAAAACTTTCGCCCAACAGTTTGCCTTGAAGATTCTTCCAGGCGCAATTCCAAAGTTGCTACCCAGGACTGCTGTGCTGAATCCAGGCATCCCAGTTTCGGAGGTGGCAGGAGATTCAAGTTTCTAGTTCAGCGCTCATGGAGAAGTTGATGGCAAAAGGCACAGGGAAGAGCGTGGTTTGGGAAACAAATATGGGGCAGAATACCGCTCATATAGTCCGCAGAAGCACATCCTTGTACGCTGCATTCCTGAAGTATTCGGCGACCATGCCATCAGCTGGTTTCAGACACCTTTTCTGTTTTTGTATAGTCCGCCTCTCTAAAGGAACGGTTGGATCCCACTCGATACGGAAAGCAAAAAGGGTTTTCTTTGCCTTCTTCGCCTTTCGTACGTCAATAACACGTTCTGCCACTTGTTTTGTTTGTTCCCTCATCTCCGTGAGCACGGATCCGTCAGCACCTCAAGAAATTGCTCGGATTGGGCAGTCACGCATTTTCAACGTTCTTTTATTCCATTTCTTTCATCGTTTCCCATAACCACAAAAACACCTACGATGTTTATCTTCAAACACTTGCAAATCACCGAGAAGTCGCAGGTGGTTGAGGGTGGGTGGCACGTTGAGATGGCGGTGCATGACCAAAGGCAATTATTTGTAGTAATCGAAACCCACTCCGATATGAATTACATTCGCATATCCAAATTTAGTGTACCGTCGTTCAGTCTTTCTCGTTTGCACCCAGTGTTCCGGTTAAAGCTCTGGATTCCTCATGGCCAAGAAAATTTATTGATCCAATGAGTGCTGAGGACGCACGAGTTGGTTCGGCGTCAATCGCGGGAGTGGACGGTGGGCGCACATATGCTCCTGGCATATAGTTTTTTCACTCGAGCACGGAAGAGATTACTCCTTAGCGGATTGCCATTAACTAAAGTCCTTAGTAAACGATAATTTGAAAAGCCAACTCTTTTAATAACTCATGTAATCACACAAGTCCGCTTCCTATCTGTTTTCTATCCGTTACCGATACTGGAATGCCTGATTCTATCTTTAAAAAATGAATTAGAATTTTATCAAAAAATTAATCCTGGTATGAATCTTAGAATAACGCGAATTCAACTCTTCCGTTCAACCGCAACTGCTGGCAGCCAATTTGCAAAGTTTTCTTTCAACTACCAAGACAGATTTTCCTTTACAAATCGGAATTAACTGCCATACACCCATATATTTCTTTTTTTGGGGGGAGAAAAAATCGTATGTCTTTCATTACGCAACTACGTCACAAATCCTACCACTTAGAAGAAATGATGTTAATCCTTTTCGGTTCTCTTGTTGTCGCTGCCTGACTTCCAGCTTTTTCTTTTTTCCTTTTTTACTACCCAAAGAGTGCTGAAGAACCGTTCTCCTCTTTACGACGGGCTTGCAAAGCACTTTAAAGACTGTCCACACCTCCCGAGGGTACGTGACTCTCCAAGTTAGGGGGTATCCCGTTATGACCACCGTATTTATTTAGGAAGGCACCGCAGGAAGCAGACTCCATTCCTCTTACGCTTGAGATGGAACCCTCCACCCTGGTTGCCTGCGGAGGGAACTCCGGAGAGGGTGACTCCTCGTCTCTTCTCTGAAGGCGACCCCCAGAAAAACTTTAAAGAAAGCAAGAACAAGAATTCGACTGGCTTCCAGTTGGGTCGTTTCTCTATGGAGACAAAGAGAACTTTCACGGTCGATGCAGGCGGTAATATAAAGGGGAAATACGTGCGTGATGCTCAGGGTATCGAGAATCCATTCTTCTCCTGCTATTTTTCCCCCGGTGGCACCTCCTCCCAGGGAAGCGTTCCTTGTTCCTCTTCCTCCGAAGAGAACCCAAAAACACCCTTCCCGATTTCTCCGAACGGCGCTCCTTGAAGGGACATCGAGCTTCTAGACACTCTGGAGAGGCGAACTCCAGAGGTGAGCATCCGCCAGCTTCATGCAACAGCCCCATTATTTTTTTACCACCGGAGGGAATTCATCTCTTTGATTGCTGGAAGGATTCCGGAGTGTCGACTTCCGATCCCGGCCAGTCCACGGAGTCACCCGGATTCCAACAGTGGCCGATTCGACGCCAAGAAGGGACAACCGGCGTCATCATGTAGGGGGGAATCGAACGCATCCTCCCGGTTCACGGCGGCCATCCTTCCGCGTGCGGAATTCGATGCGGGTACGCTCGGGGTCGCTCAAGCAGACCGCCACCGCAGGGCCACCAGAGTGGGCCACAATCATCAATGCACAACCGAATAAATCAGAAAAACCGAATCATTATGCAATCCTGAATTTAGTACATTGCTTTCTGTCGTATCAGCAAAAAACAAAAGAAAGGGCGTTGGGCGAGAGGTATTGCACTCTCAATTCCCGCTGTCTCAACTCTGCGAAAGAGCAGTGCCTCTCTCAGAAGAACTCGGTTTAATGCCCGAACGGGCAGAGATTCCTACAGACTCATGGAAATATGGGGAGGTTCGCCGCACTGGGAGGGGAGGGGGGGTGACAAAAAAAATCGTTATCATTCATCCATCAATTTTTTGAATTTTCCCCCTCTTTTTGATGTTTCTTGCTTGCAAGGTTTTGCTTGTGGCTCGCGTGCTCGTCCGTGTGGCTTGCGTGGACGCGCGATGGGGTTATTGGATTTTTGAAACCAATTACCAACGAGTACCGAGGAACTACTACATATATATACTACTATATATGTAAAAGTAATGTATGTTACTAAATGCTAAATAAACTGCAGAAAACCTTCGGCTTCTTAAAAACTGAGCTCCATGTTTTCGCTTTCACCAGAGCAGAGAGTCAGCAGCTTCCTCATCAGCGTTCTCTTGGGAATATCTGTGCTCATGAGTCCCATCCTGAAAAGGATCCCTACTTCCGTGGTGTTTGGGATCTTCCTCTACCTTGGTGTGATCAACATGCAGGGAACTCAATTGTACGATCGCCTGAAACTTTTGCTCATCCCCATGGAGCACCACCCCAATGTTCAATACGTGCAGAAGGTAACGAATGTCCATCACGGTCGCTCCCGCTCACTGTTCCCTTGCTCCAGATAAAAACCTGGAGGATGCACCTGTACACCTTCATTCAGCTGGCAGGCTTCGCGCTGTTGTGGATCGCCAAGTCCATCACCATTCTGGCACTCGCGCTGCCCTTGTTGCTCATCTTCCTGGTCGGGCTGAGGTTCTCGCTCGTGTACATATTCAGCAAGGAGGAGCTCGAAATAGTAATGCGCTACTTTTCATGTTTCGCGTTCGCTTGGCATCCCGCTGGCCAGGGGCCAGAGTTCACACCTTCCTGGGTCGGTGTGCAAAGCGAGATGCCAAGTTCTGCGCCCGTTCCCACAGGCGTCCTGGCCATTTCAGGAGATGCGAAACGCCAGTGCCGTTGGCGCAGAGCCTCGCCTGCACCTTGGAGTGGTGCCCTCCCTCTCCAAGGGGCACTCCTATTGAAACACCCTTAGGGCTTAACAGTGGTTACGAGGAACACCCGAAGGGTTCCGTCCACTTGCAATTGCGTCGATAGGGTTCGGTTCAAAACCCGAGAAGGATCAAAATCCAGAATGTCGCCTCCGCGAAAGACCATATGAAGTACATAAACATGATTAGTATTTATATAAATATATGCAATTCCATATAGACTAATAGATATTCTAAACATTGTAAAAGCATCAACTTTTGTAGACTTAAATACGTATTCGAAGGTTTCTACAGAATAAATACACATGTTTGTTATATATATATCTGGATGAACATGTACTATGAAATTAGAGAATGTGAACACATGTGCTCAGTATGTGTACTAAAATGCATATCTAAATATAGGTTCATATGAAAATACATTTTAAAATACATATTTTGCAAATATTGATGAACACACACGTTCTGATTAGGAGAATTATCATTTTTTATTTGTTTGCCTATTCATTGATTTTAACTATTTTTAATGGTCACGATTATTTTTTAGTTTATACTTCCATAATCTCATATTCATTGGATAAGCAATTCTTACAAATATATGAATGCATATTGATGCACATCAGAAACAGTTGCTTTTATTTTTACGATTTGTTGGTTCGGCATTCGGAGTTTTGATCGTTTGGCAATTCTGTCGGCCCAGGAATTTCTAGCATTTTCTAGCGGCTTCAGTGACTCATTCAGTGACCAACTAAGCGTGCCTGGTAGTAGCAGTGGAATTAAGCACAGCTTCTTAATGATTACTCTTTCCAAATTTCTATTACTTCCATTTGTTCGTTTTCCAAGAAGATGAGGTTCCCCGGTGCCCAGAGAGCATATGAAGACTCCAGGAGCCATTGTGTCCTTGTGTACGCATGCACCAAGTACACAAGATTATGTACTTCTGCACAAGATTATGTACGAGATTCTTCTGCGTGTGTATGGTTATGAAGAGAATGTGTGTATGCATGCATGCACGGAATAATAGCGGCACACGCAAACTCTCCACGTATATCCCGACCTCGTCTGTCGTTGTCCTAGATGGAACGCAAATGTACACCAATGCCCACACGCACAAATGTACACTTGTATGATACTCGCGAATGGGTCCGAGCAAGTACTACTGAAAAGAACTGACATAATTCCGACAAATCCATGTCTGGATGCTCTTTTTTTCATGCGACCAAAGTTTCCAAAGAAAAAACTTCCATTAATCTCTTTCCTCAGTCGATTGCGTGGACAAGGAGCCTCTGCAAAACGAAGGCACGTTTTGGTTTCCTATTTCTTAGATCCAGGCAGTTCCCCACCACCCTTCCCCCTCCGAAGAACTTTTGCGCCTCCTTCGGTTTCCGGAGCCGTGATCTCATGTGATTTCTGCTGGTTCAACAGAGTATGCGTTTCCATCTAACCCGGAATTCAGGGACTCCCTTGCCGCCCTACCTTCCTGTACGCGACTGAGGACTTGCTCCGGGCTCTTGACGAGCGGCGCAAGCGTGACCATCCTGCGGAGTGACTCCCTGACACTGCGCGAGAGGTCGGCGACGACAAAACAGTGAATCTCAGATCCCGCGAACCCAAGCGCCAGCGGACGTGTGGGTGAAGCGTGGATCTTCAGATGTTTCCTGGTGCTAGGAATTTCTCTCGTGACCTTGTGGGGTGCATGGGGCGAGCAACCGGCAGAAATAGGATAAGAACGGCTCCTAGACGCTTCCTTCCGCAGTTTCTATTCGCTTGTGATTTAACGCAAGGCTGCTAGTCCAGGGAGCTTTCTAATACAAGAAGGCTGCCATTTGTCATAGTCAACTTGGATTTGCTGTTTCCAGTTCTGCATCCTCTAGGAAGGATGCAGAACTGGAGTGCCACCCCCTGGGAAGAGGTGGGGATACAGAAAGACAGATCTCTTTTTACCATCGTCGTGAAGATGGTATTAATAGTTTGCACGTTTGCTGTATAAAAACAACACAAACAAAAGCCGAAACAAGCAAAGATGCACAAGTCTACTTGTGCAGAAGAGATAGATCTCAGACATCGGGGTGTCTACTTTTTGCACGCTGGGTCTGTTGCACGTTGAAAAGGAATTTCTATTGGTTGAGTTGCAAGCATCTTGCAGCTGTGATGCGCTCGTCAACAGGAACTGACCAAATCTGTGTTTCTAGCTGGACTCCGACGTGTAGGAGACTGCGACATGCGGACCGTTTCGGGGCACATCCAAGAGTACCTCAAGGGAAGTGAACCCAAGAATTCCAAATTGTCATTCGGTGACGTAGCGACTTTCATTTTGGATACATGAATATAACGTAGAAATAAATAAACAAACGAGTTGAGAGAGAGGGAGGTTCCTGAGAGAAAACCAAAAGAAAAGAAGTCAGGTCGAAAACACATGAAGTGTAGAAATAAAGAGGTATCGATATGTTGGTATGTGACTTCAAAGTCACACCGCCCTTTGGAGGGTCAAGAGAAAGGGACAACGCCGCATCTGCTTATGGATTGCCAGGAATCCTTCCTCTCTTCATGCTTCTTCATATCCTTGCGGAAGATTATCCCTCCTCGGCCATCTTCAGCTCAGTTCGTGAGACCGAAGATGCTCAGCAAACGCGCGTTTTGGATCGAAAGGCATAATGCCGAGCGGACTCTGTTTCTCCGCATCTCCCTTTCTATGTGCAGCAGCTTTTCGTCTTGCGCTCTAGCGAGAAGGACTTGTCATCCCAGCGGGAATCGCAGGTCGGCTGCCTTTATCCTAACTGGACGTCCCCGGCAGGACAAAACGGTCATGCAGTCTTCGAATGAGTGCTTCCCTTGCTTGCTGGTCAAGAGCGGGTTCCAAACAAGTCCACGGGTTTCCTGGAGCACCCATTCAATTGGTCATCCGAGAGGGGCAGTGGCTGCGGGGATATCTGAGCGCGCGAACGCCGAGAACGGTGCTCGTCAGCAGCTAATCAAAGAGCGGTAATCGGTAAGTCACAGTTAATCATTAAAAGTTTCCTTGGAGTTCAATTCTCTCTCCTTTGTCATGGTAATTCGGAACACTGCGTAGCTGCCCCAGCGCTAGGCGGACATGCAGACCGACTGCTTCCCACCCTAAGAGATCCAAAATTCTGAATCGAAGTTTTTCCTTCTGTGCTTTCTCTCCTTCTTCCGGTACGGCTGAATCATATTCATGCCCTCTACGTTTAATCAATGTAGAACGTCCGTTTCGTGAACGCTGATTCCTGTTGAGAAGTTCGCTTTCTTCTCGTTATTCCAGGAGAACTTCCATCTCTGAAGGGCACTCATAGAAAGATGCGTTGCATCTGTGCGCTCCTTAGTTGAAGGGATGAATCCGCTCACGGATAGAAAATGCGCAGCTGATTTGTTCAAGTGATGAGTCCGCAACAACTGGGTGCAGCCCAGGATAATCTTCGGTTTTCGTAGCAGCGGAGTGTGAAATTGGAGCATTTTATGCGGATGATCAAGACAGTCTGACTGATTGCGCAGCACTCAGCTGAAGAATTTGCACTGACATCTCAGAAAACATGACGCAATTCCTTCAGTAAAGCAGAATCAGTGGATGGTGCACACAGCAACGACGGCGCACTCGAAGGATTAAGTGGTGGAGGTGCGTTGGGAATTCCTGGAACGGGCTGACAGTATTCGTAGTTTCCCAGAATGATCTGCGATGGAAGATCACTGATAATTGCTTCAGAATTTACGCTGTACCGAATGACAATATGAGAACGAACTTTCATTTGCTATGTCCGAATTTCGTGGATGCTGCGCTTCGGGCATGAAAAATTTACTCCAGAAAAATCGAAGAAAGTTGAAATCTGTGTCCCACGCACCCATCCACATGAGCTGTGCGTTTATAAAAGGACCTCTGGAAAGTCGAGGATCCTAAACTTCTTCGCTGCGTTGCTGGCTGTGGTTCCCGTGGATACGGAAAGAGAGCTTCATAGAAGAAGCATGAGGCTTCAGTTGAATTTTGTGTCTTCGGTTCTGTTTTTTCGGCTTCTTATTGTGTTTCCTGTTTTCCTTGTCTTAATTCGCCAAATACCTCAAAAAGCGGAGTCTGCCTGACGGCTCGCGCAGCTCATTATGAGGCTGCACGCCTTTTGCTGGGTGTGTGTAAATGTTGGAAATAGTGGGATCCCGTGGAGGAGCCACTTCCTGACTCCAGGAAGAGCGCCACTGATCAGTCCGTTTCTGCGAGGTGTTTCGAAGGATTTCTAAAAGGATGTTTTTCCTCATCTTCTCGTAATGGACTTTAAGGAAAAGCAGCATACCATTTCCCCTCGGGATGGAAGTTTGAAAGGAACCTCTTATTGTTCCCTCCAATCAGGAGGATCACTCCACGAGCAGCGTTCACCTTCAACCGACGGAAACGCAACTCTTTAACAGGGGTATCAACCGGCGCCATGGCACGCGTTGGTAGGTTCTCTGACCATCGGTCCTAATGTTTGATTTTCGCATTTGGATGTGAACACAGAGGAATTTCTTGATTTCCGGAGTTTGATTCCCCGAGTAAGTTCGGACAATTAATCTGGTACAGATGTCTCCTCTCGTTGGAACTTACGAGTACGTCGACCCACTTATTTGGGGTTTTCAACCAAATAGGAAACTTCATGGACGAACTATTTGTGTTGCCGTCGACCGTTCCCCGTGTGGGAATCGAAGAAGCGGCTCTTGGTGCTGAGCGCGGTGGTCTCCCTCCACACGGTCTTCGACGATGACTCACACCATTCCTTTGGAGCAAACGACACTGTGCATTCACCTTCAGCTGACCCACATACAAAAAGGGTCAATGTTGATGGGAGTTTCAAAAGCATCAAAGAGAAAATGATCAGAAAGGACCGACCGTCTTCGTGGTTTTTGTCCGACACCTAACACGAACCGTTGTGCAGGTCACGGTGCGGTCGCTTCCACCCTTCCGTGGTGGCGCCCGAGGTGGAATCTCTGAGGCTGATGGGAGTGGCTGACACGAGCAAATTCCCCAGCAACGTGAAGATGTCTCGTCGGCCTCCCCGTCGAACCCGTTGTAGTCACCAATGTCAGCAGTTATATCAGAAAACCCCACCGCTTCCGCTCAACTTTCACACCTTCAGACTTTACGGTTGTCCGTGCCGCTGCTGGCATGGAGGGGATGCACCAAAACAAAATTTGAACACAGCAATGCTCAATTAAATGTAAAAAACGCTTTGCAGTTCGATCACATGAGAGTGGGAGGGGACACAGTTTCGAGAAAACTTCACAGATTTCGAATCCAACTCTGTCGGTGAACGTCGGATTTGTTTTCCACCCATGCTGGCTGTAAAGGGGGGAAACGGCGAAAGTGTTGCTCAGATGGTGCGTCCATAACGTTCGCCCTCTCATCTCGAACAGGCTCGAAAACTCCATCGAACACACGGATATCTTCTGAAGCACGAAGAACGCATGACAGCTAGAGAGTACGCAGGGGGAATTCGTCTCGCTCGCTCATTCGTAAACACTAGCAAGCGTTCCAGGAAGCTCCTTGAGGTTCCTGAAAATACTTCGAGGGCTATTTTGTGGGTATAGAAAAAATAAAAGAGTACACAGTCGGGGAACAGACGAGAGTGGGGCAGATCAACGATAATGTGCTCCTGAACTTTCAGACGACTCGGAGTGTCGCAGTCCACAAGGAAAACATGGGCCACCAATAGTTCTTCCACAGAGATGGAAGCGTCCACGTTCAAGATTATAACTGCGAGAAGATCAAGTTGAATCCACGGTTGTTGGCAGCGCTGGCAACAGCGTTGTCGGTACGAATTCGCAGCATGAACGGCAGGATACGCGCTGGAAAGCATATGGGATAGAAAGCCGTGGGAGGATATTGGAACTTACTGCAAACTGGCATGGAAGGCGGCATCATGGCGGTCACTGGATGGAGAACGCCAGCGCAGAAGCGATTCTGGATGCAAGGAGCGGTTGGAAGCAATGCGTTCGCCATAGAGGCACCGCAGCTGATTTGGAGGAAGTCAGTCCTGCAGTTAACTCCAGCGCTGTTCGTCAAGGACGTGGCTGCAGCATTGTCTATTGAGAACCCCGTGTGCGCAGCCACAGGCATAGGAATTAAACACAGCACTCTGCGTCCCATTTCCTGTCGAATGCAGATTTGGTAATCCAGATTAGTCACGAGAACGGAACCAGCAACTCCCGTCCACGCAAAAGATGTCAAAGTCCCAATGATTCCCGTGAAGAACTGCAAGCATCCATTGGGTGCTAGAAACCAAATTAAGCACAAGACTTGGAAGAGTCTCGGATGGCATACGAATTCACAAGGCACAAATATATACGTGTGGAGAATTGCTGCAACTCACCCGTGCATTCATCCACAGAGAGACCTCACCCAAATATAGGTAGATTGCCACGTTTTAAATAACATCCCCATATGAGAAAACGAGCTCGCTTCTTACCTGCGTAGTCCCCAGTTGGAATCTGCATCAAGACCAGCGTCCACGTACGTGGAGCAGCCATAGCAGGAGGTGCGACAAGTGTGAAACTTAGCATGATGTCGCCACCCGTTTGAGGGAACTGCACGTAGACTGAAAAGAAAACATCTCTTCGAAGACAGCTCACTCGTATGCAGAGATCCCCGAAACTCGGGAAGCCCAATAGTCAGAAAGAGACGCGTCTCCGGCGGCAGATCTGCTTGCATGCCGAAGTTGCTTCCAGGCGGGCAAGCAGATGCTGCATCTGGAAGACCACGCTTCATACGAATGTCGAGGCGAATGAACTGCTTGTAATACAGCTTGACGTAGAAAATAGTCCAAAGAAGGAAGCAATTAACGCCAGCGATGTCGGTCGTATGCGACACTCCCTCTCGAAGAGTGTAAAAACCGGCAGTGTTTTGGGATATAAACAATCGATATATCCGAGGGATACTCACTGTGGTTGTTATTATTGGCTCCACAAATCGGTGGCAAAATCGCGCGTGGCGATCCAGCCACCGAGATTGTGAACATATCCATACTACATAATGCAGTTGCCATAGTTGGAGGCATAATGTTCAGGGGCGCCAAGTTGATTCTGAAAAAAAAATGCTTCATGCAAAAAGAGCTCTGCATTCCACGCAACCACGTTCCATCTTTTCAGACTTTCGCGTACACTTTCATTCCAGAAGGGAACGTTTTCCTCATTTCGGTTTGCGGACGGAAAATAGAGAAACGCACTTAGGTGACTCTCGATAAGAGGGAGCGAGATTTTTTGACAACGGAATCGAGTGCACCTCGGCCTGAGAAACGACACTGGTTATCTCTTCCGGAACTGCAGTTCGAGAGCAACCTACTTTCCATGGTTACTAACCTATACAGAACCGCCCTGTACGGAACGCTCTTCAGAAGAAGAGGATTTGGGTTACTCGTATTTCTTTCCATTTATTCACTATCAGGAACTAAGCCAGAAGAACACTTACCGAAGCTGACTAACAGAGGGCCTTTGACGAGTAACCGTTAGTTGGCACTGACCACCAGTCATGAGTATATTGCCCGATGGCATGAAGCTGGTGTTGTTCGAGTTTGTTCTTCCAGCGCACCCCAATCGCACTGAAACGCGAGAACCCCTCATCATTCTTTTACAGGATTTCAATTCTTCCAATTTTACCCATGCAGCACACTCCAATTCCCAAAGCGCACGCTCCTACAGAGGTGCCATTCTCCCTTGTACACTCCCTTGCGGACAGACAGGTGCCATGGTTTCCTCCGATCTGACAGCCAGTATGTTGTATCCTGACGAGAAGCCATTGGCCCACTGAAACGACAGAAGCTGCGTGATGCAAACATACAGCTGATGCATTGACAAGGGTGAAAGCCATCTCCACGGGCAGATGGGCCGCACAGTCTTCGCAAACCAACGCGCAACACCGTAGGACCGTCCTTCTAAAAGAGAAAGATATTGAAGATGCTTTGAAGTCTTGTTACGAACAGAAAGAAAAATGATGGACGAATTGGTATATGCTTAATGGTGTGAGCACGGTAATTGCATGCACAGTATGCAGACGTTTCCAAGGGCTATGATGCCTATGACCTTAAAGAAGAGTCTACAGTTCAATCGAAGAGAACGAAGCAGATGCAAGTGAAAAGACGGCTCTCAGTGCAGTAAGCTGATCTCGGAGACCCTACGCAGGGTTCCCAGCAGTCAACTCAATCCTTCCCTCTCTACTGAACGGCCCCTGAACACGACATCATGGGCGAACCGAATTTCCGTTGCCCATGCGTGAGGACGTCGGCCACTCATCCTTATGCTGGATGACCGTTCACATCAATGCAATACAGTCACAAAGAACAACAGCAACGCATTACTTCATTCTTTCGTTTCCGACTTACGCGATCTGCTGGTTTTCGTTTCATTTCCTGAGCCGAAGGCAGCTGCTGCTAAAGGTGCACAGAGAAGGAGTATCTTCCAGAAGTTGTTGGGGAACATCTTTGTGGGTTTCACGATGGGGAGCAAGCAAATGACTCCGCAGTTGTTGTAGGCAAAGTATTTATAGAGACGAGTTCTGGTGGGTAAAGAAGGCGAATTACCAAATGGAACAAAAAAGGACGAATGTTCTTCCTCTGAGCTATTGCCAAGGCTCATCTTGATTGCTTAGTTTTTTTCCCTAGAACGGGAGTTTTCAAAAACATGCAATTCCTATTCGAGAACCTATAAAAGAAAAAAGTAGAAACTGAGTATTGTTGTTGGGCGAGTCACTATTGGTGGTACAGTGTACAGCAGCCTATGACGTGGTGCCCCCTTCATATTCTTGGTGAATGAAGGAACTGTAAGACGAAAGCACTGCCGGAAAAGATAACTTGGGATTAGAAGCGTCTGAAGATGCTAAAAAATAAATGAATGTGCCTTCTGAACGTTCATAGAGTGGTTTTGAATATACGCATTTATTAGCATACATACTCTTTACACTGATAGTGGAGGAGCACGTACGTTGATGAATGTATACTGGCATAATTGGTGTCAATATAGTTCCTAACTAGTAGTCCACATGGCGGATGGAGACATAAATCAATATCACCACATGAGTTATGTTACTTACATATCTCTACAAATTCAAATCAATGCTTTATGAAATCAATGGAAACCCTGGCGTGGCTGGACCGCTGGTCGTACCGCAATCCTTGTTATGTCCTTTTTTATTTGATAAACGCTCCGATGCACTCGCGAGAGAATCGTTCCTGACGCAGCAACGCAGACGCAGCGTGTCCTGGTGCTGACCCTAGCGCAGCAGAGTGAGCAAACTGACCAGGAGAACACCTGGATTTCCTGCCATTCCACGAACGGTAGTGCCTGCAGGAAAATCTTCGCACATTTGCCCAAAAGAAGGAAGAAGGCACGGAGTTGGGGTAGCGAATGCTGCACTTTTATTACAACAGGCGGCAAAATGGTAGGTTCTATGCACTTGATCAAGAAGAGAGAACGGAAAGTTGAGTTGGACCATGGGCCAGTTAACTGACGTTGAGATCATACGCGCCCCACCGCAGGGACTATTGAGCGGGGAAGAGCTTCTCAGCATCCCGTTGGAAGGACTCGTGTGTTCCCCAGTACTGCAGAATACCCGGTTCCCTCCCCAGAGTAGGAGTTTCTGGTGGCGAACTGGCGACACCTCAGGAACGCTCGCCGATCTCACTGGACAAGTGGGGTAGTGGACCCAAAATCGTCAGGTGCGAGTACAAGGATTCTCCCCCGAACCTATTTATTGAATGCGTTGCCGTCCAGCTACTGTGGTCGCGTTTTGCAGCGGCCCTAGGAGCACCTTAGAACGCTCCCACAGACGTGTACAAGCACCTGTTTGTTCTCGACGAACTTTCGCCTGCCGCAGTCCTAGAAGCCCCGTGCTGCCTACGTGGGATTGTGGCGGCCTGGAGCAGCACCAGTTTTCGACAGAACGATAGGGACGCCATCTCTCCGCCCTGCACTTCCCTAGTCCCGCAGCCAGGTGGCCTCATCTGGAACGCTTACGGATACGGCTTGCCAGCATATTGGAAACGATATGCAGGACGGCCTGCATTGCAACGGTGATCCCTTCTACAGCCCACCCTTTCTTTTGTCAGCGTCTTTTTTGTTTTTCTTTTTGTTTGCCCCTTCTTCCTTTACTTCCGAGTCGACCCTCGCCGGCCTGCCTGCCGTAGACTCAACAAGTTGCGAACTCTTTCGAACGCTGTAGGGCTCATGTCCCTACGCATGCTCGTTTGTTTCTTAAAATGAGCGCCACGACGAACTCTGGCGCACAAAGTCCACTTCAGGTGTTCTACCGGGACATTCAGTAGCTCTCCACAACGCAAGAGTCTATTGGGTGGAGTACTCGGTGTCGCAGCGATGGTGAGCAAACCCGTCTTCCACTCGCCCAGCCTTTTCTCCCTTCCGGAGCTAGTCACCTCAACTTCCTATTTAGCTGTGATGCGGCTGTTCAGCTGCTCCCTGAGGGGAAGCCACGCTGCGGCGAGGAAAGTTCTTCCAGCCCACTCTTTTTCCCCGGGATCCACCAGGATACCTCGAAGCCCGCATCGCTTCTTGCGCGCGAACGGGAAACGGCCGTACCTGTTCCGTGCATTTGTCCTGGCTCCCCATCCACATGGGAACAGTTTCCTGTAGCCAGGCACTACCGTTCTCGGGGCGGCAAGAGATCCGTCCCGTTTTCTTGCTCGTCAGCGTTGTCACCCGCCGAACCTGCAATCCACGTTGGCAGATGTGGCGGCGCCACGACAGGAACCAAGACAGTTCCGCGTAGCCGATGGCTCGCTTGATCAGGTACCGTGCGAGCTCGCACCAGTTGGCGCTCCACAACTTCGCCACTAGGGCCAGTGCCGTTCGCTGGGGCTGCTGCTCCAGGGGCTCCAGAGTCAGTAGCCGAGACCTCAATCCGTCGTGGTGCGTGCGTTTTGAACTGGGCGCCCCTAACGTAAGCGTTGTGGCGCCGCTGGTTTCAGGAACTTCCACCGGGCACAGAAGAGTGCTCGGAAGGAGCTCCCGGCGAGGTGATGCGACAAACGGTGATCCGAGCTCTGCTTTGGCGCACGCCAACTGTTCGTGGAAGCCGTTGGGAGGGCTCACGAAGTGCGGAAGTGCGTTCCTTGTGTTCGGAGGCGTTGAAGGGTTGCATTTATATATGTTATAGGCTGGCGCGGCTCGCCAAGTATGCAGCGCCTGCGACTCTTTGAACTCTCTATAGTCACAATTGGTTTGGCTCTATAAAAAAATTTACGTGCTGTGGAATCTACAGCCATTAACCTTTAAATACAAAATAATGATGAACACAGCGGTTTTAACGATTTATTTATGCCGAATATGCTTCGTGCATTTGGGATTCCAACGTTTGCTGTTGTACGCATGAAATCTCGAGTATGCAACTGCATAAAACAGCTCGTGCTTGGCGTTAATTGAGTTAATTCCATTTACAACCATGCAACTTATGGACGTTGCGAGTTGTCCGTTACTTCCTCTGCCTTTTTTTTTCATGGCTTTACCTGAAGAAAACTCTCAAGTTTTTAGCCTTGGTTTGACCAAGACCCTAAAATTCCCCTTTTTTTCTAATTCGACCTGCAGGGAGTATGCCTGAAAACTAATCGTGGGAGTACTCTTTGTGAAGCAATTGCCTGCGTCGATTCTTCATCATCGTATCACTACATTTCCACTATTTCTTACATCGGATAAGTGCTGATCATGTAACACTTTGCCGGTGTAAATTTTGAAATTGTAAATGATTCCAGGCGATTAGCACAATAAAAGCGCTTTGTAGCCCCATTTCGTAGTTTTCTTCTGCACCAAACCTACGTTTACCTTTCAATGGTAGTATTTGTTCATCAACACACAGGTGCTCATCCATCGAAATAGGACTGAAGTTTCGAACCAATTTGTCGAAAATAGGTCCCATTTCTTGTGCTTTGTCCATTCCCTCTGAATCATTCGTATTAGCCTCCTAATTTGTGCTAAAATGTATTTTGGATTCAATTTTTTCGAATCGAGCACGACTCACCGTATTCTCAACGGCTGATCTCTCTCCTCTGATCTCCAACACATCCGAGACCTTGGTAACCCTTAAACTGACATCAGAATGCAAAACCAAACAGTCCTTGTACTCCATAATATGAAACAGCTGTGGATTTCGCAGGATCACGAGCGTTGCAGGGCATAAGTATGGGTACACTCGACCGTATTACTTCTGATTTCGTCATGAGATAGTTATCGCAAATAGGCCGTAGCGGATTGGGGTGCTTCGGGATCTAAGGGACAGTTTCCTTTCCGAGGACGATGAAGGCTCTTTTTCGGATAAGATACTGGTTGCCAAGATATTTCTTGTTATTTCAAACTTTCGTCATCTCTTCACGATTCCTCACTCAAATTATCGTCGCTATCAGTAGGATTTACACGTCGTCGTGTAAGATCTATTGGCGGATTTTCGTGAGTGTCCGATTTTAATAAGCGATCCACGGATCGATTACCACTAATGCTTCTTTTTCTTTCCATTCTCCTATTTTTATGTTGTGCTTCGGTATTTGGCTTTGGTTGTGAACAAAAGAAACTGAAAACAAAAGGAATCCCCAGCGTCATCGTAAATACAGAGAACCCTACAATGGGTCACAAAGCTCTAATGGACGGCTGACATCTTCCTCAGAGGACGTCCCCGGCAGGGAAACACGATCGCGCTGTCGTCAAAAGAGTGTTTGCCTTGGTTTCTGGAGCAAAGCGGGTACCAAATAAGTCCACGCGTCCCTTGGAGCACCTAATCCTTTGGTCTTCCGAGAGGGGCAGTGGCTGCAGGAATATCTGACCGCTCGAACGACGCAAAACGGTCCGCAGGAAGCGCGCGCGAATAGGAAACGGCAGAGTCCTGGTGTCCATCTCCTTCGAAGATGTGACGTGCGTAACCTACTCGTGCCGAGGGTTCTCCCCAGGTGGCCAGTCTCGAAGCCACAGCCGGTTGCACATCGTGGTCGGCAGCACTTCGCTCTGGTGCACTGCGGACCCTCAACCGGGAGGTCTGAAAAGGAAAACAACCCGCTTTCCCGGCGAAAGTTCGTCGAGAACAAACAGGTGCTTGTAGACGTCTGTGGGAGCGTTCTAAGGTGCTCCTAGGGCCGCTGCAAAACGCGACCACAGTAGCTGGACGGCAACGCATTCAATAAATAGGTTCGGGGGAGAATCCTTGTACTCGCACCTGACGATTTTGGGTCCACTACCCCACTTGTCCAGTGAGATCGGCGAGCGTTCCTGAGGTGTCGCCAGTTCGCCACCAGAAACTCCTACTCTGGGGAGGGAACCGGGTATTCTGCAGTACTGGGGAACACACGAGTCCTTCCAACGGGATGCTGAGAAGCTCTTCCCCGCTCAATAGTCCCTGCGGTGGGGCGCGTATGATCTCAACGTCAGTTAACTGGCCCATGGTCCAACTCAACTTTCCGTTCTCTCTTCTTGATCAAGTGCATAGAACCTACCATTTTGCCGCCTGTTGTAATAAAAGTGCAGCATTCGCTACCCCAACTCCGTGCCTTCTTCCTTCTTTTGGGCAAATGTGCGAAGATTTTCCTGCAGGCACTACCGTTCGTGGAATGGCAGGAAATCCAGGTGTTCTCCTGGTCAGTTTGCTCACTCTGCTGCGCTAGGGTCAGCACCAGGACACGCTGCGTCTGCGTTGCTGCGTCAGGAACGATTCTCTCGCGAGTGCATCGGAGCGTTTATCAAATAAAAAAGGACATAACAAGGATTGCGGTACGACCAGCGGTCCAGCCACGCCAGGGTTTCCATTGATTTCATAAAGCATTGATTTGAATTTGTAGAGATATGTAAGTAACATAACTCATGTGGTGATATTGATTTATGTCTCCATCCGCCATGTGGACTACTAGTTAGGAACTATATTGACACCAATTATGCCAGTATACATTCATCAACGTACGTGCTCCTCCACTATCAGTGTAAAGAGTATGTATGCTAATAAATGCGTATATTCAAAACCACTCTATGAACGTTCAGAAGGCACATTCATTTATTTTTTAGCATCTTCAGACGCTTCTAATCCCAAGTTATCTTTTCCGGCAGTGCTTTCGTCTTACAGTTCCTTCATTCACCAAGAATATGAAGGGGGCACCACGTCATAGGCTGCTGTACACTGTACCACCAATAGTGACTCGCCCAACAGCAATACTCAGTTTCTACTTTTTTCTTTTATAGGTTCTCGAATAGGAATTGCATGTTTTTGAAAACTCCCGTTCTAGGGAAAAAAACTAAGCAATCAAGATGAGCCTTGGCAATAGCTCAGAGGAAGAACATTCGTCCTTTTTTGTTCCATTTGGTAATTCGCCTTCTTTACCCACCAGAACTCGTCTCTATAAATACTTTGCCTACAACAACTGCGGAGTCATTTGCTTGCTCCCCATCGTGAAACCCACAAAGATGTTCCCCAACAACTTCTGGAAGATACTCCTTCTCTGTGCACCTTTAGCAGCAGCTGCCTTCGGCTCAGGAAATGAAACGAAAACCAGCAGATCGCGTAAGTCGGAAACGAAAGAATGAAGTAATGCGTTGCTGTTGTTCTTTGTGACTGTATTGCATTGATGTGAACGGTCATCCAGCATAAGGATGAGTGGCCGACGTCCTCACGCATGGGCAACGGAAATTCGGTTCGCCCATGATGTCGTGTTCAGGGGCCGTTCAGTAGAGAGGGAAGGATTGAGTTGACTGCTGGGAACCCTGCGTAGGGTCTCCGAGATCAGCTTACTGCACTGAGAGCCGTCTTTTCACTTGCATCTGCTTCGTTCTCTTCGATTGAACTGTAGACTCTTCTTTAAGGTCATAGGCATCATAGCCCTTGGAAACGTCTGCATACTGTGCATGCAATTACCGTGCTCACACCATTAAGCATATACCAATTCGTCCATCATTTTTCTTTCTGTTCGTAACAAGACTTCAAAGCATCTTCAATATCTTTCTCTTTTAGAAGGACGGTCCTACGGTGTTGCGCGTTGGTTTGCGAAGACTGTGCGGCCCATCTGCCCGTGGAGATGGCTTTCACCCTTGTCAATGCATCAGCTGTATGTTTGCATCACGCAGCTTCTGTCGTTTCAGTGGGCCAATGGCTTCTCGTCAGGATACAACATACTGGCTGTCAGATCGGAGGAAACCATGGCACCTGTCTGTCCGCAAGGGAGTGTACAAGGGAGAATGGCACCTCTGTAGGAGCGTGCGCTTTGGGAATTGGAGTGTGCTGCATGGGTAAAATTGGAAGAATTGAAATCCTGTAAAAGAATGATGAGGGGTTCTCGCGTTTCAGTGCGATTGGGGTGCGCTGGAAGAACAAACTCGAACAACACCAGCTTCATGCCATCGGGCAATATACTCATGACTGGTGGTCAGTGCCAACTAACGGTTACTCGTCAAAGGCCCTCTGTTAGTCAGCTTCGGTAAGTGTTCTTCTGGCTTAGTTCCTGATAGTGAATAAATGGAAAGAAATACGAGTAACCCAAATCCTCTTCTTCTGAAGAGCGTTCCGTACAGGGCGGTTCTGTATAGGTTAGTAACCATGGAAAGTAGGTTGCTCTCGAACTGCAGTTCCGGAAGAGATAACCAGTGTCGTTTCTCAGGCCGAGGTGCACTCGATTCCGTTGTCAAAAAATCTCGCTCCCTCTTATCGAGAGTCACCTAAGTGCGTTTCTCTATTTTCCGTCCGCAAACCGAAATGAGGAAAACGTTCCCTTCTGGAATGAAAGTGTACGCGAAAGTCTGAAAAGATGGAACGTGGTTGCGTGGAATGCAGAGCTCTTTTTGCATGAAGCATTTTTTTTTCAGAATCAACTTGGCGCCCCTGAACATTATGCCTCCAACTATGGCAACTGCATTATGTAGTATGGATATGTTCACAATCTCGGTGGCTGGATCGCCACGCGCGATTTTGCCACCGATTTGTGGAGCCAATAATAACAACCACAGTGAGTATCCCTCGGATATATCGATTGTTTATATCCCAAAACACTGCCGGTTTTTACACTCTTCGAGAGGGAGTGTCGCATACGACCGACATCGCTGGCGTTAATTGCTTCCTTCTTTGGACTATTTTCTACGTCAAGCTGTATTACAAGCAGTTCATTCGCCTCGACATTCGTATGAAGCGTGGTCTTCCAGATGCAGCATCTGCTTGCCCGCCTGGAAGCAACTTCGGCATGCAAGCAGATCTGCCGCCGGAGACGCGTCTCTTTCTGACTATTGGGCTTCCCGAGTTTCGGGGATCTCTGCATACGAGTGAGCTGTCTTCGAAGAGATGTTTTCTTTTCAGTCTACGTGCAGTTCCCTCAAACGGGTGGCGACATCATGCTAAGTTTCACACTTGTCGCACCTCCTGCTATGGCTGCTCCACGTACGTGGACGCTGGTCTTGATGCAGATTCCAACTGGGGACTACGCAGGTAAGAAGCGAGCTCGTTTTCTCATATGGGGATGTTATTTAAAACGTGGCAATCTACCTATATTTGGGTGAGGTCTCTCTGTGGATGAATGCACGGGTGAGTTGCAGCAATTCTCCACACGTATATATTTGTGCCTTGTGAATTCGTATGCCATCCGAGACTCTTCCAAGTCTTGTGCTTAATTTGGTTTCTAGCACCCAATGGATGCTTGCAGTTCTTCACGGGAATCATTGGGACTTTGACATCTTTTGCGTGGACGGGAGTTGCTGGTTCCGTTCTCGTGACTAATCTGGATTACCAAATCTGCATTCGACAGGAAATGGGACGCAGAGTGCTGTGTTTAATTCCTATGCCTGTGGCTGCGCACACGGGGTTCTCAATAGACAATGCTGCAGCCACGTCCTTGACGAACAGCGCTGGAGTTAACTGCAGGACTGACTTCCTCCAAATCAGCTGCGGTGCCTCTATGGCGAACGCATTGCTTCCAACCGCTCCTTGCATCCAGAATCGCTTCTGCGCTGGCGTTCTCCATCCAGTGACCGCCATGATGCCGCCTTCCATGCCAGTTTGCAGTAAGTTCCAATATCCTCCCACGGCTTTCTATCCCATATGCTTTCCAGCGCGTATCCTGCCGTTCATGCTGCGAATTCGTACCGACAACGCTGTTGCCAGCGCTGCCAACAACCGTGGATTCAACTTGATCTTCTCGCAGTTATAATCTTGAACGTGGACGCTTCCATCTCTGTGGAAGAACTATTGGTGGCCCATGTTTTCCTTGTGGACTGCGACACTCCGAGTCGTCTGAAAGTTCAGGAGCACATTATCGTTGATCTGCCCCACTCTCGTCTGTTCCCCGACTGTGTACTCTTTTATTTTTTCTATACCCACAAAATAGCCCTCGAAGTATTTTCAGGAACCTCAAGGAGCTTCCTGGAACGCTTGCTAGTGTTTACGAATGAGCGAGCGAGACGAATTCCCCCTGCGTACTCTCTAGCTGTCATGCGTTCTTCGTGCTTCAGAAGATATCCGTGTGTTCGATGGAGTTTTCGAGCCTGTTCGAGATGAGAGGGCGAACGTTATGGACGCACCATCTGAGCAACACTTTCGCCGTTTCCCCCCTTTACAGCCAGCATGGGTGGAAAACAAATCCGACGTTCACCGACAGAGTTGGATTCGAAATCTGTGAAGTTTTCTCGAAACTGTGTCCCCTCCCACTCTCATGTGATCGAACTGCAAAGCGTTTTTTACATTTAATTGAGCATTGCTGTGTTCAAATTTTGTTTTGGTGCATCCCCTCCATGCCAGCAGCGGCACGGACAACCGTAAAGTCTGAAGGTGTGAAAGTTGAGCGGAAGCGGTGGGGTTTTCTGATATAACTGCTGACATTGGTGACTACAACGGGTTCGACGGGGAGGCCGACGAGACATCTTCACGTTGCTGGGGAATTTGCTCGTGTCAGCCACTCCCATCAGCCTCAGAGATTCCACCTCGGGCGCCACCACGGAAGGGTGGAAGCGACCGCACCGTGACCTGCACAACGGTTCGTGTTAGGTGTCGGACAAAAACCACGAAGACGGTCGGTCCTTTCTGATCATTTTCTCTTTGATGCTTTTGAAACTCCCATCAACATTGACCCTTTTTGTATGTGGGTCAGCTGAAGGTGAATGCACAGTGTCGTTTGCTCCAAAGGAATGGTGTGAGTCATCGTCGAAGACCGTGTGGAGGGAGACCACCGCGCTCAGCACCAAGAGCCGCTTCTTCGATTCCCACACGGGGAACGGTCGACGGCAACACAAATAGTTCGTCCATGAAGTTTCCTATTTGGTTGAAAACCCCAAATAAGTGGGTCGACGTACTCGTAAGTTCCAACGAGAGGAGACATCTGTACCAGATTAATTGTCCGAACTTACTCGGGGAATCAAACTCCGGAAATCAAGAAATTCCTCTGTGTTCACATCCAAATGCGAAAATCAAACATTAGGACCGATGGTCAGAGAACCTACCAACGCGTGCCATGGCGCCGGTTGATACCCCTGTTAAAGAGTTGCGTTTCCGTCGGTTGAAGGTGAACGCTGCTCGTGGAGTGATCCTCCTGATTGGAGGGAACAATAAGAGGTTCCTTTCAAACTTCCATCCCGAGGGGAAATGGTATGCTGCTTTTCCTTAAAGTCCATTACGAGAAGATGAGGAAAAACATCCTTTTAGAAATCCTTCGAAACACCTCGCAGAAACGGACTGATCAGTGGCGCTCTTCCTGGAGTCAGGAAGTGGCTCCTCCACGGGATCCCACTATTTCCAACATTTACACACACCCAGCAAAAGGCGTGCAGCCTCATAATGAGCTGCGCGAGCCGTCAGGCAGACTCCGCTTTTTGAGGTATTTGGCGAATTAAGACAAGGAAAACAGGAAACACAATAAGAAGCCGAAAAAACAGAACCGAAGACACAAAATTCAACTGAAGCCTCATGCTTCTTCTATGAAGCTCTCTTTCCGTATCCACGGGAACCACAGCCAGCAACGCAGCGAAGAAGTTTAGGATCCTCGACTTTCCAGAGGTCCTTTTATAAACGCACAGCTCATGTGGATGGGTGCGTGGGACACAGATTTCAACTTTCTTCGATTTTTCTGGAGTAAATTTTTCATGCCCGAAGCGCAGCATCCACGAAATTCGGACATAGCAAATGAAAGTTCGTTCTCATATTGTCATTCGGTACAGCGTAAATTCTGAAGCAATTATCAGTGATCTTCCATCGCAGATCATTCTGGGAAACTACGAATACTGTCAGCCCGTTCCAGGAATTCCCAACGCACCTCCACCACTTAATCCTTCGAGTGCGCCGTCGTTGCTGTGTGCACCATCCACTGATTCTGCTTTACTGAAGGAATTGCGTCATGTTTTCTGAGATGTCAGTGCAAATTCTTCAGCTGAGTGCTGCGCAATCAGTCAGACTGTCTTGATCATCCGCATAAAATGCTCCAATTTCACACTCCGCTGCTACGAAAACCGAAGATTATCCTGGGCTGCACCCAGTTGTTGCGGACTCATCACTTGAACAAATCAGCTGCGCATTTTCTATCCGTGAGCGGATTCATCCCTTCAACTAAGGAGCGCACAGATGCAACGCATCTTTCTATGAGTGCCCTTCAGAGATGGAAGTTCTCCTGGAATAACGAGAAGAAAGCGAACTTCTCAACAGGAATCAGCGTTCACGAAACGGACGTTCTACATTGATTAAACGTAGAGGGCATGAATATGATTCAGCCGTACCGGAAGAAGGAGAGAAAGCACAGAAGGAAAAACTTCGATTCAGAATTTTGGATCTCTTAGGGTGGGAAGCAGTCGGTCTGCATGTCCGCCTAGCGCTGGGGCAGCTACGCAGTGTTCCGAATTACCATGACAAAGGAGAGAGAATTGAACTCCAAGGAAACTTTTAATGATTAACTGTGACTTACCGATTACCGCTCTTTGATTAGCTGCTGACGAGCACCGTTCTCGGCGTTCGCGCGCTCAGATATCCCCGCAGCCACTGCCCCTCTCGGATGACCAATTGAATGGGTGCTCCAGGAAACCCGTGGACTTGTTTGGAACCCGCTCTTGACCAGCAAGCAAGGGAAGCACTCATTCGAAGACTGCATGACCGTTTTGTCCTGCCGGGGACGTCCAGTTAGGATAAAGGCAGCCGACCTGCGATTCCCGCTGGGATGACAAGTCCTTCTCGCTAGAGCGCAAGACGAAAAGCTGCTGCACATAGAAAGGGAGATGCGGAGAAACAGAGTCCGCTCGGCATTATGCCTTTCGATCCAAAACGCGCGTTTGCTGAGCATCTTCGGTCTCACGAACTGAGCTGAAGATGGCCGAGGAGGGATAATCTTCCGCAAGGATATGAAGAAGCATGAAGAGAGGAAGGATTCCTGGCAATCCATAAGCAGATGCGGCGTTGTCCCTTTCTCTTGACCCTCCAAAGGGCGGTGTGACTTTGAAGTCACATACCAACATATCGATACCTCTTTATTTCTACACTTCATGTGTTTTCGACCTGACTTCTTTTCTTTTGGTTTTCTCTCAGGAACCTCCCTCTCTCTCAACTCGTTTGTTTATTTATTTCTACGTTATATTCATGTATCCAAAATGAAAGTCGCTACGTCACCGAATGACAATTTGGAATTCTTGGGTTCACTTCCCTTGAGGTACTCTTGGATGTGCCCCGAAACGGTCCGCATGTCGCAGTCTCCTACACGTCGGAGTCCAGCTAGAAACACAGATTTGGTCAGTTCCTGTTGACGAGCGCATCACAGCTGCAAGATGCTTGCAACTCAACCAATAGAAATTCCTTTTCAACGTGCAACAGACCCAGCGTGCAAAAAGTAGACACCCCGATGTCTGAGATCTATCTCTTCTGCACAAGTAGACTTGTGCATCTTTGCTTGTTTCGGCTTTTGTTTGTGTTGTTTTTATACAGCAAACGTGCAAACTATTAATACCATCTTCACGACGATGGTAAAAAGAGATCTGTCTTTCTGTATCCCCACCTCTTCCCAGGGGGTGGCACTCCAGTTCTGCATCCTTCCTAGAGGATGCAGAACTGGAAACAGCAAATCCAAGTTGACTATGACAAATGGCAGCCTTCTTGTATTAGAAAGCTCCCTGGACTAGCAGCCTTGCGTTAAATCACAAGCGAATAGAAACTGCGGAAGGAAGCGTCTAGGAGCCGTTCTTATCCTATTTCTGCCGGTTGCTCGCCCCATGCACCCCACAAGGTCACGAGAGAAATTCCTAGCACCAGGAAACATCTGAAGATCCACGCTTCACCCACACGTCCGCTGGCGCTTGGGTTCGCGGGATCTGAGATTCACTGTTTTGTCGTCGCCGACCTCTCGCGCAGTGTCAGGGAGTCACTCCGCAGGATGGTCACGCTTGCGCCGCTCGTCAAGAGCCCGGAGCAAGTCCTCAGTCGCGTACAGGAAGGTAGGGCGGCAAGGGAGTCCCTGAATTCCGGGTTAGATGGAAACGCATACTCTGTTGAACCAGCAGAAATCACATGAGATCACGGCTCCGGAAACCGAAGGAGGCGCAAAAGTTCTTCGGAGGGGGAAGGGTGGTGGGGAACTGCCTGGATCTAAGAAATAGGAAACCAAAACGTGCCTTCGTTTTGCAGAGGCTCCTTGTCCACGCAATCGACTGAGGAAAGAGATTAATGGAAGTTTTTTCTTTGGAAACTTTGGTCGCATGAAAAAAAGAGCATCCAGACATGGATTTGTCGGAATTATGTCAGTTCTTTTCAGTAGTACTTGCTCGGACCCATTCGCGAGTATCATACAAGTGTACATTTGTGCGTGTGGGCATTGGTGTACATTTGCGTTCCATCTAGGACAACGACAGACGAGGTCGGGATATACGTGGAGAGTTTGCGTGTGCCGCTATTATTCCGTGCATGCATGCATACACACATTCTCTTCATAACCATACACACGCAGAAGAATCTCGTACATAATCTTGTGCAGAAGTACATAATCTTGTGTACTTGGTGCATGCGTACACAAGGACACAATGGCTCCTGGAGTCTTCATATGCTCTCTGGGCACCGGGGAACCTCATCTTCTTGGAAAACGAACAAATGGAAGTAATAGAAATTTGGAAAGAGTAATCATTAAGAAGCTGTGCTTAATTCCACTGCTACTACCAGGCACGCTTAGTTGGTCACTGAATGAGTCACTGAAGCCGCTAGAAAATGCTAGAAATTCCTGGGCCGACAGAATTGCCAAACGATCAAAACTCCGAATGCCGAACCAACAAATCGTAAAAATAAAAGCAACTGTTTCTGATGTGCATCAATATGCATTCATATATTTGTAAGAATTGCTTATCCAATGAATATGAGATTATGGAAGTATAAACTAAAAAATAATCGTGACCATTAAAAATAGTTAAAATCAATGAATAGGCAAACAAATAAAAAATGATAATTCTCCTAATCAGAACGTGTGTGTTCATCAATATTTGCAAAATATGTATTTTAAAATGTATTTTCATATGAACCTATATTTAGATATGCATTTTAGTACACATACTGAGCACATGTGTTCACATTCTCTAATTTCATAGTACATGTTCATCCAGATATATATATAACAAACATGTGTATTTATTCTGTAGAAACCTTCGAATACGTATTTAAGTCTACAAAAGTTGATGCTTTTACAATGTTTAGAATATCTATTAGTCTATATGGAATTGCATATATTTATATAAATACTAATCATGTTTATGTACTTCATATGGTCTTTCGCGGAGGCGACATTCTGGATTTTGATCCTTCTCGGGTTTTGAACCGAACCCTATCGACGCAATTGCAAGTGGACGGAACCCTTCGGGTGTTCCTCGTAACCACTGTTAAGCCCTAAGGGTGTTTCAATAGGAGTGCCCCTTGGAGAGGGAGGGCACCACTCCAAGGTGCAGGCGAGGCTCTGCGCCAACGGCACTGGCGTTTCGCATCTCCTGAAATGGCCAGGACGCCTGTGGGAACGGGCGCAGAACTTGGCATCTCGCTTTGCACACCGACCAAGGAAGGTGTGAACTCTGGCCCCTGGCCAGCGGGATGCCAAGCGAACGCGAAACATGAAAAGTAGCGCATTACTATTTCGAGCTCCTCCTTGCTGAATATGTACACGAGCGAGAACCTCAGCCCGACCAGGAAGATGAGCAACAAGGGCAGCGCGAGTGCCAGAATGGTGATGGACTTGGCGATCCACAACAGCGCGAAGCCTGCCAGCTGAATGAAGGTGTACAGGTGCATCCTCCAGGTTTTTATCTGGAGCAAGGGAACAGTGAGCGGGAGCGACCGTGATGGACATTCGTTACCTTCTGCACGTATTGAACATTGGGGTGGTGCTCCATGGGGATGAGCAAAAGTTTCAGGCGATCGTACAATTGAGTTCCCTGCATGTTGATCACACCAAGGTAGAGGAAGATCCCAAACACCACGGAAGTAGGGATCCTTTTCAGGATGGGACTCATGAGCACAGATATTCCCAAGAGAACGCTGATGAGGAAGCTGCTGACTCTCTGCTCTGGTGAAAGCGAAAACATGGAGCTCAGTTTTTAAGAAGCCGAAGGTTTTCTGCAGTTTATTTAGCATTTAGTAACATACATTACTTTTACATATATAGTAGTATATATATGTAGTAGTTCCTCGGTACTCGTTGGTAATTGGTTTCAAAAATCCAATAACCCCATCGCGCGTCCACGCAAGCCACACGGACGAGCACGCGAGCCACAAGCAAAACCTTGCAAGCAAGAAACATCAAAAAGAGGGGGAAAATTCAAAAAATTGATGGATGAATGATAACGATTTTTTTTGTCACCCCCCCTCCCCTCCCAGTGCGGCGAACCTCCCCATATTTCCATGAGTCTGTAGGAATCTCTGCCCGTTCGGGCATTAAACCGAGTTCTTCTGAGAGAGGCACTGCTCTTTCGCAGAGTTGAGACAGCGGGAATTGAGAGTGCAATACCTCTCGCCCAACGCCCTTTCTTTTGTTTTTTGCTGATACGACAGAAAGCAATGTACTAAATTCAGGATTGCATAATGATTCGGTTTTTCTGATTTATTCGGTTGTGCATTGATGATTGTGGCCCACTCTGGTGGCCCTGCGGTGACGGTCTGCTTGAGCGACCCCGAGCGTACCCGCATCGAATTCCGCACGCGGAAGGATGGCCGCCGTGAACCGGGAGGATGCGTTCGATTCCCCCCTACATGATGACGCCGGTTGTCCCTTCTTGGCGTCGAATCGGCCACTGTTGGAATCCGGGTGACTCCGTGGACTGGCCGGGATCGGAATTCGACACTCCGGAATCCTTCCAGCAATCAAAGAGATGGATTCCCTCCGGTGGTAAAAAAATAATGGGGCTGTTGCATGAAGCTGGCGGATGCTCGCCTCTGGAGTTTGCCTCTCCAGAGTGTCTATAAGCTCGATGTCTCTTCAAGGAGCGCCGTTCGGAGAAATCGGGAAGGTGTTTTTGGGTTCTCTTCGGAGGAAGAGGAACAAGGAACGCTTCCCTGGGAGGAGGTGCCACCGGGGGAAAAATAGCAGGAGAAGAATGGATTCTCGATACCCTGGGCATCACGCACAAATTTCTTCTTCATATTAGCGCCTGAATTAACCGGGATAGTTCTCTGTCTCTCCATAGAGAAACGACCCAACTGGAAGCCAGTCGAATTCTTGTTCTTGCTTTCTTTTAAGTTTTTCTCCGGGTCACCTTCAGAGAAGAGACGAGGAGTCACCCACTCCCGAGTTCCCTCCGCAGACAACCAGGGTAAAGGTTTCTATCTCAAGCGTAAGAGGAATGGAGTTTGCTTCCTGCGGTGCCTTCTTAAATTCATGCGGTGGTCCTAACAGGATACCCTGTAACTTGGAGAGTCACATACCCTCGGGAGGTGTGGACAGTCTTTGAAGTGATTTGCAAGGCTTTAGCAAACAGGAGAACGGTTTTACAGCACTCTTTGGGTGGCAAGAAAGGAGAAAACGAAAAGCTGGTAGGCAGAAGAACCGAAAAGGATTTACATCATTTCTTCTACGTGGTAGGATTTGTCACGTAGTTGCGTAATGAAAGGCATACGATTATTTTTCCCCCCCAAAAAGAAATATATGAATGTGTGGCTTTTAATTTCGATTTCCAAAGGAAAATCTGTATTGGTAGTTGCCTGAAAACTTTGCAAATTGGCTGCCAGCAGTTGCGGTTGAACGGAAGAGTTGAATTCGCGTTATTCCACGAATCATACCAGGATTAATTTTTGATAAACTTCTAATTTATTTTTTTAACATAGAATGAGACATTATAGTATAGGTAACGGATAGAAAACAGATGGAAAGGGGACTTGTGTGTTTACATGAGTTATTAGAACAGTTGGCTTTGCAAATTATCGTCCTGCTACTTTCGGTCCTGCTGCTCTACTGCACTGCGGATTCCAGTGCACTCAGTCGAGGCACTTGGTTTCCGGGCCCAACTGCTTGAGGTGCAGGGCGAACGAATGGTGCCCCCACCCCTTGTTGGACTGCGATGCCCTGGGAGTCCTTTGGTGGAGACTCCAGTGGGCACTCCGTCACCCGGAGTGAATTGCTGCCGATTTGCTACAACGCTTCACGCCAGGCGGGCGTACGCCTGCCGCTGTGATCGCCTGGAGATGCTGCACTACGTGACGAAGCCTCGTTCGAGGTGGAGTGGGGTCTCCAGCATTTAGCGCCAGCTCCACTAAAAGAGAGAGTCCTTCGCCTCTATCCTCTCGTCTTGTTTTACTTTATTTCTACTTCCTCCCTCCTGCTACTACTTTTTTGGATAGCCGCATGGGGGAAATCCGGAAGGGAAAACTTTTACTCTGGTTGTCTTTTAAGGGAACCTTCTTCCTTAATCTCTCTGAATCGGTCCTCAATGGGAAGATAGTTCTCGTTTCTTCTCCGAAGGCATTCTGCAAAGGAATCTCTCCTTGTATTCTACTTTCAAGAGAACCCCGAAGGAGCGCTCCTAAATTTATCTGAAGACCCACTCACCGAAAGGAGCAGAGCGCTTCACACGCTGAATAGGCAACCCGCCGAGTAGGAGAATTCACCAGCTCTATGTTCGGCTTTACTCTCACAACAGGACACGAACAACCTCGAAGGGAACCGTCTTTTTGATTGCTGGCTGAACTCCGGAATTCTACTTCCGATCCCTGCCAGTCGACAGGGACACCTGGTTAATACCAGTGCCGCATTTGAAGTCAAGCAAGGACAATCTGCATCATCTTGCAAGAGACTTTAAGTTCCCGACGCAGCACTCCTCCGTTTTCGACATCCACCTTTACCTGGCGTAATTTGAACCCCCAGCCCTTGGTGCTGCAAACGGTCACCCACACTGGCGGAATCTTTATTTTGAATTTTCCTACAGTGGGGCGAATTGCTGTCTCTACTCGGCATCCTTCTCTGGACCGTGTTGCAGGCTCGGGAATGTTCTACCTTGGTTTTGGCTTGGTTGTTCGTTTTGTCTCGTTCCCTGATTCGTTTCTTCCGCAATCCGTTTGGACTTTTGCGCATCTTCTGCGTTGTCAGCGTACCCTGTAGAACTGGGAATTTTCGTTCGCCCTCCCTGGCAATCCACTGCTCTCCTACGTGAGTTGCCCCTTCCATTTTTGAGTTGTTTCCCTCTAAACTGAAATGTGGCCTAGCGTTACTCTTTTTCCACGGGATGCCGAGTTGGGACAGCGATTCGTACAGGTTCCCCTTTCTCGCTGCCAGAGTCCACGCAAGCTACCGGGAAGAGAATCTTCGGGTTTAAAAGCAAATGGACGGTTCTCATGGACGGATACGGTATTTTCAACTAAGGAAGCGCGTAAATGTGACCAGACTGGAGTTGTTTTCTTATACTAGCTGAACGAGTGGAAAGGTCCTTATAGCAAGGGAAGGATATTTTGAAGGATGGAAGGACTCCATCCCAAAATCCTTTGCAGTTGATAAGTCGAGCTTTCAGTATTCTTTGAGAATCCTAAGGTTAAAGCAGGATATTAGGCGAATATTTTCGCAAATATGCATCCTCTCGAAATCGAGAAATCTCACTTAAAGTATTCCAAGCGTTCCTTAAGGAGCGGCTACGAGCTCGGGGTCGAAATCGCGTGCGGTGGGACGCTGTTTTCCAGCCTCCCCGGACATGCGCCTCTGGTTCCCATTTTATTTGTGACGGAATTTCCCAGCATGCTAAGTTCAGAATCACCTTCCGATGTTTGTTTGCGTTGTCGTCTTTGCCATATTCGAACTAGCCGCTGAGTGCCTTATGACAGGATTGATCACGGTTGCTCGTGAGGTATTCTGGATGGGTCAATTTTCCTAGCAAGTTGCCGAATAGGTGACGCTCTTTTTGGTCATTCTCAGCTTTGGAAAGCCGTTCCAGGAACTCTCCCTCTTCTTTGGGGGATCATTTTTTGTTCGCAGGGAACTACATGTAGATCCACTCTACATGCCGCGTCTTCCTCGAGAGCAGAGCTCGCGCATTTACCTTTGATCTCCATGGCACCTGTAATGCTTTTTGTCGGGAGACCCGGAGTGCTAGTTAAGGAGTTCAGGTGAGCTATCGACCTGAAGGGAAATCGGCACATCCAAGGGAAACCGAAGAATCCGCAAGGCACTCACAGTGCCCCTAGGAGCAAAATGTCCAGGTGGAAGCCTGTTCTTTTTTCAGGTTGCGCACTTTGCTGCAGATAAGGTAGTAGGCGTGGGGGAGGCATGTCCACCCCTACAGCCTACTGCGTAATGGGCATCCGCCCCGGAGTCATCCCCGGCCTCTCCGAGGACATGGAGCGCCATGGTGGCCGCACTCAGCGCGGAAGCCATGGCAGAGATGGCCGCATACAAGGCCTCCGGGTACAAGCCATCGCTTGTGTACCAGGTAGGCTACTTGTTTGACAGCCGGACTGCACGCGTTTTTAGAAGGGCGCTGCTAGAGGCGGACATACTGGAGAAGGATCTTCACGGCCTCTTCGTCCTCAGCGGCGGGCAGTGGGTCGTATGGGTGTGCAAAGATATCACCTTGGCCTTATCCATATGCCGCTGAACGCTGACTGCCGCCGTGGTCCAAACCCACCATTTTCGACGGTTACGATAGCGTTTTTGGTGGTTAGGCTGCAGCGCAGGTCACCGTAAAGGAGAATTATGGGCTTCCCCACAAACTGAATTTCGCGCAAGAAAGCGTGGACCTTTGGTACATGGGGTAACCACGATATTGCAGCTACTGTGATGCCGTGGGACACTTCCGTAAGAGGTTTTCTAACATGCAGTGCCACCTGTGCGGGGAGAACGGCCACGTTCGGCGTGTGTGCCATAAGCGCCCCACTCCGCTTCCCCCTGCCGCCAAAAAAGCGCAGGGGAAACGTGGCTTGAAGATCGCAAGACCTAAGGCGGAAAGTGTCAGGCAGAAGCTGCCAGCACCTCAATCTCCGGCGCAAAAGCCGGAGAATAAACCTTCCGAAGTAATGGAAGGGGAAGAGGGTTGGCAACTTGTTGCGGCCAGAAAAGCGAAGCAAGGTGGGGGAGGGTTTCCCGCTCCCAAGACCTGATGCAATCGGGATTCACTCGACCCCTGGTCCAGTGGTGGCGGCGTGCGTTGCAGGGTAAGCCTCAATGCAACAACAGAAGCGCCCACTCCTGCCACTTCAGGGGGAGGATCCTCGAACCAATGAATACCGGGGGCCACTTCCAATCATCCCACTGGATGCCGAGCAGCTCGCCCCATCTCACTAATCCTCGAGAAAAGACACTTCGGCTCGTGGAGTCTGCCAGTTCCCTCATGGACCAGCCGCTCATCTGCTTCTCCTTGCCTGCGATACGGCAGGAGATTTGCTACCTAGGCTTGTGGCTGCTGGAGAGCGCCCTCCTCAGGAAGGGCATCGCCGTCGCTAGGGGGGTTATCTCTGCACACGTGCTTCTCGCGGGACACTGGAGTATCCTCCGCAGAGTGCAGCGGGAATAGGCGCCGCGTCGCAGGCAGTTCCACATCTCTTCGTTCTTCTCGTTTATCCTCGCCCACGTACCAGCTGTCTTCTCCACCTATGCGGAGGAGTTGGCGGGCTGCATACTATCAAGCCGTTTTCCTCAGCCAGAGTTGCCATGCGTCCCAGGAGGAGTTCGCATCTCTTGATCTTCGAGCCACTGCACGGAAGATAAGACGCGAGACCCTCCGTCCCAGATACACGGCTGGCAAGGAGTCGGGCCGGAATGCACCATGAGGCGCTCCATAACATCGCTGCGATGGCCAGAGTGCGCCAAGGCAGCTGAACCTTTACTCACTCCAGCGACAAGAGGCCGAGACCGCCATCCCGACATGGAGCACACAAGTCCTTCAACGGAATTCGGGGCCTCCCACTTCCCCAGAGGGCAATTCTCAGGAGGTCCTTCGTTCGTTTCTTCAACTCCCGTGGGTTTCAACCGGGTATGACCGGGGCGTTTATTAAAAAAATAAAACTTCACAAGACTTGGTACGAGGCCTCACTAACGCCCTAACAACACCGGACCTGCCGGGACGCCGGGACGCAGCCAGCCGTGACTCTCCTCGGCAGTGGAGGGGGATGTGGGAGAAAACAAAAAATATAATAAAAACAAAGAAAAAACAAAAAGAGTTTGAAGGGAGGGGAAGGGATCACATTCCACTGGGAGGAGGGTGCAACCTTCGCAGGATTCCCTCGAGGTTCATCAGCATTGAACCCAGCTGGGGCCATCCTGTAGCTCTCCGCATGAAGCAGACCGCATACGGGATGACATCCCTCTCGATAGCGTCCAATCCTCCGTCGCGTCCATCGCTCCAGGCTGCCACGATGCCTCGGATGCAGCAGAGTGCTGCCACGGCTGCGGCTGGCTGCAGGGCGTCACGCACGGAGAGATGACGGAAAACGTCTCTGGGTTGGCTGCCTACCGGGAGTCCGAGGGTCGTCCCGAACCGTTCCCATAGGGTTCGGAGGGCAGCACTGTCAACAAGTAGGTGGGGGAGCGATTCCCGCTCGTCACACCTCGCACACTCAGGCCTTACACTTCCCCGGGACTTCTGTCATCAGAAGCCTGGTCAGGTCGTCTCCAAAAAGTGGAGTCAGCGATCGGCCCGTTCCTGGAAAGCAAGTTTCATTTGCCGGAACGGACCGCAGTGTGGAACGCGTTCGCGGCCCCCCTCCTTCGCCCCCTACTTTTTGTTTGCTCCGTACCCCGTGAATTAAGAAAAAGAACGAAGGACCTCCTACGTATCGCCCTGTGGGGAGGCGAGAGGCCTCGTGTGCCTCTAAAAGACTTGTGCGCTCCACGTCGGGACGGAGGTCTCAGCGTACTGACGATGGAGCGAATGGAAACACAGCTGCGGTGGCGTAATCTAGCCATCGCAGCGAAAATGTGTAACACCCCGTGGAGCGTACCGGCCCGCCTTCTCGCCAGACGTGTGTCCGGGACTGAAGGACTCGCGTCTTTTCTTCTGTTCCCCGGCCGGAAAAAAAAAAAGATGCGGACTTCTCCTGGGACGCATGGCCACCCTGGCAAAGGAGAACGCGTGGATGACCTGCAGCCCTGCCAACTCCAGCGCATGGCTGGAAGAAACAGTTGGAACGTGGGCAAAGATAAACAATATCAGTGAAGAATCCTGCAACGGCCTGCGTACCGACATCTACACCCGCTAAACGCTGCGGAACATGATCGTGTGTCCCGCCAGAAGCACATGGGCGGAGACGACCCCACTGGCCACGGCGCTACCCTTCCTACGGAGGGCGCTGCAAAATACTCGGAAGCCGAGATGGCAAGTCTCCTGCCGGATAGCTGGCAAAGAGAAGGATCTGACTGGGTAGACCATGAGGGAACTGGCTGACGCCGCGACCCCAAGAATTCACCCGCATGGACTACGGAGATGGGGCGAGCTGCTTGGCATCCCGACGGATGACCTAGAGTGGTCCCTGTCGTTCATTGATTCATCAATCCTCCCCCTAAAGTGGCAGGAAACGGCGGTGTTGTTGTTGCACTGGGGTCTTCCCTGCAACGCGCGCCGCCACCACTGGACGTGGGGGAATGTTAAACAGAACTGTGCAGTGTGCAAGGAGAAGGAATCCATCCCCCATCTGTTAGTGGACTGCGGTGCCCTCCGGCCCTTGTGGGAACGTTTTGCTACGAACCTTTCAATGCCGGTAGGCAGCACCCCCAGAGACGTTATGAGACTCCTCTTCGTGCGACACGCCCTTACACCAGCCTCAGCCCTGGCAGCACTTTGCTGCCTCCGAGGGATTGTGGCCGCGTGGAGCGCAGCCAACAGAGCAAGCAGCGACAGGGATCCCATCGTAAACGCTGGTCGATACCTGCGAAGCGCGATCGGCTGGTCCCATCTGGGAACAATGAAGAGGGACCTCGAGGGCATCCTCGAAAGGATGGTTTCTTCCTCCAGCGGGCTGTGATCCCTTCCCGGCCCTCCAAATAGTTTCTTTTCGTTTATTTCTTTTATTTTTCTTTTCGTTTTTACCCTCTACCCCCTCCGCTGCCTACGAGAGTCAAGCCGGCCTGCGAGCCGGCTTCCCGGCAGGTCCAAAGAACTATTGGCCGTAGCGGGGCCTCGTACCGCGAAAACATAGTGTTTAGCAATAAACGCCCCGGCGTGACCAGGTGAAAACTTCCCCGTGGCGTTCTAGGGAGCGTACGTGGTTTGGCATCGCTCCACGGACTGGTTAGTGGGAAGCTTTTCGTTGGTTGTCTGGTGTGTGGGAGCACCGGTGTCCCATGGCAGAAATGCCTGAGGACACCGCAATGGAAGTTGGAGGAGGACAAGCGACATGCTCACCTCCACCAATGAAAGTGGGGGCATCCGCCCTCACGGAATCCGGGGCACTTGCCCCATCGGGATCAGGGCAACCGCCTCTTCGCGACCCTCTTCGCCATTGGCGAGGAGTTGGAGTGACGTCGTTGCTGCACCATCCCCGGCTGCAGTAGCGGAGCAGACTGCATACAAGGACAGCGGCTACAAGCCGTTTCTGATCTATAAGGTAGGCAGTGTGTTTGATGAAAAAATTGCACGCTCCTTCGAAATGGAGCTCCAAAGGTTGAACGTGAGGGAGGAAGACCTTTTAGGCCTATCCGTCCTTAGTAGGGGCCAGCGAGTTGAGCTGACATGCAAAGAGAGTCTGGCGCAGCGACTGCTGAACACCCCTATTACAGTGGACGGCCGCAGGATCTTCCCTGTGACGGAGGACCGCTCCGTCGTGGTCCACCTCACAGGCGTATCACTCCGAATGGACAAAACTAACGTCCATGAGGAGTTGTCGAAGCATAGTAGGGTGCACGCGTATTGGGCCGAACCCAATGTCTTCCGAACGTACGGAAGGCTATTCAGTGGGATGGCCGCAGCCCGCGTCACCCTACCAGAGAATGGTGGGCTTCCCCACAAACTGAATATCGGCGAAGAAAAAGTCGATGCTTGGTACGTGGGTAAGCCCAAGTATTGTGGCCATTGCGATGCTACAGGGCATCTAAAAAAGCGGTGCCCTAACATCCAATGCCACTTATGTGGAAATAAGAGCCACATCCGCAAGGTGTGCTTAAGAAGGGAAATCCCGTCCCCATCCGCTGCCAAAAAGGCAAAGGGGAAACGCACGGGAGAGACGCATACACAGAAACAGGCTGTAAACACCCAGATGCCAGTCCCTAAGCCCTCACAGCAAACGTCGGTTGAGAACACTCCCGACGACGCTGGTGACGGCGGAGGCTGGCAGACGGAACAGCCACGAAGAAAACCCGGGAGTCCCGAACGAAACGCGGTGAAAACAAAAACGCAGCGCGAAAAACCGTGCCGCGAAAAGCTCCGCGCGTGTTCGGTAAAATTAGAACGTGTGGAGGCACCCGATGCCGCCACCGGGGGAGCAATCCCCCCCCTCCGTTCGCCGAAGTTGCGACGGTCGATGGTGAACCCTCTGGCGAAACACAGGGGGAACCGCGCGACGCGCTCGACGCGATCGAGGAGGCCGCCTTCCAGCAGGCGGTGGAAGAACTCACGGCTGAACTGCAAGGCCGTGAAAAGAACTCGCGAAAAGCCTTGCAAAGGCCGGCCGCGAGGAAGGCTCCGGAGGCAGGTGAGGCCGATCCGGACGTCGAAAGTGCGTCCTCTTCAGCGGAGGCGCCACCAAAGAAGAGGGGACGTAAGTCTCAGAATCCCAGGAAACGCATCCGGATCAATAAGGAGGCGGATGAATCGGCCCCCGAGGGGGAAGCCGGCAGCGTGGGAGGCGAGGGTGGGAATATCTCATTCCCCGACACCGTGCAGCTAGCGACCCCCTTGGAGGAGTATATGCAGGTGGGTGAACCCCTACTTCCTCTGCAAGGCCCCGACGACGAATCGCCCTCCATGGAGGAGGGAGAAGCGGTGCGCGACGCACCCCCTCGTCCTAGCGTCCCGCCCGACAAGGTGGCGGGAGCCCCATTGCCAATTTCCCAGGATTAACATCTGGACTCGCCTGTCGCCGTAGGATACGCTTAGCCTGCTGGAACGTCAACGGGCTGCGCGATGACGGCAACAGGCGGGACACGGCCGACACCCTGCGTGACTTCGACCTGGCACTCCTGCAGGAGATCCACGTGATAACCGCGGAGAACGCCCAGGAGATCGAAAGGATCGCAGGGGGTCGTCTGTTTTGGCAATGCGGCGCTCGCAACACCTGTGGCGTCGCGTTTTTTATGAGGCCAGCAGTCGCTTCCTTCGTCAAGGACGTACGATTCGACAACAACAGTTGGGTTGGCCAGCTTATCCTTAGGTGGCCCGACTCGTTCGAACTTGTCGTTACTAATGTGTACGCTCCAAGCGGAGGACGCAGGTACGGGGAACGTTCCCGGTTCCTCGAAACCGTGAAGCGCGACTGGCTGGCGGATACAAACGTACTCAAGGCACATCTGATCGGTGGAGATTTCAACATTCGCCTGCTCTCAGGTGTGCCTTGCAGGCAAAAAGACGCAACCAACGAGCTGTTCGCCGCTATGCTTACGCGCAACTTCCTGGGGGACCTACCGGAAATTGAACAAAGCGTAGACCACGTCTTCCTTGACGCCGACCTGTGCCCACGGGTCGGCAGACGAGGGAAACTTCCGTTGACGCTACCGGACCACTTCCGGTTGATAATCGAGATTATGCCACGCGACAAAGGACCACCATCCAGGGCGTGGCGTATGCCAGGGGACTGGACGCGCATCTCCGGTGCGGCGGAACATGTCCGTCAGTTCCTGAGAGGCGTCATCCTACGCAACCTCGAAGACTGGGACCGCATGAAGGTCTCGGTTTGAGAGTTCTGCGAGGATTTCCCTTTGCACCGCCTGCCTCGGGGATTTGGTGTTGCCACCCGGGTACGCCCGATGCGTTTATTAATAAAAACTCTACAATTGCGGTACCAGGCCCCGCTCACGGCCTTATGCACGGGACCTACCGGGACGCAGGGACGCTGCCCGGAGTGGCATTCCCCGGCAGCGAAAAAGGATGGGGAAAAAACAAAAGTAAAAATAAAAACACAAACAAACAAAAGAGGTTGGAGGGCAGGGAAGGGATCACTGTTCGCTGAGAGGAGGGCCCATCCGTTGAAGGAAGCCCTCGAGGTCCATCCGTATATTCCCCAGTTGGGGCCATCCAGCAGCTCTCCGCAAGAAGCGTTGGGCATATGGGATGACATCCCTCGCGTGTTGACCCACTCCTTACTTGCTGGTGTCGTTCCATGCCGCCACGATGCCTCGGACGCAGCACAAGGCTGCGAGGGCTGCGGCTGGCTGCAGGGCGTCCTTCACGAAGAGGGGCCGAAGAACGTCTCTAGAGGAACTGCCCGTAGGAAGACCGAGGGTCGTCTGAAATCGTTCCCAAAGGGGATGGAGGGCAGCACAGTCCACAATAAGGTGGGAGAGCGATTCCCGCTCTCCGCACCTGACACGCGCAGGATCCACAACTCCTCTTGTCCAGTGGAAGCGGCGTGCGTTGCAGGGTAAACCCCAGTGCAGCAGTAGCAGCGCCGACTCCTGCCACTTAAGGGGCAGGATCCTGGATTCCTTCATTACCGGGAGCCACTTCAGCACATCCGTAGGGTTGGCCAGCAGCTCGCCCCATCTTCTTAGTTCTCGCGGATGCACGCTAGGGGTCGTGGCGTTCGCCAGTTGACCCATGGTCCAGCCGCTCATTCTCTCCTCCCGTCCCTCGATGCAGCAGGAGACTTGCACCATGGCGTCCGACTGCTGTGAAGCGCCCTCCTCAGGTAGGGCAGCGCCGTAGCAAGGCAGGTTGTCTCTTCCTACGTGCTTCTAGCTTGATTCTCCAGGAGATTCCTCAGAGTGCAGCAGGCATAGGGGCCGCATCGGAGACGATTCCACGTTACCTGACTTCTCTGGCTTACCACTGCCCAGGTTCCGATGTTCTCCTCCAGCCAGGCAGAGGAGTTGGGGGGGCAGCAAACCATCCAGCTGTTCTCCGTGGCTAACGATGCCATGCGCTTCAGCTGTAGGCCGCATCTTCTGATCTTCCTGCTGGGGCACAGAAGAAAAGATGCGAGTTCCTCGCACCGGGAAACACGACTGGCAAGTAGGAGAGCCGGAATGCACCACGAGGTGCTCCACATCTTCGCTGCGAGGGTACGCCATCGCAGCTGTTTCTTCACGCGCTCCAGCGTCAGGAGGTTAAGTCCGCCGTCCCGACAAGGAGCGCAAAGGTCCTTCAAAGGGACTTCGGGCCTCCACTTGCCCCAAAGTGCGATGCGGAGGAGGTCCTTCGTCCTCTTTTTAACTACTCCTGGGGCGGGGCAAACAAAAAGGGGCGCAGGATATGGGTCGCAAAGGCGTTCCAAACCGCGGCCCGTTCCGGCAAGTGAAACTCGCCTTCCAGGAACGGGCCCATCGCCGTCTCGACTTTTTGGAGGCAGCTGGACCACGCTTCCGCAGGGGAGAAGTCCCCCAACGGCACACCAAGGTACTTGAAGCAACTCGCCGTGGAAATCCCTAAACAGACTCAGTCCTGCTGTTCTGCCCACGCCGCATCAACGGGCACCACCGACGACTTTGCCCTGTTATCCTGCAGTCCGGTCCCGCGGCTGAGGAAATCGAAAAAAACTCCGACCGCCTTCACCGGGATGGACTCAGGTAACAGGAGCAGAAGATCGTCGGCATAAACACTTACGGCGGGCGTGCCGGGGCACGAGCTCGGCAAGGGGGCCAAAGTCACCCTGTACGTTCTCAGCACCAACTCAAAGTAGGTGCTAAAGAGCAGGGGACTGAGACTATCTCCCTGCCGTATGCCCCGCCGCACTGGCACGCCATACACCTTTTGACTACTGCAAAAGATGCAGATAATCGTATTCCGCCAGCAAGAGCACAAATATGTAATCAAGGAGGGTGGGAAGCCCATGCGACCCAGGAGCTCCAACAAAAGCGCCTGGTCAATACAGTCGAACGCCTGATGGAGATCGACTGCGAGCGCTAAAGCCCCCTTTCCTACCAGGGAGTCCATTCCCTGCCATGCTGGCGGCCCCAAAGTGGGGTTGCCGATTTTTCCTTTCCCTTCCTTTTGACACCTCTGCGCGTGCATCCATGTGCTCGCGAAGAAGAGGTTGGCATCCATACATCGCCCGGGAACAGCATATGTCTGCTCCGGGCTAATTATGGAATCTGCCACCTGCCCCAGACGCGAAGCCCATAGCTTGGCAACCAACTTGGCGTCCGTATTTACAATCGCGATCGGACGCCAGTTGTTGAAATTCCTAAGGTCTCCCCCTTTAGGAAGGAGCCTCACTCTGGCTGACCGAAACGAGGCGGGAACACCGCCTCCGTCACGGATCAGCATTGTCAGCTGAAGCCGCAGGAGCGCCTGCTCTTCCGCGAAGCTCTGATAGAACTCCGCGGGCAAGCCGTCTTCCCCTGGAGCTTTCCGCCTTTTCAGCCTTTTGATACCGGCGAGAATTTCGCCGGTAGAAAAAGGCTCATAGAGGCTTAACGACTCCTCCTTCCCTATTGCCGCCGCACCATCCGGAAGAAAGAGCCGAGAAGCATCTTGATCCGGGGGCGCCCTGGCGTTAAGGGAGGAATAATAACTCCGCACGAGATGCCGTACCGACGCCGGGGACGGACATTCACGGCCCTGCTCGTCCAGCAAGCTGGCCGACCCGGATTTCCAGGCTTGCTGTTTGGTCCCGGCGCGGTCCTCGGCCAGGCAACGGACATTAGAAGTTCTCTCGTAACTACAGCCCTGTAAATAGGCCCTATGGTTGCGGGGACCCTCGCCGAATTCGGGGAGCAGGCGGTCCAGGGAGATCTGCTCGCAGAACTCCCGGACCGAGGCCTTGAGAAGGTCCCAATCGGACAGGTTCTGGAGCGTGACGCCTCTTAGGAATTTGCGAAGGTGTTCCTTCGCACCTGAGAGTCCCGTCCAGTCCCCCGGCAGACACCAAATCCCTGGATGGCGGTCCCTTGTCACGAGGCCACATCTCGAAAATTAACCGGGAATGGTCCGACAACGTCGACGCAACCCTCCCCCGTTTGCCGACCCGTGAACACAGGTCAGCTTCAAGAAAGACGTGGTCGATGCTGCGGTCCATTCCCCTCTAACCTGCGAACAAGTTGCGCGCACGCATGGCGGCGCACAACTCGTTCATCGCGTTCACTTGTGTTTCCGGCTCACCTGTTAGAAGGCGGAGATTGAAATTTTTCACCCGGTCACGCTGGGGCGTTTATTAAAAATAGACCGCTCAAAGACGATGTCTTCAACCAAAGAAACGACAAGGAGCAAAGAGAGGTTACCGGCACACAGGCCTGGTTAACAAACCGCTTCCAACAACACTGAGGGAATAGGAGGATAACAAACAAAAATCTAAATTTGGAAAGAGGGGTAACGAGTTTTTGGTGAAGTTCCGTACTCACGGGGATTCAAATAAAGAGCACCTAGAATGTTCCGGAGCCTAATAGGGCGGAAGTGAAAAAAAAAAACATTTGAAGGGGGCGAGGGGAAAGGTTCACCGGGTGAGCTGTTGGGTAGCGTCTGTAAACCGCCGGCGTATGCTAGCGAGATCCCTTTTTGTATCCTCGGTCAATTGAGGGCATCTGGCGGCTCCTTAAATATAGGAAGATGCTTTGCCGATCACCTCATGGTGCTGCTTGTTGATTATCAGCGCCTGGCGGACGGAAACTATCGCGCGTATGCAACCGATGATTGCAATCCTTGCGCTTATACACAGAACGCTCGGCGTGAAGAATCGTCGCCGCAAGTCTCTTGCGGTGTCCACGGGATGCAAGAGTTCTGTTGCCAGTCTGCGCCACGGTCCTTGTAAGACACCGTAGTCCAGAAGTAGGTTCGAAATCGACTCCGTCGATCCGCACCGAACGCAGTTCGCAGAAGCAAGTCCCCGGAGTCACGATGCCAACACTCTTTGCACTGAAAACCCCAGTGAACGAAAAGCAACACGGCTTGTTTCCAAGCAAGGGGGAGCAGCGAACTGTCGACACACTGTGGGGGGACTACAAGTTCTTCGGGGGTGACTCCAAGTTCTTGTGCCCTCCGGAGGAGTCCCTTTGAAGTAACACGAGGAGTGGCGCGGTCCGCCAACTCGCTCGTCTTAAAGGCGCCAATGAGTTTGGTTTTTTTTGCTATCGTGCAGGAAACCTCCCACCTCGCAGGTTGGCAACTGCCGTTTCCTGCACTAAGGGCATACAGCGCTGCGGAAAGAAGCGTGGAAGCCAGGGTAGAAAACTTCACCTCGTCCTGCAGTACTTCTTCCGAGGATCGTGGAAAAAATTGGCGCAGGCAGCGAAGATATTCAGGGCGTATTCCTTGGAACGCCGCCCAGCATTCAACAGACTCCTCCCTTCAAGCTTCAAAGTTCATTGGGCGGCAGGAGATCCACGAATGAACTTCCAGAAGTGCGGTCAACTGCCGCAATGGAAACCCAAAACAACGCTTCCTGTATTGGGTGCTCGGCAAAAGCGAGAGAAATCCTCCGCTGCCGGCGCATCTCCGCAGGAGAATGCGTGCTGGCACACACAGGAGAGATGTCTATAGCTGGGCACACAGTGCCAGCAGTCGGAACTGCAGCTGAAGGCAGATTCACTCCATTGTCAGGATACCCAAACCAGCATCCCGACGCGGAGCAACCAAATCTTTATCGCGGATCGTGGATCTCGCCGGACCCTAGAGAGCGTTCCTGAGCAAGCGTTTAGACCGCTGTTTTGCCGCATAGGGGGGGTCCAAAACAAAAAACAGAATACGGAGGAGGGGGGCCACGAAGGGGTTTCCAATAGTCGCCCGTTCCTAAGGGGTAAACTTGCCGTTAATGAACGGACTGATGGCCAACTCTGCTTTCTGAAGACAGTCCGCCCAAGGATCGGCTGCGCCGACAGCGCCCAACAGAACGCCAAGGTACTTAAAGTACCCGCCCGTGGGGATGACCAGGCGGATCCAGTCGGACTGCCCCTCCCTCGACGCACCCACAGGAGCGAACACGCTCTTCTCTCTGTTCAGGCTCACGCCCGCCCCCCGACGAATCAGGTCGAAGAAATCCTCGAAACTGGACGCCGGAGTGGACATGGGGAGCAGAAGAAGCAGGTCATCAGCGTAGGCGGCAATGGCAGGCGTACCAGGAGAGCAGCAAGGCAAGTGAGACAGGGTCAGCCTGTACGCTCTCAGCACCAACTTGAAGAAGATGCTAAAGAGCAACGGGCTTAAGCTGTCGCCCTGTCGGATGCCCTACGCACGGGAATACCGTACACGCGGCAGCCGCTGCAAGTAATGCAGGTTAGCGCGTGGCGCCAGCACGCGCGCAAATACAGCAGGAGTTGCGCCGGAAACCCAAGGCGTTCCATAAGCTCCAAGAACAGCTTCTGGTTCACGCAGTAGGACGCCTTGTGCGCTCCAGGGTGGACGTGTTTTCTCGGTGCTCCTCGTGCCAGGAAATCTCCCCCAGTGCAAGCGTCGTGTGGTTCGGTGGTCGATCAGGCAGCGATGCCTGACGCGACCACCAGGGATGGCCAGGGGGCAGCGGCAACGCCGCCCCTAGAGGCGATGGAGAGCCTGGGGGCGACGTTGCCGCCGCCCCCAGAGGCGATGGAGGTGGGGGCATCCGCCCCCACAGAATCGGTCTCCGCTGCAGCGCGGGCGTGGAACGCCGTTGTGTCGGCGCCATTGCCTGCAGCCGCGGCGGAATTGTCGGCCTATGTGGAAGAGGGGTACAACCCTTCATTGTTCTACAAGGTAGGCAATTTATATTTTTTAGAGAGCGCGTGCGCCTTCTCGAAGGGCATGCGCGCTCTCGATGTGAAAGAGGAGGAGCTTAGCGCTCTGACCATCCGCAGCGGGGGTCAGTACGTTGAGGTCATCTGCAAACATCCAGAGCTGGCCCAACGACTGCTTAAAACCCCCGTTGTGATGGGGACGCGCAGGCTTCTCCCCAGTACGGCGGACCGCAGCATGGTGGACCACCTGTTAGGCGTGACCGCGCCAATGCGCAAACAACAGGTTCGCGCCGCTTTGGAACAGTTCGGAACGGTCCACGCGCAGTGGAAGAAAGTAAGTCCTTTCGACGACTACACGGGGCTGCAACACGGCCTCACTGCTGCGCGCGTGACCGTTCGGGAAGGCTGCACTCTTCCCCACAAACTGGTGGTCGAAGGCGAAACCGTCGACCTCTGGTATGTGGGGAAGCCGAAATACTGTGGCTTCTGCAATACGTCGGGCCACCTCAAAAAGAGGTGTCCCAATGTGCAGTGCCAAGTATGCGGCAGAATGGGCCACACGAGGGAGGTGTGCCCAAAAGCAGCAGTGCGGGTGGTTTCCAAGAGAAACCTTAAAAAACGCGCCCGGCTTCTGCAGATAAGACTGACGGCGAAAGTTGCCGCGAAGGCTGTGCCACCCGCGCCCAAGACCCAGGTCGCACCCGAGACCCCGGCAACCAACGCCGAAAAAGTTGAGGGAGCCGGCCAGGAGACTGGGTGGCAAGTGGCAACGGCCAAAAAATCAAAGAAGGAGAGAAGGATGGAAACGAAAATCGCCTACCAACAGAAGAAGAAAGAGCAGAGTAGCGCGATAATTAAAGAGTGCAGCGTCGTTGTCGAACGCGTTCTCGATGTTGCCGAACGCTGCCGGAAAGAATTCGCCGCTACCGACGACCTCCCCTCTGTTGACACAGTCAACAGCGAGGGGAGCGAGCCGGCGGCGGCGTCCGTCATCGACACCACCATCGATCACGTAGCCTTCGCGCGAGCCGCGGAAGAGCTGGCAGCCTTGTTGCAGCCAGAACCCTCCAAGGCTGGCAAGAAGGCCGTAAGGATTCCGGCCTTCCCTCAGGAGTCCCCCACTACCGACCCCGAGGTGGAGGCCGGAAGCGCAGCCTCCGTTTCCACGGCACCTTGCAAGAAGGCTGGACGTAAGTCTACAAAGCCAAGGAAGCTCGTCTCCCCAGCGAAGGGGAAGAGATGGCTTCCGCAAGCGAGGGTGCCATGAGCGTGGGAAACTCTCGGCACCCGTCGCCCGAGAGACTCCCACGCACGGACACGGAGGAGATGGAGGGGGTGGAGGCCGAACAGGTGCCTCAGGTGCCTGAGAAGGCCGAAACCCCCATGGACATCTTGCCCGCCTCGCAAGAGGAGGGCTCCCCGACACCTTAATCTTCCCAGCAGTAATGCCGGGAATCTCCTCCCGCCGTCGTCTCCGCATCGCCGTTTGAAACGTGAACGGCATGACAGACGCCGGCAGAAGACGAGACATATCCGCCCTTCTGGATTCCTACGACCTTGCGCTGCTGCAGGAGATCCACGTGATCTCTGCAGAACAAGCGCAAGAGATCGACGGGATCTCCAGAGGGCGGCTATTGTACAGGTGTGGGAGAGCGAAAAGTTGCGGTGTCGCCTAGCTGCTTCGGCCAGCCGTCGGGGCCGCGGCTCACGGCGTACGGTTCGACGATCACGATCGTGTAGGCCAGCTGACTCTCAGGTGGTCCGACTCGATCGATCTGATCGTCACGAACGTGTACGCACCGAGCGGCAAGGACCTGATGAACAGGAGGGCGAGGAAAGAGTTTTTCCTTGCCCTCCGGCGAGACTGGCTGACCGAAGCAGGCGTGTGGAATGCCCATCTGGTTGCAGGCGATTTCAACGTTCGCCTGAAACCAGATGAGCAGAATCCCGAGCGTGACCTGGTCAACGAGGTGTGCATGGCGGTGCACACCTGTAATTTGTTGGCCAGTGCACCGGGGATGGAAGACAGCATTGACCACGTGTTTCTTGACGAGCACCTGTGCCTTCGCGTGGGCAGGCGCGGCAAGTTACCGTGCGAGCTGTCCGACCATCGCCCGCTAGTCCTCGAGATCCATCCGCGCGACAGGGGCCCCCCCTCGTCAGCGTGGCGTCTCCCAGGGGACTGACTGAAGCTCCCGGACGCGGCGGAACATCTCCGCACGTTCATACGGAGCTTCATGCTGCGGACACTCCAGGATTGGGACCGCTTCAAGCGGTCGGTCCAGGAGTTCTGCGACCAGTTTCCTCTGCACCGCCTACCTACGGGTTTTGGGACCGGGGTCCGTAACGAACGAGCCTACCTGCAGGCCCGTCGTTACGTTAGGACCCCCGACATCCGCAGGCTTTCGGAATACAAAGCGGGAGCAGAGAGGCAAGCCTGGCAGTCCGGATTGGCCAGCTTACTGGACGATCAGGGCCAGGAGCACTCGGCACCTGCCCAAATCCGCGGCCTGCTGCGGAGTTACTACTCCTCCCTGAATGCCAGGGCACCTCCGGAGAGGAACGTCTCACGACTCCTGCTTCCGGAAGGCGCTCCAGCGATCGAAGAGGAGCAGAGAAAGACCTTCGACGAGCCTTCTACGATGGACGAGATCCTCTCGGTCATCGGAAAGCTCAAGAGGCGAAAGGCTCCAGGATAGGACGGCCTGCCCGATGAGTTTTATCAAACTTTCGCGTCTGAGCTTACCCACCTGGTACAGCAACTCCCCTTGCTGATACGCGAAACAGGTGACGTTCCCGCCTGGTTTCGTTCGGCAAAGGTGCGGCTCGTCCCTATGGGAGGAGATCTGAGGAGCATGAACAACTGGGGTCCCATCGCAATAGTGAATGCGGACGCCAAGTTGATTGTTGCCACCCGGTCACGCCGGGGCGTTTATTATAAATTCTCTATAATTCGTGGTACGAGGCCCCACTACGGCCAACTCAACTGGACCTGCCGGGTCGCCGGTACGCAGACCGGCGCGACTCTCCTCGGCAGCGGAAGGGGGTGGGGGAAAAACAAAAAGAAAAATAAAACATAAAAACAAAAAGATTTGGGAGGGTTGGGGTGGGATCACTGATTACTGAGAGGAGGGTCCACCCTTCGCAGGATGCCCTTGAGGTCCGTCCATATAATCTCCAGGTGGGGCCATCTGGTCACAATCCGCGAGTAGCGGACTGCAAGTACGACGGCATCCCTGTCGTGATTCGGTCTTCCGACGATGCTCCAGCGCGTCACAATCCCGCGTACGCAGCAAAGTGCAGCCAGGGCAGCTGCTGGACGCAGGGCATCATGCAAGAACAGAAGCCGAAAAACGTCTCTGGGCTGGCTGCCCTCCAGGATACGTAGGGAGGCACGAAGACGTTCCCACAGGGGTCGGAGGGCAGCACAATCAACAAGGAGGTGGGGGAGAGTTTCCCGTTCCTTACACCTGATGCAAGTAGGATCTACACGGCCCCTGGTTCAGTAGTGGCGGCGTGCGTTGCAGGGTAGACCCCAATGCAACAACAGAAGCGCCGACTCCTGCCACTTCAGGGGGAGGATCCTAGATCGAATTAATACCGGGGGCCACTTCAGGTCATCCGGCTGGATGCCGAGTAGCTTGCCCCATCTCTGCAGTCCTCTCGGCTGGACACTAGGGGTACTGGCGTCCGCCAGTTTACCCGTGGACCAGCCGCTGATCAACTTCTCCTTGCCTGCGATGCGGCAGGAGACTTGCCACCTAGGCTTGCGGCTGCTGGAGAGCGCCCTCCTCAGGAAGGGCATCGCCGTAGGTAGGGGGGTTGTCTCTGCCCACGTGCTTCTCGCTGGACACTGGAGTATCTTTCGCAGAGTGCAGCGGGAATAGGCGCCGCGTCGCAGGCAGTTCCACAGCTCTTCATTCTTTCCATTAATCTTCGCCCACGTGTCAGCTGTCTCCTGCAGGAACACCTACGCTGTTTCCTGCGAGGATTCCAGCTTCAGACGCTCGCGGACTGGGACGAAATGAAGTGCTCAGTCCGTGAGTTTTGCGACCAGTTTCCCCTGGAACGTCTTCCTCCGGGCTTCGGTGTTATCACCCGGGTACGCCTGGGGCGTTTATTAATAAACTTTACATGCGTGGTACAAGGCCCCACCACGGCCGTAAACACAGGACCTGTCGGGACACCGGGACGCAGCCCGGCGTGGCACTCCCCGACAGCGAAGGGGGATGGGGATAAGACAAAAAGTAAAATAAAAAGAAACAAACAAAAAGAATTTGTAGGGCAGGGAAGGGATCACTGGTCGCTGTGGGGAGGGCCCATCCGTCGAACAAAGCCCTCGAGGTCAGTCTGCATATTCCCCAGCTGGGGCCATCCGGCAGCTCTTCGAAAGAAGCGTTTGGCATACGGGATGACATCCCTCGCCTGTGGACCCACTCCTTCGTAGTTGGCGTCGCTCCATGTCCCCACGATGCCACGGACGCAGCACAAGGCTGCGATGGCTGCAGTGCGTCCTTCAGGAAGAGGGGCCGAAGAACGTCTCTGGGGGTGCTGCCCGTGGGGAGACCGAGGGTCGTCCCGAACCGTTCCCAAAGGGGTCGGAGGGCAGCACAATCCACAATAAGGTGGGGAAGCGACTCCCGCTCCCCGCACCTGGCACATGCAGGATCCACAGCTCCCCTCGTCCAGTGGAAGCGGCGCGTGTTGCAGGGTAGACCCCAGTGCAACAAAAGCAACGCCGACTCTTGCCACTTGAGTGGCAGGATCCTGGATTCCTTCATCACCGAAGGCCACTTCAGCTCATCCCTGGGGATGGCGAGCAGCTCGCCCCATCTTAATAATCCTCGCGGCAGGACGCTCGGGGTCGTGGCGTCGGCCAGTTCTGCTGTGGTGCAGCCGCTGATCAACTTCTCGCGTCCCTCGATGCAGCAGGAGACTTGCCACCTTGGCGTCCGGGTGCTGTGAAGTGCCCTCCTTAGGAAGGGTAGCGCCGTAACTAGGCAGGTCGTCTCTGCCCACGTGCATGTTGCTGGACTCTCCAGGAGATTCCGCAGCGTGCAGCGGGCGTAGGGGCTGCATCGGAGACGAGTCCAGGTCTCGTGGCTTCTCTGGTTAACTACTGCCCACGTTCGAATATTCTCCTCCAGCCTGGCGGGGGAGTTGGCGGGGCAGCAAACCATCCAGCTGTTCTCCTTGGCCAATGTTGCCATGCGCCCGAGCAGTAGGCCGCATCTTCGCATCTTCCGGCCACGGCTGAGAAGAAAAGAAGCGAGTCCATCGCACCGGGACACACGGCTGGCCAGGAGGCGGGCCGGAGTGCACCAAGGGGTGCTCCACATCTTCGCTGCGATGGCGAGGGTTCGCCACCGCAGCTGCTTCTCCACGCGCTCCAGCGTCAGGAGGCCAAGACCGCCGTCCCGACGCGGAGCGCACAAGTCCTTCAGTGGGACTCAGGGCCTCCCCTTGCCCCAAAGGGCGATACGGAGGAGGTCCTTCGTCCTCTTCTTGGATTCCACGGTGGGGGGGCAAACAAAAAGCAAGGGGCGGAGGATGGGGGCCGCGAAGGCGTTCCAAACCGCGGCCCGTTCCGGCAAGTGAAACTTGCCTTCCAGAAACGGGCCGATCGCCGTTTCGACTTTTTGGAGGCAGCTGGACCACGCTTCCGCTGGGGAGTAGACCCCCAACGGCACACCAAGGTACTTGAAGCACCTCGCCGAGGGTTCCCCAGACGGAACCAGTCCTGCTGTCCTGCCCACGCCGCACCTATTGGCACAACCGACGACTTCGCCCTGTTAACCTGCAGTCCGGTCCCGCGGCTGAGCAGATCGAAGAAGTCTCCGACCGCCTTAGCCGGGGAGGACATTGGCAACAAGAGCAGAAGATCATCGACGTACGCTGCAACGGCGGACGTGCCGGGGCACAAGCTCGGCAATGGGGCCAGGGTCACCCTGTACGCTCTCAGCACCAACTCAAAGAAGGTGCTGAAGGGCAGGGGGCTGAGGCTATCGCCCTGCCTTATGCCCCGCCGCCCCGGCATGCCATGCACCTTGTGACCGCTGAATGAGACGGTAATTATCGCATTCCGCCAGCAAGAGCACAGGTAGGAAATCAGGGAGGGTAAAATGCCCATGCGACCCTGGAGCTCCAAGAGAAGTTCCTGGTCTACACAGTCGAACGCCTTGTGGAGATCGACTGCGAGCGCTAGGGTTCCCTTCCCCGCCCGGGGGTCCCTTCCCAGCCCGGCTGGCGGCCCCAATGTGGGGTTGCCGACTTTCCCTATCCCTTTCTTCTCTCTTCTCTGCAGGTGCACCCATGTCCTTGCGAAGAAGAGGTTGGCATCCATACTTCGCCCGGGAACAGCATAAGTCTGCTCCGGGCTAATTACGGATTCTGCCACCTGCCCCAGACGCGAAGTTCATAGCCCTGCGATCAACTTGGCGTCCGTATTCACGATCGTGATCGGACGCCAGTTCTTTAAATCCCTGAGGTCTCCCCCTTTCGGCTGGAGCCTCACTCTGGCTGACCGAAACGAGAAGGGAACATCGCCTTCGTCTCGCATCAGCCTGATCAACTTAAGCAGCAGCGGTGCCAGCTCTTCCGCGAAGCTCTGAAAGAACTCCGCGGGCAAGCCGTCTTCCCCTGGAGCTTTACGCCTCTTGAGCCGTTTGATACCGCCGAGAATTTCGCCGGTGGTAAAAGGCTCGTCGAGGCTTTCCATCTCCTCCTCCTCTATTGCCGGGGCGCCATCCGGAAGCAAGCGCCGAGAGGCGTTTCGATCTGGGGGCTCCCTGGCGTAAAGGGAGGAATAGAAACTCCGCACGAGATGCCGTACCGACGCCGGGGAAGAACATTCCAGGCCCTGGTCGTCCAGCAAGCTGGCCGACCCGGATTCCCAGGCTTGGCGTTCGGCCCCGGCGCAGTACTCGGCCAGGCGACGGACATTAGGTGTTCTCTCGTACCTACGAGCCTGTAAATAGGCCTGATAGTTGCGAGCACCCTCGTCGAATCCGGGGGGCAGACGATCCAGGGGGAACTGCTCACAGAACTCGAGGACCGATTCCTTAAAAAGGTCCCAGTCCTGGAGATTCCGGAGCGTGAAACCTCTCAGGTATTCGCGAAGGTATTCCTTCGCACCTGAGAGTCGCGTCCATTCCCCCGGCAGACGCCAATCCCTGGATGGCGGTCCCTTGTCACGAGGCCGCATCTCGAAAATTAACCGGGAATGGTCCGACAACGTCGACGCAACCCTCCCCCGTTTGCCGACCCGTGAACACAGGTCAGCGTCGAGGAAGACGTGGTCGATGCTGCGGACCATTCCCCTCTCACCCGCGAACAAGTTGCGCGCACGCATGGCGGCGCACAACACGTTCATCGCGTTCTCTAGTGTTTCTGGCTCACCTGTTAGCAGACGGAGATTGAAATCTTCCGCTATCAGGTGAGCCTTCCGCACGTTCGTGTCCGCCAGCCAGTCGCGCTTCAGGGAATCGAGCAGCCTGGTACGGTTGCTGTATCCCTGTTTACCGCTGGGGGCGTACACATTCGTGACGATCAATTCGATCGAGTCGGACCAGCAGAGAATCAGCTGACCGACCCGACCGTCGTCATCGAAGCGCACGCCCTTCACGGCCGCGTCGATGGCCGGCTTCACGAAGAACGCGACCCCTCAGGTATTGCGGAGGCCGCACCGCCAATACAACCGGCCCCCCGCGATCGTCTCGATCTCCTGGGCGTCTGCCGCGGTGATCACGTGGATCTCCTGCAGCAGGGCCAGGTCGAGCTCACGCAGGGTGTCGGCCGTATCTCGCCTGTTACCGTCGTCACGCAGCCCGTTGACGTTATAACAGGCGGCGGGAATCCGACGGCGACTGGCGAGCCCAGGTGTTATTCCTGGGAAGATGGCGATGCGGCGTCCGCCACCTGTTGGGGCGGGACGCTAGGTGGAGGAGGAGGGTCAGGCGCTGCGTGCACCTGGTCCCCCTTCTCCATGGGTAACGACGCGTCGAGGGGGTCACCCTTAGGTGGGGTCGCGCCTACCTGTTGGCCCTCTTCCATGGGGGCGGGCTGTTCAGGCTCGGCGACTGCAGGGAGGACTTCGCCCCCCTGCTCACCCTCCTCCATGGGGGTGGCCGGCTCGACGGCTTCCGAGCGTGGGAGTTCCCCCTCCGGGATTCCCACGCTACCGCTACCTTCCTCCTTCTCCTCCTCGCTGGTGGAGGGGAGGCTCCTCCTGGGTTTCTGGGAATTGCGTCCCGACTTCCTGGGGGGTGCCTCCGAGGAGGAGGATGCACTTCCGGCCCCCAGGTCCGACTCACCTGTGGGGGCCTTTTTCGCGGGTGCCGGCCTTCGCACGGCCTTGCGCGAGGGGTTCCCACGTTCGGCCTGCGTGGCCGCGAGCTCCTCCGCCGCCTGAGTGAACGCGGCGTCCTCGGTTTCGACCGTCGCTATTTCGCGCGGCTCACCATCTGTGTAAACAGAGGGTTCGCCGTCGCCAACCTCGGGCGCGGCGGAAACGGCGAGGGAAGGCTCGTCGCCCCGGGTGGCAATCTCGGGAACGGCTATGCGCTCCAGTGCTACCGTACACTCCCGCATGGTCTTAGAGCGCGGCCCAGGTCTTTTCGCCTTGCCGGCTGTCTTTTTTACCGCTTTCGCGGGTTCCGCGGGGGGCACCTTTTTCTCCTTCCTGGCCTTGACCAGCTGCCAGCCGTCTTGGACTCCCGCGTCTTCGGAGGGTTTTTCTTCCGACGCCTGTGTGGGAGGAACAGGGGCTAGCGGCTGCTGCCGGCCAGTATCTCTTTTTGGTCTTTCGACCAGTTTACCGCGTTTTGACTGTGCTTTCTTTGCAGCAGGCGGCACTGGAGTGGGGCGTTTAGGGCATACGCAGAGTACGTGGCCTTCTCCCCGCATAAGTGGCACACAATGTTCGGGCACCGCTTGCGCAAGTGTCCTACTGCATTGCAGTAGCCACAAAAGCGGGGTTTCCCCACGTACCAGAGGTCTACGACTTCGCCATTGACCTCTAGTTTGTGGGGAAGCCCACTCTCCTTCACCGTCACGCGCGCGGCGGCCTGCCCTCCGAAAAGGCTATCGTAGCCATCGAAGATTGTGGCCTATGGCCATAGCGCGTGAACATCTCCATACTTGCTTAACTGATCACCAACCGCAGACCGCGTCATGCGGCTGGTGATCCCTGTCAGATGGACCACTACGGAGCGGTCCATCGTGACTGGTAGGATCTTGCGTCCGTCCACGTTCAGCGGGGTGGTTATCAAGCTTTGCGCCAAGGTGATGTCCTTGCAGACAACCTCGACGCCCTGACCCCTGCTGAGCACGGATAGACCGTCAAGGTCCTTTTCCAACACGTTGGCGTTCTGCAGCGCTTTCGAAAATGCGCGTGCAGTTCGCCCGTCAAAGAGATTGCCTACCTGGTAAACCAAGCTGGGCTTGTACCCACCTGCCCGGTAGGCCGCCATCTCGGCCATGGTTTCCGCGCTCGGCGCGGCCACCATGGCGCTCCAGCTCCTCCCCTTGAGCGGCGAGGGCGATTCCGGGGCGGACGCCCCTGATTCTGTAGGCTGTAGGGGTGATGAAACGCCTCTCCCACACCTACCTCCATCGTGGTGTCCTCAGGCATCGCTGCCATCGGACACCAACGATGTTCCACACCAAACAGCACAAGAAAAAACCGCTTCCTGTCGACTCACTCGGGAGCGAAGGAAACACACGTCCACTCGCCAAGGGATTCGGTGATGGTGTCAGGAACGAGCGGGCGTACCTCCAGGCGCGCCGTTATTCCCGGCGTCCCGACGTCCGTCGCCTGGCTGAATTCAAGGCTGAGGCGGAGAGGCAGGACTGGCAGTCAGGCTCGGCCTGCCTGCTGGATCATCAGGGCCAAGTACGCTCCAGCCCAGCCCAGGTAAGCCGCATCGTGCGGGAGTTTTATTCCTCCTTGTACGCGCCACTAACACCTGAGCGCCATTTCGCGCAGCGCCTGTTGCCGGATGGTGCTCCCGCGCTCAAGGAGGAGGACCGTTCCAGATTGGCGGAACCGTTCACGATGGCGGAGATCATCTCCGCCATCAACAGGCTCAAGAGAAGGAAGGCACCAGGGGAGGACGGCCTGCCCGCGGAGTTTTACCATCGCTTCGCACCAGAGCTAGCCCCCCTGGTGCTCAGGTTAAGTGCGCTGATCCGCGAACACGGCGAAGTTCCCGCCTCGTTCCGCTCAGCTAAAGTACGTCTCCTGCCGAAGTAAGGAGACTTACGCAACATTGGCAACTGGCGTCCCATCACAGTAGTGAATGCGGACGCAAATTTGTATGCCAAGTTGTGGGCTGAGCGTTTGGGGCGGGTGGCCGCTTCCGTGGTGAGTCCCTAGCAGACCTATGCTGTTCCCGGACGAACAATGGAGGCCAACCTGCTCCTCGCCAGCTCATAGTGGCAGTTGCGGCAACGCGTTGCACAGGACGGTCAAGGGAGCCTCGCTCCCCCCTTCGACCAAGAAGATCGGGCAGAGGGTGGGATGGACTCGGCGGGAGCCTTTGCCGTCGCAATCGATTTGCACGAAGCATTCGATTTTCACCCGGATTTCGCCGGGGCGTTTATTGTAAAATAAACTTTTACAAAGACGTGCGGTGGCTGGAACATTGCTCCAGCCACGCACGGAGATACACAGAGCCTGCCGGGTCACCGGTTCGCAGACCGGTACGGTCCACCACGGCAGCAGGGGGAAGGGGGAAAAACAAAAAAAACAAAACAAAAAAGAAAAGAAAAGTTGGGAGGGTAAGGGAAGGGATCACAGTTGCTGGTGGGGCCGTTGCATCCTTTGCAGGATGCCGGCAAGCTCCTTCTGTATTCCTGGATCCAGGTGGTGACATCGGGACGCCCTCCTCAGGAACTGGGAGGCTGGCTGGATAGCACCCTGGTCGCGTTGTGCTCTCGTAGCCTTGCTCCAAGCAGTGACGATCCCGCGTAGGCAGCACAAAGCTGCTATCGAGGACGCTGGCCGCAGGGCGTCGGCAACGAAGAGGGCTTTCAGTGCGTCCCTGGGGTTGCCGCAGGAGATTCCGATGGCCGCGGCAAAGAGAAACCAAAGGGGCCGAAGGGCAACACAATCCACTAGAAGGTGGGGGAGGGACTCCCGTTCCCCACACCTGACGCAATTGGGGTCCACCGCACCCCAGGTACAGTGGTGTCGGCGGGCGTTGCAGGAAAGTCCCCAGTGCTGCAACAGGAGAGCCGACTCCTGCCATTTTAAATGGAGGGAGGAAGTGTTCATGAGCACCGGGGGCCACTTCAGATGTTCAATGGGAACATCGAGCGGCGCGCCCCAGCGCAGAAGTCCATTGGGAGGCGTACTCGGGGTCGCAGCATCTGTTAACTGGCCCGTCTTCCACTCTCCTATCTTCTTCTCCTTTCCGGAGATTGTTATTGTAACCACCCACTTCGCCGCAACATCGCTGTCCAGATCTTCCATCAGGGAGGGCAGCGCAGCAGCTAGGGGGGTTCTTCCTGCCCACGCTCTCTTCTTTGGATCCTCCAGGTTCTCGCGGAGCGTCCAGCTTCTGTAACCCCCAAACAAGAACCTTCGTTCCTGTTTGGAGCGTTGCATGCCGAACCGTCCCCACGTTCGAACGGTTTCCTGCAACCAGGCACTTCCGTTAAACGGGCGACAGGTGAGCAATCCTGGGTTTTTCCGATACAGCGCAGCCATCCTCCGTAGCTGGAATCCGCATCGGTTGACGCGGCGACAAAGTGGAAGAAACGACGTCAGTCCCGTCTTGCCGGTGGCTTGCTGGAGAAGGAGACGTGCAGGGACGTACCAACAGGTGCACCACAACTCTGGAACGAGTGCCGACAAGCGGAACTGGAGCTGAAGCTCCAGCCGCTCCAGCGTCAGGAGGCCCAGACCACCATCCCGACGAGGAGCGCACAAGTCCTTTAAGCGGACTCGGGCCCTCCCGTTGCCCCAAAGGGCGATACGGAGGAGGTCCTTTGTCCGCTTTTTAATCCTCTCTGTGGGGGGGAAAACAAATAGCAGGGGGCGGAGGAGAGGAGCCGCGAACGTGTTCCAGACCGCGGCCCGTTCAGGCAGGAAAAACCTGCCGCCTCGGAACGGGCAGATCGCCGTCTCTACTTCTTGAAGGCAGCCGGACCACGCTTCCGCAGGGGAGTAGTCCCCCAACGGCACACCAAGGTACTTGGAGTACCTCACCGTGGGGATACCCAAACGGACGCAGTCCATCTGCCCTGCCCACGCCGCACAAACTGGCATCACGGACGACTTCGCCCTGTTCACCGTAAGTCCGGTTCCCCGATACAGCAGGTCGAAGGACTCCTCGACCGCCGCAGCCGGGCTGGACATAGGGAGCAGCAGCAGAAGGTCGTCCGCGTATGCTGAAACGGCCGGCGTACCGGCACAGTCGTGCGGCAGGTGCGCCAGAGTTCCCTGTACGCTCTCAGTACCAACTCAAAGTAGGTACTGAAGAGCAAGGGGCTCAGGCTGTCTCCCTGCCGGATCCCACGCCGCACCGGCACGCCGTGCACGGTCTGCCCGCTGAAAGTAACATTGATGAGCGCGTCGCGCCAGCAGGAGCGCAGATAGGCCATTAATGAAGCCGGGAAGCCCTAGCGTTCCAGAAGCTCCAGAAAAAGATTCTGGTCGACGCAATCGAATGCTTTCTGCAAGTCGATTGCGACCGCAAGGGCTCCCTCCCCCACCCGACCATCCAACCCCTTGCCGGCGCACGCACCGGAATTCCGGCTGCGCACCAAGCTCCTTTCATGTTGGAGCTCTAGCGAGGTGGAAGCGTGGAACAGGTTCGCCTCCATGCTTCGCCCGGGAGCAGCATAGGTCTGTTCCGGGCTGAAGAGGATGCTGGCAACCCGTCCCAGACGCTCTGCTTAAACCTTAGGCAGCAGCTTGACGTCTGCATTCACTATTGTGATGGGACGCCAGTTGTTCATGCTCCTCAGATCTCCTCCCTTAGGGAGGAGCCGCACCTTTGCCGAACGAAACGAGGCGGGAACGTCACCTGTTTCGCATATCAGCAAGGGGAGTTGCTGTACCAGGTGGGTAAGGTCAGACGCGAAAGTTTGATAAAACTCCGCGGGCAGGCCGTCCTATCCTGGAGCCTTTCGCCTCTTGAGCTTTCCGATGACCGAGAGGATCTCGACCATCGTGGTAGGCTCGTCGAGGGTCTTTCTCTGCTCCTCCCCGATCGCTCGAGCGCCTTCCGGAAGCAGGAGTCGTGAGACGTTCCTCTCCGGAGGTGCCCTGGCATACAGGGAGGAGTAGTAACTCCGAAGCAGGAAGCGCATTTGGGCAGGTGCCGAGTGCTCCTGGCCCTGATCGTCCAGTAAGCTGGACGATCCGGACTGCCAGGCTTGCCTCTCAGCTCCCGCTTTGTATTCCGCCAGCCTGCAGATGTCGGGGGTCCTGGCGTAACGACGGGCCTGCAGGTAGGCTCGTTCGTTACGGACCTTGGTCCCAAAACCCGTAGGTAGGCGGCGCAGAGGAAACTGGTCGCAGAACTCCTGGACCGACCGCTTGAAGCGATCCCAATCCTGGAGTGTCCGCAGCCTGAAGCTCCGTATGAACGTGCGGAGATGTTCCGCCGCGTCCGGGAGCTTCAGCCAGTTCCCTGGGAGACGCCACGCTGACGAGGGGGGCCCCCGTCGCGCGGATGGATCTCGAGGACTAGCGGGCGATGGTCGGACAGCTCGCACGGTAACTTGCCGCGCCTGCCCACGCGAGGGCACATGTGCTCGTAAAGAAACAAGTGGTCAATGCTGTCTTCCATCCCCGGTGCACTGGCCAAATGACTACAGGTGTGCACCGCCATGCACACCTCGTTGACAAGGTCACGCTCGGGATTCTGCTCATCTGGTTTCAGGCGAACGTTGAAATCGCCTGCAAGCAGATGGGCACTCCGCACGCCTGCTTCGGTCAGCAACTCTCGCCGGAGGGCAAGGAAAACTCTTTCCTCGCCCTCCTGTTCCTCAGGTCATTGCCGCTCGGTGCGTACACGTTCGTGACGATCAGATCGATCGAGTCGGACCACCTGAGAGTCAGCTGGCCGACACGACCGTGATCGTCATACTGCACGCCCCGAGCCGCGGCTTCGACGGCTGGCCGAAGCAGGTAGGCGACACCGCAACTTTTCGCTCTCCCACACCTGTACCATAGCCGCCCTCCGGAGATCCGTTCGATCTCTTGCGCTTGTTCTGCAGAGATCACGTGGATCTCCTGCAGCAGCGCAAGGTCGTAGGACTCCAGAAGGGCGGCCATGTCTCGTCTCCTGCCGGCGTCTGTCATGCCGTTCACGTTCCAAACGGCGATGCGCAGACGACGGCGGGAGGAGATTCCCGGCATTACTGCTGGGAAGATTAAGGTGTGGGGGAGCCCTCCTCTTGCGAGGCGGGCGGGATGTCCATGGGGGTTTCGGCCTTCTCAGGCACCTGAGGCACCTGTTCGGCCTCCACCCCCTCCATCCCCTCCGTGTCCGTGCGTGGGAGTCTCTCGGGCGACGGGTCCCGAGAGTTTCCCACGCTCATGGCACCCTCGCTTGCGGAAGCCATCTCTTCCCCTTCGCTGGGGAGACGAGCTTCCTTGGCTTTGTGGACTTACGTCCAGCCTTCTTGCGCGGTGCCGTGGAAACGGAGGCTGCGCTTCCGGCCTCCACCTCGGGGTCGGAAGTGGGGGACTCCTGAGGGGAGGCCGGACGCCTTACGGCCTTCTTGCCAGCCTTGGAGGGTTCTGGCTGCAACGAGGCTGCCAGCTCCTCCGCGGCTCGCGCGAAGGCTACGTCATCGATGGTGGTGTCGATGACGGACGCCGCCGCCGGCTCGCTCCCCTCGCTGTTGACTGTGTCAACAGAGGGGAGGTCGTCGGTAGCGGCAAATTCTTTCCGGCAGCGTTCGGCAACATCGAGAACGCGTTCGACAACGACGCTGCACTCTTTAATTATCGCGCTACCCTGTTCTTTCTTCTTCTGTTGGTAGGCGATTTTCTTTTCCATCCTCCTCCCCTTCTTTGATTTTTTGGCCGTTGCCACTTGCCACCCAGTCTCCTGGCCGGCTCCCTCAACTTTTTCGGCGTTGGTCTCCGGGGTCTCAGGTGCGGCCTGGGTCTTGGGCGCGGGTGGCACAGCCTTCGCGGCAGCTTTCGCCGCCAGCCTTTTCTGCAGAAGCCGGGCGCGTTTTTTAAGGTTTCTCTTGGAAACCACCCGCACTGCTGCTTTTGGGCACACCTCCCTCGTGTGGCCCATTGTGCCGCATACTTGGCACTGCACATTGGGACACCTCTTTTTGAGGTGGCCCGACGTATTGCAGAAGCCACAGTATTTCGGCTTCCCCACATACCAGAGGTCGACGGTTTCGCCTTCGACCACCAGTTTGTGGGGAAGAGTGCAGCCCTCCCGAACGGTCACGCGCGCAGCAGTGAGGCCGTGTTGCAGCCCCGTGTAGTCCTCGAAAGTACTTACTTTCGTCCACTGCGCGTGGACCGTTCCGAACTGTTCCAAAGCGGCGCGAACCTGTTCTTTGCGCATTGGCGCGGTCACGCCTAAAAGGTGGACCACCATACTGCGGTCCGCCGTAGTGGGGAGAAGCCTGCGCTTCCCCATCACAACGGGAGTTTTAAGCAGTCGTTGGGCCAGCTATGCATGTTTGCAGATGACCTCAACGTACTGACCCCCGCTGCGGATGGTCAGAGCGCTAAGCTCCTCCTCTTTCACGTCGAGAGCGCGCATGCCCTTCGAGAAGGCGCGCGCGCTCTCTAAAGAATATAAATTGCCTACTTTGTAGAACAATGAAGGGTTGTACCCCTCCTCCACATAGGTCGACAATTCCGCCGCGGCTGCAGGCGATGGCGCCGACAACGGCGCTCCACGCCCGCGCTGCAGCGGGGACCGATTCTGTGGGGGCGGATGCCCCCACCTCCATCGCTTCTGGGGGCGGCGGCAACGTCGCCTTCTGGCTCTCCATCGCCTCTAGGGGCGGCGTTTCCGCTGCCCCCTGGCCATCCCTGGTGTTCGCGTCAGGCATCGCTGCCTGATCGACCACCGAACCACACGACGCTTGCACTGTGGGAGACTTCCTGCCACGAGGAGCACCGAGAAAACACTTCCACCCTGGAGCGCACAAAGCATTCGACCGCGTCGTTCAGGGTCTCCTTCTGGAGCTCCTGGAACGCATGGGTTTCCCGGCCGTGCGCCAGTCCTACCTGCGCTCCTGCTGGCGTAACGCGTCAATCAATATTGGTTTGAGCGGCCGGCACGTGTACGGCGTGCCCGTACGCCGCGGCATCCGGCAGGGTGACAGCCTGAGCCCCTTGCTCTTCAGCATCTACTTCGAGTTGTTGCTGAGGGCATACAGGGTAACTCTGGCAGCCCTGCCGTGCTCGTGTGTTGGCACGCCTGCCGTGTCTGCCTATGCAGACGATCTTATGCTGCTGCTTCCCGGGTCCACCCCGGAGAGTGCACTCGAGGACTTCTTCGAGTTGCTGCGCCGCGGGACGGGTCTGGAGGTGAACAGGGCGAAGTCGTCCATGGTCTTCGTCGGTTCGGCGTGGGCTGGACGGTTGGACTGGATCCGCTTGGGGATCCCCACGGGCAGGTGCTTCAAGTACCTCGGCGTACCGTTGCGGGACTTCTGCACAGCAGAAGTCTGGTCCGACCTTCTCCAAAAGGCAGCGTTGGCGATTGGTCGGTTCCAAGAAGGCAAGTTTTACTTGCAGGAACGGACCGCGGTGTGGAACGCGTTGGCGGCTCCCCTCCTTCGCCCCCTACTTTTTGTTTGCCCCGCCCCTTATTTTATTCGGAAACGAGCAGCGGGCCTCCTGAGGACAGTCCTTTGGGGCAAAGGGAGGTCCCGTGTGAGGCTCAAAGACTTGTGCGCTCCACGTAAGGACGGTGGACTTGGCGTACTTACTCTGGAGCGCATGGAACTACAACTTGGATTCAGGACTCTCGCCCTTGCGGCGGAATTGTGGGACACGCCTTGGTGCGTTCCAGCACGCCTCCTGGCCCAACGAGCCTGCGCAATCAGCGGACTTTTGTCGTTTCTGTCTGGGCGCGTCTGCAGGAGACCATACTGTGGGTCTATGCTGCGACGCATCTTCGTTGCGGTTCTGGACAACGCCTCGATCTCCTGCCTCCCAGGGAGCTACTCCGCCTGGTTGCACAAGTCAGTCTCCACCTGGGAAAAGATCCACGTTCCGGCGGGCACAAGGAACACTTGTATGAAAAGGCACGCCCGCTGGACGCTGCAGGAGATCGTGCAGTCTCACGACAAGCTTCTGTGGGCCTTGATAACCCCCCTCGCCCCAGTGCTGCCCTTCCTTGTGAATGCCAGGGACAGTAGCGAGCAGGGGAAATGGACCGTGTCCTGCACCATAGGCGGCAGGACACAATCGATAAAGGCGTTGACATCTCGGCAGCTAGCGGATGCTGCTACTCCGAGTGTCCCGCTCAACGGAATTCGACCCTGGGGAGAGCTACTCGGACTTTCTCCGGAGGAGATGTAGTGGCCCCCAGCGTCCTGGAACAGTGGATCCCTAGCCCTGAAGTGGCAGGATGTGGCGTTGCTTGTGGTCCTCTGGGGATAACCATTCAAAGCACGCCTGCACCACACCACCCGGGGGCTGTGGATCCTAATTGTGACCGGTGTGGGGGAACAGAAACATTCCCCCACCTTCTCCTGGAGTGCAGAGTCGTCCGCCCTTTGTGGGATCGTTTCGCGGCGATCCTGGACTTGCGCGGATGCTGTCTAAAGGACGTTTTAAGGCGCCTCTTCTGTAGTGAAGCCTTGTCCCCGCCCGCTAGTGTAGCAGTCCTCTGTTGCATCAGAGGAATAGTGGCGGCTTCGAAAGCCACCAGAAGGAGGCGTCAGCCAACCGGCAACGCCTTACACTGGACTCGCCTTTTCGCGCGCAATGTCTGCAAGTGGCGCCACTAAGGCGCTGAAAGGACTTAGCTTGTGCGGATCCTGAACAGGATCTAGAGTACCTTTCCGCGCGCACTGTGATCCCTTTCCCGCCCTCCCACCCTGCAACATTTGTTCCCCTCCCCTTACATTTGAGCTTTTTGTTTTTATTTATTTCGCATCCCCGCGCATCGGAAGGACCTCTCCGGCATGGAGCCGGTAACCAGCAAGCTGTTTTGGAGTGGTGAACCTTCGAGTTCGCCACGCGATATTTCATGTATTTTCATTTCCAAGAATTAAATGCCCCGGCACATCCGGGTGTGAATTGCGACGGCGCGCGTAACCATGGACGACCGGAGGCTCATGCCTTCGCAGATCCTCCTCGGTGACGTCGTCGTCTATCTCCGGTCTGCAGGGCAAACAGCCGCTTGCGGCAACTGCGGGAAGGAGGGCCACCGTCCGCGGAAGTAACCAACACGCAGTTGCCGATACTATAAGCTGCTCGGCCTCTCGATTAACGAGTGCGCTGAGCTGAAACGAAAGAGGAGGGCGAGAAACCTTCCCGCAACAGCGCCGTCCGCGCCGACTCCATCCGCCCCGTCGTCGGGGAAGAAATCAGGCGCGAACGAGCATTCTCAGCGGAGAAGTGAAAAGTCCGCTTGCGCGGGCGATTCTCGGAGCAATGCACCACAAAAACCCGCGCGAAAGGACAAGAAGCTTCTCCAGGCTGCTTCAGTGAAGTCCCGAGCGACCCAGCCCGCCGATAACATCGGGCAGGCTGCAAAACCACCGCCGCTTCCGTTTGCTCTCGCTCCGGAGCGAAATAGCGGTGGCACGCCCGGGAAGACCACCGGAGCGTCGAAAAAGGGGTCGCGCGCCCCTTTGCCCGCGACAGGCAAGCCGGCCACGCCGGGCCGAACGCCAGCAAAGGCTGAAAAGCCTCGCGCGACACCCGAGAATCCCGCCACTGTGCCCGCACCTCCCGGTAAGGAGGTGCAGAAGGCAGACGTGGCGAAGGAGACACTGGCCTCCATCGCCGTATCCGAGGCCTTGGAAAGGATGCGAAGGACCCTGGAAGCCCTCGCGCCCTACCGGGGCAAACAGGAAGGCGGCGAGGATGGCTGGACCTTCGTCGGGGGAAAGAAGGATCGCAAACCGCGCGATCCTTCCAACTTCCCGATCCAAAAGGAAGGCGGGGTATAGAGGCAACCCCGCGCGCCCACAAAGGCGCAAGGAAAAGCCTCTGCTGCCGCCGCGCGCGCCGCCGCAAACACCCGCGGCGAGAGGGGAGCTGCCGAAGCCGTGACCCCGAAAGGGGGATCGGCGACGAAGGCACCCTCTAAGAGTGCTGGACCAGCTCCGGGCTGCCAGCAAACAAAGAGGCAGCCGAAACGCCCGCCGCCGCGCGCGCGCAATTCGGACTCCGAGGTGGAGTCCGAGGGCAGCGCTAAGGCTCGCCAAGCCCCGGTCAAGGCCAGGGCGACGCGCAAGCCAAAACTTGCCAGGCAAGAGCCTGATGCCGGGAACGGTTCCCGATGCTCCTCGGAACCCGAGGCAAAGGTCCTCGACTCCACCGAGCATGCCGCGAGCGGCGCGGCGGGGACAGGAAGCGCATGCGCTACCTCATCCCCCGTGCTCCCGACTGATACCTCGCCGGACGGGGCGAGGAACGCACCTCCATGTCCGTAGCAGCAATGCGCGGTCTTGCTTCTTCCCGGCGCGTCCGAGTGGCCTGTTGGAACGTCAAGGGGCTGCAGGACAACGAGAAGAGGCGATTGGTTGCCAACGTCTTGCGCGACTTCGATCTGGCCCTGCTGCAGGAGATTCACGCACTCTCCGAGCAGCAAGCGGCCGATCTGCTAGTTCGCGAAGGCGGGACGCTCCATTGGAGGTCAGGCTCCCAGAATACCTGCGGAGTCACATTCCTTGTCCGGGGCAGGGTGGCGGGAGCGGTGCGGAGCGTTTGTTTCGACGAGGAAGGTCGTGTGGGCCAACTTGTTCTCAAGTGGTCCGAATCGATCAACCTTGTCGTCACGAACGTGTACGCGCCGAGCGGCTCCGCGCGTCACACCGAGAAAGCGGAGTTTCACGAGAGACTGCGCGACCGCTGGGTCAGCAACTCCGGCCCCGACGTGGCTCACCTCGTAGACGGGGACTTGGACGTCCACGCGCTATCGGAGGAGTCTCACCGTCGCCAAGAGAAACAGCTGGTGAACGAGGTGTGCACGTCGGTGCACGCCTCGAATTTGCTGGTCGAGGATCCCGGAATGCGTGCTTTGCCGGACCATGTGTTCCTCGACGATCACCTGCATTGTCGGGTGGGTCGAAGAGGTCCCGTGCCGTCCGAGCTTTCCGACCACTACAGGCTGGAGTTTGAGCTACTCCCGCCTGGCAAGGGCCCTCCGACGCACGTCTGGAGGTTGCCGGCCGACTGGTTGAGAAATCCGGTGGCTGCGGAGCATCTCCGCTAGCATCTCCGGACCTTTGCCGTTCGAGAGCTCGTGGTCTGGGACGATCTGAAAAGATCGGTCCGCGAGTTCTGCAGCCGGTTCCCCTTGCGCCTGGTTCCCCGTGGCTTCGGGGAAGGCGTGGCCAACAGCAGAGAGTTTCTGCAGGCCCGCCAATTCTTTCGAAGCCCGGACGTCCGGTACCTTGCGGAGTACAAGGCCAAGGCCGAACGCCAGGTCTGGCAGTCAGGAGCAGCTTGTCTGCTCGACGACCAGGGCCTGGAGTGCTCGGGCGCGGCCGAAGTTCGCCGCCTCCTAAAGCGCTATTACTCCTTGTTGTACGCTAGGGAGCCAACGGAACGCAGTCTCTCGGAGCTGCTTCTGCCGGCGGATTCCCCGGCGGTCGACGAGAAGGAACGCGCCACTCTTGACTTGCCCTTCACGGCGGAAGAAGTGTCTTCCGCCATAGCGGGCCTCAAGAAGCGCAAGGCGCCAGGTGAGGATGGTCTGCCTGCGGAGTTCTTCCAGTGCTTCGCGGCGGAACTCATCCCCCTGGTGCTGAGGCTTTCTGCGCTGATGCGAGAGACGGGCAATGTCCCGGCCTCGTTTCGCTCAGCAAGGGTGCGTTTGTTGCCGAAAGGCGGAGACATGCGCCATTTAAGCAACTGGCGTCCCATCACCTTGGTGAATGCGGACGTCAAGTTGTTCTCCAGGCTGTGGGTCGCGCGCCTGGGCAGGATCGCTGGATCCGTGGTAAGTCCGGAGCAGTCTTACGCTGTTCCCGGGCGGTCCATGGAGGCGAACCTGTTCTTCGCGCGCACGTGGCTCGAGCTGCAACGCTGCGTGGCTCACGACAGCCAAGCGACCCCGTCTGCGGCTGCCGAGGCTAGGCGTCGCTGCTTTCGGCCTGGGGAAGCGCCGGGTGTCTTGGCGGTCGCGGTCGATCTCCGCAAGGCGTTCGATTGCGTAAATCAGGATCTCCTCCTGGAGCTCCTGGAACGCCTCGGTCTCCCGGTGCACCTCGTGGCGTATTTGCGCGCTTGCTGGCGCCACGCGCTCATTTTTATCTCTTTTAGCGGCTGCCACGTGTACAGCGTGCCGGTGCGGCGGGGCATCAGGCAGGGCAACAGCTTAAGCCCGTTGCTCTTCAGCATCTTCTTTGAGTTGGTGCTGAGGGCGTACAGGCTGACGCTGGCCAACCTGCCGAGCTCTTGTCCAGGAACGCCGTCCGTGGCGGCCTATGCTGACGACCTGCTTCTCCTCTTACCCATGACCACCCTGGCATCCAGTCTCGAGGATTTCTTCGAGCTGATTCGCCGGGGAGCGGGCATGAGCGTAAACTGGAGCAAGAGCGTGGTCGTACCTATTGGTGCGGCGTGGGAGGGGCAGTCCGACTGGATCCGCCTGGGGATCCCGACAGCTTCCTCCGTGCAATATCTGGGCGTTCCGCTGGGGAACATCAGCCCAGTGGAAGTGTGGTCGGACTGCCTTCGGAAGGCTTCGAATGCCCTGAGCCCGTTCCACCATGGCAGGTTCGTCCTGCCGGGGCGGGCCACGATATGGAACACCTTCGTTGCCCCTCTCTTGCGCCCCCTGCTTTTTGTTTGCCCGCCCCCCTACTCGGCCAAGCTCCAGGCGCACAGCCTGTTGAGGAACGCTCTGTGGGGACCTGCGAGGTCCAGGATCCGCCTCAAAGACTTGGCGGCTCCGCGTCGGGATGCAGGCTTAGGCATCCTGACGCTGGAGAGAATCGAGCTGCAGGTGCAGCTTCGGATGTTGGCCCTGTGCGCCAACCTTTGGTCCACACCGTGGTGCGCTCCCGCGCGCCTGCTTCTGCGGCGCTGCACAGGCAGCGATGGACTTCTGTCGCTGCGGCCGCACACGGAGCGCGCCACGAGAAGCTTCGGTTTCCCCTTGAAACCGCTGTATCGGCTCCTGGAAGCCCAGGAATGGATCTCCTGCCGCCCAACGAACTTTCAAGCCTGGCGGCAGGAACCGTTGCATGGTTAGGCAAAGCACCAGGATGTTTCCCTCCTGGAACTCCGTTGCGCTCACCTCTCCCCGTACTGCACGGTGTATGAGGTGTGCAACAGCCAGGAGAAGTGGACTCGCCTGGCCGTCACGCCCCTCGCCGACGCGCTGTCAGCCCTCAGGGCAAGAGATGACAGCTGCAAACCGGCGAGATGGGAGGTCGCCTGCACCATTGCATGAACAACACGACCTATTGGCGGCTGGAGGACTTGCGAGCTGGCAGACGCCGCCACGCCTCGCCACATCTCGAAGGGACTCCTTCGGTGGAGTGAACACTTGAGTGTGCACCCCACAGAACTTGTGGTCCCTCCCTCCTGTTTGAACACTTCCGTGTTCCCTCTTTCGTGGAAGCAGGACGTCATCATGCTGGTGCATTGGGGTTTTCACTCCAACCAGCGCACGAACCTTGTTTCCGGGGGAGTCGTCTCCCCAAACTGTAAGCGGTGCGGGGAAGTGGAAACGCTCCCGCACCTGCTCCTGGACTGCGGTGCCCTTCTAGGACTCTGGCGAAGGCTGTCCTCAGCTCTCCTGCACCAGGGGGACACCGCGAGGGAGTTGATGCGACGCTTCTTCACGCCAGGCGGCCTGTCATTGGGTGCTGTCGTTGCAACCGTGTGTTGCACCCGCGCCATCGACAAGGCCCACCGAAAGTTGGAGAAGCTGGCCATCCTTCGTCAGCCCACTGGATTAGCCAGCGCAAACATGTTGTCGGCTGCCCAGTGGGCCCATCCGCCACAGGGCGTAAGGAGAGAGATCGCCGCCATCCATCGCCGGTTTTGAAAGGAAGGAACGGATTTACCAAAGACCCCTGTCCCCTGCCCTCCATATTCTTCTTTTATTGTTTTTATATAGTAGTGTGTTTGTGGTCCCTTCCCTCCAGTTCCGGACTTTCGGCATACCGACCTGCGTGTCGGGGATCCCACCCCCTTCGTCTCTTGTTTTCCCCTTTGTCCGGGAACCCTGTTCCCGGATAGTTCATAATAAACGCCCCGGCGCACCCGGGTGACAATCAACCGTCCCCCTGCGATCCTTTCGATCTCCTGGGCGTTCTCCGCGGTGATCACGTGGATCTCCTGCAGGAGTGCCAGGTCGAAGTCACGCAGGGTGGCGGCCGTGTCCCGTCTGTTGCCGTCGTCGCGCAGCCCGTTCACGTTCCAGCAGGTCACGCGTAATCGACGGCGACAGGCGAGCCCAGGTGTTACTCCTGGGAAAGTGGCAATGGGGTTCCCGCCACCTGGTCGGGCGGGACGGATGGAGGAACGGGATCACCGCGCACCGGTTCTCCCTCCTCCATGGGGGCCGATTCCTCGGCGGACCGCAACGGTTGAAGGGGGCGGGTTTCACGCACCTGCACCCCCTCTTCCATGGGGGCCGATTCGTCGGCTGCGTTGGACGGCAGGGGGGAGCGATTGTCAGCTGTCTGCTCCTCCTCCTCCATGGCTATCTCCTGGACAGGTTCCACCGATGGGAGGGGGCGGCAATCACTCACCTTATCCCTCTCCTCCATGGGGGTCTCCAGTTGCTCGGTAGCGGAGGGTGGGAAAATCCCTCCCTCCGTTCCCACGCTGCCGGCTTCCCCCTCGGATGCCGGTGCGTCCCCCTCCTTCTTTGTCGGGATGCGCCTCTTGGGATTCTTGGACTTCCGTCCAGTCTTCTTCGGAGGCGCCTCCGCGGAGGAGGACGCACTTCCGGCATCCGGTTCGTGGTCACCTGTCCGAGGTGCCTTGCTCGCGGCCGGCCATCGCAAGGCCTTTCGCGCGCCGTTCTCACGCTCCGCGAGTTCGGCCGCGAGCTCTTCCGCCGCCTGCTGGAAGGCGGCGTCCTCGATTGCGGCGAGCGCGTCGCTCGGCTCCCCCTCTGTTTGCACCGAGGGTTCGCCTTTTTCGATCGCGGCTTCGGCGTCAACGAGGCGGGAGATATCTCCCCCGGTGGAGGTCTCGGGGATCTCCACTCGCTCCAAAGCGACCGAACATTCGCGGAGCAACGCGCGGCGTTGTCTCCTATTTAAGGAAGATGTCGCGGGTTCCGCTGTCGGTTCTTCGGATTTCTTGAATTTTTTACTTTTAGGCTTAGCCATATGCCAGCCCTCGCTCTCTCCAGCGTCGTCGGGAGTACCCTCGACCGGCGCTTGCTGCACGGGTTCGGGCTCTGGCTGTGGGTTCCGCCTCTCGGGTGCCTCCTTAGGCTTGTCCGATCGCCCCGCGCGTTTCCCTTTGGCTTTTTTCAAAGCAGGGGGAGCCGGGGTTTCGCGTTTAGGACACACCTTTCGCAGGTGGCCCTTTTCGCCGCAGTGGAAGCACTGGATGTGGGGGCACCGTTTTTTCAGGTGCCCTGTTGCATCACAGTGCCCACAGTACTTGGGCTTGCCCACGTACCAGACATCGACGACCTCGTTGCCGACGTCGAGTTTGTGGGGCAGCCCACCGTTTTCGTGGACCGTCACACGCGCTGCAGCCATGCCACTGAACAGTCTTCCGTATGTTTGGAAGACGTTGGGCTTGGTCCAGAGCGCGTGCACCGTACCATGTTTTTGTAACTCTTCCTGCACGCCAGCTTTGGTCATGCGAAGAGATACACCCGTAAGGTGGGCAACAATGGAGCGGTCCTCCGTTACAGGGAAGACCTTTCGGCCTTCCAGAGTGATATGAGTGTTCAGCAGGCGTTGAGCCAGACTTGCATTTTTGCACATCAGCTCCACCCGCTGGCCCCCACTCATCACGGAGAGACCTTCCAGGTCTTCCTCTTTAACATCCAACCGCTGTAACTCCCTTTCAAAGTTACGAGCGGTGTTCCCGACAAACAGATTGCCTACCTTGTATATCAAGGACAGCTTGTATCCCTGCTCCAGGTAGGCTTTCTGCTCGGCGAGGGCTGCAGGAGATGGGGCTGCAGCCACTGAACTCCAGGCCTTCGGCGATGCCGAAGACGCATTCAAGGGTGCAGGTGCCCCCTTTTTCAAGGAGGCGGTTGTGCTTTTTTCCAGGGTTGCGGTTGTCCCCTTTTTCAAGGGGGCGGTTGCACCCTGTTCCAGCGGGGCTTTTGTTCCCTTTTTCAAGGGGGTCTTTGCCCTCGCTTCCGAGGCGGCAATTGCCCCCTTTTTCAGGGGTGCGGCGGCCGTCGCCTCCGTGGGGGCGGTTGCCCCCACCTCCGTGGGTTGGGGAGAGGAGCAAGCCTCTCCCCCTCCTATATCCATCGCGGTGTCCTCAGGCATTTCTGCCATTGGACACCGCAGATGCTCCACAGACAAACACAAAAGAAACCAAACGCTTTACACCAGGCGCGGAGGAGCGCTACAAAAACACGTCCGCACGCCAAGTTGCTAGCCAAGATGTGGGAAGAGCGTTTGGGACGGGTTGCCAACATCTTCATCAGCCCGGAACAGACTTATGCTTTTCCCGGGCGGAGCATGGAGGCAAACCTGTTCCACGCTTCCACATGGTTAGAGCTCCAACAAGGAAGGGGCTTATTGAGCAGCCGGAATTCGGGTGCGTCCGTTGGCGGGAGACGGAACGGTCGGGTGGGGAAAGAAGCCCTTGCGGTCGCTGTCGACTTGCGTAAAGGATTCGACAGCGTCGACCAGAATCTCCTGCTGGAGCTTCTGGAACGCTTGAGCTTTCCGGCCTCTTTGTTGGCTCACCTGCGCTCCAGCTGGCGCGACGCGCTCATTAATGTTCTTTTCAGCGGGCAAACCGTGCACGGAGTACCGGTGCGACGCGGCATACGGCAGGGAGACAGCCTGAGACCCCTGCTCTTTAGCGCCTTTTTCGAATTGGTGCTGAGAGCGTACAGGGAGACTCGGGCGCACCTGCCGTGCCATTGCCCCGGTACGCCTGCGGTTTCGGCGTACGCGGACGATCTTCTGCTGCTGCTGCCTATGTCCACCCCGGCCTCGGCGGTCGAGGACTTCTTCGACCTGCTGAGTCGTGGAACAGGACTGACGGTGAACAGGGCGAAGTCGTCCGTAATGCCAGTCGGAGCGGAGTGGGCAGGGCAGCAGGACTGGGTCCGTTTGGGGATCCCCACGGTGAGGAACTTCAAGTACCTTGGTGTGCCGTTGGGGGATTACTCCCCTGCGGAAGCGTGGTGCGGCTGCCTTCAGAAGGCTCAGGCGGCGATCGGCCCGTTCCAGGACGGCAGGTTCTTCCTGCATGAACGGGCCGCGGCGTGGAACGCGTTTGCGGCCATCCTCCTTCGCCCCTTGCTTTTTGTTTGGCCCCCCTCAGCGGAGTCAAAGAAGAGGACGAAGGACCTCCTGAGGATCGCCCTTTGGGGCAGAGGGAGGCCCCGAGTCCGTCTTTCGGACTTGTGCGCTCCTCGTCGGGATGGTGGTCTGGGCCTCCTGACGTTGGAGCGGCTGGAGCTACAGCTCCAGTTCCGAGTTGTTACCTTTATGGCAGAAAATTGGTGCACCCCTTGGTGCCTCCCTGCACGTCTCCTGGTCGAGCGGGCCACCGGCAATGCGGGATTCTCGTCCTACTTTGCACTCCGAAGCCCCATCTGCCACTGCGGACTTCAACTTCGGAGGGCGGCCAAGCTCGTGAAGAACAACTCGGTGCGGATCCTCGTACGCCCCGCGAACGGCCCTGCCTGGTTGCAGGAAACCTCCGCACATGGGCGATGATTCAGGAGCAGAGCCGGCAACACGAGCGAATAGCTCTGTTCGGGCCGCATGCCCGCCGCACGCTCCGAGAAATCATCGAGAATCCCCGAAGGAGAGCGTGGGCACGAAGTACCTCCCTAGCTGCGGTACTGCCTACCCTACAGGAACATCTGGGCAGCGACCTCGCGGCATAATGGGAGGTTACTGTCAAGATCGCCAGCAGGGCAAAGAACATCGGAGATTGGAGAACGGGTCAGCTCACCAACGATGCGACCACGAGGACCACCCCAAATGGACTGTTGCGCTGGGGAGAGCTACTGGATGTTCCAGAGGAACATCTCGAGTGGCCCCCGGTGCTCATGGACTCACGCACCCTCCCCATGAAGTGGCAAAAGTCGGCTCTGATGGTGTTGCATTGGGGGCTTCCTTGCAACGCCCGCCGACACCACTGGACGCGGAGGGGTGTCAACCCTAATTGTGTCAGGTGCGGGGAGAGGGAATACCTCCCCCTCCTGTTAGTGGATTGTGTTGCCCTCCGTCCCTTGTGGGAACGCTTTGCCGCAGCCCTGGGGATCTTCGGAAGCAATCCCAGAGACGCATTGCGCCCCCTTTTCGTCCGTGACGCCCTGCCTCCAGCGGCCTCGCTTGCAGCCCTGTGCTGCCTACGCGGGATCGTCGTGGCATGGAGCAAAGCGACGGGAGGATCCAGCGACAGGGATGCCAACGTGTATGCCGCCCGTTTCCTCAGGATGGCGACGCGATGGCCCTATCTGGAACCACACAAGCAGAAACAGCTTGCCGGCATCCTCCAGAGGATGACGGACCCTCCCAGCAGACTGTGATCCCTTCCCGCTCCCTCCCTGATTTTTGTTTATTTTTTGTTTTCTTTTTGTTTCGTTCCCCCTCCCCTCTGCTGCCGAGGTCGACCGCGCCGGTCTGCGCACCGGTAGCCCGGCAGGCTATATCTTTCCAGGGCGTGGCTGGACTACTGGTCCAGTCACAGATTGTATAGGTTTATTCGTGAGAATAAACGTCCCGGCGCACCCGGGTATCAATGGAGATTCCGGAGCGTGACGCCTCTCAGCTATTCCCGAAGGTGTTCCTTCGCACCTAAAAGTCGCGTCCAGTCCCCCGGAAGACGCCAATCCCTGGAGGGCGGTCCTTTGTCGCGAGACCGCATCTCGAAAATTAACCGGGAATGGTCCGACAACGTCGACGCAACCCTTCCCCGTTTGCCGACCCGTGAACACAGGTCAGCGTCGAGGAAGACGTGGTCGATGCTGCGGACCATTCCCCTCTCACCTGCGAACAAGTTGCGCGCACGCATGGCGGCGCACAACTCGTTCATCGCGTTCCCTTGTGTTTCTGGCTCACCTGTTAGCAGACGGAGATTGAAATCTCCCGCTATCAGGTGAGCCTTTCGCACGTTCGTGTCAGCCAGCCAGTCGCGCTTCAGGGATTCCAGCAGCCTAATACGGTCGCTGTATCCCTGTTCACCGCTTGGAGCGTACACATTCGTGAAGATCAGTTCGATCGAGTCGGAACAGCTGAGAATCAGCTGACCGACCCGAACGTCGTCATCGAAGCGCACGCCCTTCACGGCAGCGTCAATGGCCGGCTTCACGAAGAACGCGACCCCGCAGGTGTTGCGGAGGCCGCACCGCCAATACAACCGGCCCCCCGCGATCGTCTCGATCTCCTGGGCGTCTGCCGCGGTGATCACGTGGATCTCCTGCAGCAGGGCCAGGTCGAGCTCACGCAGGGTCTCGGCCGTATCTCGCCTGTTACCGTCGTCGCGCAGCCCGTTGACGTTCCAACAGGCGGCGCGAATCCGACGGCGACTGGCGAGCCCAGGTGTTACTCCTGGGAAGATGGCGATGCGGCGTCCGCCACCTGTTAGGGCGGGACGCTAAATCGAGGAGGAGGGTCAGGCGCCGCGTGCAGCTGGTCCCCCTCCTCCATGGGTAACGGCGCGTAGAGCGGGTCTCCCTCAGGTGGGGTCGCGCCTACCTGTTGGCCCTCCTCCATGGGGGCGGGCTGTTCAGGCTCGGCGACTGCAGGGAGGACCTCGCCCCCCTGCTCACCCTCCTCCATGGGGGTGGCCGGCTCGACGGCTTCCGAGCGTGGGAGTTCCCCCTCCGGGATTTGCACGCTACGGCTACCTTCCTGCGTCTCCTCCTCGCTGGTGGAGGGAGGCGCTTCCTGGGTTTCTGGGACTTGCGTCCCGACTTCCTGGGGGGTGCCTCCGAGGAGGAGGATGCACTTCCGGCCCACAGGTCCGACTCACCTGTGGGGGCCTTTTTCGCGGGATCCGGCCTTCGCCCGGCCTTGGGTGAGGGGTTCACACGCTCACCCAGCGTGGCCGCGAGCTCCTCCGCCGCCTGAGCGAACGCGGCGTCCTCGGCTTCGACCGGCGCTATTTCACGCGGCTCACCCTCTTTGTAAACAGAGGGTTCGCCGTCGCGAACCTCGGGCGCGGCAGAAACGGCGAGGGAAGGCTCGTCGCCCCGGGTGGCAATCTCGGGAACGGCTATGCGCTCCAGTGCTACCGCACACTCCCGCATGGTCTTAGAGCGCGGCCCAGGTTTTTTCGCCTTGGCTGCTGCCTTTTTTTCCGCTTTCGCCGGTTCCGCGGGGGGCACCTTTTTTTCCTTCCTGGCCTTGACCAGCAGCCAGCCGTCTTGGACTCCCGCGTCTTCGGAGGGTTTTTCTTCCGACGCCTGTGTGTGAGGAACAGGGGCTAGCGGCTGCTGCCGACCAGTATCTCTTTTTGGTCTTTCGACCAGTTTACCGCGTTTTGCCTGTGCTTTGTTTGCAGCAGGCGGCACCGGAGTGGGGCGTTTAGGGCATACGCGGCGTACGTAGCCCTTCTCTCTCCATAAGTGGCACACAATGTTCGGGGACCGCTTGCGCAAGTGTCCTACTACATTGCAGTAGCCACAAAAGCGGGGTTTCCCCACGTGCCAGAGGTCTACGACTTCGCCATTTATCTCTAGTTTGTGGGGAAGCCCACTCTCCTTCACCGTCACGCGCGCGGCGGCCTGCCCTCCAAAAAGGCTATCGTAGCCATCGAAGATTGTGGCCTTTGGCCATAGCGCGTGAACACCTATATACTTTCTTAACTGATCACCAACCGCAGACCGCGTCATGCGGCTGGTGATCCCTGTCAGATGGACCACTACGGAGCGGTCCATCGTGACTGGTAGGATCTTGCGTCCGTCCACGTTCAGCGGGGTGGTCATCAAGCTTTGCGCCAAGGTGATGTCCTTGCAGACAACCTCTACGTGCTGACCCCCTCTGAGCACGGATAGACCGTCAAGGTCCTTTTCCAACACGGTTGCGTTCGGCAGCGCTTTCGAAAAAGCGCGTGCAGTTCGCCCGTCAAAGAGATTGCCTACCTGGTAAACCAAGCTGGGCTTGTACCCAGCTGCCCGGTAGGCCGCCATCTCGGCCATGGTTTCCGCGCTCGGCGGGGCCACCATGGCGCTCCAGCTCCTCGCTTTGGGCAACAAGGGCGATTCCGGGGCGTACGCCCCTGATTCTGTAGGCTGTGGGGGTGGGCAAGCCTCCCTCACACCTACCTCTATCGTGGTGTCCTCAGGCATCGCTGCCATCGGACATCAACGATGTTCCACACCAAACAACACAAGAAAAAAACCGCTTCCTGTCGACTCACTCGGGAGCGAAGGAAACACACGTCCACTTGCCAAGGGATTCGGCGAAGAGGCTCGCAACCAACGCGCGTATTTGCACGCGCGTCGTCACGAGAGGAACTCCAGTGTCCGTCGCCTGGCAGAATACCGCGCCGGAGCCGAGCGACAAGCCTGACAATCCGGGTCAGCCAGCATGCTGGATGACCTGGGCCGGGAACGTTCGTCCCCGTCTGCGGTACGGAATCTCGTGCGGTGTTTTCATTTCTCCCTTTACGCCAAAACACCACCCGAACAAGACGCTTCGCGGCGATTGCTCATGAGTGGTTCCGTGGCGATAGGGGAGGAGGAGAGAGAAAGCCTCGATGAGCCTTCCACTACCGGCGAAATTCTCGCCGGTATCAAAAGGCTCAAGAGGCGTAAGGCGCCAGGGGAGGACGGCTTGCCCGTGGAGTTCTTTCAGAGTTTCGCGGAAGAGCTGGCCCCCCTGGTGCTCGAGTTGACAAGGTGAATCCGAGACGAAGGCGATGTTCCCGCCTCGTTTCGGTCAGCCAGAGTGAGGCTCCTCCCGAGGAGAGGAGACCTCAGGAAATTTTGCAATTGATGTCCGATCACGATTGTAAACACGGACGCCAAGTTGATTGCCGGGCTGTATGCGTCGCGATTGGGGCAGGTGTCCAATTCCATAATTAGCCCGGAGCAGATTTACGCTGTTCCCGGGCGAAGCATGGAGGACAACCTCTTCTTCGCGAGCACATGGATACACGCGCAGCGGAGTAAGAAAGAAGGGAAAGGGAAAATTTGCAACCCTACTTTGGGGCCGCCAGTGGCACAGGGTAGGGACCCTCATGCGGGAAAGGGGGCCTTAGCAATCGCAGTCGACCTCCATAAGGCATTCGATTTTTACCCGGATTTCTCCGTGTCGTTTATTAAAAAAATAAACTTTGTAAACAAATTATTAATGGCTGTGGTAATGCTCCAGCAAGAAGCTAAGAACCACGGCGCCTGCCAATTCACCGGTTTCTACACCGCTACGGTCCACCAAGGCAGCAGGGGAAAGGGAAAAAAGAAAAAAACTAGACAAAAAAAAAAAACAAAGGGTGGGAGGAAAAGTGAAGGGATCACTGTTGCTGCTGGGGCCGCATCATCCCTCTCAGGATGCTGACAAGCTCTTGTTTGTTCTGAACATCCAGGTGGGGCCATCGCGACGCCCTCCTCAGGAATTCGGAGGCGCACTGGATGGCTTCCTGATCGCTAGGTCCTCCCGTCGCCGTGCTCCAGGCGGCGACGATCCCACGAAGGCAGCACAAAGCTGCTATCGAGGACGCTGGCCGCAGGGCGTCGGCAACGAAGAAGGCTTTTAGTGCGTCCCTGGTGTTGCTGCAAGGGATACCGATGGCCGCGGCAAAGCGGAACCAAAAGGGCCGAAGGGCAACACAATCCACTAGGAGGTGGGGGAGGGACTCCCGTTCCCCGCACCTTACACAATTGGGATCCACCGCTCCCCAGGTCCAGTGGTGTCGACGGGCGTTGCAGGGGAGTCCCCAGTGCTGCAACAGGAATGCCGACTCTTGCCATTTTAGGGGGAGGATGAAAGTGTTCATAAGAATCGGTGGCCACTTCAGATGTTCAATGGGAACATCCAGCAGCGCTCCCCAGCGCAGAAGTCCATTAGGAGGCGTACTCGGGGTCGCAGCATCCGTTAGCTGGCCCGTCTTACACTTTCTCTGCTTCTTCTCCTTCCCGGAGATTTTTATTGTAACCTCCCACTTCGCCGCAGCATCGCTGTCCTGATGTTCCACTAGGGAGTCCAGCGCAGCAGCGAGGGGGGTTCTTCCTGACCACGCTCTCTTCTTAGGATCCTCCAGGATCTCACGGAGCGTGCAACTTCTGTAACACCCAAACAGGTACCTTCGTTCCTGATGGGAGGGTTGCATGCCGAACTGTCCTTACGTGCGAACGGTTTCCTGCAACCAGGCACTACCGTTCGCGGGGAGACAGGTGATCCATCCTTGATTTTTCCTTGTCAGCGCAGCCACCCTCCGTAGCTGAAGCCCACATCGGTTGATGCGGCTTTGATGGAGTGCAAGAAACGACGTAAGTCCCGTCTTGCCGGTGGCTTGCTGAAGGAGGAGACGTGCAGGGACGCACCAACAGGTGCACCACAACTCCGGGACAAGTGCCAAAATCCGGAACTGGAGCTGCAGCTCCAGCCGCTCCAATGTCAGGAGGCCGAGACCACAGTCCCGACGCGGAGCGCACAAGTCCTTCAAGCGGACTCGGACCCTCCCGTTGCCCCAAAGAACGATACGGAGGAGGTCCTTCGTCCGCTTTTTGATCCTCTCTGTGGGGGGGCAAACAAAAGGTAGGGAACGGAGGAGAGAAGCCGCGAACATGTTCCAAACCGCGGCCCGTTCAGGCAGGAAAAAGCTGCCGCCTCGGAACGGGCCGATAGCCGTCTCTACTTTTTGGAGGCAGCCGGACCACGCTTCCGCAGGGGAGTAGTCCCCCAACGGCACACCATGGTACTTGAATTACCTCACCGTGGGGATTTCCTAACGGACCCAGTCCTGCTGCCCTGCCCACGCCACACCAACTGGCATCACGGACGACTTCGCCCTGTTCACCGTAAGCCCGGTTCCTCCATTCAGCAGGTCGCAGAACTTCTCGACCGCCGAAGCCGGGGTGGAGATAGGGAGTAGTAGCAGGAGGTCGTCCGCATATGCTGAAACCGCAGGCGTTCCGGCGCATTCATGTGGCAGGTGCGCCAGAGTTCCCCTGTACGCTCCCAGTACCAACTCAAAGTTTACTCAACGTCCGCCGTTCGCCGCCTGCTAAGGCGCTACTACTCCTCGTTGTATGCAAGGGAGCCGACGGAACGCTGTCTCTCGAAGCTGCTTCTGCCGGCAAATTCCCCTGCTGACGACGAAGAGGAACGCGCCACTCTTGACTTGCTCTTCACGTCGGAACTAGTGTCTTCTGCCATAGCGGGCCTAAAGAAGCGCAAGGTGCCAGGTGAGGATGGTCTGCCTGCGGAATTCATCCAGTGCTTCGCCTCGGAACTCATCCCCCTGGTGCTTAGGCTTTCTGCGCTGATGCGAGAGACGAGCAATGTGCCGGCCTCGTTTCGCCCAGCAAAGGTGCGTCTCTTGCCGAAAGGCGGAGACATGCGCCATTTAAGCAACTGGCGCCCCATCGCCTTGGTGAATGAGGACGTCAAGTTGTTCTTTAGGATGTGGCTCCCGCGCCTTGGCAGGATCGCTGGATCCGTGGTAAGTCCGGAGCAGTCTTGCGCTTTTCCCGAGCGTTCTATGGAGGCGAATCTGTTATTCGCGCGCACGTGGCTCGAGCTGCAACGTTGCGTGGAGCACGAATGCCAGGCAACCGCATTTGCGGCTGCCAGAGCTAGGCGTCGTTGCATTTGGCCTGAAGAAGCGCCGGTTGCCTTAGCGGTAGCGGTCGATCTCCACAAGGCGTTCGATTTTCACCCGGATTTCGCCGGGGCGTTTATTTTAAGATAAACATTCACAAAGACGTACAGTGACTGGTCCATTGCTACAGCCACTCCCGAAAAAACACAGAGCCTGCCGGGTCACCGGTCCGCAGACCGGTACGGTCCACCACAGCAGCAGGGGGAAGAGGGAAAAAACAAAAAACAAAACAAAAAGAAAGGAAAACACTGGGAGGGTACGGGAAGGGATCACAGTTGCTGGTGGGGTCGTTGCATCCTTTGCAGGATGCCATCAAGCTCTTGCTGCATGTTTGGATCTAGAAGGGGCCATCGCGACGCTCTCCTCAGGAACTGGGAGGCTGGCTGGATGGCACCCTGGTTGCGTTGTCCTCCCGTATCCTTGCTTTAAGCACTGACGATCGCGCGTAGGCAGCACGAACCTTCTAACGAGGCCGCTGGCCGAAGGGCGTCGGCAACGAAGAAAGCTTTCAGTGCGTCCCTGGGGTTGCCGCAGGGGATTCCGATGGTCGCGGCAAAGCGAAAGCAAAAAGGCCGAAGGGCAACACAATCCACTAGCAGGTGGGGGAAGGACTCCCGTTCACCACACCTGACGAAATTGGGGTCTACCGCTCCCCAGGTCCAGTGGTTTCGGCGGGCGTTGCACAGCAGTCCCCAGTGCTGCAACAGGAGAGCCGACTTTTGCCATTTTAAGGGAAGGGTGGAGGTGTTTATTAGTACCGGGATCCCCTTAAAACGTTCAATGGGAACGTCGAGCAGCGCGCCCCAGCGTAGAGGTCCATTGGAAGGCGTACTCGGGGTCCCAGCGTCTGTTAACTGGCCCGTCTTCCACTCTCCTATCTTCTTCTCCTTTCCGGAGATTGTTACTGTAACCTCACACTTTGTTGCAACATTGCTGTCCAGATCTTCCATTAGGTAGGGCAGCGCAGCAGCGATGGAGATTCTTCCTGCCCACGCTCTTTTCTTTGGATCCTCCAGGAAGTCGCAAAGCGTGCAACTTTTGCGACCCCCAAATAGGAACCTTCGCTCCTGTTCAAAGCGTTTCATGCCGAACTGTAACCACGTTGGAACGGTTTCCTGCAACCAGGCACTACCGTTCAAAGGACGAAAGGTGACCAATCCTGGGTTTTTCCGTGACAGCGCAGCCACCATCCGTACCTGAAGTCTGCATCGGCTGACGCAGCGACGGAGTGCAAGAAACGAGGTCAGTCTCGTCTTGCCGGTGGCATGCTGGAAAAGGAGACGTGCAGGGACGCACCAACTGGTGCACCACAACTCTGGAACTAGTGCCGACAATCGGAACAGGAGCTGAAGCTTTAGCCGTTCCAGCGTCAGGAGGCCCAGACCCCTGTCCCAAAGAGGAGCGCACAAGTCCTTTAAGCGGACGTGGGCCCTCTCGTTGCCCCAAAGGGCGATACGAAGGAGGTCCTTTTTCCGCTTTTGAATTCTCTCTGCGGGGGTGAAACAAAAAGCAGGATGCGGGAGAGAAGCCGCCAACGTGTTCCATACCGCGGCCCTTTCAGGGAGGAAAAACCTGCCGCCTCGGAACGGGCCGATCGCCGTCTCTACTTTTTTGAGGCAGCAGGACCACGCTTCCGCAGGGAAGTTGTCCCACAACGGCACACCGAGGTACTTGAAGTACCTCACCGTGGGGATCTCCAGACGGACCCAGTCCTGCTGCCCTGCCCACGTCGCACCAACTGGCATCACGGACGACTTCGCCCATTTCACCGTAAGTCCAGTTCCCCAAAAAGCCGGGGTGGACATAGGGAGCAGCAGCAGAAGGTCGTCCGCGTACGCTGAAACGGCCGGCGTACCGGCACAGTCGAGCGGCAGGTGCGCCAGAGTTCCCCTGTACGCTCTCAGTACCAACATAAAGTAGGTACTGAAGTGCAAAGGGCTAAGGATGTCTCCCTGTTATATCCCACGCCGCACCGGCACGCCGTGCACGGTCTGCCCACTGAAAGTAACATTGATGAGCGCATCGCGCCAGCAGGAGCGCAGATAGGTCACTAATGAGGCCGGGAAGCCCAAGCTTTCCAAATGCTACAGAAGGAGAGTCTTGTCGACGCAAGAGAACGCTTTCCGCAAGTCGATTGCGACCGCAGGGGCTCCCTCCCCAACCCGACCATCCAACGTCTTGCCGGCGTACGCACCGGAATTCTGGCTGCACCCCAAGCTCCTTTCATGTAGGAGCTCTAGCCAAGTGGAAGCGTGGAACAGGTTTGCCTCCATGCTTCGCCCGGGAACAGCATATGTCTGTTCCAAGCTGATGAAGATGTTGGTAACCCGTCACAACCTCTCTGCCCAAACCTTAGCTAGCTACCTGACGTCCGCATTCACTATTGTGATGGGACGCTAGTTGTTCATACTCCTCAGATCTCCTTCATTAGGGAGGAGCCGCACCTTTGCCGAACGAAACAAGGCGGGAACGTCACCTGTTTCGCCTATCAGCAAGGTGAGTTGCTGTACCAGGGGGGTAAACTCAGCCGCGAAGGTTTGGTAAAACTCCGCGGGCAGGCCGTCCTTCCCTGGAGCCTTGCGCCTCTTGAGCTTTCCGATGGCCGAGACGATCTCGTCCATCGTGAAAGGCTGGTCGACGGTCTTTCTCGGCCTCTCCCCGATCGCTCGAGCGCCTTTTGGAAGCAGGAGTCGTGAGATGTTCCTCTCCGGAGGTGCCCTGGCATACAGGGAGGAGTAGTAACTCGGCAGCAGGCCGCGGATTTGGGCGGGTGCCGAGTGCTCCTGGCCCTGATCGTCCAGCAAGCTGGCCGATCCGGACTGCCAGGCTTGGTTCTGTGCTTTCGCTTTGTGTTCCGCTAGCCTGCGCATGTCGGGGGTCCTGGCGTAACGACGGGCCTGCAGGTACGCAAGTTCGTTAAAGTTCACGGTCTCAAAACCCGTAGGTAGGCGGTGCAGAGGGAACTTGTCGCAGAACTCCTGGACCGACCACTTGAAGCGGTCGTAATCCTGGAGTGTCCACAGCCTCAAGCTCCGTATGAACGTGCGGAGGAGTTCCGCCGAGTCCGGGAGCTTCACTTAGTCCCTTGGTAGACGCCACGCTGACGAGGGGGTCCTCTGTCGCGCAGATGCACTACGAGGACCAGCGGGCGATGGTCGGACAGCTCGGACGCCAAGTTGATTGCCGGGCTGTATGCGTCGCGTTTGGGGCAGGTGTCCAATTCCATAATTAGCCCGGAGCAGACTTATGCTGTTCCCGGGCGAAGTATGGATGCCAACCACTTCTTCGCATGCACATAGGTGCACCTGCAGAGAAGAGAGAAGAAAGGGATAGGGAAGGTCGGCAACCCCACATTGGGGCCGCCAGCCGGGCTGGGAAGGAAATCTCGGGCGGATAAGGCGGCTATAGCGCTCGCAGTCGATCTCCACAAAGCGTTAGACTGTGTAGACCAGTAACTACTCTTGGAGCTCCTGGGTCGCATGGGCATTTTACCCTTCCTGATTTCCTACCTGCGCTCTTGCTGGCGGAATGCGATAATTACCGTCTCATTCAGCGGTCACAAGGTGCATGGCATGCCGGGGCGGCGGGGCATAAGGCAGGGCGATAGCCTCAGCTCCCTGCTCTTCAGCACCTACTTTGAGTTGGTGCTGAGAGCGTACAGGGTGACCCTCGCCCCATTGCCGAGCTTCTGCCCCGGCACGTCCGCCGTTGCAGCGTACGCTGATGATCTTCTGCTCTTGTTGCCAATGTCCTCCCCGGCTAAGGCGGTCGGAGACTTCTTCGTTCTGCTCAGCCGCGGGACCGGACTGCAGGTTAACAGGGAGAAGTCGTCGGTTGTGCCAATAGGTGTGGCTTGGGCAGGACAGCAGGACTGGTTCCGTCTAAGGATCCCCTCGGCGAGGTGCTTCAAGAACCTTGGTGTGCCGTTTGGGGACTACTCCCCTGCGGAAGCGTGGTCCAGCTGGCTCCAAAAAGTCGAGGCAGCGATCGGCCCGTTCCTGGAAGGCAAGTTTCACTTGCCGGAACGGGCCGCGGTTTGGAACACCTTCTCGGCCCCCATCCACCGCCCTTTGTTTTTGTTCGCACCCCCACCTTGGAATCCAAGAAGAGGACGAAGGACCTCCTCCGTATCAACCTTTGTGGCAAGGGGAAGCCCCGAGTCCCACTGAAGGACTTGTGCGCTCCGCGTCGGGACGGCGGTCTTGGCCTCCTGACGCTGGAGCGCGTGAAAAAGCAGCTGCGGTGGCGAACCCTTGCCATCGCAGCGAAGATGTGGAGCACCCCTTGGTGCACGAGGGCCCGCCTCCTGGCCAGCCGTGTGCCCCGGTGCGATGGACTCGCGTCCTTTCTTCTGAGCCGTTGCCGAAAGATGCGAGGATGCGGCTTACTCCTCAAGCGCATGGCAACATTGGCCAAGGAGAACAGCTGGATGGTTTGCTGCCCCGCCAACTCCCCCGCCTGGCTGGAGGAGAATATTGGAACGTGGGCAGTGGTTAACCAGAGAATCCAAGAGAAGTGGAATCGTCCCGATGCAGCCCCTACGCCCGCTGCACGCTGCGGTATCTCCTGGAGAGTCCAGCAAGATGCACGTGTGCAGAGACGACCTGCCCAGCTACGGCGCTGCCCTTCGTAAGGAGGGCACTTCACAGCACCCGGACGCCAAGGTGGCAAGTCTCCTGCTGCATCGAGGGACGCGAGAAGTTGATCAGCGGCTGGACAACAGGAGAACTGGCCTACGCCACGACCCCGAGCGTCCAGCAGCGAGGATTATTAAGATGGGGCGAGCTGTTCGCCATACCCAGGGATGAGCTAAAGTGGCCCCCGGTGATGAAGGAATCCAGGATCCTTCCCCTCAAGTGGCAAGAGTCGGCGTTGCTTTTGTTGCACTGGGGTCTACCCTGCAACGCGCGCCGCTTCCACTGGACGAGGGGAGCTGTGTATCCTGCGTGTGGCAGGTGCGGGGAGCGGTAGTCGCTTCCCCACCTTATTGTGGATTGTGCTGCCCTGGGACCCTTTTGGGAACGGTTCGGGACGACCCTTGGGCTCCCTACGGGCAGCACCCCCAGCGACGTTTTTCGGCCCCTCTTCGTGAAGGACGCACTGCAGCCAGCCGCAGCCATCGCAGCCTTGTGCTGGGTCCGTGGCATCGTGGCGGCATGCAGCGACGCCAACAACGAAGGAGTGGGTCGACAGGCGAGGGATGTCATGTTGTACGCCCAAAGCTTCTTGCGAAGAGCTGCCAGATGGTTCCAACTGGGGAATATGCAGACTGACCTCGAGGGCTTCGTTCGACGGATGGCCCCTCCTCACAGCGACCAGTGATCCCTTCCCTGCCCTACAAATTCTTTTTGTTTGTTTCTTTTTATTTTTTCTTTTTGTCTTATCCCCATCCCCCTTCGCTGTCGGGGAGTGCCACGCCGGGCTGCGTCCCGCTGTCCCGACAGGTCCTGTGTTTACGGCCGTGAAGGGGCTTTGTACCACGCATGTAGAGTTTATTAATAAACGCCTCGGGCGTACCCGGGTGACTACGCCGACTCCCTTGGCGAGTGGACGTGTTTTTCCTTTGCTCCCGAGTGAGTCGACATGGAGCGGTTTTTTATTTGTGTGTGTTCGTGTGGAACATCGTTGGTGTCCGATGTCAGCGATGCCTGAGGACACCGCGATGAAGGTAGTTGTGAGAGAGGCTTACCCACCCCCACAGCTTACAGAATGAGAAGCGCCCGCCCCGAAATCTCCCTCGCAACCCAAGGCGAGGAGATGGAGCGCCATGGTGGCCGCGCCGAACGCGGAAACCATGGCCGAGATGGCAGCCTACCGTGCAGCTGGGTACAAACCCAGCCTGGTGTACCAGGTAGGCAATCTCTTTGACGGGCGAACTACACGCGCTTTTTTGAGGGCGCTGCAAAATGCCGGAGTAAAAGAACAAGATCTTGACGGCCTGTTCGTGCTGAGCGGGGGACAGCGCATCGAGGTTGTCTGCAAGGACATCACCTTGGCGCAAAGCTTGATAACCACCCCGCTGAACGTGGACGGACGCAAGATCCTACCAGTCACGATGGACCGCTCCGTAGTGGTCCATCTGACAGGGATCACCAGCCGCATGACGCGGTCTGCGGTTGGTGATTAGTTAAGAAAATATGGCGATGTTCACGCGCTATGGCCAAAGGCCACAATCTTCGAGGGCTACGATAGCCTTTTCGGAGGGCAGGCCGCCGCGCGCGTGACGGTGAAACAGAGTGGGCTTCCCCACAAACTAGAGGTCAATGACGAAATCGTAGACCTATGGTACGTGGGGAAATCCCGCTTCTTTGGCTACTGCAATGCAGTAGGACACTTGCGCAAGCGGTGCCCGAACATTGTGTGCCACGTTTGCGTGGAGAAGGGCCACGTGCGCCGCGTATGCCCTAAACGCACCACTTCGATGCCGCCTGCTGCAAAGAAAGCACATGCAAAACGCGGAACATTGGTCGAAAGACCAAAAAGAGATACTAGCCGGCAGCAGCCGATAGTCCCTGTACCTCCCACACAGGCGTAGGAAAAAAAACCTTCCGAAGACGCGGAAGTAAAAGACGGCTGGCAGCTGGTCAAAGCCAGGAAGGAGAAAGAGGTTCCCCCGCGGAACCCGCGAAAGCGGAAAAAAAGGCAGCAGGCAAGGCGAAAAATCCTGGGCCGCGCTCCAAGTCCATGCGGGATTGTACGGTGGAACTGGAGCGCATAGCCGTTCCCGAGACTGCCACACGGGAGACGAGCCTTCCCTCGCCGTTTCCGCCGCGCCCGAGGTTCGCAACGGCGAACCCTCTGTTTACACAAAAAGTGAGCCGCGCGAAATAGCGGCGGTCGAAGCCGAGGACGCCGCGTTCGCTCAGGCGGCGGAGGAGCTCGCGGCCACGCTGGCCGCGCGTGAGAACCCCTCGCGCAAGGCCGTGCGAAGTCCGGCTCCCGCGAAAAAGGCCCCCACAGGTAAGTTGGACCTGGGGGCCGGAAGCGCATTCTCCTCCTTGGAGGCACCCCCCAGGAATGTCGGGACGCAAGTCCCAGAAACCCAAGAGGTGCCTCCCCTCCACCAACGAGGAAAAGAAGCAGGAAGGTAGCGTTAGCGTGGGAATTCCGGAGGGGGAACTCACACGCTCGAAGCCGTCGAGCCGGCCACTCCCATGGAGGAGGGTGAGCGGGGGAGCGAAGTCCTGCATGCAGTCGCCGAGCCTGAACAGCCCACCCACATGGAGGAGGGCCAACAGGTGGGCGCCACCCCACCTGAGGGTGACCCGCTCGAAGCACCGTTACCCATGAAGGAGATGAACCAGGTGCATGCAGCGCCTGGCCCTTCTCTTCCACCTAGCATCCCGCCCCAACAGGTGGCGGACGCCGCATAGCCATCTTGCTAGAGGTAACACCTGGGCTCGCCAGTCGCCGTCGGATTCGCGCCGCCTGTTGGAACGTCAACGGGCTGCGCGACGACAGTAACAGGCGAGATACGGCCGACACCCTGCGTGAGCTCGACCTGGCCCTGCTGCAGGAGATCCACGTAATCACCGCGGCAGACGCCCAGGAGATCGAGACGATCGCGGGAGGCCGGTTGTATTGGCGGTGCGGCCTCCGAAACATCTGCGGGGTCGCGTTCTTCGTGAAGCCGGCCATTGACGCTGCCGTGAAGGGCGTGCGCTTCGATGACGACGTTCGGGTCGGTCAGCTAATTCTCAGCTAATCCGACTCGCTCGAACTGATCGTCACGAATGTGTACACACCCAGCGGTAAACAGAGATACAGCGACCGCACCAGCTTGCCGGAATCCCTAAAGCGTGACTGGCTGGCAGACACGAACGTGCGGAACGCTCAGCTGATAACGGGAGATTTCAATCGAGTGCGGACGTGTTTTTCTTCGCTCTCGTCTCCGTGCTTTCATCCGCTTTATCTTGGTGTCGTACATTTTGACGACGATGTTGACCCAACAGTAAGCTACTGTAGTTAGAGGAACAGCATCTGGATCTGCAATCGCGGAACCGACGGCCGCCTCCACTTCGTCTTTCTCGCAAATGGAGACGAGTTTTCCTGACGTTGCTGCCACAGCAGCTGTCAAAGGGAAACCACTCGACGAGTCGGAGTTGCGAGCATACGTAGCCCAAGGCTATAGACCTGCTCTCCGATATAAGGTGAGTGGTTTTCTTTCTGCGCGCGACGGGAATCAGTTCAACGATGAACTGACCCGTGTTCGCGTGCGGGAGGAGGACATCCTCGCCATTATGCCCGATAAGGCTATGGGCTATTTCAAGGTGCGTTGCAAAGACGCTGCACTTGTGCAACGCTTGCTGAGCACCCCGTTGTCGATCCGTGGCCAGTAGGTCTTTCCGGCCGCCATGAACGACTCATTTGTGGCGGAGATCTTCGACATCGAGTCGGAAATCTCGGATATTGATATTCGAAACGCGTTGGCGAAATTCGCCACGGTCCATGCGCTGTGGAGGGTGCGTAGCAACCTCAAGGACTTCCCGTCCATACACAGCGGAGTCCCTGGAGTCCGGCTTACAATGCCGGACCGCCGTCTGCTGCCCACCAAACTACAGGTGAAAGACACGGTCGTTCACCTGTGGTACGTGGGCAAAAAAGAACGTGCGAGCAAGGCGGGAAGGAGGGGCATTGTTTGGATAAATGCCCCTCTGGAAAATGCCGTTATTGCAAACTATCTGGGCACCAATTGAAAAATTGCCCGGATCTTTTGCGGAAAAAGGCAGCCGCGGAGCTCCATCTTAAAAAACAAAGCGCGGATAAAAAGAAAAAATCTGCGAAAAACCTGGAGACATCACGGCAGAAATTCCGTAAAAACGCGAGGCGGAATGTCGCCCCAAAGCAGCAGGAAACCTCGCACGCGAAGCCCTGCGCGCCCCTGCTCGCGGCAGGGAAGCCGCAAAAGAAAGAGTGCGGGGAATCCGGGGCAATGGTAAGTCCCCCTAGGCGCAATAGCTGTCCTTCCCAAGCACGCCCAGCTCTCTCGGAGTTCGAGCAACCGGCGGCGACGCCAATGGACAACGGCGGTAAGGACACTTCCAGTACCGTCAGATCCATTCCTTCACCTCCTGCAGTGGCTGAGAAGCTGAAATCGGCTAAGAAGGTTTGTGCCATGTCGACTTCGAAAGTCGGCAAAAAGAATCCGCGTCGGAATCCAACACCGCGAAAGCGGAGAAAAATCTCACGCCGTCGCAGTCGGAGAGCAAGCTCTAGACTGGCGCGGATGCCATGCCAACGAAGGGATTAAAAGCCCTTCCGAAGGCAGCGTCCATGACGATTGTGTCGGAGCCATCGAAAGTGCTCCCGTCCAAAGACGCAGATGGCTTCAAAGATGGCAATGGAGCACAATCTCCATTTACGGCGCCACGCGAAGTGAGGAACCGTAATGAAGTAAAGAAGACTTCAGCAAAGGTCCCTCGTGCAACTGCGCGTGAGCACGCTGAGAACGCGCGCGCCGGGAAAGCAGCCGTCACCAAAAGCGATGCTCTGGTGACGGAAAACGAAAGCAGGACAGCTGTTAATCCAGCAGAACCTGTCACTACTTCGCGGAAGACCGAAACCCGATCGAACATGCGCCGGTCGGACTCCGAAATGGATGCCCTTCCGATCAACGAGACGAGGACAACTCGTTCAAAAGCGTGTGCGCGCCGATCGAAAGTAAGCAGCCAGGCAACGCTCGCCGCGAAGCAACGCGAAGTGTACACGAAACCCGACGGGGTTAAGCCTGGCGTGGAGGTATTACATGCATGCAGCACGACGGAGGAAGGTGGCGACCGTCTTCTCCAGCCAGTCGTGCTGCTCGCCGTCTGCTCGCCGGATAAAGGGAGCGAAAAGCCGCCACCTTCCCAACAGTAGTGCGGGGAATCGCGTCTTTTCGTCGTCTGTCCGTAACGTGTTGGAACGTGAACGGACTACAGAACGACGAGAAGAGGCGATAAGTAGCCAACGCCTTGCGACCCTTCGACCTCGTGCTCCTGCAGGAGATTCACGTAATTTCCGAAATCGACTAGAGCGCAGGCGGAATGCTACATTGGCGGTGCGGCGGAGCAAACACGTGCGGCGTCGCGTTTCTCGTAAGAGGAAAAATGGCGAAAGCAGTGCGTAGTGTTCGTTTCGACGACGACGGACGGATAGGCCAGCTTGTCATCAAGTGGTCCGAGTCCATCGATCTCGTCGTTACGAACGTCTACGCGCCGAGTGGCTCTCGCTACCTCGAAGAAAGAGTACCTTCCTTCGGTGAGGGGCAGAGCCACTGGCTCAACAACTCCGGCTTCCAAGTGGCGCCTCTCGTCGCTGGGGACTTCAACGTCCGCCTGCTCTCCGACGATTGGAGCCGCCCGAGGGAGCGCGCGCTGCCCATCGAGATGTGGGCGTCCGTGCACGCCGCCAACTTGATGGCCAACGAACCTGGGAAGTAAATATCGCTCGACCACGTTCTTCTCGATGAAAACCTGCATTCGCGTGTGGGTAGGAGAGGAAGATTTTTGACTAGGCTTTCTGACCACAACAGGTTGGTGTTTGAGATCCTTCCGCCAGGCAGGGGGCCTCCGTTGCAAAACTGGAGGATGCAGGCGGATTGGCTGAGCCAACCGGAGGCTGCGGAGCATCTACGTGGACACCTCCGAGGCTTTGCCATTCAAGAACTTGTGGACTGGGACGATCTCAAAAGATCTGTCCGCGAGTTCTGCCGCCAATTCCCCTTGCACCGGCTTCCACGCGGTTTCGGAGAGGTCGTGGCCGACAGTAGAGACTCTGTGCAGGTCCGCACGTTTTCGAGACGCGTGGATGTCGGGCGTCTAGCGGAGTACAAGGCGAGGGCCAAGGGCCAGGTCTAGCAGTCCGGAGCAGCATGCCTGTTGGACGGCAAGGGCCAGGAATGTTCGGCCCCAGCCGAAGTACGCCGCATTGTGAGACGCTACTACTCCTCGCTGAACGCGGAATCCCCGACGGAGGATATTCTCTCTGAGATACTCCTGTCTCAGGATGCTCGTGTTGTCGGCGAGGAGGATGGCGAACGTCTCAACGGGCCCTTCACGGCGGATGAATTTTCGTCCGCCATCGCTGGGCTGAAGAGACGAAAGGCGCCAGGCGAGGATGGACTCCCTGGAGAGTTTTATCAGCGCTTTGACGTGGAGCTTATTCCCTTGATGCTGAGACTCGCGACGCTGATGAGTGAATCCGGGAATGTCCCGGATTTCTTCCGCTCAGCGAAGGTGCGTCTCCTGCCGAAAGGCGGAGACTTGCGTCAGCTTAACAACTGGCGTCCGATTACCTTGGTGAACTCGGACGTCAAGTTCTTTTCCAAGCTGTGGGTCGCGCGGCTAGGATGTTTCGCGGAATCTGTGGTGAGTCCGGAACAAACCTACGCGGTTCCGGGACGATTCATGGAGGCGAACATCCTTTTCGCGCGTTCATGAAAGCTGCTGCAGGAAGTTGTGGCGCAGCAAAGTCAGGCTGCTGAGAAAGTCACTGCCGCAGGCGAGAAGAACAGGCGCCGACGGCAGGAGGGAACGCCAGGTGCATTAGCGGTCGCGGTCGATCTCCACAAGGCGTTCGATTTTCACCCGGATTTCGCTGGGACGTTTATTGCAAAATAACTTTTACAAAGACGTGCGGTGGCTGGACCATTGCTCCAGCCACGCACGAAGAAACACAGAGCCTGCCGGGTCACCGGTTCGCAGACGTGAACGGTCCACCACGGCAGCAGGGGGAAAAGGGAAAAACAAAAAACAAACCAAAAAAGAAAAGAAAAGTTGGGAGGGTAAGGGAAGGGATCACAGCAGCTGGTTGGGCCGTTGCATCCGTTGCAGGATGCAGGTGAGCTCCTTCTTTATTCCTGGATCCAGGTGGGGCCATCGGGACGCCCGCCTCAGAAACTGGGAGGCTGGCTGGATGGCACCCTTGTCGCGTTGTCCTCCCGTAGCCTTGCTCCAAGCGGTGACGATCCCGCGTAGGCAGCACAAAGCTGCTAACGAGGACGCTGGCCGAAGGGCGTTGGCAACGAATAGGACTTTCAGTGCGTCCCTGGGGTAGCCGCAGGGGATTCCGATGTCCGCGGCAAAGCGAAACCAAAGGGGCCAAAGGGCAACACAATCCACTAGCAGGTGGGGAAGGGAATCCCGTTCCCCAAACCTGACGCAATAGGGGTCCACCGCTCCCCAGGTCCAGTGGTGTCGGCGGGCGTTGCAGGGGAGTCCCCAGTGTTGCAACAGAAGAACGGACTCCTGCCATTTGAAGGGAAGGGCGAAAGTGTTCATGAGCCCCGTGGGCCACTTCAGATGTTCAATGGGAACATCGAGCAGCGCGCCATAGCGCAAAATTCCATTGAGAGGCGTACTCGGGGTCGCAGCGTATGTTAACTGGCCCGTCTTTCACTCTCCTATCTTATTCTCCTTTCTGGAGATTGTTACTGTAACCACCCACTTCACCGCAACATCGCTGTACAGATCTTTTATCAGGGAGAGCAGCGCAGCAGCCAGGTGGATTCTTCCTGCCAACGCTCTCTTCTGTGGATCCTCCAGGATCTTGCGAAGCGTGCAACTTCTGTAACCCCCAAACAGGAACCTTCTTTCCTGTTGGGAGCGTTGCATACCGTATTGTTTCCACGTTCGAACGGTTTCCTGCAACCAGGGACTACCGTTCAAAGGGCGACAAGTTAGCAATTCTGTGTTTATGCGATACAGCGCAGCCACCCTCCGTAGCTGGAGTCCGCATCGGTTGACGCGGCGACGGAGTGTAAGAAACGACGTCAGTCCCGTCTTGCCGGTGGCTTGCTGGAGAAGGAGACGTGCAGAGACGCACCAACAGGTGCACCACAACTCTACAACGTGTGCCGACAAGCGGAACTGGAGCTGAAGCCCCAGCCGCTCCAGCGTCAGGAGGCCCAGACCACCATCCCGACGAGAAGCACACAAGTCCTTTAAGCGGACTCGGGCCCTCTCGTTGCCCCAAACGGCAATACGGAGGAGATCCTTTGTCCGCTTTTTAATCCTCTCTGTGGGGGGCAAACGAAAAGCAGGTGGCGGAGGAGAAGAGCCGCGAACGTGTTCCAAACCGCGGCCCTTTCAGGGAGGAAAACCCTGCCGCCTCGGAACGGGCAGATGGCCGTCTCTACTTTTTGAAGGCGGCCGGACCACGCTAACGCAGGGGAGTAGTCTCCCAACGGCACACCAAGGTACTTGAAGTACCTCACCGTGGGGATCCCCAAACGGACCCAGTCCTGCTGCTCTGCCCAGGCCGCAACAACTGGCATCACGGACGATTTTGCCCTGTTCACCTTAAGTTCGGTTCCCCGATGCAGCAGGTCGAAGAACTCCTCGACCGCCGCAGCCTGGGTGGACATAGGGAGCAGCAGCAGAAGGTCGTCCGCGTATGCTGAAACGGTCGGCGTACCGCCACAGTCGTGCCGCAGGTGCGCCAGAGATCCCCCGTACGGTTACAATACCAACTCAAAGTAGGTACTGAAGAGCAAGGGGCTCAGGCTGTCTCCCTGCCGGATCCCACGCCGCACCGGCACGCCGTGCACGGTCTGCTCGCTGAAAGTAATGATGAGCGCGTCGCGCCTTCAGGAGCTCAGATATACCACTAATGAGGCCGGGAAGTCCAAGCGTTCCAGAAGCTCCAGAAGGAGATTCTGTTCGACACAATCGAATGCTTTTCGCAATTCGATATCGACCACAAGGGCTCCCTCCCCCACCCGACTATCCAACTCCTTGCCGGCGCACGTCCCGCAATTCCGGCTGCGCACCAAGCTTCTTTCATGTTGGAGCTCTAGCCAGGAGGAAGCGTGGAAGAGGTTCGCTTCCATGCTTCGCCCGGGAACAGCATATGTCTGTTCCGTGCTGATGAAGATGTTGGCAACCCGTCCCAGTCGCTCTGCCTACATCTTGGCTATCAATATGCCGTCCGCATTCACTATTGTGATGGGACGCCAGTTGTTCATGCTCCTCAGATTTCCTCCCTTAGGGAGGAGCCACACCTTTGCCGAACGAAACGAGGCGAGCACGTCACCTGTTTCCCGTATCAGCAAGGTGAGTTGCTGTACCAGGGTAGAAAGCTCAGCTGCGAAAGTTTGATAAAACTCCGCGGGCAGGCCGTCCTCCCCTGGAGCCTTTCGCCTCTTGAGCTTTCCGATGGCCGAGAGGATCTCGTCCATCGTGAAAGGCTCGTCGAGGGTCTTTCTCTGCTCCTCCTCGATCGCTGGAGCGCCTTCCGGAAGCAGGAGTCGTGAGACGTTCCTCTCCGGAAGTGCACTGGCATACAGGGAGGAGTAGTAACTCCGCAGCAGGCCGTGGATTTGGGTAGGTGCCGAGTGCTACTGGCCCTGATCGTCTAGTAAGCTGGCCGATCCGGACTGCCAGGCTTGCCTCTCGGCTCCCGCTTTGTATTCCGCCTGCCTGCGGATGTCGGGGGTCCTGGCGTAACGACAAGCCTGCAGGTAGGCTCGTTCGTTACGGACCCGGATCCCAAAACCCGTAGGTAGGCGGTGCAGAGGGAACTGGTCGCAGAACTCCTGGACCGACTGCTTGAAGCGGTCCCAATCCAGCCTGAAGCTGCGCATGAACGTGCGGAGATGTTCCGCCGCGTTCGGGAGTTCAGCCAGTCCCCTGGGTGACGCCACGCTGAAGAGGGGGGGCCTTTGTCGCGCGGATGGATCTCGAGGACTAGCGGGCGATGGTCGGACAGCTCGCACGGTAACTTGCCGCGCCTACCCACGCGAGGACACAGGTTCTCGTCAAGAAACACGTGGTCAATGCTGCCTTCCATCCCCGGTGCACTGACCAACAAATTCCAGGTGTGCACCGCCATGCACACCTCGTTGACCAGGTCACGCTCGGTATTCTGCCCATATGGTTTCAGGCGAACTTGGTAATCGCCTGCAACCAGATGGGCATTCCGCACGCCTGCTTCGGTCAGCCAGTCTCGCCGGAGGGCAAGAAAAAACTCTTTCCTCGCCCTCCTGTTTATCAGGTCCTTGCTGCTCGGTGCGTACACCTTCGTGACGATCAGAACGATCGAGTCGGACCACCTGAGAGTCAGCTGGCCGACACCACCGTGATCGTCGAACCGTGCGCCCCGGGCCGCGGCCTCGACGGCTGGCCGAAGCAGGTAGGCGACACTGCAACTTTCCGCTCTCCCACACCTGTACCATAGCCGTCCACCGGAGATCTCTTTGATCTGTTGCACTTGCTCTGCAGAGATCATGTGGATCTCCTGCAGCAGCGCAAGGTCGTAGGACTCGAGAAGAACGGCCATGTCTCGTGTCCTGCCGGCGTCTGTCATGCCGTTCACGTTCCAAACGACGATGCGCAGACGACGGCGGGAGGAGATTCCCGGCATTACTGCTGGGAGGATTAAGGTGTGGGAGAGCCCGCCTCTTGCGAGGCGGGTGGGATGTCGATGGAGGTTTTGGCCTTCTCAGGCACCTGAGGCACCTGTTTGGCCTCCACCCCCTCCATCCCCTCCTTGTCCGTGCGTGGGAGTCTCTCGGGCGACGGGTCCCGAGAATTTCCCACGCTCATGGCACCCTCGCTTCCGGAAACCATCTCTCCCCCTTCGACGGTGGAGACGAGCTTCCTTGGCTTTCTGGACTTACTTCCAGACTTCTTGCGCGGTGCCGTGGAAACGGAGTCGGCGTTTCCGGCCGCCACCTCGGGGTCGGAAGTGTGGGACTCCTGAGGGGAGGCCGGACTCCTTATGGCCTTCTTGCCAGCCATGCAGAGTTCTGGCTGCACCGAAGCTACCAGCTCCTCTGAGGCTCGCACGAAGGCTACGTCATCGATGGTGGTGTCGATGACGGACACCGCCGCCGCCTCGCACCCCTCGCTGTTGACAGTGTCAACAGAAAGGAGGTCATCGGTAGCAAGGAGTTCTTCCCGGCAGCGTTCGGCAACATCGAGAACGCGTTTGACAACGACGCTGAACTCTTTAATTATCGCGCTACCCTGCTCTTTCTTCTTCTGTTGGAAGGCGATTTTCTTTTCCATCCTCCTCTGCTTCTTTGATTTTTTGGACGTTGCCACTTGCCACCCAGTCTCCTGACCGACTTCCTCAACTTTTCCGGCGTTGGCCGCCGGGTCTCGATTGCGGCCTGGGTCTTGGGCGCGGGTGACACAGCCTTCGCGGCAGCTTTCGCCGCCAGCCTTTTCAGCAAAAGCAGGGCGCGTTTTTTAAGGTTTCTCTTGGAAACCACCCGCACTGCTTCTTTTGGGCACACCTCCCTCGTGTGACCCATTGTGCCGCATACATGGCACTGCACATTGGGACATTTCTTTTTGAGTTGGTCCGACTTATTGCAGAAGCCACAGTGTTTCGGCTTCCCCACATACCAAAGGTCGACGGTTTCGCCTTCTACCACCAGTTTGTGGGGAAGAGTGCAGCACTCCCGAACGGTGACGCGCGCAGCAGTGACGCCGTGTTGCAGCCCCGTGTAGTCCTCGAAAGGAACAACTTTCGTCCACTGCGCGTGGACCGTTCCGTATTCCTCCAACGCGGCGCGAACCTGTTCCTTGCGCATTCGCGCTTTAACACCTAACAGGTGGACCACCATGCTGCGGTCCGCCGTAGTGGGGAGGAGCCTGCGCGTCCTCATCACAACGGGGGTTCTAAGCAGTCGTTGGGCCAGCTCTGCATGTTTGCAGATGACCTCAACGTACTCACCCCCGCTGGGGATGGTCATAGCGCTGAGCTCCTCCTCTTTCTCTTCGAGAGCGCGCATGCCCTTCGAGAAGGCGCGCGCGCTCTCTAAAGATAATAAATTGTACATCCCTCCTCTGTAGAGGAGGGGTACAACCCTCCTCTACAGAGGCCGACAATTCCGCCGCCGCTGCAGGCGATGGCGCCGACACAACGGCGCTCCACGCCCGCGCTGCAGCGGGCACCGATTCTGTGAGGGCGGATGCCCCCACCTCCAAAGCCTCAGTGGGCGACGTTGCCACCGCCCCCTGGCTCTCCATCGCCTCTGAGGGCAGCGTTACCCCCTGGCCATCCCTGGTGGTCGCGTCAGGCATCGCTGCCTGATCGACCACCGAACCGCACGACGCTTGCACTGGGGGAGGCTTCCTGGCACGAGGAGCACCGAGAAAACACGTCCAACCTGTAGCACGCAAGGCGGTCGACTGCGTAAACCAGAAGCTGCTTTTGGAGCTTATGGAACGCCTAGGGTTCCCGGCGCATCTCCTGCTGTATTTGCGCGAGTGCTGGCGCCACTCGCTAACCTGCATCACTTTCAGCGGCTGCCGCGTGTACGGTATTCCCGTGCGTAGGGCATCCGACAGGGCGAGAGCTTAAGCCCGTTGCTCTATAGCATCTTCTTTAAGTTGGAGCTGAGAGCGTGCAGGCTGATTCTGTCTCACTTGCCATGCTACTCCCCTGGTACGCCTGCCATTGCCGCCTAAGCTGATGACCTGCTTCTTCTGCTCCCCATGTCCATCCCGGCGTCCAGTTTCGAGGATTTCTTCGACCTGATTCGTCGGGGGGCGGGCGTGAGCCTGAACAGAGAGAAGAGCGTGTTTGCTCTTGTGGGTGCGTCGTGGGAGGGGCAGTCCGACTGGATCCGCCTGGGGATCCCCACGGGCGGGTACTTTTAGTACCTTGGCGTTCCGTTGGGCGCTGTTGACGGAGCCAATGCTTGGGCAAACTGTCTTCAGAAAGCAAAGTTGGCCATCACTCCGTTAATTAACGGCAAGTTTAATCCTCAGGAACGGGAGACTATTTGCAACACCTTTGTGGCCCCCCTCCTCCATCCCCTGTATTTTGTTATGGACCCCCCCTATGCGGCAAGACAGCTGGCTAATCGCCTGCACAGGAACGTTTTCCGGGGTCCGGCGAGATCCAGAATCCGCCTCAAAGATTTGTTAGCTCCGCGTCGGGATGCTGGTATGGGTATCCTGACAATGGAGCGAATCGGACTGCAGGTGCAGTTCCGACTGCTGGCGCTGTGTGTCCAGCTATGGACATCCCCCCTGTGTGTGCCAGGCCGCATTCTCCTGCGGAGATGCGCCGGCAGCGGAGGATTTCTCTCGCTTTTGCCGTGTACTCAATACAGGAAGCAGGGTTTCGGGATTCCATTGCGGTAGTTGACCGCACTTCTGGAAGCTCACTCGTGGATGTCCTGCCGCCCAATGAACTTTGAAGCTTGGCGGCAGGAGTCTGTTGAATCCTGGGCGACGTTCCAAGGAATACGACCTGAAGATCTTCGCCCCTTGCGCCAATTTTTTTTACGATCCTTGGAAGAAGTATTGCAGGACGAGGTGAAGTTTTCTACCCTGGCTGCCACGCCTCTTGCCGCAGCGCTGTCTGCACTCAGGGCAAGAAAGGACAATTACCAACCGGCGAAGTGGAAGTTTCCTTGCACGATAGTGGGAAAAACCAAACTCCTTGGCGCCTAGAACACGAGTGAGTTGGCGGACGCCGCCACTTATCTTGTTACTGCAAAGGGACTCGTCCGGTGGGCAGAAGAACTTGCTGTCACCCCCGAAGAACTTGTAGTCCCTCCACAGTGTATTGACAGTTCGCTGCTCCCCCTTGCTTGAAAACAAGCCGTGTTGCTTTTCGTTTGCTGGGGTTTTCAGTGAAACGAGCGTTGGCATCGTGACTCCGGGGGACTTGCGTCTGCGAACTGCGTTCGGTTCTGGACTGCGGTGTCCTACAAAAACTGTGGCGTAGGCTGGCTACTGCACTAATGCATCCCGTGGACACCGCAAGAGACTTCTGCGACGATTCTTCACGCCGAGCGGGCTGTCTCTTTGCGCAAGGATTGCAACCATCGGTTGCATACGCGCGATAGTTTCCGTCTGCCAGTCGTTGGTAATCAACGGATAGCACCAAGAGGTAATCAGAAAAGCATCCTTCTACATGGGAGCATCCGCTAGATGGTCTCATTTGACAAGGAGACAAAAAGGAATCTCGCCGCAATACACCTCCGGTTTACACACGCTGAGCAGCGGCCAACACGGTGATCATTGCCCTACCCTCCATAAACTAATTTTGTATTTTCTTTTTACACCCGCGTCCCCATAGGCTCCTGAAGATTTCAGGTGCTCATCGTATAAATCCCCGTGAGTACAAAGCCTATCCTAAAACCTGTTACCCTTTACTCCAGTTTTTGATTTTTGTTTGTTTCCCCTCATTCCTCCCACGCTGCGAGCGATTTGTTTACCAGGCCTGCGTGGCGGTAATTTTTCTATGTTCCCTGTCGTACTGTTGGTTAAAGACATTGTCCCTGACCAGTTTATTTTTATTAATAAACGCCCCGGCGTGACCGGGAGATAAATTTCAATCTCCTTCTGGTAACAGGTGAGCCTGAAACACAAAAGAACGCGATGAACGAGTTGTGCACTGCCATGCGTGCGCGCAACTTGTTCGCGGGTGAGAGTGGAATGGTCAGCAGCATCCACTACGTCTTCCTCAACGCTGACCTGTGTTCACGGGTCGGCAAACGGGGGAGGGTTGCGTCGACGTTGTCGGACCATTCCCGGTTAATTTGCGAGATGCGGTCTCGTAACAAGGGACCGCCATTTAGGGATTGGCGTCTGCCGGGGGACTGGATGCGACTCTTAGGGGCGAAGGAATACCTTCGCGAATTCCTGAGAGGCGTCACACTCGAGAATCTCTCTGTATTGGACCTACTCAAGGCATCTGTCCGAGAGTTCTGCGAGCAGTTCCCCCTGGACCGCCTTCCCCCCGGATTCGTCGAGGGTCCTCGCAACCATCCGGCCTACTTACAGGCTCGTAGGTTAGAGAGAACTCCTAATGTCCGTCGCCTGGACGAGTACCGCGCCGAGGCCGAACGCCAAGCCTGGCAATCTGGGTCGGCCAGCTGGCTGGACGACCAGGGCCGGGAATGTTCGTCCCCGGCGTCGGTACGGCATCTAGTGCGGAGTTTTTATTCCTCGCTTTACGCCAGGGAGCCCCCAATCGAAACGACTCTCGGCGCTTGATTCCGGATGGCGCCCTGGCAATAGGGGAGGAGGAGATGGAAAACCTCGACGAGCCTTTTACCACTGGCGAAAATCTCGCCGGTATCAAAGGAATCAAGAGGCGTAAAGCTCCAGGGGAAGACGGCTTGCCCGCATAGTGCTTTCAGAGCTTTGCGGAAGAGCTGGCACCCCTGCTGCTCAAGTTGATCAGGCTGATCCGAGACGAAGGCGATGTTCCCGCCTCGTTTCGGTCAGCCAGAGTGAGGCTCCTTCCGAAAGGAAGAGACCTCAGGAATTTAAAAAACTGGCTTCCGATCACGATCGTAAATACGGACGCCAAGTTGATAGCAGGGTATGGGCTTCCCGTCTGGGGCAGGTGGCAGAATCCGTAATTACTCCGAAGCAGACTTATGCTGTTCCCGGGCGAAGTATGGATGCCAAACTCTTCTTCGCAAGCACATGGGTGCACCTGCAGAGAAGAGAGAAGAAAGGGATAGGGAAGGTCGGCAACCCCACATTGGGGCCGCCAGCCGGACTGGGAAGGGAGCCCCGGGCGGGGGAACAGGCCCTAACGCTCGCAGTTTATCTCCACAAAGCGTTCGACTGTGAAAACCAGGAACTCCTCTTGGAGCTTCTGGGTCGCATGGGCTTCCCACCCTCCCTGATTTCCTACTTGCGCTCTTGCTGGCGGAATGCGATGATTACCGTCTCTTTCAGTGGTTACAGAGTGTATGGCGTGCCGGTGCGGCGGGGCATAAGGTAGGGAGATAGCCTCAACCTCCTGCTCTTCAGCACCTACTTTGAGCTGGTGCTGAGAGCGTACAGGATGACTTTGGCCCCATTGCCGAGCTCGTGCCCCGGCACGCCCGCCGTAGCAGCGTACGCCGACGATCTTCTGCTCTTGTTGCCAATGTCCACCCTGGCAAAGGCGGTCGGACACTTCTGCGATCTGCTCAGCCGCGGGACCGGACTGCAGGTTAACAGCGCGAAGTCGTCGGTTGTGCCAATAGGTGCGGCGTGGGAAGGACAGCAGGACTGGTTCCGTCTGGGGATCCCCTCGGCGAAGTGCTTTAAGTACCTTGGTGTGCCGTTGGGGGACTACTTCCCTGCGGAAGCGTGGTCCTGCTGCCTTCAAAAAGTCGAGACGGCGATAGGCCCGTTCCTGGAAGGCAAGTTCCACTTGCCGGAACGGGCCGCGGTTTGGAACGCCTTTGCGGCCCCCATCCTCCGCCCCTTGCTTTTCGTTTGCCCCCCCACCTTGGAATCCAAGAAGAGGACGAAGGACCTCCTCCGTATCGCCCTTTGGGACAAGGGGAGGCCCCGAGTCCCTCTGAAGGACTTGTGCGCTCCGCGTCGGGACGGCTGTCTTGGCCTCCTGACGCTGGAGCGCGTGAAGAAGCTGCTGCGGTGGCGAACGCTTGCCATCGCAGCGAAGATGTGGAGCACCCCTTGGTGCACTCCGGCCCGCCTCCTGGCCAGCCGTGTGTCCGGGTGCGATATACTCGCATCTTTTCTTCTGAGCCGTTGCCGGAAGATGTGACGATTCGGCCTACTGCTCGGGCGCATGGAAACATTGGCCAAGGAGAACAGCTGGATGGTTTGCTGCCCCGCCAACTCCCCCGCCTGACTGTAGTAGAATATCGGAACGTGGGCAGCGGTTAACCAGAGGAGCCACGGAACGTGGAATCGTCTCCGATGCAGCCTTTACGCCCGCTGCACGCTGCGGATTCTCCTGGAGAGTCCAGCAATATGCACGAGGGCAGAGACGACCTGCCTATCTTCGGCGCTGCCCTTCCTGAGGATGGCACTTCACAGCAGCCGGACGCCAAGGTATCAAGTCCCCTGCTGCATCGAGGGACGCAAGAAGTTGATTAACGGCTGGACAACAGGAGAACTGGCCGACGCCACGACCCCGAGCTTCCAGCCGCGAGGATTATTAAGATGGGGCGAGCTGCTCGTCATCCCCAGGGATGAGCTGAAGTGGCCCTCGGTGATGAAGGAATCCAGGATCCTGCCCTTCAAGTGGCATGAGTCGGCGTTGCTCCTGTTGCACTAGGGTCTACCCTGCAACGCGCGCCGCTTTCACTGGACGAGCGGAGCTTTGGATCATGCGTGTGCCAGGTGCGGGGAGCGGGAGTCTCTCCCTCACCTTATTGTGGATTGTGCAGCCCTCCGACCACTTTGGGAATGGTTCGGGACGACCCTCGGGCTCCCTACAGACAGCACCCCCAGAGACTTTCCTCGGCCCCTCTTCGTGAAGGACGCACTGCAGCCAGCCGCAGCCATCGCAGCCTTGTGCTGCGTCCGTGGCATCGTGGCGGCATGCAGCGACGCCAACAACGAAGGAGTGGCTCCACAGGCGAGGGATGTCATCCCGTATGCCCAAAGCTTCTTGCGAAGAGCTGCCGGATGGCCCCAACTGGGGAATATGCAGACAGAGCTCGAGTGCTTCGTTCGACGGATGGCCCTTCCTCACAGCGACCAGTGATCCCTTCCCTGCCCTCCAGCTTCTTTTTGCTTGTTTCTTTTTATCTTTTCTTTTTGTCTTATCCCCATCCCCCTTTGCTGTCGGGGAGTGCCACGCCGGGCTGCGTCCCGCAGTTTCGACAGGTCCTGTGTTTACGGCCGTGGTGGGGCTTTGTACCACGCATGTCGAGTTTATGAATAAACGCCCGGGCGTAGCCGGGTGATAACGCCGATTCCCCGGGACAGACGTTGCACAGGGAACTGTTAAAGTCCTTTCTTTGCCGGGGACATTAACGTTCGCCTGGTGGCAGGTGCGCCCGACATTCGCGCACAGCTGGTCAACGAGATGTGCGCTGCCATGCACGCGCGCAACTTGTTGGCCGGTGACGCCGGGACGGAGACGAGGATCAACCACATGTTCCTCGACAACCACCTGTGTTCGCGGGTGGGAAATCGTGGGGCAGTGCCATCCGTACTTTCCGACCATTCCCGGCTCGTGCTTCAAATACACTCGCGTGGTAGAGGTCCACCCTCCACAGCGTGGCGTTTGTCAGGGGACTGGTTGCGCCTCGCAGGAGAAGCGCAACATCTTCGCTCATTCCTGCTAGGCTTCCATCTGCAGTCGCTCGCGGACTGGGACGACTTAAAGAGCTCAGTCCGCGAGTTCTGCAACCAGTTTCCCCAGAACCGTCTATCTCTAGGTTTAGGTGAAGGGCTGAAGAACGACCGGGCATACCAATACGCCCGTCTTTACTCTAGGACTCCCGAAGTTGGACGCCTGGCGAAGTATAAAGCTGGGTATTTGCGACTTACCTGGTAATCCGAATCGGCAAGCATGCTGGACGCCCAAGGTCAGGAATGCTGAGCTCCGGCGAAGAGAAACCGCATCCTGCGGGACTATTACTCCGTTTTGTACGCGCGTAGAACAACAGAGCGCGCAGTGGCGCAGCGCTTGCTGCAGCAAGGCGCCCCCGCGCTACAGGAGGAGCAGAAACATCAACTCGAAGAGCCTTTCTCGATGGCGGAGATCGTCTCCGCCATCGGAAAGCTCAGAAAGAGGAAAACACCAGGTGAAAACGGTCTGCCCGCAGAGCTCTACCAAGGCTTTGTGGCGGAGCTGGCCCCTTTGGTGCATCGGCTTTGCATGCTCATCCGAGAACAAGGGGACGTCCCAAAATCGTTCCGGTCAGCTGTAGTAGGTCTCCTGCCGAAAGGAGGAGGCAATCGCAACGTAGGCAACTGGCGTCCCATCACAGTAGTGAATGCGGATGCGAAGTTGCTTGCCAAGCTTTGGGCTGAGCGACTGGGACGGGTGGCGGAATCCGTGGTGAGTCCGGAGCAGACATACGCTGTTCCCGGACGAAGCATGGAGGCCATCCTGTTCCTCGCCAGTACATGGTGGCAGTTGCAACAAAGCGGAGACCAGGAAGGACAAGAGAATCCTGGATTCTCCTCTGACCAGGGAGGAGACGTTCTTCATGGAACAGACGCGCCCGGTGCCCTTGCGGTCGCAGTCGATCTGCGTAAAGCGTTCGATTGCGTCGACCAGGAACTCTTTCTGGAGATCCTTGAACGCTTGGGATTCCCGGCCGACTTCCGAGCTAACCTGCGCTCCTTCTGTCGCTTCGCTCTGATTGGATCTCTTTCAGCGGCCGGCACTTGTACGGCGTGACGGTTCGGCGTGGCATAAGGCAGGGTGACAGTCTGAGCCCCTTGCTCTTCAGCATCTATTTCGAGCTGGTGCTGAGGGCATACAGGGAGACTCTGGCAACCCTGCCAAGCTTGTGTCCCGGCACGCCTGCCGTGTCGGCCTACGCCGATGAGCTTCTGCTGCTGCTCCCCGGGTCCACCTTGGCGTCGCCGCTCGAAGATTTCTTTGAGTTGTTACGCCGCGGGACGGTCCTCGAGGTGAACAGAGAGAAATCTTCCATCGTTCCAACATCACCACTACTTTCAAACAATACGGCTTGGTCCGGATGGCCAAACTGGATCCTCTTGGGGATCCCCAAGGGCAGGTGCTTCAAGTACCTTGGCGTTCCGTTGGGGACTTCTGTGTTGCAGAAGCCTGTTCCGAGCGTCTCCAAAAGGTAGAGTTGGCGATCGGCCCGTTCCGGAACGGCAAGTTTTACTTGCAGGAGCGGACCGCGTTGTGGAACGCGTTCGTGGCCCCCCTCCTTCGCCTTTTATTTTTTGTTTGCCCCGCCCCTCCCATCATACAGAGACGGACCAAAGCCCTCTTGAGGACTGCCCTTTGGGGCACAGCAAGGTCGCGAGTCCGATTGAAAGACTTGTGCGCCCCACGCAGGGATGGTGGCTTTGGCCCCTTTACGTTGGAGCGCATCCAACTACAAACAACACTTCGAAAGTTAGCCCTTGCGGCCAGCTTATGGATGACGCCATGGTGCGATCCGGCACGGCTCCTCGCCAGAAGAGCGACCGGCTGCGAAGGATTGTCCTCGATCCTCGTGGCCTACCAGCGCAGCCTCTCCAACTGTGGTCCCGATTTGCGCCAGATGGTCGCCCTGATGAGGGAGAATACCTGGATCTCCTGGATCCCCGCGAACTGCACTGCCTGGCTTCAGCAGTCAGCTTTCGCGTGGGCTAAGATCAACGGCACGAGCGAGGCGGAATACAACTGCCTACGACGAGGAACGCACGCTCGACAGCCGCTGTAGGAGATTATCAACACGCCCCGGAAGTTTCTGTGGGCTTCTTCCAGCCCCCTTGCCCCCGTTCTGTCTTCACTAAAAAACACTAGGAGCAGCAACGAGCGGGCATCGTGGGAAGTGTCTTGCCTCATCGGAGGCAGGAAAAAACCTTTAAAGGCGTGGACGACTCGGCAGCTCACGGACGCTCCCACACCGAGCGTCCCGCCTCACGGACTTGCGCGCTATGGAGAGCTGCTCGCGATACCTCCGGAGGAGGTGAAGTGGCCCCCAGCGTGTTGGGATTGCGGCACACTTCCGTTGAAGTAGCAGGGGACGGCGTTGCTATTTCTGAACTGGGGACTGTTAAGCAGAGCACGCCTGTCTCACTGGACACTGGGGAATGTGGATGACCGCTGTGTCAAGTGCGGAGAAAGAGAAACCTTCATGCATCTCACCCTCGAGTGTGTCGCCCTGGATGCACTCCGGAGTCGAATCGCCCCAATCCTCCATCTTCCAGTAGGCGACCCTAAGGAAATTTACCGTCGACTCTTTCTGCGTGACGGCCTGCTCCCCGCTGCGTCTTTAGCAGTCCTCTGCTGCGTGCGCGGCATTGTGCAAAGGTGGCATGCCAGAAGAAGAGGCCCAAGATGCAAAGACGCCATCCACTGGATGAAGATCTCTTTAGAGACGGCGACAAGGTGGCGTCTACTTTTCACAATAAAAACCGAACTTGACTGCATCCTCAAGAGGATGCGGAGGACCGACCCTGGCGCCCAGTGATCCCTTCCCTGCTTCTCCCCATATAACTGTTTCCCTTCCCGTTATCTCTCTTTTTGTTTGTTTTTGTTGTAGTTTTCCCTTCCCATGCGCCTGGAGAATCGACCTAACCGGTCTATGCACCGGCAACCGACACGTCATGTAAGGTGAAAGAACCCAGTGTTTCTCCGCAGAAAACATCTTTTTAAAGACTTTATTATCTAATTTTTGTAAAAAATTAGAATTATAAATGCCCCGGCATATCCGGTTGACAAACTTCTACCGCGCCCGAGCACTCCAGGCCCTGGTCGTCGAGCAGACAAGCCGCTCCTGACTGCCAGACCTGGCGCTCGGCCTTGGCCTTGTACTTTGCAAGGTATCGGACGTCCGGGCATCGGGAGAATTGGCGGGCCTGCAGAAACTCTCTGCAGTTGGCCACGCCTTTTCCGAAGCCTCAAGGAAGCAGGCGCAAGGTAAACCGGCTGTAGAACTCGCGGACCAATCTTTCAGATCGTCCCAGTCCACAAGTATTCTAACAGCCAAGGTCCGGAGATGCTGGCGGAGGTGCTTAGCAGCCACCGGATTTCTCAGGCAGTCGGCCGGCAACCTCCAGACGTGTGTCGGAGGGCCCTTGCCAGGCAAGAATAGCTCAAACTCCAGCCTGTAGTGGTCGGAAAGCTCGGACGGCACGGGAGCTCTTCGACCCACCCGACAATGCAGGTGATCGTCGAGGAACACATGGTCCGGCAAAGCACGCATCCCGGGATCGTCGGCCAGCAAATTCGAGGCGTGCACCGACGTGCACACCTCGTTCACCAGCTGTTTCTCTTGGCGACGGTGAGACTCCTCCGATAGCGCGTGGACGTCCAAGTCCCCGTCTACGAGGTGAGCCACGTCGGGGCCGGAGTTGCTGACCCAGCGGTCGCGCAGTCTCTCGTGAAACTCCGCTTTCTCGGTGTGACGCGCAAAGCCGCTCGGCGCGTACACGTTCGTGACGACAAGGTTGATCGATTCGGACCACTTGAGAACAAGTTGGCCCACACGACCTTCCTCGTCAAAACAAACGTTTTGCACAGCTCCCGCCACCCTGCCCCGGACAAGGAATGCGTCTCCGCAGGTATTCTGGGAGCCTGACCTCCAATGGAGCGTGTCTCCTGCGCGAACTTGCAGATCGGCAGCTTGCTGCACGGAGAGTGCGTGAATCTCCTGCAGCAGGGCCAGATCGAAGTCGCGCAAGACGTTGGCAACCAGTCCCCTCTTCTCGTTGTCCTGCAGTCCCTTGACGTTCCAACAGGCCACTCGGACGCGACGGGAAGAAGTGAGACCGCGCATTGCCACTACGGACATGGAGGTGCGTTCCTCTGCCCGTCCAGCGAGGCATCAGCCGGCAGCACGGCGGATGAGGTAGCGCAAGCGCTTCCTGTCCCCGCCGCGCCGCTCGCGGCTGGCTCGGTGGAGTCGTGGATTATTGCCTCATGCTCCGAGGAGCATCGGGAACCGTTCCGGGCATCAGGCTCTTGCCTGGCAAGTTTTGGCTTGCGCACAGCCCTGGCCTTGAACGGGGCTTGGCGAGCCTTAGCGCTGTTCTCGGACTCTACCTCGGAGTCTGAATCGCGCGTGCGCGGCGGGCGTTTCGCCTGCCTCTTTTTTTGCTGGCAGCCCGGAGCTGGTCCAGCACTCTGAGAGGGTGCCTTCGTCGCGGATCCCCCTTTCGGGGTCACGCCTTTGGCGGCTCCCCTCTCGCCGCAGGTGTTTGCGGCGGCGCGCGCAGCGTCAACAGAGGCTTTTCCTTGCGCCTTTCTGGGCGCGCGGGGTTGCCTCTTCACCCCGCCTACCTTTTTGATAGGGAAGTGGGAAGGATCGCGCGGTTTGCGCTCCTTCTTTCCCTCGACGAAGGTCCAGCCATCCTCGCCGCCTTCCGGTTTGCCTTGGTTGGGCGCGAGGGCTTCCAGGGTCCTTCGCATCCTTTCCAAGGCCTCGGATACGGCAAGGGAGGCCAGTGTCTTCTTCGCCACGTCTGCATTTTGCACCTCCTTACCGGAAGGTGCGGGCAGAGTGGCGGGATTTTAGGTCATGCGAGGCTTTTCGGCCTTTGGTGGCGTGCGGCCCGCCGTGGCCGGCTTACCTGTCGCGGGCAAAGGGGCGCGCGACCCCTTTTTTGACGATCCGGTGGGCTTCCCGGACGTGCAACCGCGATTTCCCTCCGGGCTGGGTCGCTCGGGGGTTTCTTGAAGCAGCCTGAAGAAGCTTCTTGTCCTTTCGCGCGGGTTTTTGTAGAGTATTGCTCCGAGAATCGCCCGCGGAAGCGGACTTTTCACTTCGCTGCGAATCCTCGTTCGCGCCTGATTTCTTCCCCGAGAACATGGCGGATAAAGTCGGCGTGGACGGCGATGTTGCAGGGAGGTTTCTCGCCCTTCTTTTTCTTTTTATGTCGACGCACTCGTTAATCGAGTGATTGAGCAGCTTACAGTATCGGCAACTGCGTGTTGGGCACTTCCGTGGACGGTGACCCTCCTTCCCGCAGTTGCCGCAAGCGGGGGTTTGCCCGGCAAACCGGAGATAGACGACGACGTCGCCGAGGAGGATCTGCGAAGGCATGAGCCTCCGGTCGTCCGTGGTGACGCGCGCCGTCGCGATTTACACCCGGATGTGCCGGGGCATTTATTTCTTTGAAATAAAAATTCCTTGAAATGTCGCGTGGCGAACTCGAAGGTTCACCACTCCAAAACAGCTTGCTGGTTACCGGCTCCATGCCGGAGAGGTCCTTCCGATGCGCGGGGATGCGAAATAAATAAAAACAAAAAGCTCAAATGTGGGGGGAGGGGAACAAATGTTGTAGGGTGGGAGGGCGGTGAAGGGATCACGGTGCGCGTGGACAGGTCCTCTAGATCCTGTTCAGGATCCGCACAAGCTAAGTCCTTTCAGCGCCTTAGTGGCGCCACTTGCAGACATTGCGCGCGAAAAGGGGAGTCCAGTGTAAGGCGTTGCCGATTAACTGACGCCTCCTTCTGGTGGCTTTCGAAGCCGCCACTATTCCTCTGATGCAGCAGAGGACTGCTACACTAGCGGGCGGGGACGAGGCTTCACTACAGAAGAGGCGCCTTAAAAAGTCCTTTAGACAGCATCCGCGCAAGTCCAGGATCGCCGCGAAACGATCCCACAAAGGGCGGACGACTCTGCACTCCAGGAGAAGGTGGGGAAATGTTTCTGTTTCCCCACACCGGTCACAATTAGGATCCACAGCCCCCGGGTGGTGTGGTGCAGGCGTGCTTTGAATGGTAATCCCCAGAGGACCACAAGCAACGCCACATCCTGCCATTTCAGGGGTAGGAATCCACTGTTCCAGGACGCTGGGGGCCACTACATCTCCTCCGGAGAAAGTCCGAGTAGCTCTACCCAGGGTCGAATTCCGTTGAGCGGGACACTCGGAGTAGCAGCATCCGCTAGCTGCCGAGATGTCCACGCCTTTATCGATTGTGTCCTGCCGCCTATGGTGCAGGACACGGTCCATTTCCCCTGCTCGCTACTGTCCCTGGCATCCACAAGGAAAGGCAGCACTGGGGCGAAGGGGGTTCTCAAGGCCCACAGAAGCTTGTCGTTGGACTGCACGATCTTCTTCAGCGTCCAGTGGGCGTGCCTTTTTAGGCAAGTGTCCCTTGTGCCCGCCGGGACGTGGATGTTTTCCCAGCTGGAGACTGACTCGTGCAACAAGGCAGAGTAGTTCCCTGGGAGGCAGGAGATCCAGGCTTTCTCCCGAACCGCAACGAAGATGCGTCGCAGCATAGAGCCACAGTGTGCTCTTCTGCAGACGCGCGCAGACAGAAACGACAAAAGTCCGCCGGATCCGACGGCTCGTTGGGCCAAGAGGCGTGCTGGAACGCACCAAGGCGTGTCTTACGATTCGGCCGCGAGGGCGAGAATCCTGAATTGCAGTTGCAGTTCCATGCGCTCCAGCGTAAGTTCCACGAGACCACCGTCCTTACGTGGAGCGCACAAGTCTTTGAGCCTCACACGGGACCTCCCTTTGCCCCAAAGGACTGTCCTCAGAAGGCCCGCTGCTCTTTTCCGAACAAAATGAGGGGCGACACACAAAAAGTAAGGGGCGAAGGAGGAAGGCCGCAAACGCGTTCCACACCGCGGCTTGTACCTGCAAGTAGAACTTGCTCTCTTGGAACCGACCGATCGCCCAAGCTGCCTTTTGGAGATGGTCGGACCAGGCTTCTGCTGCGCAGAAGTCCCTCCACGGAACGCCAAGGCACTTGAAGCACCTGCTCGTGGGGATATCCAAGCGGATCCAGTCCTACCCTCCAGCCCTCGCCGAACAGACAAAGACCATGGACGACTCCGACCTGCTCACCTCCAGGCCCGTCCCGCGGCGCAACAACTCGAAGAAGTCCTCGAGCGCACTCGCCGGGTTGGACCCTGGAAGCAGCAGCAGAAGATCGTCTGCATAGGCCGACCCGGCAGGCATGCCGTCACACGAGCTCGGCAGAGTTGCCAGAGTTACCCTGTATGCCCTCAGCACCAACTCGAAGTAGATGCTGAAGAGCAAGGGACTCAGGGTGTCACCCTGCCGGATGCCGCGGCGCACTGGCACGCCGTACACGTGCCGGACGCTGAAACCAATATTGATATACGCATTGAGCCAGCAGGAGCGCAGGTAAGACCGGAGCACGGACGGGAACCCCATGCGTTACAGGAGCTCCAGAAGGAGATCCTGGTCGACGTAGTCGACCGCCTTGCGTGCTCCAGGGTGGATGTGCTTTCTCGGTGCTCCTCGTGCCAGGAAGTTTTACCTAGTGCTAGCATCGTGTGGTTCGGTGGTCTATCAGGCAGCAATGCCTGACGCGACCACCAGGGATGGCCAGGAGGCAGCGGCAATGCCGCCCTCAGAGGCGATGGAGAGCCAGGGGGCGGCGGAAACGTCGTCCCAAGAGGCGATGGAGGTGGGGGCATCCGCCCCCACAGAATCGGTCCCCGCTGCAGCGCGGGCGTGGAGCGCCGTTGTGTCGGCGCCAACGCCTGCAGCCGCATCGTAATTGTCAGCCTATGTAGAGGAGGGGTACAACCCCTCATTGTTCTACAAGGTAGGCAATTTATATTCTTTAAAGAGCGCGCGCGCCGTCTCGAAGGGCATGCGCGCTCTCGATGTGAAAGAGGAGGAGCTCAGCGCTATGACCATGCGCAGCGGGGGTCAGTACGTTGAGGTCATCTGCAAACATGCAGAGCTGGCCTAGCGACTGCTTAAAACCCCCGTGGTGATGGGGACGCGCAGACTCCTTCCAAATACGGAGGATCGCAGCATGGTGGTCCACCTGTTAGGTGTTACCGCGCGGATGCGCAAGCGACAGGTTCGCGCCGCGTTGGAGGAATACGGAACGGTCCATGCGCAGTGGACGAAAGTTAGTCCTTTCGAGGAATGCAACACGGCCTCACGGCTGCGCGCGTGACCGTTCGGGAGGGCTCCACTGTTCCCCAGTAACTGGAGGTCGAAGGCGAAACCGTCGACCTCCGGTATGTGGGGAAGCCGAAATACTGTGGCTTCTGCAATACGTCGGGCCACCTCGAAAAGAGGTGTCCCAAAGTGCAGTGCCAAGTATTCGGCACAATCAGTCACACGAAGGAAGTGTGCCCTAAAGCAGCAGTGCGGGTGTTTTCCTAGAGAAACCTTAAAAAACGCTCCTGGCTTCTGCAGAAAAGGCTGGCGGCGAAAGCTGCCGCGAAAGCTGTGCCGCCCGCGCCCAGGGCCCAAGCCGCACCCAAGACCCCGGCGAACAACGCCGAACAAGTCGAGGGAACTAGCCAGGAGCCTGGGTGGCAGGTGGCTACGGCCAAAAAATCAAATAAGCAGAGGAGGATGGAGAAAAAGCTCGCGTACCGCCAGAAAAAACAGCAGTCAAGCGAGCAAATTAAAGAATGCAGCGTTGTCGTCGACCGTATTCCCGACCGCTGCCAGAATGAACTCGTCGCTACCGACGACCTCACCTCTGCTGATTTTGTCAACAGCGAAAGGAGCGAGCCGGCGGCCGCGTGCGTCATGGACACCACCATCGATGACGTAGCCTTCGCGAGAGCCGCGGAGGAGCTGGCAGCCTCGTTGCAGCCAGAACCCTCCAAGGCTGGTAAGAAGGCTGTAAGGCGTCCGGCCTCCCCTCAGGAGTCCCCCACTTTCTACCCAGAGGTGGAAGCCGGAAGAGCAGCTTCCGTATCCACGGCGCCGCGCAAGAAGCCTCGACGTAAGTCCACAAAGCCAAGGAAGCTCGTCCACCCGTCGAAGGGGAAGAGATGGCTTCCTCAAGCGAGGGTGCCATGAGCGTGGGAAACTCTCGGGATCCGTCGCTCGAGACAATCTCACGCACGGACACGGAGGGGATGGAGGGGGTGGAGGTCGAGAAGGTGCCTCAGGTGCCTGAGAAGGCCGAAACCTCAATGGACATCCTGTCCGCCTCGCAAGAGGCGGGCTCCCCCAAACCTTAATCTTCCCAGCAGTAATGCCGGGAATCTTTTCCCGCCGTCGTCTGCGCATCGCCGTTTGAAACGTGAACGGCATGACAGCCTTCGGCAGGAGACGAGACATGGCCGCCCATCTAAAATCCTACGACCTTGCAGGCGATTTCGACGTTCGCCTGAAACCAGATGGGCAGAATCCCGAGCGTCACCTGGTCAACGAGGTGCGCATGGCGGTGCACACCTGTAATCTGTTGGCAAGTGCACCTGGGATGGAAGACAGCATTTACCACGTGTTTCTTGACAAGCACCTGTGCCCTCGCGTGGGCATGCGCGGCAAGTTACCCTGCGAGCTGTCCGACCATCGCCCGCTGGTCCTCGGAGTCCATCCGCGCGACAGAGGCCCCCCCCGTCAGAGTGGCGTTTGCCAGGGCACTGACTGAAGCTTCCGGACGCTGCGGAACATCTCCGCACGTTCATGCGGAGCTTCATGCTGCGGACATTCCAGGATTGGGACCCCTTCAAGCGGTCGGTCCAGAAGTTCTGCGACCAGCTCCCTCTGCACCGCCTACCTGCGGGATTTGGTGACGGCGTACGTAACAAACGAGCCTATCTGCAGGCTCGACGTTACGTTAGGACACCCGACATCCGCAGGCTGACGGAATACAGAGCGGAAGGCGAGAGGCAAGTCTGGCAGTCCGGATCGGCCAGTGTGCTGGACGATCAGGGCCAGGAGCAGTCGGCACCTGCCCAAATCCGCGGCCTGCTGCGGAGTTACTACTCCTCCCTGTATGCCAGGGCACCTCCGGAGAGGAAGGACTCACGACTCCTGCTTCCGGAAGACGCTCCAGCGATCGGTGAGGAGCAGAGATATACCCTCGTCGAGACTTTCTAGATAGACGAGTTCCTCTCGGCCATCGGAAAGCTCAAGAGGCGCAAGGCTCCAGGGGAGGACGGCCTGCCCGCAAAGCTTTATGAACCTTTCGCGGCTGAGCTTACCCCCTTGGCACAGCAACTCACCTTGCTGATACGCGAAACAGGTGACGTTCCCGCCTCGTTTCGTTCGGCAAAGGTGCGGCTCCTCCCTAAGGGAAAAGATCTGAGGAGCATGAACAACCGGCGTCTCATCGCAATAGTGAATGCGGACGCCAAGTTGCTACCAACGGTTTGGGCAGAGCGTCTAAGACGGGTTGCCAACATCTTCATCAGCCCGAAACAGACATGTGCTGTTCCCGGGCGAAGAAAGGAGGCGAACGCGTTCCACGCTTCCACCTGGCTAGAGACCCAACATGAAAGGAGTTTGGTGCGCAGCAGGAATTTCGGTGCGTGCGCCGGCAAGGGGTTTGATGGTCTGGTGGGTGAGGGAGCCCTTGCGGTCGCAATCGACTTGCGGAAAGCATTCGATTGCGTCGACCAGAATCTTTTTCTGAAGCTTCTGGAACGCTTAGGCTCCTCGGCCTCATTAGTAACCTATCTGCGCTCCTGCTGGCGCAACGCGCTCATCCACGTTACTTTCAGCGGGCAGACCGTGCACGGCGTGCCGGTGCGGCGTATGTTTCGGCAGGGAGACAACCTGAGCCCCTTGTTCTTCAGTACCTACTTTGAGTTGGTACTGAGAGCGTACAGGGGAACTCTGGCGCACCTGTTGCACGACTGTTCCGGTTCGCCGGCCGTTTCAGCATACGCGGACGACCTACTGCTGCTGCTCCCTATGACCACCTTGGCTGCGGCGGTCGAGGAGTTCTTCGACCACCTGCATCGGAGAACCGGACTTACGGTGAACAGGGCGAAGTCGTCCGTGATGCCAGTTGGTGAGGCGTGGGCAGGGCAGCAGGACTGGGTTCGTCTGGGGATCAACATGGTGAGGTGCATCAAGTACCTTGGTGTGCCGTTGGGGGACTTCTCCCCTGCGGAAGCGTGGTCCAGCTGCCTCCAAAAAGTCGAGACGGCGATCGGCCCGTTCCTGGAAGGCAAGTTTCACTTGCCAGAACGGGCCGCGGGTTGGAACGCCTTCGCGGCCCCTATCCTCCGCCCCTTGCTTTTTGAATGCCCCGCCCCCGTGGAATCAAAAAAGCGGACGAAGAATCTCCTCCGCATACCTCTTTGGGGCAAGGAAAGGCCCCGACTCCCTTTGAAGGACTTGTGCGCTCCGCGTGCGACGGCGGTCTCAGCATCCTGACGCTGGAATGCGTAGAAACCCAGCTGCGATGGCGGACCCTCGCCATCGCAGCGATGATGTGGAGCACCGCTTGGTGCATTCCGGCCCGCCTCCTGCCCAGGCGTGTGTCCCGCTGCGAAGGACTTGCATCGTTTCTTCTGTGCCCTGGCCGGAAGATTTGATGATGCGGTCTACTGTTCGGCCGCATGGCAACCCTGGCAAAGGAGAACGACTGGATGGTTTGTGGCCTCGTCAACTCCTCCGCTGGGCTGGAAGAGACTGCTGGCACCTGGGCCAAGCAGAACCAGAGGTGCGAAGACCGGATGAACTGCCTGCAAGTCGGCTTTTACGCCCGCCGAACTCTCCGTGAAATTCTCGAATTTCCACCGAGTTGCACGTGGGCGGAAGGCACACCCCTTGTTACGGCGATGCCCTTCCTCCAAAGGGCGCTTCACAGAAGCCGGAAGGCAAGGTGGCAAGTGTGCTGCCGTATCGCAGGCAGAGAGAAGATGATGAGCGGCTGGACCATGGGAGAGTTGACAGATGCAACGACCCCTAGTCTCCAGACGCGTGGATTAAGAAGATGGGGCGAGCTGGTCGGCATTCGATTGGATGACCTGAAGTGGCTACCGGTTCTACTTGGATCCAGGATTCTTCCCCTGAATTGGCAAGAATCGGCGCTTCTGTGGCTGCATTGGGGTCTACCCTGCAACGCGCGCCGCTTCCACTGGACGCAGGGAAGTGTAAATCCTGCGTGTGCCAGGTGTGGGGAGCGGGAGTCGCTCCCCCACTTCTTAGTTGAATGCTCTGCCGTCCAGATTCTTTGGGATCGTCTTAAAACGGCCCTCCGGATACCGGATGGTGGCAACGTTGAATGTATCTTCAGTCTTGTCTTCGTGCGGGACGCTCTCAGTCCAGCCGCAGCCCTGGCAGCACTTTGCTGCATTCGTGGTATCGTGGCGGCCTGGAGTGATGCCGAAGATGAAGACTGCATCGTGAGAGACGTCATCGAGTATGCTTCTCGCTTCTTGCAGAGAGCTACCCGATGGCCCCATCTAGGAAAACTGAAAATGGAACTAGAAGGCATCCTGGAAAGGATGGGCGCTCCCTGCAGTTTTCTGTGATCCCTTTCCGGCCCTCCAAACTTTTTTGTTTGTGGTTTGTTTTTCTCTTTTATTTTATTTTTGTTTTCTCCCCCATCCCTCTCCACGGCCGAGAACAGCCACACCGGGCTGCGTCCCGGTGTCCCGGCAGTTCCGGTATTGCGTGGCCGTCAGTGGGGCCTTGTACCACGTTCTGTATTGACTGTCGAAATGTTTTTAATAAACGTCTTGGCGTATCCGGGTGGCATCGCCAAATCCCTTGGCGAGTGGACGTGTTTTTTGGTCGCTCCGCCAGCGCTTGTCTGGGAAGCAACCGGAGTTTTTAGTGTAGTCAGGCGTAAAGTGTGAGTCGTCGGTGTCCTATGGCAGCCGTGCCAGAGGACACCGCGATGGATGTAGTTGTGGGGAGGCAAGTCCTTCCACAAGACCTACAGCTATGGGGGCTATAGTCCTTGGAACGTCTTCGCAGCCGGCGAAGACTTGGAGTGAAATGGTCGCCGCCCCCTGTGCGGAGGCCATGGCCGAGGAAGCCGCCTATCGGGCCTCTGAATACAAGTTATCGTTTATATACAAGGTAGGCCCTTTGTTTGAAGGAAACACGGCGCGCTCTTTTAGCAGAGCACTTCAATATGCTAATGTCCGTGAGGAAGATCTGGAAGGTCTGTGCGTGCTTAGCGGGGCGCAGCGGGTTGAGCTGGTGTGCAAGAGCATCAGCCTAGCCGATCGCCTTATAAATACCCCGCTGATCATGGACGGCCGTAAGATCTTCCCGGTGTCAATGGACCACTCGGTAGTTGTCCACTTGACAGGAATATCCAAGCGCATGACGCGCACTGCCGTAAAAGCAGAATTAAGTAAGTACGGGGACGTACACGCGCTGTGGCCGAAGCCCACAATCTTTGAGGGCTACGGACGCCACTTCGGGGGCCTCGCCGCGGCACGCGTAACCCCAAAAGACGAAGCGAAGCTACCCCACAAACTTGAGGTCGCGGGAGAAGCGGTAGACCTCTGGTATGCGGGCAAGCCACGATATTGCGGCTACTGCGATGCGGTCGGACACATCCGAAAGTGGTGCCCAAACATCGTATGCTACTAGTGCAGGGAGAAGGGACACGTCCGTCGCGTGTGCCCTAAACGCCCCACCCCAATTTGCTCGGCCGCCAAAAAGGCGCAAGGGAAACGCGCGGGGAAAGAAAAATTGGAAAAGCGTGAAACTGGCCGAGAAAAGCTGCCAATAACCCAAGCTCCAAGCGCGGCATCGGAGAAAAATCTTCCCGAAACCGCAGAGGGAGAACAGGGCTGGCAGCTAGTCAAAGCCAAAAAAGAGAAAAAAGACAAGCATGTCCCGAAGAAAGGAGAGAAGGCGGCGGCCGGAACCAAAGCTCAATCCGTGTAGCGCGTAAAAACTCTCCGAGAATGCACGGTTACGCTGGAGCCCATTGACGTTCCCGTCGACACCACCGGAGGCGATACGGCTTCGATCGATTTTCCCGCCGCGACGAATGCGCGCGAAAACCCACCCCCTGCTTGCGAAGAGGGTCAGCCGGACGACCAAATCGCCGAAACCAAGGACGCAGCCTTCGAGAAGGCCGCCGATGAGCTTGCGGCAACGCTTGCCGAACGCGAGAACCCTTCGCGAAAGGGGTTGCGTAGGCCGGCAGCGGCTAAAGTGGCCCCCGCAGGTGAGTCGGACCTGGAGGCCGGAAGTGCATCCTCTTCTGCGGAAGCACCACCAAGGAAAGCGGGGCGAAAATCCCAGAAACCCCGAAGGTGCAATCCGCCTCCGCGCGAGGGGGATTTAATGGTGGAGGAACCAGTGGATGGCAGCGTGGGAGCCCAATTCGGGCATCACCCACGTGCGGAAGCCGACGAGGAGGAGACTCCAATGGAGGAGGGTAACCAGGGGTCAGCAATGCCCTCTGAAACCGCCGAACCTGAACCACCCACACCAATGGATGTGGGCCAACAGGTACGAGCAACACTCCCTTCGCACGGGCAGCCGGAGACGTCGGCACGTAAGAAGGATGGGGAGTTGGTCGGCAAGACGCCAACCCCGTCCAGCGACCCGCCCCAAAAGGTGGCGGGAGCACCACCGCCAGGTTCCCAGGAATAACACCTGGACTCGCCTGTCGCCGTCGGATCCACGCGGCCAGTTGGAATGTTAACGGGCTGCGCGACGACGGAAACAGACGAGATACAGCCGCCACCGTGCGAGATTTCGACCTGGTGCTTTTGCAGGAGATCCATGTGATCACCGCAAAAGACGCCCAGGAGATCGAAAGGATCGCGGGAGGGCGGTTGTACTGGCGATGCGGCGCCCGCAACACTTGGGGGGTCGCGTTCTTCCTAAAGCCAGCCATTAACGCGGCCGTGAAGGGCGTGCGCTTTGGAGACGACGGACGGATCGGCCAACTGATTCTCAGATGGTCCGATTCGATCGACCTCATCGTCACCAATGTGTAAGCTCCTAGCGGTAAACAGGGATACCAGCAGCGCAACGCGTTACTGGAAACCTTGAAGCGCGAATGGCTGGTGGACTCGGACGTGCGAAAGGCGCATCTGATAGCAGGGGATTTCAACGTCCGTCTGCTCTCAGCTCAGCCCGGAGCACAGGGGAAGGCGATCAACGAGTTGTGTGACGCCATGCGGGCGCGCAACTTGTTGACAGAAATAAGCGGGATGGTCAGCAGCGTGGACGACGTCTTCCTCGACGAAGACCTGTGCACACGGGTCGGAAAACGAGGGACACTTAAAATCGACGCTGTCGGACCATTCCCGGTTATTATTCGAGATGCGCCCGCGCGACAAGGGACCGCCATCCAGGGATTGGCGTATGCCAGGGGACTGCACGCGCCTTTCAGGAGCGGAAGAACATCTTCGCGAATTCCTGCGAGCCGTCACCCTCCAGAGTCTCGCGCATTGGGTCCTATTTAAGGACTCGGGCCGGGAGTTCTGCGAACAGTTCCCTGTACAACGTCTGCCCCGGGGATTCGGCGTTGTCACCTACGTACGTAAACCCTACATGCGTGGTACGAGGCCCCACCACGGCCGTAGACGCAGGACCTGTCCGGACACCGGAACGCAGCCCGGCGTGGCACTCCTCGACAGCGAAGGAGGATGGGGATAAGACAAAAAGAAAAATAAAAACAAACAAACAAAAAGAAGCTGGAGGGCAGGGAAGGGATCACTGGTCGCTATGAGAAGGGCCCATCCGTCCTACGAAGCCCTCGAGGTCTGTCTGCATATTCCCCAGTTGGGGCCATCCGGCAGCTCTTCGCATGAAGCGCTGGGCATACAAGATGACATACCTCGCCTGTGGACCTACTCCTTCGTTGTTGGCGTCGCTCCATGCCGCCACGTTGCCACGGACGCAGCACAAGGCTGCGATGGCTGCGGCGGGCTGTAGTGCGTCCTCCACGAAGAGGGGCCGAAGAACGTACCTGGGGGTGCTGCCTGTAGGGAGACCGAGGGTGATCCCGAACCGTTCCCAAAGGGGTCAGAGGGCAGCACAATCCACAATAAGGTGGGGAAGCGACTCCCGCTCCCCGCACCTGCCACACGCAGGATCCACAGCTCCCCTCGCCCAGTGGAAGCGGCGCGCGTTGCAGGGTAGACCCCAGTGCAACAAAAGCAACGCCGACTTTTGCCACTTGAGGGGCAGGATCCTGGATTCCTTCATTACCGGGAGCCACTTCAGCTCATCCCTGGGGATGGCGAGCAGCTCGCCCCATCTTAATAATCCTCGCGGCTGGACGCTCGGGTTCGTGGCGTCAACCAGTTCTCCTGTTGTCCAGCCGCTGATCAACTTCTCGCTTCCCTCGATGCAGCAGCATACTAGCCACCTTGGCGTCCTAGAGCTGTGAAGTGCCCTTCTCAGGAAGGGCAGCGCCGTAGCAAGGCAAATCGTCTCTGCCCACGTGCATCATGCTGGACTCTCCAGGAGATTCCGCAGCGTGCAGCGGGCGTAGGGGCTGCATCGGAGACGATTCCACGTTTCGTGGCTCCTCTGCTTAACCGCTGAACACGTTCCAATATTCTCCTCCAGCTAGGCGGGGGAGTTGGCGGGGCAGCAAACCATCCAGCTGTTCTCCTTGGCAAATGTTGCCATGCGCCCGATCAGTAGGCCGCATCTTTGCATCTTCCGGCAACGGCTCACAAGAAAAGATGCGAGTCCATCGCATCGGGACACACGGCTGGCCAGGAGGCGGGCCGGAGTGCACCAAGGGGTGCTCCACATCTTCGCTGCGATGGCGAGGGTTCGCCACTGCAGCTGCTTCTCCACGCGCTCCAGCGTCAGGAGGTAAAGACCGCCGTCCCGACGCGAAGCGCACAAGTCCTTCAGAGGTACTCGGGGCCTCCTCTTGCCCCAAAGGGTGATACGGAAAAGGTCCTTTGTCTTCTTCGTCGATTCCATGGTGGCGGGGCAAACAAAAAGCAAGAGGAGGAAAATAGGGGCCGCGAAGGCGTTCCAAACCGCGGCCCGTTCCGGCAAGTGAAACTTGCCTTCCAGGAACGGGCCGATCGCCGTCTCGACTTTTTGGAGGCGGCTCGACCACGCTTCCGCAGGGGAGTAGTCCCCCAACGGCACACCAAGGTACTTGAAGCACCTCTCCGTGGGGATCTCCAGACTGACCCAGTCCTGCTGCCCTGCCCACGCCGCACCTATTGGCACAACCGACGACTTCGCGCTGTTAACCTGCAGTCCGGTCCCGCGGCTGCGCAGATCGAAGAAGTCTCCGACCGCCTTTGCCGAGGATGACATTGGCAACAAGAGCAGAAGATCGTCGGCGTACGCTGCTGCGGCGGGCGTGCCGGGGCACGAGCTCGGCAAGGGGGCCAAGTTCACCCTGTATGCTCTCAGCACCAACTTAACGAAGATGCTAAAGAGCAACGGGCTCAAGCTGTCGCCCTGTCGGATGCCCTACGCACGGGAATACCATACACCCGGCAGCCGCTGAAAGTGCTGCAGATTAGCGCGTGGCGCCAGCAAGCGCGCAAATACATCAGGAGATGTGCAGGGAACCCTAGGCGTTCCATAAGCTCCAAAAGCAGCTTTTGGTTTACGCAATCGACCGCCTTGCGTGCTACAGGGTGGACGTGTTTTCTCGGTTCTCCTCGTGCCAGAAAGTCTATCCCAGTGCAAGCGTCGTGTGGCTCGGTGGTCGATCAGGCAGCGATGCCTGACGCGACCACCAGGGATGGCCAGGGGGTAACGCCGCCCTCAGAAACGATGAAGAGCCAGGGGGCGGTGGCAACGTCGCCCCCGGTGGCGGTGGATGTGGAGGCATCCGCCTTTACAAAATCGGTTCATGCTGCAGTGCGGGCGTGGAGCGCCGTTTAGACGGCGTCATCGCCTGCAGCCGCAGCGGAATTGTGGGCCTATGTAGAGGAGGGGTACAACCCCTCTATGTTCTACAAGGTAGGCAATTTATATTCTTTAGAGAGCGCGCGTGCCTTCTCGAAGGGCATACGCGCTCTCGATGTGAAAGAGGAGGAGCTCAGCGCTATGACCATCCGCAGCAAGGGTCAGTACGTTGAGGTCATCTGCAAACATGCAGAGCTGGCCCAACGACTGCTTAAAACCCCCTTTGTGATGGGGACGCGCAGGCTCCTCCCCACTACGGCGGACTGCAGCATGGTGTTCCACCTGTTAGGCGTCACCGCGCGAATGCGCGAAGAACAGGGTCGCGCCGCTTTGGAACAGTTAGGAACGGTCCACGCGCAGTGGACGAAAGTAAGTCCTTTCGAGGACTACACGTGGCTCCAACACGGCCTCACTGCTACCCGCGTGACCGTTCGGGAGGGCTCCACTCTTCCCACAAACTGGTGGTCGAAGGCGAAACCGTCGACCTCTGGTATGTGGGGAAGCCGAAATACTGTGGCTTCTGCAATACGTCGGGCCACCTCAAAAAGAGGTGTCCCAATGTGCAGTGCCAAGTATGCGGCACAATGGGCCACACGAGGAAGGTGTGCCCAAAAGTCGCAGTGCGGGTGGGTTCCAAGAGAAACCTTAAAAAACGCGCCCGGTTTCTGCAGAAAAGGCTGGCGGCGAAAGCTGCCGCGCAGGCTGTGCCACCCGCGCCCAAGACCCAGGCCGCACCCGAGACCCCGGCGGCCAACGCCAAAAAGTTGAGGAAGCCGGTCAGGAGACTGGGTGGCAAGTGGCAACGGCCATAGAATCAAAGAAGAAGAGGAGGATGGAAAAGAAAATCGCCTAGCAACAGAAGCAGAAAGAGCAGGGTAGCGCGATTATTAAAGAGTGCAGGGTCAGTGTCGAACGCGTTCACGATGTTGCCGAACGCTGCCGGAAAGACCTGACTGCTTCCGACGACCTCCCCTCTGTTGACACAGTCAACAGCGAGGGGAGCGAGCCGGCGGCGGCGTCCGTCATCGACACCACCATCGATGACGTAGCCTTCGTGCGAGCCTCAGAGGAGCTGGTAGCTTCGGTGCAGCCAGAACTCTGCATGGCTGGCAAGAAGGCCGTAAGGAGTCCGGCCTCCCCTCAGGAGTCCCACACTTCCGACCCCGAGGTGGCGGCCGGAAACGCAGACTCCGTTTCCACGGCACCTTGCAAGAAGGCTGGACGTAAGTCTACAAAGCCAAGGAAGCTCGTCTCCCCAGCGAAGGGGAAGAGATGGCTTCCGCAAGCGAGGGTGCCATGAGCGTGGGAAACTCTCGGCACCCGTCGCCCGAGAGACTCCCACGCACGGACACGGAGGAGATGGAGGGGGTGGAGGCCGAACAGGTGCCTCAGGTGCCTGAGAAGGCCGAAACCCCCATGGACATCTTGCCCGCCTCGCAAGAGGAGGGCTCCCCGACACCTTAATCTTCCCAGCAGTAATGCCGGGAATCTCCTCCCGCCGTCGTCTCCGCATCGCCGTTTGAAACGTGAACGGCATGACAGACGCCGGCAGAAGACGAGACATATCCGCCCTTCTGGATTCCTACGACCTTGCGCTGCTGCAGGAGATCCACGTGATCTCTGCAGAACAAGCGCTAGAGATCGAACGGATCTCCGGAGGACGGCTATGGTACATGTGTGGGAGTACGAAAAGTTGCGGTGTCGCCTAGCTGCTTCGGCCAGCCGTCGAGACCGCGGCTCACGGCGTACGGTTCGACGATCACGATCGTGTAGGCCAGCTGACTCTCAGGTGGTCCGACTCGATCGATCTGATCGTCACGAACGTGTACGCACCGAGCGGCAAGGACCTGATGAACAGGAAAGCGAGGAAAGAGTTTTTCTTGCCCTTAGCGAGACTGGCTCACCGAAGCAGGCGTGCGGAATGCCCATCTGGTTGCAGGCGATTTCAACGTTCGCCTGAAACCAGATGGGCACAATCCCGAGCGTGACCTGGTCAACGAGGTGTGCATGGCGGTGCACACCTGTAATTTGTTGGCCAGTGCACCGGGGATGGAAGACAGCATTGACCACGTGTTTCTTGACGAGCACCTGTGCCCTCGCGTGGGCTATCGCGGCAAGTTACCGTGCGAGCTGTCCGACCATCGCCCGCTTGTCCTCGAGATCCATCCGCGCGACAGGGACCCCCCCCGTCAGCGTGGCGTCTCCCAGGGGAATGACTGAAGCTCCCTGACGCGGCGGAACATCTCCGCACGTTCATACGGAGCTCCAGGCTGCGGACACTCCAAGATTGGGACCGCTTCAAGCGGTCGGTCCAGGAGTTCTGCGTCCATTTCCCTCTGCACCGCCTACCTACGAGTTTTGGGACCGGAGTCCGTAACGAACGAGCCTACCTGCAGGCTCGCCGTTACGCCAGGATTCCCGACATCCGCAGGCTGGCGGAATAGAAAGCGGGAGCCGAGAGGCAAGCCTCGCATTCCGGATCGGCCGGCTTAATGGACGATCAGGGCCAGGAGCTCTCGGCACCTGCCCAAATCTGCGGCCTGCTGCGGAGTTACTACTCCTCCCTGTATGCCAGGGCACCTTCGGAGAGGAACATCTTACGACTCCTGCTTCTGGAAGGCGCTTTCGCGATCGGGGAGGAGCAGAGAAAGACCCTCGACAAGCCTTTCACGATGGACGAGATCCTCTCGGCCATCGGAAAGCTCAAGAGGCGAAAGGCTCCAGTGGAGGACGGCCTGCCCGCGGAGTTTTATCAAACTTTCGCGGCTGAGCTTACCCCCCTGGTACAGCAACTCACCTTGCTGATACGCGAAACAGGTGACGTTTCCGCCTTGTTTCTTTCGGCAAAGGTGCGGCTCCTCCCTAAGGGAAAGGATCTGAGGAGCATGAACAACTGGCGTCCCATCACAATAGTGAATGCTGACGTAAAGCTGCTGGCTAAGGTTTAAGCAGAGCGTCTGGGACGGGTTGCCAACATCCTCATCAGCCCGGAACAGACATGTGCTGTTCCCGGGCGAAGCATGGAGGCGAACCTGTTCCACGCTTCCACCTCGCTAGAGCTCCAACATGAAAGGAGCATGGGGGGCAGCCGGAATTCCGGTGCGTGCGCCGACAAATGATCGCATGCTCGGGTGGGGGAGGGAGCCCTTGCGGTCGCAATCGACTTGCGAAAAGCATTCGATTGCGTCGACCAGAATCTCCTTCTGGAGCTTCTGGGACGCTTGGGCTTCGCGGCATCATTAGTGGCCTATCTGCGCTCCTGCTGGCGCGACGCGCTCATCAAGGTTACTTTCAGCGGGCAGACCGTGCACGGCGTGCCGGTGCGGCGTGGGATCCGGCAGGGAGACAGCCTGAGCCCCTTGCTCTTCAGTACTTACTTTGAGTTGGTACTGAGAGCGTACAGGGGAACACTAGCGCACTTGCCGCACGACTGTGCCGGTACGCCGGCCGTTTCAGCATACGCGTACGACCTTCCGCTGCTGCTCCCTATGTATACCCCGGCTGCGGCGGTCGAGGAGTCCTTCGACCTGCTGCATCGGGAAACGGGAGTTACGGTGAACAGGGCGAAGTCGTCCGTGATGCCAGTTGGTGCGGCGTGGGCAGGGCAGCAGGACTGGGTCCATTTGGGGATCCCCACGGTGAGGTACTTCAAGTACCTTGGTGTGCCGTTGGGGGACTACTCCCCCGCGGAAGCGTGGTCCGGCTGCCTTCAAAAAGTAGAGACGGTGATCAGCCCGTTCCGTGGCGGCAGGTTTTTCATGCCCGAACGGGCCGCGGTTTGGAACACGTTCGCGGCTCTTCTCCTCCGCCCCTTGCTTTTTGTTTGACCCCCCACAGAGAGGATTGAAGAGCGGACAAAGGACCTCCTCCGTATCGCTCTTTGGTGCAACGGGAGGGCCCGAGTCCGCTTAAAGGACTTGTGAGCTCCTCGTCGGGATGGTAGTCTGGGCCTCCTGTCGCTATAGCGGCTGGAGCTTCAGCTCCAGTTATGCTTGTCGGCACTCGTTCTAGAGTTGTGGTGCACCTGTTGGTGCGTCCCTGCACGTCTCCTTCTCCAGCAAACCACCGGCAAGACGGGACTGACGTCGTTTCTTGCACTCCGTCGCCGCGTCAACCGATGCGGACTCCAGCTACGGAGGGTGGCTGCGCTGTATCGGAAAAACCCAGGATTGCTCACCTGTCGCCCGTTGAACGGTAGTGCCTGGTTGCAGGAAACCGTCCGAACGTGGGGACAGTTCGGCATGCAACGCTCCCAACAGGAACGAAGGTTCCTGTTTGGGGGTTATAGAAGTTGCACGCTCTGCGAGATCCTGGAGGATCCAAAGAAGAGAGCGTGGGCAGGAAGAACCCCCCTCGCTGCTGCGCTGCCCTCCCTGATGGAAGATCGGAACAGCGATGTTGCGGCGAAGTGGGTGGTTACAATAACAATCTCCGGAAAGGAGAAGAAGATAGGAGAGTGGAAGACGGGCCAGTTAACAGATGCTGCGACCCCGAGTACGCCTCCCAATGGACTTCTGCGCTGGGGCGCGCCGCTCGATGTTCCCATTGAACATCTGAAGTGGCCCCCGGTGCTCATGAACACTTCCTCCCTCCATTTAAAATGGCAGGAGTCGGCTCTCCTGTTGCAGCACTGGGGACTTTCCTGCAACGCCCGCCGACACCACTGTACCTGGGGTGCGGTGGACCCTAATTGCGTCAGGTGTGGGGAACGGTAGTCCCTCCCCCACCTGCTAGTGGATTGTGTTGCACTTCGGCCCCTTTGGTTTCGCTTTGCCGCGGCCATCGGAATCCCCTGCGACAACCCCAGGGCGCACTGAAAGCCCTCTTTTTGCCAACGCCCTCCGGCCAGCGGCCTCGTTAGCAGCTTTGTGCTGCCTACGCGGGATTGTCACTGCTTGGAGCAAGGCTACGAGAGCACAACGCGACCAGGGTGCTATCCAGCCAGCCTCCCAGTTCCTGAGGAGGGCGTCCCGATGTCACCACCTGGATCCAGGAATACAGAAGGAGCTTGCCGGCATTCTGCAAAGGATGCGACGGCCCCACCAGCAACTGTGATCCCTTCCCTTACCCTCCCAACTTTTCTTTTCTTTTTTGTTTTGTTTTTTGTTTTTCCCCCTTCCCCCTGCTGCCGTGGTGGACCGTACCGGTCCGCGAACCGGTGACCCGGCCGGCTCTGTTTCTTTGTGCGTGGCTGGAGCAATGGTCCAGCCACCGTACTTCTTTGTAGAAGTTTATTTTACAATAAACGCCCCGGCGTAATCCGTGTGAAAATCGAACGCCTTGTGGAGATCGACTGCGAGCGCTAGGGCCCCCCTCCCCGCCCGGGGATCCCTTCCCAGCCCGGCTGGCGGCCCCAATGTGGGGTTGCTGACTTTCCCTATCCCTTTCTACTCTCTTCTCTGCAGGTGCACCCATGTGCTTGCGAAGAAGAGGTTGGCATCCATACATCGCCCGGGAACAGCATATGTCTGCTCTGTGCTAATTATGGAATCTGCCACCTGCCTGAGACGCGAAGCCCATAGCCCTGCTGTCAACTTGGCGTGCGGACGTGTTTTTGTAGCGCTCCATTGCGCCTGGTGTAAAGCGGTTGATTTCGATTGTGTTTGTGGGTGAAGCATCTGCGGTGTCCAATGGCAGAAATGCCTGTGGACACCGCGATGGATATAGGAGGGGGAGAGGCTTGCTCCTCTCCGCAACCCACGGAGGTGGGGGCAACCGCCCTCACGGAGGCGACGGCAGCCGCACCCCTTAAAAAGGGGGCAACCGCCGCCTCGGAAGTGAGGGCAAAGGCCCCCTTGAAAAAGGGAACTAAAGCCCCTCTGGAACAGGGTGCAACCGCCCCCTTGAATAATGGGACAACCGCAACCCTGGAAAAGGGCGCAACCGCCTCCTTGAAAAAGGGGGCACCTGCACCCTCGAAAGCGTCTTCGGCATCGCCGAAGACCTGGAGTTCAGTTGCTGCAGTCCCATCTCCAGCCGCCCTCGCCGAGCAGAAAGCCTACCTGGAGAAGGGATACAAGCCGTCCCTGATATACAAGGTAGGCAATCTGTTTATCGATAACACCGCTCGCAACTTCGATAGGGAGTTGCAGCGGTTGAATGTAAAAGAGGAAGACCTGGAAGGTCTTTCCGTGTTGAGTGGTGGTTAACAGGTGGAGGTGACTTGCAGAAATGCAAGCCTTGCTCGACACCTCCTGAATACGCCAATCACACTGGAAGGCCGAAAGGTTTTCCCGGTAACGGAGGATCGCTCCGTGGTGACGCACCTCACGGGAGTCACCCTCCGCATGTCGAAAGCCGACGTGCAGGAGGAACTCGGAAAATACGGAACGGTTCATGCGCTATGGACCAAGCCCAACGTCTTCCAGAGTTACGAAAGACTGTTTAGTGGCATGGCTGGTGCGCGTGTAACCGTCCACGAAAACGGTGGGCTACCCCACAAACTAGACGTCGGCAACGAGACCGTCGACGTCTGATACGTGGGCAAGCCCAAGTACTGTGGACACTGTGATGCCACAGGGCACCTGAAAAAGCGGTGCCCTCACATCCAGTGTTTCCACTGTGGAGAGGAGGGCCACCTCCGCAAAGTGTGCACGAATCGCGAACCCACGGCTTTCGCTGCCTTCAAAAAGGCCAAAGGGAAACGCGCGGGGGCTACGGAAAAGCCTGCGAAGGCACCCGTGAGACGGAACCCACAGCCGGAGCCCGAGCCCGTACAGCAAACGCCGGTCGTGGAATCTACCGACGACGCTGAAAAGAGCGAAGGCTGGCAGAAGGCGAAGACTAAAGCCAAGAAAATTATGAAAACCGAAGGGTCGACAGCGGAACCCGCGACGTCTCCTTTAAATAGGAGACAACGGCGCGCGTTGATCCGCGAATGTTCGGTTGCTTTGGAGCGTGTGGAGGTACCCGAGACCGCCACCGGGGGAGATATCCCCCGCGTCGACGCCGACGATAACGCGATCACGGAAGGCGAACCCTCTGTGCAAACCGAGGGGGAACCGCGCGACGCGCTCTCCGCGATCGACTAGGCCGCCTTCCAGCAGGCGGCGGAAGAGCTCGCGGCCGAACTCGCCGACCGTGAGAACAGCGCGCGAAAGGCCTCGCGAAGGCCGGCCGCGACCAGGGCACCTCCGACAGGTGACCACGACCCGGATGCTGGAAGTCCGTCCTCTTCCACGGAGGCACCTCCGAAGAAGACTGGACGGAAGTCAAAGAATCCCAAGAGGCGCATCCCGACGAAGAGCGTGGGGGACGCACCGGCAGCCGAGGGGGAAGCCGGCAGCGTGGGAACGGAGGGAGGAATTTTCCCACCCTCCGCCACCGAGCAGCCGGCCACCCCCATGGAGGAGGGGTAGCAGGTAGGGCATTGCCTCCCCCTTCCACCGGTGGAGCCTGCGGAGAAGATGGTTATGGAAGAGGGGAAGCAGACAGCTGAGAACCGCTCCCCCCTGCCGTCCAACGCAGTCGAGGAATCGGCCCTTATGGAAAAGGGGAAGCAGGTGCGTGAAGCATGCTCCCTTCAACCGTTGCGGTCCGACGAGGAATCGGCCCCCATGGAGGAGGGAGAACCGGTGCGCGGTGCCCCCATGCCTCCATCCGTCCCGCCCGACCAGGTGGCGGGAGGTCCATTGCCACTTTCCCGGGAATAACACCTGGGCTCGCCTGTCGCTGTCGATTGCGTGTGGCATGTTGGAACGTCCACGGGCTGCGCGACGACAGCAACAGACGGGACACGGCAGCCACCCTGCGTGACTTCGACCTGGCACTCCTGCAGGAGATCCACGTGATCACCGGGGAGAACGCCCAGGAGATCGAGAGGATCGCAGGGGGGCGGCTGCTGTGGCAATGCGGCACCCGAAACACCTGCGGCGTCGCGTTTTTCATGAAGCCGGCAGTCGACGCTGCCGTGAAGGGCTTGCGCTTCGACGAAGCCGGTCGTGTCGGCCAGCTGATTCTCAGATGGTTCGACACGATCGACCTCGTCGTAACAAACGTATACGCCCCGAGCGGTTATAACAGGTACCGGGAACGCGAAGCGTTCCCGGAAATCCTGAAGCACGACTGGCTGGTCGAAGAGAACGTGCGCGTGGCTCACCTGATAGCGGGAGACTTCAATCTCCGCCTGCTATCAGGTGAGCCACGCACACAGAAACGGACAGCTAACGAGTTGTGCGCTGCCATGCGCACGCGCAACTTGTTAGAAGAAATCCCGGAAATGGTCAGCAGCATCGACCACGTCTTCCTCGACGTCGACCTGTGCTCGCGGGTCGGCAAACGGGGGAAAGTTGCGTCGGAACTGTCTAACCATTCCAGATATATATTCGAGGTGTGCCCGCGCGACAAGGGACCCCCGTCCAGGGCGTGGCGGTTGTCTGGGAACTGGACGCGCCTCTCAGGTGCGAAAGAACACCTTCGCGAATTCCTGAGAGGCGTCACCCTCCGCAGTCTCAAAGATTGGGACCTCTTCAAGGCCTCGGTCCGCGAGTTCTGCGAGGAGTTCCCCCTGCACCGCCTGCCTTCCGGATTTGGGGAGGGGGCTCGGAACCATAGGGCCTATTTACAGGCCCGCCGGTACGAGAGGACCCCCAATGTCCGTCGCCTGGCAGAGTACCGAGCCGGGGCCGAACGTCAAGCCTGGCAATCCGGATCGGCCAGCTTGCTGGACGACCAGGGCCGGGAGCACTCGGCTCCGGCTAGAATACGGCACCTCGTGCGGCGTTATTATTCCTCCCTTTACGCCAGGGCGCCCCCGGACCAAGATGCCTCTCGGCGCTTGCTTCCTAACGGTGCCCCGGCAATAGTGGAGGAGAAGAAGAAAAGCCTCGACTAGCCTTTTACCACCGGCGAAATTCTCGCCGGTATCAAAAGGCTCAAGAGGCGGAAAGCACCAGGGGAGGACGGACTGCCTGCGGAGTTTTTTCAATGCTTCGCGGCAGAGTTGACAAGGCTGATCCGAGATGAAGGCGATGTACCCGCCTCGTTTCGGTCAGCAGGAGTGAAGCTCCTTCCGAAAGGAGGAGACCTCAGGAAACTCAGCAACTGGCGTCCGATCACAATTGTGAACACGGACGCCAAGTTGATCGCCGGACTGTGGGCTTCGCGCCTGGGGCAGGTGGCCAATTCCATAATTAGCCCGGAGCAGAATTACGCTGTTCCCGAGCGAAGTATGGAGGCCAACCTCTTCTTTGCGAGCACATGGTTTCATGTGCAGAGTAGTGAAGAAAAGCAAGAGGGAATGATTGGCAGCCCCGCTTTGGGGGCGTCAGCCGGGCAGGGACGGGACTCCCAGGTGGGGAAGGGAGCCTTAGCGATCGCAGTTGATCTGCATAAAGTGTTTGACTGCGTGGACCTGGATCAGCTGCTGGAGCTCCTGGGACGCATGGGCTTCCCACCCTCCCTACTGACCTACCTGCGCTCTTGCTGGCGCAGCGCGCTGATCAAAATCTCTTTCAGAGGTCAAATGGCGTACGGCGTGCCGGTACGGCGGGGCATACGGCAGGGTGACAGCCTCAGTCCCCTGCTCTTTAGCACCTACTTTGATTTGGTGCTGAGAGCGTATAGGGTGACGTTGGCCCCCTTGCCGAGCTCGTGCCCCGGCACGCCCGCCGTAGCAGCGTACGCCGACGATCTTCTGCTCTTGTTGCCGATGTCCACCCCGGCAAAGGCAGTCGAGGATTTCTTCGACCTGCTTAACCGCGGAACCGGACTGCAGGTTAACAAGACGAAGTCGTCGGTGGTGCCAGTCGGTGCGACGTGGGCTGGACAGCAGGACTGGGTCCGTTTGCGGATCCCCTCGGCGAGGTGCTTGAAGTACCTCGGTGTGCCGTTGGGGGATTACTCGCCTTCGGATGCGTGGTCCGGCTGCCTCCAAAAAGTAAAAACGGCGATCGGCCCGTTCTTGGAAGACAAGTTCCTGCTTCCGGAACGGGCCGCGGTGTGGAACTCCTTTGCGGCTCCCATTCTCCGCCCCCTGCTTTTTGTTTGTCCCGTCCCCAGAGACATGAAGAAAAGGACAAAGGACCTCCTGAGGATTGCCCTTTGTGGAAAAGGGAGGCCCCGAGTCCAGTTGATGGACTTGTGTGCTCCACGTCGGGATGGCGGTCTGGGCCTCTTGACGGTGGAGAGAGTAGAAATCCAGCTGCGATGGCGCACCCTGGCCATCGCAGAGAAGTTATGGAGCACCCCATGGTGCGTTCCGGCCCGAGTCCTTGCCAGCCGAGTATCCGGAACGGAGGGTCTCGCGTCTCATCTTCTGTGCCGCGGCTCGAAGATCAAGAGATGCGGACTCCTCCTGGGACGGATAGCAACCCTGGCAAAGGAAAACGGCTGGATGGAATGCAGCCCCGCCAACTCCTCCGCATGGCTGGAGGAGACAGCTGGCACGTGGGCGAAGATTAATGAAAAGAATGAAGAGCTGTGGAACTGCCTGCGACGCGGCGCCTATTCCAGCTGCACTCTGCGGAAGATACTCCAGTGTCCCGGGAGAAGCACGTGGGCAGAGACAACCCCCCTATCTACGGCGATGCCCTTCCTGAGGAGGGCGCTCTCCAGCAGCCGCAAGCCTAGGTGGCAAGTCTCCTGCCGCATCGCAGGCAAGAAGTTGATCAGCGGCTGGTCCACGGGTGAACTGGCGGATGCCAGTACCCCTAGTGTCCAGCCGAGAGGACTGCAGAGATGGGGCGAGCTACTCGGCATCCAGCCGGATGACCTGAAGTGGCCCCCGGTATTAATTGGTTCTAAGATCCTCCCCCTGAAGTGGCAGGAGTCGGCGCTTCTGTTGTTGCATTGGGGTCTACCCTGCAACGCACGCCGCCACCACTTGACCAGGGGTCGAGTAGATCCTACCTGCATCAGGTGTGAGGAACAAGATACCCTCCCCCACCTCCTTGTTGATTGTGCTGCCCTCCGACCCCTGTGGGAACGCCTTCGTGCCTCCCTACGGATCCAGGAGGGCAGCCAGGCCAGAGACGTTTTTCGGCTTCTGTTCGTGCATGATGCCCTGCGTCCAGCCGCTACCCTGGCTGCACATTGCTGCGTACGCGGGATTGTGACGCGCTGGAGCAACGTCGGAAGACCGAATCACGACAGGGATGCTGTCGTACTTGCAGTCCGCTACCTGCGGATTGTGACCAGATGGCCCCACCTGGAGATTATACGGACGGACCTGGAGGGCATCCTGCGAAGGATGGACCCTCCTCTCAGTGGTCAGTGATCCCTCCCCAACCCACCCAAATCTTTTTGTATTTATGTTTTATTTTTCTTTTTGTTTTTTCCCCCACCCCCTTCCGCTACCGAGGAGAGTCGCGCCGGTCTGCGTACCGGCGACCCGGCAGGTCCAGTTGAGTTGGCCGTAGTGGGGCCTCGTACCACGAATCAAAGAGAAGTTTTAATAAACGCCCCGGCGTGACCGGGTGGCAACTATCAACTTAGCGTCCGTTTTCACGATCGTGATCGGACGCCAGTTGTTTAAATTCCTGAGGTCTCCCCCTTTCGGAAGGAGCCTCACTCTGGCTGACCGAAACTCGGCGGGAACATCGCCTTCGTCTCGGATCAGCCTGATCAACTTAAGCAGCAGGGGTGCCAGCTCTTCCGCAAAGCTTCGAAAGCACTCCGCGGGCAAGCCGTCTTCCCCTAGAGCTTTACGCCTCTTGAACCTTTTGATACCGGCGAGAATTTCGCCGGTGGTAAAAGGCTCTTCGAGGCTTTCCATCTCCTCCTCCCCTATTGGCGAAGCGCCATCCGGAAGCAAGCCCCAAAAGACGCTTTGATCCGGGGGCTCCCTGGTGTAAAGGGAGGAATGAAAACTCCGCACTAGATGCCGTACCGACGCCGGGGACGAACATTCCCGGCCCTGGTCGTCCAACAAGCTGGCCGACCCGGATTGCCAGGCTTGGCGTTCGGCCCCGGCGCGGTACTCGGCCAGGCGACGGACATTAGGGGTTCTCTCATACCTACGAGCCTGTAAATAGGCTGATGGTTGCGAGCACCCTTGCCGAATCCGGAAGGCAGGCGATCCAGGGGGAACTGCTCACAGAACTCGCGGACCGATTCCTTAAAAAGGTCCCAGTCCTGGAGATTCCGGAGCGTGACCCCTCTCAGGTATTCGCGAAGGTGTTCCTTCGCTCCGGAGAGTCGCGTCCAGTCCCACGGCAGACGCCAATCCCTGGATGGCGGTCCCTTGTCACGAGGTCGCATCTCGAAAATTAACCGGGAATGGTCCGACAACGTCGACGCAACCCTCCCCCGTTTGCCGACCCGTGAACACAGGTCAGCGTCGAGGAAGACGTGGTCGATGCTGCGGACCATTCCCCTCTTACCCGCGAACAAGTTGCGCGCACGCATGGCGGCGCACAACTCGTACATCGCGTTCTCTTGTGTTTCTGGCTCACCTGTTAGCAGACGGAGATTCAAATCTCCCGCTATCAGGTGAGCCTTCCGCACGTTCGTGTCCGCCAGCCAGTCGCGCTTCAGGGATTCCAGCAGGCTGGTGCGGTCGCTGTATCCCTGTTTACCGCTTGGAGCGTACACATTCGTGACGATCAGTTCGATCAAGTCGGAAAAGCTGAGAATCAGTTGACCGACCCGACCGTCGTCATCGAAGCGCACGCCTTCACGGCAGCGTCGATGGCCGGCTTCACAACGAACGCGTTCCCGCAGGTGTTGCATAGGCCGCATCGCCAATACAACCGACCCCCCGCGATCGTCTCGATGTCCTGGGCGTCTGCCGCGGTGATCACGTGGATCTCCTGCAGCAGGGCCAGGTCGAGCTCACGCAGGGTGTCGGCCGTATTTCGCCTGTTAGCGTCGTCGCGCAGCGCGCTGACGTTCCAACAGGCGGCGCGAATCGGACGGCGACTGGCGAGCCCAGGTGTTACTCCTGGGAAGATGGTGATGCGGCGTCCGCCACCAGTTGGAACGGGACGCTAGGTGGTGGACGTGTTTTTCCTTCGCTCTTCAGTGAGTCGAGAGGAAGCGGTTTTTTCTTGTGTTGTTTGGTGTGGAACATCGTTGGTGTCCGATGGCAGCGATGCCTGAGGTCACTACGATGCAGGTAGGTGTGGAAGAGGCTTGCTCACCCTTACAGCTTACAGAATCAGAAGCGTCCGCCCTGGAATCGCCCTTGCCGCCCAAGGCGAGGAGCTGCAGCGCCATGGTGGCCGCGCTGAGCGCGGAAACCATGGCAGAAATGGCGGTCTACCGGGCAGCTGGGTACAAGCTAAGCTTGGTGTACCAGGTAGGTTGCTTATTTAATGGAAAAACGGCACGCGCGTTTTCGAAAGCGCTGCAAAACGCCGGAGTAAAAGAACAAGATCTTTACGGCCTGTCCGTTCTCAGCGGAGGTCAGCGAGTCGAGGTGGTGTGCAAGGATATCACCTTGGTTGAGAGTCTGATCAGCAACCCGTTGAACGTCGACGGCCGCAAGATCTTGCCGGTGACGATGGACCGCTCCGTGGTGTAGCATCTCACTGGAATCAGGAGCCGCATGACTTGCTCTGCGGTAGCACAAGAACTTCGAAAGTTCGGCGAGGTGCACGCGCTTGGCCTAAGCCAACAATCTTCGAAGGCTTTAATAGCCATTTCGAAGGCCAGGCTGCAGCGCGGGTAACCGTGAATAAGGATTGTGGGCTTCCCCACAATCTGGAGGTTGCGCAAGAGAGCGTGGACCTCTGGTACGTGGGAAAGCCCCGGTATTGCGGCTACTGCGATCCCGCAGGACACCTTCGCAAGAGGTGTCCTAACATCCAATGCCACATGAGCGGGGAGAAGAGCCACGTTCGACGTGTGTGCCCCAAACGCCCCACACTGGTTCCTCCTGCCGCGAAAAAGGCGCAGGGAAAACGCACAGTAAAGGTCACAACACCTAAGGCGGACGCTGGCCGGCAGAAGCTACCAGATCCTCAATCTCCAAAAGAAAAGACGGATGATAAACCTTCCCAAGTGGCGGAAGGTGAAGAGGGCTGGCAACTTGTAGCAGCCAGAAAAGAGAAAAAAGCTCCTTTGAAGGAGAAGAAAGAAAAGTCAGCCGGTAAGGCAAAAAAACCTGCGCCGCGTTCGAAAACCTTACGGGAGTGCACGGTTGCATTGGAACGTATCGTCGTTCTTGTAGATGCCACCCGGGGCGACGAGCCTTCCCTCGCAGTCTCCGCCGCGCCCGAGGTTCGCGACGGCGAACCCTCTGTATACACAGAGGGTGAGCCGCGCGAAATAGCGACGGTCGAAGCCGAGGACGCCGCGTTCGCTCAGGCGGCGGAGGAGCTCGCGGCCACGCTGGCCACGCGTGAGAACCCATCGCGCAAGGCCGTACCAAGGCCGGCTCCCGCGAAAAAGGCCCCCACAGGTGAGTTGGACCTGGGAACCGGAAGCGCATTCTCCTCCTCGGAGGCATCCCCCAGGACTGTCGGGACGCAAGTCCCAGAAACCCAAGAGGCGCCTCCCCTCCACCAACGAGGAGGAGAAGTAGGAAGGTAGCGGTAGCGTGGGAATCCCGGAGGGGGAACTCACACGCTCGGAAGCCGTCGAGCCGGCCACCCCCATGGAGGAGGGTGAGCAGGGGGGCGAAGTTCTCCATGCAGTCGCCGAGGCTGAACAGCACACCCACATGGAGGAGGGCCAACAGGTGGGCGCGACCCCACCTGAGGGTGACCCGCTCGACGCACCGTTACCCATGAAGGAGGGGAACCAGGTGCACGCAGCGCCTGGCCCTTCTCCTCCACCTAGCATCCCGCCCCAACAGGTGGCGGACGCCGCATCGCCATCTTGCCAGAAGTAAAACCTGGGCTCGCCAGTCGCCGTCGGATTCGCGCCGCCTGTTGGAACGTCAACGGGCTGTGCGACGACAGTAACAGGCGAGATACGGCCGACACCCTGCGTGAGCTCGACCTGGCCCTGCTGCAGGAGATCCACGTAATCACCGCGGCAGACGCCCAGGAGATCGAGACGATCGCGGGGGGCCGGTTGTATTGGCGGTGCGGCCTCCGCAACACCTACGGGGTCGCGTTCTTCGTGAAGCCGGCCATTGACGCTGCCGTGAAGGGCGTGCGCTTCGATGACGACGTTCGGGTCGGTCAGCTGATTCTCAGCTGGTCCGACTCGCTCGAACTGATCGTCACGAATGTGTACACACCCAGCGGTAAACAGAGATACAGCGACCGCACCAGCTTGCTGGAATCCCTGAAGCGTGACTGGCTGGCAGACACGAACGTGCGGAACGCTCAGCTGATAACGGGAGATTTCAATCGAGTGCGGACGTGTTTTTCTTCGCTGTCGTCTCCGTCCTTTCATCCGCTTTATCTTGGTGTCGTACATTTTGACGACGATGTCGACCCAACAGTAAGCTACTGTAGTTAGAGGAACAGCATCTGGATCTGCAATCGCGGAACCGACGGCCGCCTCCACTTCGTCTTTCTCGCAAATGGAGACGAGTTTTCCTGACGTTGCTGCCACAGCAGCTGTCAAAGGGAAACCACTCGACGAGTCGGAGTTGCGAGCATACGTAGCCCAAGGCTATAGACCTGCTCTCCGATATAAGGTGAGTGGTTTTCTTTCTGCGCGCGACGGGAATCAGTTCAACGATGAACTGACCCGTGTTCGCGTGCGGGAGGAGGACATCCTCGCCATTATGCCCGTAAAGGCTATGGGCTAATTCAAGGTGCGTTGCAAAGACGCTGCACTTGTGCAACGCTTGTTGAGCACCCCGTTGTCGATCCGTGGCCAGTAGGTCTTCCCGGCCGCCATGAACGACTCATTTGTGGCGGAGATTTTCGACATCGAGTCGGAAATCTCGGATATTGATATTCGAAACGCGTTGGCGAAATTCGCCACGGTCCATGCGCTGTGGAGGGTGCGTAGCAACCTCAAGGACTTCCCGTCCATACACAGCGGAGTCGCTGGAGTCCGGCTTACAATGCCGGACCGCCGTCTGCTGCCCACCAAACTACAGGTGAAAGACACAATCGTTCACCTGTGGTACGTGGGCAAAAAAGAACGTGCGAGCAAGGCGGGAAGGAGGGGCATTGTTTGGATAAATGCCCCTCTGGAAAATGCCGTTATTGCAAACTATCCGGGCACCAATTGAAAAATTGCCCGGATCTTTTGCGGAGAAAGGCAGCCGCGGAGCTCCATCTTAAAAAACAAAGCGCGGATAAAAAGAAAAAATCTGCGAAAAACCTAGAGACCCCAAGGCAGAAATTCCGTAAAAACGCGAGGCGGAATGTCGCCCCAAAGCAGCAGGAAACCTCGCACGCGAAGCCCTGCGCGCCCCTGCTCGCGGCAGGGAAGCCGCAAAAGAAAGAGTGCGGGGAATCCGGGGCAATGGTAAGTCCCCCTAGGCGCAATAGCTGTCCCTCCCAAGCACGCCCAGCCCTCTCGGAGTTCGAGCAACCGGCGGCGACGCCAATGGACAACGGCGGTAAGGACACTTCCAGTACCGTCAGATCCATTCCTTCACCTCCTGCAGTGGCTGAGAAGCTGAAATCGGCTAAGAAGGTTTGTGCCGTGTCGACTTCGAAAGTCGGCAAAAAGAATTCGCGTCGGAATCCAACACCGCGAAAGCGGAGAAAAATCTCACGCCGTCGCAGTCGGAGAGCAAGCTCTAGACTGGCGCGGATGCCATGCCAACGAAGGGATTAAAAGCCCTCCCGAAGGCAGCGTACATGACGATTGTGTCGGAGCCATCGAAAGTGCTCCCGTCCAAAGACGCGGATGGCTTCAAAGATGGCAATGGAGCACAATCTCCATTTTCGGCGCCACGCGAAGTGAGGAACCGTAATGAAGTAAAGAAGACTACAGCAAAGGTCCCTCGTGCAACTGCGCGTGAGCACGCTGAGAACGCGCGCGCCGGGAAAGCAGCCGTCACCAAAAGCGATGCTCTGGTGACGGAAAACGAAAACAGGACAGCTGTCAATCCAGCAGAACCTGTCACTGCTTCGCGGAAGGCCGAAACCCGATCGAACATGCGCCGGTCGGACTCCGAAATGGATGCCCTTCCGATCACCGAGACGAGGACAACTCGTTCAAAAGCGTGTGCGCGCCGATCGAAAGTAAGCAGCCAGGCAACGCTCGCCGCGAAGCAACGCGAAGTGTACACGAAACCCGACGGGGTTAAGCCTCGCGTGGAGGTATTACATGCATGCAGCACGACGGAGGAAGGTGGCGACCGTCTTCTCCAGCCAGTCGTGCTGCTCGCCGTCTGCTCGCCGGATAAAGGGAGCGAAAAGCCGCCACCTTCCCAACAGTAGTGCGGGGAATCGCGTCTTTTCGTCGTCTGTCCGTAACGTGTTGGAACGTGAACGGACTACAGAACGACGAGAAGAGGCGATAAGTAGCCAACGCACTGCGCCCCTTCGACCTCGTGCTCCTGCAGGAGATTCACGTAATTTCCGAAATCGACTAGAGCGCAGGCGGAATGCTACATTGGCGGTGCGGCGGAGCAAACACGTGCGGCGTCGCGTTCCTCGTAAGAGGAAAAATGGCGAAAGCAGTGCGTAGTGTTCGTTTCGACGACGACGGACGGATAGGCCAGCTTGTCATCAAGTGGTCCGAGTCCATCGATCTCGTCGTTACGAACGTCTACGCGCCGAGTGGCTCTCTTTACCTCGAAGAAAGAGTACCTTCCTTCGGTGAGGTGCAGAGCCACTGGTTCAACAACTCCGGCTTCCAAGTGGCGCCTCTCGTCGCTGGGGACTTCAACGTCCGCCTGCTCTCCGACGATTGGAGCCGCCCGAGGGAGCGCGCGCTGCTTATCGAGATGTGGGCGTCCGTGCACGCCGCCAACTTGATGGCCAAAGAACCTGGGAAGTAAATATCGCTCGATCACGTTTTACTCGATGAAAACCTGCATTCGCGTGTGGGTAGGAGAGGAAGATTTTTGACTAGGCTTTCTGACCACAACAGGTTGGTGTTTGAGATCCTTCCGCCAGGCAGGGGGCCTCCGTTGCAAAACTGGAGGATGCAGGCGGATTGGCTTAGCCAACCGGAGGCTGCGGAGCATCTACGTGGACACCTCCGAGGCTTTGCCATTCAAGAACTTGTGGACTGGGACGATCTCAAAAGATCTGTCCGCGAGTTCTGCCGCCAATTCCCCTTGCACCGGCTTCCACGCGGTTTCGGAGAGGTCGTGGCCGACAGTAGAGACTCTGTGCAGGTCCGCACGTTTTCGAGACGCGTGGATGTCGGGCGTCTAGCGGAGTACAAGGCGAGGGCCAAGGGCCAGGTCTAGCAGTCCGGAGCAGCATGCCTGTTGGACGGCAAGGGCCAGGAATGTTCGGCCCCAGCCGAAGTACGCCGCATTGTGAGACGCTACTACTCCTCGCTGTACGCATAATCCCCGACGGAGGATATTCTCTCTGAGATACTCCTGTCTCAGGATGCTCGTGTTGTCGGCGAGGAGGATGGCGTACGTCTCAACGAGCCCTTCACGGCGGATGAATTTTCGTCCGCCATCGCTGGGCTGAAGAGACGAAAGGCGCCAGGCGAGGATGGACTCCCTGGAGAGTTTTATCAGCGCTTTGACGTGGAGCTTATTCCCTTGATGCTGAGACTCGCGACGCTGATGAGTGAATCCGGGAATGTCCCGGATTTCTTCCGCTCAGCGAAGGTGCGTCTCCTGCCGAAAGGCGGAGACTTGCGTCAGCTAAACAACTGGCGTCCGATTACCTTGATTAACTCAAACGTCAAGTTCTTTTCCAAGCTGTGGGTCGCGCGGCTAGGATGTTTCGCGGAATCTGTGGTGAGTCCGGAACAAACCTACGCGGTTCCGGGACGATCCATGGAGGCGAACATCCTTTTCGCGCGTTCATGAAAGCAGCTGCAGGAAGTTGTGGCGCAGCAAAGCCAGGCTGCTGAGAAAGTCACTGCCGCAGGCAAGAAGAACAGGCGCCGACGGTACGAGGGAACGCCAGGTGCCTTAGCGGTCGCGGTCGATCTCCACAAGGCGTTCGACTCCTTAAACCAGAAGCTTATTTTGGAGCTTATGGAACGCCTTGGGTTCCCGGCGCAACTCCTGCTGTATTTGCGCGCGTGCTTGCGCCACGCGCTAACCTGCATCACTTTCAGCGGCTGCCGAGTGTATGGTATCCCCGTGCGTAGGGGCATCCGACAGGGCGACAACTTAACCCCGTTGCTCTTCAGCATATTCTTTGAGCTGGTGCTTAGAGCATACAGGCTGACACTGTCTCACTTGCCAAGCTCCTGCCCGGTAACGCCTGCCGTGGCCGCAAACGCTGATGACCTGCTTCTTCTGCTCCCCATGTCCACCCCGGCGTTCTGTGTCGAGAATTTCTTCGACCTGATTCGTCGGGGAGCGGGCGTGAGCGTGAACAGAGAGAAGAGCGTGTTCGCTCTTGTGGGTGCGTCGAGGGAGGGGCAGTCCGACCGGATCCGCCTGGGGATCCCCACAGGCGGGTACTTTAAGTACCTTGTCGTTTTTTTGGACGCTTTCGGCGCAGCCGAAGCGTGGGCGGGCTGTCTTCAGAAAGCAGAGTTGGCCATCAGCCCGTTCTTTAACGGCAATTTTACCTTGCAGGAACGGAAGACTATTTGCAACACCTTTGTGGCCCTCCTCCTCCGTCCCCTGTTTTTTGTTATGGACGTCCCCTATGCGGCAAAACAGCGGGCTAAACTCCTGCACAGGAACGCTCTCTGGGGTCCGGCGAGATCCAGGATGCGCCTTAAAGATGTGTTAGCTCCGCGTCGGGATGCTGGTATGGGTATATTGACAATGGAACGAATCGGACCGCAGATGCAGTTCCGACTGCTGGCACTGTGTGCCCAGCTATGGACATCTTCCCTGTGTGTGCCAGCCCGCATTCTCCTACGGAGATGCGCCGGCAGCGGAGGATTTCTCTCGCTTTTGCCGGGCACTCAATACAGGAAGCGGGGTTTCGGGTTTCTATTGCAGCAGTTGACCGTACTTCTGGAAGCTCACTCGTGGATATCCTGCCGCCCAATGAACTTTGAAGCTTGGCGGCAGGAGTCTGTTGAATCCTGGGCGGCGTTCCAAGGAATACGCCCTGAAGATCTTCGCCCCCTGCGCCAATTTTTTCCACGATCCTTCGAAGAAGTACTGCAGGACGAGGTGAAGTTTTCTACCCTGGCTGCCACGCCTCTTGCCGCGGCGCTGTCTGCCCTCAGGGCAAGAAACGACAGTTACCAACCGGCGAGATGGGAGGTTTCCTGCACGATAGCAGGAAAAACCAAACTGCTTGGCGCCTGGAAGACGACTAAGTTGGCGGACGCCGCCACTCCTCGTGTTACTGCAAAGGGACTCCTCCGGTGGGCAGAAGAACTTGCTGTCGCCCCCGAAGAACTTGTGGTCCCTCCACAGTGTATTGACAGTTCGCTGCTCCCCCTTGCTTGGAAACAAGCCGTGCTGCTTTTCGTTCACTGGGGTTTTCAGTGCACCGAGCGTTGGCATCGTGTCTCCGGGGGACTTGCGTCTGCGAACTGCGTTCGGTGCGGATCGACGGAGTCGATTCCGCACCTACTTCTGGACTGCGGTGTCCTACAAGGACTGTGGAGTAGGCTGGCAACAGCACTAATGCATCCCGTGGACACCGCAAGAGTCTTGCTGCGACGATTCTTCACTCCGAGCGGGCTCTCCCTGAGCGCAAGGATTGCAACCATCGGTAGCATACGCGCGATAGTTTCCGTCCGCCAGGCGCTGGTAATCAACGGACAGCACCAAGAGGTAATCAGCAAAGCATCCTTCTACATGGGAGCATCCGCTAGATGGCCTCATTTGACAGAGGAGACAAAGAGGAATCTCGCCGCAATACACCGCCGGTTTACACACGCTGAGCAGCGGCCAACACGGTGATCATTGCCCTACCCTCCATAAACTAAATTTGTATTTTCTTTTTACACCCGCGTCCCCATAGGCTCCGGAACATTTTAGGTGTTCATCGTATAAATCCCCGTGAGTACGGAGCCTAACCAAAAACCCGTTACCCTTCCCTCCAGTTTTTGATTTTTGTTTGTTTCCCCTCATTCCCCCCACGCTGCGAGCGGTTTGTTTACCAGGCCTGCGTGCCGGTAATTTTTCTATGTTCTCTGTCGTTCTCTCGGTTGGGGACATTGTCCCTGACCAGTTTATTATTATTAATAAACGCCCCGGCGTGACCGGGTGATAAATTTCAATCTCCGCCTGCTAACAGGTGAGCCGGAAACACAGGTGAACGCGATGAACGAGTTGTGCGCCGCCATGCGTGCGCGCAACTTGTTCGCGGGTGAGAGGGGAATGGTCCGCAGCATCGACCACGTCTTCCTCGACGCTGATCTGTGTTCACGGGTCGGCAAACGGGGGAGGGTTGCGTCAACGTTGTCGGACCATTCCCGGTTAATTTTCGAGATGCGGCCTCGCGACAAAGGACCGCCATTCAGAGACTGGCGTCTGCCGGGGGACTGGACGCGACTCTCAGGTGCGAAGGAACACCTTCGCGAATACCTGAGAGGCGTCACGCTCCGGAATCTCCAAGACTGGGACCTTTTTAAGGAATCAGTCCGGGAATTCTGCGAGCAGTTCTCCCTGGACCGCCTGCCCTCCGGATTCGGCGAGGGTCCTCGCAACCATCGGGCGTATTTACAGGCCCGTAGGTACGAGCGAACCCCTAATGTCCGTCGTTTGGCCGAATACCGCGCCGGGGCCGAACGCCAAGCCTGGCAATCCGGGTCGGCCAGCTTGCTGGACGACCAGGGCCGGGAATGTTCGTCCCCGGCGTCGGTACGGCATCTCGTGCGGAGTTGTTATTCCTCCCTTTACGCCAGGGCGCCCCCGGATCAAGATGCCTCTCGGCTCTTGCTTCCGGATGGTGCCCCGGCAATAGGGGAGGAGGAGTCGTTAAGCCTCGATGAGCCTTTTACCACCGGCGAAATTCTCGCCGGTATCAAAAGGCTCAAGAGGCGGAAAGCCCCAGGGGAAGACGGCTTGCCCGCGGAGTTCTATTCGCGGAAGAGCTGGCACCCCTGCTGCTTCAGCTGACAAGGCTGATCCGAGACGATGGCGATGTTCCCGCCTCGTTTCGGTCAGCCAGAGATAGGCTCCTTCCGAAAGGGGGAGACCTTAGGAATTTGAACAACTGGCGTCCGATCACGATTGTGAATACGGACGCCAAGTTGGTTGCCGGTCTATGGGCTTCGCGTCAGGGGCAGGTGGCAGAATCCATTATTAGCCCGGAGCAGACATATGCTGTTCCCGGGCGAAGTATGGATGCCAACCTCTTCTTCGCGAGCACGTGGATGCACGCGCAGAGGTGTCAAAAGGAAGGGAAAGGAAAAATCGGCAATCCCACTTTGGGGCCGCCAGCAGGGCAGGAAATGGACTCCCGGGCGGGGAAGGGGGCCTTAGCGCTCGCAGTCGATCTCCATAAGGCGTTCGACTGTCTAGACCAGGGGCTTTTGTTGGAGCTCCTGGGTCGCATGGGCTTCCCACCCTCCTTGATCAACTACCTGCGCTCCTGCTGGCGCCATGCGATAATTTCCGTCTCTTTCAGCGGTCAGAAGGTGCATGGCGTGCCGGTGCGGCGGGGCATCAGGCAGGGAGATAGCCTGAGTCCCCTGCTCTTCAGCACCTACTTTGAGTTGGTGCTGAGAGCCTACAGGGTGACTTTGGCCTCCTTGCCTAGCTCGTGTCCCCTTACGCCCGCCGTAGCAGCCTATGCCGACGACCTTCTGCTCCTGTTACCTATGTCCTCCCCGGCGAAGGCGATCGGAGACTTCTTCGAGCTGCTCAGCCGTGGGACCGGACTGCAGGTCAACAGGGCGAAGTCGTCGGTGGTGCCAGTAGGTGCGGCGTGGGCAGGGCAGCAGGACTGGGTCCGTCTGGGGATCCCCACGGCGAGGTGCCTCAAGGACCTTGGTGTGCCGTTGGGTGACTACTCCCCTGCGGAAGCGTGGTCCAGCTGTCTTCAAAAAGTCGAGACGGCGATCGGCCCGTTCCTGGAAGGCAAGTTTCACTTGCCGGAACGGGCCGCGGTTTGGAACGCCTTCGCGGCCCCCATCCTTTGCCCCTTGCTTTTTGTTTGCCCCCCCACCGTGGAATCCAAGAAGAGGACGAAGGACCTCCTCCGCATCGTCCTTTGGGGGAAGGGGAGGCCCCGAGTCCCTCTGCAGGACTTGTGCGCTCCGCGTCGGGACGGCGGCCTTGGCCTCCTGACGCTGGAGCGCGTGGAAATCCAGCTGCGGTGGCGAACCCTCGCCATCGCAGCGAAGATGTGGAGCACCCCTTGGTGCGTTCCGGCCCGCCACCTCGCCAGGCGTGTGTCCCGATGCGAAGGACTCGCGTCGTTTCTTCTGTGCCCTGGCCGGAAGATCCGAAGATGCGGCCTTATGCTCGGACGCATAGCAACCTTGGCGAAGACGAACGGCTGGATGGTTTGTGGCCCCGCCAACTCCTCCGCCTGGTTAGAGGAGTCTGCTGGCACATGGGCTAAGCTGAACCGGAGGAGCGAAAACTACATGAACTGCCTGCGAATCGGCCCATACGCCAACCGCACCCTGCGGGAAATACTGGAATTTCCTCGGAGTCGCAGGTGGGCGTTGACGACCCCCCTTGCTAAGGCGATGCCCTACCTCCTGATGGCGCTTCAGGATTGCCAGAAGCCGAGGTGGCAAGTCACCTGCCAAATAGCAGGCAGGGAGAAGTTGATCAGCGGCTGGACAACAGGAGAACTGGCCTACGCCTCGACCCCGAGCGTCCAGCCGCGTGGACTAATGAGATGGGGCGAGCTGCTCGCCATCCCTACGGATGTGCTGAAGTGGCCCCCGGTATTAAAGGAATCCAGGATCCTGCCCCTTAAGTGGCAAGAGTCGGCGTTGCTTTTGTTGCACTGGGGTCTACCCTGCAACGCGCGCCGCTTCCACTGGACGAGGGGAGCTGTGGATCCTGCGTGTGCCATGGGCGGGGAGCGGAAGTCGCTTCCCCACCTTATTGTGGATTGTGCTGCCATCCGACCCCTCTGGGAACGGTTCGGGGCGACCCTAGGGCTCCCTACGGGCAGCACCCCCAGAGACGTTCTTCGGCCCCTCTCGGTGAAGGACGCACTGCAGCCAGCCGCAGCCATCGCAGCCTTGTGCTGTGTCCGTGGCATCGTGGCGGCATGGAGCGACGCCAATAACGAAGGAGTGGGTCCACACGCGAGGGATGTCGTCTCATACGCCCAACGCTTCTTGCGGAGAGCTGCCGCATGGCCCCAACTGGGGAATATACGGACGGACCTCAAGGGCTTCCTTCAACGGATGGGCCCTCCTCACAGCGTTCAGTGATCCCTTCCCTGCCCTCCAACTTCTTTTTGTCTGTTTATGTTTTTTATTTTTCTTTTTGTTTTATCCCCATCCCCCTTCGCTGCTGAGGAACGCTACGCTGGGCTGCGTCCCGGCGTCCCGGCAGGTCCACTGCATATGGCCGTGAGCGGGGCCTTGTACCGCGGATGTAGAGTTGTTTTTTTTTCAAAAATAAACGCCCCGGGCGTACCCGGGTGTAAACCTCCAAGGCAGGCAAGAAGGCCGTAAGGCGTCCGGTCTCCCCTCAGGAGACCCCCACTTCCGACCCCGAGGTGGGGGCCGGAAGCGCAGCCTCCGTTTCTCCGGCACCCCGCAAGAAGGCTGGACTTAAGTCCACAAAGCCAAGGAAGCTCGTCTCCCCCGTCGAAGGGGAAGAGATGGCTTCCGCAAGCGAGGGTGCCATGAGCGTGGGAAACTCTCGGGACCCGTCGCCCGAGAGACTCCCACGCACGGACACGGAGGGTATGGAGGGGGTGGAGGCCGAACAGGTTCCTCAGGTGCCTGAGAATGCCGAAACCCCCATGGACATCCCGCCCGCCTCGCAAGAGGAGGGCTCCCCCACACCTTAATCTTCCCAGCAGTAATGCCGGAAATCTCCTTCCGCCGTCGTCTGCGCATCGCCGTTTGGAACGTGAACGGCATGACAGACGCCGGCAGGAGACGAGACATGGCCGCCCTTCTGGAGTCCTACGACCTTGCGCTGCTGCAGGAGATCGACGTGATCTCTGCAGAACAAGCGCAAGAGATCGAACGTATCTCCGGAGGGCGGCTATGGTACAGGTGTGGGAGAGCGAAAAGTTGCGGTGTCGCCTACCTGCTTCGGCCAACCGTCGAGGCCGCTGCTCGGGGCGTGCGGTTCGACGATCACGGTCGTGTCGGCCAGCTGACTCTCAGGTGGTCCGACTCGATCGATCTGATCGTCACGAACGTGTGCGCACCGAGCGGCAAGGAACTGATGAACAGGAGGGCGAGGAAAGAGTTTTTCCTTGCCCTCCGGCGAGACTGGCTGACCGAAGCAGGCGTGCGGAATGCCCATCTGGTTGCAGGCGATTTCAACGTTCGCCTGAAACCAGCTGAGCAGAATCCCGAGCGTGACCTGGTCAACGAGGTGTGCATGAAGGTGCACACCTGTAATCTGTTGGCCAGTGCACCGGGGATGGAAGACAGCATTGACCACGTGTTTCTTCACGAGAACCTGTGCCCTCGCGTGAGCAGGCGCGGCAAGTTACCGTGCGAGCTGCCCGACCATCGCCCGCTAGTGCTCGAGATCCATTCGCGCGAAAGGGGCCCCCACTCGTCAGCGTGGCGTCTCCCAGGGGACTGGCTAAAGTTCCCGGACGCGGCGGAACAACTCCGCACGTTCATACGGAGCTTCAGTCTGCGGACACTCCAGGATTGGGACCGCTTCAAGCGGTCGCTCTAGGAGTTCTGCGACCAGTTCCCTCTGCACCGCCTACCCACGGGTTTTGGGACCGGGGTCCGTAACGAACGAGCCTACCTGCAGGCCCGTCGTTACGCCAGGACCCCCGACATCCGCAGGCTGGCGGAATACAAAGCGGGAGCCGAGAGGCAAGCCTGGCAGTCCGGATCGGCCAGCTTACTGGACGATCAGAGTTAGGAGCACTCGGCACCTGCCTAAATCCGCGGCCTGCTGCGGAGTTACTACTCCTCTCTGTATGCCGGGGCACCTCCGGAGAGGAACGTATCACGACTCCTGCTTCCGGAAGGCGCTCCAGCGATCGGAGAGGAGCAGAGAAACACCCTCGACGAGCCTTTCACGATGGACGAGATCCTATCGGCCATCGGAAAGCTCAAGAAGCGAAAGGCTCCAGGAGAGGACGGCCTGCCCGCGGAGGTTTATCGAACTTTCGCGGCTGAGCTTACTCCCCTGGTACAGCAACTCACCTTGCTGATACGCGAAACAGGTGACGTTCCCGCCTCGTTTCGTTCTGCAAAGGTGCGGCTCCTCCCTAAGGGAGATCTGAGGAGCATGAACAACTGGCGTCCCATCACAATAGTGAATGCGGACGCCAAGTTGGTGGCTAAGGTTTGGGCAGAGCGTCTGGGACGGGTTGCCAACATCTTCATCAGCCTGGAACAGACATATGCTGTTCCCGGCGAAGCATGGAGGCGAACCTGTTCCACGCTTCCACCTGGCTAGAGCTCCAACATGAAAGGAGCTTGGTGCGCAGCCGGAATTCCGGTGCGTGCGCCGGCAAGGGGTTGGATGGTCGGTTGGGGGAGGGAGCCCTTGCGGTCGCAATCGACTTGCGATAAGCATACGATTGCGTCGACCAGAATCTCCTTCTGGAGCTTCTTGAACGCTTGGGCTTCCCGGCCTTATTAGTGGCCTATCTGCGCTCTTGCTGGCGCGACGCGCTCAACAATGTTACTTTCAGCGGGCAGAGCGTGCACGGCGTGCCGGTGCGGCGTGGGATCCAGCAGGGAGACAGCCTGAGCCCCTTCCTCTTGAGTACCTACTTTGAGTTGGTACTGAGAGCGTACAGGGGAACTCTGGCGCACCTGCCGCACGACTGTGCCGGTACGCCGGCCGTTTCAGCATACGCGGACGACCTTCTGCTGCTGCTCCCTATGTCCATCCCGAGTGCGGCGGTCGAGGAGTTCTTCGACCTGCTGCATCGGGGAACCGGACTTACGGTGAACAGGGCGGAGTCGTCCGTGATGCCAGTTGGTGCGGCGTGGACAGGGCAGCAGGACTGGGTCCGTTTGGGGATCCCCACGGTGAGGTACTTCAAGAACCTTGGTGTGCCGTTGGGGGACTACTCCCCTGCGGAAGCGTGGTCCGGCTGCCTCCGAAAAGTAGACACGGCGATCGGCCCGTTCCGAATCGGCAGGTTTTTCCTGCCTGAACGGGCCGCATTTTGGAACACCTTCGCGGCTTCTCCCCTCCGCTCACTGCTTTTTGTTTGCCCCCCCACAGAGAGAATTAAAAAGCGGACAAAGGACCTCCTCCGTATCGCCCTTTGAGGCAACGGGAGGGCCCGAGTCCGCTTATAGGACTTGTGCGCTCCTCGTCCGGATGGTGGTCTGGGCCGCCTGACGCGGGAGCGGCTGGAGCTTCAGCTCCAGTTCCGCTTGTCGGCACTCCTTCCAGAGTTGTGGTGCATCTGTTGGTGCGTCCCTGCACGTCTCCTCTTCCAACAAGCCACCGGCAACACGGGACTGACGACATTTCTTGCACTCCGTCTCTGCGTCAACTGATACGGACTCCAGCTACGGAGGGTGGCTGCGCTGTATCGGAAAAACCCAGGATTGCTTACCTGTCGCCCGTTGAACGGTAGTGCATGGTTGCAGGAAACCGTTTGGACGTGGGGACAGTTCGGCATGCAACGCTCCCAACAGGAACGACGGTTCCTGTTTGGGGGTTACAGAAATTGCACACTCCGCGAGATCCTGGAGGAACCAAGGAAGCGAGCGTGGGCAGGAAGAACCCCCCTCGCTGCTGCGCTGAACTCCCTGATGACAGACCTGGACAGCGATGTTGCGGCGAAGTGGGTGGTTACAGTAACAATCTCTGGAAAGGAGAAGAAGATAGGAGAGTGGAAGACGGGCCAGTTAACACACGCTGAGTACTTGAGTACGCCTCGCAATGGACTTCTGCGCTGGGGCGCGCTGCTGGATGTTTCCATTGAACATGTGAAGTGGCTCCCGGTGCTCATGAACACTTCCGCCCTCCCCTTAAAATGGCAGGAGTCGGCTCTCCTGTTGCAGCACTGGGGACTCCCCTGCAACGCCCGCCGACAACACTGGACCTGGGGAGCGGTGGACCCCAATTGCGTCAGGTGTGGGGAACGGGAGTCCCTCCCCCAACTGCTAGTGAATTGTGTTGCCCTTCGGCCCCTTTGGTTTCGCTTTGCCGCAACCATCGGTTTCCCCTGCGGCAACCCCAGGGACGCACTGGAAGCCCTCTTCGTTGCCGACGCCCTTCGGCCAGCGGCCTCGTTAGCAGCTTTGTGCTGCCTACGCGGGATCGTCACCGCTTGGAGCAAGGCTACGGGAGGACAACGCGACCAGGGTGCCATCCAGCCAGCCTCCCAGTTGCTGAGGAGGGAGTCCCGATGGCCCCATCTGGATCCAGGAATACAGAAGGAGCTTGCCGGCATCCTGCAAAGGATGCAACGGCACCACCAGCAACTGTGATCCCTTCCCTTACCCTCTCAACTTTTCTTTTTTTTTTTGTTTTGTTTTTTGTTTTTCCCCCTTCCCCCTGCTGCCGTGGTGGACCATACCGGTCTGCGAACCGATGACCCGGCAGGCTCTGTGTTTCTTCGTGCGTAGCTGGAGCAATGTTCCAGCAACCGCACGTCTTTGTAAAAGTTTATTTTACAATAAACGCGCCGGCGAAATCAGGGTGAAAATCGAACGCCTTGCGTGCTCCAGGGTGGACGTGTTTTCTCGGTGCTCCTCGTGCCAGGAAGTCTCCCCCAGTGCAAGCGTCGTGTGGTTCGGTGGTCGCTAAGGCAACGATACCTGACGCGACCACCAGGAATGGCCCGGGGGCAGCAGCAACGCCTCCCTTACTGGCGATGGAAAGCCGGGGGGCGGCGGCAACGTCCACCTCGAAGGCGATGGAGGTGGGGGCTTGCGCCTCCACAAAATCGGTCCCCGCTGCAGCGCGGGCGTGGAGCGCCGTTGTGTCGGCGCCATCGCCTGCAGCCGCGGCGGAATTGTCGGCCTATGTAGAGGAGGGGTATTACCCCTCATTGTTCTACAAGGTAGGCAATTTATATTCTTTAGAGAGCGCGCGCGCCTTCTCGAAGGGCATGCGTGCTCTCGATGTTAAAGAGGAGGAGCTGAGCGCTATGACCATCCGCAGCGGGGGTCAGTACGTTGAGGTCATCTGCAAACAAGCAGAGCTGGCACAACGACTGCTTAAAACCCCCGTGGTGCTGGAGACGCGCAGGCTCCTCCCTATTACGGCGGACCGCAGCATGGTGGTCCACCAGCTAGGTGTTACCGCGCGGATGCGCAAGGAACAGGTTCGCGCCGCGTTGAAGGAATACGGAACGGTCCACGCGCAGTGGACGAAAGTTAGTCCTTTCGAGGACTACACGGGGCTGCAACACGGCCTCACGTGTGCGCGCTTGACGGTTTGATAGGGATGCACTCTTCCCCACAAACTGAAGGTCGAAGGCGAAACCGTCGACCTCTGGTATGTGGGGAAGCCGAAATACTGTGGCTTCTGCAATACGTCGGGCCACCTCAAAAAGAGGTGTACCAACGTGCAGTGCCAAGTATGCGGAATCATGGGCCACAAGAGGGAGGTGTGCCCTAAAGCAGCAGTGCGGGTGTTTTCCAAGAGAAGCCTTAAAAAACGTGCCCGGCTTCTGCAGAAAAGGCTGGCGGCGAAAGCTGCTTTGAAGGCTGTGCCACCCGCGCCCAAGGCCCAGGCCGCGCCCGAGACCTCGGCGAGCAACGCCGAACAAGTCGAAGGAACAAGCCAGGAGCCTGGGTGGCAGGTGCCTACGGCCAAAAAATCAAAGAAGGAGATGAGGATGGATAAAAAGCTCTCGTACCACCAGAAAAAACAGCAGGCAAGCGAGCAAATTAAGGAATGCAGCGTTGTCGTTTATTATTCGGTTGCACCGGGACGTTTATTATAATATCAACAGGGAACTGTGTTCCCAGGCAAGGGGAACAGAAAATGGGGAGTAGAATTCCCGGCACGCAGTCCGGGCACACTGACAGTTCGGAACGGGAGAGGGGGCCACCATTAATAAATAGATCAAGTGCGAGGGCGGGGACAGGGGTTTACAGTCTAACCGTTCCTATTCTCAGTACTGGCGGTGAAAGCCGCCTATCTCCGTCCTCACTTCTGCCCAAGATGTGGCCACCCGGCAGCCATTTGCAGGCTGCAGGCTGCGGTGTCGGGGACCGATGTTGGGACTGCTCGCATCTGCAATACGTGGCGCGCCCTGACAATGGCGCGGACGCAGCAGATGATTGCAACGACCGCTCCAAGAGAAAGTCCACCACGAGTGTAGAAGCGGAGCATCCAATCTAGTGAGGTGTGTCCAGGATGCATGAGCGCTGAAGACAGCCGCTGCCGCGGCTCCTGGAGGGCACCGCACTCAAACAAGAAATGCGGTAGCGTTTCCAACGCTTTGCATTTAGCACAGTTCGGGGACGCAACTCCTCCGTAAACCAGGTGCGCCCGCTGGTTGCAGTGCAAACCCCAATGCACCAGCAGAGAAGCGTCCTGCTTCCACCGAAGGGGGAAGAGAGTTGCGTATAAACACGCAGAAGGCACCACAAGTTCATCAATGGGCACCCCGAGGAGCTCACTCCACCGGAGAAGCCCCTTTGCAAGAATGCGAGGTGTGGCAGCGTCTGCCACTTCGCAAGTCCGCCAAACGCCCAGCAGTCGGGTTTCGCCTGCGATTTCGCAAGTGATTTCCCACCTCGCCGGCAGGTCACTGTCATCTCGCACCATCAGGGCAGACAGTGCTTCGGCGAGGGGCGTAGCGGCTAGGCGTGTCCACTGGTCCTGGTCTTCAAGCACCTCCCTCACTGGACAGTATGGGAAAAGGTTCGCGCAACGGAGTTCCAAACGGGACACATCCTGTTGCGCTGCCCAGGACGATAAGGCTTCCTGCCTCCAGGCGTTGAAGTTCGTCGGTTGGCAGGAGATCCACTTATGCTTTCCTAGAAGCGTGGCGAGCTGCTGCAAAGGAAAGCCGTATCCTCTCTGGGCGCGCACCGTGCGCAGATGCAACGAACGTAGTCCGTCGCCACCCGTGCAGCGCCGCAGCAGCAGCCGCGCTGGAGCACACCAGGGAGTAGTCCAGAGCTGCGCACAAAGTGCCAGCATGCGGAACTGCACTAGCAGTCCGATCCGCTCTAGCGTCAGGATGCCCGAAGCTGCATCCCGCCGAGGAGCCGCCAACTTCTTCAGGCGTATCCTGGACCTCGTCGATCCCCACAGGGCGTTACGCAACAGGCGTTGCACTAGGCGCTTAGCCGAGTAGGGAGGGGGACAAACAAAAAAGAGGGGACGGAGGAGGGGGGCAACGAAAATGTTCCACACGAAGGCCCGTTCCGACAGGAGAAACCTGCCGCCTTGGAACGGGCCCACAGCAGTCTCGTGCTTGTGAAGGCAGTGCGACCACGCTTCTGCTGAACAGAAGGCGCTCAAGGGAACGCCGAGGTACTTCAAGCACCTGCCCATGGGGATCCCCAGGCGGATCCAGTTGGACTGCCCCTCCAACGTAGAGCCAACCGGTACAACGGTTGCTTTCGTCCTGTTAACGCTCAGGCATGCTCCCCGAAGAATGAGCTCGAAGAAGTCCTCGAGCCTGGACGCCGGGGTGGGCATGGGCAGTAGCAGGAGAAGGTCGTCAGCAAAGGCGGCCACGGCCGGTGTTCCCGGGCAGGAGCTCGGCAGGTTGGCCAGCGTTAGCCTGGGCGCCCTCAGCACCAACTCAAAGAAGATGCTGAAGAGCAGGGGGCTTAAGCTGTCTCCCTGCCTGATACCCCTGCGTATGGGAATGCCGTACACGTGGCGCCAGGTGAAAGATATACAGCATAACGCGTGGTGCCAGCATGAGCGCAAGTAGGCGATGAGGTGCGTCGGGAGGCCTAGGCGTCCCAGAAGATCCAGAAGGAGGTCCTGGTTTACGCTGTCGAACGCTTTGCAGAGATCGACGGCGACCGCTAAGGCTCACGGCGTTCCATCGTGCCTTCAACACCGCCGCTTACCTTTGGCAGCGGCGATTTCGGCTGCCTGGTTCTGCTGCGCTACGCGCTGCTGCAGCTCGAAGCATGTTCGCCCGAAGAAGAGATTTGCGTCCATGGACCGCCCCTGAACAGCATACGTCTGCTCCGGACTTGCCAAGCACTCTGCGAATCTACCCAGGCGTGCGACCCATAGCCTGGAGAAGAACTTGACGTCCGAATTCACCAATGTGATCGGACGCCAGTTGCTGAGGTGCCGCAAATCCCCGCCTTTCGGCAGGAGCCGTACCTTTGCTGAGCGGAAAGAAACAGGGACATCACCCGTATCACGCATCAGCGAGGAAAGGCTTAGCACCAGGAAGACGAGCTCCGCCGCGAAGCACTGAAAGAACTCCGCGGGCAGGCCAACCTCCCCACGCGCCTTACGCCTCTTCAGGCCTGCTATGACAGAAGATACTTCTTCCGCCGTGAAGGGCCATTCCAATCTAGCGCGTTCCTCTTCGTCGATAGCAGGGTTACCCGTCGGAAGAAGCAGCTCGGAGAGACTGCGTTCCGTGGGCTCCTCCGCGTACAACGAGGAGAAGTAGCGCTTGACTACGCGTGTACGGCGGACGCACTTGTTGTGCGCTCCGTGGATAAGGAGTTTTTCTTTTCTGGTGTTTCGTGTGAGTTTCGCGGCCGTTGACAGGCAGAAATGCCTGTGAACGCCGCATTTTCAGGTGAGGGAGGCGGGAAGACCGCGTCTCCCAAGCCAAAGGAGGTGGGATCACGCCCCACCACTTCTTCTGAACCCGCCACTACGGCGAGGGCCTGGAGCGCGGTGGCAGCGGCGGAAACGCCCGATTTCGCCGCCGAAATCCAATCGTACATCCAGGAGGGCTACAATCCGGACCTCCTGTACAAGGTAGGCAATTTATATTCCCCGTTAAGGGCGAGAAAGTTCGGCAATGCCATCAAAAAGATAAGCATTGCCGACCATGAAATTCTTTGCCTCTCTATACGGAGCGGAGGGCAGTTGGCGGAGCTCATCTGCAAGGATGCAGCTCTTACCCACAAGATGCTCTGCACGCCCGTACAATTTGAGGGCAGGAATTTACTCCCACACACGGTGGACCACTCCATTGTGGTCCACCTAACCGGGACAACAGTGCGGATGGATGAGAACGCCATCCGCGCTGAACTGGAAAAATACGCAAGCGTTTTCGCGATGTGGAGAAAGCCCAACACCTTCGGAGTGAACGGTGCATTTAGTGGGCGAGTAGGCGCGCGCGTGACGCTTCGAGAAAGCGTACAGCTTCCCCACAAGCTCCAAATTGGCGACGAGTTCGTCGACATTTGGTTTGTGGGGAAACCTAAATTTTGTGGAAACTGTAAGTCGTTCGGGCATTTGAAAAAGCGGTGCCCGGACGCGGTTTGCCCAACGTGCGGCGCGAAGGGCCACACCAAAGTGGTGTGCCCGATGAACGTCGCTCCAACGCCGGAACTTCCTCAAAAGAAGGAAGGGAAGGCAAAAATAGTGATACACCCCACAAAAGGGGATCAGCCGTCGGCTCCGACAAAAGTCACGCAGCAGGAAAGGGACTCGGTACAGGAGCTCCCGGAAAAGACTGCCGACGAGGAAGGCTGGCAGCTGGTCACCCGTAAAGTAAAAATCGTTAAAAAAACCGCGCCCGCACCGGCGAAAGTGGTGAAGGGCAAGGGGAAGGTCGCGCCACGCCCAACAATCAGAGCGTGCAGCGTGGCCATCAAACGCGTGCCGGCGATCGATACTCGCTCCGCTGACGGATCGATGCGACGTGACGTCACGCCAGCTGTTCAAGCCGCCGCCTGCGCTCCTGCTGGCGCAACGCGTCAATCAATATCGGTTTCAGCGGCCGGCACGTGTACGGCGTGCCCGTACGCCGCGGCATCCGGCAGGGTGACAGCCTGAGCCCCTTGCTCTTCAGCATCTACTTCGAGTTGGTGCTGACGGCATACAGGGTAACTCTGGCAACCCTGCCGAGCTCGTGTGCCGGCACGCCTGCCGTGTCGGCCTATGCAGACGATCTTCTGCTGCTGCTTCCCGGGTCCACCCCGGCGAGTGCACTCGAGGACTTCGTCGAGTTGCTGCGCCGCGGGACGGGCCTGGAGGTGAACAGGGCGAAGTCGTCCATGGTCTTCGTCGGTTCGGCGTGGGCTGGACGGTCGGACTGGATCCGCTTGGGGATCCCCACGGGCAGGTGCTTCAAGTACCTCGGCGTACCGTTGGGGGACTTCTGCGCAGCAGAAGCCTGGTCCGACTGTCTCCAAAAGGCAGCGTTGGCGATCGTTCCGTTCCAAGAAGGCAGGTTCTACTTGCAGGAACGGGCCGCGGTGTGGAACGCGTTTGCGGCTCCCCTCCTTCACCCCCTACTTTTTGTTTGCCCCGCCCCTTATTTTATTCGGAAACGAGCAGCGGGCCTCCTGAGCACAGTCCTTTGGGGCAAAGGGAGGTCCCGTGTGAGGCTCAAAGACTTGTGCGCTCCACGTAAGGACGGTGGACTTGGCTTACTTACGCTGGAGCGCATCGAAATACAACTTCGATTCAGGACTCTCGCCCTTGCGGCAGAATTGTCGGACACGCCTTGGTGCGTTCCAGCACGCCTGCTGGCCCAACGAGCCTGCGGAATCGGCGGACTTTTGTCGTTTCTGTCTGCGCGCGTCTGCAGGAGATCATACTGTGGCTCTATGCTGCGACGCATCTTTGTTGCGGTTCGGGAGAACGCCTGGATCTCCTGCCTCCCAAGGAACTACTCCGCCTGGTTGCACGAGTCAGTCTCCACCTGGGTAAAGATCCACGTTCCGGCGGGCACAAGGAACACTTGTATGAAAAGGCACGCCCGCTGGACGCTGCAGGAGATCGTGCAGTCCCACGACAAGCTTCTGTGGGCCTTGATAACCTTCCTCGCCCCAGTGCTGCCCTTCCTTGTGAATGCCAGGGACAGTAGCGAGCAGGGAAAATAAACCGTGTCCTGCACTATAGGCGGCAGGACACAATCGATAAAGGCGTGGACATCTCGGCAGCTAGCTGACGCTGCGACGCCGAGTGTCCCGCCCAACGGAATTCGACGCTGGGGCGAGCTACTCGGACTATCTCCGGAGGAGATGAAGTGGCCCCCAGCGTCCTGGAACAGCGCATCCCTCCCCCTGAAATGGCAGGATGTGGCGTTGCTTGTGGTTTTCTGGGGACTTCCATTCAAAGCACGCCTTCATCACACAACCCGGGGGGCTGTGGATCCTTATTGTGACCGTTGCGGGGAAAAAGAGACCTTCCCCCACCTTCTCATCGAGTGCAGTGCCATCCGCCCTTTCTGGGATCGTCTCGCGGCGATCCTGGACTTGCGCGGATGCGGCCCAAAGGACGTTTTCAGGCGCCTCTTCTGTAGTGACGCCTTGTCCCCGCCCGCTAGTGTAGCAGTCCTCTGCTGCATCAGAGGAATAGTGGCGGCTTGGAACGCCATCAGAAGAAGGCGTCAGCCAACCGGCAACGCCTTACACTGGACTCGCGTTTTCGCGCGAAGTGTCTGCAAGTGGCGCCACTTGGGCGCTGAAAGGACTCAGCTTGTGCGGATACTGAATAGGATCTAGAGGACCTCTCCACGCGCACCGTGATCCCTTCCCCGCCCTCCCACCCCTACAACATTTGTTCCCCCCCACATTTGAACTTTTTGTTTCTTTTTGTTTTTCTTTATTTCCCATCCCCGCGCATCGGAAAGACCTCTCCGGCACGGAGCCGGTAACCAGCAAGCTGTTTCGGAGTGGTGAACCTTCGGGTTCGCCACGCGACATTTTTCCTGTTATTTTATTTCTAAGAAATAAATGCCCCGGCACATCCGGGTGTGAACAAGCCGCCGCCGCGCGAACGCCGACGCCGCGACAAAGTCGCGAGCCCAGCGTGAGCAGCGACGACCGGGACTTCAACAAGGCGGCGGAAGAGTTGGCAGCCATGCTCCAGCAGCCTCCCAAGGCCCTGAAGAAGGCCTTGAGGCGTCCGGCTGAGGCGAAAGGACCGGAGACTTCCGAGTCCGAAGCCGAAGCCGGCAAGGCTCCGGCTATCGCTCTCCCGAAGCGCAAAGCGGGCCGCACGGTAGGCAACCCGCGGCGCTCCGCACCTCCACCGGCGGAGGAGGAAATGCGGTCGGACCACGACGACGGGGAGGCGATGTCCGCGAGGTCTCGCGACTCCTCGCCGGAGACGTCCCTGGCCAAGCAGGATCCTCCAACCACCACCACAACCACCGACGGACCGCCTCCTTGCGAGCAACAGCCCGTCGCAATGGATACACAACTCCCGCCTGCTGAACAGCAGGTGGAGGACGGTAAGCAAGCACAATAAACACACCAACGCGTGGACTCTCCTCCTGCCGGCGACTGCGCGTAATCTGTTGTAACGTCAACGGGTTGCGCGACGACGGCAAGAGGAGAGAAGTGGCCGCCAGCCTGCGGGACTTCGACCTGGCGCTTCTGCAGGAGACGCACGTTCTCCACGCAGGGGAGGCCCAGGAAATCGAACCGATCGCAGGCGGGCATCTCGTATACCAAAACGGGAGAGACCACACCAGTGGTGTGGCTTTCATGCTGAAACCAGCCGTCGTTAATGCGCTGCGCGACGTGCACTTCGACGGGGAAGGTCAAATCGGGCAGGTTGTTGCCAAGTGGTCCGACGCGATCGACCTCGTCGTGACCAACGTGTACGCGCCCGGCACGAGCCACAGGCGCGGGGAACGCACTGCGTTCTTCGAAGGCCTGCGGCGAGATTGGCTGGCCGAAGCAGACATGCGAAAGGCGCACCTCATTGCCGGGGACTTTAACGTCCGCCTGCTGGCAGGTGCGCCCGACATTCACGCACAGCTGGTCAACGAGATGTGCGCTGCCATGCACGCGCGCAACTTGTTGGCCGGTGACGCCGGGACGGAGACGAGGATCGACCACATGTTCCTCGACAACCACCTGTGTTCGCGGGTTGGAAATCGAGGGGCAGTGCCATCCGAACTTTCCGACCATCGCCGGCTCGTGCTAGAAATACACCCGTGCGGTAGAGCTCCACCCTCCACAGCGTGGCGTTTGCCAGGGGACTGGTTGCGCTTCGCAGGAGCAGCGCAACATCTTCGCTCGTTCCTGCAAGGCTTCCATCTGCAGTCGCTCGCGGACTGCGACGACTTGAAGAGCTCAGCCCGCGACTTCTGCGACCAGTTTCCCCTAAACCGTCTCCCTCCAGGTTTCGGCGTTGCCACCCGGGTACGCCCGGGGCGTTTATTGATAAACTTTACATGCGTGGTACAAGGCCCCACCACGGCCGTAGACACAGGACCTGTCGGGACACCGGGACGCAGCCCGGCGTGGCACTCCCCGACAGCGAAGGGGGATGGGGATGAGACAAAAAGTTAAATCAAAAGAAACAAACAAAAAGAAGTTGGAGGGCAGGGAAGGGATCACTGGTCGCTGTGGGGAGGGCCCATCCGTCGAACGAAGCCCTCGAGGTCAGCCTGCATATTCCCCAGTTGGGGCCATCCGGCAGCTCTTCGCAAGAAGCGTTTGGCATACGGGATGAAATCCCTCGCCTGTGGACCCACTCCTTCGTTGTTGTCGTCGCTCCATGCCCCCAAGATGCCTCGGACGCAGCACAAGGCTGCGATGGCTGCGGCTGGCTGCAGTGCGTCCTTCACGAAGAGGGGCCGAAGAACGTCTCTGGGGGTGCTGCCCGTAGGGAGCCCGAGGGTCGTCCCGAACCGTTCCCAAAGGGGTCGGAGGGCAGCACAATCCACAATACGGGGGGGAAGCGACTCCCGCTCCCCGCACCTGGCACACGCAGGATCCACAGCTCCCCTCGTCCAGTGGAAGCGGCGCGCGTTGCAGGGTAGACCCCAGTGCAACAAAAGCAACGCCGACTCTTGCCACTTCAGGGGCAGGATCCTGGATTCCTTCATCACCGGGGGCCACTTCAGCTCATCCCTGGGGATGGCGAGCAGCTCGCCCCATCTTAATAATCCTCGCGGCTGGACGCTCGGGGTCGAGGCGTCGGCCAGTTCTCCTGTTGTCCAGCCGCTGATCAACTTCTCCCGTCCCTCGATGCAGCAGGAGACTTGCCACCTTGGCGTCCGGGTGCTGTGAAGTGCCCTCCTTAGGAAGGGTAGCGCCGTGGCTAGGCAGGTCGTCTCTGCCCACGTGCATCTTGCTGGACACTCCAGGAGATTCCGCAGCGTGCAGCGGGCGTAGGGGCTGCATCGGAGACGATTCCACGTCTCGTGGCTTCTCTGGTTGACTACTGCCCACGTTCCAATATTCTCCTCCAGCCAGGCGGGGGAGTTGGCGGGGCAGCACACCATCCAGCTGTTCTCCTTGGCCAATGTTGCCATGCGCCCGAGCAGTAGGCCGCATCTTCGCAACTTCCGGCCACGGCTCAGAAGAAAAGACGCGAGTCCATCGCACCGGGACACACGGCTGGCCAGGAGGCGGGCCGGAGTGCACCAAGGGGTGCTCCACATCTTCGCTGCGATGGCAAGGGTTCGCCACCGCAGCTGCTTTTCCACGCGCTCCAGCGTCAGGAGGCCAAGACCGCCGTCCCGACGCGGAGCGCACAAGTCCTTCAGTGGGACTCGGGGCCTCCCCTTGCCCCAAAGGGCGATACGGAGGAGGTCCTTCGTCCTCTTCTTGGATTCCACGGTGGGGGGGCAAACACAAAGCAAGGGGCGGAGGATGGGGGCCGCGAAGGCGTTCCAAACCGCGGCCCGTTCCGGCAAGTGAAACTTGCCTTCCAGGAACGGGCCGATCGCCGTCTCGACTTTTGGAGGCAGCTGGACCACGCTTCCGCAGGGGAGTAGTCCCCCAACGGCACACCAAGGTACTTGAAGCACCTCGCCGTGGGGATCCCCAGACGGACCCAGTCCTGCTGCCCTGCCCACGCCGCACCTTTTGGCACAACCGACGACTTCGCCCTGTTAACCTGCAGTCCGGTCCCGCGGCTGAGCAGATCGAAGAAGTCTCCGACCGCCTTTGCCGGGGTGGACATCGGCAACAAAAGCAGAAGATCGTCGGCGTACGCTGCTACGGCGGGCGTGCCGGGGCACGAGCTCGGCAATGGGGCCAAAGTCACCCTGTACGCTCTCAGCACCAACTCAAAGTAGGTGCTGAAGAGCAGGGGGCTGAGGCTATCTCCCTGCCTTATGCCCCGCCGCACCGGCACGCCATACACCTTTGACCGCTGAAAGAGACGGTAATTATCGCATTCCGCCAGCAAGAGCGCAGGTAGGAAATCAGGGAGGGTGGAAAGCCCATGCGACCCAGGAGCTCCAAGAGTAGTTCCTGGTCTACACAGTCGAACGCCTTGTGGAGATCGACTGCGAGCGCTAGGGCCCCCTTCCCCGCCCGGGGGTCCCTTCCCAGCCCGGCTGGCGGCCCCAATGTGGGGTTGACGACTTTCCCTATCCCTTTCTTCTCTCTTCTCTGCAGGTGCACCCATGTGCTTGCGAAGAAGAGGTTGGCATCCATACTTCGCCCGGGAACAGCATAAGTCTGCTCCGGGCTAATTACGGATTCTGCCACCTGCCCCAGACGCGAAGCCCATAGCCCTGCGATCAACTTGGCGTTCGTATTCACAATCGTGATCGGACGCCAGTTGTTCAAATTCCTAAGGTCTCCCCCTTTTGGCAGGAGCCTCACTCTGGCTGACCGAAACGAGGCGGGAACATCGCCTTCGTCTCGGATCAGCCTGATCAACTTAAGCAGCAGGGGTGCCAGCTCTTCCGCGAAGCTCTGAAAGAACTCCGCGGGCAAGCCGTCTTCCCCTGGAGCTTTACGCCTCTTGAGCCTTTTGATACCGGCGAGAATTTCGCCGGTGGTAAAAGGCTCGTCGAGGCTTTCCATCTCCTCCTCCCCTATTGCCGGGGCGCCATCCGGAAGCAAGCGCCGAGAGGCGTTTCGATCCGGGGGCTGCCTGACGTAAAGGGAGGAATAGAAACTCCGCACGAGATGCCGTATTGACGCCGGGGACGAACATTCCCGGCCCTGGTCGTCCAGCAAGCTGGCCGACCCGGATTGCCAGGCTTGGCGTTCGGCCCCGGCGCGGTACTCGGCCAGGCGACGGACATTTGGGGTTCTCTCGTACCTACGAGCCTGTAAATAGGCCCGATGGTTGCGAGCACCCTCGCCGAATCCGGGGGGCAGGCGATCCAGGGGGAACTGCTCACAGAACTCGCGGACCGATTCCTTAAAAAGGTCCCAGTCCTTGAGATTCCGGAGCGTGACACCTCTCAGGTATTCGCGAAGGTATTCCTTCGCACCTGAGAGTCGCGTCCAGTCCCCCGGCAGACGCCAATCCCTGGATGGCGGTCCCTTGTCACGAGGCCGCATCTCGAAAATTAACCGGGAATGGTCCGACAACGTCGACGCAACTCTCCCCCGTTTGCCGACCCGTGAACACAGGTCAGCGTCGAGGAAGACGTGGTCGATGCTGCGGACCATTCCCCTCTCACCCGCGAACAAGTTGCGCGCACGCATGGCGGCGCACAACTCGTTCATCGCGTTCTCTTGTGTTTCTGGCTCACCTGTTACCAGACGGAGATTGAAATCTCCCGCTATCAGGTGAGCCTTCCGCACGTTCGTGTCCGCCAGCCAGTCGCGCTTCAGGGAATCCAGCAGCCTGTTACGGTCGCTGTATCCCTGTTTACCGCTGGGGGCGTACACATTCGTGACGATCAATTCGATCGAGTCGGACCAGCTGAGAATCAGCTGACCGACCCGAACGTCGTCATCGAAGCGCACGCCCTTCACGGCCGCGTCGATGGCCGGCTTCACGAAGAACGCGACCCCGCAGGTGTTGCGGAGGCCGCACCGCCAATACAGCCGACCCCCCGCGATCGTCTCGATCTCTTGGGCGTCTGCCGCGGTGATCACGTGGATCTCCTGCAGCAGGGCCAGGTCGAGCTCACGCAGGGTGTCGGCCGTATCTCGCCTGTTACCGTCGTCGCGCAGCCCGTTGACGTTCCAACAGGCGTCGCGAATCCGACGGCGACTGGCGAGCCCAGGTGTTATTCCTGGGAAGATGGCGATGCGGCGTCCGCCACCTGTTGGGGCGGGACGCTAGGTGGAGGAGAAGGGTCAGGCGCTGCGTGCACCTGGTCCCCCTCCTCCATGGGTAACGGCGCGTCGAGGGGGTCACCCTTAAGTGGGGTCGCGCCTACCTGTTGGCCCTCCTCCATGGGGGCGGGCTGTTCAGGCTCGGCGACTGCAGGGAGGGCTTCGCCCCCCTGCTCACCCTCCTCCATGGGGGTGGCCGGCTCGACGGCTTCCGAGCGTGGGAGTTCCCCCTCCGGGATTCCCACGCTACCGCTACCTTCCTGCTTCTCCTCCTCGCTGGTGGAGGGGAGGCGCGTCCTGGGTTTCTGGGACTTGCGTCCCGACTTCCTGGGGGGTGCCTCCGAGGAGGAGGATGCACTTCCGGCCCCTAGGTCCGACTCACCTGTGGGGGCCTTTTTCGCGGGAGCCGGCCTTCGCACGGCCTTGCGTGAGGGGTTCTCACGCTCCGCCAGCGTGGCCGCGAGCTCCTCCGCCGCCTTTGCGAACGCGGCGTCCGCAGTGTCGACCGGCGCGTCGCGCGGCTCACCCTCTGTGTAAACAGAGGGTTCGTCGTCGCGAACCTCGGGCGCGGTGGAAACGGCGAGGGAAGGCTCGTCGCCCCGGGTGGCAATCTCGGGAACGGCTATGCGCTCCAGTGCTACCGTACATTCCCGCATGGTCTTAGAACGCGGCCCAGGTTTTTTCGCCTTGCCGGCAGTCTTTTTTACCGCTTTCGCGGGTTCCGCGGGGTGCACCTTTTTCTCCTTCCTGGCCTTGACCAGCTGCCAGCCGTCTTGGACTCCCGCGTCTTCGGAGGGTTTTTCTTCCGACGCCTGTGTGGGAGGAACAGGGGCTAGCGGCTGCTGCCGGCCAGTATCTCTTTTTGGTCTTTCGACCAGTTTACCGCGTTTTGACTGTGCTTTCTTTGCAGCAGGCGGCACTGGAGTGGGGCGTTTAGGGCATACGCAGAGTACGTGGCCTTCTCCCCGCATAAGTGGCACACAATGTTCGGGCACCGCTTGCGCAAGTGTCCTACTGCATTGCAGTAGCCACAAAAGCGGGGTTTCCCCACGTACCAGAGGTCTACGACTTCGCCATTTTCCTCTAGTTTGTGGGGAAGCCCACTCTCGTTCACCGTCACGCGCGCGGCGGCCTGCCCTCCGAAAAGGCTATCGTAGCCATCGAAGATTGTGGCCTTTGGCCAAAGCGCGTGAACATCCCCGTGCTTTCTTAACTGATCACCAACCGCAGACCGCGTTATGCGGCTGGTGATCCCTGTCAGATGGACCACTACGGAGCGGTCCATCGTGACTGGTAGGATCTTGCGTCCGTCCACGTTCAGCGGGGTGGTTATCAAGCTTTGCGCCAAGGTGATGTCCTTGCAGACAACCTCAACGCGCTGACCCCCGCTTAGCACGGATAGACCGTCAAGGTCCTTTTCCAACACGTTGGCGTTTTGCAGCGCTTTCGAAAAAGCGCGTGCAGTTCGCCCGTCAAAGAGATTGCCTACCTGGTAAACCAAGCTGGGCTTGTACCCAGCTGCCCGGTAGGCCGCCATCTCGGCCATGGTTTCCGCGCTCGGCGCGGCCACCATGGCGCTCCAGCTCCTCGCCTTGAGCGGCGAGGGCGATTCCGGGGCGGACGCCCCTGATTCTGTAGGCTGTGGGGGTGGGCAAGCCTCCCCCACACCTACCTCCATCGTGGTGTCCTCAGGCATCGCTGCCATCGGACACCAACGATGTTCCACACTGAACAACACAACAAAAAACCGCTTCCTGTCGACTCACTCGGGAGCGAAGGAAACACACGTCCACTCGCCAAGGGATTCGGCGGAGGGCTGAGGAACGACCGGGCATACCACCACGCCCGTCTTTACTCTAGGACTCCCGACGTTCGACGCCTGGCGGAGTATAAAGCTGGGGCTGAGCGACAGACCTGGCAATCCGGGTCGCCCAGCTTGCTGGACGCCCAAGGCCAAGAATGCTCAGCTCCGGCGAGAATAAACCGCATCCTGCGGGACTATTACTCCTCTTTGTACGCGCGTAGAACAACCGAGCGCGCCGTGGAGCAGCGCTTGCTGCCGCAAGGCGCCCCCGCGCTGCAGGAGGAGCAGGCACATGAACTCGCGAGCCTTTCTCGATGGCGGAGATCGTCTCCGCCATCGGAAGGCTCCGAAAGAGAAAAGCACCAGGGGAAGACGGTCTGCCCGCGGAGTTCTACCAAGGCTTCGTGGCGGAGCTGGCCCCCCTGGTGCATCGGCTATGCATGCTGATCCGAGAACAAGGGGACGTCCCCAAATCGTTCCGGTCAGCTGTAGTAGGTCTCCTGCCGAAAGGAGGAGACAATCGCAATGTAGGCTACTGGCGTCCCATCACAGTAGTGAATGCGGATGCGAAGTTGCTTGCCAAGCTTTGGGCTGAGCGACTGGGACGGGTGGCGGAATCCGTGGTGAGTCTGGAGCAGACATACGCTGTTCCCGGACGAAGCATGGAGGCCAACCTGTTCCTCGCCAGTACATGGTGGCAGTTGCAACAAAGCGAAGAACAGGGAGGTCAAGAGAATCCTGGATTCTCCTCTGACCAGGGAGGGGACGCCCTTCATGGAAGAGCCGCGCCCGGTGCCCTTGCGGTCGCAGTCGATCTGCGTAAAGCGTTCGATTGCGTCGACCAGGAACTGCTTCTGGAGCTCCAGGAACACTTGGGATTCCCGGCCGTCTTCCGGGCTTACCTGAGCTCCTGCTGGCGCTTCGCTCTAATAAACATCTCTTTTAGCGGCCGGCACGTGTACGGCGTGCCGGTTCGGCGTGGCATAAGGCAGGGTGACAGTCTGAGCCCCTTGCTCTTCAGCATCTACTTCGAGCTGGTGCTGAGGGCATACAGGGAGACGCTGGCAACCCTGCCAAGCTCGTGTCCCGGCACGTCTGCCGTGTCGGCCTACGCCGACGACCTTCTGCTCCTGCTCCCCGGGTCCACCCCGGCGTCGGCGCTCGAAGATTTCTTTGAGTTGCTGCGCCGCGGGACGGGCCTCGAGGTGAACAGAGTTCTCTCTGTTCTTCCATCGTTACAACATCACCACAACTATTCAACCATGCGGCGTGGGCCGGACGGCCGGACTGGATCCGCTTGGGGATCCCCACGGGCAGGTGCTTCAAGTACCTTGGCGTTCCGTTGGGGGACTTCTGCGTTGCAGAAGCCTGGTCCGACCGTCTCCAAAAGGTGGAGTTGGCGATCGGCCCGTTCCGGAACAGCAAGTTTTACTTGCAGGAGCGGGCCGCGGTGTGGAACGCGTTCGCGGCCCCCCTCCTTCGCCCCTTACTTTTTGTTTGCCCCGCCATTCCCATCATACAGAGACGGACCAAAGCCCTCTTGAGGACTGCCCTTTGGGGCACAGCGAGGTCGCGAGTCCGATTGAAAGACTTGTGCGCTCCACGCAGGGATGGTGGCTTGGGTCTCCTTACGTTGGAGCGCATCCAACTTTAAACAACAATTCGAAAGTTAGCCCTTGCGGCTAGCTTATGGATGACGCCATTGTGCGATCCGGCACGGCTCGTCGCCAGAAGAGCGACCGGCTGCGAAGGATTGTCCTCGAACCTCGTGGCCTACCAGCGCAGCCTCTCCAACTGTGGCCCCGATTTGCGCCAGATGGTCGCCCTGATGAGGGAGAATACCTGGATCTCCTGCATCCCCGCGAACTGCACTGCCTGACTTCAGGAGTCAGCTTCCGGGTGGGCTAAGATCAACGGCACGAGCGAGGCGGAATACAACTGCCTACGACGAGGACCGTACGCTCGACAGCCGCTGCAGGATATTATCAACACGCCCCGGAAGTTTCTGTGGGCTTCTTCCAGCCCCCTTGCCCCCGTTCTGTCCTCCCTGAAAAACAGTAGGAGCAGCAACGAGCTGGCATCGTGGGAAGTGTCCTGCCTCATCCGAGGCAGGAAAAAACCTTTAAAGGCGTGGACGACTCGGGAGCTCACTAACGCTGCCACTCCGAGCGTCCCGCCTCACGGACTTGCTCGCTGGGGAGAGCTGCTCGCAATACCTGCGGAGGAGGTGAAGTGGCCCCCAGCGTGTTGGGATTGCGCCACACTTCCGTTGAAGCGGCAGGAGACGGCGTTGCTATTTCTGCACTGGGGACTGTTAAGCAGAGCACGCCTGTCTCACTGGACACTGGGAAATGTGGATGCCTGCTGTGTCGAGTGCGGAGAAAGAGAAACCTTCCCGCATCTCACCCTCGAGTGTGTCGCCCTGGATGGACTCTGGAGTCGAATCGCCCCAATCCTCCACCTTCCAGTAGGCGACCCTATGGAAATTTACCGTCGCCTCTTTCTGCGTGACGGCCTGCGCCCCGCTGCGTCTCTAGCAGTCCTTTGCTGCGTGCGCGGCATTGTGCAAAGGTGGCACGCCAGAAGAAGAGGCCCAAGATGCAGGGACGCCATCCACTGGACGACGATCTCTTTAGAGACGGCGACAAGGTGGCCTCTACCTTTCACGATAAAAAGTGAACTTGACTGCATCCTCAACAGGATGCGGAGGACCGACCCAGGCGCTCAGTAATCCCTTCCCTGCCCCGCCTCTCCCCATACAACTGTTTCCCCCCCCGTTATCTCTCTTTTTGTTTGTTTTTGTTTTAGTTTTCCCTTCCCATGCGCCTCGGGAATGGACCTAACCGGTCTATGCACCGGCAACAGACACGTCAACCAAGCCGGGAAAACCAAGTGTTTCCCACAATTAACTTTTGAAAGACTTTATTATCTAATTTTTGTAGAAAATTAGAATAATAAATGCCCCGGCATATCCGGGTGGCAAACTTCGGATGCAGTCGAGCATTCCTGGCCAGCGTCATCGAGCAGACAAGCCGCTCCAGACAGCCAAACCTGGCGCTCGGCCCTAACCTTGTACTCCGCCAAACGCCAGACTTCCGGGCATCGGGAGAAGGAACGCGCCTGCAGAAAGGATCTGCTGTTCGCGACACCCTCACCAAAGCTGCGGGGAAGCAGGTGGAAGCGGAAACGGCAGCAGAAATCGCGGATCGATCTTTTCAGATCATCCCAGTCCTCGAGTTCACGGATGGAGAAGCCCCGGATGTGCTGGCGAAGATGCTCCGCCGCCTCCGGATTGCTAATCCAGTCGGCCGCAACCTCCAGAGATTCATCGGAGTCCCTTTGCCAGGCGGGAGGAGCTCGAACTTCAGTCTCGGATGATCCGACATCTCGGACAGCAGGCGCCCTCTCCGACCTACTCGTGAGAGCAGGTGTTCATCGAGGAAGGCATGGTCCGGCAATCTCTCCATCCCGGGCTCACCAGCAAGCTAGTTTTGCACGCGCACGGACGCGCATACGTCGCTCACCAGTTGCTTCTCCCTCAAGCGGCATCTCTCCTCCGTAAGCAGGTGGACGTTGAAGTCTCTTGCAAGTAGGTGCGCCACGTTAGGGCCGGAGTCAACGAGCCAGCGGCTGCGCAGGCCACCCAGGAATGCGATTCGTTGGGCGTAATGCCGGCCGCCACTCGGCGAGTAGATGTTCGTAACGACAAGGTCGATCGATTCCGACCACTTGAGGACAAGTTGGCCCACACGACGTTCCTCGTCGAAACAAACGTTCCGTCTTGCCTCCGCCACCCTGCCTCGGACGAGGAACGCGACTCCGCACGTGTGTGCGGAGCCTTGCCGCCAGTGTAGCGTCCCGCCCGCGCGCTTTTCCAGATCCGATGCCTGCCGTTCGGAGATGCTATGTATCTCCTGCGGCAGAACCAGATCGAACGCGCGCAAAGCGTTGGCTACCGTCCGCCTTTTGTCAGCGTCGCGTAGCCCGTTGACGTTCCAACAGGCCACGCTGAAGCGACGAGCGGACGCGAGAACACGCATCACTGATGCGGACATGACGGCGTGCTCCTCGCTTCGTCCGGCGAGAAGTCAGCTGGTGGGAGAGCGGATTGGGAAGCGGAATCGCTCCCATTCGCCGCCACATCGCGCCCAGCTGAGTCCTGGGAGCCGAGGATTATCGTCTCGGTCTCCGTGCACGAGCCGGAACCGCCTCCGGCAACAGGCTCGTTCCTTCGCACCTTTGCACGGCGCGCTACCGGCTTACCCCGGGATGCGCGCTCCATTTGTTTGCACTCGGACTCCACCTCGGAGTCGGAGTGCCTGGCGCGAGACTGACGTTTTGCCAGTCTCTTTTTGTTTAAGCAGGTGGGGACATGCCCTGCCCGCGCGAGGGTCGTCGCAGTCGCGAACGCAGCTTCCGGAGCTTTGGCTTTTGCAGCCGCCCTCTCGCGCGAAGCGACGGAGACACAGCACGCAGCCGTAGTGCGTACCTGTGAACGCACCTTCTTCGGCGTGCTTCTCTTTTAACTCCCACCCACCTTAAGGATGGGGAATATTGAAGGGTCAACCTTCTTCTTCCCTTTTGTTGGAGTCCTGGAGACTCGAGTCCAGCCCGCGTCGGGGACGCCCTCCTGGGAGGCCGACGCCTCCCTCAATTGTTTGGCCGGTGATTCCGGCTAGGGGTGCGCGCTCGATACGGGAGACGGCTCCGTCCCCGTTACGCGCTGTACCTGCTTCTTAGCCGATGCGGGCGAAACGGCGGTCATCGCCGTCGTCCCGCGAGGCGCTAATGCAGCCTTCGCTGCTCGTCCCTTCGGCGTGGAAGAGGTGATCTCCACCGCCGTAGGAGGAGACTGCCGTTCAGTGGCAGTTCCGAGGATACCCGCGCACGGTTTCCCGTGCGCTCAGCTGGACGCGGAAGCCGAAGAGGAAGGTTCAGCAGCCTTGATTGAGTGCGTCTTCGCACTCTTAGGCTGCTTCGAAGGAGGCGATTTGCCCCCAGGACGACGAGGCATCTTTCCCGTCGGCGCGGTTTTCTGGGACTGTGGCTTCCCTGAAGCAACCGCGTACTTTTTCGCGGGACCTCCACTTGAAGATGCCCCACCCTTCGCGCCCGATTTCTCCAGTAGCACAACGGGGATCTTTTCGGCGCGGACGGGGTCGATTGTTGGCGGCTTTTCGCCTGCCTCTTTCTCTTCAGCTCGGCGCACTCTTTAATGGAGTGGCCGAGCTGTTTACAATAGCGGCAGTTGCGAGGAGGGCACGTCCACGGACGGTGGCCCTCTGCGCCGCAAATGCCGTAAGCCGGTCGCTGACCGGCAAATTTAAGGTGGACGATCGCATCGCCCACCTGCAAGTGCGGAGGCATTTGCCTCCTATCCGCCATGGTGGCACGCGCCATGGCAAGTCCGCTGTGGAGAGATGCAATCCTTTTGATTGGATTGTCTGCTCTCCACAGCGCGTGCACCGTGGCGAATGCACTAAGTGCATCGACGAGCACGCGATCGGGCGTGTCAACCTGGACGGCGGATAATCGGACCACGAAAGACTGGTCCATGGCCGACGGGACGACCTCCTTCCCGCGGATATTTAGCGTGGTTCGAAGAAGGCGCTGGACTAGGGATGCCTCTTTGCAGTGCACCTCCCAGTGTCCGAGCGCGTTAACCGGCATGACGGCCAGGAGGTCGTCCTGTCGGAACTCGACGCGCAAAAGCTCGTCCCACAAATTTTCTCCAACCCCGTCGGAGATCGCAGCACTCACCGGATAGCAGAGCGCAGGCTTGTAGCCATGGGCTGCATATGCCTGCAGCTCCGCTTCGTCGGGCGGTGCTCCGTTGGCTGCCGCTGCCTTGACGACGGCGGCGAAGCTTCTCGCCGGTGGCGAGACACAAGAATCAGAGGCGGACCCGACATCTGGAGTAGAGTCTTCACTGCCAATAGCAGCCTTCACATCCATCTTTTGCTGCAGGGGCTCCGTGGACATCCCAGTGGACGCACTCGGGCACACCACGCACAAAGAAGACGGAAAGGAATCGCGTTCGAGGACCAACACAGAACACGTCCGTGCACCGTTGTCGTGGAGCGTATTCCCTAGCGCTGCGAAAAAGAACTCGCGGCTACCGACGACAACAGCTCTGTTGACTTTGTCAACAGCGAGGGGAGCGAGCCGGCTGCGGCGTCCGTCATCGGTACCACCATCGATAAGGTAGCCTTCACGCGACCCGCGTTAGAGCTGGCTGCCTCGTTGCAGCCGGAACCCTCCAAGGCTGGCAATTAGGCCGTAAGGCGTCCGGCCTCCCCTCAGGAATCCCCCATTCCCGACCCCAAGGTGGAGGCCGGAAGCGCAGCCTCGGTTTTCACGGCACCACGCAAGAAGGCTGGACGTAAGTCCACAAAGCCGAGGTAGCTCGTCTCCCCCGTCGACGGGGAAGAGATGGTTTCCGCAAGCGAGGGTGCCATGAGCGTGGGAAACTCTCGGGACCCGTCGCCCGAGAGACTCCCACGAGCCGACACGGAGAGGATGGAGGGAGTGGAGGCCGAACAGGTGCCTCAGTTGCCTGAGAAGGCCGAAACCCCCATGGACATCCCGCCCGCCTCGCAAGAAGCGGGCTCCTCCACACCTTAATCTTCCCAGCAGTAATGCCGGGAATGTCCTCCCGCCGTCGTCTGCGCATCGCCGTTTGGAACGTGAACAACATGACAGACGCCGGCCGGAGACGAGACATGGCCGCCCTACTGGAGTCCTACGACCTTGCGCTGCTGCAGGAGATCGACGTGATCCCTGCAGAACAAGCGCAACAGATCGAACGGATCTTCGGAGGGCGGCTATGGTAGAGGTGTGGAAGAACGAAAAGTTGCGGTGTCGCGTACTTGCTTCGGCCAGCCCTCGAGGCCGCGGCTCAAAGCGTGCGGTACGACGATCACGGTCGTGTCGGCCAGCTGACTCTGAGGTGGTCCCACTCGATCGATCTGATCGTCACGAACGTGTACGCACCGAGCGGCAAGGACCTGATGACCAGGAGGGCGAGGAAACAGTTTTTCCTTGCCCTACGGCGAGACTGGCTGACCGAAGCAGGCGTGCCGAATGCCCATCTGGTTGCAGGAGATTTCAACGTTCGCCTGAAACCAGATGGGCAGAATCCCCAGCGTGACCTGGTCAACGAGCTGTCCATGTCAAGGCACACCAGTAATTTGTTGGCCAGAGCACCGGGAATGTAATACAGCATTGACCACGTGTTTCTTCACGAGCACCTGTGCCCTCTCGTGGGCAGGCGCGGCAAGTTACCGTGCGAGCTGTCCGACCATCGCCCCCTAGTTCTCGAGATCCATCCGCGCGACAGGGCCCCACCCTCGTCAGCGTGACGTCTCCCAGGGGACTGGCTGAAGCTCCCGGACGCGGAGGAATATCTCCGCACGTTCATACGGAGCTTCAGGCTGCGGACACTGCAGGATTGAGACCGCTTCAAGCGGACGATGGAGGAGTTCTGCGAACCGTTCCCTCTGCACCGCCTACCTACGGGTTTTTGGACCGGGGTCCGCAACGAACAAGCCTACCTGCAGGCCCGTAGTTACGCCAGGACCCCCGACATCCGCAGGCTGGCGGAATACAAAGCGGGAGCCGAGAGGCAAGCCTGGCATTCCGGATCGGCCAGCTTACGGGACGATCAGGGCCAGGAGCACTCGGCACCTGCCCAAATCCGCGGCCTGCTGCGGACTTACTACTCCTCCCTGTATGCCAGGGCACCTCCGGAGAGGAACGCCTTACGACTCCTGCTTCCAAAGGCGCTCCAGCGATCGGGGAGGAGCAGAGAAAGACCATCGTCGAGCCTTCCACGATGGACGAGATCCTCTCGGCCATCGGAAAGCTCAAGAGGCGAAAGGCTCCAGGAGAGGACGGCCTGCCCGCGGAGTTTTATAAAACTTTCGCGGCTGAGCTTACCCACCTGGTACAGCAACTCACCTTGCTGCTACGCGAAACAGGTGACGTTCCCGCCTCGTTTCGTTCGGCAAGGGTGCGGCTGCTCCCTAAGGGAGGAGATCTGAGGAGCATGAACAACTGGGGTCCCATCGCAATAGTGAATAAGGACGCCAAGTTTCTAGCAAAGGTTTGGGCAGAGCGTCTGGGACGGGTTGCCAACATCTTCATCAGCCCGGAACAGACATATGCTGTTTCCGGACGAAGCATGCAGACCAACCTGTTCCACGGTTCCACCTGGCTAGAGCTCCAACAAGTAAGGAGCTTGGTGCGCAGCCGGAATTCCGGTGCGTGAGCCTTCAAGGGGTCGAATGGTCGGGTGGGGTAAGGAGCCCTTGCGGTCGCAATCGACTTGCGGAAAGCATTCGATTGCGTCGACCAGAATCTTCTTCTAGAGCTTCTGGAACGCTTGGGCTTCGCGGAATCATTAGTGGCCTATCTGCGCTCCAGCTGGCGCGACGCGCTCATCAACGTTTCTTTCAGCGGGCAGACAGTGCACGGCGTGCCGGTTCGACCTGGGATCCGGCAAGGAGACAGCGTGAGCCCCTTGCTCTTCAGTACCGACTTTGAGTTGGTACTGGGAGCGTACAAGGAAACTCTGGCGCACCTGCGGCACGAATGTGCCGTTACGCCGGCCGTTTCAGCGTACGCGGACGACCTTCTGCTGCTGCTCCCCGGGTCCACCCCGGCGTCGGCGCTCGAAGATTTCTTTGAGTTGCTGCGCCGCGGGACGGGCCTCGAGGTGAACAGAGAGAAATCTTCCATCGTTCCAACATCACCACAACTTTTAAACAATACGGCGTGGGCCGGACGGCTGGACTGGATCCGCTTGGGGATCCCCACGGGCAGGTGCTTCAAGTACTTTGGCGTTCCGTTGGGGGACTTCTGCGTTGCAGAAGCCTGGTCCGACCGTCTCCAAAAGGTAGAGTTGGCGATCGGCCCGTTCCGGAACGGCAAGTTTTACTTGCAGGAGCGGGCCGCGGTGTGGAACGCGTTCGCGGTCCCACTGGTTTGCCCCTTACTTTTTGTTTGCCCCGCCCCTCTCATCTTACAGAGACGGACCAAAGCCCTCTTGAGGACTGCCCTTTGGGGCACAGCAAGGTCGCGAGTCCGATTGAAAGACTTGTGCGCTCCACGCAGGGATGGTGGCTTGGGCCTCCTTACGTTGGAGCGCATCCAACTTCAAACAAGAATTCGAAAGTTAGCCCTTGCGGCTAGCTTATGGATGACGCCATTGTGCGATCCGGCACGGCTCCTCGCCAGAAGAGCGACCGGCTGCAAAGGATTGTCCTCGATCCTCGTGGCCTACCAGCGCAGCCTCTCCAACTGTGGTCCCGATTTGCGCCAGATGGTCGCCCTGATCAGGGAGAATACCTGGATCTCCTGCATCCCCGCGAACTGCACTGCCTGGCTTCAGGAGTCAGCTTCCGCGTGGGCTAAGATCAACGGAACGAGCGAGGCGGAATACAACTGCCTACGACGAGGACCGACGCTCGACAGCCGCTGCAGGAGATTATCAACACGCCCCGGAAGTTTCTGTCGGATTCCTTCAGCTTCCTTGTCCCCGTTCTGTCCTCCCTAAAAAACACTAGGAGGAGCTCTATTTCTGCCCTGGGGACTGTTAAGGAGAGCACGCCTGTCTCACTGGACACTGGGGAATGTGGATGCCCGCTGTGTTGAGTGCGGAGAAAGAGAAACCTTCCCGCATCTCATCCTCGAGTGTGTCGCCCTGGATGGACTCTGAAGTTGAATCGCCCCAATCCTCCATCTTCCAGTAGGCGACCCTAAGGAAATTTACCGTCGCCTCTTTCTGCGTGACGGCCTGCGCCCCGCTGAGTCTCTAGCAGTCCTCTGCTGCGTGCGCGGCATTGTGCAAAGGTGGCACGCCAGAAGAAGAGGCCCAAGATGCAGGGACGCCATCCACTGGACGACGATCTCTTTAGAGACGGCGACAAGGTGGCGTCTACCTTTCACAATAAAAACCGAACTTGACTGCATCCTCAACAGGATGCGGAGGACCGACCCAGGCGCCCAGTGATCCCTTTCCTGCCCCTCTTCTCCCCATATAACTGTTTCCCTCCCCGTAATCGCTCTTTTTGTTTGTTGTCGTTCTAGTTTTCCCTCCGCATGCGCCTCGGGAATGGACCTAAGCGGTCTATGCACCGGCAAACGACACGTCGAGCAAGGTGGGAGAACCCAGTGTTTTCCCACGGAAAACATCTTTTTAAAGACTTTATTATCTAATTTTCGTAAAAAATTAGAATAATAAATGCCCCGGCATATCCGGGTGCCAAATGGCAAACGGCGGACGCAATTGTTGTGCGCTCCGTGGATGGGAAGTTTTACTTTTCTGGTGTTTCGTATGTGTTTCGGGGCCGTTGACAGGAAGAAATCCCTGTGAACGCCGCAGTTTCAGGTGAAGGAGGCGAAAAGACCGCGTCTCCCAAGCCAAAGGAGGTGGGATCACGCCCCACCACTACTTCCGAACCCGCCACTACGGCGAGGGCCTGGAGCGCGTTGGCAGCGGCGGAAACGCCCGATTTCGCCGCCGAAATGCAATCCTACATCCAGGAGGGCTACAATCCGGCCCTCCTCTACAAGGTAAGAAATTTATATTCCCTGTTAAGGCCGCGAAAGTTCGGCAATGCCATCACAAAGATGGGCATTGCCGACCATGAAATACTTTGCCTGTCAATACGGAGCCGAGGGCAGTTGGCGGAGCTCATCTGCAAGGACGCAGCTCTTACCCACAAGATGCTCTGCACGCCCGTACAATTTGAGGGCAGAAATTTACTCCCACACACGGTGGACCACTCCATTGTGGTCCACCTAACAGGGACAACAGTGCGGATGGATGAGAACGCCATCCGCGCTGAACTGCAAAAATTCGCAAGCGTTTTCGCGATATGGAGAAAGCCCAACACCTTCGGAGTGAATGGTGCATTTAGTGGGCGAGAAGGCGCCCGCGTGACGCTTCCAGAAAGCGTACAGCTTTCCCACAAGCTCCAAATTGGCGATGAGTTCGTCGACATTTAATTTGTGGGGAAACCTAAATTTTGTGGAAACTGTAAGTCGTTCGGGCATTTGAAAAAGCGGTGCCCGGAAAGTCGTTCGGGCATTTGAAAAAGCGGTGCCCGGACGCAGTATTCCCAACGTGCGGCGCGAAGGGCACCACCAAAGTGGTGTGCCCGATGAACGTCGCTCCAACGCCGGAACTTCCGCAAAAGAAGGAAGGGAAGGCAAAAATAGTGATAAACCCCACAAAAGGGGATCAGCCGTCGGCTCCGACAAAAGTCGCGCAGCAGGAAAGGGACTCGGTACAGGAGCTCCCGGAAAAGAATGCCGACGAGGAAGGCTGGCAGCTGGTCACCCGTAAAGGAAAAATCGTTAAAAAAACCGCGCTTGCACCGGCGAAAGTGGTGAAGGGCAATGGAAAGGTCGCGCCACGCCCAACCATGAAATCGTGGAGCGTGGCCATCAAACGCGTGCCGGCGATCGATACTCGCTCAGCTGACGGATCCATGCGGTGTCACGTCACGCCAGCTGTTCAACCCGCCGCCGCGCCAACGCCGGCGCTTGGCCTTGGACTTGTACTCCGCAAGGTACCGGACGTCCGGGCATCGGGAGAATTGGGAGGCCTGCAGAAACTCTCTGCTGTTGGCCACGCCTTCCCCGAAGCCACATGGAAGCAGGGGCAAGGGGAACCGGCTGCAGAACTCACAGACCGATCTTTTCAGATCGTCCCATTCTACTAGCTCTAGATCGGCCAATGTCCGGAGATGCTGGCGGAGGTGCTCCGGAGCCACCAGATTCCTCAACCAGTCGGCCGGCAACCTCCAGCCGTGCGTCGGAGGGCCCTTGCCAGGCGGAAGTAGCTCAAACTCCAGCCTGTAGTGGTCGAAAAGCTCGGACGGCACGGGACCTCTTCGACCCACCCGACAATGCAGGTGATCGTCGAGGAACACATGGTCCGGCAAAGCACGCATCCCGGGATCGTCGGCCAGCAAATTCGAGATGTGCACGCACGCGCACACCTCGTTCACCAGCCGTTTCTCCCGGCGGCGGTGAGACTCCTCCGATAACGCGTGGACGTTGAAGATCCGGCTACGAGGTGAGCCACGTCGGGGACGGAGTTGCTGAGCCAGCGGTCGCGCAGTCTCTCGAAAAACTCCTGTTTCTCGGTGTGACGCGCAGAGCCGCACGGCGCGTACACGTTCGTGACGACAAGGTTGATCGATTCGGACCACTTGAGAACAAGTTGGCCCACACGACCTTCCTCGTCGAAACAAACGCTCCGCACCGCTCCCGCCACCCTGCCCCGGACAAGGAATGCGACTCCGCAGGTAATCTGGGAGCCTGACCTCCAATGGAGCGTCCCGCCTGCGCGAACTTGCAGATCGGCCGCTTGCTGCTCGGAGAGTGCGTGAATCTCCTGCAGCAGGGCCAGATCGAAGTCGCTCAAGACGTTGGCAACCAATCGCCTCTTGTCGTTGTCCTGCAGCCCGTTGACGTTCCAACAGGCCACTCGGACGCGACGGGAAGAAGCGAGACCGCGCATTGCTGCTACGGACATGGAGGTGCGTTCCTCGCCCCGTCCGGCGAGGCATCAGCCGGGAGCACGGCGGATGAGTTAGCGCATGCGCTTCCTGTCCCCGCCGCGCCGCTCGCGGCCGGCTCGGTGGAGTCGAGGACCATTGCCTCGGGCTCCGCGGAACATCGGGAACCGTTCCCGGCATCAGGCTCTTGCCTGGCATGTTTTGGCTTGTGCGCAGCACTGGCCTTGACCGAGGCTTGGCGAGCCTTAGCGCTGCCCTCGGACTCCACCTCGGAGTCCGAATTGCGCGCGCGCGGCGGGCGTTTTGCCTGCCGCTTTTTTTCCTGGCAGCCAGGAGCTGGTCCAGCACTCTGAGAGGGTGCCTTCGTCGCCGATCCCCCTTTCGGGGTCACGGCTTCGGCAGCTCCCTTCTCGCCGCGGGTGTTAGCGGTTGCGCGCGCGGCGGCAGCAGCGGCTTTATCTTGCGCCTTCCTTGGCGCGCGGGGCTGCCTCTTCACTCCGCCTACCTTTTCGATCGGGAAGTGGGAAGGATCGAGCGGTTTGCGCTCATTCTTCCTTCCCCCAACAAAGGTCCATCCATCCTCGCTGCCTTCCGGTTTGCCTCGGTTAGGCGCGAGGGCTTTTAGGGTCCCTCGCATCCTTTCCAATGCCTCGGATACGGCGGTGGAGGTCAGTGTCTCCTTCGCCACGTCTGCCTTTTGCACCTCCTTACCGGAATGTGCGGACAGAGTGGCGGGATTCTCGGAGGTCGCCCGAGGCTTTTAGACCTTTGCTGACGTTCGGCCCTCCGTGGCCGGCTTACCTGTCGCGGGCAAAGGAGCGCGCGACCCCTTTTTCGACGCTCCGGTGGACTTCCCGGGCGTGCCACCGCTATTTCGCTCCGGAGCGAGAACGGGCGGAAGCGGTGGTGGTTTTGCAGCCTGCCCGATGTTATCGGCGGGATGGGTCGCTTGGGGCTTCACTGAAAAAGCCTGGAGAAGCTTCTTGTCCTTTCGCGCGGGTTTTTGTGGAGCATTGCCCTGATAATCGCCCGCGCAAGCGGACTGTTGACTTCGCTGCGAATCCTCGTTCGCGCCGGATTTCTTACCCAACGACGGGGCGGATGGAGTCGGCGCGGACGGCGATGTTGCGGGGAGGTTTCTGGCCCTCCTCTTACGTTTTAGCTCGGGGCACTCGTTAATCGAGTGGCCGAGCCGCTTACGGTATCGGCAACTGCGTGTTGGGCACTTCCGCGGACGGCGGCCCTGCTTCCCGCAGTTGCCGCAAGCGGGGGTTTGCTAGGCAAACCGGAGATGGACGACGACGTCATCGAGGACGATCTGCGAAGCCATGAGCCTCCGGTCGTCCATGGTGACGCGCGCCGTCAGGAGTCCGCAAGAGAGGCGCGCGACTTTATCGATCGCATTCGCGCGCCTCCATATCGCGTGCCCTGTGGCGAACGCCTCGAGTGCAACAATGATGTCGCGGTCCGTTATTCTCGGCCGAATGCCCGAGAGCTGGACCACGAACGATTGGTCCAGGGCCGAGGGGACGACCTCCTTACCCCTGATTTTCAGATGGGTTCGTAGTAGGCGCTGGACGAGGGATGCATCCTTGCAGGGCACCTCCCAATGGCCTACCGCGCTCACTGGCATAAGCGCCAGGAGATCGTCCTTTCGGACCTCTACGCGTTCCAGCTCTCTCCAGAGCTGGTAGCCCGTCCCATCTTGGTACGCGGCACTCATCTTGTAGGCCAGAGGGGGGTTGTAACCGCTGGCGGCGTACGCCCGCAGCTCTGCCTCGTCGGGTGGGGCTCCGTGATCCGCCGCTGCCTTAGCAACGGCGGCAAAACTTCTCGCTGGATACGAGGGACGATCGGTGGAGGCTTCCACTCCTCCCGAAGAAGGTCCTGCGATGCAGGGGGATTCCTCCACCTCCATTTCTGTGGGCACTGGCTTCATTTTCAAATGAAAAATCGTACCACTCCCAAAAGGAACAGCCGCAAAGAAGCACCAAAGACGGAGCGCAAGAATGCACGTCCGAACAATGGAGGGGGTCGGCTGTATTGACGATGCGGCGCACGCAACACCTGTGGGGTCGCGTTTTTTGGAAAGCCGGCCATCGACGCTGCCGTGAAGCGCGTGGGCTTCGATGACGACGGTCGCGTCGGTCAGCTGATTCTCAGCTGGTCCGACTCGATCGAACTGATCGTCACGAATGTGAACGCAGTCTCTCGGAGCTGCTTCTGCCGGCGGATTCCTTCGCGGTCGACGAGGAGGAACGCGCCACTCTTGGACTGTCTCGCCTGAAGTGTTTCGTGTAATGCCTGTGAAAGGCTTCCACGATATCTTCATACGACCGTCTTACTGGATGCAGAAGATATCTGTTGCCAGATTTCTCTTCTCCAGAAGGCCGACTTCCTTTTTATGTTGTTGAAGACGTACGGACTCTCGTACTGATCGAAGTACTTTGAGAGTGAGCGATCTTGGATGTTCAGCTCCCGCTACGCCTCCTGCCTCAAGCGCTTATCCCCGAATTCCATATTTGCAAACAGGTGTATCCTGTGTTTCAAGCTGTCCCAGTCAACGACTCTTCTGATTTTTGTGGTCTTCAGAATCGTCTCCAGAACCTCCTGATTTCCAGGATGTGTCCCGAACTAGGTGGGCACGCTGATGAGCGCCGCCCTGGTGCCTTGCCTCCGCCGAGGATTCTCCGTTCTTATGGAAAACCGCACCAACGGTGATCGGACAGAGTGAACAATGTGTCTCGAAAACCCTGAATGCGATTCCCTAGTTCGGTGCTGTGGAGGACGTGATCGATCGGCTTGTGGCTTGCTGTTCGCCACACCAGTCCGAACTCGTCGGAGAGCCGCCGATACGCCGTCGTTCCTCTGGCGTCTTGGGAATGAGTGATCTCATCCAGCATGTTGAAATCACCAGCAACAATCACGACTCCTTGGGGGCGACGTTTTCACGGAGTGCTGCATGCAGCGCCTCCGCACAACGATGTTTCAGCCACTGCGGCCCGTAAACGTTCACCTGGATGAGGTGAACAGTAGCGCACCAGACCAGTCGCACGCCGTTGATTCGTCCGGGTTGGGAACAGAACACTTCCAGAAGAGTGGGGGCCAAGTGGTTCTTTATTAGGACCGCCACACCCTGCGTGTTCGTTTCTCCCTCGCTGACAAACATCTGCCCGTTGAATCGCCGTTCCATTTGCTGACTAATCTCGAGACCCATCTTGTGGGTCTCCTGCAGGCACACTATGTCTTGGTGTGCGATGGTCCGCACAATCCTTTTTCTTTTTCCCTGGTCGACCACACCGTTTACATTCCAGGAGGCGATGTTCAGCCTCCTGGCGGTCGATAGGGAAGAGGCCATAAAAGGGGAAGACCTATTTCTTGGCCTTCCTGAGCTTCTTCTGTCTGAGAGACCGTGTTCTTCCAGACGATGAAGAAGTAGCGGGAATCTCGCTGCCGGCGTCACTCTCCGTTCCAGTGAGGTCGGTTACTTCCGCCTCCTCCGTAGAGTGTTTGGCTCTCGCGATCAATTTTCGAGATGGCGCCTCTATCTCGACCTTGGGGCAGAAGTTCGCCTTTACGTCGAGAAGCTGTTCTTCTAGCGTCTCGTGCTCGGTGACCACCACAACCTGGTCCACCTTGTCCTGTTCATTGCAGAACTTCTGCAAGATTTTCTCTTGCTGAGACCCGCTTTGCACCTTCATCACTTCCTCCGCTAGTGTTACCAACTCCTCCGTGGACTGCAGGGCCTCCAGCGACACTGGAGTGGCTTCCTGGGCTACCTCCATCTTTTCGCCTTCCTGCGCTGCTCCTTCTAGGATAAGAGGGGTTTCTTGCTCCTTGACGAGCATCCTCCCCTTTTCTTTCTTTCCTACCTCAATGAAGCCGTCCGTCGATACCTGGACGGCTTCCTTCACCTTCTTCGGCCTTCCTGCCAACTTCTGAGGCTGTTCGGCCTCCTTGATGTTTCTTTCTCTCACGGGAGTCTTCGAATCCTTCTGCAATTGGCCAATTTCGGACAGCTCCATTTAGCATGTCCGTGCTTCTTGTAGAAGGAGCACACCTCCGGTTGCGGGCAGTTTCGGACTTGATGTCCTACTGTGCCGCAGCGGAAGAAACGGCATTTCGGGAAACTGCCGGCCCTGTGGCCGAACTGCTTGCACCCGGTGCATAATACCGGTTGTTGCCGGTAGCGCACGTTCTCTCCCTGGGATTGTTCGTCAATAAACGCCAACCCAGGTATAACAGCTCCCTACTTCATCTTCATATTAGCGATCATGTCGTCAGCAAATATATTTCCAGAGAAGTTCTGGAATTCAAGGTCCAGAACCTCCCCAAACTGCTCCAAAAAAGTTCCACACCGTTAGCTGCGGTGAGGATTGAAATGCCGTTTATGAAGACGGTTGTGTATGGCATCTCGCCAATACCACAAACCATCCTTCCTTGAATATTGATCCCCTTCTGGATCAGTCTCTCTCCAATGCTTTCACAGTCTGTAAATACTGTGAAACTGTTAGTGGGTATAATCGCCTGTATGCGATCAAAGTTGATGTCTGTTTTATCCAGGGACAGATACACCTCCCTGATGTTATTAAATTTTATCAGCCCAGTCTTGAAAATAACGGGCTTTAGATTCGGCTTTAGCTCGACGATCGGCCGATCTACCTTTTGCACTTTTCCGTATAGCGGCTTTCCAAATTTCCTTCGCGGGTGGACACTAGCTTGTCCAGCCGCCACCGACGCATAGGAAAAGGGCTCCGCCGCCGCAGCCGAACAAGATGGTGTCACGCCCTGTACCGCGTGAACGCCCGCGGATCCCGCCTGGGACGCCGCCGCTGCGGGCGCAGCCCTCGATGTTGTCACCGTTGCCGCCTCCGGCAGCACCCTCAGCATCGCCGCCGCAGGCGCGTCCTTCCCCGCCGCGGGCACGAACCTCGGCGTCGCCGCCGCGGGCACGACCGCCACCGCCGTCGCCGCGGGCACGACTCTTGGCATCGCCGCCGCCTGCGCAGCAAAGCCCGCAACGGGTGCGATCCTCGGCATGCCTGCCGCCGCTTCGCCGTTGCCGCACGTTCTATCCATGGCTTCCATGGGGGACGACGGCCTCTCCATTCCTCCTCCAGGTGCCTGCATCCTGGCAGCTGGTCTTGCTGCACGGGACCACTGCAGGTCTTCCGCCGTCATCTCCTCGGCGCTTCTTTTGTAGCTGTATGGGCAGACCCTATGCAGCACACTCTAGTCCACACTCACTTTTTTCTGGACATTTCCCTCTCCGGGCACACACGATCACAATTAACTGATTAACCGTCGTCGTGCGCGCAATGCAATGAACCTCGAAGCCAGGTCACCAACTCGGTAAGAGAGGAGCGATCTCCCGACTGACAAGAAGCTGAGAACGCTGCCTCCTTTTAAAGGCGTGGCGAAAGCAGCGCCCCTAGAGGCGGTAGCGAAAACTCCGGAGGTTTCCGAGAGGAAAGTCGCGGAAGCGTCCGAAAATCATGACGGCGAATGGAAGGTTGTAAAGAGGAGAAAAGAAAAATCTCCCAACAAGGCTTCGCAACTTCCATCCGTTAGCTCCTTGAAGGCAAAGAACAGCCGCGTGACCAAGAAAACACGCGCGGAGGGTTCTTCTGCCTTGGAAAAAACCAGAGCCGTCAACGCGTGCAAGTCCGCCTCTATGACCGCAGAGAAGACGATTCCGGTGCGATCGGACGGATGCAAGCGCACGCCGATCGTGCGAGCATCAGACTCCGCAAAGGAGTCCGATAGCGCCGCTGAACGACGCGTTACTCGCGCGGGAGCAAGCGCCCGCAGGGCTGAAGCCCTGAGGCGTGACACACTCGCCGCGGAACGGCGAGTGCTCACCCCGGAACCCACAGGTTCTGCACCCGGGGGGGAGCACTCGATTACGTGCAGCACAGTTGAGGCCGGCGGCGACCGCGCCCTCCAGCCCGTCGTGTTCCTTACTGCCCGCTCGCCGGGTGAGGCGAGCACCACGGCCTCGCTTTCCCAGCCGTGATGTGGGCAATCCCGTCTTCTCGTCGTGTTGCCGTGACGTCTTGGAACGTCAACGGACTCCAACACGAGGAGAAGAGGCGACTAGTGGCTCACGCTCTGCGCGCCTTCGACTTGACGCTCCTGCAGGAGATTCACAGGATATCCGAAGAGCAGGTAGCCGAAATCGAACGGCGCGCGGGCGGAACGCTACTTTGTAGGTGCGGCGTTGCACGTACGTGCGGCGTCGCTTTCCTCATGCGAGGAACTTTGGCGGGAGCGGTGCGCGGCGTTCGCTTCGACACGGAATGTCGAGTGGGACAGCTTGCATTCAAGTGGTCCCACTCGATCGACCTTGTCGTAACCAACGTGTACGCGCCGAGCGGGGCAGGACGATGGGCCGAAAGGATTGAGTTCTTAGGTACCCTTCAAAGCCAGTGGCTCACTCGATCTCACCCTACTGTGACCCATCTCATTGCCGGGGACTTTAACGCTCACCTGCTTTCCGAGAATAGATCCCACAAAAGGGAAAAGTTGCTAACGGAAGAGATGGGCGCGTCCGTGCACGCGTGCAACTTGTTTGCTAGCGACCCTGTTATGGCAGCAACGCCGGACCACGTATACCTTGATGAACACTTGCTCTGTCGTGTGGGTCGGAGAGGTACCGTGCCGTCCGTGCTTTCAGGCCACAAGAGGCTCGAGTTCGAGTTGCTGCCGCCAGGCAAGGGGCCTCTAAACTGTATTTGGAGGATGCCGGCAGACTGGCTAAGCCACCCGGAGGCGGCTTAGTATCTTCGCCAGTACCGCCTCGGCTTTGCCATAAGTGAGCTCGAGGACTGGGACGATCTGAAAAGATCGGTCCGCGAGTTCTGCTGCCGGTTTCCCTTGCACCAGCTTCCGCGCGGCTTCGGAAAGGGCGTAACCAACAGCAAAGATTTTCTGCAGGCCCGCTCCTTTTCCAGGCGCGCGGACGTTGGTCGATTATCCGAGTACAAGGCCAAGGCCGAGCGCCAGGTCTGGCACTCAGGGGCGACAGTTCTGCTCGACGACCAGGACCGGGAATGCTCGGCTCCAGCCGACGTGCGACGGATAGTCAGGCGCTATTACTCTTCTCTGTATGCAGAGGCACCGACGGAACGCAGCCTCTCCCGGCTGCTTCTGCAAATTGATGCACCTGTTGTAGACGAGGAGGAACGCGCGTGTGTTGATGAGCCCTTCACGGCAGAGGAAATTTCCTCGGCCATCTCGGGGCTCAAGAGACGAAAAGCGCCAGGCAAAGATGGGCTTCTTGCGGAATTCTTTCAGTGTTTTGCGGCGGATCTCATCCCCTTGGTGCTCCAACTCTCGTCGCTGATGCGAGAATCGGGCGATTTCACGCCTCGTTTTGCTCAGCGAAGGTGCGTCTACTGCCGAAAGGCGGAGATTTGCGCCAACTGAGCAACTGGCGTTCGATCACATTAGTGAATTCGGACGTCAAGTTGTTCTCGAAACTTTCGGTGGCGCGGATGGGTAGGATCGCGGAATCCTTGGTAAGACTGGAGCAGACGTACGCTTTTCCTGGACGGTCCATAAACGCGAATCTCTGGTTTATCCGCCCATGGCTGCAATTGCAGCATCGTGTGGCGGTGGATCCTCGTGCGGAAGCAACGCGTTCGATCTCTCACCGACGGAGGCGCAGGACGCAAAGGGAGACACCGGGAGCCTTAGCGGCTGCAGCCGATCTGCACAAAGCTTTCGATTGCGTGAACCAAAAGCTTCTTCTTGAGCTTTTGGAACGTCTGGGTATTTCGGCATCCCTGTTGGCCTACTTGCGCTCCTGGTGGCGCCACGCGATTACACCCATTGTTTTCAGTGGCTGTCGCGTGTACGGCGTGCCGGTACGACGAGGAATTAGGCAGGGTGACAGCTTAAGTCCACTGCTCTTCAGCATCTATTTTGAATTGGTGCTGGAGGCTTACAGGCTGACGCTAGCCAACCTGCCGAGCTGCTGTGCAGGTACGCCGGTCGTGGCCACCTATGCTGACGACCTTCTCCTGCTGCTGCCCATGCCCACCCCGGCGTCCAGGCTCGAGGACTTCTTCGAGCTCATTCGTCGGGTAGCGAGCCTGAGCGTTAACAGGACGAAATCAACCGTTGTAGCGGTTGGCTCTACGTTGGAGGGGCAGTCCGAATGGATCCGCCTGGGGATCCCCACGGGCAGGTGTTTGAAGTACCTCGGCGTTCCCTTGAGCGCCTTCTGTCCAGCAGAAGCGTGGTCGGACTGCCTTCACAAACCCGAGACAGCTGTGGGCCCGTTCCAAGGCGGCAGGTTTCTCCTGTCGGAACGGGCCTTCGTGTGGAACATTTTCGTTGCCCCCCTCCTCCGTCCCCTCTTTCTTGTTCGTCCCTCTCCCTACTCGGCTAAGCGCCTAGCGCAACGCCTGTTGCGTAACGCCCTGTGGGGATCGGCGAGGTCCAGGATACGCCCAAAGTACTTCGCGGCTCCTCGGCGGGATGCAGGATTGGGCATCCTGACGCTAGAGCGGATCGGACTGCTAGTGCAGTTCCGCATGCTGGCACTTTGTGCGCAGCTCTGGACTACTCCCTGGTGTGCTCCAGCGCGGCTGCTGCTGCGGCGCTGCACGGGTGGTGACGGACTACGTTCGTTGCATCTGCGCACGGAGCGCGCCCAGAGAGGATACGGCTTTCCTTTGTAGCAGCTCGCCACGCTTCTAGGAAACAATGAGTGGATCTCCTGCCAGCCGACGAACTTCAACGCCTGGAGGCAGGAAGCTTATCGTCCTGGGCAGGGCAACAGGATGTGTCCCGTTTGGAACTCCGTTGCGTGAAAACTTTCCCAATACTGTCCAGTGGGGGAGGTGCTAGAAGACCAGGACCAGTGGACACGCCTAGCCGCTACGCCACTCGCTGAAGCACCGTGTACACTGATGGTGCGAGATGACAGTGACCTGCCGGCGAGGTGGGAGATCACTTGCGAAACCGCAGGCGAAACCCGACTGCTGGGCGGCTGGCGGACTTGCGAAGTGGCAGACGCTGCCACACCTCGCATTCTTGCAAAGGGGCTTCTCCGGTGGAGTGAGCTCCTCGGGGTGCCCATTGATGAACTTGTGGTGCCTTCTGCGTGTTCATACGCGACTCTCTTCCCCCTTCGGAGGAAGCAGGACGCTTTTCTTCTGGTGCATTGGGGTTTGTACTGAAACCAGCGGGCGCACCTATTTACGGGAGAGTTGCGTCCCCGAACTGTGCCAAATGCAGAGAGGTGGAATCGCTACCGCATTTGCTGTTTAAGTGCGGTGCCCTTCAGGAGCTGTGGCAGCGGCTGTCTTCAGCGCTCCTGCACCCTGGACACACCTCACTAGATTGGATGCGCCGCTTCTACACGCGTGGCGGACTTTCTCTTGGAGCGGTCGTTGCAATCATCTGCTGCGTCCGCGCCATTGTCAGGGCGCGCCACGTATTGCAGATGCGAGCATTCCCAACATCGGTCCCCGACACCGCAGCCTGCAGCCTACAAATGGCTGCCGGGTGGCCACATCTTGGGCAGAAGTGAGGACGGAGATCGGCGGCCTTCACCGCCAGTACTGAGAATAGGAACAGATAGACTGTATACCCCTGTCCTCGCCCTCCCACTTGATCTATTTATTAATGGTGCCCCCCTTTCCCGTTCCGAACTCTCAGTGTGCCCGGACTGCGTTCCGGGAAATCTACTCCCCATTTTCTGTTCCCCTTGCCTGGGAACACAGTTCCCAGTTGATATTATAATAAACGTTTCGCTGCAACCGCATAATAACCGACAACGCTGCATTCTTTAATTTGCTCGCTTGCCTGCTGTTTTTTCTGGCGGTACGCGACCTTTGTATCCATCCTCCTCTCCTTTGTTGATTTTTTGGCCGTTGGCACCTGCCACCCAGGCTCCTGGCTTCTTCCCTCGACTTGTTCGGCGTTGCTCGCCGAGGTCTCGGGTGCGGCCTGGGCCTTCGGCGCGGGTGGCACAGCCTTCGAAGCAGCTTTCGCCGCCAGCCTTTTCTGGGGTAGCCGGGCACGTTTTTCAAGGTTTCTCTTGGAAACCACCCGCACTGCTGCTTTAGGGCACACCTCCCTCGTGTATCCCATGATTCCGCATACTGGGCACTGCTCGTTGGTACACCTCTTTTTGAGGTGGCCCGACGCATTGCAGAAGCCACAGTATTTCGGCTTCGCCACATACCAGAGGTCGACGGTTTCGCCTTCGACCTTCAGCTTGCGGGGAAGAGTGCATCCCTCTTAAACCGTCAAGCGCGCACCCGTGAGGCCGTGTTGCAGCCCCTTGTAGTCCTCGAAAGGACTAACTTTCGTCCACTGCGCGTGGACCGTTCCGTATTCCTTCAACGCGGCGCGAACCTGTTCCTTGCGCATTCGCGCGGTAACACCTAACAGGTGGACCACCATGCTGCGGTCCGCCGTAGTGGGAGGAGCCTGCGCGTTTCCATCGCAGCAAGGGTTTTAAGCAGTCGTCTAAGCCAGCTCTGCTTGTTTGCAGATGACCTCAATGTACTGACCGCCGCTGCGGATGGTCATAGCGCTCAGCTCCTCCTGTTTCACTTATGTCTGTTCCGGGCTGATGAAGATGTTGGCAACCCGTCCCAGACGCTCTGCCCAAACCTTAGCCAGCAGCTTGGCGTCCGCATTTACTATTGTGATGGGACGCCAGTTGTTCATGCTCCTCAGATCTCCTCCCTTAAGGAGGAGCCGCACCTTCGCCGAACGAAACGAGGCGGGAACGTCACCTGTTTTGCGTATCAGCAAGGTGAGTTGCTGTACCAGGGGAGTAAGCTCAGCCGCGAAAGTTTAATAAACCTCCGCGGGCAGGCCGTCATCCCCTGGAGCCTTTCGCCTCTTGAGCTTTCCGATGGCCGAGAGGATCTCGTCCATCGTGGAAGGCTCGACGAGGGTCTTTCTCTGCTTTTCTTCCATCGCTGGAGCGCCTTTCGGAAGCAGGAGTCGTGAGGCGTTCCTCTCCGGAGGTGCCCTGGCATGCAGGGAGGAGTAGTAACTCTGCAGCAGGCCGCGGATTTGGACAGGTGCCGAGTGCTCCTGGCCCTGATCGTCCAGTAAGGTGGCCGATTTGCACTGCCAGGCTTGCCTCTCGGCTTCCGCTTTGTATTCCGCCAGCCTGCGGATGTCGGGGGTCCTGGCGTAACGACGGGTCTGCAGGTAGGCCTCTTCGTTGCGGACCCCGTTCTTAAAACCCGTAGGTAGGCGGTGCAGAGGGAACTGGTCGCAGAACTCCTGGACCGATCGCTTAAAGCGGTCCCAATCCTGGAGTGTCCGCAGCCTTAAGCTCCGTATGAACGTGCGGAGATGTTCCGCTGCGTCCTTGAGCTTCAGCCAGTCCCCTGATTGACGTCACGCTGACGAGGGGGGGCCCTTGTCGCGCGGATGGATCTCGAGGACTAGCGGGCGATGGTGGGACAGCTCGCACGGTGACTTGCCGCGCCTGCCCACGCGAGGGCACAGGTGCTTGTCAAGAAACACGTGGTCAATGCTGCCTTCCATCCCCGGTGCACTGGCCAACAGATTACAGGTGTGCACCGCCATGCACACCTCGTTGTCCAGGTCACGTTTGGGATTCTGCCCATCTGGTTTCAGGCGAAGGTTGAAATCGCCTGCAACCAGATGGGCATTCCGCACGCCTGCTTCGGTCAGCCAGTCTCACCGGAGGGCAAGGAAAAACTCTTTCCTCGCCCTCCTGTTCATCAGTTCCTTCCGCTCGGTGCGTACACGTTCGTGACGATCAGAACGATCGAGTCGGACCACCTGAGAGTCAGCTGGCCTACACGATCGTGATCGTCGAACCGTACGCCGTGAGCCGCGGCCTCGAGGGCTGGCCGAAGCAAGTACGCGACACTGCAACTTTTCGTTCTTCCACACCTGTACCATAGCCGCCCTCCGAAGATCCGTTCGATCTGTTGCGCTTGTTCTGCAGAGATCACGTGGATCTCCTGCAGCAGCGCAAGGTCGTAAGACTCGAGAAGGGCGGCCATGTCTCGTCTCCTGCCGGCGTCTGTCATGCCGTTCACGTTTCAAACGGCGATGCGGAGACGACGGCGGGAGGAGATTCCCGGCATCACTGCTGGGAAGATCAAGGTGTGGGGGAGCCCTCCTCCTGCGACGCGGGCGGGATGTCGATAGGGGTTTCGGCCTTCCCAGGCAACTGAGGCACCTGTTCAGCCTCCACCCCCTCCATCCGCTCCGTGTCCGCGCGTGGGTGTCTCTCGGGCGAAGGGTCTCGAGAGTTTCCCACGCTCATGGCACCCTCGCTTGCGGAAGCCATCTCTTCCCCTTCGACGGGGTAGACGAGCTTCCTTGGCTTTGTGGACATACGTCCAGACTTCTTGCAAGGTGCCGTGGAAACGAAGGCTGCGCTTCCGGCCTCCACCTCGGGGTCGGAAGTGGGGGACTCCTGAGGGCAGGCCGGATGCCTTACGGCCTTCTTGCCAGCCTTGGAGGGTTCTGGCTGCAACCAG